>OX459007.1:12201356-13660427 GCA_949774965.1 Diarsia brunnea | reverse complement strand
AATTATAGTAGTTATATCTGAAATCTGAATGCACGGCCCGCGCCAGAGTAGACACATATTTATTGGGTAAATATTCAGCTTTGGAGCAGTGTTGTCAATATTTGTTGTCAGCGGCTACTGCTCACAGATAGACGTTTTATCAATGTTTGGTAGGGTATTAAGTTACTCAGTCGGAGTATGATGACTTTCTTCTATTTATCCGTATATTATAAATGCGATAGTTATTCTGTCTATCTGTAATCTTTTCACACCTTAACGGTTCGGTTACTCCTATCTACCCTAGTTTTGGAACTCACAATTCTAATGTTGTGTATCGGTTATATCACGTTATCACGTAGTCTGAGTTTGACGACGTATGTGACTGTTTATCTCGTCTTTTAAGGGTTCAGATTTGCCAGAGTACGGACTCTGTCAGTATTGTATCTGCCACCGGTAGCAGTATCTGTGAAGTATCTGTGAGTGCGCGGTGTCCAGTCGGTGGGCAAGTTGTCCCTACCAATTTTGCTGATCTACTTTTATTAAAACTAAAGCTATGTTCTAAAACACACAATAACATTACTCACTCCTCAAATCACTATGTTTACGGTTAAGTTAAATCCTATCTTTTATTCAATCAAGAAGAAGGATTAATGCAGCAGAAGTAGTTTAATTATTATTTAAGACTTTTTAGAAATAAAAATCCAAATTGTAAATAGTTCTTTGTTAAACAAGCATGTCCATCAGTTTATTTATACACAGCTGGACACTATTTAGCCAGCAAACCCGCGCGTAAAACTAGTGTAAGTAATATAACGAAGTCTTGTCACCAGACAGGAGCAATCATTTTAGCGGCAGTGATCAGTGGCACGCTCGCAAATGCGGCTTCATTTCGGCCCGGGGCGCGTTGCGGGCCTACTGCGGCGATCCGTTTTGATACTTGGTATTAAATATTTATTTTCTTATCAGAAATTTAAGTAAAAAAAGTTGAAGTAAAGGGAATAAATAGATGTTGGATGATGCGCATGGTGGAGGACAGGGTTATGTGGAGCACATTAGGAAAGGGTTAGGACCAGCAGTGGACTGCGAAAGGATGAGTTGAAAGGGTGGGTGTGATTACAATACAAATTACTTTCTTGATAGACAGGAATATTTAAGTAATCGATTGGTGTGATGGGTAAGCGATTGCCTTTTTACGCATTTCAGTCTACACCTACAGACGATAAACAATGGAAGATTTCCAGATATTTTTTAGTATGAAGCTACATAATATGTATATTATTATATCGTCAACCTTTCTCGCTATTAAATCCAGGTCATTAAATGCACGGGCAACAGAAAATACGAGCAGTAAACTTCAAACTAGATTATTCCCTGAAAGTCGCACGTCTCACGCTGCGCACCTCTCAAAGTACTCTTTAACGTCAGGATCTTTATAAAAGTGGCGTCAGAACGTGACGCTGAATCACAATCGCTTCATTTTATACGTCATATAAATAATGTCCCTCACAGTAATAACGGCTGCTGTAATATACGCAGACGTATGTAGTGTTATTAAGGCTGAGAGGTAGGTGGCGCTCGCTCTGATAAAGCTTGATAGAAGTGCTGTAATAAACGCAGTGGAAGTAGCCAGTCTGGGAATGGCAGTGGTAGAATAGAATTGAATGAGATTTTTTTCACACATGAGTGTACATAAATCACTTGTTATTACCACCATTTCTAACTTTACTGGGCGCCTCTAGATTATTTTAGTTCACAAGTGATCGACATTACGACACCGGCTGGTGTCGTAATGTCGAACGATAAAACCCGAAGCCAGCGTAAGCTGCCAGCTCATAATGTAACTAATCCTTCAAAGAGGTGCTAAATTAAATCTTTTTAATTATACCTCCCGATTTGTCATCGTCGTAAACGACGAGAGGCACGAGAGCATAAAACGCGCAGGTACAATAAAGGCGAAGCGTAGCCAGCCGTGCGGTAATCCACCGAAAGTACCAGGCATCCATAACACGTATAGATACTCAAATATTGAACGAGGCAGGCGGGCGAGCATCACGAGCAGGGCTGCCAAGATACCACGACATCGAAAGTTATCGATATTACCGAGAGCATTGCCTCCCCCAGCCGAATTCATAAATGGAATATTTTATGAAATTAAGTATGGTTTCGAACTGCATACAAACTTCAGCATTACCTGTTTGTTGAATTGGGGTGCATACTTATCTTTACGGGATGAAGAATCTATTTATGATAGCAATAAAATCACTACTCCAACCTAAACTATTTTCAAAACTCAGCAACTCAAGAGAAAGAAAACCAACACAAAATCATTCTAAGTTTATAAGCAAACAATAAACCACACAGTAGAAGCAATAAAATTGCCAGTAAGAGGTTTCTTTCGTCCGTCGCGTCTTCGGCAGCCCTACTCGGCACGACACAGGATACGGGCCGCGTTATCGCGCCCCCGCGGCGGGCGCACGTCACCTTGTCACCGAGCCGGTTTAATGGGCTGCCGTGTACGCCGCCTGCTCCAGCTTGATGCTTTGATTTATGAGCCTCTAGTACCTATGTATGTGTAGCGTGATAAATGTGTTTATTAGTTTGTAATTATTTATTAGGGTACGAAAGGAGGTCACGCCTTGCAGTAGCCAGTTTGCTTATGTTGACAAAATTGATGGTTTTATAAACTCGGGATTCAATTCTATTAATATATTTTATTAAAATATTTGTTCGTAGTTTGTATGATAAATTATATAATCACTAGCCCGCGGCTTCGTACACGTGGATGTCGGTTATCGCGACCAAAAGTAATATTTTCATCCACCCCTTTCAACCCCCTACAACCCCATTTTCGAAATAACAAGTAGCCTATGTCCTTTCTCAGGTTCATTTAAATCGGTTCAGTAGTTTTTGGACAGACAGACAGACTGAGTTACATTCGCATTTATAATATTAAAAATATATTCTTTTAATTTAATAATATAGTAAGGATTAATTAAAAAAAAAAAATGTTATGAAAGTCTTAAATAACACACAAAATCCTCAAAAACATTCGTATAAAATTGAACACGTTCTAAAACAGTTAAAATATAATTCTTCAAAGCGTGAAATGCATGTTCTGTAGGAGCCGCGTACGACTGTACGTGGGTAGCATAGCAACGTACAGTTAAGCTTATGGCCGTCGTCAGCGACCGCACCGCGCCACAGTGGGCCGCACCCACTGTACCCACTGTGCCACCGGCCGCCGAGCCCACCGCGGCGAGTGGCGACCCGGCACGGCTTCCATACGGAGTGTGCGAGCGACACTCTTTGTTTTTTTAGGCCACTTGTACCACGCAAGACGGTAACTTATGCTTGCAGTTCTTTTTTATTCCTTAGAAATACAGAGGACTTCGAGTCTTCGACGATGCTCAGAATACGAGTAATGCTCCTTTAGTCAGGAATATAACGTGGCTTTGACATGGAAAATGATACCAGTAAATGACAATTTCAGAGAATTCTATGTGTAACTTAATAAGGAACTCTCTAGCTTGGAATACCTAAAAGACGCTTTCTAATAATATATTCGCACGTTAATGAAACTGATGACTAGAGGAGACCACCCATCACACCGATAATTAGTCACGGCGCTGCATTATTACTCGCTAATGTATTCGAACATTAAGTGCCCAAGGTGGCGAATATATTATATTTCGCTGTATAGTCGTATCTACAATCAAGAACCTCTGAAGATCGACCTTCATTTTGAGAATTAAGGAGAATTGATCAGTAAGACTGTCATTTTTGTTTTCAATAATAAACTCGCTATGAATATTTCTGTGATTTTAGCCGGTGCTAAAAGCTGATATCACTATCAGTTCAGTATACCAAACCTACTGGTATCTGTATGTTTTCTGCGCTATCAAGCTCCTCTAACATTCCCATTTCGGTTACATCTAACGCCACCGCTTCCCAAATAGGTATTTGGTCGTCATGTTCAAACTTGGCCCGTTTTTTTGCATTCTCAGTATCCGTGTTTGCTTGTAACTACAAAAACTTGTACTGGCAGAGGTATACCGCTTTAAATCTTGCATCTATATCAGTTGGCGGCAACATGTTCGTGTCGAAAAAAACGTCGGCGTTGTGGATTGCATAAAAAATGTCTGGCGGCGGCGAGCGGCGGGTCGCTAACGCCGCCTCTAATGACGGCGCGCCCGACTCTCTCGCTTTGTGAATAGGGCTGCGACATGCTTTTATTAAATGCATTATATTTTTGTCCATTTAGGTACTTTTTTTGTTTATTTATTCAGCAGTAGGGGCAGTTTTGTCTGTGACATTGCTCCGTTTCTTCAGCTACTGAAAAGGATTTGTATAAATGGTATGCGTTTATAAGCATGCGTCATGTTGACTTCCATTCTTTATCATTTGCCATGAAAAGTAATGGGCACTTACGGGATTATCACATCACTGATTTAATACTATCATTTTGAAGTTCTCTAGAAACATACGAACTAAGTTCATAGATAATGTTACTGTTATTAATTAGCAACAAAAAAGATCAATTCACTTTAGAACATGCATTATCAAATTACCTAACATCGTCACAGTTACTGCCATGCCAATACAGCCAAAAAACTGAAATACAGTACACTGCAGCATCACACACAAACAAGCTCTCAACTAACGAAATTATATTTCAAAAAGAATTTCCACAAACGCTCATATATAAGTAATAAACGTGCACAAATTAAAAACGAGCCGTCGCCAGCCCTGGCGTCGGCGTGGGTGCGAGTTGCCTCCTACATATTTAATTTGCCCGGACTGGTTTCTGTCCGAGCGCCGCCCGCCGCTACGCTTTGTGTTTCGTTATGGCTCTATCGCTCCTCACTGCAGGGCTGCCTGATGAGGAATCGCTACTTTATTGGCAAGTGGGCGCTCTGAGTACGGAGCCCAGAATTTATGTTTTAGCGAATAGTTCCCGGCGCTTTGTCGACGCCAATAAAATACTCAAACGTTGCGCTGTTCTCGGTTTATTAAATAAAATATTGCGACTCGGCAAAGTTGCGATCAAAAACTCATTTTCGAACACAAATAACAAATAAGTAAGGTTTTTTGGTTTTTCGGTTTTATCTTGAGATATTGTGAAGGGTGACAAGTACGTAAGCCGAAAAATGTAATCCCGGTCACGAACTCGGAACTTTACTTAAGAATATTCGTAGAAAACAAAACAATAGGAAAGTTGGTCGTCTCATGGAATATTTAAACTATTGAAGGGTCAAACGTTCTGTGGCTTCTCGTATCTGTTGGGACCTGAAGTTTGAGCTTAATATTGAAAAAGGTTGAAGAAGGCCACCTGAAACTTGTCGAAAGCACTTCTAAGCCCTGTCTAAAAACTAACACAGACAACAGTTGCATCGAAATGACTACGTTACTTTTATATAATACAAAACGACTACAGACTAACGTCAACGCAGGCTCTCCTGCCCTAAACAATGTTTAACGTGTCCCATCACAGTTTTTAACGTTAAGTACAAAACACTTTATCCGCCACGTAACGTGTAACGCAAACTGTCATAACAACAAACTTGGTAAGCGAGACCTCTCTTGCGCTGAACATCCAAGAAAAGCGTAAAACGCCTTCTTAAAGCGAACTAGCTCATATCTTAATTCATAATTCAATATTCACTCCGCTCCACTTTCTGTGGCAAAGTGCAAGCGCGCGGGAAAAAAGCCAGCAGGGCAAACGAGGGGGGTACAAAGTGTGGGGGTGAGGGGTGTTGGCAGGGGAGTCCGTAATCCCTTATCGCGGCCGCCGACCGCGCATCGACAATTATTATAAAGAGCCTGATGTAAACTAGTGTAAGTACGTACGGTGTGAGCCGTGAATAGTAGGGTCTGATTTATGAAGTGTGTTAATCACTTGTGACAGTTGTTAAACAGTTTTTGTTAGAATCTACTCGGAGGAAAGGTCTTTCCGGGATCCCTTCATTCATATCCTGCAACTGGGATGTAAGAAGTATATGCGTTCTGATTCTGATGCCAGTTACGCCAATCAAAGCAGGTATATTTCTTTGGGTTTTAATCAAGTAAGTACATAATTATGTAGTAACTTTTCCGTAGGTATAATAAGTATCTTTATTATTTTTACATCTCCTAATAGTATGCCATTTCCTATACGAAAATGATATATACATTTCATAAACGATATAAAATTCCAACACGATCCGAAAAAAATGTAGCTCAAGTTTCTTCACACATAAAATAATATCAAGTATCAAAACCGTTCGCACTTAGTACTCGACACCGCGATCGTAAGCTACCGGCTACCGCACGGGCCGCCGGCCACGGTCCCAGAATACTATCGCGCTCTCTCTCACTCACACCTCTCGCTCCCATGCTAGGGAAGGAATCACGCCTTGCCGAAAACTTCGGGAAAATAATCGGATTTGTTTTAGCCGAGGCCGAGATCGCGTGTCTGGATTTGTAATGTCGGAGAATGGTCTAACAGTTGTGGTCAGACTGTTTGTAATGGAGGGCGAATGGGCGATGTCTTGTAGGTACTTATGTGTAATTTTCTAAGTTGCAGGTTTTGCGGGATGGATTTAAAGTGCCTTGATGTTTTCTTGGTTGTCTTGAATAAAATGTAAGTTTTCCTTATAAATAAATATTGAATGATTTTATTCTTTCTATTGAATCAACTTCATGTATTGTGCCAAACATATAAAGAGCCATGACTGATTTGGCAGCAGTGAAATCCAGACCTTAACAAGTGCAGTTAAATAACTGAAATTCGAGAATATTTCGTCTTCGTCAATCATAATCAGTCACCGAATAGACAACTTACCCATCCCTCGCTCAACTACCCGAACACAGCGAACTTCACCGCCCGGCGCCCGCCCGTCGAACGCGCTATAAGAATTTAATAAACACTCCGTAACTTTGACGCTCCGTAGCTCGTACCGCCAAATCTATGAAATTACAAGCGTTGGTCAAATACACGGGGACTTAATGAACGTTTTGAGGTACTTCGGAGTATATTAAGGGAGAACTTGTTACTTTTGCCTGAGAAAAAAATTGGGAAATTCTTTATTTTTCGGTCTTTCGTAAGATCTCGGTCTTGAGCTCGTATTCGTATTTCGTGAGCAAATGTAAGATTTTAAACGCATCATTCTCCAAGTGACGATACTGATTGCAGTTCGGTAAATACGTCTAAAAGGCATAGACAAGCAATAACGATGATGTATTATGTCGAAATGAATGACTTAAGCTACCGAAAAGTTTAGAATTGTCAAACACGTTGGCCGTTGACAGTCTTTCGAATTATATGAAATGTTTTAAAAACGATGGCCACTTGTCTAATACGAACTCTGCGCACCCTGGGTATTCTGACAAACACTGACTGACTAAAACATTCATTTACATTTTTTAATGTTCCGCAAACACAGTTCGACATTATTTTGGCTATGCAAGTAACAATCGGTCACACTTTCTTGTGACACAAAAAGCATCAGTAAATTGGTACAAGTTGGCAGTACAGAATACTGCAGTGCGTAGATTTCTTTTTCCTCTCCACCGCACCACTTACTTTGTCAAGCAGTGGTTTGGGACAGGACACATAATCATCTTCCTGCCCTTGTCCCATTCTATTTGGGGTCGGCGCAACACGATTTTTTCTTCAATTTCTCCCCTGTCAGACGTCACGGTATCACTTTCTCCTTTCCCTTTCATATCGATCCTCACACAATCTTTGGTGTGGGACACATGTCATGACAGGTTAAAATAAGCTTAGTACACAAAGTTTGAATTTCACCAAACTAAAGTCAATGTCAGACTTTCGGGTCACTTCTTCTTCTTTACGTGGCGATGAGCTCAAATTATGTTAGACCAGTATGTACGTAGCCACCTGCACAGCTCTATCATTTGCTTCGAGTAAGTTCCGAAAGGTGCAAGTGGTTGTGCAGGATGGGCAGCAGGATAGGAGGTGGCGCATATCCTGCAGAAGGGCTCCGCACTGGCAATTTGTTTGGGCCACCGACTAGCTTTGAAGACTGGCAAAGACTGTGTTCTAGCACAACATACCGAAGTAAGTACCTGTTTCGGCCGTCATGCACTATTAGTTACCATGTTCTGGTATTATGGGTATCGGACGCACAGGTGAAATTGCAGGCTTGAGGTTGAGGCTCATGGGAACTTCAATATTCATCTAGAGGTTAGGGTATGTCTACTAAATCTAAGTGGACTGTGTGGTCTTAATTACGAGGTATTGTAGTGGTTATATTATAAATTTATAATGCAATAGTTGCCCTTAAATTAAATCAGATGAGCCATTTGCCAAAATAAACTTTGCTAAATTATGCATTTGCATTGCATTCCATGCAGAGGTTGTAATTTAACTTAGAAATAAAATTCAGCGTTATATTTACTACATATTTTCGCAAATAATGTGTTCTCATTGTGATCTGCAAAAAATATGTACCTGTATATTTTGGCGCTTAAATAATATTTACAGGAGGAAGGTGCAGTTATCCAAGTTTCCGTGGAAAAAATAAATTAAGGCTTCACGCTCAGACTGTCATGCCTTACTGACGCAACAATCAAGTGTCAAAAAGTCCCGCCACTCCCAAAACTCAAATAAAGCCACAGCTACACTCTCGCAAATGCCTCCCTCGCAAGGTACATTCAGCACGACACATACCACATATTATCATAATAACATGCTCACGCGGCGTTGATCGCGCCGAATAATAATAAACCGTAATGGGGCGAGACGCGACTGCAATCTGTGTGTTACTACCCTTACTTTGGCCGATTCGATTCTCATGGGACTCGAATGAATGGTTATAATCGAGTGAGTGTATGGAGAATTTGTTGTATTTTAGGTGCAATTAGGATGTCCCCTCGTTAAAGCGGTCTTTGGAAGGTCCCTTGTAGAGCTGTGGGTTATTAGAAAGTGCTTTTTTCTACTTATTTTTGCTTTTATCAAACCACAACCCTGTGTTTACTGTTGTGCATTCCTGTACTAATAGGTGTAGCGGGGTTCATATTCATACTGGTCGTGCCCAGGGTATGATTTTTAAGTGAAGGACTATGATATTATGTATATAATATAACACCATTTATTTTGACACCCCCGGTGGAGTAAGTACCTTTACCTACATTAGTAATTTACTGCTGGACAGTGGGTTTATTACTGGATCGATAAACATTGTACACGAATGAGAATCGTGTCATGGACTCATGGCCTACCTGATATTATATTAAAAGTTAGAAGTACCTACTTAGTTAATGACAATAGCGTGGAAATGCAGCTAAACTACGACAAAATAATTTTAGTTTTAAAATAAAAACCTACCTTTTATCGCAAAATAAAAAAGTCTTGTGCGTTTTTTTGTCATTTGACCGAATAATAATATGCTCTCGTTTATTTGATAAAAATAAATTAATCGTTCGTAAACTTACGATTTCGCATCACTATTTCATTCTCCCGCCTCGCCTTCGCACCATTTGAACCGTTAGCGCCATTTTGGGCTGTCAAATGACGCGCGCTGTCAAACGCAACGTCTCGTGAAGTGATGCAAATTTGGTTTTGAATAGCAGCGTATTTATTAATATTTAGGAGTTAATGTTTGAATCTTTAAGTACCAAAGGGGATAGAACCGATGTGGCATATCAACCTGCCCGCCATTTTGATTTTTTTCGAAATCGCGGAACACGATAAAAGTGGTATTATGGCCTTATGGGTAGAGGACATGTAGACGAACAAAAAATGTCCAGTAATACGGTACCCCAAAACAAATTAAAAAAATAAACAGTAATAATAATAATCAACGCTTAAAGAAACGTAAAAGGTTTATTTTTTTGTGGTCATTGTACTCATAAGTCGATCTTTACCTTCAAATATCTCGATAACGGGACACTGGGGTACCATGTTCCATGACATTTTTTGTTCGTTATCCACACTTACTTTTATACTTTCATCGTGGGCCGCGATTTCAAAAAAAAATTAAATGGCGGTGGGTCGATATGCCAGCTTCCATACAAAAAAGTTCAAACCCCTTTTACGTGAATTATTAGTTTTTATAAATCAGACGAAATGAACACTAGGTACCTACTCACTGTGTCAAGTGGAAAAAAATTATCTCTACTCATTCACATCATTGCGTAAATATGTATTTTTAAGGTTCAAAAAATGTAATTACCTACCCTCAACATTTTTAAAATTATTTTACCATTTTATTATAGTGTATACATAATTACGTACCTATATTCTGGCAAACAAATAAACTTCATTTCATTTAATTGTAGCTGCAATGATTTCTTTTCATACATTTTAGACTGTATGTAATGTAAATTTATTTAATTTCTGTTTCATTTGACCGTGATGATGCAGATAAAATATTTGTTACCTAGTCAGATGTTTGCAACTTTTTAACCGACTTCAAAAAAGGAGGAGGTTATATGTTCGTGTGTATGTATTTTTTTTTTTTTTTTTTTGCTTTTCTTATTATTTATACATTAAGTAGATTTTTTATTTTAAGGTTAATGTGAATTTCCATTTGTAGTTGAAGGGTGTGAACTTTCGGGCTGCGGGTTGTTGGGCTGCGGGTTGTTCGCAAGAAATATCGCGGCCTCGACATGAAGGACTAAGAAGGAACATGGTGGTTTTTAGTCGTTATAAGTCTGACACTCCCTTTCGCTCTGCCCAAGAGCGGGAGGGGTTATTTGATGATTTTCCTCCCGTCAAAAAAAAAAAAGGGTGTGAACTTTTTTCAAATGTGGAACTCACATTCTAAAAAAAGTTAATAACAAATATAGCCAGGTGTAAATTGTTGATACTTTTTATCAACATGCGCTCATTACCAGGCTGACGGCTAGCTGCCTAGCACGGCAATGTTTCGCATGCCAAACCAACGGGCAATCAATAACGAATGTCGACGGGATTACGCGCGGGAATTAATCCCGACAGTATGGACGGTGTACAACCTGTATTTATTTAAATTCTTTTTGTTTTAAATTAGACCAATTGAAGCTGGGAGTAAGGTATACTTAGTTTTAATTTCAAAAATAGAATATAGAGAATTTATTCAAACTTTTAAAAAATGATTGTGATTGAGGATATGTCGTTGAGGATAGAGTGATCAACATTGATTGATACTTTATATCTTTTATAAATTAGTATTTGTTTTCAATTACATTATTTTTTGACAAGTAGGTATAACTATCGTTACAGGTAAACAAACTCATGTTTTATGACATTTATAAAATATTTATTTCTCATTAAATCACAATCTGTATACAATCTAATTGTGGCACATAGAACAACAGATAATATATAATATTCCAGAACCGTACACTACTTATCTGTACTGACACTAATTTGAGGTATTTAATTTCATATTACATGAAACGCATGCTGCAATTACTCTAAGGGTATATTCAACAGGTGAATGCCGAAAACAGACGGCGAATCTTGGCAATAATAAAGGAACTCTTAACAGTAGTGCCAACATTGACCGTGTAATTTAGGCAGGGGACGAGGAATCCCATTTTTTCTATATTAATCACATTTATAACACAGATATCTACATTTTATAAACCTATCACAATTAAAATAAATTCGTTATTGTTGGCAACTTTTACAATTCGGGAGTTGCTAGCTTTAACGCAAAAAAGGTTATTACAAATATTATAATATGGTAACATTTTTTTTTTGTAAAATAAAATAACACAGCCGAAACATCGAGATCTACATTACACCGAAATATCAATGACTAGTTTTTGAAAAATACTACTTTTTTTGTTTTTTTTTCACTTATTAAAATCTTTTCAGATTTTTTCTACTACGAATACATCGATCACACGAATATTTCATCTAAAACACATAGATATATAAAGAATGACAGTTAATAAGTCATCCAAATCACCAGATCAGAATCTTAAGTGTCAATGTCATTGTGCGTCGTACGCTATACAAAGGTATATAATGAGCAAAACTCTCGGATTTATCTCAACAGAGAATTATGAGGTACTTATAGGTTGTGTGAGCAAAAACAGGTTCTTAATGGCTCCCGAAATCTTAATCTTCGTTTTCGGAACCCAAAGAATATTCAATAGTCTTCAAATCCCTGTTCATTTCATCGGGAGAATCGTTTTCCATGCCCAAAGTTCGAGATGCGAAAGTGCCCTGTGTAGCCATGCCCGCTAGAATCCCGTTGGACAAAGCCTGTACGGATAAGGCTTCTTGCGACGGGCCCGCATAACTGTACTGCTGATAAACAGCTTGTATCCTCGCCGCGTTCACTAACGTCTGTATTTTCAACTGAGTGTCCAGCGCCAAGCTCAGCGGTAGCTTCCGCAACTGGCTCGCAATTAACTTCCCAAACATCTCGAACTCGTTCTCATTACCATTCTCGGAATGTTGACTCAGATCTTGCGGCAAGTCCGTGTGATCGCCGCTGTCTGAATTACTTTTCTTTTGTTTTGTCGGCACCGGGTAGATAGTTGCGAGTGAGGTAGTCAACGGCGTAGCGATCCCAACTGGGGGATTGAGGAAAGGAGCGGACGTAACCGGCGGGAGGATTCCAAATGTCCCTTGACTCAAGCCGAACGGAGTGCCGGGGCGAGGGGACGGCGTGTTCAACACGTACGGTGTCGACGAACGCGTCGAGCTGCGCCGCTTTCGAGGACTTTTCTTTTCCGGCGACTTGCGCTCGCTGAGGTCTTGAACCACGTCGCTGTCATCGCTCGCCGGGATCTCCAGCAAACTGTTGTCCACCTATCAACAAACGTACAGCCGCTTAACGTCAGAGCGCATATGTAAACATGAGTAAGCGTCGTAAACATCAAAAAAATAAACTCACAGAGCTCGGTGTGACGATCGCCCGCAGAAACCTGTCTGCATGTTCGAACCACGTGACGCTCGGTCTGTACGCATGCGCGCCAGCCTTCCTCGCCGCGCGAATCTTCTTCAACTCGACGCTGTACGACGAACGTATGTTTTTTATTTTATTTTTCAATTCTTTAACTGTGACGTCGACCAAATTCAGTGCATTTATTATCTCTATGTATCCTTGCTCCCTTATTTTCTTATTCTTGTAGTGTTCCGACACGGGGTTCCAGAGGTATTCGCGCTTCTCGTACTCGATAATCATCTGGATGGTGAGGTCCTCGCTCCACTTGGGGTTGGCCAGGATAGCGACCATTTTGTTTTAAAGCATGCTATACTGATGATCACAGTTACTATTTTTTATTTAGTAATTTGTTATTTAATTTCGCGAGTTTAGCTTTGTTAGTACCAGGAGCGCAGAAGGGTGCGGGCGGTTCGCATGCGCGCAGCATACTAAAAGCACGTCGATGGGCCGGCACCCCGCGCGGGGGGTCTATTTCGGGAGTAGCCGGCATCACGCAGTCGCGTGCTTTGGAGCGTGCTGTTTCCTCTTCTCACCGCTCGGAGGCTGGGCACCGAGTGAAACGGAAGATTTGTGGCTGCCGGACGGCGACTGTTCGTACTTACACCGGCGACCGCCCGAGAGCCCGCCAATTGTCATATTTCAATCGGAGCACTTAGAACCTTTGGCGATATTGAATTTGAAATTTTCTGCCGCGGTATAGATTTTATAGTAGAAGGGGGGTAATATTTATTGAGGCACATCGTCACGTTATCGTTTTTAGTTTTGTGCAAATAATGGTTGCTTATAATAAACTTGGGAATAAAACTTTATGTACCTATCAAGATTGTTTCATTGCATTATTATTTATAGCGAAGTATGAAGTAAGTCAAGGTGCTATCGTCGCCCTTGATTATGATTTTAATGAAAACTTTCACTAGGGCACAGTTAATTTTCTAACCACCGAAAAGATTTCCTACGATTTTTTTTTGGCGTAATATGCCAGAACTTTTCTACATAACAATGTTGTAAATACAGAATGTAAATCAACCCATCACACAGCCGTCAACCAAGCATTCTGTACATCAAACTAAGTACCCCTACAAAAAATTTTTGCTGGGAAACTACTTTTTTTTTGGGGTCAAAAATCACATTTTACGGTAAAGCTCAATGTAGCTCTCTTAAAACATTGTGCTAGTGGATGCTTTGAATAATAAACGGGTCATGGAGGTAATTAAAGTAAAGTTATAACCTGAAAAACTAGTATTTACAAAAACAGCTGTGAAAAATTTGGAACTTTGACCCTTAATATCTCCGTAACTAAGAGGTTCCCATGGTCTAGAACAAAAAAAATATCGCAGTGGTGGTGAAAACAAGTGCCGCTCGTTTGCGTTAAGGGTAATTTTACACCCTTTATTTTTTAATAATTAAGTTTCTAAAATAGAATTCGTAAACTCAAGACAAGGCTCAAGACTCAAGGCATGAAATATAAATGCAAATTATGAAATTTTTCAGTGAATGTATTTTATTTTTAATAATTAAATTTCGAACACAAAATACTCGAACTATGTACAGTACTCAAACGTCCACGATACACGCTCGGGCCATCGGACCCCAGTTGGGTAAGTGCAGCGCGGGCCATTTGTTCGCGCCGCCCGCCGCCGCCGCTCACTCGCCGCCGCCCTAACGTCTGCAACTCTGCACATGTTTCAGCCGATAACCTCGCTGTGACCCTGCGCATAATTGTGGGAGCAATTTGCAAAATTGGGTACTGTTCGTACTTTTTTTTTTAATGGATAGGGCTTTTAATTGAACCTCCTTTTATGTTCGGTATTATACGTGGAGTGTGGCGAAGAAAACGTTACTGTTTGCTTTTTGTAATAAAAGTTCGTAGCGTAAAACAGTTTGAATAGAAACATCACTTTGAGAGCAATTTTAACGTTGTATTAATATGGTATGTTGCCAAAAAAGTATCTAAATTATAAACTAAAATTAATATTTTATTTGCTTAATTTTAGTTTATATATTGAATCAAATTAGTTCAATGTTAAAATCCCTTTCAAACTTCTTATTCTATTTATCCCTACGTATCTATTCACCCCGTTTTCAATCAATCATTTATTTGCAATTAATGTTTTACTATATGTTTACCTGTATTTTAAAAACTATTGTCTAGTAGAAAGATAAAGTAGTAAATAAAAGTACAAACGTTTTCTTTCACTTCACTAACTAATTAAATCACAAAGCTTATAACAATATTTCACAGAAGATTTAGTTCATTGATTCGCAAAATCAAGCATAGCTTCAGAGTCGAGTAAAACTTGAAAATGTTGCCTCAGTACATAAAACCTGTAAAGAGATAAGAGTTTTGACACTTCGTGAAACATTAACGAGTGGTTTCGTGCGTAATTGTATTAATTGAGCAGTTACTATGAAGGGTCACGTAGTAGAAATAGCGATTAATAATGAAATAGCACGGGAGGAAGATAACAGGAGTATTCAAAGCTATTTGAATGCAGGTGCAGTTCAAGAGATTAAAATACTGGCTGGAACAGTTTTGTTACGGAAAAATGATTTTGTTGCAGAATTTGGATGTAAATTCGAACTCAAAGCAATTAGAGAATTACAGGGACATTTGAATGACAGAAAAACAAAAAAAGCAAAGCAGCAGTCCCAAGCAATAATAGTTGGACATTCTAAAACACAGATCTCTATGGAGAAGAAAGGGCAAGAAAATTCGCACACCCTCTTTTACTATCATAGTTACAAAATCTTGGTTAGGACATCACTCATGTTGAAAATACACAAATGCAAATGAAAAATAAACCGTGGCATCTAAGCGCCGTCAGTTGGAACTGGTCCTCAGTTCCAACTGACGGCGCCCGTTCACGAATATGACTTTATATGACGCATGCGCATCAGAACTATTCTACCTACTCAACCATTTTGAAGGGAACTAAATAATCCGACACACGCGCCACCATCAGCAAGCGTTTGAGTGGATTAACAAAGCTACGTTTCCATAACTGTAACTAGTAGATAATTCGGAAATACTTAGGTCAATATTCTTCAGAATGAGTTGTTTTCAATCGCAGGAGTTGTCTCAGCTCGCTTCAGAAAATATTTTGCAACAAAACACAAATTCGAGGAATCACAAATCAGACCAGGCATTCGTCCGACAAGCAAAACAAAAGTGAATAATTAATTTCAAAGATTTTAATACTCTGTTTAATTTAATTCTAAATATTAATACTGTTCAGCCTAAACTCTGTATTAATAAATAATTCGGCTCAATTAGCATTCCTGCTCATCACTCCTTAGTTGAGGATGCTTAGGGGTGAAATCAAATTCCTTACAATTCCGAGCGAGATATCTAAGCTGTTGTAGTAATGTTTCGTTTCAACATGATGAGGCCGAGGAAAGTACTTGTATCATTGTATGTTCCAGTATGTATACTGGAACGTCAAGTGTGTTTTTTTTATATAGGTACCTACCTTTTTCTTCCTAAATGCTGTAAAGAATTTACAATTCCATTCCTATTTCTTCGTTCACATATTTCAGCAGCCACATTTGTATGTATACCGGGCAACGGGTTTCGGCAACTCAACGGCCTAGCCTTTTCCCAACTATGTAGGGGTCTGCTTCCGGTCCAACTGGATGCAGCTGAATACCAGTATTTTACATGGAGCGATTACCTATCTGACCTCCACAACCCAGGTAGTACTAGGTAATACCTTACTGCTTACAGTAAGGTATTACCTAGTACTACCTGGCCTGACCTTAGTCAACCATGGACAACCATGTCAGACTTTTTCGGCCACTGACTTTTGACAGGTAACGACTGTCAAAGATCTACTAATGACAGACAGAACTTACGGTTTAGCGTGCTCTTCGAGGCACGGAGGCAACTAAGTATGTAATGGGTAACGCGCGTATTTCATGGATTTGGCTTAAGTCCCTAATATGACCAATCAACCAGGCAACCAGCAGCATCCGTATTTTAATTAAGAAAAACTATTATCAGAACAATTGCTCGCTATAATAAAACCAAAGTGGCAATATTCGTACGTCGACGCGTCTGCCATCGCGCGTCAGTGGATGGCAACGACACGGCCTCTCGGAGATAAGATACCGAGCGAGACGGGCGAGATCGGCGAGACGGGCGAGACGGGACGGGAAAATCTCAGCGATACGATGTGAGCCCGTGAAATATGTCCGGGAAATGTGTGCCGCACTACGCTTAAATATTGCTCCGGTTCTCGCGTTATGAGATCAGAAATTCAGAATGGAAAGGAGTGTTGTCATATTGCAGTAGTGGTTTTTGCTTTTTAGGTCCTAAATTGTTTTTAGAGTGTTTTCTTAGTCTTAAATCTGTTTGGTGGTAAGTTCCAAAATTTGTAAATCATCATTCATCACCATCAGCCAGAAGACGTCCACTGTTAAAAAAACGCCTCCCCATAGAACGCCATAACGATCGGCAACTTGCATCCAACAGGCAATTTTGCAAAAACGCCGTGCATATCTCAATTGTTTTCGTTTTTTACTAAAAATCGCAGTGATTTTTTCCTATCTTATAATGACTAAACTCATCAATGCCGATGTCATCAATGTGAATGCATTTTGCGAAAAAACAACTTTTATGAATTGCATTTGAAAAAGTTACAGCAGTTTCTGGAACATTAGACGACACGTGCAACTACCAGTAACTAACTACTATCCATTGTCACCTCCACGACCCAGAATAAAGGGCAGCTGACTATGATAAACTGAAGCGAATACACCACACACATTCAACACGCATAATACACAAAACATCATTATATATAGATGTCAAGCGGTTTCGCGTTGCGTCACTGCACGCAAGCTCATCTATCTACGGTGCTATAGTTCCACATACTCCAACTAACAACACTGATGATGGAAAATATACTTTAGGTGCTGTAGATAGAGGCTATGATGATGGTAAATCAGAGTGTGCGGCACTCGACTTGATAGGAGCCGGTGCCGGCGAGGCCAAGAGACAGATAAATATCGCTTTATACTCATCGCATCGCTTTGAAGCCGTGCGGTCAGTAATTTTCTCGCTCTCACTGCCATGGCGTTAGCAGTCTAGTGTATATTTATCACGGTGATATACTAACGCGTACACGGCGACGGCTTTTACGATTATTGTTCTTGCTTTTGTTTGTAGGCTCGTATTGAGCGTAAGAAAAGTTTTAAAACGCGAGAAGTTACATGGTTTTATGTTGCAGGGTCATTCTTTATATGTAACTTGCAAAACGGTAGACACAAAGTTATTTTTATGGTTGTTAACTCTTTGATTAGCAGTACCAATAAAGATGGGAACGATAATTCAAGCAACGATTCAAATACACATAAATAAGAAGGGGAAACATCAATTTTCTCTATAAATACAAAAAATAATATTACTAGTTACAATAGAATCGTAGTCAGGCAAGGTAACATAACGTCAATATTGATAGAGTTATTTATCAGCGACAGAGCAAACAGTGGATGAGTAGACATTACACTATTACGGTAACAGGACTCGAAGGTTCAATGTTCATATCTTTATTGGTTACATACACGACACGTCAGAAGAGCTGCCATTGATTCTAGACCTCCAGAATACTTTTCTGGATAAGTAGTTAGTAATACGTCTTTAGAAGAAGAGAGACGAAGTTAACTCCCACGTTTTACTAAAATTAAAGGAAATCTAAGCCATTTAGTTAGTAACTAATAAGACCAAAAATGTTGACTAGTCGTATTATGTCATACAACCACTAACTTATTATTCTAATATATTTTAACAGCACACAGATTTACCCAGAAAAGTAACCAATACCCATAGCAGCAGAGCTAGAGACTTGAGGCTGGCAAATAGCGAAATCTTTGCCACAGACTCCATAGAAAGCTATACTAAAGTTAATGCCCCTAAGCAATAAAAGCAAGGAACTCAGAAATCACAGGCATTACCCACACAGCTAAGAGCTACTGCAAAAACATAAACCGACAACCTAACTTCTATTTACGATAGCAAACCAATGCTCTATAATTTGCCAAAGTTACATGAAACCCTTCGGATAACACGGTACAAATGAACACTGTTGTAAATTGACAAGTCTGCGTCGCATTACCACGGGGCAAAGCGCCATTTTGCAAAATGTATCCTCACGCGGTAACATAATGAGGGTGACAGTAACGTGGGAGGATAACAGCCTGCGAGGCGCGAGCCCCCTGGCCCTTTGACGGGCTCCCGACCGCCGCCGACGTCGCGCGCCTCCGGAATGGGCTTGGTCGTTAGGCACGGTGAAATATTTCTTTCTTCGTACTTTTTGTTGAGTGAAGACGCAGAAATGTTGATGAATATGCCGTTAATGTGTAATGAGCATGATTTGGTGAATAACGTAGTGGAGGTGTGGAATACGATTTGCGATCGCAGTTTTTCATTCCTAGCAGAAAGTTCTACTATTTGTTCCGTTATTTTTAGAGTAAGAAATAATTCATTAGGTACATATCTAGCTATAGCTAAAAAATTACATGTTTTGTATGAAGAACCTTGTACATTTAAAGTCCTATTTATTACCGTCATTATGCCTATATTCGTAGCTTTGTACTAAATATTTAAGTTAAATTATTACAAGAATTATACTATTAAACGGTTATAACCACCTCTTTTGAAATTTCTCTAAATATTCGAACCATCAACATCACAATAAAATACACAAAAAAACACACTTATAAAAAATAAAAAAATAATAATATGAAAGTATCAAGACCGATTACGTCGGACTATAGCCCGTCAGCGCAGGCAGTCACAGTCAGCCGACAGGCGGGAGGCGCGGCCGGGCGCGGGGCCATCGCTACACTTACCGCGACACGCTAGCGGTATACACGCTATCGTTAGCGATAATATAACGCTAGCGATATACAACCCAGCCAGATGGACCGACTACTTTAAAACGCTGGCTGAATGCGGATGTCGGAGGACTGGGTGCTGGCTTGGGAGCGGCCGATATTCTGCAATGGACTGCGATAATCAGACTTGATTGATTGACATTATTATACAGCCTGCGATATACACGCAAAGATGTGGATACTATACCAACCAACATAAATTAAACTATGTTTCAGAGTAGGTACTATACAGAAAAAAAAAACTACTAAAATGTAAAAACCAGACTAACAAAAAAATTAAATAAAACTAAATATGTAATTGAAAACTAAAACGTCCTGTACGAGGCCGAAAGGACCCCTATCTCAGCATGGTGCTGCGACATTTAAAAATAGATGTCACATCGCTGGTATTCTGATGGGGACACTGGGACAGTTTTCTGATGAGCTTACACCACACTCTTTAATCTCGAAATCGGTTAGGTTTTTACGTGTGATGATAGACATTAATGATGGATGTGGTTGATGGTCCTAAATTATACTTATTTTACCGACACCTAAATTTTGAGGGTAGGCGCATATTATACGCCTGCCCTCAAAATTTGGGTGTCGGGTAACGGCGAGAGTGGTGAGTTTTTAAAGTCTGTTACGATTAGTGTTCATTGGATAAGCTCTAACTATTCCCAGAAAATCTTCCCAAAATTGTCTGATCTGTAATTTTGAGGTTTTCGGTTGCATATCTTGCAATTCACACAATAAGATCTAACTATTTACTCTCAGAAAATCGACCCTAAATAATTGTTTGAGCTGTTATTTAGTGATATTCACTGATAACTTACGGCATTTACATACAAGACAGAAATTATAATGAAAGAAAGAAAAGGTGTTTATTTCTCTCGCACTGGACATAACAAAAAATGCTTTGGTATACGCATCATTCAACATTCTCGACGCAGATAGACCTTGTAGCTTTAGAATATTCCCAGGTTCCGAGGCAAATCGATCAGGTGCTCGCCCAGGCAATACGCTGGAGAAGGACGTTCTTGGCGAGAAGTTCGATTTATAAAGCGAATTGGGTGCAATGAGTCAATGACTATTGATTAGTGCAACGGCTACCGACCACGACTTTACAAATTTGAGAAATTTCTACTTTCGGTCAGAGTTGTAACCCAGACTTGTATCTAAAAAGTAACATTTGTCTACGTAAGCTATTATTTGTATTGTGTAAAACTGAAATAAATCAGTAGGTAGTCATTCTAGCTACAACGTTCTTGTTGAGTCGACATTATTAGTCTCTACAAACTGTTTCTGAAAAGCTTTCAGGTTAACAATAACAAAACAGCAAAACACGGGTCTTATAAGACCAAGACAAGACTGAAAATAATAATGTACAAAAAAAATCCGTGAAAAAGAAAAAATCGTCACTCGGGGAGCAGGGGCTAACGAGCAGTAGGTACCAGGGAGGCATGACATTATAGAGGCACGCGCCATTAGACGAACGCCGGGCGGTGGCGGAACGGGCCCTATTTCCGGAAGGAAGCGCGCCCGGAAGCCGCGCCGCGTCCGCCCCGCCTGTCGCTAAGTTACTTCGCCGGCTACTGAGTTATGGTCGCCTGGTGTCTGCACTAGATTTTGATACGGTCATGCTAGCCTAGTCTCTAAGTAATTCCGCTGCATTTACTTCGGTAATTTTTTTTTATTTATTCTAAGTTGCTACTTTTACTTACGCAAAGTAATTTGTTTGTTTCTGTCTTACCTGTAAAGTCAAAAAAATATGATTAGAATAGTATTGCGCCACCTAACTACGTTTGTTTTTCAGATTAGGCTGAGTTTGGTTCGAGTCAAAATTTGCTAGGACCAATCAAAACAGCCAAATCTCCCAAAGGATGAGCCGATACAATAAGAATAAAAAAAAAACAATACAAAAATAAAATTCACCCAACTCTGGAAAAAGTACCACACCGTGTGTCATATGCACAGGCTGATGTAATTTAGTATTAGGTGAAGTTCGCGAACATCCCGAATGCGGGAGGCACTGCGGGACAGTGCGGGACTTCGGGATACACGACGCGGTCAGGGATGACATTAATCAAAATTAAAAGTGGATTACGAGAAGGCAGGCGCGCCGAGCCGCGGATCCCGCTATCCCGTTGGAAAATGAGGGGCGAGTTTTTGTGTTGTATTTAAAGTGAGACTGATTTTTGAGGGCAGTATTTATTAGTTGTTTAATGGGTTTGTGGATCGGGGCGATTAACACTAAGTTATTTAGTTGAAAGCGCAAACCTGTAGGGGATTCTTCAAACGATTGTTGGAAATACAATGTCATTTTATACTCGTTGAGTTTAAAAATGTGTTTTGTATATTTTGTTACAAGGGAGTCTAAATGATCAATACTTGTGCAAGTCCTGTGAAATATGATTTGTTTATTAGTGTTCCTGTTACCGTCAGTTCACAGGCCCTATTAATTAATAGGTACATTTCGTCGAGAACTGTGCATTTCTTATGAGATTATTAAAAGCTTAATGACAATTACATGAATTAATAAATACTGACAGACAATACACCTTTTTTTTAATTCTGGAGATCAGAATTAAAATTCTACCACTTTAAAAGCAACAGAGCAACACACAGTAAACTAGAGCGTTTCATTCCGTATCGGTTCACCCACACTCCTGCAAAACGGGCAGACACAAAGGTTGGCCCGTCCCGCACTCCCGATCTCAACATATGGCGGGGCGGGCCAAATTGATAACTTGATAACACCCGGGATCCCGCGACCCGGGAACCCGCAATCCCGGCCCGGAGCTTATCCGGAGAAGAAAAAGATATGCTTTTTAGTGCGGGTCTGGCCGCCTGTTTATTATTTTTATGTAAAATCGTAATTCATCCGGATGGAATGATAGCATATGGAAGTTGGAACACGTATGAGTAAGTGTTAGTCGTATATACGCATTTTTTGGCAGATATAGTTTTCAGAGTATGTGCGGATAATCTTTCATCGCTTTCACAAAAGCCTCTCGAGTTTCATCTTTTGATACATCCTTGCTTGAGATAGTGCAGTTATAACCTGGATGGGTTTTTTCCATCCCTAAATAGGCTTGCATTTGGCCTCAACTCGTCTGATTTGAAGCGATGATACGGCAGAGGCGAGACGCTATAGCCTAGAAGAAACCGATTCACTTGAACTTTGAGGAGATCCAGATTGTAACGATCGGAGCCGATAGTGAATTCCACAAACAATAAATGCACAAACGCTATTATTAATATTGAAAACGGGATAGTGTTAGTGACCATGTCAGTTTAAAAACTTATAATGCCCTACGATTCGCAAAATAAACGTGGAAACTAGTTCGGGCCCGTGGAAATGCAACCATAATAACGGCGATGCTTCGCCGTGTCTACTAGGTACTCGTCTTATCATGGGAATGGAGATGAAATTACGTAATTCCGAAGCACCTTCTTCGAGAAGCAAAGCAACCGATAAAATAAAATAAATTATTTCTCTAGCGCATTACAAAAAAAAATGTTTTACACAAGAAAAAACGATCAAATGGGTTAGGTATTAGTATTAATTCCAAGCTTCTGACACGATTTTCAATTTTTCTTCACAATTTTATTGCCAATTCAACAGTAAGCAAAGTGGATTTCGGCAAAAATGTTTTTCAGCAACTTTTAGGTATTTTTTTTTTTTGGGTGGTGGGAAATAACTCGGGAGTGTCAGCCTTCTACTGACTAAAAACCACCCATGTTTCTTCTTAGCCCTTTCGGTCGAGGCCGCGGTATCTCTTTCGAACAACCCAAAGCCCCGATGGGAGGTATTATAGACCTTTTTTTTTTGGTGGGTGGAAAATCATAGTTCAGATGCGATCTTAGTTAAAATATTTTTTTGATTTTTCATAAATAAATATACTTAAGTGTTGTAATATCGATATTTCAAAAGTTGATAATTATATGGTAAGTACACATTTAAAAACT
The DNA here is from genome assembly GCA_949774965.1 of Diarsia brunnea. Taxonomy (NCBI): domain Eukaryota; kingdom Metazoa; phylum Arthropoda; class Insecta; order Lepidoptera; family Noctuidae; genus Diarsia; species Diarsia brunnea. The sequence goes on along the minus strand of OX459007.1, from coordinate 13,636,716 downwards.
TTTTACTAGAGTTGGCACATTTATCGGGACAGGTTTAGTCGGATAAAAATAATGGAAAATGGCCTAGATTTTGTGACGAAACCTTTTCATTGATTCCTGCTTAACCCAGCTACAAAATGATTCCATTTCGGTCTGCCTATAACCCATTTAACCTAGATTTAGTACTAAAATACGCCTTAATCCTATTGATTTGTCGGACAATTTGTACCAAGAGTACAGATCAGGTGAGGACATAATTTTACAGTTGTAATATCTCATTACGCTGGCTGCGACCCGGGAAGGGGATCGGGAATGGAATTGAACGCCCGCCGCCGGGACCGGACCGCCCCGTCCCGGGAATAGGCGCCCTCGGATTGGTAGATGCCGATTGTAGAGGTGCTGGATGTGGCATTGTATTGATATTTTATTTATTTTTTAATTATTTGTTAAGTTTGGATGAATAAATCTTTGAAACTTTTGATCGGATTCCGGAAATTCTTCAACTAATGGGAAGATACGGTAATTATGCGAGTGTCATTATGCTATATTTAAAATGTTACAGTGGGATAATTTCTGACCGTAACGAGACTGAAACCGCGGGTAAAACCCAGTTTATTATAAAGCAACTGGGTAGTGTCATAAGAACCGTAAACATCCCATTGCAGCCCGACTAAAGTCATAAGCGAATTTAAAGTCTAAAAATACATAACTAATAAAAAAGCCTTAAAACGACAAATCGAGGCTAAGAAACTGTGACTGAAACTGCAGTTGCACAGTTATTTCGTTTACCGCAACGGATCCCGACTTGAAATCGAGATCGTCGAGGCAGTTTCTCGATGTCTCAACTTATGGTTTGGAGACAACAATGGGCCGTTTAAGGGGATTTCACATTTTATTTGTCTGATGGTCGGATATTTGGGTGTTGTGTTCAATAATGTGGCACCATCGAAATAAAGCAAAGCTTGGGTGACTGGTAGACAATGCCTATTACTTGAGCTTGAAGTGTTAAAAACATAATACGTAAATAAATAAAGTTATATTGCACAGTTGTTTATGACAATGTGTTTTTCAACATAATTTCTTTTCTAAATTTAATAAGATAAGACGTAATTGTTTGGTTCTTTGGTTTGATTTTTTCCGTAAGTTGTTATTATGATGCAAGTAGTTATATACAGCCCCAATCCTGAACCCTGTGAAACTATAATCTGTAAAGTAATCGAAATAAAGCAAACCATCGAGTTCAACAACAACAAAAAATATACATGGGGCCATTTCTAGTCACCTCTACATCTTTTACCGAGGGTCCAAGCGTAGCCTACTCGCGCAAGTTCGATCAAACACTAATTGGGGTGTGAATTCGCCTGCGGGCCCCTCCGCCACGTCTCGAATCCAGGGGATCTCTAAAAGTTGCATGATTTAGTGCTGTATTTCGTCTTGCAGACGGAGGCTTAGTTCGAAGGGAGCTACGTTCCAAGTTTGAAATGATACAGTTGCTGTTTTGATAAAGAGTGTTAAGTTTCGTTCCGTGTACAAATCAAAAGGCAATGCAGAAGTGCATTGCCTTTTGATTTTGATTATCGAGAATGTTCTCTTATTTTTTGTTTCACGTATTGTTACAATAAAATTATAAGCCAGTTAGCAGGCGTAGGATTATGATTATTTTAACGAATTCAGACTGCAGCCTCATGATTTCCTATCAAAATACAAAATAATTTATACGTATGACCATAACATTGCTCCAATTAGTAAGTTCTGTAAGTTATTTCAATGCAGTTGGTTCTGTTTCACTACCTATAAATTCTAATGTTTAATTAGGTCCTGCCTATCTGAAAACCAGCGCTGCAAAGGCTAATTACTATTTCAGCATACGGTAGGATAGTGTCTCGTGAGTGTAGTGTGCCTTTTCGAAATATTAAGAGGGAAGAAATCATGCTGACCATCATATATTTTGCAATAACAAAATAATATGTATTTATTTCGTTTTAAAATTCCAAACATAAACGTGCAATATCACTTCGCTAAGCTTATCTTAAAAATTCTCTTCTATTTTCAAACACATCCTATAGAAGTTCCGGACAACGTTCGAATTCAAATATAGAACGTGTGCGGGCCGGTTGGCGGCACGTTCGCCATTTTACGTAGCGTTTTTACGATGTACCCGATAACGTTTACGAGGCGCGCTGAGTGGCGTCGCCGCGGCTCGCCCCGACTGATTGCATGCGAGGGCAGCGAGCCGTAGGGCTTGTCACTTTTTGTCGATGTTCAGTTGAATTTTTAGGTGTAAAATGGTGTTTTGTATGCTAAATATTTCTGTGACGATGATGGAGATGGTTGGTTGGTTTTTTTTTCTTACTTTTGTTATGGATTGCACAAAATTGGGCATAGAGAATTTATTATGATTATGGTTTGATCTAATTTGGTCTGATCTAATTTGGTTATTAATCTATTTAATAAGCTTGAGAGACATGAATAAAATATCCGAATAAAAATCTTACTCTAAAACTTTTTATCGATATCGACAATATCCGACCGTCACCACATCACCACTCGGGTCGTGTATCCGTGACACATCGTGTAGTGTAGCCGACGACATCGCGCGGCGTATTTTATGCGCCCCGTCGCGCGGCCACGACCGCTCCCGACAGCGCCCGACCGTCCCGAAGGGCTACCACGATGGCACGAACAGACAATTTTGAATTTATTCATTTTAGATCATGGTTTTTTTTGCAGCCTTTTTTTAAACAGAAGGTCTTTAGATAAATTGATCGATCTTCTCTGAAGTGAAGTTTTTAATTTTTGTGTTCCGTCGCGCCTTTGCGCGCACGATAACAGTAAGGGGCTGGTTTGACGAGAAAACTAGAGGAAATGATGATCAGCTATCGTAGAATCGTCACATTTTTTTTTTTTTGTATAGACAACGCACATGAATTGGGAAATGAGTAGGATAAGCAATGACTTGACAGTTTGGCACGAATTCACGAAACTTAATAAATTATTCGCTCTTACATAGCAATTAATTTAAATCATAAATATCCTCTAGAACTCTATCGAATTTTCTTTTTAGACCCCAAGCCCTGTTTCAAGTCCCAACATTGTAGCAGCACGTGCTAAAAAATATAAATAAAAATAAAGTAAGAGTGCCATTAAAACTGGCAACCCTACTTTAACCGCGCCAAGCCCGTGCGAACCAGGCGGCGGCAACCGGCGACTAATGACCGAAAAGGGCCTTCCCTACGAACTTCGAATTTATAATAAGAACGATGTTTTCGTTCGAAAAACTTATAATTTGGGTTTAAATGTATGGCTGTTTGAAGTGACGAGGCACCAAGGCGCAAAATTAAATATATTGCGCTTTTTGTGTCATTTTGTATGCGTGTCATGTAAACTCATGTATCTTTTTTTTTTTTAAAAAAAACGTTGCCCCACACTAGGAATTTCTCCTGTATCGTGGGTGCGTTTAGAAACATTTAAACTCACATACACAAATACCCAAACCCGAAACAACTATCTGTAGGTCATACAAACATCTAAATACACACATCTGCGACAAATAAATATTATTTCTTAATACTTATTAAGAAAAAATATTTATTTGTCGCAGATACATGAGTTTCTCTTTTAAGATAAAAGATTTACCAATATTGGCAAGTGTAGGTGGAGGTAGGGTCAACATAAGTATAAGCTATAAGCTCAAACAAAAAAAATTTAAAAGCGTACCTACACTCCAGAAATAAAAGCGCTTTGAAGACTTTATACTGCAGTCTTCCGCTTGATTTAAGCGAACTATAACTCCTATGCCTTTGATGGTAGTATTAAAAACTAAGGTGCGCTCTGCACACATAATGTTCTGATTTACGGCATCATAACATGGTTTATGTTTATGCCTTAGCCACCAGTGCTTCCCATAGTTTACGGTAAGGCGGTTACAAGATAAATATAGTGCAGCTTTTCAATCTAAACCAGCTATCATCATGGAATTAATGTAAATGGACTGGTGTTGCATGTCAACGTTTAAACTTCGGACTCCTATGGACTCCTGGTTAAAAAATATCGTTTTTTTTCTCGCGTTTAAGTGAGGGTCAAGAGCTCCGTAGGAGTAGCATGGCTTTTTAAAAGGGCCCACCCGGAAGTTCGGAGTACGTCCGGGAGTTTTGAGGACGAAACTAGGATGAAACCGGGGAAACTTGGACGGATGCGGGCTTACGCATGACGAATTTTGTTACAGTTTTTTTGAGCTTTTATTAGTTGTGGTGTGCTATTCACTGTACAATAAATTGTACTGTACTGAAGCGAGATTATAGAATTAGTCCATATGTCTGTGACGCAAACGAATGAAGGTCCCAGGACTTTTTCCTAGAATGAAAGTCTGGTCTGTAGAAATTACTTGTATATTGTTCGAAAACCGGAGTACCTCGTTTTGATTTGGGATTGCTACCGGTTTAACAGAGAGACCCTGAAATATACATAGTATACCTAACCTAATAGGTAAGCATAATCAAAGCTACATGCAGCCCAACTACCTCACCTTCAAGTCTACTAATTACAATGTTTTATTAAAATATTAATAACAACCAGCTGATACCTCCTTATCCTGTTTTAATCCCGAATTATCGCACAGGCGTGTTAAAGATTAGCTAAAAGATTCAACTTTATTCAGCCGGATCGGAGTCGAAAACTTTTCAAACTACTTAAGATACTGTTTCCACAGTTTTCCCCCTTTCTCTCTGCTATTCGCCCCGTGGCTGATAAAGGCATAATGTTCTGTAAATTGTATGACTATATTGTATTAAATTTTTTTTACACTCGCTGAAGATTATTAATTTACCATTCTCATCTTTCCATTCAAAAGTTTTAGTTCCAAATCCAGTTGAGACGTTTCAATTGCTTAAATTTGACTCCGCTCCCACATTTACGTCAATCTCACTCAATATTCCAGGTTATATCTCAATCGTAATAAAATATACGACGTGAGAACCTCTAACAGTGTAATAGGGGAACTTTGGCGCAAAACGTTAACTTTTCAGTGGAGAGAGTAGGTGCCGACATAGCACTCGATAGCTAAAGTACTAGGTATACATGTGTTGGCAGGAGGTGTGCGCGCTCGTGGCGGGCGGTAGCGCCGTCGGTCGGATGTATAAAGTGGCGCGCCGGTGGCCACATGACATAGCTATAACTCCGCGGTAGCATGACAAACAGCCGCCTGGAGTGGTGTGGAGTCGACAAGTTTGGTTCCGAGAGTAATTCTTTTGTTGGAAATTCGTCTGGTGCTGAGGGCCTTCTTTCATGTGATTATTCAAAAGGCTTCTGTAATTTTTTATCTTTAATGTTTTTTTTTAATTATTTTAGTTTTTACTAATGATCATTGGCCAAAATAATTAGTTTGAGAAATTCAATTTATTAGGTTTAACTAAGTAGTTTCACTCGTATGACACCTGATTAATGATGTACGAAGTAGGTACTACTGTGATAAGCAAAGAAAAACTGACGAATAAATAAAATAGTATCAGCTCTCTGCGTGGTTCATAATGATACAATATGTATTTGATATAATACAGAAGGACACGCTACAAACGTGTCTAAAATAAACATAACAAAGCAAATCCAACATCCATCCTAATTTAAATATCCTACAACCCAAACCGGCACACAAAATAAAGTAAAAAAAAACAACCAAAAAAATCTACACCTAATTCGACTCCACCGGCGTATAATGCGCGCCCGACACCGGAGGGCGCCCGTCGCTAAAGCGCGATACTACGGGCTCGCCTCGGGCGGCGCGAACCAATTACCCGCCGCCGCCGCGCGGGCATTTACCCCCTCCCCCCGAACGCCCGCCCGGCCCTCGACCGAGTACAGAATTACTTATCTCCTCACGCCGCTGCGATCCTGGTACTCTGCCGCCAGACGTACGCCCGCAATGCGAATGCGCCGCAACTTTTTGTCGCGCGTCCATGCGTCATGCGTGTCCTTTTTGCATTTTCCGGAACAAAAAAAGTAAAAATATGTCGTGCGACTGTTGCGTGCGGGCCGCTGATAGAGAACTGAATTATCATGGAGTTGCCGTTTGAATAATTAAAAGGATATTTTCACGATATCTGTTTGTTTGGTGTTTAATTTAAATAAACGCCGCATGAGACTCATTTAAATATGGAACACCTTTGTTTTACTCCCCACCGGCACCATTCCAAAACCATATAATTTTGGCGAACATTCGAGTAAAATATATTAAAAAGTATAAAAAGCGGATCTTATCGATAAAAAATCGGATCTTGAATGTCGCATCCCTATTTATAAGCGAGCAATAGATAGGAGAGAATATAAATTAACACTAGTATAGTTAAAGTGTAAAAGGATAAGTATGGTCGCGATAATGTCGAGGGGCGATAATGAAAACGTGCAAAACTGCCGTAGTTACCGCACTGCCATACTACGAGAATTATAATGAGCCTGCGCTATACTAGAGAACGTAGAACATAGAGCTCCAAACTTATATACCGAAAATAGAACATCACTAGCTGCGTGTCGAAGTTTTTAGAGTATCAAAACGGTGACACGGGTAGTGATAGTGAGTGAGCGATTGGAGTTTTGTGAATTCGATTCCCGAATGGGACAAATATTGGGAAAGAGACTAGTGAGAGTTGTTTTGGTTGTAGGGACGAGTTTGTATACAGGGTGTAAATCAACCCATCACACAGCCGTCAACCAGGCATTCTGTACATCAAACTAAGTACCCCTACGCAAAAAAAATTGCTGGGAAACGACTTTTTTTTTGGGCTCAATATTCACATTTTACGTTAAAACTCTTAAAACATTGTGCTAGTGGATACTTTGAATAATAAACGGGTCATGGAGGTTATTAATTTAAGTAAATTTAAAACCTGAAAAACTAGTAATTACAACAACAGCTATGAAAAATTTGGAACTTTGACCCCTATTATCTCCGCAACTATTGGGTTCCCAGGTATGATCTACAACAAAAAAAATATCGCAGTGGTAGGGAGAACAAGTGCCCTTCTTTTGCGTTAAGGGTACTTTTACACCCTATATTTGTGTTTTTGTGATCTGATGAGAAAAGAAAAAAATAAACTACACACCTGTAATTTCCGAAAGGTTAGGCAGAGCCGCAGAGGTGTATTCCCATTACACCCACATTTCGCCAGTTATGTTAAAGTCCCATGTAATAGGGGACGGACGAGCCTATTGCCATCAACCAGGCAAAGACAAGTCCAGACTCCGTGGCTGCTACCGAGAAATTCATCATGGAAAATAACACTTTGCCCGACCTAGGAATCGAACTCAGGAGGAGGTCAAGCACAGTAGTCGATCTTGCGACCACAAGAATAACGAGACAATAAACTACTTTTTCAAATAATACTTTTCAATATTCTACAGTCATCATTCTCTTGCCCTTATCCCAATTTATTTGGGGTTGGCGCAGCATGTCTTCCTCTTCCATACTTCTCTGTTTCTCGTCATCTCGTGAGACACCTCCTTTCTTACCATATAATTCTTAACACAGTCCATCCATCGTTTCTTTCTCGGTCTTCCTCTACTCTTATACCCATCCAAATTTAGATTCAAAACCTTCCTCACGACATTTTCCTCATTCCTCCGCATCACATGCCCATACCACGACAAAACAGTGTGTGAAGTTATGTATCAGGTAGAACTACATAACTTAACACGCTAAGTTCTATAAAGACCAGCGTAGTACTAAAAGCAAACACAAATAAGTTACATTAAGTCCACATTATGAGCTGCAGCTATTTCTTACTTGCAACTCTTTTTGTTTCTCCGGAGTTGACGGGAGCGATATCCTAGCTTCCTGCCTAACTTCTGGTGTCCTGGTAGGGGGTGATCAAGCCATATACCAAAATTTACGCAAAATATGCGCTTCGGATGCCACTCGGGTCAATCTTTAGGTTAAACCACGCTTGCCTAGGTTTGTCTGTGGATGGGGTGATCACCGAGTACATACCGAGTTTCCTCCGTGCCTCGGAAATAACGTTAAGCCGTTGGTCCCGGCTGTCATTGGTTGATCTTTGACAGTAATTGCAGGTTTTCAGTGACCCGAGAGTCTGACAATCACACTTTTTTTTTTTTTTTAAAAACGTTGCCCCACACTAGGAATTTCTCCTGTGTCGTGGGTGCGTTTACAAACATTTAAACTCACATACAATAACACCCAGACCCGAAACAACTATCTGTAGGCCATACAAATATTTGTTCCGTGCGGGGATCGAACCCGCGACACGCAGCGCAGCAGCCGAATCGCTCCGCCACTGCGCCAAACGTGTCGTCGAACTTACGGAGGGGCATCGTATTACCCAGTACTAACTAGGTTGTGGAGGTCAGATAGGCACCTGATCGCTCCATGTAAAATACTGATATTCAACTGCATCCGGTTTGACTGGAAGCAGACCTTAACATAGTTAGGAAAAGGCACGGCAGATGATGATGGATGCTGACTTGCGGAGTTCAACCTGGTATACATTACAAACAATGCCAAAAGTATGGATTTAAAGTCCTTAGAAACTTGTCAGTTCCAAACAATTTATTAGGTAGATAGTGGCTATCCGGACCGGACTCTCTCGTTGCATCCGGTCAAACAGACATCAGTTTGTTGGCTGGTTTATTTTTTTCAACCATTGCATGATTTATTTTATCTTATATTTTGTGCCGGTACGTGAAATGAATTTATTCAAAAACACAGACGCCAGCTCATTCAGTTACCCAAAGCTACCCTTGAATTGAACCTAATACTTCAAGCGTTAAAGTTGAAAATCTATTTAATAATTTTGACAGATTATCTGATTTGTCTGTACATAGTAAGTACGATGATAGATTCCACCTGTAGGATATTACTTACAAAATCTAAAGTTTTAAACAGGAACGAAAGTTATTCCGCATATATTGTAAACTGGCTGCCACTAAAAATATTTTGAGCAGAGAACAACTTCTGCACACATTTTTGACATGAAACTTTTTTGTGACTTGATTTTGTGGTTTGTGTCTTTCTATCCGAAATTGTATTTCTGAATTTAAAAAGTCATTAATTAAGCTTATTGATTGTTTTGTAATCATTGCATAAGCTCAATGAAGGACGGATGGGCTGTGTGAAGGAGTATGAACAACGAAGACATCAGACCCCAAAAAAAATTGGTATAAGAGTCCGAAAAAGGATGATGGTGAATGAGCCTACAGCATTGACTTATGTATTACTGCGTAAGGACTGGGCGGACGGCATGTTAAAATGACGCCTCGAACGTGGTCCCAATATGGTATTTCCTAAGCCGAAGTGAACTAGTCCACGATCGGCGTCGGATCTTCGGGTGCGGTCGTAAATTTTATGAAAAGCTAAGTATATTTATGTCTTTATACCTCGAAAATACCACGCCGGCTAAACAAGGTTACATTACATTAACGAGCAGACTACACCGATTCTCTGCATGGCGAACGCGTCGAGCAAATGTTCGGACGACCGTATCTTTAGTTTTTATATCAATGGCCTACAGTCTATTAATAGGGTAGTTAACAAGAAAGATATAATTTGTCCGTCAAATAGATTACCAAAAATATTGGACACGTATTTTTTTCTTTCTTCACGTAAACAAACAATGAAAACGATACAGTGGTTTAAAAACTCATGTGACGTCATATTCTATGACATTCTTTACCGGTGAGTGACGTCACAAACCCCCACTCAAATCTTTGACGCGTTTTATCTTCGACAATTTTTATTGTTTTGATAAAACAAAAAATACGTATCCAATGTTTTTCGATAATCTAACAGGCGGACTAATTAGAATCATATTTTTTTTAGTCACGAAACATCCCTATTGTCCCATCACGGCCACCACTACGCCTAATGAAGTTAAATATACGATCGATCCAAATTCCAAACGTCTCCTCTACTAGCTGTAACCCCACATAGACTGGAGCATAGCAACACTATTATATTGAAATGACTGAATCATTGATAGAAATTAAAGCTTCGTTAATCATTCATGATCACTATTATGCGTACGAAGCGAAGCTCCAAAATTTTGAAGGAGTTCTGATTTGTGGTTGGGAATCATAATAGGTGGCATTGTTATAGGCAGGGTTCAATGTGAGAATTACCTTGATAATATCAAAAACCACCATCATCTTCCTGCCCTTATCCCATTCTATTTAAGGTCTGCGCGACACGTTTTCTTCTTCCATTCTTCCCTGTTAGACGTCCCGGTGGCATTTACTCCTTTCAAAAATAAAATCAAATAACCCGCTCTTGGGCAGAGCGAAAGGGAGTGTCAGACTTTTACTGCCTAAAAACCACCCATGTTCCTTCTTAGCCCTTCATGTCGAGGCCGCGGTATCTCTTGCGAACAACCCGCAGCCCCGACAGGGAAAGTTATCTCGAGTTCGAACCCAAGAGAAGCACCGCTGATTTTTCAGTCAAGTGCGTATTGTATAATTATGACTTGCCTCGATAAATGAAAACATTATGAGGATACCAGCATAGCAATGGAACTTCCGTTCAACGCCCCGCTGCACGCTGTAAGAAACGGGTCTTCGAATTTGCGGCCTAAGAGATAAATTTAAACCCAAATTAAGGGGCCATGGGCGGTATAAAATCTCTGGCAACAAAACAGGCACAATAAAAAAAGAAAGACAGTATCAAAAATATCTTGATAACTTTCATACTTATCCTTCTGTTCTCCAACAAGCCTTTCAGCCTACCTCCTACCAACATACAACAAACACTAGAAACAGCACTATCTATCGCTATTTATATATTTTCGGCGCGCCTTTGTGAAGTCGCACCCGCGCCGCCTCGCGCCTCGACGTAGGGTTGTTGCCTCGACAAATTGATTTATCTGCTGTGGCCTGTACTTTCGGAGAGGTAACAATCTGTTTAGATTAGGTAAAGTCCCGGGAACTGTGGCAGGTCATGGGGTGTTGTGAACTGTTGCGTAGTTAGGTATGTGTGGATGCCTTGTGCGCAGAATTGTTTAGCAGTTTTACTGGATGGATGGAATCAGGCTGTACAGGTTGCAGTGTAATACTAGTTATCATCATCATCATCAGCCTATAATGTTCCCATTGCAGGGACTCAGGCCTGCTCTCTAAGAGAGCTATAATCACGCGGTCCCAGTGCGGGTTGGTAGATGTTGGCACATGTCTTCGAATTTTTTGGTTTCCTCTCGATGTTTTCCTTCAACGTTTTGAGAGTAGTGGTGATGAAATAAATTACACAAAGTAATGCACCTGACTGGGTGCGAACCCACGACTTACGTAAGTCGGGGCCGCCACCACTGCTCCTAAAAACTAGTCACAATAAGAAAAAAGACTGCAATCAGCTTGCCTTGTCCCAAATATGTTGGGGTCGGCTTTCAGTCTAACTAGATGCAGCAGAACGTGTGCTGAATGAGCTGCAGCTTTATCCTTTCGTACCTATTATTAACTGAAACCTACTTTGACTACCTAGTCACTGCTGGGAATAGACCTCCCTTTTCTTCTGCCATATTCCTAGGTTGTATGCTTCCCTTATACACGTGCTTCCCATGACTTTTGGACGGCCATTGATAGTTTAAAATGTTTTGAGCTTAAAGTTTGAAAAATCTAAATGCCCCTGATACTCCCGAACTTCCGACCATAGCCAAGCCTTAAAAGAAACCAACCAAGCCCTAATACAAAACCTACTTACTATAATATAGGTATTCCATATCTACAGAGCGTGGGCCAGCCCTGTGTATAATTTACGAGGCAGGCCGCGGCGGGCCGTCGTCGGCGCTCGCCCCGGATTTATGGCGTAATTTTTACAATGGTCCGGGTCGGCCGGATTATACAGTTCTCGGTTCTTGACCAGGATTTCAGTTTTGTGCAGCGGTGTCCGAAATTCCGGGAGATTGTGTGGGTGAGAGTTACCGGGATTAAAGATGTCACTAACTGTTAAGAAGTGCCGTTTTACCGGGCTTGACTCTTATTTATTTCAACTTCTTGTATTATAGTGGTGCATAGGCGGACTTAATGCCACAGGGCATTCTCTACCAGTCAAATTATAGGAAAACGTTGTGAATTGTGATTATCTAGCACAATATTGTGCTAGTTAAAACAAAGCATAAACTATTTTATTATTATTATTATATTATATTATATTATTATATTATTTGCAAAATGGGAGTTGAAATATTTCAGAAGTATTTTTTTCATAATCCCCAGCTCGTGCTAGTAAACTCATTAAGTACAATGCACAATGTCAAAACGTTTTTAAATATCCAGTTCTCAGTTGAGGGGGACAGTGTACTCCGAATTCGTTTGTGGGGTAATCCTTACAATGGCAGGAGTAGTGCTGACCCTTTGTTAGCCACGTGTCGTGAGTGCGATTCGGTCCGGTCCGTAATCGGTGGATATTTTGTGGTGCAATGTTAATATTAGTTTGAAGGGGAATGAATAGGACGATTTATAAAAGAATGGAAGCTGTGGGGACTTTTATTGTAAGGATTAAAGACTTATTACCGTTTTCTCTAACAGGACGCGACATCTTAATGAATGATTGAATATTATAGCACTGTTGAAATATTATAACTTCAACTCCCGGTAGCCAGGTGTCAGTGTCTTTCCTGACAGATAACTTTAAATTCAGTAAAAAATCTAGAACTTCGACTGCATGGTCACCTCGCAATTATAGTACGTAGGCGTAGGCGTAGTGACGTAGCAAGAGCGCTACACTGTGGCGTAGCACCAATTACCGTAGCTCAACGCGGGGTATAATGAGACGCCAGTGTGCTACCTGCGATTGCGATTATGGACCTTTTCGTAATTATTGCAAAGTTTGAAATATCGAATTAATGAATAGTGATCCTTTATCGAATATTGATTTATTGTATAACTTGCTCATTTTAAAGTTGTCCAGCAACATTGAAATTATTTTTTTGCCGTTTTGATTTCCATACTGAAACATTAAACATAACGTCAAGCTTTTTTTTTTTTTTTTGGCGGGTGGAAAATCATCAAATCTTGGGCAGAGCGAAACTGAGTGTCAGACTTCTACTGACTAAAAACCACCCATGTTCCTTCTTAGCCCCTAATGTCGAGGCCGCGGTATCTCTTGCGAACAACCCGGAGCCGCAGCCGACGGGATAACATCAAGCCTGTAATCCCCGAAGAGTTAGGCAGAGGTCTGGTGTACCTATCCTACCTACATTTCGTCAGTTATGTTTAAGTCCCATGTAATATGGGGCAAGCTTATTGCTATGGTTTAGATTATATAAATACGAGGTTATTCTATATCCTAACTCTGACCAAACAACTTCAAACATATTTAACGTCAGCTTAAAAGTTGTACACAAACTGCCATACAGTGCACCAATTAAGACGTGAATTGCAGCATCAGGAGCATCCGACACCCCCCCTAACTTCGTACTATGATCACCTCATAACTAGAGTTGGTCAGTTGTTCCAGAAGTTTCCAGAAAACAAAACTAGTTTTCACTGACGTAATTTTCAGATGAAGGCTAGGTACTGTGGTACCGTTTCACTTATTTCGCTCGGCAGTGTATTTTCGTATTTTCTGCACTAGTCCCTTGTGGGGAAAATAGAGTAGCTACATAAGAAGTACTAGGGGTACAGAGTGCGTAGGGGTACAGAGGTACTAACCACAGGTACTTACTAACCACCTACTTCCCCGTTGAGTCGTGGTCAAACGGCATTTGTTTCAAAATGCAGACTGCAAGGAGGTCGTGTCTGCATTTGAACTTGGAGCAGTTAATACTGAGAGAGAAGTTTTTTGTTGTTCGGTTAGTAAAACGAACGGTTTTTTTATTCTGGAGCGTTTGAGTAAAGGAGTATTTAAGGTGGAAGCGCGGGGGTAGCCCGCGAAATGGTAAATTATTTATGATTTTATATTATTATTATTACTAGCCATTTGTGTCCCACTGCAGGGCAAAGGCCTCCCTTCCCTCTTTCCACTTATCCCTATCCAATGCTGTTCATTTCCAATCCCTGCGAGAAGAGTCGAGTTCGTCCCGCCATCTTCTTCTGGGCCTGCCGCGTTGCCGTTTAGTGCTGTATGGGACCCATTGTGTGGTGATGTTAATGATTATAATTACCTATCTCTATAAATTCATATGTGTTTCGTGCTTGACTTGAAACTAACCGACAAAAAGCAAATCACGTAAGAAAATTTGAATTTCGCGGGCTAATTCTAATGTCGCTTGTATACGTCATGAATATAGCTGCTTATGGATCTTTTAGCCTCAATTGGAAGTAAAGCCGCCATCTGGTTTTTTAAATACAATTTCCTATCAATTTCACAAATGTTTAGCAACAGCGCCCTCCTCACAATTTAAGTCAAGCGCCGAGTCAAAATAATCTATTTATTATTTCTGTGCGTCTAGTGAAAAAGGGTATAACTCCGATTTCAAAGTCTAACTTCTTTATTTTTACCAGTGAGTAGCAGAAAAAATAGTAACGTTTGATTAAGTTCTATAGGGGCGGTCATTTGAACTAAACGGTCGTTTTAAATAAAAATGTGCTATTGCACACCTGACACCATTTACCACCACTGTGTACACATCTCCCAAAAAAAAAAAAAAAAAAATGTTTATTTCATCACTTAAGGAAATAACTATGTTAGGTTTGGAGTCACCTTTTAAGCAAATATTTGCTTGTATTAGGTGGTTCCGCTCCTCCAGTTTACAATAATTCTACAAATGTGTGAGAAATAGGCAGATAGATTAATTTAAAACTAATTAACATTTTATAACCTATATATCAGTAAGGGAGCGCACTGAGTGTAGGACATGCTTGTGAGACAAAAACATAAATTTGTCAGCAGGCCATCGACTTATAATGCCCATCTCTCGTTTTTTTATGAAGCAAAGGTAAGCGATTCGCAGCATGTGCCTCAGCCAGCCCCGGCCGCGTCGGTGTGATGATGCGGAATAATTTAATTGCTGCACACCACGCCGAACGACGACTCCGTCCGTCCGCCATTGCTTGACGTGTTTTTTTTTATTTTACTTTTTTTTCGACGTGTTACGTGACTGTTATGGAGGATTTTTCGAAAATGGAACGTGAATAAATCCACGGATATTTAAAAAAACATTTATGTTTACTATTCAAAACTTCTTTTTATTATAATGTACTTCTTTAGCTATTTCTATAGGCGAATCAAGCAAAACCGCCACAGAAGACATAGGCTTAATCTTATTAGCAAAAGGATTAGGAAAGCCATAAATTATAGGAATTTAAAAGGTCCCCATTCCAGCTTACTAATAAGCGTTTAATTCCGGGCAGGTAAAAACGAGGTTGGCTCAGAGTTGGTCGGTTGGTCCAGCATTCATTTTAATCAAGTGTGTCAAGCCCCGATTGCCTGATGAATTATACCACCGCAGCTTTGTTTTATTAATGCTGGCAATGCGGCGCGGCCATTTTCATATTTTTGGGTAGAAAACTTTTTGGAACTGCATTTGAATTTCGAGGATTCGCTAGTCTTTTCTATGCGGGCAATGCGGTGTTTCTTCTGCCGTTGACTGTAATTTATATAAAAAACTCTATTGCAAAAAAACTGCCACGGCTGGCCACGGCTGGCCACGGCATGCATTAAACATAGGAGAAGGAAATGCAGTTACACAACAGATTTAAGAAGTTAACGGCCGAATATATCCTCTTTTTTAAAAGTCGGTTAAAGAATCCTTTTAAAGAAGTGTACTGGAGAGCGGACGGGACATGTCCGCAGCCCGTCTAGCATAAAATGTCCACCGAAGGCTATCTGCAGTGTTCATAAAACAAAGTCTTTAAGTAGTAAGTACCTTAAGTACTTTGTTTTGGAGACAACAAAAGTTCATAATCTGCAGAACTCGCTGAACATTGATATTAAACAGGAACATGAAAATATGAAATTATGCGCCATTTTTCTTTTATTGTGAACGTAGCATGATGGTAACTCGTGTATTCTCGATTTCCCATTGTGCATATCCGTTATTCAATAGTACGTAAGTGAAAAGAAAATGTACAATCAATTTTATTGTTTTTTGTGTAGTTCCGTTGGATATGAAAAAAAAATTCTTTGTAAAATAGGTCCCGTGTGTTCAAGCGGTGCGAATAACGACCAATCAAGCTATGATATGAAGTATTCTACGGGAAGTTAATTACAGGCAGGTTTTAACTTATACAGGATATTTTTTTTTTTTGTGTACATATTCTGAGGAAAGAGTTATTAGATCGCCACCTACGATTTTACTGCTAAATACCGGTAAATGCCGCTGGATTTCTTTCTTCGATGCGGACAAAGCCGAGGGAGAAAACTAGTCGTAAATAAATTAAATTCGTAATAAATACTCAACAATATGACTGACGACGCCAACGCCGCCGACGGAATGACTGACTGACTGACTGATACCAAAAAGATGTCACCGCAATCGCGACAATTGATCGATTCATTCACTACGAAAGATCAAGGCAACATGAAGCGACAGGAGGTATATAATGCGATCAAATCGAACAAGCAGAAACGAATCGATCGTTGTTATCGCTCACATATCGACGGTGCCTCCTATGTGTGGTCGCGACTACTCGCGACCGCAACCATTGTTCTCCGCGTTTTTGCTAAAACGTACGCCCGGAGCGCCTGGCGAATATAAATTGAATGCGAACGATTGTTTAGAATTTCACACCGCGTCCGTATTGTCATGTGTGGATATCGGTGAAATGTCCCACAACTCCACAAGCCGGCACCGGTTTTGCATAGGCTTGCCTTCTCTAGGTATTGAAACTGCGAATACTGGCTTTGGGTACCGTACCTCCGCGCTCTGTACAAATAGTAAGTTTACCTAGCCGAACGTACACATCAACTAAATTATCTGAACAGGCGGGAAAAGATAGAACTAAAATACAAGTAGGTAAGTACTAAGTTTGACATATCGATGCATTTTTGCTTGACAAGCAGATCTTCTTTGAACTGCACACTTAAAGTGATTAAAGTGCTGGGCTTTTAAAAGAGGCTGCCTCACAGTCAAAGTAACTATTTCTAAAAATCATTCCATACAAAAGATTTAGTAGGGGTACTAGTCGGTACTATAGTTGCTGTACCTTTAAAGAATTAACTTACAGTTTTACTCTTCCCTGCGCTGTTTAAATTGTATTTTAAGTTGGACTTAGTTTAAACTCGTAACAACAAGATATCCTAACAAAATATTAATAATACGAGGATCTCTGGGCCGCAGTGAGTTCAGGTGAGACCAGGCTCGCGGGATAGCTGACTCTTTAATAAACATGAGGCAGGCTGGGCCGCTAATAATAAATGAGCGCGGCCCGCCCGGCACGTCTGAACAGCCGGCGCGCAAGGGAAACTAGGAGTTGCGTATAACTGTGCTGCTATAATACATCTTATAACTAATGGTGCTCGTTATGATTTTATGAAAGCCTGGTGTGTGGAGTCAAGGTACAGTTGTTTGAGTCAGGTGGCTAGAATGGCGGAGACGACGTACTTAGCGAAAATGTGACCGAATTTGGAACAGACATTCGTGAGGAATGGTGGAGAAAATTTTAGGGCTGGGCAAGTAATCACTGCACTACAATCGCTTTGAAAGTGTTTCGTATTTCTACAGTCACTTTTAACATGTTTGACTGAAGCCGGACTCGACCAAAGCGGAGAAGAGCGGGAATCGACCAATCATATTGGTTGAAATCTGCATTGTATCTCTCGTCCCTCCTATGATTGATCGAAACCTGCATGCATCCGAAACGCTCCGCTCGTCTCCCTCCACTTTGGAGAAGTCCGGGTTTTAGGCTATAATACAGTATGTGAATCAAATACGTCTGTCTTGTCCATCATCATTAAAGCTTTTAGAATGTCATTTCGTGTATAAATTGATTTTATTGTGCAAGATACCAGTCACTTGCAGACAAGACAACAGGCACTGCTGCTTGGACCAGACAAGTCCTGGAGTAAGAACTGCTAATTGAAAGTCTTAGTGTCGGCTGCTATTACAAACCAGCCAGTTGGCTAGATGGATGACGAAGAATGTGATCAGAACAGACTGAATACGGAGTGGAGACCAGGTGCTGTGTAGATGGTGAAGAGTGGGCATGGAGTTTCTTGCCCATTCTTCTCCATGGTAATCTACGTTTTGG
This sequence comes from Diarsia brunnea, assembly GCA_949774965.1. Lineage (NCBI taxonomy): Eukaryota > Metazoa > Arthropoda > Insecta > Lepidoptera > Noctuidae > Diarsia > Diarsia brunnea. The sequence continues at coordinate 13,618,617 of OX459007.1, read as the reverse complement.
AATACAGTACTTGCACTAGTTATTATGCCTGGAACTGTAGCTTCGCTTTCTTTGTTTTTTCAAAGTGCATGTGATGGTCTAATTGAAATAAAAGTTAGAGTTTGAGGCACCACTTAGATTTCGTCTTACGTTCATTACTGGACTGGTTTAGGCTAAGTTGATAGAAGTTCATCATCTGCTTAGCTTTCCCAACTATGATGGGGACCTCACAGTATGTTATATGGAGCGTGTTCATATCTGACTTCTACAACCCAGTTAGTACAGTGTAACACGATACCCCTTGGTAACGACTGGTTGTCATACTTTCGGGACACTAACTGCCTGTCAATGATCCACAAATGGCAGCCGGGATCAACGACTTAACGTGCTTTCCGAGGCACGGAGGAACTTCGCGGAATGACACCCATCGACAGACCAACCTAGCCAACCGCGGCTAAACCTGAAGATTTATCCGAACGTCTGTCATCATTTACCCACGAGTCAAAGTACAAACATCTCCATTTTTAATTACAAGCCCGCATGAAAATCTAAAATCTATTAACGTCGTCCCATTGTGCATGCGTTTCGTTTTTGATAAGCCATTGATTGGCTTCTTGATTAACAATGTCGGTGTTAATTAGTAAGTGACACACGAGATGCAGTTTACGATAGATGTTGAGAGGTTGACATCAGGATTCTATGGCATCTTCTTGGCACTATTGATCCATCATAGACTGACGTCTATTGATTTTCATCAGGCGTGATCGACGTCAAGAGCAGACCCATTTTACAATAAACATTATAAGCATGATCTGCCTGTTATGTTCCCACTGCTGGGACCTGGGACACAGTCCTCTCTATGAGGGGGAATGCGGAACGCGGGCCCAGTGCGAGTTGGTAGATGTCAGATGTCTTCGAATATTTAGTTCTAGGACAAATGCCGGTTTCTTCACGATGTTGTCCTTCACTGTTTTGAGAGCAGTGGTTTTATTTTGCATTAAAAAAAAGAGTTGTTTTTCATTATCATTTACTAGCTATTGCTCGCGGTTTCGCTCTCGCATGTACTCACGGGGACGTTTTAAATGCGTTGCAGGAATGAACCAAAACCACTGACGGTTATTATTCTGCCAAAAACAATCAAATTTTACAGCAATCAATTATTTGCCCACTTCAGTCTTTGCTAGAGTCTGAGTCATCGTGGTGATTTCTTGCCTGTCGTATCGTACCCAACTAACTGCACGTTCAAGGACTTTAACGAAGCCAACGAAAGTACTGTCCAGGATGCTACCTACTGGATGGACAAACTTTGTGTTGTCGACTCGAAAACAAGAATTATTTGCTGATGATGTGATGTGATGTGATGGGGCCTAATTTTGGCCAATCACGTGACCTAATTTTACCAGTACAAAATAAGGGTTAAAATACTCTCGCAGCGGCGATCGGCGGCGGCGACCTCTCGCGTCCGGCCCTGGTGCAAGCCATGGTCCGGGGCGAGGAGGAATGGGACGCCGTCGCCTCCTTTTGCGAAGCAGTGATGCTAGCGAAGGAGGTGGCGGAACGTGAGATGGAGAGAACCTCTCGTCCCAGCCGCCGCGGGAGGCGCTCCGGGCGTCGGGGGCCACGTGATGGCTTCCTTCCACGTGATGGATGGAAAAAAAAAAAAAAAAAAAAAAAAAAGGGTTAAAATACTTCCACCTGAATTGGAACATCATAAAAGCACAGGATCCAAAAAAAAAGCAGAGGATAAAGTACCAATGGATAAAAAACGAAATAGAAACGAAATAACCTTTTGATTTTTCAATAAATTTTTCATATTTGACGCTTTTCAGTGTAATAATGTGAAAGATTTCACAGGCGTTTTTTTTTTTTTTTTTCTTTCTTTTTTGAAAAACGTGGCCCCACACTAGGAATGTCTCCTGTATCGTGGGTGCGTTTACAAACATATAAAGTCACATACACAAATACCCAGACCCGAAACAACTATCTGCAGGCCATACCAAATATTTGTTCCGTGCGGGGATCGAACCCGCGACACGCAGCGCAGCAGTCCAATTGCTCAGCCACTGCGCCAACCGTGCCGTCGTTTTATCGCTTTGTTTCTTTTTTCACTTTATCTTTTTCACAATATGGCGCCTGAACACTCATTTCGTGACATTCGCAAGGTTAAGAATAATTGACGTTTTATTGACGGTTGACCATTGACTTATATATTTGCGGTTGACGTAAAAATCATCAAAATCGGCCCACGCGTTTAGTGTCTAGAGCACCACAAAGAAACATACACACATGGTTTGAATACAAACATCTCCTTTGCGTCACCCTGTCGGGTAAAAATACAGTACTGTTAAAAAAGCGAATTAGAGAATCCCAACATATTAGTACCATTATCTATTCTGATTAGATCAACTATCTGCATTGGAAAACCCATCCTCATTTCTATAGGCCAGACTCGGGGGCGTGGCACACATCACGTTATCATCAACGAAAACCCGCATGATAATCTTACCGCTTCAATGAGGTGTGCATTTAATTATAATCACACCTCTTACAAAGCTATGAGAACCTAGTACAGAGGTGGCACAGATCACCTGTTCTTTGATCTTGCTTGTTCTACTTTTCTTCAAGTTCATCCAATCGATGATCTCCATCTTCTAGAGTCTTATCAATCTTATCATAAATGGTGATGATAGGTCAATGACTCCAAAGTTGTTAGTAAATATAAATAGAATAGCATCTTCATTACAATGCAAACATAAATTCAAGTTCATTGCATTAAAGCAAGCAAGCGATTTGATTTGAACATCGCGTTACTGCGACTGTCAAAGTAGTATCTTACAAGATTATGTTACCTTGGTATATTAGAAACGAAAATCACCTGTTCTTGTTACTGATGAATCAAACAGCAACAATGTCGGACCAGCACGTTCAAAATGTCGATATTCAAATTGTTTTCTGGAACTTCACACAGATTTTACGTAAAGATCTTTACGTCAATCAGGTTTAGGATATTTATGTATTACTAAAGAGTAAATCTGTCTTGTACACTATAGTATAACCTTGGCCTGTGCTCTAATCAGAATTCAGACCCCTAGCAACAGATATTGTTTTGTACGAGCCTGGTTGTCTTTTGAACGCGTTACACTAACTATTAAAAGCATAGTCATCCTTAGACCATCCTTTTATCCCTAACTAAATTACATTACAACTAAATTATGTAAAAAAATAACATTTAACTAGGTAAGAATTAATAAACTTACCACACGCTTAGTAGACCCTGAAAGTTATTTTACAAATACCGCTAAAAACTGAATTGATCATAAAGTTGGTGGAGTATCTTAGTAACTTATGTGTCCTTAGTACATTAGAAACTAAAATCACCTGTTCTTGTTTATGAATCAAACAGCTAAAAGTTTTACCGCCTCCGCCGCCCGCAGCGCGTTTGGAACCGTAGCAATCTTTGAAACTAATATATATTACTCACGAGACTATACATTTTAAAATTTCTTGTTATTTACTTATTTACTTTGAAGACTTATAAATAATATAAAACTAAAATTATAATAAAATATATCCAAGTATCAAAAAGAGAAGGATTACAGGGCGTCAAAAGATTCGTCCACATTGCTGTCAACAGGAAAAGTGCCCAGAAGGCTGGCAGCATTCCCACGTTGAATGGCAATGCTGATTCTTTGGCCAAAGAATAGGCCAGCCCTCTGGTCACGTGAAGAGTCGACCAACCGCTTGGCAATTTACTTAAAGATTAGGTTACTCGACTTCAACCAAGGCCCCAGTGTTTCAACCCCAAACGGTTTTTGAGCCGTTTTTGAGGTTTTTAGCACCTGCAGCAGCCGCCCCAGCACAGCTCACCATGCTAGGAAGATGGGATGGCGCAAGGGTGTCGACGCAAGTTGCGTCCCACACCAAAGGCCTACCCAACTTCCATTGCATTATGGTCATACCATGTGGTCTCTTCCCATAATAATATAAATTATTCAAATATAAAATAAGCCAGATTGCAATTACCTGCCTTGTAAATTATTTTTATTTATAAAAATATATTTTTATCCATATGAAAATCCAATCCACTGAAATTAAATGAATACTCTAATAAAGCATAGTTACAGTAAAGGCCTCTAGTCTATAATTATGTAGAATCCATACGATCCTTAAAAAACATTGTTAACCCTAAAATAATGATGTGTCGCTCACCTTAACTGGCGGGGCCGGAATGTACAGCGGCGGGTCGTGTTTGGATCCGCTGAATACATCTTGTTGAGGCTCGATGCCTGCAACAGCCCCTTCGATGTCACCCACGCTGTATCGGCACACGATGCCGTCGGCTGACTTTGCGTCGTAACCGGGCGGCTTCCCCACATGGAAGCCCTTCGCTTTTACCCAAAAGCGGAATTTAGAACTGTCTGGACTATTGCATTCTTCACCTCTAAGCGCACGGAGAATCCGACCATACTTCCTCAAAGTAATCGTCTTGGTTTTAGCTAAATCGCCGTATGTCTGTATAACCCACGGCTGATATGTCGCAAATAAGTCTAATTTCGGATCCCCCGTCTGTACTTTCGCTCTCTTGTTATTGTTTTGCTCATTTTTCTTATCAGCTTTCGAGCTCCCGGCTGTTGATTTACGTTTTGAAGGTTTCCGCGGAGTTTTCTCCGGAATAGCCTCTTGCGTTAACTTCTTACGAAGTCCCCGGTCACTTATCATTGCTGCTGCCATGTTTAATAAGTTTTAATTAGCACTACACTTCGAAGTTCATGTTCCTAATTGCCAATCGCAGTAAAATTAATCTTTGAACTGATCACAAAGTCACAATACATCGTCTATACTCTTTCCAGTTTTCCATTAGGACAGTACGCAACTTGAAGTGTTCTGGGGAACAGTTCGAAAATTGTTTTCGCGGAGAGTTGTCGAACTGAAAAGTTCCCGAGACTCGTGCGTATAACTTTGCGAACGCGAACTTTTGACTGCTAAGTTCGCATCGACCTATAAGGACTGTATAGAGGAAAACTTTTGCCGGCGGCGATCGGACCGCGGAAGGATGTTGCTCGCCCTTTTACTATTGCTGATTACAACGGTGTTCGTTTTCGTTGATTGGTCTTCTGGAAGAGATCAAATTGTAACTCTTCTATTAGATGCAAAGTTTTGTTTATTTTTATTTATCCCAGAAATGATTCAAATAAATTAAATTCGAAAGTCAGAAACTTCCAATAGGACTTTGTTGGTAAACAGTTCTAAGTCGATCAAACAGGTGTCGGTCCAGAAAAAAAAATAGCGAACCAAAAAGTGTCGAATGCGTGCCGTCGGGCAGCGTCCCGTGCGTAGTTCGCGGCGTGCGAGGAGACGAGCGACAAGGACCCACCAGGGCGGCCGCTCGCGGACAGCGCGCGCGGTGTACTGACTGGCGCGGGCCGGGCGCCGGGAGCGGCACGTGCGCCCAGACGGGCCCGACGCTAATTGCCCGCAAAACAATCGGGCCGATCGTCGGCCGCGGGGCGCCCGCGATAATGCTCGCACTTGGCCGTCCTTCTAGATAACGCGCGTGGCTATTATTCGATAGATAACTTCTACTCTTCAACGCGATAAAACGGCCCGTCGCGAGTTGTGTCGCGGTCCCCGTCTCTACTCCGACTTATGTATAGTATAGTGTGGCTAAGTATATTGTTTGGCGTGATTCCACTAGATTTTACCGCGGTTTATAGTAAATAGTTAGGTAAATACTATTACGGAACTGTTGCAGAGTGCTGTATGCGCAAAGCTATTGACCCCGTCACCGAATTAGTAGGCTAGTATAATCTTATAGGTATTATGAAGTAACGTATGATGGCAAAGTTACTAACGATACTCTGCGAAGGTAGGTATTGACATTTGACATTTTTTTAAATATTTCACAATGTTTTTTTTCTTCATGGGATAGGTAACCTAATCCAATCCAATCGCCAAAACCAGCTTAAAGTATTGACATATTATATTATAATGAAAAATATCAACCAATTCAAGTAAAATTTTCTCACTTGCCAAAAATTTTAATAATCTATTTTGGGTCTTTAATTAACGCTATTGGTTAGAAGCGTTTTTTAACCGTTACAAGTTACAACTTTACAACCCCATTGCAGGGCTAAGGCTTTCCCCCTGGTTCTTCGATATATTCTTGACCCGCTTTGGCATGAACCACAGATTCTTGAACTCCCTTTTAATTAAATAAAAAAACAATTTCGAAACTTAGAAAAGACTAAAAATTCAACATTAAAAAACTGTGAAATGATGTTTTTCTATTTGCCAATAATAAAAAACAGCGGAATGCACTGACAGCAATGTTTTTTTTATAGGTTTTTCTTAGTTTACACGCGGTCGTCGGCCAAGAAAGACGAAAGGTTTTTTATACCATACCTACTCTAAAAAGCTTATTTTATTCACGCAAAACAGTGAATAAAAAGGCCTTTTATTCACTGTTTTGTTTTTATTCACTATTTTGGTGTTTGAATTTGGAACACAAAAATATATCCGGTCTCTATTTCAATGCTTACACAAACTCCTTGCGCTAAGATTCGAAATTCAAAACTCTTTGGTGCAAATAAATTCTCGAGATTTGATTGGTCGATATTTGCGACAAGGAGTTTGGCATTAGATTAATAAATATTGTTTCACAAGTTGACCACCCTAATGATAATAATAAGAAAATTGCGCTTAATTTCAGTCATTGCTCTAATTTTAATGTCCATTTCAATTAATGTTACAATTCTTATTTCTTGATTAAATTTCTATTTTCGCTTACATTATGTCTTTTCTCGTAGTCATGATATAAAGTATAGTATGCAACTCCTGAATAAAGTACGAATTTATATCGAGGGCCATGAATCACTCGCGTCGTTCAGGATTCTAACAGTTGAATCACTCGCTGCGTTCGTGATTCAATCATTAGAATCCTTCACTTGCTCGTGACTCATCTACGGCCCTCGCTTTAAATCCGTCCTTTATTCACTAGTTGCATAATATACTATTTTTATAGGACCCGACAGCAAAGAAGGGTTAACTTATTAGCGCATATTTTATTAAAATAACGTTTGTGATTTGTGCTATTATGTGACAGTGTATAACATGATTTATATGTTTATTTAATTTATTTATTAAATACAAATTGTAATTTAATTTTTTTTATTGTCCGTCGATCGCAACCCGCCCCGTTCCTAGTTCAATCGCGCCGCGCGCCGCTGTTGTCGCCGTGGGCTGCCGCTGTCTGCCTGCTTCAACTGACGTGCGCGCAACTGGCAAGCGCGGCCAAGCGCACGCGCATCGAAACAACCGCCTCTACTCGACCATGTTGTAATTGTAAACATTTCATACAGAAAATGTTACTTAAAATTAAACCTTATTCCCCGAACATACTGAACAAAACGCTCTAACCTCAAAATACACTTCTGATGTTTCAAAATAGCAGGGTTGACCGGCTGCGCGCGCATTTCGCCCCAATCTGATGCGCACGAGCCCGCACTCTTGCGCGAAATGTGCGCATGTTACTAGGCGCACATAAAATAAGAAGAGCTGCGACGCGGTAAGACCACCGGCTGCGCGCGCGTCGCGCCTGTCGCGGCGCTCGCTTACAAGCTTGTGGCCTTACGCTAACAAGTAACTTTAAATAAAAATAACCTTTATGCCACTGGCTTAAGATATATTTTTGAATAAGTCAGTGTGGTACGAGTTTTTTTCTTCATTGCCAAAAGTTGGCATTTTGGTTAGGTTTAAGAAAATGTTCTTGGTTCTATGCTGCTCTGTGAACTTGATGAACACGTTAGCCATGATTTTTGATCATTCTTTTTTTTATTTATTTTGATAGATTGATCGTTCGAACTAAACTTAACAAAAGTTTAGTTTAACTACAGCTGATCTCGGATTACGTCTACTCAGCAAGTTTTCCAAAAATTAAATAACGATAAAGAAATAATTTAAATAGAATTAAATTAAAAGAACTACATTTATTATTTACATTTTTGCAAACAAAAACAATGATTAACTCATGTGTTTTTAACAAGAATCGAATTAAAATCATATTGATCACCTAGTTTGAGTAAGAAGAATCGATGTTGCTTCATTGAACGAATTTGTACTAGGCTCGCATAACGCGATGGGTCTTTCCGTAGGAATTTATCGGAGATCGTTGTAGTCACTAGTCAGCTATTATCTAACAGATGGCGTTAGTTTTCTGTGAGTGAGGTTCCCAAAACAAACAAAGATTCTTTAATAGGTATTATAAATGATTGAATTTGACTTTCCTGAAGGAACAGTTTATTTAGGAGGAAAGGTTTAGTTGGCCCCTACGATAGTGCTTGTATTTAGAATTGGTGAATGTCAAAAGGGCAGGGAATTCATCTTGGTTCTTGATAATGGGCACACGTATAAATATGGATTTAAATAATACTGTGTAATGGGGGCGCTCTGCCTGTTCCCCACCGCGCCATAGCCTTCTAACTAACTTTCAAAATGTGCTGAAAAAATCATAACAGTAATTACATTATTATTGTAACTGCTAGAGTTTTTATTGATTCCTTTAATAAATCACACTGCTACTAATTTTATTCAAATCAAACAACATAATAATTATATTATTATTTTATATATTTGCTAACATAGGTCAAAAGTACAGATCTTAATGTTTGACTATGTTATGCCAAGAGGCGTACAAATATGGTGTGCAAATCTAGCGGTACTAAAATATTTGAAAATCATGCATTATGATATTAAATTAGAAAACAAGTTATAAAATTACATATTATTTATTTATTATCATTCATTTATTATTATCTTACTATTCGAAATAACAACATAGAATTAATGTGTCAGTAATTTTAGGTGCGGGTGAATCCGCCCGCCCCACAAGGGCTCAGCTGGTTTCGATTTGAATTCGTAGAATGAGTACTAGGAAAACATATTGCAGTAAAAACTCAATCAAACTAATGCCGGTAAAATTAAGCAGGCAAGCTGGATGGAGTTACGTGGTTTTGATTTTACTCTCGTCATGATTACCAACGGAACATATTATACCAAGAGGTTTACATTTTGTTGGGTAAGTCCCGCCGCGCTGTATAGAGAGAGGCTGGTGAGTGGGTCGTGTGATCGTGTCGGTGACAGAGAGCTTGTGCTGTGCCTGCCTGCAAACTCCGGCGCAGCTACAGAGCTGCGCCGGAGTTTGCGGTTGTAGAGTACTGGACCAACTGACTTCCGCGGTTTTGATTTTACTTCATTGAATGAGTACTAAGACAATATGGTTATGCAGGAGGCTTCAATATTTTACATTGTAACGACATGATCAATCTAAAAAAAAAGTCAAAGTACGGAGTTACGTTGTTTTGACTTTGCACCATTGAACGACTACTAAGAATACATGAGTCGTAGTAGGCTTCTTAGAACATTTGACAGGCAGCCTCTCGGTATATAAATAAACTGTACTCATGTAGCGTAGCCTATGTATTCCTAGTACAACTGTTCCTAAAGAAACTCGAAAACGCGTATGCGCGTTTCCATGAAATGCAAAGCTTTCTTGCAATAAGGTACTTCCTCTCTACCTACTATTTCTGATCGGCTAATTTTACTCTGTCCCTTTTCAATAGGGTATAATAAATAGAATGAGAGATGTTGAAAATAGTAATGCTATTTATTCCCTCGCTCAGCATCAGCGTATCGGTGACATATTGCGACTTCTTTCGTAGCCCGATTTACTAGGATAGCATGAAAGTGGAGGAGTGGAATAAAACCAATCCACCTCCTGAATGTACCTGCTAATTCAACGAGATAAAATATTACTAGATGCACATAAACATTATGTTATGTATGAAGGAAGGAAATGTGGAAATGAGGCAGTTTCTACTCTAAAAGAAGTGAAACTGTGTAAATGCAGGAAAATAAATTATCAGTAGGTGGGCGTTTCAAAACGAGGAAAATTTTATAATGTAATAAATACACCATTATTTTACCTTCTTGTTGTTTAGCGCATTAAGCAAAATGAAACGTCACGCTGAAGGCAATGTTTTGCTGAAGGCCCAGCATGTCCTACTAATCAAGAAATAGCGCTTGTTCTCGTCAAAAAAATATACGATGATTGTTGTTATATTGTAACCAGTCATGTGTCATGCGATCCTGGTAGTATGGCGATGCAACAAATCTAAGAACAAAGTGTTGGCATTCTGCTATAACGACTGACTTTCGACGGAATTTCAAACGAACTGGGACCAAAGGCTGCCGTTGGCATTTTTTAGCGCGTATTAAAGATTGCAATTAGATAGTGTTATGTCACTGGTGTTACTAAAATCTTTTGGCGCTTGGCTAATAAACATTGATAGCTTAGGGCGGTGCCGTTGTTAGTAATTGTAAATTTTTGACAATTTGTTTTGGAAGGTGTATTGAAGAAGTACGAGTATGTTTTAGTTCCGACTGCGTCCTCGTGCCATAAGACCCTTTGTACTGCAGCTGGCACTCGAATTTTAAAACAATTAAAAAATATCAATACACGTGCAATGATTATGCTGCTCTTGGCCTAGAGTGGCAATTAAAATGTAAACAAGCGAAAAATAAATTACCATGGGCCGGTTTTATTTTTTACTAGCTGTCGCCCGCGGCATCGCCCACACCGAGTGCGGTTATCATCCCCCACGGGATCCCACGGGTGTCCCACGGGATCATACCACCGGGATTAAAAGTAGCCTTTTTAAGTTTATCCAGGTTAAAGTATCCTATCTGATCTGTGTATCAAATTTTGCCAAATTCGTTCAAACTTTTTTACGTGAAAGAGGAAACACCCATACATCTTCACAAAGTTTCGCAAAGACCAACTGTCGCACTCAGAGACGTTTAATGATTACCTACCTACCTAAGCCGTCACTTAGTAAAGATTTGACATACAAAACCTATACTTAGTGACAGCTTATCTAATCATTAAACGTCTCTAACTGCGGTACTCAGAGATATTTAATGATTACTTAAGCCGTCACTTAGTTAAGATTTGACATACTTTTGTATGACAAAACTGTCAAAACCTTTAATAAGTGTTGGCCTAAGTAATCATTAAAGCTCTCTGAGTGCGGCAGTAAGACTCTAAGTACGACCCGTCGGGGCTGCGGGTTGTCCCGTCGGGGCTGCGGGTTGTCCCGTCGGGGCTGCGGGTTGTCCCGTCGGGGCTGCGGGTTGTTCGCAAGAGATACCGCGTGACATGAAGGGCTAAGAAGGAACATGGGTGGTTTTTAGTCAGTAGAAGTCCCTTTCACTCTGCCCAAGAGCGGGAGGGGTTAATTGATGATTTTCCACCCGCCCAAAAAAAAAAAAAATTGTGAGTACGTGTACAGCAGTAAGTAAGGTAACAGTAACAAGGTACAGCCTACTAACTAAGACGTCATCGTCACCAGACAAACATTGTGCCAATATAATATGGGAAGCAGGCACTGTGACTGATATCACATCAGTACCGGGATGGCAGGAGTTGACAGGACACAGATGTAGATCATGCGATACAATCGGCGCGTCGGTATAAAGCGGCCCTTTCGTAGTGCCGCGCGCGCTGACACGCTTCGCAGACGCCTAAGTGTAGGCCTGACCTTAATGACAGTTGTCGATATAATTAATGCTACTTTATTCAATTGTCTAGGTTATTGTCATTGTGTTTGCATTTCGACTGGGTCTATCATCCATGGTAAAGCAGCCGCCTAAATCAAAGTTTGGTTGACAATCTGAGTACCTATGAGATTAATTTAGGTTTGATAATTTAGGTCGGGCAACGTATTTTAAAAAAAAAAAAAAAGATAATATTACGTTATCATCGTTCTCATTACTAAGTTTAAAAAATATTAATAAATGAAAGCATTTACGTTTACTTTAGAATATTGAAAATCGATACCCTGAAATAAATATAACAAAAAAAATGTCCCATCCCTACCGACACCTACTTAACTGGCCGAGCCAGGCAGTGCCGCGGTTTGATCGCTCCTCCCTTCTCCACAAGCTCCCACCCCCACACGCCCGCGGCTTATCTGACGCGGAAGCCAGTCCACCAGATTATAATATATTTCATCTCGCCACTTGACAGTTTTTCTGTGCCCATTGAGTTCAGTACTCCTAGCGCAGTCTGGATGCCTGGTATTTGATCATAATTTTATTAAGTAAAAGTTGGAGTTATTTGTTAATTACTTGCATTTTTTTTGAAGAGTGGTGTGCACTCTACTGCAACATTGCACGAAGTTATTAAGCAAATTTTGCACTGAAATTTGATATAATTTTGGTGTCGAGAAGACAGGAAAGAATTTCTTCTAATAATATAATAGTACCTCAGAGTAAAATTAACGTATTAGTCTAGTCGACAAGTTGAAAATGGTACAAAATAGAGATACTGCTCTTAAAATTTGGTGCGATAGCTCATTGGATCCGGAATGACGTCTAGAAAAATGTGCCAAAAGCGTGTATTAGCACATAAAAAATTGCAAAAGTTATAAACAATTAAAGATGAAAAGAAAATGGCATTTCGTTTTTTGCCAATATTTAATAAACTATTAATATTTAAGAAATTTCAAAAAAAAGATTCTGAAAGACGAGGAAATTTCCAATAAAAAACTCCTAACTCCCGGAACTCTATCTCCATTATTTATAATTTTAATTTAACGCTGAAAATAGGTCTGCGCGTGACATTTTTAGGATGCGCGCGTGGCGTCAAAAGCGAGTACGGCACATTAATTAATTTATTTAAGGTATTGAATTTTTTTTTTAAATTTGAAAAAATTATGGTGTGTTCTGAACACTATAATTAATTTATTCCCGTTGGAAATTTTACTTAAAGTTAATTTTTCAACAAGTTAAACAATTGTTAACTAACGAAATTTTCTCGAACTACCGTCTTAATTGTAAGTGAAAAAAAATGTTTAAATAATGGTCGTAAAAAATTTTCGCTTCGTAGAGCCTTTCTTACATACATACTTAACAAGATCGTGCCATAAAAGTTAAAAAAATATTTATACTTTGTTTATAACAATTTTTTTACTTAAACAAAAACTTAAAAATCCAAGTAATGTTGTTTAGTAAGGTAGTTCGAGAAAATTTCGTTAGTTAACAATTGTTTAACTTGTTGAAAAATTAAGGAGTCATTTGATGATTTCTCAAACCCGAAAAAAACTGCTAACTGGGTGGTAGAGGCCAGATAGGCAGTCGTTCCATGTAAAATACTGGTATTCAGCTGCATCATCATCTGCGGTCAGACCGGAAGCCGACCCCAACATAGTTGGGAAAAGGCTAAGCAGATGATGGATCAAGTTGCATTTTATTACTTTCAGGGGCAGATTTCCTAACCCAGACCGAGAATTATATTTAATTAAACTTATATATATTTTTTTTTTTAGCCCTTTTTCGGATAAAGTATACATGATAATATAATATATATTTTTTTTATTCTGTGTGCCCCTTGGCAAAGGCCTCCTCCAACACTTTCCAATCTTCTCTCTCCCGCGCCAGTCTAGTCCAGGTTTTCCCGGCTGTTTTAACCACATCATCTTCCCATCTTCTGAATGGTTTTCTCTTTTTCCTCTTTCCCTCTCTTGGGTACCACAAAGTTATTGCTTTATTCCATTTCTCCTCTCCTCTAATTACATGGCCAGCCCATTTCCACTTTAGTTTTCTTATTTTCAATACTACATCTTGGGTCTTTGTGGCTTTCCTAATTTTGCTGTGGTTGATTTTATCCATTTTCCTTTTCCCCATCATGCTTCGTTCCATGCTTCTCTGGCAAGTTCGAAGTTTGGTTTGTTGCGCTTTAGTAAGTGCCCAAGTCTGGCACCCATATGTTAGGATAGGGAGTATGCAAGTGTTAAATAGCTTTCCTTTGACTGCGATGTGTATTGTTTTATCCTTCATTATTTCTTTGTGTGCCCAGTAACTCTTCCATGCATGACCTATGCGTGTCTCAATCTCTTTGCTTGAGATATTGTTTATCCTGATTATCTGACCTAAATATGTATACTCATCCACATAATCAATAGGAATATTGTTCACTATGATCGTTTCTTTATCCCTGTTAGTCATTGCCTTAGTTTTTGATGTATTCATGTTTAAGCCCACTGCTTTGCTATGCGTGTCTAGATCTGTCAGCATATTTTGAAGCTCCTGAGAGGACTTTGCGAACAGAATAATGTCATCAGCAAATCTTAAGTTAGTTAAATACTCGCCATTGATTCTTAGGCCGCAGCTCTCCCAATTAAATTGTCTGAAGACTTCCTCCAAGACTGCAGTAAACAATTTCGGTGAAAGTGGGTCGCCTTGTCGTACACCCTTTTCAAGATTTATAATCCCTCCTCTTTCTAGCTTAACTGTTGCCACCAGTGTAGATGTTTTTTATTACCCTAATATATTTTTCTTCCACCCCTTGTTTCTTCAAGGCATCCCAAATTTTATTGTGGTCCAAGGAATCAAAAGCCTTGCAATAGTCGACAAAGCAACAGTACACTGGTAGGCCATACTCTTTATATTTTTCAAATATTTGTTTCACCACATGGACATGGTCAACGACTGAGTACTTGCTCCGAAATCCCGCCTGTTCTCGTGGTTGATTCTCGTCAAGTACTTTAGTTATGCGGCTTAGGACAATTTTTGCAAAAACCTTATAAATATTCGACGTTAAACTTATTGGCCGGTAGTTTCCAACATCATTTCTATCCCCCTTTTTGTGTAATAAAATTATAGTAGACTTGGTCCATTGGTGCGGTATGATTTCCGTTTCCAATACTTGATTAAAAATTTCAGTTAGAGCTGGTGTTATGTACTGCTAGCAAGACTTGGTTTGTTATGTTGTCAGCACCAGGGGCTTTGTCCTTTTTTGTGATTTTATGGCCTGTTCAACTTCTCTTTCTAATATTAGTGGGACTTCATTTCGGTTATTAAGCGGTACATTTTCTGTCGATAATGACTTTGAGTACAAATCCTGGAAAAACTCTGTTGCTGTTCTTATTATATCTGGTCTCTTTGTTTTAACTTTACCCCTTACACTTTTAATGCTTGGTATCCAGTCCCTCTTCGTGGTTAAACATTTGATGGCCTTTTTTACTCCTTCTGATTTGATGATATGTTCTTCAAATGTTTTAAGTCTTTATGTCTGTCTATCTTTTCGCATCTTAGACCTCAGTTGTCTTGAAATATTTTGTATTTCTTTTCTAGTTTCTTTGCTTTTATTATTAATACTAATGAGTTTACCTCGTTCTTCTTGTAACTTTAGTGTTTCTTCAGTTAGTATATTGTTTTTATTTCCGTTCGCTTTTGTATTGTTGCTTTTGGACACTTTCTGGGTAATTCGATTTTGGAAGTAGTCATATTTTTGTTGAAGGTCTAGTTGTTCTGTGATCACTTTAAAAGTTTCCATTTGGTTCTGTAGAGTCGGTATAAGTAGTTGAGGTTCCTCTTTTGCGTAGTCCACACATACTTTTATGTTACATCTCGATTTCCTTGATGAATTCAATCTGAGTTTTGCTCTTACCATTCGATGATTGGTATGGAAGTTCAAGCTGCAGATTGTTCCACAGTCTTCAAAATATTTTAGTTTATTGCAGAGAATATAATCTATTTGATTTTTATATCGTTCACCTGGAGATGCCCAGGTCCATAGTTGTTTTTTGCTTCTCTTGTACATACTATTCATTACTGTCAGGTTATGTACAAGACATAGGTTTACCAATTTGCTACCATTTCTGTTGCGATCTCCTATAGTATAAGGGCCAATAAAGTTAATTTCACTCTCAAGTCTACTTCCTATTTGGGCATTAAAATCTCCCATGATGAGTAAGTTCTTATACGCGTATTTAGTAACAGTCACGTTTAAATCTTCATATAATTTATTTATATCCTGCTTACTTGCGATTTCTGTAGGCGAGTACACTTGAATAATGGTCCACTTTTCTTTGAGGCCAGGCAGGCTTAGATTTAAAACTGTTAACCTTTCAGAGACTGCTATTATCTCTTCTACACAATTTTTTACGTGTTTCCTTATTAAGAATCCAACTCCATGTCTGTCTTTTGTTTCCCCTTTGTAGTGTAGGATAAAGTCATTATATTCTTCTATCCTTTCTCCCATTCTTCTAACTTCGCTGAGGCCAATTATGTCCCATTTTACTTGCCCCAATGCCGTTACTAGTTCTTGAAGGCTTTCATCTGATTTCAATGTTAGCGTGTTTAGTGTGCTAATATACAAGTATTCTACTGTATCCCTAGACTTGGTTTATTTGTTGGAGGGTATTGGTCTTCTTCCCCCACGGTGACCGGCCGGATTGGGGTGCTGTTTATAAAAGTTGATTCAGGTAGGGTTGCGATGATTCTAGTGTTCTGGTTCCGGTGTTGGAGGAGGTTATAAGTTTTTTGGGTGCTCTGATACTGACTCCGATCTTTTCCTTTCAACATAATTGAGTATATTTGGTCTTAAAATCTCTTTTGCTCCAGTTTTTGGTTTTGGATTATCAATTAAGTTGATTTTCTTTTGCGCTGACGTGTTTGAGGAGTTCGGCGAGTTTGGTGAATCGGGGCCTTCGCCCTTTCTATTTTCCCTGGTGTTATCGGTAGATTTTTTCACTACTAGCTTGTCGCCTATTAGGAATGCTCTATTTCCTTTTTTCTTTTCTTCCTCAAGTTGTGTTTGTAGTTGCTTCCTTGCCTCTAATACGTCTTTAGAGTAGTCTTCCATGACGTGTATACCTGGTGGAAGTTTTGATTTGCTTCTAAGTATAATGTGTTTTTTCCGGATAGTCGTAATGGTGACTACTACGGGGCGATTTTTATTGCTAGTCCAGCGCCCAATTCTGAATACGTTGCTGATTTCGTGGCTGTCCAAGTAAACTCCCATATCTATTATAATTTCTTTTACGCAGTCAACAAGCTCACTTTCTGTTTTCTTAGTATCTTCAATTCCAAAGAAAACCAAGTTATTTTTACGTTTCGCTTTTTCCACGTTATTGAGTTTTTGTTCGAGTTCAGATACCTTGTCTTTGAGATTATTATTTTCTTCTATGATTGTTTTCATTTTTTCGTCTAATGCCTCCATGACATTTTTTGTTACTGACGTTGAAATAAGTATAGCTTGTTGGTGAAGCTTCTCGTCCAGTGTTTCTTCAAGTTTATTTAGTAATAAATCCATACTCTTATCCATTTTAGTGTAAAAGTTAGTTTCTGTAATGGCAACACAGGTTTGTGGGAGAATTATAATGTTTGTTGGCAACCCAGTAGCTGTCAATGTCACCTAGATGTCACCAGTGCACCAGTTATCGTTAGGTTGGTACCAATGCTGTTAGCTGAATAGTCTATGGTTGTGATGTGAATGTGCACTTTTAGGTTATGTGTTCACACTTTTGACTCGCGATTCTTCTGACTAAATGCAAAATTATTCACTGTTCATGTGAACAGTGAATAATTTGTGTCAGTGATTCAGGTTCTATTCCTTCTTGCATATATTTACGGAATCACTACGATACACACTTGATTTTCACTTTTTATCGCTTAAAACAATTATTTTTTCGGGACCCGACTGACGTACGTGTTTACGATTCGAATATTGACGAATTTTGTTGGAGTTTACCTCCAACATGGCTTTCAGTGAAATCCCAGTAGACACATTCTAAAAATGTTTCTAATACGAATCTTTTATTTTACATAATGTTTTGTTAGCCTAATGTTTCATAAATGAATCCTACTTAATCATATTAGTTGACCGTCTTCCTATTCAGTTTCGACCTCATAATTCAGTCAGACCTCGATAAAAATGATTCCAACCAACATCCTTTGACCTAAATCCGACCCACAGCCTGCGGCTTACTATAAGCGTTTAATTAAAAAATTCACGCCTACAAACTCACCTAATTAGTGTCCGTCCCTGGGACTTAGCTTTGACTCTGTATATTTTATGATGTCTTGGTAGGTTGGGTAAGATGGCTTTAGACTGCGTTTGGCTAAGCTGTTAAAATCCAAGAGGCTCAAAGAAGACCTATTCAACATAGTCTGCAAACATAAGGCGGTTTGTGCTAAAAACACAACAATTTGGGCAAAAGGCGGATGGCAACTTTCCATGGAACTATTATATTATTATACTGATTACTGAGTCAATTTTCTTAAAGCGCTTTGACGTAATCATCAATCATTGTTTTGAAGACAGATCATTTCCTTACAATCAGTAGGACGCAGGTAGCGACACCCTGAGCTTGAAGTACATAGCCATTCATTCCGCTGTAAAACCACAATGTTTTGTGTTAGTATGTTTTGTAACAATGTTTTTACACAGGTGAAAATCAAGGTCTTAATTTATTAACCTTAAGACGAGAAAATAACTGTTACAGGTTTCTAGACGGCTTAGTAATCCATTGTAAGTTCATAGATTTTACTTTGAAAGTGTATTTCCGTGCGATAATTTTCCATCCTAAACTCGGGCGAATTTAACTAATTAAATAATAAAAAAATATTTTAGATACTAATGTCTACTGTCTACTAGTAATTCAGTAAAATGGTGAGAAGAAGTAAAAAGTGGTTGGATAATAAATAAAAACCATGATCATTTACCCAATTGCTACTCAATTTCAATGAATTATGTTTATAACTTTTATGTTATGAGGAGGGACGAATCGCATGTAAACATTTATAATCTGACTAATAGAGTGATGAATATAAATATTGAAGGATAGGAAGACCAAGGCAACGATGAATGGATTGTGTGAGGAATCAGAAATTATATGAAAGAAAAAGAAGTAAAAAATAGAGTGACGGTTGACAGAGGAGTATGCAACTTGGGACAAGGGCAGGAAGATGATGATGATGATAAACTTTACTAATAATTATTGTTAACCCAAATGTTTGCATGACACATTAATTGAGTCGTTAAACGTTACGAGTCATTTGTATCGACATGATTGATGGCTGCTACGTGGATGGCCCAAAATCGCCGTCGTCTGTCAGCTGTCACGACCGACACTAGTATTATATGGACCTTTTTTTTTTTATGGTGGGTGGAAAATCATCAAATGACCCCTCCCGCTCTTGGGCAGAGCGAAAGGGAGTGTCAGACTTCTACTGACTAAAAACCACCCATGTTCCTTCTTAGCCCTTCATGTCGAGGCCACGGTATCTGCGAACAACCCGCAGCCCCGACGGGCGTCGGCCCTTGCGGGCCCCTTCCATGTTGCTGACATCTCTTTGAGGCGCGCGTGGAACACGAACGCGCCGTCGACACGGCCTGTCGTCGTCATAAGACGGACGGACGGCGAGCTTACCCATCACTCACCGTCCACAGGCCCGCGTCTACGGTGGCCGGAAGCCATCACGTGGCCCCCGACGCCCGGAGCGCCTCCCGCGGCGGCTGGGACGAGAGGTTCTCTCCCTCTCACGTTCCGCCACCTCCTTTGAATTCCTCCTTTGCATCACTGCTTCGCAGAAGGAGGCGACGGCGTCCCATTCCTCCTCGCCCCGTACCATAGCTTGCACCAGGGCCGGGCGCGCGAGGTCGCCGCCGCCGATCGCCGCTACGAGAACACGGCGGGGCTCCGCAGCAAGCGGGACACACCTCCACGGTGTGCTCGACCGTGTCCTCCGGCCGATCCTCACAGTGGTGGCATCCGGGCGTTTCCTCCCGCCTGATTCGGTGCAGGTACCTCCCGAAACAACCGTGTCCGGTGAGTACCTGCGTCAGACGGAAGGTGAGGGCGCCGTGGCGCCTCTCCAGCCACTCCTCAAAGAGGGTACTTACCGCCACAATTGTGGCGTGCCCTGCACGGGGTTGCGACAGTCGCTCTCTCCATGCCGCCATGAGATCGCACCGGAGGTCTGTCCGCTGCGTATTATATGGACCTGGATTCATCATTATCATCACCATATAATGTCCCCACTGGAGGGACTCAGGCCTCCTCTCTAGGAGAGGGATGGGCTATAATCCACCACGCGGAACCAGTGCGGGTTGTTAGATGTCACATGACTTCGAAAATTTTGGTTCTAAGACATGCTGGTTTCCTCACGATGTTTACCTTCACCGTTTTGAGAGATTGATCACCTGGATTACTAGTATATTTTATGTTAAGCCCGTTATTGTACCAATACTTTGTGGCAAATAAATTGATTTGATTTGAAACATTGGTTATATTTTGCGATCTCAAACAAGCTAAACAACAAAATATCTGGTAGCTGCGACTTGGTACCGATATCGAAAACCTATTGTCAGAAGAAATCGCAAATTGGATAGATACTTGTAGTTTCACATCTCCTCTCAGTGCGCTTTTCAGTAAATAATGCAGCGCTGTATTTGAAACTGTATTAGGTTGTTCCGGAAAATGCTTGCTTCGCAGATGATATGGTATGGATGGTACTATAATAGTGCTACATGGTTATTATAGTCTGAACTGAACTAACACCGCCAAACAAAAACACATTTTTTTTTTAATTTTTGCCGGTCTATTTCTTCGGGCTAATCTTCAAAACGGCTGGATCGATTTTGACGGGACTTTTACTAGCATATAGCTAACATATTATGATGTTAAGAAGAGCAATTTTAAATTTATTTTAGAACTAGCTGACCCACGCGACTTCGTCTGCGTCACATAATATAGCTTTTAGCCTTTCTCGATAAATCGACTATTCAACATATTAAATTGAGTTAAATCGTACTCGTTTCAAACAAAAAATCTTACCTTTCCTCTTTAAGTATAATAAGTACCTATTAGTTTAGATTGGCTTCGATTATATTATTAAAGTATAATATTTATATTTATTTATTTAAACTTCATGCACAAACGTGGTACATAGGCGGACTTAATGCCACAAGGCATTCTCTACCAGTCAACCTTAGGGTCAAATAGGACAGCACTGTGGTAGAGTACAAATTTATATAAATTAGGAGAATACTATTTTGTTAACATAAATCAATATACCTACATAAATGGTACATAGGAACTAATATATATATATTAAGATGGAATTAAATAAACTAATATATTATATTATAATACATACAAATAATTCAAAAAACGAGAAACCAAACAATAATTACCATGACCACCACACATTAAGAGTGATTCAGTCCGATTTTAAAAAGTGCTTCCGCACAGTTCTTTTGAAAGCCATTTTGCTTTCCGCCCTTTTAATGCCAAGGGGTAGCGCTTTCCAGAGTTTTATGGCTGACACAGCGTAAGAAGATGACATGAAACCAGTACGGTGTGAGGGAATTTCAAGGAGTAGATTATCAGAAGCTCGAAGATTACGACTGTGCGAACTGCCCAACACTTTGAAATATTTTTTTAGGTAGTTAGGAGCACATGGATCCTTCAAAATAGTAAAGAGCGTGCAAAGAGTTCTAAGAGACCTCCTGTGCCGAATAGGCAGCCATTCAAGCTGAGAACGGTAAGAAGAGACGTGATCGTATTTACGAAGGCCAAAAACAAACCTAATGCAATTATTGAGAAGACGATCCAATTTGTTTAAAAGTTCTTGGGAAAGATCAGAGTAACAAACATCAGCATAGTCTATAATGGGAATCACCAGTGACTGGACCAAAGTGATTTTAGTGCTAGATGGTAGAAAATGTTTGAATCTATAGAGTATCATATATCTTACTGTTAAATATACAGTAAGACCTTGTACTTGTAAACATTATGGTGCAGTAAATATT
The DNA here is from genome assembly GCA_949774965.1 of Diarsia brunnea. Taxonomy (NCBI): domain Eukaryota; kingdom Metazoa; phylum Arthropoda; class Insecta; order Lepidoptera; family Noctuidae; genus Diarsia; species Diarsia brunnea. The sequence continues at coordinate 13,596,983 of OX459007.1, read as the reverse complement.
TTGAATTTGAATTCTTCCGGAGCCGCCGGAGGCCAGAATCCCCACTTACCTACCGCACCGGACCGAATGACTGCCGCGCGCGTAATTATTTTGTCGCGCGGATATTTTTATATTGCGATATCTTCTAAGATATTTGTTTGAACTGGATAGAGTAAAGGGCACAAATATTCTGTATTAAATTTCCGTGCTAACAAACATATTTGTTTAGATATTGATTAATACCATATGGGTTAAATAAGCATCGCAAATTATCATTTTTAATAACATTTAAAGAGGAACAATTCTTTCAAACATGATATTGCGTATTCGCAGCGCACGCAACGTAAGCTCTCAAAAAGGAATATCTTTTCCCGTTTTTGCAGAATTTTTCAGTTATGCTCCGCTCTTATTGGTCGTAGCGTGATGTTATATAGCCTAAAGCCTTCCTCGATAAATGGACTATCCAACACAAAAAGATTTTTTCTATTCCAACCAGTAAGTAGTCCCTGACTTTACCGCGTTCAAACAAACAAACTCTTCAGCTTTATAATATTAGTATAAGTAGATAAGAATTAGGATTCTGTGGCAAAAACTTTAAACAGGGAAGTAATATTTTTGTAACAATTTCACGCGAACAAAAGTCGTTGGCAACAGCTAGTCGTAAATAAATTAAACTGTTAACAACTTATCAAAGTAATTACGACAATAAGCATCGAACCCAGTAACCCCACGCGCGGAAGCATCGAAGCGCCTCGATACTGCTACCGCTGGCACTTTCAGAAACACGCGAAGCGTGTTTTTCCGCACCGAAGGCAAGAAAGCGAGCGCTGTCGTGCCGCGGGTACCAGGGCGGCAGAACGCGGCAGGAGTAAATTAGGCGACGGACACTCGCTCTCGGCGCGAGCATGGCGCGAGTCGACGCGCGCACTCAGCGATATTGTTATCGGCCCGCCCCGGTTGTGGTAGGGCTGGCATGATGGCTGTTTGGATGTATTATTATTTATTTAATAATAAAAAAATGTGCTTTTTTATGTCTAATTTTTTATTGTTTTCTTTTGTCCTGTGTGAGTCCAATATGTATATACTTTTTCTTTCTTTCTTTCTCAAAATTTGTTAGTGTTAAGCGTTTAATTTTGGTAACATTTTTTTTCTTTTTCTCGTGTAAGTAATCTTTACGTCTTCAGTAATCCACGAAACCTCTAATTATTTTAAAAGTTGTAATACTTATTTAATTCCACTTCTACTTGGTAATAATAAAAGGTATAACACATCACGCCTGTAATTTTTTTTGTGACAATCTAAGTAGGTATCTAATACTTAGATAAGTTTTATCTTTTGTTGTCTGTTATTTTTTTCAATACCTACTTTTAAAGATTTGGCATGTTATAAGGAGGAATGAATCGCATGTGACTAAAACAGTGATGAATATAAATGTTGAAGGATAGAGAGGGAGAGGAAGACCAAAGAAAAGATGGATGAAGTGTTCGAGGAATGATATCATCACGATTGACAAATTCCATACTCCCCAGTATGGAATTTAAAAAAAACGTGTTGCTCGACCCCAATTAACATGGCACAAGGGCAGGAAGATGATAAACTTTTTTTAAGGATTTATTTACATACAACGCAACGCTTGTGATGTTATCCAAAGTGTCTTAACGAAATATTTTATGACTTCACCAATTTACAAATGGCCACTTTAGCAGATCATAATATGAATTAAAACTAAACAAACGTAAGAAAACGTAAAACGGACCTATCATAATACTGCTCTGTCAAGAAAGTAACGGGAAAAGATTAATAATACACAAAATGTTTGTTATTCATCCAAATTTATTTTATCACCTTCAAAGTATGCCCCTTCAGAAACGATACACTTACGCAAACGAATAATCCAATCATCAAAACATTTTTAACGCTGTTTCCGGAATTGAGTTCAGTTCTCGCCGCGAATTCTTCTTTATGTCCTCTACCGATTGAAAACGGGTGCCACGAAGTGGTAATTTGAGTTTAGGAAAAAGAAAGAAGTCGGCTGGAGCCATATCTGGTGAATATGGTGGTTGCTCGATTGTATTTGCTGAATGTTTGGTCAAAAATTCGTTCACAATGATGGCATTGTGCGAAGGCACACTATCGTGGTGCAAAATCCAAGAATTTTCTTTCCACAAATCAGGCCTTTTTCATCGAATTTGCTGTATTAAATGCCGCATAACGCTCAAATAATATTCTTTATTTACCGTTTGACCTTCCATGATTAGTTAAAATGGTACGGATCGACTCGTGAGATACAGAAAGTTCGGCGGCTATCTCTCTCAAAGTTAAATGAGGATTTTCAGTCACTATTTCCTTCACTTTTGCGATGTTAACTTCAGTTGCAGACGTTGATGGCCTACCAGAGCAAGGCAAATCTTCTATCAATCTTCATGAGCTGCGTCTGTGACCATTTTACGAATTTTAACACAATTCATATTATTTTTCAATTTTAATCTATTTTCCTAAATGGTCACAGACCCAGGCCAAAAAAATAGTTCAGTGTGATATTATTTAAAATGTATGTATGTGCCAACCCTGTGTCACAGCCGCGTGGCGGGCGGAGCGAGTCCCCGCCAGCTCGGGAACAAAGCAGCCGCGCCAGCGCCACTCATCGCGTGCCTACTGCGACTGCACGCACTTGATACTTTTCATTTATAATGTTTCAATTTGTATGTTTTTTTTTAATAGATATTTTAAAATGTTTATTTGCATGTAAAAGACGTAAACAAATACTTAATCTTACTACAGCTAATGGCTTAATTGTAATTGGCAAGAGTCTCGACCTATATTTTAGGTGGCTCTCGTTAGGCAGCAGGATCAAGGGCTTTATGCGGAAAGCGGTACTCCTGGAGAAGGCTCGTATTGTTATATGGTTCCTTTCTCTGAAGCCCTTAGCTTAGACCCTATTCCCGATACCAGTGGGCATCAATTTTTATATATTTTTGAAAGCACATTTTAATACTTCCAAACCAGGCTTTAATAATTGTAGTGTCAACGAATAAAGTATGGCAAAGTACAGACTACCTACAAGAGAGCTTTACAGACTACAAATATAATATTGGAAAAGGGGCACAAGAAAATTATTATGATTAAAACACACTGAATGAAATTACGTTATGGGACTGAGACATAACTGTCTTGTTTGAGCCGGATTATCTCTGCTTACGAAAAAAAAGTTTCGTTTATGAGATTGTAACCTTTCCACATAAATAGTAAAGTCAGTTACACGGATCTTATCACTCCATATCATACAATACGACTGTAGTCAATAACTCAAACTATACCACACTACAGATATACATACTTTGTGTTCGGTATACAGTTTACATGCGATACGGAGCGCGGCCTGCCCGGGAACAAAGCAGCGAGCGCCTGTGCCACTCACCTTGTGTCTACTGCGACTGCACTTAGTTGATCCTTTGCTGTTATAATTTGTGGCGGGATGAAATTGTTTTCAACTAAAGGAAATGGTCTTACCCATATTAGCTGCAAGATATTAGTTGTGTGTGGAAAAGGAGGCTTTAGAGTAGTTCGAGGTATAATAGATTTAATTTTCTGGCAACTACCAAAATCATTATTTTAGCAAGTCTACCTATGCGAGATAAAACCTAATAAGCTAATTAAGATATAAATTATGATTTTATAATTAAGTTTATTATGCCTACTAGCATCAGCTAGTAGGCAAAATAGTAGTGGCTAGTAGGGAAGCCGCGGGCAACAGCCCGTGGCTTCACCCGCGTGGATGTTGGTCAAATTATATACTAAAAGAAACCGCTTCAAAATTCGTTGCGTAGTTTTAAAGATTTAAGCATACATAGGGATATAGGGACAGAGAAAGCGACTTTGTTTTATACTATGTAGTGATGATAGTGATGATACTACCGTGTTTCATTTTCTTGCCTTTATACTAAAATTATTAAGGTTCTTTGTTAGGTACTGCTAAGCTCTTCAGCGGACCACGTAAACATTCTCGTTCTTCTGTAAACCGTATCATACTTATCCCTATAAATATACATATATTTACAGCACGTTTGACGCAGTAGTTATTCCGAGGCTGGCTGTTTGTGTATGTGACTTAACATTTTTGTACCTACGATATAAAAACAAATAAATCTAAGTGTGGGCCAAAGATAAAAAAATAAAATAATAATTGAGTGCTATTTTCCATTGCGTATAATTCTAAGCTTTGCCATCTCACACCCAACTCCATAAACGATCCTAATATTTTAATGCCAACTATCAAGATCGTTCGGTCACCGTATCGGTACATTACCCAATGATTCACCGGAGGCGCGTCGGCCCGCCATCCAGTGTGCGCCGCATCGACATCGTCCCGTGCATTGTATGTACGTACGTACGTACGTACCACACAGCTATACAATATGGGTACATGTATTACTAGCTTATGCTCGACGACGCTTCGTTTGCGGGGAGTTCGGTAATTGTCACTTGGGATCAATCCAGGTCATTTCAGGGCTCCGTACACATCGTTTACGATCACGTAAACAACAAAATGTATGATAGTGTGTGTCTATAAGTTTGAATAGGTACATACGAAGCATAAATAAATGCATAATGCACTTTCGCAGTTTTTGTAATAACTTAATAACATATTTGTCGGGCAACTTTGGTCCATAACACCTTACAGACTTACATACATTATGAAAAATAATACAATTTGTATTTGACCTCTTTGATCCGGTACGGTTTAGAAGATGGATGTAGGCATTGTAGGCAAACAAAAGATGCAGTTCTGGTGGCATTAATGAAGCTCACCTGCAATCTCATCAAACTTAAAACTGACAAAATCCGTAGTCATATGTCATATGTATGGGTCACTCGTCCTACAAACATCTATTTACCATAGGTGTAACCGTGTAACAGACAGCCCACTGTGCAGAGGATGCATGGAAGCAATTTTGAACCGACTTCCAAAAAGGAGGAGGTTCTCTATTCGTGTGTTTGTATTTTTTTTTATGTATGCCCGCGCATATCTCCGTCAATTGTGGATCGATTTTCAAAATTCTTTTTGTGTTTGATAGGGTATACTTTCGAGGTGGTCTCATTGTCACCAAATCAGGATCTGATGATGGGATCCCTGAGAAATCGAGGGCAACCCTCAAATTTTATAGGCACACAACGTTTTTCATATATTTTCTGAAGCTGTTCAAGTATTTGCGTCTGATAATCATAATTTCATGTGGCTGCGTTGATGATGAAAGGTACAACTCCTCAACGGTTAGGAGGTGAATGAAAATTTCTTCGAAATTTATACGTACTTATTTATGGACCGATAGTTGTATTCTCTCAGGCTTTTAAGTTCACTTGATGATAGAAGGTAAATCTCGTTAACCGATTTAAAAGAAAAAAGAGATTCTCAATTCGTCGGATTTTTTTTAAATGTATATTCACCGATTACTCGAAGACGGCTGAACCGATATTATAGAAAACTAGCTGACCCACGCAACTTCGTCTGCAACACATAATATAGCTTATAACCTTTCTAGATAAATCGACTATCCAACTTATTAAATTGAGCTATATCGTACTCGTAACAAACAAAAAATCTTACCTTTCCTCTATAAAATACCTATTAGTTTAGATTGACTTCGATTATATTATTAAAGTAACAATTACTATAGGTATCTTTTACTGTTTAATATACAGAAACACCTTGTACTTGTAAACATTATGGTGCAGTAAATATTTTGAATTTTAATTTCTCCGGAGCCCCCAGAGGTCAGAATCCCCACGTAACTACCGCACCGGACCGAAAGACTGCAACGCGCTTAATTATTTTGTCGCCCGTATATTTTTACATTGCGATGTCTTCTAAGATATTTGTTTAAACTGTATAAAGTAAAAGGCACATATATTCTATATTAAATTTCCGTGCTAACAAACACATTTATTTTGATATAGATTAATACCATATGGGTTCAATAAGCTTCGCAAAATATCATTACTTTTAACCTAACATTTTAATTTTAAAAAATGGTTACAGTGAGTCAATCTTAAAAGATAAACATATGCTGTCGCGGACTTTTTTTTAGAACTCTAAAAGAGAAACAATTCCTTCATACATGATATTTACGTAACTTAAACCGTTTTCGCAGCGCACGCTACGGAAGCTCTCAAAAAGGAATATCTTTTCCCGTTTTTACAACATTTTTCATTTATGCTCCGCTCCTTTTAATCGTAGCGTGATGTTATCTAGCCTAAAGCCTTCCTCGATAAATGGACTATCCAACACTAAAAGAATTTTTCAATTCCAACCAGAAGTTCCAGAGTTTACCCCGTTCAAACAAACAAACAAACAAACAAACAAACAAACAAACAAACTCTTCAGCTTTTTAATATTAGTATAGATTCTTTTTATTGAAAAGAACATATCCCAAGGGTGGTACCATGATAAAGAAATCAGGATCTGATGATGGCATCCCAGAGAAATTAAGGGGAACCCCTTAAATTTTACGTATTCGCATCTAGCAGTCATTAGGTACTTAGTTCATGTTGATGAGCTGATGATGGGAGGTACCTATAACTTCTCAACGGTTAGGAGTTGAAAGCAATAATAAGGGAATCTTGAAGGTTAAGAGTTAGGTTTCTTGGTTGAATGTTAAATGCATAGTAAGTACTTAAATATTTGTATACGATATTACAATTCAAAATTAAAAAAATAAAACATTTTTTAAAAAAAAAAACAACCGACTTCAAAAACATCAAAAAGTAAAAAATAAACGTCAGAATAAAAATCAGTTTCGATGAAGTCGGTCGGCAAAAAAACGAAATAAAAAATATCGACAGTGACAATTTGACATAGTATTTTCCTATTCTCTATTCTCTATAGTCTATTTTCTTAAATGGTCACAGACGCAGTTACTAGGTATTATGAAAGGTCCATTTTACGCTTTTTAACGCAATTCATATATGATCTCAGATCTGCTAAAGTGGCCATTTTAGACCTCCTTAGGGGCACCATTATCACCCGCGACAAAACCAGAGAGCACAAAACATATAAAACAAGTGGTCGTATCTTGGTCGTAATGAATAATACTACTATCAAAGTTGCAGAAAGCGCCCTCTAGTGACAACAGACTGCATTAACTTGACTGTGAAGTTCCATTTAGAAGAGCTGATTAGAAGTAAAGTTGTTTTACTTCTTCGGCAGTTTCAACAGCAAAATGTGCCTCGTGTTTAGCTTAGTTCTCGATAGATGCCACTACTGTAAGTACTTAACTTCTTCATACATATGTTCTTCATTAATTAATTATTACATTATTATTCTTGTTTCAGATTTATTAACTCACCGTTTTCCATAATATAGATATTTCAATTTATAATTTTGTTTGTGTAGTAATGTGTATTATTTTGTTGTCGAAATCTCATATTATCGGCGCGCGGCGCGCCTCTACTTAGTCTTTAGATATCCAAACTTCTCATGTTCGCCTAGTACTTGCCGTTTCTGCAACAAAATGTGATGGGGCAAATGCGTCCGGAAGAGTCGGATTCGTCGTTCACAGTCCAATTATTGTGAGAGATCAAGATCACACAGATAAATCCGGTTAAATAAATAAATAAGTAATCATTGTACTATTTTCCGGGTTCGATACCAAGTATTTTCCAGGTCGAGTTAAGTGTTATTGCGGTTTCCAGTCAGATTTTTTCAGTAGCGGCTTGAAATCTGTGAAGATTTGCCCTCAGTTGATCGCAATAGTCTCACTCTTTCTTTTACATGGGACTTACTGGCAACATAATTATTATGAATTTATGAGCGTAGTTGCCTAGATCATGGGGATCACACGCAAAAGAGAAATGATCAAAATTACGGGCGAAATATTGGCACACCTCTGATCTCTGCCTAGTTAGTCTTTCACAAAGTCAGTCATTCAAATATTACGAGCTGTCTTGTCTTGCCTTGCCTTTTAAATCTTTTTGTTGTTTATAAAAAACACCTCACTTGTTGTGCTAATTATAATTGCGTTACTTTTGAGCGCCTTGTCTCCCACTTACAAAAAATTGGGGTCTACCTTTTATAGTAGAACTTTTTATGTCCGAATTTTATTTTGCCTATCAGTGGATGGCATAAACGTCTTTTCGCCGAAAATCATTTGGCGTACACTCATTAATGTCATAAATTCAAAACGCATAATTTTGTAAGTCAGAGTCATCTTTAAGCATAAACTTCATTTCCAGAATCATTAAAAAGTAGAACCATCATCTTGCCGACAGTTCGCAATCCGAATCGTCTTTTGGCATACATTTCATTTAAACATACATACATGCAACATGTAGCAGGCATGGTTTCTGTCACGGCTCCAGCGCTGCGGTGCTCTGGCAGTCCAACGCAAGCTTATCGTCGCAGATGGTTTTAACACACACCACCGCAGCTGAGGTTTACCGGCGAAGCCGGCCAGCAAGCCGAAGCTGCGGTTAAGCCACCTGCTCCTCAGCTTGCGGGCCGCCTCGCCCCTCCGCGCCTACGCGGGCTAAAATTACACTCTCTCTTTTGATTTTAAATTAAGTTAAAAAATATTGTAATAGAATTGGCAATATGCCTAATAAAATTATTCCAAATGAAATTCAACCATCTTTTCGTAGTATGCCATGTCAAATTCTACCATCTTAGAAGTACCTATACCATTGTAAATTCGGCCAAACGATAATTCTATTACATATTTTATCACATTCTTTCAAAGAAGAATGTGCCAAATAGCCAAGTGTGTTATGCCAAATAAATTTCGGAGCATCAAGTTCCTGGCAAAAAAAAATTGCCCTAGTAATAAAACGTCATCAGACTAATTTAACAGCTACGTAGGTACCTATAGTATTATTAGCAAATATTGTAATATTATAAGAAAAAAGGTGGTCGTATAATCTTTGGCCGCCATTATTCAAATATTCATACAAAATAATACCAACATCAAAGTTACAGAAAGCGCTCTCTAGTGATTACAGACTGCAATAACGTGACTGTGACTTCACAGTCACGTTATTGCAGTCAACTTTGATTAGAAGTAAAGTAGTTTTATTTCTGACAGTTTCATCAGCAAAATGATCCTCACATTTAGCTTAGTTCCCGATAGATGTCACTACCGTGAGTACTTAACTCCTTCATTCATTCAATATTATTCTTGTTTCTGATGTATAAATTACTCACCATTTTCCGTAATATAGATATAACAATTTATAATTTTGTTTGTTTAAGTGAAGTAATGTGTATTATTTTGTTGTTGCAATCTCACCGGCGCACGGCGCGCCACCACTTTGGCTTTAGACATCCAAACTTCTCATGTTCGCCTAGTACTTGCCGTTTCTGCCGCAAAATGTGATGGGGCAAATGCGTCCGGAAGAGTCGGATTCATCGACATAAACACAGAACAGATGAAAGAGGTACAGATAAAAGCTTGAACCTCTTTTATCTGTTCTGTGGTCTCATAGTGTTGCACAGGGTCAACCAACAATTACAACATTCACAGTCCAACTGTGAGAGATCTCAGATCACACAGATAAATCCTGTTAAATAAATATTATGTAATCATTTTACTATTTCCCGGGTTCCATTTCAAGTATTTTCCAGGTCGAGTTAAGTGTTATTGCGTTTTTCCAGTTGGATTTTATCAGTAGCGGCTTGGAATCTGTGAGAATTTGGCAATAGTCCCGATAGCTCTTTTACATGGGGCTTTTTTTTTCGTAATTAACCCTAGCTTTTATGATTATCGAGAGCAATAATTTACTTTTCAATAAGAAATTAACTTATATGCATGAAAAATTGATTACCTATACGTAATTAGTTTAGAATCCAAAAACCTAGGATCGTCGAAAGAGGTTAGGTAGGTACAACGTCGCGTCGCTGTATAATAATTATAATCGCCTTCCTGATTTAAATCTGAATGTGACGTCATTATTTAACAATTCTCTGTTATGATAAAATTGACATTATTGCTAATTTCGATCCAACATTCGCCAACGTCCATACTACGTTGAATACACCGGTTCTCGTCCGATCACCGAAGTTAAGCAACATCGGGCGCGGTCAGTACTTGGATGGGTGACCGCCTGGGAACACCGCGTGACGTTGGCTTTTTGCTATTCCCTGCTTTTAGATAGGTTTCACTTCACGACCGACTTCTAAAAAGTGATGGAGGTAGTCTATTCCACCATTTTTTTTAATTTTTCATGTATGTGAGTATGTCCGACGTACATGAACTACTCCGATTTTCGTGAGTCTTTCTTCATTTTTACTAGAGCTCGCACAGTGGCCCCCCATATTTTAATTACATTGGGTAGTTTGAGTTCAGTAATACCACTTGGTAGGTGGATGTATTCTTTAATCCAGATTACGATTTTATATAAAAATAATAAAAGATTGAGGGGGGCTCCCCCCATACATGGAACTGAAACTAAAAAAATGTTTTCATCAAATTCCTGTGGATAAAAGATAGGTCTTTAAAAATGACATTGAGATTTCTTTAATATAATCTGATTTGTATTATTTATGATCAAATTCAGTTGCCAAAAGAAAAACTTGATGCCAGTTTAAACGGAGTTAATAACTGATTTATTCGTATGCTTACTTTTAATTATTATGGTAGGTACTCCAAATTAGCTGCCAACCCATTATAAATGGTACCCAGTCTAATATTTTTTAAAACATAATTATTATATTCGTTTTACTTAGTCGCCGCGTTAAATACGTGCCTTTTTGGAAGTCGGTTATGTTATTATGTTACCTACTTATTTATACAAAAATAGAAATAAAATACACATACAAAATTGATATTCCTTTTATTCGCTTCAAAATTCCTTATATTCAAACTAAACTCAAGTCATCTCCATATTAAAACTCGCTCATGGGATCATTTTGTACATTTTTTTAGAAAAAAGCAAAGCATTTCGCTGTAAAAGATCGGCGGCTACAGTATCATAAATATTCATCTCTAAAATGAAAGCAGGTTACTGAAGACCTTTTTTATTGTGAAACTGTACCTATATAGATATAAATACAAAACGCAAGAGCACCTACTTCGGGTTACTATAGCAGCAAGTTAATTTGTTTAAAACAATAACCTTACATTTAAAGAACAAAGACGTAGTTTTTTGTATAGTAACTAAATAGTGCTTCTGCCCGCGATTGTGCCCGCATTCGTGGTGACTTGTATGACTGAAATAATTTTTGAAACTCGATGAGTGGTTTCGCTGCAAGATAAACTAGCGTTTCGTATCTTCTTACCCAATGATAAGCTACAAATTCACAATAAAAGTTTTTTTATTTCAATATGATACTTAAGTAGCGCTTATTCGCAAGCCAAACGAAACATCGAACTTGAACGAGTAAACCGTCTTTCTAGACATAATACAGTCAAACAATATCAATAAAATAAACTTTAGAGAATGGTAGATAATACATAAAACACAATCTAGACTTCGTTTGTCAGTTTGAGGTACTTAATAATATGTCACTATTTATATATTTTATTGTAGGTACCAAAACAGCTACATAAGTTTTCTACTGAAAAAAAAATTTAAAAAAAAAAACGAACAATGGTCACTGAATAAGACTTTGGAGACCTCGCTAGAATAAATCGATTGTATACTAAATTAATAGTTATTTTATTTTATTTATTTAGGGACAAAAAACAGCTACAATATACATATTATGTTGAAACATACAAAATAAATATTTAAAAAATAACAATATTGCGGCCCACTACATTATCCGCATATTGTTTATTATTATTATATTTTTTTAATTATATAATTACATGTAGGTGAACAAACGAATTTAGACAAGATCATAGATGATAGAAACACAACAGTTGTTTCTATGATCTGTGGCCAAGATAGACAAAAAGGAAAAATACACTGTACTTAGTTTAGTTGTTTTGGTTACCTCTATGTAGCCGCCAATCTTTACCACGTTTAATTTACGAACAAAATTCATTATAGCTCACTATTTACAAATTAAATAATTACACTTACAATCACGTGATAAATTAAGTTAACTTATTAAAAATCGAACTGAAATCGATTTATAAATGTGTTTTTTTTACAATCTCAACTGTGACGCCTAATGTTTGACAATAGACATTTTGAGTGAAATATAAACTTCTATAAATGTACAATTTCAGAACCATATATACTTAAAACATTTATATTTTAAGGCCACCTAAGTTTTAACCTTATTTGGCATACGTACATGTCGTACATTCCAGGAATATACAATAGGCAATTAATCTGTAGTTATTATTAAAAAAACCATTAGATGCATCTAATAGGTAGGTACGCCAGGACATCAAGCAAATCGAAACCGTCTTATTGTATTATAATTTTTAATTATGTACCTAGATCATCCATACTCTTGAAAGATAGCATTACATTAAGATCTAATAAGTGTAACCGCTTAAAAATATATGCCCTGGTTTTGACAGCTTTAGCGATAAAGTAGCTTCATGTGCTGGCGTCTCGTCTGTAGAACTCGCAATCCCAAAGACAGACCGCAGTAACTTGATTATAGTTGCTGCTAGTTAAGATATCAATAGCGGTCATTAACCCACCTACATTTATTAAAGTTCTTAACTTTGAAATCCAAAAACAAGCCTGGTCATATCTTGAATCGTCATCTATCGTGATCTTCAACATGCTTTCTAATAAAAACGATAAATGGTTCACTTGTTTTAGTTCGTACGAACAGATATTGGGGAAAGGGCAATGGTCGCTATTGACATCTTAACTGGCAGCAACTATAGTTTCTAAGTGGCTATACAAGGTGCAAAGGACTTCGAAAGCACGGTTACTACGTACTCGTACGTAATTTCAAGCCCCCACCCCCACATAGAAATGTTTCTTCGGTAATCGGGGGCTAAGTTAGCATACAAGGTCCCTATCGACCCTGTTAGTATTGCTAACAGTTGCAGGCTGCAACTGTTAGCAATACTAAATGACGACAATGCCGCTGCAACTTGCAGCGGCATTGTCGTCATTTATGAAGTAGTATTGTGTACATTTTGTCATGACTATAGTTGACAATAATGACTTACATTTACATAGTTAAGTCTAGACAAATATAAAAAATAAAATTGGAAACAATGTCATTGCAGTTAAGGACGTATTTGCAAAAATGATAGGCATAGAATTGAACTACTACATAGACACGAGTCACACACACAAGCGTTGGCTTGTTAGCTGCGGGAATAAATAGTCAAGTGAACTAATTTTGATATGTTGAAAATTTTTGTTTTTTTTTTATGTAATACCGAGTAATACGTACTTGTTAGCTAAGATGAAACCTCACCTGCGAATTTGATGGAGTGACCTGAAGGTCTACATCGGTGACTGCTACTGGAACTCCTCGACGGATCGAACTAGATGTCCCGAGTTTAGGCTCAATTCGTTAGTTATGATGAGACCTTACCTCCGGACTTGATGGAGTGACCTGAAGGTCTACTTCGGTGACTGCTACTGGAGCTCCTCGACAGATCGAACTAGATGCACCGAGTTTGGGCTCGATGTATTAGTTATGATGAGACCTTATCTCCGGACTTGATGGAGTGACCTGATGGTCTACTTCAGTGACTGCTACTGGAACTCCTCGCTGAATCGAACTATATGTGCCGAGTTTGGGCTCGTTTTGTTAGTTATGATGAGATCTTACGTCCGGACTTGAAGAAGTGACCTGAAGGTCTACTTCGGTGACTGCTACTGGAACTCCTCGATGGATCGAACTAGATGTGCCTAGTTTGGGCTCGTTTTGTTATTTATGATGTGACCTTACCTCCGGACTTGATGGAGTGACCTGAAGGTCTACTTCGGTGACTGCTACTGGAGCTCCTCGACAGATCGAACTAGATGCACCGAGTTTGGGCTCGATGTGTTAGTTATGATGAGACCTTATCTCCGGACTTGATGGAGTGACCTGATGGTCTACTTCAGTGACTGCTACTGGAACTCCTCGCTGTATCGAACTTTAAGTGCCGAGTTTGGGCTCGTTTTGTTAGTTATGATGAGATCTTACGTCCGGACTTGAAGAAGTGACCTGAAGGTCTACTTCGGTGGCTGCTACTGGAACTCCTCGATGGATCGAACTAGATGTGCCGAGTTTGGGTTCTACTAACACAACTAACAAAACGAGCCCAAACTCGGCACACTTAGTTCAATCCATCGAGGAGTTCCAGTAGCAGTCACCGAAGTAGACCTTCAGGTCACTCCATCAAGTCCGGAGGTAAGGTCACATCATAAATAACAAAACGAGCCCAAACTCGGCACATCTAGTTCGATCCATCGAGGAGTTCCAGTAGCAGTCACCGAAGTAGACCTTCAGATCACTCCATCAAGTCCGAAGATAAGATCTCATCATAACTAACAAAACGAGTCCAAACTCGACATATCAAGTTCGATCCGTCGAGGAGTTCCAGTAGCAGTCACCGAAGTAGACCTTCAGGTCACTCCTTCAAGTCCGGAGGTAAGATCCCATCATAACTAACAAAACGAGCCCAAACTCGGCACATCTAGTTCGATCCATCGAGGAGTTCCAGTAGCAGTCACCGAAGTAGACCTTCAGATCACTCCATCAAGTCCGAAGGTAAGATCTCATCATAACTAACAAAACGAGTCCAAACTCGACATATCAAGTTCGATCCGTCGAGGAATTCCAGTAGCAGTCACCGAAGTAGACCTTCAGGTCACTCCATCAAGTCCGGAGGTAAGATCCCATCATAACTAACAAAACGAGCCCAAACTCGGCACATCTAGTTCGATCCATCGAGGAGTTCCAGTAGCAGTCACCGAAGTAGACCTTCAGGTCACTCCATCAAGTTCGGAGGTAAGATCTCATCATTCCTAACAAAACGAGCCCAAACTCGGCACATCTAGTTCGATCCGTCGAGGAGTTCCAGTAGCAGTCACCGAAATAGACCTGCAGGTCAATTCTTCAAGTCCGGAGGTAAGATCTCATCATAACTAACAAAACGAGCCCAAACTCGACACATCTAGTTCGATCCATCGAGGAGTTCCAGTAGCAGTCACCGAAGTAGACCTTCAGATCACTCCATCAAGTCCGAAGGTAAGATCTCATCATAATTAACAAAACGAGTCCAAACTCGACATATCAAGTTCGATTCGTCGAGGAGTTCCAGTAGCAGTCACCGAAGTAGACCTTCAGGTCACTCCATCAAGTCTGGAGGTAAGATCTCATCATAACTAACTAAACGAGCCCAAACTCGACACATCTAGTTCGATCCATCGAGGAGTTCCAGTAGCAGTCACCGGAGTAGACCTTCAGGTCACTCCATCAAGTCCGGAGGTAAGATCTCATCATTCCTAACAAAACGAGCCCAAACTCGGCACATCTAGTTCGATCCGTCGAGGAGTTCCAGTAGCAGTCACCGAAATAGACCTTCAGGTCAATTCTTCAAGTCCGGAGGTAAGATCTCATCATAACTAACAAAACGAGCCCAAACTCGACACATCTAGTTCGATCCAGCGAGGAGTTCCAGTAGCAGTCACCGAAGTAGACCTTCAGGTCACTCCATCAAGTCCGAAGGTAAGATCTCATCATAACTAACTAAACGAGCCCAAACTCGACATATCAAGTTCGATCCGTCGAGGAGTTCCAGTAGCAGTCACCGAAGTAGACCTTCAGGTCACTCCATCAAGAACGGAGGTAAGGTCACATCATAAATAACAAAACGAGCCCATTACACATTCAGATCACTCCATCACGTTGTTGACGAATAAGCATTTGTTTTGGCGAAATAAAATATTGTCATTTAGAAATTAAAATCTTTCCTTGTCAAGTATCAAATTTGGTTTATCGAATATTTCGTATATAAACAGCGATCTTTTCAACACAAGCCGCTACTAACAGGCGACACAGCGTCCACTCATAACGGCAGCCAAGTGCGGACTGAGATTTTATTCGAAATGTTTGTGCAATAAATCAAAACAGGGACAACGAATAAAATAACCCCTATTGCAATCAATTAAGATTCACCCATAATAGCAAAATATGTGGAAAAGTTAGTTTCGGTATTTATTTTTTCTGCGAGTATTTATGACACTGTGACATAATTTTTTTTCTCAGATTTACAACAGACTATATTTGCCTACTTACAGTATTTTTAGAAATCTTAAAATATGTTATTAGTAGAACAAAAAATGTACCTAAACACAACACTGTCTCGAAAACATTGTGGTTAATGGCAACGACAGATCGTTTTTACAGAATCAAAAACTATCATTTTCAAGAAAAACGTTTCTTGCGTTTGAAGATAAAGAACCAATCTATTTGTGTTAGTTATAAGTTTTATTTGATTTGATTCAGTTTAGTCAGAAAATGTACTGAAAAACAGCATAATTTTGTCCGAATTGCAAACGCGCCCTTAAAATAAAACCTTAATACACTGTATTGATACGTTTGGTGCTGCATATGAAATAAGTTAATAACAAACTAAAATATGACTGTGCGAAACTTCCAGTGCAAGTTGATAAGCCTTATTCGAGGCGAGTATTCATTAAAGTGGAGTTTTGTCTACGACCAATGGAATACTGCAAGCCAATCACTGTTATTTTCCAATCAAATAACACATAATGATAACAGCTAGTCAACACCAGAGGTTCTCGTGAGACAGTTGGGTTAAAGGCTTGATTCAGAAAACGGCAATGCGAGCCGTGTCCTTCTGGCCCCTTATTCACAAACACTTCGATTCGAGTATGATTCGGAAAGTCGCATGTCTATCTCGCTCACTTTATGAATGTCAAAAAAAGATAGGCATACGACTTATCAATCGAATCGAAGTGTGTGTGAATAAAGGCCTGGACTCGGCTCGTATTTTAAGGTTTCTCTTTGGAGCCTTGACTGCCTGTAGCTTGGACCCTGTTCCCGATACCGGTGGGATACTATTTTTCAATCTTGTTACGCATTTTATATGATTGTATTCGAATATCTATAAATATACAAATCGCTAGTTTACGTAATTGATAGTGATGACTAAAATCATTATAATATTTGATGCTACCAACAAACCAAAAGAATAATTATTACTAGCTTCGTTTTGTGCAGTGTAATTAGCGCTGGCTAAATTATGTAAGAGTTCAGAACCCACTTTGGTTTTCACTGAACATACATAATTACTTATTAATTAAAAGCTATCATCATAATACACTTTTGGCATGGATTCTAAAATTAATATCGGCAAAGGCATTGAAGGCATGTATTGCTACCTTATGTAAGGTGCCAACTACTACAGGACATAGACAATGACATAAAAATAGTCTAAATTGTCATCAGGCTGCAGTGGGGTAATATATAGACTTGTTTTGTAAGCTTACAGGCCGTGTAAGTACTTAAGAATGTTACCGGACAGGTACAAACTATTAAGAAAAAAATTAAGTGTGCTTAAATTGTAGCAACTTTATGAAAATGTATGACAACAGATACTTCATCTGCCTTTCCTAGCGGAAACTTACCCCATCATAGTAGCCTATGATAGGGTAAGTTGGTAGTCTAGCTGAAAGCATCTGAATAGCAGTATTTGGACAGTGATCAACCTTCCACAACTCCGTTACAGGTTATAAAACAGATTATAATATGTAGGTACATCGTTGTTAACATTCATGTGAAAGTGATGAGTATTACATTGAACAAATTTGAATATTTTGAAGAATCTGTTGTAGTAAGGTATTATGGAGGTACAATGTTACCGACAGTTTAACTTTAAGTGTGGGAGAAAGTCAGAAATTCTTGATAAAATAAGCTGTGCTGTCTTGGTAACAACTTATTTTTTATTACCATAAAATGTACATAGTAGATTTTATTCACGAATTCCGAGTTGCTTCCATACTAAAAGTTGTTCACTATTATTCGAATTTCTGTTAGACTTACCGTTAGCACAGACAATGGTATGACAATTTGGACTAGATTTATGTTACATCACTATATTTGATATACAAACAGTTCTTAGTACTGATTCCACGGCACATTATCTATAGAATGTTTCTTTAGTTTATGTTTCTTCAAGTATTTCGAGTCTATGAACGCTTCTCCGCAAATTGAGCACACATACGGACGCTCTCCTGTATGTGTCCTAAGATGAACCACCAAGTTCCCTTTGAGGGCAAAAAACTTCATACAAACTGAGCAACCAAACTTCTTTTCCCGTGTATGAGTCAGCTGATGTGTACGTAAATGAGTTTTTGTTTTAAAACGTAAAGAACATAGTTGGCACGGGAAAGGCCTCTCATTTGTATGTACGCGCTCGTGCATCAGTAACATAGCCTGGCTTGAACATCCTTTACCACAAATGCCGCATTCAAACCTCTTTGCATTCTTTACTTTCATGTTCTTATGTGTCAGTATGTGAGTTTGCATGTCTCTCTTAGATGGGAGCACTTCACCGCATTCCGAACACAACAATTCTGTTGGATCTACTATGTGTGTGCTCTCAATATGCTGCTCTAAAGCGGACTCCACTGAAAACATCTTCTTGCACAGCGAACAGGCATATCCAAGCAATTTCCCAAGGTTCGTAGTGATTTCTTGCTTGACCGTCTTCATCAATTCTTCCTTGACCTTAATCACTTTAGACTTAGAACAGTCTTCAGATTCTTTATGATTGGTCAATGCAGTCTTATTCTCAAATGACTGGTCACAATGGTTACATAAAAACGGGTTCATGTGTGTTAACCTATGTGTTTGCATTGTGATCTTTTGGTGGAATCTCTTGAAACAAATGTCACATTCGAATTCTCTGACGCCGCTGTGAATCATCATGTGACGTTTCAAGTTGTTGGGATTGGCAAATGTTTTGAAACAAACATTGCAGCGCGGTTTGATATTGTTGTGACCATACTTGATGTGCTGCGTCAAAGCGTTACGTCTTATAAGCTGGTTGCAGAATGGACAAGTGATTAACAGCCCTGTACTGCTGTGAAGTAACATGTGTCCAGTCAAAATCTCTGGAGACTCAAATCCTTTACCGCACAAGTTGCATAAATGTTCTCCAGCCGGATTGTGCTTGTACTGATGCTTCTGATAATCGCCCAAGTCTTCAAACTGCTCCCCACAATCACACAAGAATGTTCCATCCTCTTGTTGTAGTACTGTAGCTATTTGGCTATCATCAGCATACTCAATAACCAATTCAGAGCCATCATATTTCAGTATTTGGAACTGAGAAGAGTCATCACCTTCACAGAATATCACTTCTTGGGACAATGCATCTCCGTCTTCATCTTCATTTGTGACTAGCTGGGAATCAGTCAAGTATTGGATCCTGTCGTTACCTTTCAACAAAATAGTGCCATCAGAGTCTGAGGCGGTCAATATTTTGATGAAGTTTTTCGAATTTGGCAGTTCTTTAATAACATTGGAAGTAATTGTTTCAATGTTTTCATCATCTTGTTCATCTTCCATTTCATAGTCTTGATCTTGATTCATGCTGTCCTGCGTTTCATCTATGTTCATGGCTAGATCGTCAGTTTCTTGGCTCTCCTCCTCATTTTCTAGGATAGTAGCAGGTACATTAGCTGAGACTTTTGTATTGGACATGAGGAAGGATTCAATTGAGTCCTCAAACTGACTCTGAGAGCTTTGAGTTGGTCGTTGAGTGTAAGTAGTTGTAGTTTCAGCCTCAGTTATTGCAATATCACACTCTTCTTTAATGTTGATCACTTCAGTTTGTTCTTCCTTATCTTTATCTTTGGGGTCATCAATAACCAAAACATAATAGTAATCATCATCACTATCAGTAGGCTCTTGTTTAATGATAGCTTCGAGTTGCTTCATGGGATCATTACCAATATCATCGTCATCACCACTATGATCATATTTAGAGAGATTATCACTTTTAGATATGTCTAATACAGCGTTAAGCTGTAAACGTAGTTCATTGTCCATTTTGATGCACTGTTTACGGAACTGGTATGCGGAGTTCATGACAGCATAACAATCTGAGCACAGTTTCTGGGGTAGACCATCGTCTTCCTTGACCTGGAATTTATTAACAGAAAATTACTTTAAGATGAGCATATGGATTTGTTGACTGTATTGTACATCAGGCTAGTGTATAAACTTGTACGTAAAATAAAAACGCAACATAAAATGGCCACTGCTGAACGAAAGCCTCCATTGACACTCCCTTGAAAAAGAGGCAGGAGTATGAAATTACTGTTATATTCATCCCCATGCCCCTGATTATTATAACCTTGTGTTATTATTTATAAAACAGCTGGCCATTCTTCTCTGCCAACACGTTTACGGGAAAACGGGTGTGGTTTTTAAAAACTTAAATTCACAGACACTTGACAGTGTCTGTGAATTTCTACATTGTACTTGGTTGTTGTTAACGGTTCAGTATTGATTAGTTTCCTGTTTTCACGGAACTCAATTAAATATGTATTGCATATTTATACTGCTACAGTTGGCTGATGGTTAAATTATTGATTGGTACAACAATGTCATTGTACAGAAGTTCCACTTTAAAAGAGTAAAGGGTGATTCTATGCTTTTAATAGTTAAATAAAAGATATTATCACGTCAAAAGTCAAGAGGCAAGTGCAGTGTAATTTTATTATTAATGAATGTTGTCATTTTAGTCACAAATTCTGATATGATTTTCATACTTTGCACTTGCCTCTTCTTTAGACCACCACAGTTAAATTTTTACGTTAGTTGGATTTACGGAGTTTACCTTCTGTTTTACTTATCTTCTTTCTGTTTTGCCTGTAACAGGGTATTCCCCACATAGTCAAGTACACTGATACTACTGCTATACTGATAGTTCTAAATACAGTCTGTAGTGCACTTATGTTTAGGTATTAATTTAGGTGTTTCCTACTTTGGTGAAAATTAGTACAAGTCAAATGTTTGGTAAACCATAAAATTAATACCTAAACCAGGCTAGGAGTAAGACAAAAATGGAGTAGGAACAATCCTATGAGCCATTGATACCTCATATGACAAGATGAAGAGAAACTAAAATTTGATGAAAGACCAGTTAAACCTAAACTGTTGGGGTATTTACACATGAGGAGACAATTCTGGTTTTACTAGTTTTATTACTAAATCTATATATCTAGGAATGCAAATCAGCATGAATTGTTTAGTAGTTTCCATTGAGACTAGGTTAGGTCAGTTAGGTCTAGGTTGCATAACCAAATCTTTTTACATAAATGTTTTTTTTTGCAGTGTGAAATCCTCAAATGACTCCTCCCACTCTGGGCAGAGCAGTAGGGAGTGTCAGACTTCTACTGACTAAAAACCACCCATGATCCTTCTTAGCCCTTTGTGTCGAGGCCGCGGTATCTCTTTCGAACAACCTGCAGCCCAATGGGTTACATAAATGCCTTAAGTGGTGATCTAGGATGCTTTATTTTTGCAGTTGCTGTATTAGCCATAGATAGTTACTTATTAATGCGTTGGCATGTCCATCCATGAAACAGAATTATTCTTACCAAATTGCGAAAGTTGGACATAATTAAATTAAAGCCTATCCTGCTCCAGTTTAGTTTAACTGGGCTTTTATCCACACTTTGCCTCTTGATTGGGCCATTGTGCGTGATGTCTAAATACTGTCCTGCCCCATCTCAATAATGTATTGAAAGTAAACTGAAGTGGATTATACTTCACAAAGCTTCAGGATTGAAATGCAGGGTAAAAAATAATTACAATATCATTAATTATGCCAGCCTTATACTGGTACAGTATATAGCTGGGCAAAGGGCTCTGCTCAAAGACTAAAGGTCACAAGTATTAATCACTTGCTACAAGCAGATTCCCTCAACATGACTGTGATGTGTAACATAAACTAAGAATGTATAAATGAATAACGGTTTCTACTGTTTTTTATCAGGATTTTTGCACAAAATCTTGTTACTGGCCAGCACCATAATTATATGGCCTTGCATACGGCCATAGAATAATGGTACTGGCCAGAAGTAAAACTATTTGCATCGCCACAGTGCATGATAAACTGATAGGTCTATTTGTTGATCTTGTAAAAATGTTGCTTGTACATAGATCAACAACATACTGAAGAGTTGAATGATATTTAACAAAAAGGATGCGGAAAGCTTTTCATAAGTTGTCATGATTAGGTAATCTTATTGGAATTTAGTGTAATCTATACCACTGTTAGAAATGCTTAAATCATCGTTTGACGAGTTCATAGACACATTAAAAAGTAATTGTGTTTCGTGTGGATCTATGTTCTGGCACACAAAAGGTTAAGAGATTCATACATAGGCACGACAGACATTATTTTTTTGCCCATTTTTTGTAGACTTTGTTCAGCATGTTGTATGTTCACCGCACAACATTAAGTTGAGTGAGATAGGTACTAAATAGGTGTTTTACCTACTTTTTTACTCATAACTAAAAGTTATGAAATTTCAGTCAGTGAGTGAGACTGTGCTCTTCTACTGGTTGTTCCTTTATCTTTATCTTAATTGACTAAATACTTTTATTACCAGAGTCTGTAATATTATATCTCACTATGTTTAAGAGATTACTGGCATGTTATTTACAAATAATAATATTAAAAGCGTAGCTTGATCGGCGACGGTTTTGCCGCCTTTATATTATCTTTCCTTGGAAAAAATCTTCAAAGCAAAATCAACCGTCTACCCTGCTTATGCAAATACAATAACGTCGAAAATCGCTTGCAATCAATACATTTTCGCGGCGACTCTCAACGTACAGTGAGGTTAGGTCCCATGTCAATAATTTACAAACTGACATACATACATGACAATAAAGTGAAATTACCTTGTTATAAATAACATAATCCACAACTAAGTACAATTAAGGGAAAATTTACACACCTCGACTGTAGTTACTTCAAGAAACTTCTCATTTACATTCTGCACCGAATCTAGGAGTGACACTTCGGAATTGGCAGACAAACAACAGCGGCAGAGATCGGACCACGTATCCATTTCAATAGACGCGCATTATTATCCAACCAGTTAGACCTGGAAAAAATATTATAAACATTATAGAAATGCATTGTTTTGACAGTTTAGTAATCAGAGACCACAATACATAAGGTATCCAAAGAGTAAAAATTATCTACGGACCATGCCCATAAAGACGATCTACTATTCCAAATTATAGACAAGAGACGAGCGTACAAAATGGAGGCAACTATGCAACGGACGTGGCGTCACAATAGAGATAATGATTTCAACTGTCATGGTGGCACCACTTACAGTCACTGACAGTACGTTCCGGTTAACACAGTTTTGATTAAGTACTTTTTAACTATAAAAAGCTAATGCTACTTTATTAAATCGTAGTTTTTGAATGTTTATTACACTATTATTACTTTATTTAATGTAAAATATATTTTTAACATAAAACAACTAACGTTACTTACCCGTAAATTGTTTATGGTTTACATTATACTCGTATGGTTTACATTAATTTGACTGCTTTTATTCTGTTATTTATTTTTGTTTATAAAAATGATTAATTAGGTTGAAAACAAAGTTGACCATGGACAATTTAAGAAGTAACAAGACATGACGGAACAATAATTGTTCCGTCATTTTAATTATTTTGACATTATAAATGTCGCCCACCCACAGATTATAGTGCGATCACAAAAAGGGGAAAGTAAACAAGTCCGTGAAACTGATTAGCAGGGTGGTCAATCATAGTACAAAAAACTGGGGACAGAATGGGGTACAATGATACAAAATCACGAAGTATGTGTAGTCCCTGTACTGAATGAGTTTAAGTGTGTGTTTTTTAATTTTGTCGGATTATAATCGCTCATTTTAGACCAAATACAAATAAGAGATGGCAGCTCTATAGCTCCGGTAGCTCATTATGTCATTACAAATATTTTAAACTGACCTATTGTTTATTTTAACCAAAGAATAGCATAATTATCATAAATTTGAATTGCATTAAACTCACAGAATTATTTGCACTAACGTTCATTGGGGTGTTGGTAGAGTTTTCTTGATGTTTTTAATTACTATTAAACTGGTAACCCCAATACAAATGTCTGCAAAAATCTGACGCGCGCGCCGGTATTTTGCGATATTTTGTTTACTTTTTTTATTCTTTCTGTGTTATTTTGTGTATTTGTTGTTGTTGAGCGAAAGCTCCTCCGGCAAATCCCTACCTGTGACCAGAAAGGATTTGTGAGTGATTGTGTCACAACTGAGATAGGACTCCAGTGTTGTGATAACTGCAACAAAATTGTAATTTTCGAAATATGTATCCAGTCCTCCAGCCAGTAGTCGGTAATCTAAACGGGTTATTTTACAAAAAAATACCATACAACGTTAAAACTTTAATTTGATAATAAAAACATGATTTCCTAAATTGTATTTCATTTATCAATCCAGTCCTCCAGCCAGTAGTCGGTAATCTAAACGGGTTATTTTACAAAAAAATACCATACAACGTTAAAACTTTAATTTGATAATAAAAACATGATTTCCTAAATTGTATTTCATTTATCAATCCTTGAAATCAACACTCTAAAGTATTAATTAATAAAAATAAAATATCTGCGTAGGTAGCTATAGTGTATCCATCCACCCTTACCAAAGGTGTAGTTCTGAATAGAAATATCAGATGGCGCTAGTTTCTTCACGAACGCAAGTGACCCTGTTTTACAGAACAAGATTGGTCTCTATTTCATTATAGTCTAATGTACTCTGTGCTGATTAGGCCTGTCGTACTGTGTGGATCGGAATGTTGGGCTGTGAAGAAGATGGATGAAAAAAAAATGTATGTGGCGCAATGAGAATGTTGAGGTGGATGTGAGGTGTGACCAGAATGAATAATTAGGAACGAGTCTAAGCCCACCTGGCCATCGGATAGAACTATCCAGAGGAAGTTTAAAAGTTATTAACCGACGCGACGTTTCGACGTAAGCCCTACCTACTTTGTCCCGTCGGGGCTGCGGGTTGTTCGAAAGAAATACCGTGGCCTCGACACAAGCCAGCGTGGGTAAGCGAAGCGTGAACCATCTTGTAGCGAGATTCGCTATGAGAAGATACTATTAAGTAGTGAAAAAATCTAGTATGTTTATGTTTATGAATTGTCGTTCGGCTACCTTCAAGTAAGTTCGTTGCTCGTGATCACCAGCAAAGTTCACGATCGTCCAAGTTCACTGCCTCAGTGGTCGAGTGCTTTAGACGTTTGCCACGACCCGGTGGTCGTGGGTTCGATTTCCACGGGAAGCATACCTACTTTGTAAAGTTGTTTCCAGTTTGGTTATGACATTGCAGGCTTGAATCACCTGATTGTCTGATAATTTAAGATGATTCCGTGCTTTGGAAGGCACATAATTATAAGCCGGTGGTCTCGGCCGCCAATTGGCGTTCGTCAAACCATGTCAGAGGCCCTTGAGGTGGTTTAAAAACTCTGGAACTAGGGTGTGTGGGGTTGTTAGACCTACTGTCCACACGATAAGAGAGAGAGACCAGCAAAGTTCACCGCCGTTCTTGGCTTTAATAAAATTATATACATAGATTAATTACTTAGTTATATTTTATTTTTGAACACGTCGTTAACTGTCGTATTCGTGGCTGCTGGCCATAGGGCTAAGGGTTTGATTTCGAGGTAGGGTAAATTGTAATTGAATTGAATCTTGGATTTGTTTCATTACAGGCGGATTAACTCATTGACGGAGAGGGGCAGGTTCTTCACAATAGGGTAGTTAACAAAAAAAAATCTAATTAGTCCGTCAGATAGATTTCCAAAAAATATTGGAAACGTATTTTTTCTTTTTTCACGTAAACAAACAATGAAGACGATACAGTGCTTTGAAAACTCGTGTGACGTCATATTCTAAGACATTAGTATGGAATTTTTACCGAGTGACATCACAAACCCCCACTCACTCTCATCTTTGACGCGTTTTATCTTTGTCAATTTTTATTGATTTGATAAAACAAAACATAGGTACGTATCCAATATTTTTGGATAATCTAACAGACGGACTAATTAGAATCATATATTTTTTAGTCAGGATACATCCCTATTACCTACGAAAATGTTTCGCAACTTGTGTGAACACACGAGTTAGATGGTCATTGTATGACTACACTGTGTAAACATCTGTTTAAATGCGATGTGCAAAGAAAATAACATAGAGTTTATGGTTACCGTATCGCAACCAAATTCGGTCTGGCTTCTGTCCAGTCATAAATAAGGGCACATGCAAGGAGCTTATAAGGATCGCCGTGGCCGTTACCGAAATCAAGGAGGACTAATATTTATACAAAATGCTGTAGCGTCGCTTTTCACATGTAGGTATCACTGCTGGCCCGTGGCGATTGTGGTAGGCACACGTAAATGGCAACTTACAACTGGGAGTGATTATTGTACTGGCAATGGTACATAGATGGCGGTAGTAATTGTATATTTTTGTTATTTATTAACATAATTACCTTAAAGTACCTCATCAAACATTGTTTTCGTTAGCGAACTAATGTAGAAATACCCGGAGTAGTGTTACATACTTTCTTAGGATAGGTACTCTACAAGTAGATAGAAATACGACTCATGCTAAGGGCGTATTAATACTTGCGACAATCTTTTCAACCTATCATCATCTGCCTAGCCTTTTCTCAACTATGTTGGGTTCGGCTTCCAGGCTTAGATGCAGCTAAATATCAGTATTTTACATGGGGGACTGCCTATCTGATCTCCACAACCCAGTTAATACAGGGTAATATCTAATAATAAGTGCGATACCCTTTGGTAAGACTGTTTGTCAGACTTTCAGGTCACTGACTACCGGTAACGACTGCCAAATATCTATATGGCAGCCAGGACCAACAGCTTAACGTGCTTTACGAGGCACGGAGTTATTTTGGGAATAATTTGGGCCAGACGAAATTAAGAGTACCTACTATTTTTCTTGGATAAAAAATGTATAGTCCAGTATTTCCATGAACGCACCCGATTGTCCTCAGAATAAATGGCGCGTAAAGTGCGATCGAGATTCCCGCCAGAACTTACAAAATGGCGGCCGAATACGCGATCTCATCTCTTCGATAGCATAGCACCACAATACGGCCTGAGATTGATTGATCAGCCGCCTGTTTGCGATTGATTCGCTATAGAATTGATTGGTTCAGAGTTTTCTGTGCAGTGAATTAAAAGCAAACACAAGACCACAGTGGTTGGTAGTGCGATATTGAAAAATTACATTTCTACGATTGTTTGTCTTTTCTTGGCTGGGTTCTAATGCAGTGCGGGATGGTACCATTTGGTGCCTGAATGACATTGACTACTAATGGTGAGGATTTGTAAAATTTGAGAAACTGTATTGTAGAGAGTGGTATATAAAAAAAAATAGTTTAAAAAACTAAAACCCGACTACAAATAAAATCGGAGACGAATAAAACAGCGGTCTTAAAAGTAATAAAAAATAAAAAAATCTTAAATTAATGTAAGTAAATAACCTAACTATAAGTATAATTATTATAGAGGACAGACGTAGTCGCATGCCACCACAGAATAGATAAATTATCTGTTCTGTGCATGCCACTGATATACCTGATGCTCTTTCATGGCGTTGTCATTGGTACAGAAGTCAGCTGCTAGTTGCCATTAGCAAGTTTTCCATCAGCAATTTCTTAGTAACAGCCACCGAGTCTGAATTTATGCACAATTCATGGGTAATAAGCTCGCCCCCTATTACATGGGACTTATTAAACATAACTGGCGCAATTTGTGTGTACTACTAGGTATATCTCTGCCATACCCATCGATGATTACAGGCGTAATTATTACAAAAAAACAAATAACTTGGATCTCTTTAATTTGACTACTCGAATTCAGTTCAAATTCAAACAGGGTTTTTATTTTCTGCAAGTTGCGTACCCCTCACTCTATCATATGGCTGAAAAGAAACAAAAAAAAATCGCACCTAAAACGTTCGTTCCAAAAGTACGAAAATTTTATTTACGGCGTAAAAGGTGGATATCTATAACATTAAAACAGAAATACGGCTGAATAAACCGTCTCCGATACTTGGATGATGGATGGATTCTGAAGGGACTATTCAATCAGAGGCTGGGAAAATGCCTTCTCATGCTTAAATCTTACCCCTACTACATAATTGTATTGCGTGGATAGATAAATTAAGATTGTCACAAAAAAAGAATAGGGTAGTTGACTGACTAAAAAAAAAGTGAAAAACACAAAAACACAAAAAAGTGAAAAATAAACTTCACAAGAAAAAGCAGCTTCTGAAGTCGGTGACATTTTGTTTGTTTGATTTCGTTTTCTTTGCCACCGACTTCAGAAGCTGCTTTTTCTTGTGAAGTTTATTTTTCACTTTTTTGTGTTTTTGTGTTTTTCACTTTTTTGTGTTTTTGAAGTCGGTTTTATTTTTTGCAAAAAAGTTTTATAATTTTTCATTTTTAGTTGTTCCCAAACAAATAATAGGTTTTATTTATCCCCAATAAATGGAACATCACTTTATCTTACTGTCCAAATCTGGGTGTACACATCTGCGTACCCCCTCAGATCATACAGGCGTGATGTTACGTCATGATGTTGTATAAACAATAAACATCCAAGCGATTGCAGCAATCACGACAGATTTGCCGTCTATTTTTGAAGAGTTCTATTGTATATCTCCGAAGATCAGGATCAGATCTTCACCAAATTTAAATGGGACCACCTCAAGAGTATACTCTTTCAAATAAAAAAAGAATTTTGAGAATCGGTTCACAAATGGAGGAGAAATCAGGTAACATACAGAAAAAAAAAAAAAAAAAAAAAATACATACACACGAACATATAACCTCCTCCTTTTTTGAAGTCGGTTAAAAAATATGATTCTGTTTGTCTCGAAAAATAAAAAATTGACGAAAATAAAACTTGTCAAATATCGTGAGGAGGGCTGGTGACGTCACTTTCTGGTTAAAAATATACCAAACTATGACGTCGCGCGACTTTTCGAAGCACTGTATCGTCTTCATTTATTGTTTACGTGAAAAAAATACGTGTCTAATATGTTGGTGAGGATCCTCAGGTGATGCAACTTAATTCATGCGACACGCGCGTGCTTGTGTCAGTTACTTCCTTTGCATGACTCTGTCCCGTATTGTGGTATCTAAGGGAACCGCAAATTTCTCTAAGTTTTTCGCTCTTGTAAAAGACTTTTCTGAGCGCCAGAAAAAGATAGAGACATCGAAAAATGCGATTCCGTACCTATGCAATAACCTCAATTTTTGTCGCAAAACGCATGCCGCTTGAACGTGTAGCTAGTGGACAAGCAGTAAAGCTTCTTGGATTTGTTTGACGTACTAATTTATATGTTAATACGCAAGGGACTAGTTGGTACGTGGTACCAGGCGAACAGG
Source organism: Diarsia brunnea (assembly GCA_949774965.1). Taxonomy (NCBI): domain Eukaryota; kingdom Metazoa; phylum Arthropoda; class Insecta; order Lepidoptera; family Noctuidae; genus Diarsia; species Diarsia brunnea. Next base: position 13,567,631 of record OX459007.1, on the reverse strand, counting down.
GTGTGACAGGAGGACAGGTGGCGAGACGTGATGCATTTACGAAAATTACGGTACGTTGTGGCCTTCAAGAAAGCGATAGTTGTAAGAAAATGTGTGTAAATACTTACTTATGAGGACGTCATACAATAAAAACTTTTTGATAACAAAAAAAAACAGATTAACAAAAAAAAATGGTGTAAATACTTACCTACCTATGTATAACGGGTGTACAAGGACCCTTAACGAAACCGAAAGGTACCTACTTGTTCTCCCAGTCACTGGGATATCTTTTTTTGTTGTAGTCCATACCTGGGAACCCCTTATTAACGGCTATATTATTATAACGTGTCAAACCTGCAAATTTTTCACAGCTGTTTTTTTTAATACTAGTTTTTACAGGTTATAACTTTAATTACCTCAATTAAATTAAATGACCCGTTTCTTATTCAAAGCATCCACGCACAATGTTTTAAGAGTGCTACATTGAGTTTTATCGTAAACCGAAAATAGTTCTTACTAAAGGAAAGATATATGTATTTCCCGTTTCTCAGTCATATAATTATATTTCTGCCGCAGTTTTAAAGGCCTAGTGTCTGATAAGAACCGAAAACGGTTGACATGTTAAGCGGGCATTCCGAAACTTTGAACAATGTGAACCCGTATTATTTTACACAAACTTCTACATCGATTATCTTGAAAGTTACTAACGTAACCTCACGCCCGTATCACAGAGGGATAGGCTGAAACAAAAGAACGCCATCTGATTAAATCCTTGTTCTCTTTTTTTTTACGATGGGAAATCATCAAATGACTCCACTCTGGGCGGAGTAGGAGAGAGTGGGACTCTTACTGTCTAAATTCCATCCGTGTTCCTTCTAATGCTCTTTGCGTTCCAGGGCCGCGGTAACTCTTTCGAACAAATTCCGCAACCCTAGTATGCCCCGTCCTCTGTGCCGACAACTCTTTGAGACGCGGAACACAAAGTATCGCCTGGACCTGGTTCTTGCAGTTTTATCAGGGCTCCGGAACTCGTCTGGACTCGTTAAACAACGCTTGCCAAGGTGGGTTCGAGGATGTGACTATCTATCGATTACATGCTAAGACCTCTCCGCGTATCGGAACGCGTATAAAACAGTAATTGATCCCGACTGTTTTACAAAGTGTTTTTGAGTTTTTCCATCAGGAATTTCTCAGTAGCAGCCCGGGGTTTAGAAGTTGGCGGTATTTATGATACCTCTGTGCCTCGGAAAGCACGTTAATTAAGCTTTGGTCCTTTTAATCGACGTGGCTGTTGCTTGCAAACTTGTGAAAATAAACTAAGAAAATCACGAAATAAAATTTGATTTTTTTTACACGTTTACCGGTGCACGGAAATAATTTCCTATTCTTCATTGAACATTCAATTTAAATTCTATGTCTCACTTAATCGTTTTTTAAACTGAGATTAATATTATATTAGCCACGGGTTGAAAATCACACTGACGGATAACAATGAGTGGAAATTGTTATTTCAATTAATAGATTATTACCTCGTTGGCCTAGTGGTAGAAAGCGTACATAAATGTATATACATTGTATGAGTGAGTATGAGGTAACGAGTTCGAATCCCAGGTCGGGTAAATTCCCGTCGGGGCGGCGGGTTGTTCGTACCGCGGCCTCGGCACAAAGGGCTTAGAAGGAACATGGGTGGTTTTTAAAGCAGGAGGAGTCAAAAAAAATAAGGTCGTAAACTGTTAATGAGTTTTTCAATAAGGATTTTTTCTGTACCAGTTGAAATTCAATAAGGATATTTTCTGTAGCAGTCGAAATTGCCAACCGCAAAAAAAGAGAAATAAAAAAAAAATCTACGCAGTCGTGTCAATGTGATTGGTTGCGTTCCCCACGTCTCTTCTCTTGGTGGAGTCTGGGCCTTAGTGTGTCCTCGCGCACGAAGATGGGCGCGTGTTTAATTCTATACCCAAAGGCAGAACTGACACAGTCCTTCGAGGACGAGGATTGCGAGGATTTTTTCACTTGGTGAAAACTGACTGTAACACACATTTTCACCTAGTTGAAAGGATTTCAGTTTTTGACACACAGCACAGGTATAAGTAAGGCCATGGGTTACCACATAGCATATTTGCCCCCGTATTTCGTGTCCGTGGGCATAGCTGCGCCCAAAAGCTAGTGTATTTTTTTTTCATTGAGACAGGCCTCATTATTCGTGGCGAACACCAGAAAAGCACCGAGACAATAAAGCTCGACGAAGTTCCAGACAAACAATTTTACTGTCTGGGATCTCGCAACGAAATTAATCCGAAAAGAATAGAGCATCTGTAGGAGTAGCAGCAGTAGGAAAAAACATAATTTGCACTTCCCTCCATATCAGCAGGAGACAAAACAGAACAAGGCCAAAAGGCACAAAGGAACGTATACAACTGGGATAAGCCCAGTTGCCTAGCACCACGAATAATAATGGAGTATACGATACTCTTTGGTAAGATTGCAAGCGCGGCCTAACCTGAAGATCGACCCGAGTGGCAGTTATTATTAAGCCACGGCCCTAAACTCCTAAGTTACTTATATTAAATTATTCATTCCATTTCGGTATAGTATGACAAAAACGCTTGAATGAACGGAAGCTAGTGTTAGCAGTTATACGCTGCTTTTGTTTATCGATGTTACCTCGGCGCCATAGTTCCCTTTAGTAGTGCAATTTTAATTACCCCCGTTTCATAGAGCTCATGCTCCAACCCATATACATATTGCAAGTGAACCCTCCAGGTGAGTCACTGGCATTACGTTAGCGGAAAAGTGAACCAAGTTTTTGGTGTTGCAAATGCGACTTGAGTGAACCCACCAGGTGGGTTCCCGGCACTGATGGTGCAGCATACATTTATCAGTATGGCCGAGGCCTTAATAGCAGTAAAACTTAAGACTATTAAATTCTTATTAAAATACTGATTTAAAATCATAAATAATTAATTATTGCTCTTGTAATATTACACAGCTACTTAAAGACTAAACCGCGCAAGTACCTACTGCTAAGCGACTCTGTAGTATTCATTGTGAGAACAAGCTGTGTCAACCTACCGTCTCGATATGAAATGGGCTATTTCTATTTCCCGTAAGTTTTTGTAATACATGGTGCAGTTTCGAATCCGCGTCTTTCAGGAGTATAAACTCCTGAAACTCCGCACAAAATACAACAATCAATTTAAATTACGGTATCAGGTCAATAATTAGTATACGCTGTTTTTGTAGTTGTTATTTTAACAGTGTTTCAGAATAACCCCCATACCGTGTAGGTAGTCTAGTCAATACGTTCAAAAACGTGTTAATTCTTGATCAAGCTCCTAAAATTATGAGCGATAGGTCAATCGATGCGGAATGACGTCTAGAAAAATATATCTCAAGTATATATTAGTACATAAAAATTACAATTGTTATTAACAAATAAAGATAAACAAAAATTTCCTGTAGTTTTTATAAATAAACCAATAACTCATAAAATATTCATAATTAAAGAAATTTTGAAAAAGATCCTTAAAGAGGAGAAAATTTCCAACGAAAACGTCTCCCTTTTGGAACTCTATTAACAATATTGGATTCCAATAACGTTCCGGAAAAAGTTTCCGGTTTTCTGGTCATCTTAGAATACTGAATTCACCCCATCAGTCTCAACACTGAAAACGGGCTTTTATCATAAATAGTAAACATGGTAAATATCCCATTTTTTGTGTTAATGACCATGTCAGTTTGAAACCTGTTTTGTTTGTGAAGTTTCTTTGTAGTTATATTATCGGTACAGAGAGTATATGTATTAAGATATACTATGGTTGACGTTTGGAGAAGGTGAGGTTTTAGTATTAATGCACACGATTGCCCGATTAACCAGCTGATGACCTCCATGGTTGATCTGCCAGATGCCACACAGGTACAAATTATTTAGTAAGTTCGGAGTAGGATCGTGTCGATAGACTTAAATACATAAACCTTAAACGCATTTAGAGATTTATGATGCTTGCAGGTCCAAGAGTCATCATCTGTCTAGCCTTTTCCCAACTATGTTGGGGTCGACTTCCAGTCTAACTCGATGCAGCTGAATACCAGTATTTTACATGGACAGACTGCCTATCTGACCTCCACAACCCAGTTAATACTGGGAAATACGACACCCTTTGATAAGACTGGTTGTCAGACTTTCAGATCACTGACTACCTGTAACGACTCCCAAAGATCTTTATATGGCAACCGGGACCAACGGCTTAACGTGCTTTCTGAGGCACGGTGGAAACTCAGTATGTAATGGGTGGTCACCCATCTACAGACCGACCTACGCGAGCGCGGCTTAACCTAAATATCGACACTAGTGGCAGTTATTATTAAGCCGCAAGGTCAGGCCCAAGAGTGCGTACAAATATGCGGTGACTACGAAACTCAGACCCATTCCTTTGTTACAGTTATTTGCTGGGTCCTCGTCCTCCATCAAGCGGCACCATCGCACTCATTATACTACGCTGATAACCCTTTCCCTTCTTCCAAGCGTTTCATCACGCAATATTGTCAGGACCTATGCAACGATATGAATATGAACCTGAGGAAAAACAGCCCTACCTTGACAATCGTGCTACAGAATGCGATGCCGTTCGTGTACGAAAGGAAGTCTTACCGTGTTGATAGAGGTCATCCTTCCTTTCTGCATAATACAGATGATTTGCTGTGTCATTGTTGGGTGGATTACATATTACAAGCTAAATCTGAACCAGTAGTCGCTAATAAACGATTAACGATTAGCTCAGACAATGTAGAAAATCCGTATATTCTTTCGTCTTTCTTCAAGATTATTAAAAATTTCAAACCAACCTCCAACTATGCAAAAAATCCTTACAAGTATTTTCCAAATAGGGAATTAAGGGCCATCAACTGTCCTTACTTGGCAAAGTGTAATAAGGTCAAATGGCCAAATACCAAAAGAGTGTGAGAAACATTAAATATTATTCAATTGTAATTTTTGTTTTACTCATTTGTTAAGTAACTAACGAAGCCCAAAAGGAGGGCTATTAATATAATGATTAAAAAAAAAAAATCCTACTAATATTAAATATTTGTATGGCCTGCAGATAGTTGTTTCGGGTCTGGGTATTTGTGTATGTGACTTTATATGTTTGTGAACGCACCCACGATACAGGAGAAATTCCTAGTGTGGGGCAACGTTTTTTAAAAAAAAAAAAAAAAAATATTATACATGAAAAAGTTTGTGAGGATGTATGGATGGATGTTTGTTACTCTTTCACGCAAAAGCAGGCAAATGCTCGCGCCAGTGCTGGAAGCAAGTGCAAATATTTGGTACGTGCGGGGATCGAACCTGCGAGACGCAGCGCAGCAGTCCAATCGCAGCAACCGTGCCGTCATTGTTGTCTTCTTTGGTTGATGTGTAGTGTGGTGTGACAAGACTGGATAAGAGAAGGAACAAAAACTATTGTGTGAGGAATGATATGAATGAAAAAGGAGTAAATGCTAGCGTGAGGAGATGAGAATATAAGGAAAAAACATATTGGGCTGATCCCATGTAGCATGGGACGAGCATGTTGACACAAAAATTTTTAGGTACACACGGCTACACATCAAGCTATACATTTCCAGTATAAGCTGGTCTCGCATTGTATAGGATTTTCATACAGTGCGAGATCAGCGGAAACTGGAAATGTATAGCTTGATCTGTAGCCGTGTGTACACCAATTAAATAAATATATCATATAAAGTGGCCTAGCGGTGGCGGCCCCAACTTACAAACAGTGAGTCGTGGGTTCGAACCCAGCCAGGCGCATTACTTTGTGTAATTTATTTCATCACTGCTGCTCTCAAAACGGTGAAGGAAAACATCGTTAGGAAACCGGCATGTTTTAGAACCAAAAAATTCGAAGACGTGACATCTACCAACCCGCACTGGGCACGCGTGGTGGATTATAGCCCATCCGTCTCCTAGAAAGAAGGCCTGAGTCCCTTTTACTTTAGGGGAGTGGGAAATCAACGAATAACCCCTCCCGCTCTTGGGCTGAGCAAAAGGGAGTGTCAGACTTCTACTGACTAAAAACCACCCATGTTCCTTCTTAGCCCTTGTGCCGAGGCCGCGGTATCTCTTTCGAACAACCCGCAGCCCCGACAGGAAGGCCTGAGTCCCTGCAGTGGGAACATTATAGGCTGATGATGATATTAATAAACTTTATTTTCGGTAAGATGAAGTTGTTTAATTTAATCGACATATTCTAACACTTAGTCCAGTGAGTCATCCAAATCCATAGAAGTCATCAATCGAGTCAGAGGTACCGGTGTAGTCCTCGTCGTCGTCCTGGATTGAGTCTTCCTGGGGTTGGTAATGATAGCTCAGATTTTGTTGAATTACTTTTTGGTTCTGGCTTGAGTTCTCCTGGGTTGAGTCGTCCTGGGTTGAATCGCCCTGGGTTGAGTCGTCCTGGGTTGGGTCGTCCGGGGTTGAGTCGTCCTGGGTTGGGCCGTCCTGGATTATGTCACCAGTGTCACCAAAACTTAACTTTTGTGAAATTACTTTGTGGTTTAAAAAATCTATTTGTTGCAACACTTTGCTTGGTCTTGAGTAAAAGGTATAGAAATGAGGAATTATATTTTCATAGACCTCTGAAGGCTTCCAATCAGGTGGCCAATGTGAGTTTATCAACGCCCGTCGAATCATCCCTTTGTAGTAATTTAGTTTAGCTGGTGAAGTATTCAATTGTGCTGGTAATTGTGCCAGCACCAGTAGCCAGGAAATTACTGCAAGAGGAGATATAATTATAACTACAGACATAGATGGACCTAGATAACGCAAGTATCACGATCTGTATGAAAACCAAGCGTGCCATTTTTTGACTACCTATTATGACGTCACAAGCACTATTTAGTGATGGAAAATCGAAAAATCAAATCGATTCCCCCCCTCCCTTCGCCCCAACCCCCACCTTTTGCACCAGCGCCGACGTCCGACCGCTATACACCGATGCAGACTGAGCGCGAAAGTGGCCACTTACGACTTTAGTAAGTAAGCACGCGAAATGGCACGCGAAGTGTTGCTCTTGCGTTATCTAGGTGGTTATGACATTAAAACACACATGAATGTACGAATATGCCCAAAATTGAGGTGTAACACTAGGCACACCTCTACCTAACCCTCCGAGGTTTGATATTATTATCTATACAAATTAATTAAACAACTGCTTTTTACTGAATGTTTATAATAGGAGGCAAAAGGAGTATGTAAGGAACGATCCTTTTTATTTTTTTTGGGGGGTGGAAAATCATCAAATAACCTCTTCCGCTCTTGGGCGAGAGCGAAAGGAAGTGTCAGACTTCTACTGACTAAAAACCACCCATGTTCCTTCTTAGCTTATAATATACGGTGCTTTTATTTTTTTTACATCATTGTCTGCCTGTCTGTTTGTTCCGGCAAATTTTCGAAACGGCTCGACCGATTTTCACTGAACGTTTACCGACAGGTAGCTGATGTTATGAGCAGTAAGTTAAGCTACTTCTACTGTAACGTCGTTCGTTAAATTTTTAGGTAATTAATCAATCATTAGTAATTTAACAATAAAAACACACCAAAGATCCATTGTTTACCTACAACTTGCAACTGACAAGGACATATATCCTCGAGACACATTTTTCTAGACGTCATTCCGCATCGGATAAGCCTTCGCTCATATTTTTAGAAGCTTTTTTTTATGGTGGGTGGAAAATCATCAAATAACCCCTCCCGCTCTTGGGCGAGAGCGAAAGGGAGTGTCAGACTTCTACAAACTAAAAACCACCCATGTTCCTTCTTAGCCCTTCCTGCCGAGGCCGCGGTATCTCTTGCGAATAACCCGCAGCCCCGACGGGATATTTTTAGAAGCTTGATCGAGAATTAACACGTTTTTGAACTTGTTGACTATTGCAAATGCTTCCTCTCTCCTAACTCACTTGTTTTTGCTGGGACCGAGTCCATTGTGATCTAAATATAAGTTTTACCACTTATGTTTACGTGTGGAATGCAATAAAGTATTGAGTGATGAGAATTATTTATTATTTGAAACTTACTGGAATACAAATTCATAGCTCTGAGGAGATTTCGTACTATTTTAAACAGCTCACAAATGAAAGTAATTATTATATTGATTTCAGATTTTGTTCAGTGTTATCGTTAATCGAAATGTGTTGTTTTAATGATTAAGTCAATTATATTTCCATGTATCTTAATCGGTTTATAATCAAATTAATTTACAAAGCTGTAGAAAAATTTAACCGAATGCTTGCATAAGAGCAATTGTGCCTAGTTGTAGGTAGTTTACACTGTCTATGTTATTTGTTCAGAAAATCTTATTGGTCGCAAGCGGGACTGCCGAGCATGAAGTTCTAGATTCGATTCCCGGGTCGTTCAAAGTGTTATTGAGTTTTTCCATCAGGAAATTCTCAGTATCAGCCACGGAGTCTGGATTCGCCCGGTTGATGGCTATAGGTTCGCTCCTGATAACATCATCTGCCTAGCCTTTTCCCAACTATGTTAGGGTCGGCTTCCAGTCTAACCGGATGCAGCTGAATACCAGTATTTTACATGGAGCGTCTGCCTATCTGACCCCCACAACCCAGTTAATACTAGGTAATACGATACTCTTTGGTAAGACTGGATGTCAGAATTTCAGGTCACTGACTTCCTGTAACGACTGCCAAAGATCTATATATGGCAGCCGGGACCAACAGCTTAACGTGCTTTCCGAGGCACGGAGGAAACACGGTATGTCGGGCGGTCACCCATCCACAGACCGACCTAGGCAAGCACAGTTTTACCTAAAGATCGACCCGAGTGGCAGTTCTTATTAACCCACGAGCTCGCTCCTAATAACAAGGAACTTAAAAAACATACCTGGCGACAAATGGGTGTACTATTGAGTATTGACTATTAGATACACCATTGTAAAATTTGGAAATTTGACCCCCAATATCTCCGCAACTAGGGACTTCCCAGGTATGGTCTAAAAAATGATCGCAGTGATGGGTAGAACAAGTGCCTTTAGGCTTTGTTAAGGCTACTTTTACACCCTTTAAAGTATTGTATTGTATAACAGGTTGGTGTCCGCAACTCCACGTCCAAAGCCTGTTAATTTAAAATTATAAAAAAAGCGTGTCCGGAAAAGATCGAATGCGTCAAAAATGATAATAATGATTGAATCGCCTGCCATCTTTGAGGCATTTTCCACTACTTTTTACGAAATGACGTCAAAATCAATCTTTTGTTATGTAAATAGGTTCAAGTTAGCCAGGTAAGAACATCATTTTAAACACACTTCTTAAGCCTTTAGGTAATTATAACGCTTTTAATCATAACCATAATTATTATGTTTTTTGAAAGTCGGTTTTTTTATGTTTTTACTTTTCAGGCGAGGCGGTCCCAAAGTATTCTGTAGCGATACACAATCATCATCAGCCTATAATGTTCCCACTGCAGGGACTCGGGCCTCCTCTCTAGGAGAGGGATGGGCTATAATCCACCACGCGGGCCCAGTGCGGGTTGGTAGATGTCACATGTTTTTGAATTTTTTGGTTCTTAGACATGCCGTTTTCCTTCACCGTTTTAAGAGCAGCGGTGAAGAAATAAATTACACAAAGTAATGCACCTGCTTGGGTTCGAACCCACGACTTGTTGTTCGTATGTCGGGGCTGCCACCTCTTTATATACTAAATATATTATTTAAATAATTAATTTCCTCATCAGTTAATTGAAATATAAAGGAATAATCATACTACATCTACAAAATGTCAATATCAAAGTTGCTGCCTCAAATCCAAAGTGATGGTTACTAGAGAAGTAAAAGAAATAAATTACACAAAGTAATGCGCCTGCTTGGGTTCGAACCCACGACTTGTTGTTCGTATGTCGGGGCTGCCACCTCTGGACATAACACCTATACACAATATTCAGTACTAAAACACGAAAGTCCTATTACTAAATTAATTTTCATTATAACAATCACTGTACATAAAAGCGGCCATACAAACCAGGTTAATACACTTCATTTGTTTAACAACTTCTAGCGAGTGACCGAGACGGAAATAACAGAGTAGGCCGAGAGCGACAGTGACGGAAAACAATAGAACATTGAAGGCATGCGAGCAGTTTGTGGATCGCACAAAGGATTCGGGGTCACGAGGCTAGCGGGGTAGAATTACCCTGAATATGGGGAGAATCATCAAAATCAAATCATTTATTTGCGTAGATAAGGTACAGAAAGATCTTAAACATAAAGTAAATATGATCTCTTACTCGGCTATTAATTCCGGCGTGCAAATATCACATAATTATTGAATATAATTAAAAAAAGAAATAGCAAATTTGACGATATTTCAGTTTCGTTTTGGAAATCGGATTCGAAGTATGATTTGTACCTGAAGGAGCGCATCAATTTGCAGATTATAATGGTATATAGGAAATTGATTTGTCTGTTCTTTAGTCAAAGTTCATTTTTACAGGTGCGCTCGAGTGCTATCACCGCTCCTCATACATAGATTGACCGCAATGGTGCCTCACTACCGGTCACACAAAGGACTTTCGAGGAAGTGCGAGTATGCGCGAGACTCTATAGTGCATTATCTTAAATTCGCTCCAATATGCGGTAACCCACTAGTGGCTTAATAATAACTGCCACTCGGATCGATCTTTAGGTTAAGTCGTGCCTCCCCCAAGTGTCACCACGTACTCTACTTTATCGTCATCTCGTCTATATCATTATTGTATGAGTTGTTCTTACACAAAACTCTTACATTCTTAAACATCTTCACAATATTACTATTATTTATTACTAAAAGTTTTATTTAGGAACCGTTAATCCATTCAACGGAAAACATACATTTCCGCGGAACAATTTTCCAACACTAGCAACCCCGATCTGTAACATCACCGGGATTCGGGAGCTTGCCCGAGCGTTCTTCAGTCGGCCGCGGGAGCTCGGCCTTGCCACTCGGCCCGAGCAATCGATTTCTACAACCGAACAATCGAATTAAAATCGAACACCAAATTCACAATAACCTGACACAACATCACTAAAACACCATTCTATTCTTAAATATTTGACAGGTGACAGTTGAGTCGAGTTCCATTTCGCGTTCCATTTATGAAATGAAAGTAGGTTGTGAGAGTGCACAGGATACGGTAGTGAAACAGGGATATTATTAAAAATAGGCTGTTTTCACACTGTTGTTGTGAGGGAGAAACCAGGTGAGTCTCCCATTTATTATTTATGGAAGCGTTTTCTTGTTCCTGCGAACAAATTGTCTAGGGACTCTGCCTTTACGGCGTGATGGCTGTATTTTAGAACGAAAACTGTTTTGGTGCCTAATTTTTCACTGTTTTTGTTTAGTTTCAAAAGCTAATAAGCATCCTAATACGTTGGAATAAGATCGAAGTTCCCGTCAATAAAAGTTTGTAATACGGCATAATGCTTACTTATCCATTGTATAAATAACTAAGTTTCTTCAACTGATTGAAATATATTAAAATTGTTAAAAAAGTGTTAATTTTCGAGTAAGAAAACTCACAAATGGTGTACACTACACCATGTGAGTTTTCATACTACTGACCCTTAAAGCTATGGAAAACATTTTCAACGCTCGTTCTAGCCCATAGAGTTGATATTCGAACAGTGGCATAATATTTAGGTATTAGCGGTTCACTTGGATATTTCCGTACTGAAAACAGGCCGTGATTTTTCAGACATCATCTTTTACTAACCAGTTTTTCCGCAGTCGAAAGGAATTAAAAAAAAAACTGATCAAGTAGGATTTACAGCGAGGACGGTTTTTTTTCTGCCTTAGTGAAGCATGGTCGACTGGTTGTATGTCGCAGCGTTTCCGAAAAATAAGCCATCGAATATTTTTTAATTTAGTAAAATTGACCTTTTTTTAGCTCACATGGTTCAAATAATTAAACAGCTTTATAATTTAGCAAATAAAATACCCCAAATAAACAAAATACATAAAAAGTATTGTTATTCATTCTTTTCATTTTTGGTATAGTGTGTCAAAAATTAAATGGAACAGCGAAATACCTCAGTTTTTACAGCAGGGAGTATGAGTCGTTTAATTTTTTTATTGTAACGTTTTCTTCGTTCACCCTGTAAGACATTTTTTAAAAGAAAACACGAAAATGAAAATGCACCGGTATTAAACGTATATAGACCGATATATAGCATATTTTGTATTGCTGATAAATAGTAAAAAAAAAAATATGCCTTCCAATCTAGACTAACCTAACATTTGAGTTTTAACTAATCAAAATCTACGTCGCGTACCTATCTAATAGACCAAAGAAAAAATATTCACACAAAACATGTGAGGTAGAAATCGATGTTCTTGACAGTGCCTGTCAAATCTACAAAAAATATTCTCTACCATTTTACAGTCACCCTAGTTATTATGGTTTAGTGAGTAGGTAATGATCATTAGTAGTCTGGTGAACATTAGACACTAAAGTCGTGTCCTCAATTCACCTGGGTGAAACTAATATCACCCAATTGAATTGAGTTGAATTGAAATGAAAATTGAATTGTATCTACGATTTTGCATCAGTATCATCGTTAAACTTTTTACACGACTGCCCCAAAAAAAGAATGTTATTTGTCGTTGTTGTTGTCAAATTCTCAAAATCATACTTTATTTCTGTTGCAATATTGTTGTTGCTGCTGTTAGAGATAAAAAATAATTTATAGGGATTATTAATGAATGTAAGTATGTAACAGAATAAGTGCAATATCTCTTAGATGATGATTAAGACCATCACGCTGGTAAATTTTCCTAGTGTTTCCAATAGAAACCGGGCGTTTTGTTATTTTTTCCTGCAAGGCTCCGTTAATTTCACATCGGCCATTTTTTTCGTATACGACACAACAAGCAGCTTGAAGTTGGGTAGGTAGAAATTATGAGATCTCAAAGCTCAAAGCGTGCTCGTGTACGGTGTGCGAGCGTAATTGCTTCCTGTGGGGAAACTCGGCGTGTGAAGAACGACCTCTCTCCACCCTGTTGCTACCAGGCTGCTATAAATTCGACGGAGATGTAATTAAGCCAGCTGTACTCAAACGTCATCGGGCTTGGAGCATTTTCTTTTGCGTCCCATTTTTGATTTGATTATGTTGTTAAATCGGCCAAGTGGTATTTGAACTCGTGCATGTGTTTATTAGAGGTTTTATGTGACTGCTACAGTTTAAGTATTTTAATAGGTTTTACTTATATAAAGAGCAAAAATACAGGTCGAGGAGGCAAAACGGTGAAAGAAAAAACGACGCCAGAAAAATAAAGACATACGACATTCCCACCCATACCGTTCGCATAACGGCCCACCCTTATCACACAGAGGATGACATTGTCCCAGCAGTGGAAACGTTATTGGGTGATAATGCTACACACAAAAGTCATCAACTGTTCTCAAGTGTTCATAGGAAATAATAACGCCTTTGTTGTGATCATATCAGCCATAGGGTTGTAAACGAACCAAAACGAAAAATGCTGAATTGTCAGAACTAAAATTGTGTGAAGCAAGAAATAACGCCACCTAACGTAAACGAGTTACCGCCTATAAACGTTCACAAGAAAATACACACTAAAGTATCCATGCAATTTTGCAAGTGACTGTACATCAAACTACGCAAAAATGATTGCTGGGAAACGGCTCTTTTCTTTGGAGTGAAAAATTACATTTTACGGTAAAACTCAATGTAGGACTCTTCAAACATCGTGCTAGTGGATGCTTTGAATAGTAAACTGGTCATACAGGTAATTTAATTAAAGTTATAACCTGAAAAAGTAGTACTTAATTAAAAAAACAGCTGTAATAAATTTGGAACTTTGACCCCCATATCTCCGTAACTAGCGGGTTTCCAGGTATGATTAGAACAACAAAAAAAAGATCGCAGTGACGGTAAGAACAAGTGCCTTTCGCCTTCCTTACTTCTACACCCTATATTTACTCAATATTTCAGCAGTAACACTAATAAATGCCACCACATTTCCATATGACCTATTTTTAAATTCAGTTTGGTACACCTTACTTTGTGACCGAACAGTAACGCAGAGTAAGCTACCAAGACTTCATATTCATAAACCTAGGATTACACTTGTAAATAAACGCTTAGCTCACGTTGCTGTAGACTCGGCATTAGGCACACCAGAGCGCGCATTGTTTTCATTTAAATTAAACATTTTTAGAATGATGCATTAAGTTAATTGTGTATTTTGTTACAAGTTTATATTTGGGGAAGCGCTTAGATTTAGACACTTTCTGAAGAAAGGCCTGCGATACGTCTTGCAACGTAACTTGTGTCAAGCGGTACGCGCATATTTAATTTGTTTAGTTCACGTGAGCACCCAGGAACATTGAAAATCAAGACGCAATCAAGCCCCGGACAAAAAGATCGATAAAAACAAAACACGAATAGTATTTCGTTGTTGATACTTCTCGTTTCCTCTTTAGTGAAATCGGTTGAGCAAAAAGAAGAAGAGATTTCTTATATTTGTTTTGGCCAAGCGGGCAGAAACTCACAGCGGAGTAGATTATAGCAATAATTCACTACGTGTTCTCTACCAAACAACAAGTATCTTCACAGAGATGTAAGTAGCTGCTACATCATCATCTGCCTAGTCTTTATCCAGTTTCAACCGCCTGCAGCTCAGTACCAGTATTTTACATAGAGCGACTGCCTATCTGACCTCCACAACCCAGTTAATACTAGGTAACACAATACCCTTTGGTAAGACTGGTTGTCAGACTTTCAGGTCACCTGAAAGTCTGACAACCTGTACCTGTACCTGTAACCACTGCCAAAAATCTATATATGGCAGCCGGAATCAAGAGCTTTCCGAAACACGGAAAAACTCGGTATGTAATGGGCAGTCACCCATTCACAGACCAACCAAGCGAGGCTTAACCTAAAGATCAACCCGAGTAGCAGTTATAAAGCCACGAGTTCCTTGAGTTTATAAGTAGCTGCAACAAGATACTTGAATAAAACTCATTAAGAAGATCTAGGATGCGTTCCCGAAGTTTCTGCCTTCAGTCGAAGTGTCGCGTGTAGTGCCCTTTGAATATTCTATGAAAGTTTCAGCGCGAGACGAGCGGTGGAATAGAGCTACGCATAGAATGACGTCATTTCAATACTTATATTGTAAACTAGCTTCGACTCGTGGCTTTCTTTGCGTGAACTTCGGAATAGGGGATCGGACAAAAAAAACTAATTACACCGTCAGATAGATTTCTAAAAATTATTGAACACATATTTTTTCTTTTTTCACTAAACAAAAAATGAAGACGATACAGTGCTTCGAAAACTCGTGAACTCCTCGAAAACGTCACATGTCAGTACATTTTTACCTACAAATGACGTCACAACCACTCACGATCTTTGACGCGTTTTATCTTCGTAAATTTTTATTAATTTGATAAAACAAAAAACATGTATCCAATATTCTTCGATAATCTAACTGACGGACTAATTAGAATCATATTTTTAACCGACTTCCCAAAAAGGAGGAGGTTCTCAATTTCATCAGTATGTTTTTTTTTCTATGTATGTACACCAATTACGCCGAGATTGATGATCCGATTTACGTGATTCTTTTTTAGTTTGATGCGTAATAGTTGCCATTTGGTCCCATAAAAATTTGACATTGTTTGACCCAGTACTTTTCATTTTATGATTTTTTTTTTAAATTTATGAACATTTTTCGTTTATGTGTGTCCGCTATTAACTTCGTCGTTGAACCAATTTTGATGATTCTTTTTTATTGTAAAGGAGATATTTCAAGTATGGTACCATAATATAGAAACCGGGACCTGGTGATGGGATCCCAGAGAAATGGCAACCCTCAAATTTCATAGGCACGTACTATTAATTCGTGCTTTTTCTGACGCTATTCAAGTATTCGCATCTAGCAGTCATCACTTCATGTTGATGAGCTGATGATGGAAGGTACTACTCCTCAACAGTTAGGAGTTGAAAGCAATAATAAGGGAATCTTGAAGGTTAAGGATTAGGTTTCTTGGTTGGACGTTAAATGCATAGTAAATATTTGTATAGGACTACAACTAAAAATGGAAAAAACACAACCGACTTCAAAAACACCAAAAAGTGAAAAATAAACTTCAGAAGAAAAATCAGCCTCTGAAGTCGGTGACAAAAAACGAAATCAAACAAACAAATGTCACCGTATTGTATGTATCGTATGTGTATTTTTTGACTCAGTCCGATCCCCTATTGGAATAAAAAGCATCCGATGTGTTCATCCTCTCAAAACGGAGAAGGAAAACATCGCGAGGAAACCGGCATGTCTTAGAACCAAAAAATTAGAAGACATGTGACATCTACTAACCCGCACTGGGCCCGCGTGGTGGATTATAGCCCATCCCTCTCCTAGAGAGGAGGCCTGAGTCCCTGCTGTGGGAACATTAGGTATAGGCTGATGATGAATTGGGTTGTGGAGGTCAAATAGGCAGTCATAGATTTCTGTTTCGACCATCTCCGCAGTCCGTCAGTAGCTTGATCCAACTCGTGTCGGGTGTGAACAAGTTCACAGTATTAGGGCACCGGTTCTTCCAGCATGGGAAAGACATGTCAAGTCGTCATCATGATTCGGGGTCGGCGCAGCATGTCTTCTTCTTCCATACTTTTCTATTACTAACCATCTCAGAAGTCATCTCCTTTATTATCACCTCCTTTCTTACCATATCATCTTTCACACAGTCCATTCATCGTTACTTTGGTCTTCCTCTACTCTTATAGCCATCTACATTCATACTCAACATTTATCTTTAGTCCAATTTAAGTTCCGTAGTCTATTGAGTTACAACAGCTATTCCGATTATCTTCATAAAATATTGTTTTTATTAAACCACAACGAAATAAGTTTGTTTTAATAATAAAACATATGTGATGAATGCCTTAAATTGTGGCCGTAATGCAGGGTATAGGCTTTGGCTAGGCCGGGAGTCAGGAGTTGCAGATACTTCCTTTTTGGTATCAAACAAATCATTGATTTGTTTTACTGTCATATATTCTTGTGATATATTTACCTTCATCTGATGAGTATTTAGATTATATTCAGTTAATTTTTACGACAATAAATTAATGTGTAAACGAAATTTGATTATTTATACATTTTTTCTTAAGATCGCTCTAAGAATACGTAATATTTAATATTCACCGCCTTACTGACCATCTCGGCGAAATATAAATATCTTTCGTCTCGACTTCCCAAGGTTGCCTTAATTAGAATACTACTAATAGTGACTTAAAAGGTTAATATAGTTTTAGTTTTCCGAAACTAGACGTTATTAAAAAAAATTACAAGCCCCAAAAAAGGTAGAATGTTCCCGACTAATACACTTGAGGGACCATTTTATGTACTTTTTGACATTCCAAAAGTTCTACATATTTCTCAGGCCTAATCAACTGACAAGGGAAAATGGAAGAAAAAAATGTGTTGTGAAAAAGATAATGATAGCAGAGCACTGCTGCCACTGATGATGACAGACAATACAATCTCCCTGTCTCCTAAACTAAGATCATAACGACCAACAAACGTAAGCCATATTTTTATTACGTTCGTTTCGGAACGTCGTGGTTCATAAAATGAACAATATTTCTTTTTCATGGTCCACTGGGCCTTTTGGCTGTAACTGTTTTTATTAAATTTGACCGCTTCTAAGAATTGCTGTTTTCCCGTAAGAATTGGCTTAAGGATTATTTGGAGCGATATGTTTCCTTCTTAAGCATTTATTTTTAACCTTATAAGCTAATAAAGGAATTCAATGCCTAGCCTTTTCCCAACTGTGTTGGGGTCGGCAGAATACCATTATTTTACATGAAGCGACTGCCTATCTGATCTCCACAACCCATTACCCCTTGACAAGATTGGTTGTCACACTTTCGGGCCACTGACTACCTGTAACGACTGTGAAAGATCCGCCCAGTGTAAACTAGTTAGCATCCATGGAGTTTCTAACCCATTCTTTACCATAGAGATCTATGCTTTACTGCAATGGGCAACTACAGTACTTACACAAGATAAGATGCCTTCTGACTGTAGCTTCGGTTTCTTTGTATTTTTTTTGACGTTTAAAAAGCCCTGTGATGTGTGTGTTTGAGTTTTTAGCATAATCAGCTAATAATTGTCGACTACTGGGGCACGGGCCTTCTCAAGGTGTGAGAGGGAGGCCAATGGGAGGCAAAAACACTTTGAAGAAATATCCTCACGATGTTGTCCTTCACCGTCTTGAGAGCAGCTGGCCTACAATGACGTCTTAAAGCAGTATAATTTTAATCTTATTCCAGTGCAGAAAAGAGAAGGTGCTAGACATCCTAAGGAGGTGTCTCTTTCTCACACTGGAATGTTATTTAAACAATATTGCTCTAAGACATCATGGTAACCCACCAGAGGTGATGGACTAAATTTCAAAGTAAAATACTCGCCTGCGTTTGGCCCCACGGCTCTTAATTTTAAGTCGGTGGACGGTGAGTAATGAGCTTGCTCGCCGTCCGTCCGTTTTATGACGACCGGCCGTGTCGATAGCGCGTTCGTGTTTCACACTGGTCCGCAAGGACCGACGCCTACGGGAGGCTGCGGGAATGTTTGAAAGAGATACCGTAGCCCCAGACACAAAGGGCTAAGAAGGAACATGAGTGGTTTTTAATCAGTAGAACTCTGACCCTTCCCATCCACAAAAAAGGGTCTAGTTAATGTTCACAAACTAAAAGTTCTACGGTGTAATGCTACCTTTGACAAATGCACTACTTTACATGTCTTAAAAGTAGAATTGGAACAAAAAACTTGTATGCAACTAGCAACAAACAAGACTTGAGTATATTTTCATAGTTCGATGAGACGTGTTCACAGATGGGTGAACATGAAATTCAAGCGACAAGTTAAAGTACTTTAAGGTAGTTTTATTTTAGAACTATGTTTTAAAAGCTTGTTCTAGTTTCGGCTAGGTTTTTGCTTCGTGCGTTCTTATGTAGGTTTTTATTTTACATTTTATATTATATTATGTAAAAATTAAGAGAGACAGGTTTTGTTCTGAGTATAAGAGTTTGAAGAACAGGTGGTACTGGTGTAAAGTACTTCATCCTCATAGAAAAGAGAGGATCGTCCGACCACACGGGTGTTGTGTCTGGTGGGTTACTGCCCGACCGTTGTTGTCTTAATGGTCTTCAATAGTGGAAAACTTTGGTATCCAACAATGTTATAAGCTTTCACGGTTTATAACTAAACATATCGAGAGCTCAGTATATTTGAAAATCGACAATTCGTTTTAATTTCAACTTTAACATCGTCCTCTAAGAATGAATGTTTTGTTACTCAATCACGCCAGAACAACTGAACGGATCTGGATGAAATTTGGTAAAAAGAAAAATTATAGTCTGGAATAGCACATTCATTGGTCCCACTTACACACCAAAATTTCCACGCGAACACTAGCGTGTTTAATATGAATTGGTTTATCCTATATTATCACAGTGGCCGAGATCAGTATCTATTGATTACAATAACAATTCATAAACATACACATGTATAATGCTAGGGCACCCCCTACAGATAAGGCTACAGCACAATAGACGTAATTCTCAATAAGGGACAGTGTGGGCAAGTCATCGTCAGTAAATTGGTCGTCAGAACCTCTTGAAACCTCGACAATTGTGCCAACTAACAGATTTAAGGGACACCTCAGGAACCTACGCATTTGTGTAGATAGATAATAAGATTTGGTTGGGTTTGATATCGGATTAAGATGTGTCCAGTATCTATGAACCCGCACTGGTGTAGTGGATTATAGCCCATCTCTCTCCTAAAGAGGAGGCCTGAGTCCTTGCAGTGGGAACATTATAGGCAAATAGTGATGATAGAGTATCCTTCTCCATAGAGATCTGCGCCTTGGAATGGGCAACTGCTGTAGCTTAACAACTTATCACGCCTTGTGACAGTGACTGTAGCTTTCCATTCTTTGTATTTACCCTGTTGGCAATCATGACGTCTGCCCATCTCACCGCCGGTCGACTAACATCCTTTGGACAACAGCTGTAATTTCACGCGAAATATTTAATCATCCATCATTTTGATGATTTTTTTCTTCCATCAGAAAATTGGCCAGAGCGGAAGGGAGTGTCAGGCTTCTACTGACTAAAAACCATCCATGTTCCGTCTAGCCCTTGCGCCGAGGCCGCGGTATCTCTTTCGAACAAACCGCAGCCCCGACGGGTCTTGGTAGCTTACTTTGCATAACTGTTCGGTCACAAAGTAAGGTGTACCAAACTGGATTTGAAAATAGGTCATATGAAAATGTGGTAGCATTTATTGGTGTTACTGCTGAAATGTTGAGTAAATATAATGGCTGATATAATCACACCAAAGGCGTTGTTATTTCTTATGAACACTTGAGAACAGTTAATGACTTTTGCGTGTAGCATTATCAGCCAATTACGTTTCCACTGCTGGGACAATGTCATCCTCTTTGTGATAAGGGTGGGCCGTTATTCGATCGGTATGGGTGGGAATGTCGCATGTCTTTATTTTTCTGACATCGTTTTTGCCTCCTCGACCTGTTTTTGCTCCTTACCTCCTTATCTCTGCTTAACCCTTTGAGAATTACAGGCGTCATGTAATGAATCATCAAACTCCAATAAATCAACACCCCTTCAAACCTTTCTTTTCCCAACACTAGACCTTTCACACGATATACATGTTCTAATCAATCAAGAAACAAGTATAAGGCAGTGTCTAGACAACTTTATCAAGATCCCGGCTGTACTTAATCCTACGTAAAACTGTAATGTGTCTTAGTCAAGAAACTGATGTGTTTTGACAGTGCAGATCAGGCCTATAGATTGAGTTTGGAAGATGAAAGGAGTTGATAGCGCCTATCGTTGATTAATTTTGGAATAATGTATGGGGACCCCGTTCCTGATTGGACAAGAAGGCAACCCATAAAGGAGATTGGAAGGGTATAGGGAAAGCTTTTGCATAGGAGTGGGATAGAATGGGTAATTATAAAAAAAAAATGGGAGCCAGTTGTTATCGTGAAGAAAATGGAGGTAGTGCGTATTGTGTCATTTGAGCGCGTTTTCTGAACTATGCTAGGGTTGGCTTCTTGTCTAACTGGATATCAGTATTTTAGATTGACCGACTGCCTATCTGCCCCCCCCCCAGTGAAGTGCGTTTTGACAAAGGAGTCAAAAGCGTGATTATTGCACGTATTGTTTGTCATCTATATCTTCTATACATATAATAAATCTGTAGAGAAATCGCTTTTGTACATCGAAAATATTTAAAAAAAAAATTGTCAGGGTATTAAAGTATAACCAACAGAACACATTTCCAGCATTTTTGGAATTTTTGTCTGTTTGTCTGTTTCGATGACTAAGCATCACGTCAAATTTACGAAACGAATGTAGGTAACTTTTATACATAAATATTGTGCGTAACTTGGGCTATTACTTAGTCTTTGTTTCATCGTAATCGGTGCTCTCTATCAAAAGATGTATGAATTTATAGTTTTCAAGAAGAACTTATCGTTATGGTCAAGAATGAGACAAGCAACGACATCTATTGAACGAATATGGTACTTATTACTAAATGCCTTCACAAGATAACTTTAAAAAAGTTATGATAGCAAAAGGTACGTAGATATAAGTCTAAATGACGCTGCTTTCAAAATCTACATAGGCTAAACCTTATAGTGTTTGATCGGTCTTTTTTAGCAGTTTATCTTCGTCTTCGATAGATGGCGTTATTCATTTGATGTCATTTTCTGAACCGCGGTGATAGTAAACATACACACATTATGTTTCGTGAACAGTCAACAAATAAAAATTTACCAATTACACAGTATTAAAATACTATTTTTTTTTAAACTAAATTAAAATTAGATAAAACCCAAGACATTTTTTTTTTGTACCGTGTGGGAATCGAACCTGCGACACGCAGTGCTACTGTTAATCGTCCAGCCATTGCGCCAACCATGTCGTCATATAGATGTGGTGTGTTGTTAGCCCTATGTGTCGAGGCCGCGGTATCTCTTTCGAACAACCCGCAGCCCCAACGGGGGTCGGTCCTTGGGGGCCCCTTCAATGTTGCTGACATCTCTTTGAGACGCGCGTGGAACACGAACGCGCCTCCATCGTCAAAGGACGGACGAACGATTAACTAGCCCGTTACTCACCGTTCACAGGCCCGCGCCTACGGTGGCCGGAAGCCATCAAGTGGCCCCCGATGCCCGGAGCGTCTCCCGCGGCGGCTGGGACGAGAGGTTGTCTCCCTCTCACGTTCCGCCACCTCTTTCGCTAGCATTACTGCTTCGCAGAAGGAGGTGGCGGCCATTTCAGATTCGATGTCCCAGATTCGGTACAGGTACCCTCTCGGAACACCCTCTAATCCCCCCTTTTTTTTGTGGTTCGTAAATTATCAAATGACTCATCCTCTGGGCGGAGCGGATTGGGGCCCCTTAATTGTTGCTGACATATCTTTGAGGCGCGCGTGGAACACGAACGCGCCAACGACAATCTGTCTGCCTGTCGACTATAATGTACCTGTTTCAAATTTCTTCAAGATCCGTTCGGCCGTTCTGACATGGTTGATTAACAAACACCCATCCATCTAAACTTTAGTATGAGACATAGTCAGTACTTTGCATTACTCTTTTCTTATTTTCTACAGCGTCAGTAAGTTAACGCAGGGCAATGATTAAATGTACTTTTATCTAAGCGACGCATTTTAGTTTCCGATAAGCACGCGAACGAAGTCGCGGGCACAGCTAGTCTAAAATAATAATTGAAATTTTTGAAGAAGATACTAAATAATTTATTTTTGATAAAAAATTAAAAGCCTATGCTGGGATCGTTTGGTTACGTGGAGAGAATGAATGAAATGCGACTAAAAAAAGGGTATTTACAAGGCAGGGAGTGAGTGACAACAGACAAGGCTGGGATCGGACGCCCTAGAAGGACACACTCACTTTATAAGTGAGGATGTTCATGGGATCTTCAGAAAGATCCGGTTCGTAGTACTCGCAACTGACATGCGTTATGACCAGATATATGCATAAGGACAAGACGAAAGGTGAATGAAAGGACCGCAGCAGCCCCCTTTGAAATAATGCGTGACTTTATAATATGCGTAATTAAGCATTCCATAGTTGTTGCTAATTGCAATGCTAAACAATCACTAATTGTTTTTATTTTAGTATAAATGATATCTCATTTAAATTCAAAATGACATCTAATTAATCCTAAAAATGAATGCAAATAACTACAGTTTTGACTTCGCTAACGACTAAACTTTTAATGTAATTAAACCATATTTCATCCTATACAACATGTCTGGAACATTTTAGAATTTAAACACCATTCAGTTTTCAGGAGAGCGTCTGAGAGCGACAGCAATATACGCGTTGTTTAGGTTAGAAAGGGACGGTGCATGAATAATTCATGTATTGTGATTCGGTGCAGAATTGTCAGAGCCATTATATTTTTGAAATGTTTTATTCAATGTTTTGTTAAAAGCTAGTTTATTTTTAAATTTGGTGATGTTTTAGGTTTTGTTTATGGTGTTGTTTAGCATATTAAAACTCTATCGAAGATCATTACTAAAACTGGGTATTTCTGTTATTTCGTTCCTAATTTCGGTTTAAGAAAATAAGTCTTTCATCTCTTCTGGAATGACAACTCTAGAGTTGCAGTTGTCTACAGTGTCAATAAAATATGTTACTGAGTGGGTACTCTGCAAGATCAACTTAATAGGGAAGTTGACACACAAAATCTAATTAGTCCGTCAGATAGTTTTCCGAAAAAATTTGGACACTTATCTTTTCTTTTTAAACGTAAACTAAAAATGAAGACATAGGTATGAGTACATTTTTTTTACCGGAAAGTGACGTCACAAGCCCCCACTCATGATCTTTGACGCGTTTTATCTTCGTAATTTTTCATTTATTTGATAAAACAAAAAACACGTATCCAATATTCAATATTTTTCGGTAATTTAGCTGACGCACTAAACAGAATGATATTTTTTTTAGTCAGGAAACATCCCTATTTTGCCAAAGAAACCCCGCAAACTTAAGAGTCAAACTTATACTTGAAGTATCTCACTTTCTCTCTATACCCAAATGCGGTCATTGCCCCAAAACAAACATTTTAGTCTTTTGCTAAACTATATCTGTAAATATCAATCCTTTCAGTGGCGTTTCGCTAGCTAACTTTGTATGATCTTACATTGTCACCTACGCAAAATACGCGCTTCAATTAAATGAAGGCTTGAATCACCTGATTGTCTGATAAAAAGATGATTCCGTGCTTCGGAAAGCACGTACCAACAAGCCGGTGGTCCCGGCCGCCAAATGGCGGTCGTCAAACCATGTAAGCCTCGAGCCGGTTTAGAAACTCTGAAACTAGAGTTTTTGGGGTCGTTAGACCTTATTGCCCACACGATAAGAAGAAGAATACGCGCTTTGGTCGTGGAGTTGTGGACACCAGCCCATTGTACAATATAGTGTCTACTTACCATCACAGACATGCTCCTAACCCACAGAAATAACGAAGAATTTTGAACTTAATATTCAGGACAGTTAAAAGGGATGGCTTCCAGATGTACTCGTATGTAGCACTCCATTCGATTAATTCTCCCTGTTCGCGTTGGATGCTGCTTTGCATACATAAAATATTCAATTAATTCAAGTCATGCTTGTTCTTTGGGTACATAGGTTTACGCGTGTATATATAAATAGCGATGGCTACTGAAATTGATTGGCTGATTAATTTGTTCTTTGTTTTAGTAAGAGACTTAACGATTAATGGGCTGTGTGAAAGATAATATGGCTAGAAAGAAAGTCACCGTTGAGATGACGAGTAATGTATGGAAGTAGAAGACATGCTGCGACCTCAAATCATCAGCTGCGTCATTGGTTACATTATTAGACTACAGCGGCCCACAGCTGGACATAGGCCTCTCCTATCGCACGCCACATAACAGATAGGAATAAAAATAAACATTTATTTCAGGTTCATAAAATAAAGAATGGCATATGCCATCAACCGAGGATAAAGTTAGACTCCGTGGTCGCTACTGAGAAATTCCTGATAGTAAAATCCAGTTTGCCAAACCCGGGAATCAAACTCAGGACCAGCAGTAGGGCTTGCGACCACTAGATTATCGGGGTAGTCAATATATCGTCATCAGCCTATTAATGTTCCCACTGCTGGGATACAGGCCTCCTCTCTTCGAGAGGGAGTGGGCTATTATCTATCACGCGGGCCCAGTGCGGATGGGTAGATGTAACATGTCTTCGATTTTTTTGTTCTAGGACATGCCGGTTTCTTCACGATGTTTTCCTTCACCGGTTTTGAGAGCAGAGGTGATTAAATAAAGTATACAAAGTAATGCGCCTGCCTGGGTTCGAACCCATGACTTACTGTACGTAAGTCTGGCCGTCACCAGTGGGCCAGTGACTGAGCAGTGGCTGCTCAGTATATACACAGAAATAAATCCCCGTGTTTGTCTTAATCATCATTCTTGGAAGAAAAATCACCACACATCTTAAAAACACAACTTCGACTAAAACACAAACATCACAAGAAAGAATTCAGCAAATAATATTCACATAAAAATATTCTAAAACCGATTTCTTCATAAAACGCTCAGAATGACGTGTAAATTCAACGTTTACCGTTTTTTATTGAATTGATAGAATAGCCCGTTGTATTACAAAATGGATTTCAAACATAAATTGTTCAAGAAACCCATTAGGATGTTTTATGAAAACTTCACGATTTTATTTGGGAAAATTCAAACGTTTTCGTATTTAATTTGATAGATTGTTTATAGATGTTGGCGGGCGTTTATTTATGTAATAGGTCTTAAAATAGAAGTTAAAAGCTTTCATTGTTCAGCTGTTAATGCTGTAATCGTATTCGTATTAAAAGATTTTTCTGGGATATTTAGTTGATGTCCGCGATTTAATCGCTACCTTTGGGAAATACTTAATAGCGTTATTTTGTTTGAATATCGTGGATGTGGATTCTAATGGAGTGCACGTTCAAGTCGCAACTTCTCTTCCGTATTATCTCCTGGTACCTACACTTTCTACAAACGTTAATACTACAACTAAATAGTTGACGTTATAGCGGAATACATTTAATATTCTCTTTGTTAATCGCTATGAGTAGCAATGTAGGCTGGTTTCCAAACCAACCATCACATTACTGGCCGTGGGTTTAAAGGAAAGTCCGCTTTAATTTGAAGGTTTAGGTATCAATTTAGTGCTGTCAAAGTATGATATGTTTGTGGCGTCAGTTAATAATATAAAATTGTTACCATGTCTGACTCGCCGGTCGAGCAAGCGTGCCTGCTGACCATGAGGTCCTGGGTTCGATACGCGGGTTGGGCAAGGTGTTATTGGGTTTTTCATCAGGAATTTCTCAGTAGCAGCCACGGAGTCGGGTTTTGTGGTTGATGACAATAGGCTCGCCACCTAAACCATGGGACTTAAACATAACTGACGAAATGTGGGTGTGCTGTTGGCTACACTTCCGTCTCTGTGGGACTACAGCCGTGACGGTAATTATATTATATTCGAAGCCTAAGGCCGCTCGCCCACAGCGACTTTTTGTAGAGATGCTGTCGCGTGTTTTAGAGATACAGCTGCGATTTGCCCTCGCTCACAAAACTAACGCGCGTTTACAAAACGTGCGACTGCATCGCTACAAGAAGTCGCCTCGGGTGAGGGGCTTAAATGGGCATCAACCTAAAATGATGTTGCACCGAAAAGCTAAAAACTACAGAAATGCGTGGAAACGAAACTGTTCTGATACAGTGCTAACCCATCTACACTGACCTTTAAAAGAAATGAGTTGGTATTAAAGATCATTGACTCCAATGTCAATGGAGCTCTCCGTACGAGCCACCATTAGATAAATAAGTCGATAAACAAATATATTTACATATTGTTATTATTGGAGGTTTAACTTCATTGACCTTAAATATACATTTGACCTTACGTAAAGGTCATACAAGGGTAAACGGGGTAGCCATGTAACAATATACTTTATTGATTAATTTAGATTAATTAATTCTGGCGACGTGTATGTAAATGGTGATAAATAAAAAAAAAACTTGACGGATCTATTCTTTATAAAATGTTTTTCGTCTGTAATCCTTTAGAATCTACTTTGTGAAAGTTTTGCATTGTTATTATTTTGACGTCAAAACAAAATTAGGTAATGAGGTATAAAGTTCGTTTAGAATAATTTCTAACCGACTTTTAGGTCATATGATATTACCTAAATACCGATTTACAAATAAATTGTATTTATATGAAAATATCACACGAAGTTCGTGTTTATAATCTTGTGTAGAAACACGCACGGATTCAACCAAAATAGTTTTTCTACGTAAATAATCTAAATGAATTAGGCTTAGACACCGATATACTTAGACATTTTATTTTTTTATTCCTTACGTCACGTGATAAGTTCTTATTCTTTTGTATCGTTACTGATGATTTTATTTCTTCAGTTTCATGGTGCAAACAGATACACCATTTGTTCGTAAAAATTATGAAAATATGCATGATATGAATATTATCATAATTAATAATTTACGGAGATTACAAACTTTGATTTCTCTATAATATTAGTATAGGCTATAACTAGTAGAAATATTTGAAAGTCCTCTCTACGCCATCTTGTGAAACGTAAAAGACAAACTCAAAATTCTTTGCAAAGTAAGGCAACAAAAAGTTCAAGTAAAAGATCCTAACGTGTAGTACTTAGCTTTCGTGCTACGACGTCGTAGCAAGCGTAGCGGTTCAGCTACGGCGTAGCAAGGAGGCTACGCCGCACTTTTAACCTTCATTAGAAACAGTTTTTTTCTTTATTTTTAGTTAAGACTTCTTGGAGTCTGGCTATGTGTGAAGCACTACTATAAAGTAGAGGCCTTTCGTAGTTATTTTATAACTGCTATCGAAATCATTGTGATCCTTATTTTCGTCAAGATAAGGTTGAAGGTGAAATGCTGCCACTGACAAGTCTGGCAAAATTATAGTAATCTTTATCCTCGTAAAAATAAGGCTGCTATTGTCACACAACAATTTGTGAAAAAATAAACCGAACATGTTATGAAAATACCCCAGACCCCAAAAAGGGACAAAACCGTCTATTTGCTGAAACCAACAAAATATTCCCTATTATTATATTTTAGTCTCCATTTTCGTTTAATGTATTCAAAATCGCTGTGTGATCTATCGACTTGAGCGTCGGATTATGTAAAGTGGGTTCCGTAGCAAATATTTATGATTTGTGCGAGACCCATCTACCCATCTTAAAGGAGTAATGTTATGCGGACAAAGCTCTTTTTAGCTATTATGTAAGGAAGGCAGATGGACCGATTCGGAAGTTTGCGTGCGATTTATTTTGGAAGCTGGACCCTTGAGGAAGCGATATTGTTTAAGGTTTTAGGGTTTCATGAATGGGGGTAAATGGAAGGCTGTTTTATTTTGCATGATAAGATTTTCGTTGATTTTCTACGCCTATGGGAGACCTTATGATAATTTTTGACAAAAATTGTCACTGATGATATTATGATGTTTTATCGTTCTTCAAGTATGGCGTATCCATAACCTAATCTTATGTTTTAGTAATTTTATGTAAGCTATATTAAATTTAGTTTCATGTACACATTAATGTATACTTACGACTATATTCAATTAACTGATCACAAACATATTTGATTTTTTTATTTGATTGAACATTTAAAAATGCTACAGGCATTTTTAAATTGACTCAATTGAAATAAAAGATTTAATTTCGAATTTGAAATCTTGCGAGTCATTTTTATTCATTAATAGCAACATTGCGAGCAGAACATGACTCAGATTTTTTCTATAAAAACTTAGGGACTCTATAAAAGTATTTCCGAACACCCTTAACAGTGTAATCCCGAAAAAATCGCGATAGTTTACTCAAACTAATCCATTATTTGGAAAAACTACAGTAATAGTCGATTTCGTCACTGATTACGCCTTAATTATTCAAAACCAATCGATTGGAACACGCGATGGTCTGCACCTGAAACCTAATTGAATCTCGACGGGTCATAGAAATTGTGTTACTTTTTTGTATTGGCTACAAATGTTGGCCATTTGAAACCAACGATTTGTACTCGATACTTTAAAAAAAAAATTAAAATGGGACAGTTGATGTATAAAAGTCTACCGCTACTGTTGCTGCTGTTTTGTAAGTGAAATGTCGCAATAATTTTACATTGAAACTGAAATATTATTTTGTGAAAATTTCAGTTTCAATAACGTTGTACACAGCAAGAACGACCTCACAAAATTGAATTCAGAAACATTTTAATATTGAATGTACAAAGATGGCACTGTCATAAACGCATGAGAACAAGTCGGAAGATAGGCTCGATGCCAACGAAACATTTAGAAAGGCATACGAGTAGATAGGAGAGATATTTAAGTAGTCATATATTTTGTGCAAGTACCAAGTTTTGAACGACATACTACTCGTAATTCAAAAACCATTCATTTCAAATCAACGACTGGCCATCAACATCTTTGGCAGCTATGCTACCCTGGTATGTGTGAGTTTATAGGTCATTTATCAGGTTATCAAATGTGCTAGTTATTTAATCACACTGTTCAGTAAATCCTATTAGACCACAAATCTCTGTACTATTATGTATTTGGCTAGGTTGAAATAACTGATTTACTACCGTACTCAGAGTTATTTAATGATTACTTGAGCTGACACATAGTAAAGGTTTGATTGACTATACAAAACCTTCACTAAAGTGTCAAAATCTTTACCAAGTGACGGCTTAAGTAATCATTAAATATCTCTGAGTACCGCAGTTAGAGTAGAGATTTAGAGAATACTTAAGAAACGATATATGGCCTTTGTGAAGAATGATAAGGAAGCAACTGCTAAGTTGACAAGTAATAGAAAAGTATGGAAGAAGAAGATATGCGCTGATCCCAAATAAATTGGGATAAGCGCACTAGAATGATGATGACCATCATCATCTGCCTAGCCTTTTCCTAACTATGTTGGAGTCAGCTTCCAGTCTAACCGGATGCAGCTAAATACCAGAATTTTACTACGACTGCCTATCTGACCTCCGCATCCCAGTTAGTCCTGGGTAATAGGAGACCCTTTGGTAAGACTGGTTGAGACTGGTTGTCAGACTTTCAGGCCACTACCTGTAGTGACTGCGAAAGATCTATGTATGGGAGGCGGGACCAACGCTTTAACGTGCTCCCGAGTCACGTAGGAAACTAATAGGTAGTCACCCATCCACAGACCAGCCTAGGCAAGCACGGCTTAACCTAAAGATCGCCCAGAGCGGCAGGTATTATTGAGGCACGAGCTCCTCTGATGATGATGACCGAATAAGCACATTATTGGCTCAGTAAAATGTTTGACCAAACATTGGTCCAAACATTCCCAAAGCCTACACAACACAATCAGGTTTTTTCCTGTCGACGAATCTAAATTATTAATTAGCGTGCTTTAATTCGACCCTGGGAGTTTGTTACACAAAACGTAATTCTGTTACCTCACTTTAAGGTTTCTTTTGCTATGAAAAGGATTTATTTTGTTAGTTATTTCACGTAGAAATGGAAACGCAGGTGGGAACACAACTAATGAGAAGATTTAATATTATTAATTACGGTTTTTATAAGCACTTGAATGGTGGCGAAGTATTTTGTGATGGAGCTAGGTTGGAAATAGCATGTTTTTAGGCTACATTTAATATTTGGGTTAGGTTTAATGTTGACTTTGATAAAGTCGTTTTATATTTTATTTATTGTACTGTACACATGGTACACTATTTATATTTATGAAAGTTTTATGGGCGAGTTCAGTAAAATAGGTCGTAAAATAGGTCTTATGTAACAGTACGCATAATTATGTCGTGAGTTATAAGTATTGTAGGTACTTTACTATAATATGACTAATAGAGCATTTTTTTTTATGTTAGCCTAGTTTGTTCCACTTCTGGACAAAGGCCTCCTCCCATTCCATCCAATTTCTTCTTTGGTACACCTCTACTCGCCAATTACTCGTCCGGAGGTGGTAAACCATCAATGAACCAATCTAGGCAAGCACTCTATCTATAAATATCACTATCACTACGTATTATAAAACAAAGTCTGTCTGTCTGTCTGTTCGCAATAAACTCAAAAACTACTGCACCGATTTTCATGCTGTTTTCACCAATGGATAAAGTGGTTCTCGAGGAAGGTTGTAGCGCATAATTTGTCGCGATAACCGACATACACGCGGGCGAAGCCGCTGCCATCAACTAGTCTATAAATAAGTACAATACAATAAATGCGTTGGAGTGTAACGTAACTTTATCTGTTACGTTCCGCTTGGGTGCGTTAAGGTATATTTGGTTGATAATACTGGGAAACTTCCTACCTTATTTGAGAGTATAGATACCGTATTCGACAAATTTCCAAAAGATTTATTAATACATAACACAAAATCACGCATGTAATTCCCAAAGGGTTAGGCAGAGGTATACACCTAAACGATACCTTTAAGTCCCATGTAACGACCCTATTGCCACCAACCGGGCCGGGGATCGGGGATGGAAAACCGAACAACACTTAGCCCGATCCGCAAATCGAACCTAGGACCTCATACTCAGCAGTGGCGCTTGCTACCACGAGACCAACGAGGCAGATTTATGGATACCTTTTCGATAATAGATTCTTTAGAGGTGAGGTAGGTTTCTCTGGAGAACCTTCTTAAAGTTCGCCAACCGTCTTCTGTTCCTGTCTTTGCCTCAACAACAGTTCTCCAAGACATTTTTTATTTAGCAAGTAGTAGATATTGAGGAGCTTCGGAATCTCTATTTAAACGCACAATAAATATTGACACAACCTATAATAGTTATATATCCAAGCATTCCATAATTAGTCCTAAGACTACAAATGAATATATCTCTTAATGAAATGTAAACATGTCTTCTGGGAATGGTATCTATATAAATTAAAAATCAATTGACACGTGTATGAAGGATCCTCACTTGAGAGTGGCTCGATTGATTTGGCTGAAGTTTGGTGTTTGGTTGTGTTCGGAATCGTCAGAACATGATTAATAACTTTTCCAGCAAATGTTTCTAATCGCTCTTATCATTTTCTTCAGTACTCATCACCTGCTTAGCCTTTTCCCATCTATGGTGGGGTCGGCTTCCACTCTAACCGGAGGTTAAAAGCGAAAGCCAATATTTCAGCGCGTCTAATGCACCTAGTTTTAGAGCGACTGCCTATCTGACCTCCACAACCCAGTTAGTACTGACTAATACGGTAACTTTGGTAAAACTGGTTGTCAGACTTTCGGGCCATAGACTATCTAAAACGACTGTCAAAGATCTATAAATAATAGCCAGGACAAACGGCTTACCTTGCTTTTGGAAACACGGAGGAAAGTCGGTCTCTCATTGGACCCATCCACGGATTAACCTTGGCAAGCACGGCTTAACCTGAAGATCTTCCCGGGCGACTGTTGCTTTTTACCCACGAGCTCCTCTTTTCTTCATTATTAAATGATCATTATAATTCTCTTGCCCTTATCCCAATTGATTTGGGGTCGGCGCAGCATGTTTTCTTCTTCCATACCTCTCTTTTACACCCCTTTCTTACCATATCATTATTAACACGATGAATGGATTATCCATCGTTTCTTCTGTATTCCTCTACTCTTATACCCATCCACATTCATATTTAAACAAAACCTTCCTCACAACATTTTCCTCATTCCTCCGCTTATTTATTATATGATATTAATTAAAATTGATACATCTTGATAATAACTCAATTGGCTGCAGAAATAAAAGTTGCAGTTTGTTAGATGACAGTATTGTTTGTATCGCTATGTTTGTCGCATGCAATTGTTTTAGAGAATGCTGTGGTAATTAGATACTTTATGTTGATACAAATGTCTTTGAAATTATACATACATTATATTAGTGTTGTGCAATAGAATCTCTCGGTATTATAAAGTTTTTTCGTTAATAACATGACACCTTTAGGCCTCGGAGAGTCAACAGTCACACTAATACCAGGATATAAAAGATATTTTTCCCGGATCATGGTCTAAAAGTTTGATAAAAATCCAAATGTATTCACGCTTAAGGCCGCTTTCACACTAGGACGTTAGCAGCGCAACAGTCGCGCGGCAGAAGCACATTCCTTCTCATTTTATTAGAACTGCCGTAACATCCTGATAGTATTTGTGGGTTAGAAGAATCGCACGACTGTCGCACTGCTAACGTCCTAATGTGAAAACGATGTAAGCGTGACAGGAAACCGAGATACGAACAGGTAGACTTAACTTTAGTTAGACACTAAACGCTGACACACACTGTACACATTCACACTCACTGTGGTTACTTTCGAATTTATAATATTATTTCCTAGCCGTCCAACCAGTTCATGTTACAAAAGTCCATTATTCTAATATCATTATTTTCATGCTCGTTTTCCCGAGTCCACCCGAGTATGTAAACTAGAATGAGAGTGGATATTTCAGTTTCTTTGTGAGTAATATTATTAAGTCTTCTGTCTTAAGAGGTTTTGGGAAGCAGTTCAGGTAGAGATACATTGTCGACTGCCCAGGAGTGTAAATGTGTAACCCCAAAAATGATGGGACATTTGATATCGTGTCTTCTCTGTCCTGTTGCTTGGACATCACAGGAGCTGCTGAAAGTGTGGCATTCGTTACCTCAAATCTAGAGATTTGAGGTAACGAATGCAGATGGGTTTAAATAGATTTAAACCCATCTTTTGCGTCTGTCGCAGTGAAATACTTGGTACAATCGCTATATTTCGAGATCCACCGTGGAAAAACGTAAAACAATCTTATCAAATGATATCTTTTCTCTATCATATTTCAAAACCAAATTGCCACCTGATAATGGTTTAACTTAATAATCACAAATTCACAAGCAACTTGGTCGCCGAGTAAAACTTGGTACACTCCGTGCCAAGATAAGTGCACCCAATTCCGGCCACTAAGTGCGGAAGTACGGTGGGCTGGTGGGCTGTTAACTTGCACGGCGGTGGATTAACACTCTCGTCGAGGAAATTTGAATTTAATTAGCGTTTTATACGGTTATTAGGTGGTTGAGGTGCGTTTAGGTGTTACTCTAATTAATTGTAAATAATCTTTTATAAGGAAACAGTAAGATTTTGTACGGGAAATAGACTTAAACGGTGTTACTGTAACTCGAATATTTAACTTGTTTACATGTTTTTATTATTTATTTTATCCCGACTTCAGTGTCAATAATGATTTTGCATTGATCCAGTAAGTAATTAAAATTATTTTGCTTGTTACTCTATATATACAGGGCTATTGAAAAAAATCTAAATAAAGAACAGAAGTTACTGCCGCACTCAGAGACGTTTAATGATTACTTAAAGCCGTCTGCACTTAGTAAAGGTTTTGTGTGTTAAATCTTTACTAAGTGACGGCTTAGTCTGCTGTTAGTCGTCCGTGTTTTTTTTAGTAACCCTGTATAGTGAAGTTAGGGAAGAATATTCCGAGATACCCCGGCCTCCGACGACGATCCCCATTAACTCTCCCAGAAGCCTGCAGCAGTCTGGGAAGGCTGCTAAAATTCTGGGACGACCTATGTTGGTTGGAGTAGGTATTCTTTGAACGACACCCACAATGGCCCAATCAAGAGGCTAAGTGCGGACAAAAGCCCAGTTAAACTAAACTAAACTAAACCCCGGCCTCGGCGCAAGGGCTAAGAAGGAACATGGATGGTTTCTAGTCAGTAGAAGTCTGACACTCCCTTCCGCTCTGCCCAAGACCGGGAGGGGTTATTTGATGATTTTCCACTCGCCAAAAAAAAAAGGGAATAATATTCACTCACATTTCCAATAAATGGGGGAATGTGAGTAACACAGCCCCACGTACGAAGAGAGCCTACTTACTGCCACTAGGGAACACAGTTTATTTGGCATAATAACTATTCAACTACTTAATGTCTGTATTTTTCCGCTATTTTTTGTGATAAATTTCGTTGTGGGATCCAAGACAGTTAATGGTTTCTCTGGGACTTCGTCGTCGAACTTCAGTGTCTCGGCGCTTTTCTGGTGGTCGCTACTGTTGACTCTGGCTTTCAGAAGTTACAGTGGTTTGGGAATAGAGTGGCGGGATTTTACCAAAAATATATATAAGAGACATATATGATGTAAGTATATACGCCTGCACTATGGTTGTGTACCTTGACACTATGTCAGGAGCTCTGTCTTGTTAGAAATGTCATCTACACACGCTGACATTAAAATTTAACTTTTGTTCCATAAATGCATAGATAATATGCTGCGCCGGCGGCGTCCGTTCGTTTGTCAGTGTTGCCATTTACACTCTTGGCATAGACAAATACGGTAGTTCGTTGGATGTGACATATTATATTGATATTTATAAATTATGATACATTAGCTGTAGATATTTATCCTCGCATACCATATTTTTTCTGTCATATTTTTTTTTTATTTCTGTGAACGTGGCGTTACCTGGGGCCCTATCAGAATACCAGCGCTGTGACATTCAAAAATGTTGCAGCTTCGTGCTGAGATAGTGGCCTTTTGGCCTCGTACGGGACTTATTTTTAATTAATACTGTTTTTTTTTAAGTGTTCCTCTTGTTTTTTTTTTGTTAATCTTTTATTATTGATTTCTTGTCCTGTGTGAGACCAATAAATACTTTTTCTTTTTCTTTCTTTCTTTCTTTCTTATCTAGCGGGTGCCAACGTTATCCGTACGTCTGTAATTTATATTCTTCTAAATACATTAGTTGCCTTAAGTTATTGGCCCTTGTTATTATTTCATCAGGTTATGGGCCCAGTGTGTTAGGTAAAGGAGGGACATATGGAAGGAGGTTATTCAGTATTCGATTCTCGTCCCAGTTATGTAAAAAACTATAACCTTCATTTGTGACGTAATTGTGGCATGGCCCCGCTCGCTCTCCAGATCTCACTTTATTAGACGTTTATTTTTCGCCATTGTCCTACACCAGTTTTAAAATATAAAGATAAAATGAATTATATCTAAAAGTCATTGACCTGCTCACATTTTCTGTGTGTGCAAGGGTTGTGAGACTTTCCCGAAATAAAGTTCTGTCTGTTATTTATCAGTGTTTTCTTTTTGTTTATATTTTTATTAGTATCATGTAAGCATGCTCTATTGCGGGTTTCAATATGTCACTCGTGTTAACTAACATACTGAATACATAAACGATAGTTGAACATAAGAGACATCCAGCCTTTACAATGAGAATGAATAGCATTGAGAAATAAAGATTGATTTATTTTGCACTCTCAGAAGATAGATCACAAAGTCTAGATTAATATTGACGGGGGCGATTAAGGTTCGGATACTTTTGGTTTACGAAGAGTTCTGATGTCCGTTGGTTTTTATATAAAGTAAGGTTAACCTCGGTATTGAGACAATTTTATTGTTTTTGACCACCTTGAAACTTTTTAGTTATGGAGATATTGGAGGTTAAAGTACCAAAATTATCATTATTTTGTTTATCATTTAATAAATAGATGTTATTAGACTGTTGGAATGATCAACTTTTGACGCTTCACCGAGTTTTGAAAATCCTACCATGTTGGAAAATGGATATAAGACTTTAATACTAACATAATGCTTTTTCATTAATAACTACATCTATACAAGCATATTATTTCATTATTATCTACGAGCACTTCGCCCGTGATTTCGTTCGCGCGTATTTTGAAAATATAATATAGCCTATGTTACTCGGTAAAGGTGTAGCTTTGTAACGATAAAAGATATTTTTGAAATCGCTATAGTAGTTTTAAGTTTATTCGTTACATACAACTCTTTCTCTTTATAATATTAGTGTAGATGTAGATGAAAAATCGCAACAAAAACACTATCTGTGATAGAGGCACTGGTTTACTTATGAAACGTGCAATATTATAAAATGGTTATCTAATAATTTTGGTGCACTGTAACGTATATTCTATCAGCCTACAAATAAGGATACCTCCAAACAGATGCGACGCGACGTTCCGAAGCGAGACTTGATTTCTATTCCTAGATTAATTTATATGAAAGTGCGATCTTACATACATCCGTGATATTATGTCACAATGCGACGTGATATGCCGAGTTTGTCGCGTCTGCGTCTGTAAGGAAGAACCATGACAAGGAACAGTAAAGGTTAGAATTGATTGACCGTATCTCAGCAATAGATTGTTGATTTTTTGCCTAAGATATAATTTGGGATATAAGGTTCTAATTCAATCAACGTATGTGAGACGGCGCGTTCGTGTTCCACGTGCGCCTCAAAGTGATGTCAGCAACATTGCAGGGGCCTGCCAGAAGGAGCATGGGTGGTTTTTAGTCAGTAGAAGTCTGACACTCCTTGCCGCTCCGCCCAGAGTGGGAGGAGGAGTCATTTGATGATTTCCCACCATCCAAGAAAAAGGTGATAATTTGTTTGTAGCTTTTTTTTTCATTTGTATTCTCAAAGTTAGGAATGAAAATTAAAAGAACACGTACACATACTACTAAGGAGCTCGTGGCTTAATAAGAACTGCCACTCGGGTCGATCTTTAGGTAAAGCTATGCTTGCCTAGGTCGGTCTGTGGATGGGTGACCGCCCGACATACCGAGTTTCCTCCGTGCCTCGGAAAGCACGTTAAGCTGTTGGTCCCGGCTGCCATATATAGATCTTTGGCAGTCGTTACAGGTAGTCAGTGACCTGAAAGTCTGACAACCAGTCTTACCAAATGGTATCGTATTACCTAGTATTAACTGGGTTGTGGAGGTCAGATAGGCAGTCGCTCCATGTAAAATACTGGTACTCAGCTGCATCCGGTTAGACTGGAAGCCGACCCCAACATAGTTGGGAAAAGGCTAGGCAGATGATGTACATGTCGCCGCGAGAGATCGAATAATGATTTATTAAACAGAGGTCTTTAACTAGAACTATAGTTAAAATTAAGATAAGCTAATTGATTATGAATATTGGGATTTTAATGATTGCTCACTTCAAATTAGGCTGTATGAGAGACGTCATTGCACATTGTTGTGAAGATGGCGGCGAATACGATTTTAATAGTCAATAACTCAATTTATAATCTGAAACCACGACTAAATCAGTTTCTTTATGTAATTATAAACTAAAAAGTCATAAGATTATTTTGTAGAGCAATTTATTAGTAGAAAACCCGTTCTTTGTATTAAATCCTTTAATTAGCCGGAAATGGCGTAAGTAACATTCTGTTGTAAAAAGTAATGAACCTATTAATTAGACATTAACTTAATAACGCCTTCGCATTAATATTGGTATTGTTTTATTGTTAAATAATTATTACAATCAATTGTGAATTATTTTAGTATTGTTTATTAGTTTTAACTGATTAAGTAATTAATAACAATACTGAGTGCGTTGTACTTCCGCTAGACGGAGACGCGTGAGCACAGAACATCGCGTGAGACGAAAGATGAACGCACATTATCTCGTGTTTAGCAAAAATTGCAATTGCAATATTAAGTAAATGAAAGTGGTTTTTGATGTGATTAATATTAATTAGTGCAAACGAGAATTGTAACATGATTTAAATGGAGTTTCTTAAACCCAGTCGTCTCCATAGTAACAATGATTTATGTGAATGTGTCTCAACCTCTGAAAAGTTTATAAGTGCCTGTAAATGGACTATTCTAAATAAACGTTTGGTGTTTGAGTCAAGTATTGTGTGTGATTTCAACTACCCATTTACCCATCTGCCACGAAGAGGAATCTAAGGCGAAGACAATATGGCGGAGGCCATTGATATTTAGGAGCAGCGTTCCTCAAGTGGTTTTCCCGCCGTAACATCAGAAGAAAGGGATTTTATCTGCGCTTTGCTCATGAATATGCGCCGGAACATCCAAATGATGACATACAGGAAAATATTGAACTGAAGACTGATCGTCTAAAATTTGGCTGTATTTTCATCATAGTGGTTGACAGATACCAACATGATAATTATGGCATAATTCAACTTGAACACACATGACCCAGTAAGACAATAAGTTCACATGAAAATACTTTTTACATGGGAAAACAAACAATGAAGTTTTATGTGCCAGAAAACTTCATAGTCCAATCAAAGTGACAAACATACAGTACAGCACAGAATGACCGAAGCAGCAAAATAAAAGAAACATGAACACTGGGAAAGCATATCAATAAATTAACCTACGGGATGGAACATCAAACCCGGGAAGTATTTTATTTTATTCATTTTAGTAACTGTAGTGCAGTTAACAATATTTTAACTTATCACATTACACACTGGCTAGGTTAATTGCCACCTTAAATCGACACCCGTGGAATTGAAATATTAAGACATCTTTAATCACTCAAGGAGTGATAAGGTCATTACCCGTTCAATGTTTTTATTAAAATTTAAACCAGGGTACTTAATGTGTCACAAACTGAACACATGAATCAAATGATAGTTAGTTACTTGCATTCACACATTAATTAATTAACTAAGTATTAAATCTTGTTATGTTTTAATATTATGTCATTCAGAGTAAAACATGCAATAGAAATAATTCTTATTAGAAATCCCTCATACTTGATATTCAAGTGAGGAATTGCAATTAAGTACTTTGTACAAACTTGTAAACATTTGTATTGGACAACATGTTTCAAGATTCAATAAAAACACAAAGTTGTCCGTCACTGGACACCCGGCAGATGTGAATCTTTGTATTGTAATGACACAATATGTCATGATAAATATTACAATACTTAACTGCCTCCTTGGTCTAGTGGTCGCAACCGCAACTGTTGAGCATGAGGTCCTGGGTTCGATTCCCGGGTCAGGCAAAGTGTTATTGGCTTTTTCCATCAGGAATTTATCAGTAACAGCCACGGAGTCTGGATTTGTGCCCGGTTGATGGCAATAGGCTCGCCCCTTATTACATGGGACTTAACAACATAACTGGCGAAATGTGGGTGTACTATTAGGTACACCTCTGCCTAACCCTTCGGGTATTACAGGCGTGATGTTATGTTATGTTTAATATTACAATAATTATTTATTTATTCAATATCTATCAATCGAATCTGTATCTGACCTTACTACATCACTAATTGATTAGCTTGAAGTTAAAAAAAATAATTGATCCACATTAAACATTATTTTAATGGCGAAACGCAATAATAGCATCATACTATTTCCCATTATAGCATACGAGTTGGATTCAAAGCCAGGGTTCACATGTTTCACATAAGTAATGCTTTGTTATGTAACTGATTCATAAAACAAAACAATTAACAAAACATCAACGTTGTTCAATAAATTGTGACAATGAAATTCAGTGCGATAATTCAACAGAAAGCAAAGCTTTAAATATGTTAATAAAATGTGAATGTTTCACTAGTACAGTAACACAACCAATAGTGTTTTTAAAGTAGTTTTAATCAGATTAACTTTCCCATCTTAGTTTGATTACCATCTAAGTATGATAACTATTTAAAAACAATTGATTACTATATTTTCATTACTAATTTAAACATTTAGTCAGACTGCTTTGTGGGCCTAGTAGTCATGGAACATACAATTAAAGCATGTGGGCCTGGATTCGATTCCCAAGTCTAGCAAAGTGTCGTTGGGTTTTTTCATCAGGAATTTCTCAGTAGCAGTCCAGACAATAATATTAATGGCATATAGTCTTGCCCTTTAACAAGAGGCTTAGGCATTACTGGCAAAGTGATGATGTACACCTCTGCCTAACCCTTCTGGGATAGCAGGTGTGATGTTTACATAACATCTTTTATTGTTCTATTATTTACCTGCATGACTTTTACATTCCAGATTCGAGGCAATTATGTTATAAAAGAGGAAATGATAGTAGAGCAAATTCACTACAAATACAAACAACATCAAGTACTACAGCCTGGTGAACAAATGACCGTGTCGCCGGCTATGAAGCTAACAAATGAGAAACAGCATGAGGACAGCCAACCCAGAATGACTGTTTCAGTGTTTACACACCATAAGTTAACATAAAAGGTGAGAAGTTTTCAAACTACTTCAAACACTTCACTACTGATATCAAACAGTGTTGCATTAAAAGGCTCAATACAATCGCCAATCAACCTACCTACCTACATGATGCTCATGTGTGATGAGTATCAGGTATTCCGATTTCATTATTTTAATGTTTTTGCAATCCTACCAGTTGTAAGCAACAACTATTAACAAAAACAAAGTATTAGTACTAACAGTAACTAATGAAGTATAAAATAATAATACTCACAAAAAGCTAATGGTATCCGTGAAGGAAACAACTAGCGCAATAAGTAATACTCACAATGAATCACACAAATAATCTATCAGCAGCCGTGGAGGCAGCTGGTAAAGAACCAACACAACAAATTATCTATCAAAAGCCGTGTAGGCACTTGATAATGAACCCACACAACAAATGATCTATCAGAAGCCGTGGAGGTGACTGATAATGAACAAACACAACAAATGATCTATCAGCAGCCGTGGAGGGAACTGATAAAATAATACTCTCATGTTATCCTGCTGGGTCCTATAGTATTTATTGAGATTTATACTTACACTTTTACTAATCATCCTCATCTTTCATAAAATGTCCTTTTTACGTCTCATGTCGCGCCTTGGCGACAACTATTTTTGTTGGCAGTCTTATAATCGATCTTATTCGATTTATTAACGTTGTTTTTACTGTTTTAAAATACTAAATCTTATAATTTTTCATTGTTTACTTTTCGTGTGACATAACGTCAGTTGTCAATATGTCATTTACTTTTTCTTTTAATTTGTGTCATAGTTTTTCTTAGTGGTT
The DNA here is from genome assembly GCA_949774965.1 of Diarsia brunnea. Lineage (NCBI taxonomy): Eukaryota > Metazoa > Arthropoda > Insecta > Lepidoptera > Noctuidae > Diarsia > Diarsia brunnea. The sequence continues at coordinate 13,525,702 of OX459007.1, read as the reverse complement.
AGAACTATGAAGGTTACATTTGATTTATATAATTTAATTTATTTTTATTAATATATTAGCTCAAATAATGTAATTTATTGATAATTTCTATTTACTGTAACTTATCTCACGCTTATAAAATTAATTAACACGCTCACAGAAATTCTTTGAGGAAGTTTTTGACTGAATAATACAGGCCGTTTTAAATACAGGCAACTCACAATTTTTGATTTCAAGAACTTAAATTCTGGAAAGAATTAAAAGAAAACGGAGAGATGGTTTTATAAAAAGGGATTTCTGAAGGATGCCCTCCATTTGAGATCTGGTTTTTAAAGAAGAATCATCACGTCTACAAGTTATTATCTGAGTTCTTAAGAAGAACCATCGCGAAGTACCTCCAAAGTATCCTCCGGGCCTCCCTAAAGGAGTCGCCCGTGATCCTCGCGACGCAAAGTACCTCCAACGTATCCTCCGGGCCTCCCTAAAGGAGTCGCCCGTGATCCTCGCGACGCGAAGTACCTCCAACGTATTCTCCGGGCCTCCCTAAAGGACTTGCCCGTAATCTGCTGGCCAGCCTTCGAGATTTACCTACCCTGGAGCTTTATTCTGTGCAAAGCGTGAGTTAGGAAGGTTCGTGTTTTTATAGATTTATTTGTATTTTTTACCTCTTACCTCTAAATTAAATTAAATTGTTAAATTACTTACCCTCTTTTACTTGTTAGGGGTAAGTAACACGACAGTTTGGCGCCCAACGTAAAATCAAGACTAGATCTCACTCATTCCCTCTCTAAATTCTAAAAAAACTTACACAAGCAATCAAATTTGGTATATAATTATTTTTCATCATAATTCATCACTTCATCAATCTTTACTACTCTTAATACTAAACATACATTTATACTACACCCCCACACACATTCCATTCATTTACCTCTGGTAATTGGCACTCTTTCGGCCTCTTGGATGTGTTTAACCCACTTCTGGGCACTGCCAAGGTTGGAGATTGGAAACTGTACGACAGCCGCAGGACAATATCCTGTGGTCGTTTATACAAATCTATATATATTTATGTAATACCTATTACAAATAATTATCATTATATCGGATCCTCTAGTCCTCTTAAACTCTCTTTCTTTACCTCTTGAGTCCTCCTCTTAAACAATTATATTGAACTACGTTTAGTGTCGTGGGCTCTTGAACTTTTATAGATACTGGGTCAATACAAAGTATAGAGACTGTTAGTAGGCTATTTTAGATTCCTCCTTCAGAACTTAACTCTTACTCTTTGTCCCTCCTCAGCCCTCCCTTACCCTCTTAAACTCTTTCACTCTCTTACCCTCTTAAACTCTTTCACTCCCTTACCCTCTTAAATTCTTTCACTCTCTTACCCTCTTAAACTCTTTCCCTCCCTTACCCTCTTAAACTCTTTCACTCCCTTACCCTCTTAAACTCTTTCACTCTCTTACCCTCTTAAACTCTTTCACTCCCTTACCCTCTTAAACTCTTTCACTCCCTTACCCTCTTAAACTCTTTCACTCCCTTACCCTCTTAAACTCTTTCACTCTCTTACCCTCTTAAACTCCTTCACTCCCTTACCCTCTTAAACTTTTTCACTCCCTTACCCTCTTAAACTCTTTCACTCTCTTACCCTCTTAAACTCGTTCACTCCCTTACCCTCTTAAACTCTTTCACTCCCTTACCCTCTTAAACTCTTTCACTCCCTTACCCTCTTAAACTCTTTCACTCCCTTACCCTCTTAAACTCTTTCCCTCCCTTACCCTCTAGTAGGCTATTTTAGAATCCTCCTTCAGAAATTATCTTTTACTCTTTGTCCCTCCTCAGCCCTCCCTTACCCTCTGGTTTTGGAACCTTTATTTTTTTTTTTTTTTTCTGAATTTTTTTTTTTTTCATATATACACATGACTCATCTCTTTCTTCTTTCCCTCTTCTAAAATAGAGTTCCTTTTCGGCTTATTAAAACTCTATTTATTTTCTAATTCATTCATCGGTTCTTAAACCATTATAAGATTATTTTTAATCTTTCTTTATATATTACCTAACCTTCGTTTCAACTAACTCTACAAGTTAGTATGAATCTTGTTTCTAACTATTAACTCTAAAAGTTGATAGGAGCTGCCCTTGACGTTTTACTCGGAGCATACCGACTACTATTGCGGGAGCTGCCCTGACGTTAACTCGGAGTTTACCGACTACGGTGTTATGTATCAACTAAAGTTGACTAGGAGCGGATTACAACTCCTTTAAAAATAAGCCTTTGTTAAAATTTTTTTTACTTCATGTTATTAATGGGTTTTAGACGAGAGCGGATTACAACTCCGAAAATAAGCCTTAAAGTTATTAACTTATCAGGTTGCGTAGTGATCATTGAATGTGAATCCTACCTGACCTAACTTCGTAAGATGTCGGTGTATTTGAATGAAGTATGTACGTTTTGTGAATGCTGTTATACTTTAACCTTACAAAATTTTTGTTTTAGACCAAAAATTTTCTCGGGGTCGTTGGGGAAATATAGTATTTATTTAGATTTATACTTACACTTTTACTAATCATCCTCATCTTTCATAAAATGTCCTTTTTACGTCTCATTTCGCGCTTTGGCGACAACTATTTTTGTTGGCAGTCTTATAATCGATCTTATTCGATTCATTAACGTTGTTTTTACTGTTTTAAAATATTAAATCTTATAATTTTTCATTGTTTACTTTTCGTGTGACATAACGTCAGTTGTCAATATGTCATTTACTTTTTCTTTTAATTTGTGTCATAGTTTTTCTTAGTGGTTAGAACTATGAAGGTTACATTTGATTTATATAATTTAATTTATTTTTATTAATATATTAGCTCAAATAATGTAATTTATTGATAATTTCTATTTACTGTAACTTATCTCACGCTTATAAAATTAATTAACACGCTCACAGAAATTCTTTGAGGAAGTTTTTGACTGAATAATACAGGCCGTTTTAAATACAGGCAACTCACAATTTTTGATTTCAAGAACTTAAATTCTGGAAAGAATTAAAAGAAAACGGAGAGATGGTTTTATAAAAAGGGATTTCTGAAGGATGCCCTCCATTTGAGATCTGGTTTTTAAAGAAGAATCATCACGTCTACAAGTTATTATCTGAGTTCTTAAGAAGAACCATCGCGAAGTACCTCCAAAGTATCCTCCGGGCCTCCCTAAAGGAGTCGCCCGTGATCCTCGCGACGCAAAGTACCTCCAACGTATCCTCCGGGCCTCCCTAAAGGAGTCGCCCGTGATCCTCGCGACGCGAAGTACCTCCAACGTATTCTCCGGGCCTCCCTAAAGGACTTGCCCGTAATCTGCTGGCCAGCCTTCGAGATTTACCTACCCTGGAGCTTTATTCTGTGCAAAGCGTGAGTTAGGAAGGTTCGTGTTTTTATAGATTTATTTGTATTTTTTACCTCTTACCTCTAAATTAAATTAAATTGTTAAATTACTTACCCTCTTTTACTTGTTAGGGGTAAGTAACACGACAGTCCACGGCGTATTAAACGCCCAGAGCCTGGTTCCTTATATCCCGTCAAATCAAAGACTTCGTGCCTGTCACGGAGCAATGGTCCTAAACTCCTTATCCTTTAATCCTGTCAAATCAAAGACTTTGTGTCTATCACAGAGCGGTGTTCCTGATCCTATCCTTTTATCCTGTCAAATCCAAGACTTTGTGTCTATCACAGAGCATTACCTTCCCGTGAGAATGAACAAATAAAAACGTACTACTCACACTACATTTACCAAATACAAATCACAATGTCTAAAGCTATCAATAATTTTATTTAAAACGAATCTAGTAGACAGTAGACCTATTATACAAGGTTGCAAAGTCATAGTAAGCAACAATATTATCTGTTTGCTGAAAAAGCAAACAGCTGATCAAACAATATCAATAAAATCAATGTTGTTCGATAATTTTGACAAAAATATTCTATTTAGCTAGTAGCTAATCAAACAATATTTTATTCAACTAGTAGCTGATCAAACAATATTTTATTCAACTAGTAGCTGATCAAACAATATCAATAAATTCAACTAATGTTGTTGATAATTTTGCCAACAATATTCTATTTAGTCAGTAGCTAATCAAACAATATTCTATTCAGCTAGTAGCTGATCAAACAACATCAATAAATTCAATTAATGTTGTTGAATAATGTTGCCAACAATATTCTATTTAGCTAGTAGCTAATCAAACAATATTCTATTTAGCTAGTAGCTAATCAAACAATATTTTATTCAACTAGTAGCTGATCAAACAATATCAATAAATTCAATTAATGTTGTTGATAATTTTGCCAACAATATTCTATTTAGCTAGTAGCTATTCAAACAATATTCTATTCAGCTAGTAGCTGATCAAACAACATCAATAAATTCAATTAATGTTGTTGAATAATTTTGCCAACAATATTCTATTAAGCTAGTAGCTAATCAAACAATATTCTATTCAGCTAGTAGCTGATCAAACAATATCAAATAATTCAATTAATGTTGTTGAATAATTTTTCCAACAATATTCTATTTAGCTAGTAGCTAATCAAACAATATTCTATTCAGCTAGTAGCTGATCAAACTATCAATGAATTCAATTAATGCTGTTGAATAATTTTGCCAACAAAATTCTTGTGAGCTAGAAGTTGATCAAACAATATCAATAAACTTAATTCAATTAATGTAATTGAATCATTCAGGCAACAATTGTTTTATTAAGCTAACAGCTTAGCATCCAATAACTTGAATAAAAATTCCAAACAGCTTTATATGTCTGTAACTGTGCATGTGTGTCTAGCAAGGTGATACAAAAATGCATTGAATGTCAGATCTATTACAAGGTTTCTATGTTGAATGAACCTTCCTGTTACTAAATCCTACAATTGAATAAACATTGTAGGATAATAAAAGCAACAATAATCTGCCGACAAAATTTATCTCCACTATTTCAGATAACAACCACGAGACTACACATAAGACAACGGACGGACGAGCGGACGGCAACGGCAAGTGCAGAGCGCGCACCGCCGCACTATGGGAAAGCCCCATACAAGGCCGTCTCAAAACCGTTTCACGTGAAAGTCGTTGTTATGGAGTAAAACTAATTAATTAATTTAGTCTTATAAATAAGCTTTCTTTTCTATATTTTTTTAATTATTTTTTGCTAACCATAATGTATATAAAAAGGCATCAAAGCTAACTCATGTTCAATGATGTGATTTTGGCACAATACATTACTACAATTCAACGCCACATTACTCGAAAGTTTTTGATATAAATGTATAAGTATTATACATTTTTGAAATGCTTATAATCTCCTCATAACGTTTTTTAAATAATATTATGTATAATAAATAAATTAATTAAAATTAACCAATATAGTTTAAGATGGTATAATTTTCGGGTTACTTTTTTTTTAACGAGACTGTTACCCGTTGCCGCTGTTTGCCGATGTCGAGATATTTGTTGTATTACGATCTTTATACATTAGTTTACACAAGGAGTAAAAAAAAAGTTGCGCATACTTGCGCCTTTTCTGACACGGTGCCAAAACATATCGCGAGATAAAAAAATTATTTTTTCCAATATTTTTTTACTTCTCACATAATCATCTGTTATCTATTAAGGTCAAATTGATAAAATGGTCATTACAGTGATGAGTATTATTATTTGTGATTTTGATATAGTTTTGACCACCTTATTTGATAAAATATGGTCACTTTATCTATTAGGGTCACATTAAAAACAGGTTGGTTAAGGGAAGAGTGCAAATATTAGTTTCTCATCTTTTTGCACATAATTAGCACTATTTCATTGGCCTATAAAAGAAAGGCGAACCCTGAAACATCCACAGTTGTTCGTCAGAAATTCAGTTGCCTTAAAAAAGCAGGTGAATTTGTTTGTAGTAAACGAGAGTGGTTCAATTTGTTGATAAAAGGGAATAATATAGAAGACTACTTGCAAGAAAATTTCAATTTGTCACCAGAGGATATGGCTACTGTGGTCTCCTACATTCAACCAACTGTACGTAAATATTTATAATTGGTATTATATGCCTTCCTACGTACATAAAATACTTATTCACGGAGAAAAAATCATTGAGTACTATGCTATTTTACCTATCGGACAATTGTCCGAAGACGCTCAAGAATCCCGCAACAAGGATTACAAAAAGTTTAGACTTCATCATTCTAGAAAGTGTTCAAGAGCGGCTACCAATACAGACGTGTTCCATACCTTATTGTACACTTCTGATCCATACATCAAGTTTGAGAAATACCTCAGAAACAATATCGAAAGAACTTTTCGATGAAGCCAAGTCCCTTCTTGCTGTCAACGAAAATCTGTAGGAGCTTGTTGAATTTTGTACATTATTTTTTTCTCGTTAGACACTGTTTATACAATGATATTAAATTCTATGTTATGTAAGTAAATTACAAAAAAAAGTATTTTTACTTATAAATGCATGTATTTTTTTAAGTTTTATTTTTTAAATAAATTAATAAACATAATTTTCAAAATTATTATTTTTTCTATTAAACCTTATACTTTCACGTATATGTGTGCAAAATTACAGATAATTTAGTTTTGAAATAACTGAGATACGGAGTTTTGAGACGAAACATACGCGATTTTCCCATAGTGCGCCGATCAGAATGGCCGTGTCGCCGCGAGAGATCGAATAATGATTTATTAAACAGAGGTCTTTAACTAGAACTATAGTTAAAATTAAGATAAGCTAATTGATTATGAATATTGGGATTTTAATGATTGCTCACTTCAAATTAGGCTGTATGAGAGACGTCATTGCACATTGTTGTGAAGATGGCGGCGAATACGATTTTAATAGTCAATAACTCAATTTATAATCTGAAACCACGACTAAATCAGTTTCTTTATGTAATTATAAACTAAAAAGTCATAAGATTATTTTGTAGAGCAATTTATTAGTAGAAAACCCGTTCTTTGTATTAAATCCTTTAATTAGCCGGAAATGGCGTAAGTAACATTCTGTTGTAAAAAGTAATGAACCTATTAATTAGACATTAACTTAATAACGCCTTCGCATTAATATTGGTATTGTTTTATTGTTAAATAATTATTACAATCAATTGTGAATTATTTTAGTATTGTTTATTAGTTTTAACTGATTAAGTAATTAATAACAATACTGAGTGCGTTGTACTTCCGCTAGACGGACTAGAGACGCGTGAGCACAGAACATCGCGTGAGACGAAAGATGAACGCACATTATCTCGTGTTTAGCAAAAATTGCAATTGCAATATTAAGTAAATGAAAGTGGTTTTTGATGTGATTAATATTAATTAGTGCAAACGAGAATTGTAACATGATTTAAATGGAGTTTCTTAAACCCAGTCGTCTCCATAGTAACAATGATTTATGTGAATGTGTCTCAACCTCTGAAAAGTTTATAAGTGCCTGTAAATGGACTATTCTAAATAAACGTTTGGTGTTTGAGTCAAGTATTGTGTGTGATTTCAACTACCCATTTACCCATCTGCCACGAAGAGGAATCTAAGGCGAAGACAATATGGCGGAGGCCATTGATATTTAGGAGCAGCGTTCCTCAAGTGGTTTTCCCGCCGTAACATACACATACTACCACCTTAAATAAGAAGTCAGTTAAAAAAGCTTTACTGATAGTTCTCAAGAAGATGTGTAACGTAGGACTAATTTATATGCAGGACTCATCCAGTCCTTTTTACACTTAGCAGCTTTCTGGGTAACGTCCGTGAGAAATGGACAAAAAGATCCACCGAGTGGGTCCCATTAACGATAGATGACATTGCGACATAATACCACAGTGAGTATATGAAGGGATGGCTTTGAATCTTACCGAAAGAACTGATAGGCAAAAGTCAGAACTGTGTTGAAAAACCCACAAAAGTGCGAATCAGACTCGCGTATTAAGGGCTCCGTACATGATTTTTTGTTGCAGCGGCAACAGAAATACACATTTTGAGAAAATTTCAAATGTCTGCCTAATAATGATCATTAGATATAGCCAGCTGACAGACAGACGGATGGATGGACGTATAGAGGAGGCTTGGTAATATAGGGTCCCGTTGGTTACCTTTCGAGTACGGAACTTTAAAAAATGAAAAGGGCTTTGATATGCATTTGGCACAATACAGAGTTCGTTACTACATAACGCTATCAAGAACAAAAAAGTGGAAACTCGTTCCACAACTACTGACAGATAAAACTCACCCATAAAATGAATAGGTTGAGTGAACGAAGAACATTCGGAGTTCCTTGTTCGGTCCCATTCGATTATCACAGTCGTTTGTGTTCCGAACTACTGTTTAATGGTTTAAGTGGAGAAACGATGCTGATTGTTTTGACAATGTGATTAACAATGACCCGGCGATAGATGGTAAGCAATTTTGAGCTGCATGTTTACTAATGTTTTTGGCTGCAAACGTGTACAAATGTTTGTTTGAAAATGATTCATTACAGGGACGGAACAGAAGGTATAGGAGTGGAACTTTTGTCCATTATTATTGGTCAATACGCAATAGACCGCACCATCATTATTAACGTCATCAAAACAGATCACTTTCTACCAGGCAAACAAAGGCTGTTAGGATCTTCTTATAGACATATTCGCGGTGTCTTCACGTCGCGCGTTGCGTCGATAAATCACGCTGTGCCAACATCGTTCACTCATTATAGAAGCGATCAAGGTTATAAGGATAGAACGGCCTGGATTTTTATTAAAAAAAGTATTGTATAGACAGCTCCGTTTCGCGAGGATCGTGAATTCGTGATGGATTAGTTACTATTAATTTTTAAGCTCATCAATCATCTTTCTGCTTTAATCAAACAGATTTAGCTATTCATTGCCTTACTGCTCTAGTCATGATGAGATCCTGGTAACTTGCATAAATACAAACTAACGAAAATGCGATAATTTCCACTGACGTATTATCGTGCATCTCCACCAAGTGAAAAATTTTTCACGCACTATTGACTAAAAAGTATAAAATTCGATGCAGGCATAAGCGACTCCTGGCGCGTGCTCGAGGATGCACGAGCGCCCAATTTTTTGGAAACGGACCGTTGCTTTTATAACGAAAGTTTTATAGGAGAAGATATATCAGAAAATAAAAAGCAAGTTTATATTATGGAAGATCGTCATTTTAACGGATGGGAAATGTAATCGGACAACGCGGCTTGGAAATAGATAAATGACTTACAGTTATCGACAGAAAAAAAATCGGAAATGGTTGGTGGTCCTCTTTCAAATAGAGTGGCATTTATTCAATGGTGGTAATCAGGATGAGTTGACGTTTTTGTGATCTTAAAATCATCACTGTGCTATCATTCAGCCAAAAAAGGTCCATATTATACCACACAAAATGGACAATCAAATGAAATAGCTTTCTTTACCTGCCCGTCGATTGAGGTTTTCAGACTGTTTCAATTGAGCTTAGGACGCGCGCGACGTATCGAACAGGTTTAAGAAAATATTCACTTATTAAACCTACAATTGTTAGCAAGCTACGAAGCTTAATAATAGGTATCACAAGAACTATCAAAAAGTAGTTTCCCTCAAGTTCCTCCCGATAACGTCAAAACAATATAGACGACCAACAAAGATTACTCGCAAAGTCGCAACGTAATCGGTAAACATCCCGTCCTAATGTGAGATACCCGTGCATTTACGACTTTTCGCCCCATATAACTAACCCATCTTCATTAGTACATAGTTGACAAGTCCGTAGTCGAAGCAGTGACGTAATTGCGATCTCAGAATGTAGGGTAGTTCGACTATTCCGATAGATGTTTATAGGGGTTACTGGGAAATAAAAATGAGGGTCTATTGTCGACTTTGTGCGCTAGAAAGAGGTCAAATACCGCTTTTTGTTTAAATTATTAAACGATGAGATATCTGTTGGAGAATTTTGCTGTAGCACGTTTTGTTGTGTTCTGCCACGATAGTGTTCAAAACTCATTATTTTAATTCAACAACAGTTCCTCCTTTTTTTGTCGGAAGCCAGTCGCTCTCTATGTAAAATACTGGTATTTAGCTGCTTTGATTAGACTGGAAACCGATTTCAGCATAGTTAGGAATAAGGCTAGGCAGATGACGATTATGAGTCGGACAGACTCGAACGACGCGACGTTGACGGCACGGCTGATGCAGTAGCTGACCGATCGGCTGTTATGCTATGAGTCGTGAGTTCGATCCCCGCACTTAACAAATATTTGTGACCTTTATGTAGTTGTTTCGGGTTTGGGTGTTTGTGTATGCGAGTTTAAATGTTTGCAAACACATCCACAATACAGGAGTAATCCCCAGGGTGGGGCAACGTCTTTCAACCAAAAACAAAAGACTCGTTACGGAATCTTACTAAACGACACACCTAGGCAAAATTTCTTGCCAATGTTTTACTTCATCATTCTTTCTGGGCCAACCAAATGTTGCGTCTTATAAAACAAAACTTTTTAATTGTTTACACATCGCCAAACTTCATGAACAAGTTACTATGGGCAGTCCTCTATGTTCCGAAGTCTCGAACAATGTCGTTCGCATAATGAGGGCAGCAGAAGTTCAGGTCTATTGTGATCGAACGGCAAGTTTGTGGCACCAAACTGTGGTTCGTGATGAGGGAAATTCATTTCGCAACTGTCTTTTGTCTAGTTCGTGTATTATGAAGGACGCTTTGTACCTGTTCGATGTTATGTTCTTGTGGCATTATGCTAGCCTGGTACTTCTGTTCGGTTTCCATTAGTTTTCGACCGCTGATTGTATGCCTATTTCGGTTGGTGCTTGGTTTATTAATAGAAAAGATGAATTGGTAGGAAGCTTTTGTTTTGGAACAGAAACCTTCAAAGCACTTTGAGTGGCCCTTAAGGATTAAGAGGGAGGAGGACCCCCTCTGCCGTTCCTATCTTAACAAGACAAGTTTTAATCTAGAGTTTCTTCATAAAGATTTAATAGTATTGTGTGCGAGTTGTAAAACACACTGTCTTTGATCTTGTCGATAGTTCAAGACTCAAATGACAGCATGGCGGCTTGCCAAGCTTATAAACGTGGAGTTCCGGGCTCGAATCTCGATTCGGAACAACAGTTTGTTCCAAATCTGGACGCGAGGGTTCGTGTTTACTACCACAACAACATTAAATGAGTTATTACCTCACCTGTGACTGTTTTAATGTGCATGGTCTCACGCGCAGCAATTTTTCATGGTTTTTCTCGATTGGTTTCCCGGCAGGAATTCGTTACAGTTAATTGCTCGGTGGAATAGCGGTTGCGGTTGTGGGTTCGATTAATGGGTCGGGTAAAGTGTAATTGGGTTTTTCAACTAGGAATTTCTCAGTAGCAGTATAATCTGGATTTGTTTTTTTTGGGATAGGCTCACCCCTATTACATGAGACTTAAACAGGACTAAATATGGGTGTACTATTTAGTTATGTACACCTCTGCCTACCCTTCGTGGATTACAAGGCGTTAAAATACGTAATTTCTCGGCATTTTATGTGAAATTTTATCCTTAAGGTTCACCTTTTCGAATGACAACATACAAAATAGGCTGTTGTTTTTTGCATCGCGAAAAAGCTAATTTTCTAAATTGTTAAAACGCTCTTCGAAAAACCAAACTGGCAGGTTTTATGTTCATATCATTTGCCTGCATTCCACAGTCAATATTAAAATTTTACATTCACTGAACGTTAATCATTATAATCCATGTCTAATTATTGAGTATTCGTTACTCAGTGCAACTCTAGCAACATCCTTTGAACTAATAAAAATAAATTCCCATTAAGGCCGTTGCAATGGTCAAATCCCAAAAACGACGTATGTTTAAAGAAATTTGTTGAGGAATCCTTCCGTACGATTTCCATATAAAAAATATATGTTATACTTAAAGTCATCACAAATAATTCGTATTGTTTAAAATTTTAATAACCCTTCACATTATTTAATAAAAAATCGTAGTATGTCTTAACCTAAATCGAATTTTGTCTCTGTAACGGCTGAATAGTTCGGTATGAATTTTATACCCAAAAATACGTAGTAATGTATTTAACAATCCGTATTGTTTATTTTCTCTGATTTGTAATAAAATTTTAAAATAATAAATTAATTCCCGACATTTTGAGGCAAATGCGGCGCAAGACCCGTCGCGCATACTTGGAACGCGCTGCGCCAGTGTCTCGATGACTGTTGTCACGAGTGGACTGCACGCATGTCATTACTTCACAAATAAAATTCAAAAGTTCACGTTTTTAATGTTTTCTGAATTAAAACATATTGTAAATTGTATAGTTATGAATATTTCGTAAAATAAGAACAGAAAATAAGTTTGTAAATATATTTAAAGTAGTTTGTAATTTCGTTTTGTTGTTTGCACCTATCATAGACTAAGCTGACTATGCCTAATAAACGTAAAGTGACGCGTGGCCGAGTTCTCCAAAACTATTGGTAAATTACCTACGTTTCTTAGTAGATATTTTGGTAAATAGATATTTCTATGATATTATTTTAATTTTGGACTGCCTCGTTGGTCTAGTGGTCGTAAGCACGATGCTGAGCATGAGGTCCTGGGTTCGATTCCCGGGTCGGGCAAAGTGTTATTGGGTTTTTCCATCAGGAAATTATAAGTAACAGCCACGAAGTCTGGATTTGTGCCCGGTTGATGGCAATAGGCTCGCCCCTATTATATGGGACTTAAACATAACTGGCGAAATGTGGGTGTACTATTAGGTACACCTCTGCCTAACCCTTCGGGGATTACAGGCGTGATGTTATGTTATCTAACTATTTTGTCTTGAGATTTTCGTTTGATGGAAGATGGAGATCTAGATGACTGATGATGTCTCGTACCTAATGATGGTCTCTCATACTACATGATACATTTTGAAGGTCTGATGAAGACCAGGTAACTGCATATCGGTTCTCAGTCACGGAAATAGTCAGAATGCTCCAACTTTCAGCTTTTATCTCATTGAGCACGGATGCTACTACATGATACATTTTGAAGGTCTGATGATGATCAGCTAAGTGCTTATCGGTTCTCAGTGACGGATGTAATTAGAATGACCTAGCTTTCAGATTTTATTTTATTGAGCACGGATGTTTCTACATGATACATTTTGAAGGTCTGATGATGACCAGCTAAGTGCTTATCGGTTCACAGTGACGGATATAGCTAGAATGACCACCATCAGGTAAATGGCACCATTAGTCTCCAAGGCCTCTTCAAGCTCTTTCAAATAAGTCCACACACGACGGTTCTACTCAGTGCCGTCAATGAGATCCTATACCCACCTTCGGAGTCTACCATCAGGTAGCTGGTATCATCAGTCTCCAAGGCCCCCTCGAGCTCTTTCAAATGAGTCCAAACACGATGGTTCTACTCAGTGCCGTCAATGAGATCCTATACCCACCTTCGGAGTTTACCATCAGGTACGAGACATCATCAGTCATCCAGATCTTCATCTTTCATCAAACGAAATTCTCAAGACAAAATAATTAAAAGCGATAAAACAATTAACACCATTAAAATAATAACATATATTACATAACATCACGCCTGTAATCCCCGAAGGGTTAGGCAGAGGTGTACCTAATAGTAGGCGTGATGTTATGTTATGTATCTTATTATTTTAATGGTGTTGAGACCTCGAGGACGCCTTGGAGACTGATAATGTCATTTACCTGATGGTGGACTCCAAAGGTAAGTAAAGGATCTCATTGACGGCACTGCGTAGAATCGTCGTGTTTGGACTCATTTGAAAGAGCTCGAGGAGGCCTTAGAGACTGATGATGCCATTTACTTGACGGTGGACTTCGAAGGTGGGTACAGGATCTCATTGACAGCGCTGCGTAGAACCATCGTGTTTGGACTCATTTGAAAGAGCTCGAGAAGGCCTTGGAGACTGATGGTGCCATTTACCTGATGGTGGTCATTCTAGCTATATCCATCACTGTGAACCGATAAGCACTTAGCTGGTCATCATCAGACCTTCAAAATGTATCATGTAGTAGCATCCGTGCTCAATAAGATAAAATCTGAAAGCTAAGTCATTCTAACTACATCCGTCACTGAGAACCACTTAGCTGATCATCATCAGACCTTCAAAATGTATCATGTAGTAGTATCCGTGCTCAGATCGATAAAATTTGAAAGCTAGGTCATTCTAGCTATATCCGTCACTGAGAACCAATAAGCACTTAGCTGGTCATTATCAGACCTTTAGAATGTATCATGTAGTAGCATCCGTGCTACAAGAACGACTACAATTGTTTTTTGATACAATTGTTTTTTCGCTAAAAGCGATAAAACAATTAAAATCATTAAAATAATAACATACATAACATAACATCACGCCTACTATTAGGTACACCTCTGCCTAACCCTTTGGGGATTACAGGCGCGATGTTATGTAATGTATGTTATTGTTTTAATGGCGTTAATTGTTTTATCGTTTTAATTATTTTGTCTTGAGAATTTCGTTTGATGGAAGATGGAGATCTGGATTACTGATGATGTCTCGTACCTAATGGTGGACTCCGAAGGTGGGTATAGGATCTCATTGACGGCACTGAGTAGAACCATCGTGTTTGGACTTATTTGAAAGAGCTCGAGGAGGCCTTGGAGACTGATGATACTAGCTACCTGATGGTAGACTCCGAAGGTAAGTATAATATAGGATCTCATTGATGGCACCACGTAGAACCGTCGTGTGTGGACTCATTTGAAAGAGCTCGAAGAGGCCTTGGAGACTGATGGTGCCATTTACCTGATGGTGGTCATTCTAGCTATATCCGTCACTGTGAACCGATAAGCACTTAGCTGGTCATCATCAGCCCTTAAAAATGTATCATGTAGTAACATCCGTGCTCAATAAGATACAATCTGAAAGCTAGGTCATTCTAGCTATATCCGTCACTGAGAACCAATTAGCACTTAGCTGGTCATCATCAGACCTTCAAAATGTATCATGTAGTAGCATCCGTGCTCAGACAGATAAAATTTGAAAGCTAGGTTATTCTAACTACATCCGTCACTGAGAACCGATAAGCACTTAGCTGGTCATCATCAGACCTTCAAAATATCACGGTGGTATCATGTAGTAGCATTCGTGCTCAGTTAGCTGAAAGCTGGAGCATTCTGACTATTTCTGTGACTGAGAAGCGATAAGCAGTTACCTGGTCTTTATCAGACCTTAAGAATGTATCGTAGGAGTACCTGTGCTCAGTGAAATAACTAATGAAAGCTAGGTTATTACTTCATTAGTCAAAGTGTATAATTTATTATTGAATATTTTATTCATACATTATGATGTAGGTACTCCAAGAGAAACAAAATATGTTAGGCAAATACGATGACCACTCTGCGACACATTTCTGTTCTTTGGTACGTTTTTCTGTAGTACAGTCGTTTGCCGGTAGGGGCCGAAAAATAAACAAAAGCCAGTACAGAGGTCAAATCGTCAAAGTCATCCACTGCTGTGTTCCCCTTAATATTGGGTTCTTCACCTCCACGGCCTCCTAGGTGTATTGAAAACAGGTGATGATGATTGATCTATGAATGATTAAAATGCCAAATACCTCTAATATTGCTAAAGCTGGAAAACAGGTCCCTTTACTGTGAAAAAGGTGAGGCCTTGATGAAAACCTTGATAAAAAAGAAAATTACATCGAGACTTGCACCAGCTGCTTTCGAAAAACTTTTTGTTCAACTTGAAATTATTATGGCGTAAAGTCGACTCGAAAAGATTTACAATATAACAGTGTAAGAAGTCGCAACGACTTCTTACACTGTTATATTGTAAATCTTTATAATGTGTCATGTGCGAACTGCAATATGTTTTCTTACGACTTCAGTGTGCGTCTGGGACTAGAAAACACACACGCAATAACAAAACAAATCGTGTGTGCGTGTGGGGAGCTCCCCTTTGACATCCTGCCCTACTCAAATAATCTGATACATATCACACTATTTGAGTTGGATATGCAAAAGATTCTCTACGTTGTTGTCCTTATAAATAATTATATCTGTGCCCTTAAGTCGATTAATGTTTTTGATGCTACATTTTTTCTTTTTGATTATTTTAAGGACGAAACAGACTTTCCTTAAATACATTTTCCACGAAAGAAGATATTCATTAGGCCCTATTTTCCTGAAAATACCAAAATAATTTTCTACTTACTTACCATTGAAAGCTTAGTTTTATGAATCTTCTACATTGAGCAAAAGAAGAATCGAAGTAGAAGTAATATTGAGCCGACACAGAACTTTGCACTCCTACTACTGACTGAAAAGAAATATAAGTAATTCATATTCCTTATTTCCCTTATATTTTGTAAGCTCGTACAGTCACAGACACGGTTTTAATATCTTCGGAAACAAGTTTTTCCAAGTTATATTAAGTTTCTGAGACGGTACAACTAAATGTCGAGGCATTTAAGTGCAGCAGCTTGATTCTGTAACAGGAATATAACTTGAGAAACTTTTTAATTTGCGTGTTTCGGAGGAGTAGGATGTCGATATTGCAGTAATATGGTTTCGTAATGTAAGGTATGAACTAGAATAGGGTAAAACCAAAGAGACGATGAATGACGGTGTGAGTGATGATATGGCTAGTAATGAGGTGACTGCTATGATCACGAGTCATATATATTTTTAAGAGGCAGAGCAAGTGGTAATGTACTTGCTTGCTTTCTGAAACAAAGCTAAGCTAATACATTGGTCTAACTCACTAAATCAAGAAAAGGCTTTAGCCAGCGATGCATTTTTCATGATTAGTGTAATGTTAATACATTTTGAGTTCAATGTTCACGAGAACTGTATAGAATCAACTACCTTTTCCATTAAAGTCTTGATAAAGTTTAAAATTCGCGAACGGCTGCACCAAATTCCACTCCAATGCAGTTTTAGATTCTTTAATATTCATAAAAAACACTAACTTGACTTCGAAAGCACACTAAAAAGTCTCTTAACCGATACTATTTCGTAAATTTGGCACGTTATTCGCTGCACTTATTACAGGCTAAATTTAACTTTAATACTACAAAACTGGGATATAGAAGATGTAGCTTAAAAGTTGGTTTTCAGGCAAGTTTGCCTCGAGCTAATAGTTTTCCAACTAGCATCCGTGTTCGGAGATAATATCTTATATCGAGATAGTGGAGAATTGAATTGACTTTACGCTTTGAAGATAGTTGAAAGAAAGGAATATTGCTGAGAAGTTAGACATACAGTTTAGAGTTTGAAGCACCTTTGTGGAGTAAATGAGTATTAGACAGGATAGAACGTGGTTTTATGTCAGCTGAAAATTGGTTTAGACGAAAATAGCCCCTATGGCGAGGATTTGCATTTATGTGTTTTGCTGTATCTTGACTGGACGCAGTGTGATTTGTGTTTTCGCTTTTCGCTTGTTCCTTTTTAAATAAGATTTATCTGTGGTAACCAAGTCTGACCGAAGTACCAGGGTATTAGAAAAGTAAGGAAATGATACAGTACACGTCTATTTTAATCTGTCTGCGAGGAGGCGAGTGTGTTTGTATTGAAACCTGTCAACCCTTCAAGATTGTGATAAATCGGTCTTCTAAACTTCATCCGTGTTAGACTATGTGTTGTTTAGAAGGTGACCTATGTAAAGGTCATAGATGACGATGGTCGATGATGACATATTTGGTTCAACCACGGCTATATTTTCTGGACTGCCTCGATGTTGGCCTAGTAATCGCAAGCGCGACTGCTGAGCGTGCGATCCTAGGTTCGAATTCACGGGTCAGGCAGTGTTTTGGGGTTTTTCCATCAGAGATTTCTCAGTAGCAGCCACGGAGTCTGGATTTGTGCCCAGTTAATGGGAATAGGCTCGCCTCCTATTACATGAAACTTAAACATATCTGGCGAGTTGTGAGTTTATTATTAGGAACACCTCTACCTGACCCTTCGGGAATTACAGGTGTGATTTTATGCTACGTTATTTTTAATTTTTTTACTAACACCAAGCAAATCCAATTTATTCTAAGCTATACAAGAGCTGGTACCAGGACATTAGAAACGTAAAGGTTGTGTTGACTGTGAGGAATGGGCCCGGTGCTTGTATTGAAAGCCTGTCAACCCGTCAAGTGCTTGATGAATAGCTGTAAACTTCCTCTGCAAGTGAAGTTGTATGGCTTTCTAGGTGGCCAATGTTAGGTACTATAATTTAGTAGTTTTGATAGTTTCTGTTGGTACATTGAAAATCTCTGCGGGTTACTGTATAAATCAAACTTTTCTACCGACGAAAAAATAGGAAATCGGCCTCAAGTCGACGCGTATATTTTTGTATGCATGGTTTTGTGAATTATTGTAAAAATAATCGAGATTCATACAAAAAAAAAAAGTATTTTGACTATGTTTATTATCCACAGTCATATTTTTTGTGCTATTCTGACATTTTGATAATGCATGAAAAAAAAAAACAAAAGTCATTTTTTCAAACTAGGCCGATAATCAGCACTTTTCGAACGTCAAGATTTACTTTACTTTACTTTTTTACAAGTGACAGTCCCCCAAAATGCCCACCCAGACACTTCCTAGTGTTTTTGCTGGAAAGAAGAAGTGGCGGAACAAACTCCCCCGCAACACATCTATCTGTTTGGTTAGAAGAACCAGACTCGAAACAATAGAAAGGTGTAAAGGTGTAACTGTAAAGGTGTAACATGGACTCCGATGTCCAGTTACCAATTGTTTAGTGCCACGTAACTCTTTGTACGCGAATCTGACTCGAATTTGGGCCGGTTTTATTAATTCTTTACCCAGATAATACTTAAAACCTTAAGTCTAAGTTCGTCATCAATGTCGTTTGTATATAATCTGAGCACAACTCTCGGGAAGACGAGGGGTCTTCTCCCCTTGTTATCGATGATCAAGTATCACTTGTGATAAGGGTGATACTTCATTTCTCAAGTCCCGATGTTATAACTGTTGCTTCAAAATTATGTTTTCCTACTCCTCCGCTATTCTTTTCTGATTAATTTCTTTGCGGGTTTCAAGACAGTTCAATTATTTCGTCGAGCTTCATTGTCTCGGCGCTTTTCTGGTAGTCACCACTGTTGATCCTGGCTATCAGGAATTGCAATGGTTTGGGAATAGTGTGCCGGTTTTATCAAATTCAAATGTTTATTGCCTAACAAAGTACATAATTTAACATTTCCAGATGTCAAGTGAATGCGCAGTTTACTGTGTTATACCGATTATTCAGGTATGCAAAATTTATCATTAAAATTATACAAATTCACAACCCAATAAAATAAAATTATACCAATTAATACCATAAACCGGGCAAAAAGCACGTGTTTTGTTATGTACTTTTTCTGACGAATAAAGACGAAAGAGCTAATTTCGTCATGTTTTTAATTTAATCTGTGGGTTCTTCGTTCTTCTTGCAAGGTTGGCAGAGCGATTGGCTGCTGCGCTCCGTATCGCAGGTTCGATTGCCGCACGGTGCAAATATTTTTAGGGACCTACAAAGAGCCTAGTTGTTTTGGGTCTGGCTGTTTGTGTATGTGAGTTTAAATGTTTATAAACGCACCCATATTATAGGAGGTACAGTAATTTTGTCAGTTAGTTAGAGACCAATTTCTCATACCCCTAACAAATCCAAACTCTGGGCTACTAGTGACAATATCTTGATGGTATACCTCACAACAATTTGCCCAACTAGCAGGGCTATTGCGTATCTTTCTAAATGTCAGTGGCTATCATAGTGTACCTCGATTAAATGTCAAATGGTTCCATTTTGTACCAAACCATTACTATTTGACAGTTAATCGATGGACACTACGATATAGCCACTGACATTTAAAAAGATATACAATAGCCCTGCGGTAACGAATTTTGAATACAGTCACAATTCAATTATACAGGGTGTATACTATTACACAGGGTGTCCTCAAACCGTTTGACAGTCGCCAACCAATAATTTACCCCAGTTATTAGATCGTTACTATCATTACCTACAGCTAGGTTATCTAGTAATTAGCAATCACATCATGTTCCAGCCAATTGATTGGTTGTCATGTACTCATGACAGTTATTGCTTTAATGATCTGTCGTGTATGGCGGCAAGTGTTTGCTGTTATTTTAGGGTCAATTTGCGAATTGTTGGCCGTTTGACAGTTGTTAACTCAATTGCAGGATTTGGGGAAAACGTAATGCTAATTGGTTTTATTTATTACGTTCTTTAAAGATTGTACTCTGTGTACCTATGGTCTATATATATTTAAGAAGACAAGATGTCGTAAAGGCTACGTAATAAAATGACTTGAAGTCATGAAAACCATAATACTGTAAAACTTTAACCTACGCATTGTTTTGACCTTATCAAAACTAAGGTCCATTTGCATCACCAAGTGTATAAAAAATAAACAGTTACGTCAAGACTGCCAGACTCCTAGACTCAATTAATAGCGCTAAATACATTTTCTGGCGCACCTAAGAGCCACAAACTGTCTTAATATCATACTGAGTAACAAACATTTTGTATTTTTACTCTGGCTTAACTCTAATGTCATAGTAAACAAACGGCCTATATTACACAAATATTTTTTTTTATAAAAATGAACCACATTTACAAAAAAAAAACTCAATAAGAAAAGTACAGTCGGACACATAAATTACTAACATAACCCCGTTAAACACGGGCCACAACTGGCGTGCTTAACGATAGGTATTCTTAAGTCTTTTTAATTAAATTTCTTTGTTCATAATCCTCAGCTTTGCGCAAAGTCTTAAATTAATTTTGTACTCATTTGTTTGAGGTTGCGGTTTAAGAGCAACGTTTTGATTGGTCGTTTAAATTGTATGTTTTAATGGACGTACGAGTATGTGTGGATATCGTGCTGTTATGTAGGTTAAGACTCGGTTTCTGGAACGAAAGTTAATAATACGTCAACGTTGAACGCAAGTGCGACTGGCTTGGAAATTCCTTTCAACTGAGGCCCAGTACGAGCGCGCGGAGTAACCTTAGCGTAAATATGTCGATTTTTTAAACGAAAATTAAACGCAAAAAAGTGAAAATAACCTTTTGAAGACAAATCAAACAAAAGCTTCTAAAGTCGGTGATCACACCGACTTTAGAAGCTGTTGTTTATACGTTGTTTATGATGTTTATACGTTGAAGGTAGGAACGCGGAGATAATGAAACGAGTGTCGTCCTTGATAGCTATTTTATTACTGATTTTGGGAAGCGGTTACACTGACATATTGGCACCGTATAACTATGTGTGGGTGCGCACTCAAACATACACATCACGGTGCCTTTGTTTATTTGCCACCGACTTCCAGAAGCTGATTTTTCCTCAAAAGGTTATTTTTCATTCATTTGATTTTTATTATGCAAAAAATGCGTCTTTAGTTGAAAATAAGTAAACTCATTACTCTGCAAAAAAAAACAGCATTTATGAAGGCATAAACTGCAAAAGAAAAACAGCCGACAAACAAGTTCAAAAACGCATTTAAATATTATGACAAAAATCTTCTGGAATACTGAATCAAATTACAGTAAAATAAAAGCGTGTCTCAAATTAGCGGCCATTTTGTATCCCTCTCTCTAAACGATGGTACAAATTAAAAGAAAACGGCCATTTGACGAGATCTACTTCCTTCCCTTTGATACCATTTAAACCCTTCGTTAATTTCTTCATCTCTTACAAATTGTATTTAGCTTTGAAAAACGGATTACCACGTTTAAAGAAACTGTTTCTATGTAATGAAAAGGTCTTGGTTTTTAACTAAGTGTACATTTTCTTTATGCCCCGTTCACGTCCTCAGGTGACGTTACTTACGTCAACGCCACGCGTGGGTTATTGGGGAAGATCGTTAAAGCTAATAGTAGATGGCGCAACCATAGCTAGGTCGCTATTTTGAAATATAAAATGACGTTACAAGATTTAATTACTTTATTTAAGAACAACCAACAACGCGTACACCACAAATACATGGTATTGTTTTTACATTCTTTATTGTAGCCCGATAGTGTAGGTATGCCTGGTTGATTTTCAATCTGTGACCATGCTTGGAGCTAGTTACATAGTAAAGTTGCCGTCTCTGTTGTTTTCTTTTGCGTGAGTAGTATCGCGTCGAGATGACGTCTTGTGGCATGCTCTAAACAAAATTTCCGCCGTTGGTTTTTCTCCACAGGCTCCTGTCGCAAAACGCGTGTCGCTCAATCGTGTATATTATGGCCGTTTACTTATTCCGACCCCAACTTAGTGGGATAAGGCAGATAATGATAACTTAGGTTTCCTTTAAAGCTGCGGGTTGTTCGCAAGAGATACTGCGGCCTCGACATAAAAGGCTAAGAAGGATCATGGATGGTTTTTAGTCAGTAGAAGTTTGACACTCCCTTTCGCTCTGCCCAAGAGCGGGAGGGGTTATTTGATGATTTCCCACACCCAAAAAAAAAAGGTTTCCTTTAAAGAAGCATCATCATCATTCTCCTGGCCTTATCCCAATTTATTTGGGGTCGACACAACATGTCTTCTTCATCCATACTTCGCTATTACTCGTCATCTCAGTAGTCACCTTATTTCTAGTCATATCATCATTCATCATCATCAGCCTATAATGTTCCCACTGCAGGGACTCGGCCTTATAATCACACATCATCCTTCACACAGGATTATAATTCTGGCTTGCGCAAAACGCCTCTTTCGCAAAATGTCTACGTAGTAAAATAGACATTTTACTACGTAGACTTTCTCATAAGAAGAATGAACAAAAAATTATTTAAAAAGATACACAGTGCAAATAAAAAGTTCTTTGATTAAGTTTTATGTTATACTCAAAGTCAACTGAAAGAATATATTAATAAACATCAATTTGTGCGACGTCTGAATATTTTTGATACTTTGGTTCATCAAAAAGCAACCGTGTAGGGTGGTGACAGAATAGAATTTTCTTTATCAACATTCTACGCAATAACTTTTTATAAACGACCTAACCTATTTTTTTTTGATGTTTTCTTTTTCTACTTATTGTGCGTGTATACAGTCAGGTACTCATATGGAAACGGGGCAATATTTTAACATAACCGGACCGGTTTTAGCAGTTCGTCAAATTGCTGTGTTAGAGATATTTTAAAAAGATGTCAAGGAAGGTGTGGTTTGAATATATGTACATATAACGATATGTTGATGATAGCAAATAATTTTCATGTCATGTGATATGGACGAAAGTTTCCTAACACAATTAAATTTTATTGTATCCTACCGTGCAGGCAAGTCAATGACCACATTGTATCTAACAATGGTGCATTATCGAAATGTTATGGCCAAGTGAAAGATTACTAAAAATATTTTGTTTGGCGGTAAAGCTTAAAATTCAGTACGTATTACGGCTAAAAGGGCACAAATTTCGGTCATTTCGAAAACTTTTCCATCATGTGTTGTCTTCTAAAAGTACTATATTTATTTTCAGCTTTTTAACATGACATAACTTGTGAAACATGGGTGTATTATTGTATATGTACACCTCTGCCTAGCTGTGTGGTGTTAGTGGTGTGAGGTTATTCTAACAAAATCTTTCCATTGTTCCAGGAACATAAGTGTGGTGCGAATACAATGATCCGTTGTATGTGACGTAAGTCGAGTGCGTGTGCGCAGTGCATCGGTGACGTAGTGAGTGACAGTTAACAAACATGGCGGACCCCGACGCGTTCGACGACGAGGTATGGTACCGAAGGTTTTATTTAAGGATTTATTTTTATTTAAAGGACTTTTGGGTCACATTCAATCCCGTTTGTATTTATGGGGACCTCTTCCGTACTTTTCTAGACTACTGGATGCGTCTCGAATTCTCCATTTTATCAACGAGTGAACAGATTTTGAAAGAACGAATCGACTTTGTGGTTTTTAATCATTGATATAAAAAACTAAAGATACGGTCGACCGAACATTTAGACCACATACAGAGAATCACCGCCATACAGAGAATCGGTGTAGTATGCTCGTTAACGTAACCTTGTATAAGCGGCGTAGTATTTTCGAGGTATAAAGAACATAAATAAATCTTTTAATAAAATTTACGACCGCACCCGGAGAGAGCCGATCGTGGACTAGTTCACTTCGGCTTAGGAAAGACCGTTTTAGGACCAAGTTCGAGGCGTCATTGTAACATGCGGTCCGCCCAGTCCTTACGCAGTAATATATAAGTCAATGTTTTTAATGCTAGGATTTGCAGGGTCCAGAGTTACCTGAGACGCGCTTACCTTTTACAACACACAACAAGCTGTAGCTTCAATATTTTTAGTGTACCATTGCTGGTACACTGCTTGTCTAAGCCTACGCTTAAACCTTCCTAGGCCTGGAAAAAAACTGTTCTTTCAGAAAAAGAAACGTATTAAAGCCTCGCATATTTACTGAGGCTTTTAATAGATTTCGATTCGGAATGTCATCTGTCTATCTCGCTTACTTTCATAATGCCAAAAAAAGATAAACTTATTGAACCGAAATCGAATCGAAACGTTTGTGAATTCTTTAATACAATTTTAATTATTCGTAAAAATCCGACATAAAATAACCTCAAATAGTTGTACTTAATTGTCGTGGGTTCGAACCCAGACAGGCGCAATACTTTGTGTAATTTATTTCATCACCACTGCTCTCGAAACGGTGAAGGAAAACATCGTGAGGAAACATTTGTGACATCTACCAATCTGCACTGGGCCCGCGTGGTAGATTATAGCCTATCCCTCTCATAGGGAGGAGGCCTGAGTCCCTGCAGTGGGAACATTATAGGCTGATGATGATGATGAATTGTCTTGGGCAATTTTACTGTTTATTTTATAACCGTCAAAACATTCTGCGCATTCACACTTACATTACTTACTCGCATTTTGTGTGTTTTAACACACAAAATGCGAGTAAGTAATGTAAGTGTACTAGGGTTCCATGACAAGTTCTATAATTACTTCTTTACTAAGCGGATTTCCACCGAACCTGATCTCGTTCATATTCTATCTCCGTACTCCAAGCTGGAAAACTACCTCATTTTCATACAGTACAGTAATACTAACCTTATATTGCGGAAACACTGCAGTTTCTGTCTTATTTAAAGTTAGATTAACCCGTCAACTAGCTCTTGGTATGTGTGTAATGCGGTTTTGAGTTCAAATCGTACCGTATTGCTCCATCGCCATTTGTTGGGCAGTATTCCAATTTTGAATGTAAATAACGGTTTTTGCGTTTAAAATTGTTTTTAATTCGTGTTGGCATTCGTGATTCATTGGGCATTACAGATTAGATAGGAAACTGTAGGTTTTAAAAAACTCGTTGACTTTTTATTGACACAGTTTTTGGCTTAACATGTTGACTGCCAGACTGACTGTCGTCGGGCCGCGCCGGATACCTTATGACTGCTAGTATTTCGCGTCAGGGAGTTCGCGTCGGACACCGCGAATCTGCATGACTTCGATAACTTTAACGTTTCGACTGCTTTAACTAAACCACTACTGATATTATTTTTATAGGTAGACACATTGACTTATATATTACTGCGTAAGGACTGGGCGGACCGCATGTTAAAATGACGCCTCGAACTTGGTTAGGACCAAGTTTCGGTCCTTCCAAACGGTCTTTCCTAAGCCGAAGTGAACTAGTCCACGATCGGCTCTCTTCGGGTGCGGTCGTAAATTTTATTAAAACCTTTATTTATGTTCTTTATACCTCGAAAATACCACGCCGCTTATACAAGGTTACGTTAACGAGCATACCTACTACACCGATTCTCTGTATGGCGAACGCGTCGAGCAAATGTTCGGACCGTAATCTTTAGTTTTTATATCAATGGGTAGACATAGCCATTGTGCCTATATAATTCACTGAAAAGTCGTTAGAATAATTATAATCACAACAAAAAAATAGTTAAATTAAAAAATCCCGCCGCCGCGTCGGGTCAAGCGTGTAACACACATGTGACCCAAAGCGGCGCCCACAGAAGGAAAGACAGTCGGACTTCCTTGCTGGCCGCGATGGACACTGTTGTCCATTTGACATCTCGGAAAATAATGAGTGAATATAGTCAGTCATTCAGAACGAGGAGGAGCGTTCGTGGTTTAATATTAATTGCCACTCGGCTCAATCTTTAGGTTAAGGCGCGCTTGCTTAGGCTGTGGAAGGGTGACCGCCCATTACATACCGAGTTTCCTCCGTGCCCCGGAAAGCACGTTAAGCTGTTGGTCCCGGCTGCCATTTCTGATTGTTTTTTGGAGCCCCTTTAATTAACAAAAGAATTTAAAAAAAACAAATTGTGTGAATCGCTGTTTTCGTAAGTCGCCCATTATTTTTGAGTCATTTCCTGACATCATCGTTCTCTTGCCCTTATCCCAATTTATTTGTGGTCGGCGCAGCATGTCTTCTTCTTCCAAACTTCTCTATGACTCGTAATCTCATCAGACACCGCCTTTCTTGTTATATCATCCTTAACACAGTCCATACATCGTTTCTTTGGTCTACCTCTATTCTTTTTTACCTCTCCACATTCATATTCAAAACTCCTCACGAAATTTTCCTGACAATATTTGCAAAAAAAAAAACAACGATTTTTGAACGACTCTTGGTTTATGCGCGGCCCCTGGGAAAGTGTATTGTCGGACACATGGTGTCTGTCATGGCCCTTAACGTGATGAACTAAATTTTAAAAACTTTATTGTGTTAAGTGTCACTGATTAGATTACCTAAGCCTAATAAAACGTTCATACTCCTAATAGGGAACAATATGAGTAAAAATGATTTTGTCGTTAGTAACATAATTATTGGGACATATTTCCTTATTCATTTTGTTTACTGTGCTTTCAATAAAGTTTCAAATTAATCAACGCTTTTTCCCCTTCGAATAAAATCAAAAGTCAATCGAACCGTTTTTCAACTCTTTCAACCTTTTTTTAAAAATCCTTTTAGCTAAAGCAGCCACGTGTTCCAAGTTTGAAAATACGTCAATTAAAAGTATATTGGTAGCAGTAACTGGCGCGCTTTTATTTTGCCATATTTTCGTTCTAACTGCGTTTTCACGACTTTTTGGGTGAAATATATTCGAAAAATATAGCTTTATTTCCCAGTTGGGGTTTTATTCGAACAGAATTATTCACTGTACATAAAGAAAAGGAATCGGATGTTGTAGATTTTTTTGGATGACATTTTGTTTGTGAATTTGCCAACGTATGCAGCCAGTGTTTCATTTTTAACGAGCGGATTATATGTTACTGAAAATATACTGGGAAAGTAGTACGTAGATCACAATAATCTGTTATCTACAACAGGAGAAGCAAATGAACTAAAGACTTTGAGTAAATTAATAATATATTATTATATTCTGCTATCATCCTTTTATTGTAGGAGGTTGGAATTTTTCGCTTGTAGATAAAACATATCATATTTTTTAGACAAACCTCAAGTTTGGTAAGTTAATTTAATATTTAGTGGTAAATAAACAGATAGCACAGTAAGAAGGTTTATATTAATTAAACCAGTCGAAGTTTATATATTTTTAAATATTCTTAACATACTATGCGATCATTGACTGCCTCGTTGGTCGTAAGTGCTACTGCTGAGCCAGAGGTTCTGGGTTCGATTCACAGGTTGGACAAAGTGTTATTGAGTTTTGACAACAGGAATTTCTCAGTAGCAGACACGGAGTCTGGATTTGTGCCCATCGCACTAGGCTCATTTCCTTATTACGTGTAACTTAAACATAACTAGCGAAATGTGGGGGATTATTAGGTACACCTCTGCCTAACCCTTCCCTTCGGAGATAACCGGCGTGATGTTACGTTATGTGATCATAAGATAGCAGTAATGCCAATAATATAATCAATGCACTAGTTCTATAAGAAACCCAGATGTGTATTTGTATTCACCAGGCATGCAGGAATGAATAGAAGCATGCGTTCGGAATCCTAGCAGGTGCGTTGCAAGGAGGCGTTCTATCACGTACATAGAATATAGATGTTTCAGCGCGGCAATGGTGGAATTAGGTAAATATTATGTATTTATGTGAGAAATAGAAGAGATGTGCAGGGAATGTCTGTGGTTGTCTTGTTTTGGAGTTTTCAGTATGTGTTGGGATGGTTTCCTCATTTTTAAAAGTAAATATTAAAGTTTTTTGTTTTTACCGTGCCTTTAATTAGCTTCACCTGTAACTAACTAAGTAAAAAAACCTTAGAAGTTAAATATGACCCAATTACAGATTTCCGCTTCTAAACTATTACCTATATTTTATTTAGTTATTTCCTTTAAAAACAAATTAATATTCGCTTTTCGGCCAAGAAATCATTGCTACAATTTCTTATTATTTTATTGGCTTTGAGTAGGTAGCAGAAGAAGATTATATTAAAAACATTTCAAAATTGGTTTAAAAGGATAAAATACAATATCAAAATAAGAAAACTAAATCTGGAAAGCCTTTGATATACTTCACCACCAATAAATTACAGTCTACAACTTTAACCTCTTTTTTCAACAAAAACCCTTTATCTATCTTTATCACGATACAAAACACTGGACTCTAACATACCGATATATTATATCCTAACCCTTAAATAACGGCATTTTGATCGCTCCGGTTTTGGCAAAAAACTGGTGAGTGCCGAAACCCCAATATTTTATACATCGGGAACATAGTTGGGTTTTTGTTGCTTTTACTGGAGAATATGATAGGTCGATGGCTTTTTATTTATATAACACACACACAGCCTCGCGGTTGGTCTAGTGGTCGCAAGCCTGCGCCACTTTCAAACTTTCTCTGATGTACTAGTTCCTTATTTTATCCATTCGCGTTACACCACGCGAATGCTAAGGGATGCCCCTTAGCATTCTCGTCTCAGCCACATGCAATTGCCATCATTTTTGCCCCAACATTTTGATTCATACAAAACCACAGATCTAACAATGGTTTAGTCGGTATAAAAAAACTGCGGAAACTTCCTGCCCTTGTCGGATTCTGATTATAATATACCACTTTTCACACTTGTACCTTTTTTTTTGTTGGCGTGTGGAAAATCATCAAATAAAGGGGTTATTTCTTGCTCTTGGGCAGAGCGAAAGGGAGTGTCAGGCTTCTACTGACTAAAAACCACCCATGTTCCTTATTAGCCCTTCATGTCGAGGCCGCGGTACCTCTTGCAAACAACCCGCAGCCCCGACGGGACCCGCAGCCCCGACGGGACCCGAAGCCCCGACGGGACCCGCAGCCCCGACGGGTCACACTTATGCCGTAATAAGGTTGTAAAGTGGTGGACTGTCTGTGAACTTGGTAGTACCTCCTGCATAAGTCGTCAATGTCTGGTATTCACAGCAAGTCCGTAAAACATTCGCACCAGTTTGAACGAACCTGAAATGAAATGATTTTGTTTTGTTTCAGTTTTGGTAAAAAATAAATAAAAAGTACCTAAGTTCCGTTCACGTTAAATCGCACTGAAACTCCTGAAACACATTTAAACTTTTCTGTTTTGAAAAGCAAAGTTTTCATTTATTTTATTTCAATATTTTCTGTCAGAAGCACAATTTTATGTAATTTTTAGTTAAAAGTTTGTATTTCTCAAATACATACAATTTATTAATTATTTTATTTTTTGCATTATTGTCGCATTCTCACCTACAATCCTAGTTTCGAATGTATGAATTGTGTTAACGTTTTTAATAAGGGATTTCGTACGCAAAATACTCGTTTTGGACCTGAAGACGCGAACACTAAAACCGTTATAAATATAATACAATAAGGTGCAGTTTCCCGACATTTGTTTTTTTTTTATTGTAATTATTAACAGTTTCATGTGTTTTGGCCAAACACATGAATTTCATTTGCCAAAAGTTAACTGAGGTTTGTAATGATCTATCGATTTATAATTTGCTTATTTTCACAACTTTTGATTTCAGTCTGAAATAATGTGCTCTTGTTTAATCCGAAGGCAGTGCAAATTACTTTAATTAAAAAATAAAATCTTGGTCAAGAGCGAGCTCTTTTTAAGCAAATAAGTTTTGTTTGGGGCTGGTTTTAGCTTACATAAATTCTTAAAAGAAGATTTAGTTGTTTGGATTATCTGAAAATATTATAATACCGAAGGGTGGAAAATTCTTTCACCCTTTTTTTGTAGGACCTTTATATAACCTTTTCTATAAATACTTGTTATTAAAAATACGTTAAAAAAATAAATTAAAAGTTTTTTTTATTTCTAAACCATGGCCACCCTATTACGTTTTTTGATAATTTATCTAGCCTATGTTACCCGGGGTGACGCAATGAATCTAACGATACCACATACATCAAAATCGGTTCAGGCGTTTAGAAGTTATGGTGGAATAAAGAAACTCACAAACAAACATACGTACATACATACATACATACATACATGAACGTTAAAAACATAACACCTTTTTTTTTGGGCAGTCGTGTAAAAATAGAACGTATTTTTGAAATTTTGAGGCGATGAAACGAAAAGAAAAAAAGATCAATGAGATTTTGTATGTAACATCACGCCTCTTATCCCGGACAAAGAGGTGAGACAGAGGACACATGTCGTCAGTTATGATAAAGTTCCACGTAATAGGCCTATTGTTATCAATCAGGCATCAATTCTGTCTTTGTCACCACGCTGATGAGTTATTTTTGCACAAAATATTAGTTCTGTGTTCCACAGTTATTTTGGCTTAAGTGGCTTGTTAAACTACACAAAGAACAGTGAACCACCTTTGCCCGTTCCCTTTTCCCAAAAATTGTTAAATTACCACACAGTAGTCTAGAATTAATCACAAAGATCTTGAAAATCCGCTAAAGAAACCTAAAACCCCGCAAAAATTTAATTTATTAAAGAAATCCAATTCAGTTTGGAAAGAAACTAACAGTTTTATACAAAAACGGTTTGGTAGAAGGATTTCACCGTTCTTTTGCACGTTCGTCGACTAATGCGCTATTGTAGTGAGCTGGCAACTTCTCGTTCGTAATGAGCCCGTAATGAATTCTTGGCAACCCTAGACGGTCGACAGGGTTGGCGGGGACCACTACCTTTGAATTTTTAAATTAAAAATGTGTTTTTTGTTGACGAGTGTTAGGTAGCTGTAGCTTTTTATACGAAAAAGAACGTAAAGCTCACTGCCTGTCTACAATATGAATACCTAAAGTTGTTGTTGATCGGACCCAAGTTTTTGAACATGACGTCCTTTTTTTGAGTGTGGAAAATCATCAATGACTTGAAGGGAGTGTCAGACGACTGACTAAAAACCACCCATGTCTTCCGAATAACCCGCAGACATATGTTTTGCAGATGTTTATTTGGAAAAAGCTGGACAATCCATGGCCATCGTGTATCATCCACGGTTTCCTGGAAACTGCCTTAGAGTTTTCTGCTCTAGGGCATTTTTTGGAGTTTGGGAAATCATCAAACAACTCCTCCTGCTCTGGGTGGAGTGGAATTAAGGGAGTGTCAGACTTCTACTGACTAAAAACCACCCATGTTCCTTCTTAGCCATTTGTGTCCGGGGTCGCGGTTTGTTTGTTTGTCTTCTCAGTTTGTTGCTCAGCTTGTTTTTTAGAACTTAACAAACTGCCAGCCCTGGACGCTCAAGCTTGTTAGGGTTGCAACACTGCGGAAATAGCATAATTGACACATTTTTACTATTGTAAAATGAGGTTTTAATTACCCGTGGCTTTAGAAAAGTCCAAGTACCTTTTCTAGCAGGTTTCTCTCCAGGGATTTAAATTTCTAAAGGATTACTTTTGGAAAGGTGTGCAGTTATGAAACTTGTGTTTAGAAGTTTTTTTGATTAAGGTGTTAATTAGAAGTTAAAATGATAAACATTGAGTGGGATTTTTTGAGTATTAATGTCGTTTATTATTGCTAGAATACCAAAGAAATAATGGACATGTTTTGTTACATTATGCACGCTGAAAGCCTACACAACTGTAAGTTGTTTTCGGAGCTATTCGTGTATCTAAAATGGCTTATAACTGAATTGTAAAGTTTTTGTTTTTCAAGCTTATGGTAGAATGCCACTTTTTCTAGGCCCTGTGGGGGTTACCATGAGGATTTAAAGCAATATTGTTTTAATGTAACACCAGTGAGGAAAACAGACGAAGCTGTATAGGACGCCTAGTGCCAGTTTTCTTCACGCTGAAACAACAAACATTCACCATCATTATTCTCTTACCCTTATCCCAATTCATTTGGGGTCGGCGCAGCATGTCTTCTTCTTCCATACTTCTCTGTTTCGCATCACCAAAAGAGACATTTTTTTTAACCAGAGTTTTTTACAAAAATTTTTTTCCAGGGCTTCAGAATTTTGAGATAGTCTTTTAAATACTTCGTGTTTGTATACAAAAGGCTTTACTTCGCCAATAACTTATCTATAATAAAAGTTAACTTCAAAAAAAGAAAGCCAACTTCCATTTTTTCTTACGACTTTTCTAAAGCAGATATTATTATGAATACATTTTCTCGTTTTTTAATTCATAGATAAGCTTGGGTCTTCCTCTAAATGCGAATAAATGGTTTTAATTTTGAAAGAGCTTAGCTCTCGCCCGCTCAGTGGTTTCTCGTTATTTTCCTATTAGTGCTCCCTTGTGGTGTAGATTGTCTTATATTAAGGGTGATAAGGTTGGAAATGGGTTTGCAATTTACATTGAGCCTTTATTTTTTTGTTGTATTGGCAAACAAGCCGAGAATTATCCGATGGGTTTTTGTATCGTCTTTTCTATTGATACCATAATTGTAGGGCCATCTTCTTTTTTTTTGGCCTAGTCTTCCCAACTGTGTTGGTGTGGGCTTCTAGTCCACTCGGATGCAGCTAAACACTAGTAATGGATACATGCATGCGACTGGAAAAATTGTGAGGAATCCTCAAATAACCCCTCCCGCTATTGTGCAGAGCGAAAGGGAGTGTCAGACTTCTACTGACTAAAAACCATCCATGTTCCTTCTTAGCCCTTTATGTCGAGGCCGCGGTATCTCTTGCAAACAACCCGCAGCAAACCAGCATGCCTAAGAGATATATTTCGAAGGGATATACCACTAAGTCAGACATCCATTGGCGGCAACCACACGAGGAGAAAGATGGAGACACCGATTTGATCTCCACAACCCAGTTAGTACTGGGCAATATGGTACCCTGTACTCTGTCCTTAGATTGGTTGTCAGATTTTCGGGCCCCTGACTACCTGTAGCGGTAGTCAGTGACCCGAAAGCCGTATGCTGGTAAAGGAATTACAATGGAAACTGAACTTTACAAAATACTTTTTTTTAAATGAAACAATTTAAATAATTCGAATAGCCACGCTATTAACGAGCAAATAAAGAGCTTTCAAAAAGCTTGGGCGACAAAATTTCTGCCAATGAGCTGCCAAGCAAATGCTTGACTCACAGTGTACTTAATGAAATTTTGGTGGACGGGGAATTTTGACGTCCGCAAAATCATTAACGGTGGAAATTATTAATGAGTGGATTTATTTGGTCCACTGCTGGACATAGGCCTACCCCTGGTGTCGCCACATTGGCCGGTCCCATGCGTCTCGCATCCAGCGGGTCCCCGCAATCTTCACCAGGTCATCGCTCCACCTAGTCACTAGGTGGACCGATGACTTCCACTAGGTCCTAGTGGAATGCCTTCTAACGCAATGTCTTACGGTTCGCGGTCGCCATGCACTCTAGAAGTTTTCGGCTCCATCGGCCATCCGTTCTGCGAGCAATGGTATAGTAATGTATCATCATAATGTGTAATTAATTATGTATAATGTATAGATTTCAGGAAAGCTTTTCGTCATGTAAGAAAATGATTTTGAATGAACAATTGGCTGCAAATTTATGGAACATTTCCGTCGTATAGGTTGGAAATTTTCTACGGGACAGCTGTATAGTTTTTTTTTATTACGGTCCCATGGAGAAAGATGTTCAGTTTGATAGCTTTTACCACATCCTTAAATTATTACATGTCATTTTAGGAGTCAAATGTGTGCACATCTATTTTAGAAGCCTACTGTGATATTATGTAAGCCTAAGTAATATGGTTTTAGTCTTATTTCAGAGTGGGAAAGAGATGCCGCTAAAAGTCCCCTATAGCTCAGTCTCTTTATCACACTGGAGTATCATTAAAATAATAGTGATTTAAGGTGATGGTAACACCATACCTGTTTTTTAAAAGAAATGTCTATTCAATTAGATCCACTTCGATTCCACTCAACTCTTCACCAACACTGCAGAAACGTCCAATTACATCACACCAACCGAATAAAAAGACAAAAACAAGACACTATCAATAAATGGTTACTTCTAATTGGTTTCAGTCCGACGGCTCCCAATTACAGAGCAGTAGAGAGTGCTTCTGCTTTATGGGGCCCTAGTAACAGCGAGTATGGTTTCAAGGGTTTTGAATAAAATAGTGCTCTCTACAATTTCGTAATGGCACAACGGAATTAAGTTGAGCATGATTAGAACTTTGTTATTGGGTTTTTCTATAAGGAATAACTAGCAAAATGCGGGTGATAGGTATACCGCCATCAAACCTTTCGGAGATTCCAGGTGTGATGTTTTGTTATTATGTAGATTTATTTACAGCACCCGGAAATATTTATTTTAGAGTCAAACAAAATTGCATAGACAAAATTGCAACGGAAAGTTTAAATATTATGTGAAGCATTGATCAAGTTGGATACGTCATGATAGCATTTATTGTCTTCAACAATAGTTTATAAAATAAAACCTATTATTATTTCAAAAGGCATCGAGCTACTTACTTGTTAGACTATGCAAATAGATATTCTGACTGACAGCTAACAATTACGGTGGAGCTCTAGAATATGCTAAACGTACAACTGACAGCGAAGAATGATTGTTTTAAAATTCAACGGAAAAATGTTGGCACGTTTCTTTGAATAACTTTTGTTGTTCCAAGGCTAGATAATGTGGTGCAGATGTTTCATCGATTTGGTAGTTAGCAAAAATATCTGGGAGCTTGATGAAAGAAATAAAGTAATCTAACAAATGTATTCAGTTTTATTTTTGTTCAAATTAGGCTGATAATCACAGTTTTTACACGTCAAAGTTTACAAGTGGCAGTCCCCCAAAACGCCCGCTTATAGTATTTAAGCTGGGAAGAAGAACTGGCGGAACAAACTTCCCAGCACACATTTATCTGGCAAGTTAATATTAACAAAGAATTCATTACATTAAAATTATTGTCACATGTCAGCAGTTCTAAAGGCCGCCGTATTCTGCAGAGCACGGACATCTTTCAGAACTGATAAAAAATCAACTTAGACTGGAGCTGCAGTATGTGCTTAATTAATTAAGTTCTAAAATATGTTGCCGGCTTCTCGCTGGTTCTCAGGCCACACACTAGTGTCGACACTACAGACTAGAATAGGAAAGAAATAGTGTCAATGTTATTGTCTTCGTCAAGTGGCGGCGGGTGTCTGTATTGTGTTCATACATTAATTAATGGTTTAATTTAAACTAGTATTTTGTTTATTAGTTGTCCATTTTTAACAGGCATACGTGTCATATTAAATGTTTTAAGAAAATTATATAAATGTGTGTTCCGTGGTAAGGGCTTCAAAACTTAGAGATTAGATTTTATACCGGCTTCAGTTCAACCAATGGGTATTTCATCAGTTTTAGTACGCATAGTAATGTCCTAAACTTTGACTTGCTCGATTTTCGCTATTATATTTGCTTTACCCAAGACGGTCCGTACCTCTATATAAGTCTGGCAATTAGATATTTATGGATACGTTGTTTTGACATTGTTCATGGTAAAACTTAACCTTTACTGCCTCTTAGCTAAAATAGTACTAAATTATACCTGGCTCAATGGCCTTAGACGTTCGTGCAAGTCGATTTCATAAACGAAAACAATAAAATTATAATAATATTCAAAGAAAGATGTAAAAGATAAAGTATCAATTAGCCTTCAGTCTTATCTTTTGAGACACGCAAGGATCATAAATAAAATAGAATAAATAAACTAAGGGATTTCACTCTACGTCGGGGGAAATAGTTTTTCCGAGTACTAGGCTGACATGTGGTGGTAAGAGGTTTTGTGTAAATCCGTCGCGGGTGAGACACGTATGCGGATAAATCCTAAAGCTTCGTTTACACGAGGAGAGTTTCTTGACGCGAATAAGTCTGTTATTAAAAGGAGATTAGGCACGCGTAAAGGATTGTGCGTGTGTATCATATCGAAAACTTTCAAGTTTTCGCAGAAATAATAAATAGGAAGAGTTTTTATTATTTCCCGACTCATCATCTCCCTAAACAATGGTTTGGCAATTGCTTGCCCAACCATGTTGGGGTTGGCTTCCGGTTTAACCGGACGCAGCTGATTATCAGTATTTTACATGGAGCGACTGCCTATCTGACCTCCACAACTGTCTGTACTGGGTAATATGATACCCCTTGGTAAGACTGGTTGTCAGACTTTCAGGCCACTGACTACTACCTGTAACGACTGAACAAAGGTCTATATGTGGCAGCCAGGACCAACAGCTCTACGTACTTTCCGAGGCACGGAAGAAACTCGGTACTGGGTGGTCACCTTTCTACGGACCAACCTAGGTAAGCACGGCTTAACCTAAAGATTGGGCCGAGCGAACATCGAACACATTAAATCGCTCGGCAATTGTTGCCTACGAGTCTCGAATGAACATTTTCTCAACAGTAAGTGCATGGAAGATTTCCCTCGTCTAACCGAGTCTTTATTTCCCCTTATCCTTCGCGGTTTAGTTTCGCTGCTTCGCTTCATGTTGCCTTAGTAAATGGGGAAGTTTTATGGTGTGGTTTGTCGTTTTTTATGGAAACTTCATGGCATAATCACTGCTGTTATGTTGTCAAGGTTACAAAATAGTGGAGTGATGGAAACTTTTATTGGTTACCAGATTCATTTTGTAAGTACCTACTCCATTATTTACTTTCGCGGAAATTCTGTCAGGGGCGTTCCCCGTCGTATTAAATACTTTAGTCTTAATGTCGTTTTTCTGAAAAACATCTAGGCTGGGTTTTGTATGGCTTATAGATATAGGCCATACATAATATTTGTTCCGTGCAGAGATCTAACCCGAGACACGCAGCGCAGCAGCCAATCGCTCAGTCACGGCGCCAACCGTGCCGTCACAAAACAAAGGAAAGCGCTTGCCTCGGGGCTTACGAGCAGTAAGTCGTGGGAACGGCTTCTGCTCGTGAGTAAAGTCCGTCACCACTGGGCCACCACGACTATTCCATTTACTTTCCTCATTTTCTAATACAAAACTTGACACAAGCTAATATCTAAGTCTTTGCGCTGCACTTGAGACACCGTCTAACTCAGCCAGTAAGTATATTAAGGAACTTACAACGGCGTCACTTAGAACCAGAGACAACTTCGACGTATTGTGTTGAACTTAAAGGTTTCGTAGTACAGGAGCAAGTTTACTTCGAACTTCTTTTGGTTTATTTTTAAACTTTTCTATGGGAAATCGAAATCATTACATAAAAAAAATACAGTATGTTTGTTTAAACGACGACCATATTAAAACCCGATACATACTAAAAAAAATATGAACGAAAAAAAGAGATAAATAACAGACAGAACCATACCAAATATTTCGCAAAAGTTTCGCAAATCTGCGCTTATCACGGAAAATGTGCGTGGGTCAATGAATTTTAGGTACAATCCATTTTTCCTTTTTTTTTTGGGAGAGACTCTTTTATTTTTTAAATTTTTGTATAGAATCGTAAAGCGGTTCACAGAATACCAAGTGTCAACTGTGTAGTCTTTATAGTTTCTGAATAAAGTTTCTGTGACATACGGAAGGACAGACGGACAGACAGACATGACGAATCTACAAGGGTTCCGTTTTTTGCCATTCGGCACGGAACCCTAAAAAACTTCAACGACGTCATCTCCGTCTTACCAGGCAAACATATCTAAAGAGAAGTTTGGCTTATCCGTCATCAACATAAGCTACAACACATACAGTATATTATGTGAGCTTAAACGATTATGCAGCAAATAACATTTAGATTGAATGAAGTAATTAATGGATATTAGAAATACCTGCTAGCAACATGCTATTACTCATAGTTAGGGTTGACAGATAAGTGTTTAGGATTATTTGCTTATTTGAGTAGACTGCGTCGTTGATCGTTGGGGTCTCAAACGCTACTGATGAGCATGAAGCCCTGGTTTCAGTGCTCAGGTTAGCCAGTGTTATTGGGTTTTTCCATCAGAAATTTCTCAGTAGCAGAACCGGAGTCCGGATTTGTGCGCATTTGATACCAATTGGTTTGCACCCTTTTTCACCACCCTCAAAACGTAACTGAGGAAACGTGGATGTACAATTAAGTACACCTCTGTCTAACTGTTCTGGGATTACAGACGTCATGTTATGTTATGTTTAAATAGTTTTAAAACCTCAGGTTTTTTTGGCGGGTGGAAAATCATCAAATAACCCCTCCCGCTCTTGGGCAGAGCGAAAAGGAGTGTCAACTTCTACTGACTAAAAACCAAACATGTTCCTTCTTAGCCCTTCATGTCGAGGCCGCGGTATCTCTTGCGAACAACTCGCAGCCCCGATGGGATACTTAGCTTAGCTTACTAGCTGTAAAATAAAAAGGAAAAGGCAACAAAAGTTATTATTAAAATCATTCATCAAAATGGATGGAACAAATGAAGACTATCAAAGCTAAAAGCTGCTTTGAAGTAAAAACTCTTAAAGGTTTTCACCCATAGCGACTTTTTGCCGTGGGGGAATCGCAAAACGACTGAGACCATGCAACAACGATGCCGTATGGGTACTATTGCGAGATAGTACCCATACAGAATCGTTGTTGCGAGGAAGCGAAGCAGCGACAGCGTGGCGCAAAAGTCTTATTTTTTTGAGGGTGGGTAATCATCAAATGACTCCTCCCACTCTGGGCGGAGCGGTGGGAAGTGTCAGACTTCTACTGACTAAAAACCACCCTTGTTCCTTCTAAGCCCTTTGTGTCGAGCCAGCGGTATCTCTTTCGAACAACCCGCAGCCCCGACGGGAAGTCTGACAATCAGTCTTACCAAGGGGTATAGTATTACCCAGTACTAACTGGGTTGTGAAGGTCAGGTACCTACGCAGTTGCTGCATGTAAAATACTGGTATTCAGCTGCATCCGGTTAGACTGGAAGGCGACCTCAACAGAGTTAGGAAAAGGCTAGGCAGATGATGATTAGTTGTGAGAAGGATTTCGTCGAAAGATGAGATGGAGAACGTCAATTAATACAGCAGCGATGCAGAGATGTTTCCTGACGAAAACAAGTATAAATTAAAAATGTATTAAACCCCCGACTCAATTATTTTTGCGAAGCTTATTTAACCCATATGGTATAATCTATATCTAAATAAAATGTGATCGTTAGAACGGAAATTCAACATAGAATATTTGTCCCCTTTCCTCTATATAGTTTAAACAAATATCTTAGAAGACATCACAATGTAAAAATATCCGCGTGACTAAATAATTACGCGCACGGCAGTCATTCTTGAGAAGCAATAAATATTAAACAATGGTTCTACACTTTTACTCCCTTTAAATCAAACTTGGTCACCAAACATTTTCAAGCTTTTAGTTTTAATTTAATTTATATTCCTCATTCCCTTTCAATATAGTGTACATTATTTTACAATCCCTTTAATTTCTTGCTGCCCATATTGAGAGAGTTTAAAAAAAAACGCCATTTTGTGCTGGCGGCCATCTTGGATTTGAAATTTGTCATAGTGTATAGTATTCTACTAATCAAGCCCTTTCATTTGATATTGTGATAAAGTTCTGAAAAAATATATAATCGCTCACTGTAGCGTATTAAGAGTCGACATAGGCAAAGGCCCTTTTTTTTTTTTGGGGGGTGGGAAATCATCAAATAACCCCTCCCGCTCTTGGGCAGAGCGAAAGGTAGTGTCAGACTTCTACTGACTAAAAACCACTCATGTTCCTTCTTAGCCCTTCATGTCGAGGCCGCGGTATCTCTTGCGAACAACCCGCAGCCGGGGAGGCGACGGGTAGGCGAAGGCCCTTGAGTTTAAAACGATACGAACAATCATGTTTCCGAATCTTTTGCCAGCCCTAGCGTTGGTAGCAACGTTTGCGG
The DNA here is from genome assembly GCA_949774965.1 of Diarsia brunnea. Classification (NCBI taxonomy): domain Eukaryota; kingdom Metazoa; phylum Arthropoda; class Insecta; order Lepidoptera; family Noctuidae; genus Diarsia; species Diarsia brunnea. The sequence goes on along the minus strand of OX459007.1, from coordinate 13,485,583 downwards.
AAATTAATAACATCCGAACGCAATGTTAAAGCTTTGTTATGTATGGTAGTAATGGTGTTAACGGCTATTTTACATTTAATGGTATTCGCATATGAAGATAACGCGGTTTTCCTTCCAAAAAGGAGGAGGCTCTCTATTCATGTGTATGTATTTTTTTTTTATTTTGTGTATGTTCACCGATATCTCCGTCAATTGTAGACCGATTTTCAAAATTCTTTTAGCATTTGACAGAGTAGGTATACTTCCAAGGTGGTCCCATTGTTATTAAATCAGGATCTGATGATGGGATCCCAGGGAAATCGAGGACAATCTTCAAATTTTTGTACCATATGTATAGTCGGGTACGTATTTGAATATCGAAGATTAAAATACCTACGCTTAAAATATCGATGTTCAAAACATCGAAAATGGAAATATCGAACGACCATAAAACCGAAACATAAAATATCGAAAGTTTATATTATCGAATGGTTAAATAACCTACGTCCAATACATCTAAAATCTAAATATCTACAAAAGTTACATCGAAATACAGATTATCGAATGTCCTAAATATCGAAGTACAAACTATCGAACGTCCTAAATATCGATGGGTACATATATTATTTGAACATCGAAAATTAATTTTTGATGTAAGTAGTATGAGTGGAAAAAGGTTGCTTCTGCAACGTCTCCGGCGCTACGGGAAGTGCAACCCCTTCGCCCTTGCGTAACAAAGGATAGGCACCCGTGGGAGCCGTAGCGGCTGAGGCTGGTCGCCGAAGGCGACCAGCAAGCCGAAGCTGCGGAGGTGAACGCGGCTTGCTGGTCGCCTTTGGCGACCAGCCTCAGCCGCTACGGATCCCACGGGTGCCTATGCTTTGTTACAGCGAGCGGGGGTTGCCCTCCCTTCGCGCCTCCGGATTTTTATATACATTCTAGGGGTAACAGCCAAAAGACTACGTAAATTCGGGGTACCCTAATTCGGTTTTGGAACAATTTCGACCTATTTTATCCATGAAAGTCAGTGTCCAGTGTACAAGCATAGGTCAATCGTGAAGGTATTATTTAGGTCTTGAAATTAAAATATATTTTTGAAAGTCAATATGTTATGCTACTAAAGTTAGTGACAGAAACGTATCGCTGCAAAATCGACTCTACGTAGTCTTGTATGCCCTACCCCTAGAGTGTAATTTAGAATCGCGTAGGCGCGGAGGGGCGCGGCAGCCCGCGAGCTGAGGAGCAGGTGGTTTTAACGCCCGCCGCCGCAGCTGAGGCTGGCCGGCGAAGCCGGCCAACAAGCCGAAGCTGCGGTGGTGAGCGTTTAGATCATCTGCGACGTAAGGCTCGCGTGGGACTGCCGGAGCCCTGCAGCGCCGGAGCCGTGACAGAAACCATGCTTGCTTGTATGTTGCATGATTGCTGCAAGCTTGTTTGCTAGATGGTAATCTGTTACTAGGTGGGTTACAAAAAAAAAACAAGGAAAACCTCATGTAATGTAGGTACTTTAATTATTTTTACATAATGAAAACCCAAAATAAAACACATTTGTACGCAAATGTACAATATAACCACTGCGATCATTTTTTTGTTCTAGACCATACCAGGGAACCCCCTAGTTACGGAGATATTGGGGGTCAAAGTTACAAATTTTTCCCCAAAAAAAAAACCTTTCCCGCAAAAAATTTGGCGTAGGGGTACTTAGTTTGATGTACAGAATGCTTGGTTAACGGCTGTGTGATGGGTTTATTTACACCCTGTATAATTTTTTTTCGGTATTTTAACTAGTAGGTATTTTGAACGTAGATATTATGAACTTAGGCATAATGTCATTCGATATTTTGAATCATTCGAAATTTTAATCATTCGGAATTTTAATTTTCGATGTTTTAAGCGTAGATATAACAATTTTCGACATTTTGATACAATCGATATTTAAATTTTCGATGTTTTGAACATCGATATTTTAAGCGTAGGTATTTTAATCTTCGATATTCAAATACGTACCCGTATAATCGTTTCGTGTTGTTTCTCTGACCTTAGCATGTCTCAACCAGCCAAAGCCAGGTTTTTCCTTTTTTTATCGTTGGGAAATCATTAAATGGCTCCTCCCGCTCTGGGCGGAGCGGAAGGGAGTGTCAGATTTCTACTGACTAAAAACCACCCGTGTTTCTTCTTAGACCTTTGTGTCCGAGGCCGTGGTATCTCTTGCAAACAACCCGCAGCCACAGCAGGCGTCGGCTATTGCGGGACCCCGCAATGTTGCTGACATCTCTTTGAGCTGACATCTATTTGAGAACCAGGTCTTCCCTACGATCTTCCACCCAGCTAGGGTCCGTCATCAAATATTCCACCATCACTAGCATATTAATATACTTATTAGTTATTAATATACTAGTGACGGTCAAAAAAATATAATTAATATTACTCAAAAATCTCAAATATTACAAAATTGAAAGTCAATAAAACAACCGACTTCGAAAGTGGAGTTGGTAGGGCCGGTTGTTTTTTTTTTCATTTATGATTTGGTCTTATCGAGAAACTTGTTCACTCTGATGATCTGTACCCTTAAACATGAACATGACCTCACATTTCTGATACACGCTGTATATAATAAAATTATTTACTCACACAAAAAGTTTATTGTGTCACTCGTTATCGATACCCCGTAACTAAAAGGAAAAATGAAAAAGAAACGAAAAAGATGTACGGATATATTTTTTTATATCAAAATAATACCAATCTGTCACCCTGTAAGTAATGCCGAAGTCGTGACGCTCAGGAAAATATGCGAGAAAAATTCCGAGGCAAAAATATACGAAGAAATATAGAAAATATATTATGGTTTGGGGTTTATCCATACAATGTATACAGGAATGTGTCTGTTTGTTATTTTGATTCATAAACCTACTACACACGAATTGCGAAACACACTTTCAATCACAATTCGAAGAATTTTCAAGGAAATTCCTAATTCATTGCTTTGTTTGTTCGCAATATTAGTGACGCGATGAATGTCGACGAAGTGTCAAATAAAATGATAGTACCATTACCTGTTTGTTGTGTGTCGCAATTTGTCTTTTGGTGAATCATCATCTTTCTGCCCTTATCCCATTCTATTTGGGGTCGGCGCAACACGTTTTTTTGATGATTGAATGAATGACATGACGTAATATTTTTTGTTCTAGTATGATATTTTTTGGGCCTCCTACGCGACGGTTATACCCATTTTTTCTGCGATTTCACTGGTGCTTTACCTTTAAAAGCAAAATATTTGTACACTGCTTGAGAACATAAATAAACTCCGTTTCTATTTGTGCAATAGAGTTAATTAAGCAAGCAGTGTTATGCAAGGATCTTCTGGCGCGTGGTTAAAAAATGGTAGTTATAAACTTATAAGTTTATAACTACCATTTTTCACGCTGGATAAATAAACATGCCACAAAAACACAAATGTTTTTCTACACCGCTTCCTTTTCAATAACATTTAAGAGCTACAAGATTGTAGAAGCCGTTTTGGTTCGATCAAATTTAGCCAAATATTCACTGTCTTCTTGACTCACAATGACACAGGGATCTATTACGACAAATAAGGTTTTAATCCGGCAAACAAACGTAATCCCTTGCTCGAAATTTTCCGCCACCCACGCCTACTCCATCTACATACTAAACCAAGTAATCTTTTACTCTCAAATAACAATGGGCTTACATTGACAACGTATAGCTTATCATCCTTTATATTCCTGTTTGCCTAGTACTTTGAAATCTTGTGTTCCCGGTGTCCCCATTACCGTATACTAAGAAAACAAGTCTGGCATCCAAATTTTTTATTTTCTATATTTTTATGAGTACTTGGCTCATAAATAAACTGCAGAACCACTAAACGCCACCTGCTGCGGTCCTTATATTCCCGTTTTTGCCTTATTCACGGTTGCGTGTACTACGCACCAATAATTTTTGAAGAACCTCGCCAATCAGGTCAGTGTATGTCTTACTAGGGCGTCCCATCGCCACTCACATCTGCCTCGTACCTTTTGTTAGTCGCCCATCAATCATCCTCTCCATAAAACCAAACCATCTAAGCAAAATCTTTTCAACTTTTATCACTACCTAGCCTCTAAAAGAAAATACGTAGAACGTGTCTTATTATCTAATATAAAACACGTTCTAAGCGTGCGGTTTAACGGTTTGGTGACAAATCTTGGAAATTGAGGCAAATCTCAGCACAGCTTGTTTAGATAATTTAGGCTGTTGCCATGTAAATAAATTTGATTTGCAAGTTTGTAAACCGGGAAGAATGGCGTGCATTAGAAGAGACCTACACTCAGCATTGGGTGGTGAAAGGTTGAAAAAGAAGAAGAAGAAAGTAGGTACAATCGCAACAGACATAGATTAATCGAGTGTCACTGCAAAGAAGAGTTACGCGTAGTCACATAAAAAATAATACATATTAAATTAAAAATCTCCTTTTTTTCGTTGATAAAAAAATGAATAGACATACCCCGCGTATGCATCTTCAAACATTTTAAGGTACTCTGAAATCTTACGTCAAGATCATACAGCGACTTACAAATAACTTTACCAACACAAAAAGCTCACAAAGTACAGAGCATATTGGATTTGCTCCATCCCAACCCAGCGAAGCATTATCCACACCCACCTACAAAACAGGCCACATAACTTCGATCCCTGCTCACCCCATCTCAATACTAAGTCGATATCAATACACTGCATACCTAATACCCCCAGACCAAGGCTCCTAGGGTCTCGTAATTTGCATATCGAGTAATTTGAAACGTACGTTCGGATTGTAGGCCACCGTATTGGTTTAGGGTCGCTATCCTTCAAATTTACATGGGATAGGTCGTTTTATGGCGGTTTTTAGGGCTTTGGATTATTCAGGCAGGAGTATTAGGGGACTTGTACGTTTAGTTTCTAAGTACATAATAGAATGTGGGACAAGGACATCATCCGGATGTATAATAAAAATACCACACCTATTATATAATTGCTTTACCTTCACACTAAACTATGCTTTTAAATTCCCATTTCTCACACCCACACACACACATACCCACACACACGCACACCCACACACACACAAAATTTTTTAGTCTAAGTTGTTTTTGTTTCTTTTTCTATATATATTTTTTTTACATTTGTTTTTTAATTATTTACAGGCTTTGTATAATCTTTGAGCATAAATGTGAAAGAGGGAGGTACTCTGTTATTACAGGTATTTCCATACTTTAAAGAAGGCATAGCTACAATGTTATTGTTAAAACCTGTTGATTGAACACATCGTTGATTAAACGATGTGTTCTCAAAACTGTGAAGCACAATGGCGTGAGGTAACCGACAAGTCTTAGCAACAAAAACATCAACTTAGTTCATCATTACCGATTTGACATCGTCGTAGAAAAATATATTAAAGCAAATAAAATATTACGAAATTATTAAACGATTGCTGAAATATTATTGGACTGTTGTAATTGCCATTCCACAAGCTTTGTATACTTTGTAAGTACTTTAGATATCACGTATTATTAATGTAAACGGACATTAGTTGACTTAGCAGCACACATGACTATATACGAGTAACACTCCATCCCAATATCTTGGGATCAGATCTAAATTACGGTCGAAAATCAGTATTTTATCTTCCTATCGCAAAAGCAATTAATATTCGAAGCCCATAAAATAACCCATAGAGAAGCGAAACTCTATTAGTGTTGGGCATTAACTCCGCTCCAAATGTTCAATTTAAATCTCGAACCGGAATAAACGCTACTCCGGAATTCGGATCCAAATTAACTCTAGGCAGTTTTACAGTTCATCTATGCTTTCCTGGTACCTGACTTGAGTTGATGATCACTGGAACTCCGTGACTCGTTTGATGATTATGTCAATCACCTTTAATTATGTAGATTGGGTTACAGATGATTACAAGTAATACCAGGATAACAGGCAGCCAGGAAATTCGAGAAGGAAAAGATTAGGTATGGTAATTTAATTTGTGCTCTAATTCATCTAATCAGCTTGCTGTATATTATGTAAACATTCTGAGCAATTATTACTAAGTGCCTTTTTCTATGTGAAATGAAAATCGGATATTCATCATTCATACAGATCATTGACTCATTGCCTGACTGGAACTGTCAATATTTTTGGCAGCCTTGTTTCCTACTTCCTTGGGAAACAAGGTTCCGTTTTGGTCTTCCTCTATTTTTGTATCCTCCACATTCATACTCTTTGCAGGTTTCCTGCATATTTTCTTTAGAACGGAATTAACCTTAATTCCACTAATGTTTTAGACTACCTGGCTGGCGTCTTACTCATTGTAATCAATTGAAAGACAGAACACGCCAGTGATCAAACTTAGTCATGACATTGAATTAGTTTTCAGTAATTGGAAGTTAGTTTATCCCTCGTTATATTCTTCTCCAAACTCGAAAGAAGAAACACCAAACATTTTAAACTTACTTCAAAGCCTATAATTCCGAAAACAAAGTTAGAAAGAAGCTCAAACGCTTAAATATAAGACAAGAATTATGTTAAACAAGCCTTTAACTATAGGAAGACTTGCTCAAGTATTTGAAGTCTATAACAAATTGAAAACTTGAACATCTTTGTCTGAAAATAAAGTTTCTGAGACGGATAATGTTCTAGCCATTTTCCTACTTAATAATGATTAGTGAATATTGTTCTTTTCGACGTGTAGCGTGGGTGTTTGTGAAAGCTGACTAAAGAATTATTTTCTTTCGAGAGATTGAACTTGACACGGATTAGTCTTTTGTTATTAATAGAAACAATTGCGAACACTATTTTAGTAGCTACACTTAGTTTGTTTTAATTGTCGTCTTTGGGTGATCAATTAAACCGTTATTGGATTGGAAGGCCTCCCACTAGGTAGACCGATGTCCTGGTGATGGTTACGAGGATCCGCTGGATGCGAGACGCACGGGACCGGTCAATGCGGCGACACCTGCGGAAGCCTATGTCTAGCAGTGGACGTCTTTTGACTGTAATAATGATGATGATGAGTTTTCAAATAGGCATTTCTTAGTGGAATCCTGTCCTGTTGCTTGTCTGCTGTCTAAAAGACTCAATTGAAATTGTCATCGATACACTAAGAAAAAGAAGTAGAATCTGGTAGGTTGAATTTTGTGCTCGGTTGATATCAATAGACTTTCTTTCTGTTCATCATCAGCTCGACTTCATCCACTGCTTGGTAAAGGCCTCTCTTTGCTCGTGTCAAGCTCCTCACTGTTATGCCAGCCTCATCGAGTATATTCCGGCAAAGGCAACAATATCGTCTGCCCATCTCGCCGCCGAACGATCAACACTTCTTTTTCCATTTCTTGGATAGCTTCTTTTTCCTTAACATAACTGGCGAAATGTGGATAGATGGTGGACGTTGGGTTGATAATATCTTCAGGATCGCGAGAAACTGATGGATGAGAATAAACAGAAAAGAGTGGCAGAAGAAAGGGGAGACCTATATCCAACAGTAGCTGATTCTGGGCTGAAATGATGAGTTTATTTATTTATTATTCACAAAATCCACAGCTCTTTGAAATTTAATCTTAAAAATATAAACTTATCCTTATCCTACTACAGCCAATTAAGGATTTACAATTTAATAGCTATTAGTAGTTAAGTTTATTATTTGTACATTTACTTTGCTAAGAGTACAGCGTGTATGAGTGTGTTAGTATAGTGTGCCTGAGGAGCGTAAATAGGTGTGTGAGTACAAGTAAAAGTTAAGATGTTTTCATCTATTTCACCTCGATTTTGCTGAATTATACAAAGACTAGCTTATGCCCGCGGCTTTGCCCATATAGTATGCGGCTTTTGTCCCACGTGATATTACTACGCGTACAATAAGTATCCTATATGTTAATCCAGGTTATAAACTAGCTGTGTGCCAAATTTCATCCAAACCCGATCAGCAGTTTTTCGTAAAAGAGTCATCACCATCACTTCAGCCAAAAGACGTCCACTGCTGGATATAAGCCTCCCCCAAATTGGGGGGGGTTTTGCCATAATCGCCACGTTTGGCAGGCGGGTTGGTGATCGCAGTATGGTTGTTACAAAGGCACAGAGAACACTGCTGCCCATTCTCTGGTAAGTCCCTTAGTCGCCTCTTACGACACCCACGGGAAGATATGGGAAAGAAAAAAAAAACGCGTGAATGAGTAACAAACATCAATCCTCACAAACTTTCGGATTTATAATATAAGTAGGATCGGAGGATCTGTCGTTCCTCAAAACAAAGACAACTAAATATCACTATAGCTATTAATAGTACACCATAACTATATTAACAGTCTCCTTCAACTGACCTCGACAACTCCTATAAGCCGCTTCATCTGTTTTCTTCAAGACCAGTAAATAACTTTACTTTCTCGTAAATACTCGGTATATTTTCCGTTTCGACACGTCATCTCTTCGGAAAACTTCGGGGAACTTCGTGATAAATACTCTGGCGAAGTTGTGACGTATGCTGGTATTTGTGACGTATGGTTTAAGTTCGAATGTGGGTACCGTATCGGTAGTTATTAATCGATGAGTTGGTAGAAGTTCGTCGATTGTGTTTTGTTTCGTTCGTGGTCGTGAATATAGAGTTTAATGGATCAGCATTCATATTGCGTAACATACTTACGTAGGTACATAAACTCATGACCTTTTTCCTATGGCGGTTAGCAGAAATCATACGCATGCTACAATCAGTTAAAAATGGTTCTACAATATTCATTGCGTTATTCAAATCGCGTAACACTCTTTCAACGACCGGAGGACTTTTAAGGAAATTGCTCATCCACTGCTGCAATTTTTTTTTTTACTAGCCTACGTTGTGTAAGTGCAGTGATGGCCCAGTGGTGTCGGCCCCGACTTACGAACAGAAGGTCGTAGGTTCAAACCCAGGCAGGTGCATTACTTTGTGTAATTTATTTCATCACCGCTGCTCTCAAAACGGTGAAGGAAAACATCGTGAGGAAACCGGCATGTCTTAGAACCAAAAATTCAAAGACATGTGACATCTACCAACCCGCACTGGGCCCGCGTGGTGGATTATAGCCCATCCCCTCTTCTAGAGAGGAGGCCTGAGTCCCTGCAGTGGGAACATTATAGGCTGATGATGACGTTGTGTGAGTGTCCCATTGCTGAGCAAAGCCCTCGTCTTTCTCCTTCCATACCTTTCTATCATGTGCGATCTCTGGTCATGTTAGCCCCGCAAATCGATGCAATAATAATAATAATCGATCAATCGTTTAATACAAAATAGAGAAAAAAAAAACAACTCTTGAGATAGAACTTTTCGATGAAAACATTGAAAAGAAGGTAAACTAAAAACCATGCAAAATGGGTATTATACTCTCCAATATTGAATACTAGATTTTTCTTCATCCCCTCTGTTTACATAAACAGTCACCCTTTTGATCGATTTCTCGCAAAAAAACTGCTTCAGTCTATTTCAGTCTTTAACAATCAGTTTTCCTCAAAAAGGGGTAGAAATTAAAGTTAAAGGGGTTTTTACGATAAAATAATTAGACATAACGAGTTTCCGCATCATAGTCGTTGACTTTTCAATTTTTAATTTAGTATTTTGTTTTGAAGAAAAAAGAAAAAAATACTCTTTCGTGGCAACGACAATTTGGAAAGGTCAAGGAAAGGAAATTGGAACGATTGTTAATAAGTTTTAATTTGATGTTTCTTTTCAAACAAATAATTATTTGTTGAACTTTTTTTTTGTGTCAATCACGCAGTTCGTTGACTTAAAAACAGGGAAAAGATACAAGACTGACTCTTTCGCTTTGAGGTCGCAAGCGCTGCGGCTGAACACATCCTGGGTTCGCTTCCCAAATCAAAAGGTATTGTGTTTTCCTCCATGGCATTTCCTTCAAAACAATTTAGCCTCTCGCTTTGATCAATTAATATTCTAGCCTTTAACGATGAAAGCTTTTGAAGCGGTACTAACTTATTCGACGATTCTGTTTTCATCGAAATTATTATCGAAATTCAATGCTTTCAGTAGTTTCTGCTTTTCACTGGAAAAGTTTTATTATAAAGACCGCTGCAACACTAATCACGTAACACTTTCAGCTGTTAACATATTTAAAACATAAATCATAATTCTCAATGTCATGAGAAGGGATTCAACACAGTCATGTGATTCATAGAGTCATCTTCTGCCTAGACTTTTCCCAAGTAGGTATGTTGGGGTAGGTTCGCAGTCAAATTGGCTAAGAGCTAAATTCATAGTTGTTTATTTTGATAAAAGCGGGCTTAAGTATGTAATTTATAAAAAAAAAAATATTTATTTATTTATAAACTTTGCCCTACACCAGAAATTTCAATTGCATATTTTTTTTTTTTTTTTTAAAAAACGTTGCCCCACACTAGGAATTTCTCCTGTATCGTGGGTGCGTTCACAAACATTTAAACTCACATGCACAAATACCCAGACCCGAAACCACTATCTGTAGGCCATACAAATATTTGTTCCGTGCGGGGATCGAATCCGCGACACGCAGCGCAGCAGTCCAATCGCTCAGCCACTGCACCAACCGTGCCGTCAAGCAATTGATGCGTTTTTATTTAGGACTATGAATCTAAATATTTATGTCAGGTTTAGATACGCTGAGAATCCTATCCTATCCTTAAGTGAAATTCCTATGCGTTTATTTTTGAAATCTCGGTATAATCGTTTCTTTAATCATAGGCAGCTATTATTGGGTGCAGATTTTTCTCAACTACTCTCACCTCAACTCAACTACCTCAACTACTAGGCCAACATAATCTTAAAATACCTACTCAAACTAACAATGAATAATTGCAAACTAAACATTAACCTATTTCGTTGACCTGACGGGGTTCAAACGGAGTACCTTTATTAATATGTCCATTACAGAGCCGATTCGTGAATAATTGATGGCCACTGCTAATAAAGTAAACATGTTTGTGGAAATATTTTGACCTTTTGGCTCGCTGTAAACGCTGTAATATTAAATAAACACGGTGTTGTTGTGTTGGAACAGTAACATGGCTGCTGTGTTCATGTTATCCTGGTGGAACAATTTTTCTGTGCGATAAAACTCGCAGGTATGGAAATAAGCTAGTGGTTTGTGAAGCGCAGTAGTGTTCATTGATGTTGTCTGGGCAGTGGAGTTAGGGCAGTCGCTCTATTGAAAATATGGGTATATGTAACTCCAGGGGGATAAAACCAACCCCAACAGATGGGAAAGGGCTGATGATTATTTAGATAGGGTGATTTTAGTGTGCATCGTCAATTTGATTTAACCTAATGTGGATTGACTTTCATAATGAGTTTGACCATCTATATTGAAAGTTTCCCCCCTCTATGCTATAGGCAATCAGAGTATCATTACAGTTGTCATTACAGTTGTCATTAAAGTTGTCATTTCAGTTGTCATTACAGTTGTCATTACAGTTGTCATTACTTGTCATTACTTGTCTATTCTATTCTATTACTTGTCATTACTTGTTATTACTTGTCATTACTTGTCATTACTTGTCATTACTTCTGTATTTATCTTTTTTTCTTATCGTCTTCTTTGTGGTATTTTTGTCTTCTTTTATCTTTGGCTCAAAGCAAACTGCGAAATATCGGTGTCTTCATGTCTCGTCCGATATAGTATATAACTCATCGTCATCACGTTTTAACAAAAAACTATCATAGCTGCGAATATAACACCAAACATTACCAGGAGGTGAGAACCTATAAAGATATCAGTAAAATACTAGTCACACTGTTTATTTTAATACATTGACAAAATATAAGCAGATTTAAGGTCATCACGTAATAACAAATAACTATCATAGCTCCGAATATAATACCAAACATTACCAGGAGATGAGAACCTATAAAGATATCAGTAAAATACTAGCCACACTGTTTATTTTAATTGACAAATATAAGCGTTGGTACAATGTTTGGACCAGGGCCAATTGAGCAGCGGCGCGTTATACTAAATGGTAATGAGCTTACCATTATCTGTATACTAAATGCATATTGTTTTGTGGGTGTGTGCTTACATTTATCTAGGTGGCAGGATTATAAGATTGGAGCTTTTTTTGTTGGTTTCATTGCGCAAAACTCGTTGTTGTGCCCGGGATACACGAGACTAGTTTTTCAAGCCAGGATAGCCAGCTAGTGCTTCTGGGCAAGGTAGTAAGGTAGGACAGTTTAATAGAGAACTAGTTTGCTGTCCTGGCTTGAAAAACTAAAAAATGGCCTTGTGTATCCCAGGCATTCGCAGGACTGGTAAAAAAAAGATTGTTATGACTGTAATTTCCTTGCTCTAATTTTTTTGTACATTTGTAAATGAAAGTAAACTTTTATGTGTTTGTGTAGGTAAGGGATATTTCATATTATACAGTAGCTTTATTTGGCTTTTATGGGGTGTGGGTGGTGCGAGCCTGTGGCCGGTGAGTTATGAGCTAGCTCACCGTTCGTCCGTCTTATGACGACGACAGCCTGTGTCGACGGCGCGTTCGTGTTCCACGCGCATCTCAAAGAGATTGCAGCAACAATTCAGGGGTCCACAAAAGCCGACACCTGCCGACGCCTGCGGGTTGTTCGAAAGACATACCGCGGCCCTGGACCACAAAGGGCTAAGAAGGAACACGGGTGGTTTTTGGTCAGTACAAGTCTGGCACTCCCTTCCGCTCCGCCCAGAGCGGGAGGAGTCATTTGATGATTACCAATCCTCCAAAAACTTACTTACTGTTATTTTTCCCATTGGTGGGCAAAGGGTAATGTGAACCACGGTGTTTTTATCCAACTCGACCTACCATTTGGCTGTGTCAGGGGTTCGTGGTTATTTTGACCCGCAGTTGTTCGAGGACATACTGTACTTTTCTGCGTAGCGACTTTTCTTTTTACAATAAGATTGGAGTAGGTTACTGCCTTGTTGGTCTAGTGGTCGCAAGTGTGACTGCTGAGCATGAAGCCGTGGGTTCGATTCCCAGGCCACGTAAAGTATTATTGGGTTGTTCCATCAAGAAATTCTCAGTAACAGCCACGGAGTCTGAATATGCACCCGATTGATGGTAACAGGGGATTACATGGAACTTAAACGTTACGGGCGAAGTTTAGGGGGTACTATTAGGTACACCTCTGCATAGCCTTTCGGGGCTTACAAGCGTGGTGTTATGATGATTGGAGCAGGTATGTAACAGACAGATGAGAGTACTCCTATTCTATTGGTTTTATAACATACTAAACTGAAATAATTCCTTTCATACATTTTTAAATAGCTAATAACAAATTGGTCCCGATAACGGCTTTGTAATTACCTTCATTTTGACTGTAATTGATTATTGCTTAAGGCTGCTCTTTCAAAATAGCTTAAAAACAGCGTACAGATGAAGCAGTTTTTCACCGGCACTTACAGAGATATTACACCTGAGAAAAATTGTTAGTAATCTACATGATATGACACGTAATTTGGTTTAGCTATAATTTTTCTATCGGTATCACATATTAAGGAAAACAAACCACAAAATCACCTCCAAATCGTTGAATGGAACCATTTTACTCCTTCATTTTTTAACAAAATAATATAAAACAAAATATCTACTGCTTTGAAATACAAAGGAAAATAATTTGGTTTTGTTACTTTAAAAAAATATGTATTATTTTAATTATAATAAATGAAAAATGCGTCCGTTTAAAGTCCGTGTCTACGACTAAGAGGGGTAGTTAGCTATGCACATGGTCATTGGCGTGAATATAAGCCTTGAGTTATTTTGTTATTAATAAAAAAGACGTGTGGCACTCGGAGACTGCCGCGGTAAAGCTATTGCATAGCATTTTTTATCAACTTATGCAATTATAATTATTTATTTATTTTATTAATGCAGTTTTTTTTTTCCTTTGTTTTTTTTTCTTTGATGCATTCATAAATGCACTTTGTTTATTCATATTTAAAACACTTTGTACACAAATTATACGAGTACAGATATTCACTGTTGTACATAGATGATAAATACCTATACACCTATATACTTTCTCACAAACAGCTGATTACGGTAGTTTTACAATACAACCAATGCCACCTAAAGGCGGGTTGCTGAACTAAAGAGACAAGCGTGATATTTCAAAAAGTCATTGTCAAGTTTCAATTTGTCAAGTGGGGGGTGTTAGGTTTTTTTCGTTACGGAATTTCTGGATTCGGTCCCCACGTTCAAGGCCTGCGAGAGAAGCTATGCAATAGCTTAAAAAAATTTGGTTACTAAGTTAGATGGTTTGTTTGACAAGGTGGGGCAGTTGTGCGTAGTAAAAAAAAAAATTAAAAAAGACTGAATTAGATAGATTTAGATATACCGTTGTAGTGCGACCGGGAGAAGTTAGGCTTTCCCGGTATTTTTAGGTAAATAATATAATTATATTGAAAGTAGAACTCAGCTGAGAAGAAAATAACCTTTCGTCAGGCAATGTAAATCATCGTTAACATTGTTGCGTCTTTACTTTTCCTACTATGCCAGACCATTATATTTATCCACCAGGGACCAAAATTAACAACAATTTATATTCAGTACATACGCTATTACTCTAAACTTCAAGCATGCATGAGCTTCACGCATGAAGTCCTGCACATGACTTTCCTCAAATACACATACATACGTAAGTACTAAAATGTCAGTTTTGGCAAGCGAAGCCGCGTGCTAGTCACACCCTGATTAATGAAAGCTATACACCTGGGACTCTTGGTAGCGAGCTCAAATAAACATCTGCGATATTAAATATTGATCCACAGCCAGAATATATGTGGAAATGGATCCAATCCCACGAGGACACATTGATGTATGCTTAGCTTCGTCTTGCAGAAGTACCAGGCCCTCATTAGTTAGAAGAGCTACCTCTTCATGTATATCACTAAATCTCTACAGGTTTAGTGACATACCATCTGGCAGAAGGGGTGCTGCATCTTCGGAGGCGAGTAATAAAACGCTTATAGTTATTTAGTATTTAATCTACGTTTATTATTGAGTGTGTAATTTTAATGGTATCCGTTTATTTATTTACAATTAATTGATATTACACATACATACTCGTATTCTGTTGTTTTATTGGATTTGTTAAGCAGCTGTATAAGTAGTTGTTACCGCCGTAAATATGGCAAGGATGCAGATTACCATACTGTTTTTTAAGTCTTGCATATCCATTCCTCTCGTTCACATGTTAAAACCAGACGCTACAAAAAAAGAAAACAAATGAAATACAACATGGAATGCAATGTATGATCTCCTTTTTAAATGTTCAGTATTAAACCAGGCCGTTAATAAAACAGAGTGTTTAATTATGAGTAAAGCACTACGCCTTTTTTTCCAGGAGAGTGAAAAAAAAATCGTTAGTTACGAATTTTTTTTCACTTGATAATCGAATTTACGTTACATCCTCTCAGCGCGTTCGAGATAGGACCACACTGTTCTCAAAAACATTAATTAAAGTCTATTTAACCCCCTTAGTAATTATAATCACAGTTCATACCGGTCAAATTTCGTCGGCATTCGAGCGTATTTATTCTGGGCTATCACTGGCGTGGTAGAACCCGTGGTGCTATCCGTCTTCTGATCAACAGTGACTGTTGACTCAGTGGTTGAAATCCTGGCCCTAACAAGGCTCTGTAAATAAGACTCATAAAGGCTCATTCCTGGCAACACAGAATTGTCTTCAGCCGGCTCTAAAGGCACGTTTATAGGGTCGTAAGGTAAGGTCAACATGTATTTGCCGGCATCCCCGTAATAGACTCGGTTTTCGGGTTCTTCAGTGGTTGTGTTTTCCTGGTTTTTGGTAATTGATGTTACCATCGTGGTTGTTGGGGGTTCTGTGGTCGTCGGTTTGACGACTTCGTCCCAGATAACCGAGTCTAGCCACCGGACGAAGCTGGCTATTTTAGGGAAGGCGTGTGTCTTGGTGTACAGGGCACAGGTGTTGATGAAGGAGGATATTGCTACTAGAGTGTTGTTTTGGATGACTGCGCCGCCGTTGTCTCTCTGTGAAAGAAGTGTTTGTTTGTCAATGATTTTATTATACTAATATATAGACAGAGACACACAGAAAGGTAGTGTAGCCCAAACGAGTGAAAGAACAGTCTGGCCATAGTATCAAATTATTTTTATGAATAAGAAGAGCATACCTACAAACAAAGACATCATAAAAATAATGCTCTTGTTATGTTCGTTTGGCCTATACCAAAAGTTAGCAATAGTGACGATATAGATGAGGTGGCAGTTCTACTATGGAGTTTGCAACTGTCTTCTGCTGCGATACATTTGAGTTGAGTGAGTACCGTATTAAAATTTGGTTTTTAGCGATTTTGATCTTGGTCCCATACAGAAAGTGGTTTATTTTAATGATTTGTTCCGCACCTTTAAATATTACCCATTGACTACACATTTTTGATTCATACTGTAGATATCTATTTAAATTTTCGAAAGTATTTACACCAAAAAGACACCAAATGAATCATCAAATATGAAATATCGCATTCCCTCAGATTGCGACTACATAAACAACTGCATGTTTTATTCCCATTTATTTTTATTCTTCGTCACAATGACATTTACAAATGACCTCATAAAACAATGTAACGGAGCGATCCAGATGATTTATATGTTTGTGCTTCCGTCGGTATATCGAGTTCGTTTAATTTTATTGTGGCTATTAACACCATACGTAATGATGTTTGCTTTGCTTGTTATTTCTGAGCGATGTTCGAATTGGGAACCAGTAATCAGTAAGGTATTTATGTATTCCTGGTACTCGCAAGCTTGACTGCTGTATATTACTAGGTTTTAACATCATCTGCCTAGCCTTTTCCTAACTACGTTGGGGTCGGCTTCTAGTCTAACGAGTTGCAGCTGAATACCAGTATTTAACATAGAACGACTGCCTATGATTGACCTCCACAGCCCATTTAGAACTGGGTAATACGACATCTTTTCGTAAGATTGGCTGTCAGACTTTCGGACCACTGACTGTAAAAAGCGTGGAGCAAGTTTACCTAAAAGAAATCGATTCACTTGAACTTTGAAGAGATTAAAATGATCGCAAAATGGAAAAGCCGGCAGTGAATTCCTCTGACTGGCAGTTCTCACAATAAATGTGAAAGCACAGCGCTTTGTTCGGGTTCGTGGAACTTCAAATATATGACAGTGCCGCTTCGCCGTATCTCTTCTCTTCCGATGATGTAATAGAGCCGATGATATTATGAAACGGAGGGTACAGTAATCAGATATTATTATGCATCATTTGTAAATGGTGGGTTTTGATTACGGAACAGTGTGCTTCAAAATATGAAAGCATTGTTTTTGGGTCACTACTACTGGTAATTTGAATTAGTGTATAGTAATATAAAATATCTGTTCTGACTGTCAACGATTTAGATGCTCAAGAAATGCACAAAAGATTTTAAGTCCAATGTAGACAAAAAGTTGCTACTTAAATTGATGATGACGGTGACTGTTATAATTTGGTTTCCTAGAAAATATAAAGCTAATTTTCTCCAAAATAGACATTGATTTATTAACTTCTAATATACCTAGTTTTCACAAAAACCTATCAACACCGATAAAATTATCGGCCCGTCAAGCGATTGGCCAACAAAAAAGCCATCATATTTCACCCTTTACCCCAAGGGAACGACATTCAAGTACAGGATAAAAAATAACGTGTTTTTCCTGACAGAGACCCTTGACGGGGGATTCCTTATGGCGGAATTTATCGGTCCTAACTTGGGATTGAGTAAAATAAATAGACTTTCGAATTCGTTTTATTACTTAGGATTAAATGGACCAATGACGTTGAAAGAGTTTGGAGGAGACTTTTGTAAAAACGAAAAACGAAAATAGATTGAGTGAGTTTTTGAAAAGAGAATTTGTGAACCTCTAGAGGTCTAAATGAATTACTAAAATCGAATCTAATCTTTAAGTAGTTAAACTCTGTAAACCGTTGCAGTCCTGGTAAATGATAAATGTTTGTTTTTTTTTTTGTTGCAAATAGGTTTTTACAAACACTTTTACAACTCACTTTTTTAAAACTAGATGGTGAACCGGTGTTTCGTACCTGACTACACTAAGATTAAACTTTTGAAACAAACTCAGAGGTTATGTCTCTTTTAAGGTCCAGACATAATCTTAGTATACTCACATGAGGACTGTGTAGATTAGTGTCTGAGATGGTAGAATTAGTAGAATTGAACAGTGGATAATTAATTGATAATATATGTTTTCCTCAATAATAAATTGAAGAATAAACTGTTGACGGCACGGTTAGCGTAGTGGCTGAGCGATTGGCTATTGCCCTGCGCGTCTCGGGTTTGATTCCCGCATGAAACAACTATTGGTATGACCATATACAGGTAGTCGAAAAGTCTCTCAGAGTGAATATCCTACCCAAAACATTAACTTTCCAAAGCCATTAATCTGGTTAAGATTAACTTGGAGAAAACATTAATTTTCGATTATGAATGTTCTTGAAGTATCGATTTTCCTGTATTTCGTGACCCAGTTCCAACCTTTCTTATAATTACTGTTTGATGTTGAAATTCTTTGTTTACTTTTGCCAAAGTTTGGATTGTTTCGATTCCCGTGAAATTGTTTCCTAATGTCGCCTTCCTGCTTCCTATTGCTTTTGTAAGAGGGGAGAAAAGGGTTTGTTTTTAGATTAGAGCGTTCCATTTACATAATATAATTAATTGTCGCGTAATTACCACATTTTGTGACAAGAATCGCCATTTACGCCCGACATGTTGAGTAATTTTCTATTTTCTGTTATTTCTTATCTGATCTCGGTCTTTCAAATTGCTTTCTTCGATGTCTAACGCCTCTTTCACGACCTCAGATGATACGATTGTAACCCGACTTGCCTCACGTGATACGCACGTGTGAATGGCTCTAAGCTCCATCTTCTATTTTATTTTTTCCGCAAATAGTGTCGCTTGAACTGCATGTTCGCGACTAAGAAGCAAAGAGCCTATGCTTGCAATATTGTGGCATAAAATGACATGTCACTGATTTTGCATATTATGTGAAAATCCATCTGATTAAATTATGAGTAAGAAGAAGTTATAAGGACTAAAATCAGTATACAACTATATTATTATCAACATACCCTGCAGGAGTGTCTGTTAGGATCCTGTACACCTCCTAAGCAAACATAGTGTCCTGGTAGTATCTTTGTGTTTTCCATCTCGCATATTGCAGGATCAATCATCGGGGCGTTTACTAACCGTATATGCTGTAGAATATAAAATAAAGCGATTATTTAATTTCGGGAATAATTTCTTTTTTATCATTATCGGTCTTTCAAATTGCTTTGATTGCATTTGCATTTGTGATCACCTTGGAGTCAAAGTTGAAAAGTCGTTATAGCAAACCACTAAGGTCTACATTGCCTAAACGTAATAGTAACCGCTCATTCCTCACTTCAAAAGAATAAGTCTTTGCCCTCAAGTGGTCCAATAAAAAACTAGCCTAAAACTCTTCCCCTTTCGTTAACAAAAACACATTTTTTATTTCTTAAAACATTAAAAAACTAAACCATATTGTACGTTGTGCGGAAATTCATAGATGCCATGCATTTTCCTCACTATTGTTCGACGCAATCCAGTCCAGTCTTATTCCTCACATATTTTTTTATCTGACGTCACAATATAGAAGTATAGTTAGAAAACCTGGTTAAATTTAATAGTCATCTGAGTTGCGTTTCGTTCTCCGAAATATACAATACGGAGAATGTAAATGTAGCATATGACATTTTCTTGGAAGAATTCCGTTTATTCTATGACCTTTGCTTTCCCTATAAATTTGTTACTATACAAACAAATAAAAAAGTTAAATGGGTCTCTCGAGGAATACGTGTGTGCAGTAAAAAGCAACGTCACTTATTATGGCAATACAGACTTAGGCCTACTAATGAAAATAAAAATAAATTTAAAGACTACTCAAAAAAATTTCGAAAAATTATTAAATTGACTCAAAGATCGCAGAATAACTATCTCATACGAACTTCAAATAATAAATCGAAAGCATCTTGGCAAGTCATACATGACAAAACACACTCTTACGACCCAATTTCCCAAATTAGACTTCAGGATAAAACAATTACAAATCCTCAAAACATTGTTAATATCTTTAATAACCATTTCATTGATCAGATTCAACAGTCAGCCCAAGTGTCATATGAAACTAGTAATATACCGAAAAACCTAAAATCAATGTTTATGGCACCAGTTTTACCCCAAGATGTAATTAGAGCAATCAAATCTTTAAAAAACAAAAACAGCGTTGGATATGACGGCATAGCAACGAGAGTTGTTAAATTTGTGGCGAACAATATCGCTGTACATATTAGCCATATTATTAATCTCGGCATTAACTCTGGGGTATTCCCAAATAGCTTAAAAACTGTTATAGTCAAACCAATTTACAAAAAGAACAAAAAAGATGAAATAACTAATTACAGACCAGTAGCCTTAATTCCGGTACTGTCCAAAGTAGTAGAGAAGTTAATTTCCGAATCACTAAACAATTTCTTAGCTAAATATGACATTTTGTGTAGGGAACAAAAAGGTTTTAGAAAAAACAAAAGTATTAATACAGCTATTTTCGATTTACTGAATATTATCTTAAGAAGCGTTGATAGCAAAGTACCTATTTGCGCAATTTTCACAGATATGTCAAAGGCTTTTGATTGTGTCGACCACGCTATTCTACTTAATAAGTTGAGCGCTTATGGAATAAGGGGAAATGTACACAAACTTATTAAAACATACCTTAGCGATCGTAAACAGTACACGGAAATATCTAAAATTTGCCCTAAGTTAAAAACTGAAATAAAATACCGGTCCGAAGGAAGAACTGTGAAATATGGTGTACCACAGGGCAGCGTCCTTGGGCCACCCCTTTTCTTAACGTATATCAACGATTTACCACGCCATGTTGAAAATCCAATGGTACTATTTGCCGATGACAGCACCGCGATAGTAAAATGCAAACATCCAGATAGTTATGAACAGGACATAAATAAGACCTTGGAAGATATCGTACAGTGGCTGGACAAAAACAACTTGGTGATTAATATACAAAAAACTAACATAATGCACTTCCATCAACGCACAATTTTAAAAGAAGTATCTGTAAACTACAACAAACAAAAGATTAACCAAGTTGAAGTAGCCAAATTTTTAGGAATTTACATTGACAGACAACTAAATTGGCAAACACAAGCAGAGGATATTTGCAAAAGGTTGAACACAGCAGCATATGTCCTTTCAAAGTTGTCCAAGAAAGTAGACATTCAAACAATATTAGTAGCCTACCATGGTCTGGTTGCATCAGTTTTAAGGTTCGGCATTATTTTCTGGGGCAATTGCAGCTCAAGGGAGTACATATTCAGGGCGCAAAAACGTTGCATTAGATCAATGTGTGGTTTAAAGACCACAGATAGTTGTGAACCAAAGTTTAAGTCCTTAAAAGTGCTTACATTTCCGTCATTGTATATTCTGGAAATGGCAATGTTTGTAAAGACCAATAAAAACCTATTTCCCACGATGACAGAAACTAGAAAACGACCTGTCAGAAATCAGTACAAAAATTTATTACAAATTGAATCGTGTAACACAGCATTATTGAAGAAAAGTGTTATTTGTATGGCTCCTACTATATATAATAAATTGCCAGACGTAATAAAAAATGATACAATTAAAAACTTTAAAAAGAAACTTATGGCCTTACTAATCGAAAAATGCTATTATTCAATTAATGATTTTTTAATCGACAAAACGTTTTAATGTGTATAATTATTATTATTTTTGAACATGTATTTAATTTTATTTTTACTTTATTGACATTTTAGTTTGACTCTTTAATTTGACATTTTAATTTGGCATTTTTTTTTTTGGGACATTTCAAGTTGTAATTTTTGTTTTGACAAATTATTAACATTTTTTTATAAATTTTGCGTGCCTATTTCCGGGCAGAATGTACATGGCTCACTTCTTCTTACTACACCTGTATTTTTAATTTAACCTACATTCATTGCAAATAAATGATTTGATTTGATTTGATTTGAATATAAATGGTTGGTCTCACAATCTTTAGAGTCGTGATCTCGTATTTCATAGGTGAAATCTTTATGACTTTCTGATATTTATGAAGGCCTAGTAACACTTATCTACTTTGAATGATTGTGGCATCTGTGGCTTATAGTTGGCACTTTGAATAATAGGGACTGGTTTTTGCTGGTAAAGGCAAATTACGTTCGTCGTAGAAAATACATGGAAAACAATCACAATAACGCTATGTGGTGCACAATTAGCAAGTGTTATTTATAACTAAACTTATGAGTTTTACATAGTAGGTTAAAAAAACGCACGCACTACTTTATGTTAATTATTTCAGCACTACACCTGGACAGGTGTGTTTGCTTCATCTAAGCGTTGGAGAGTGCAATTAGTTGTGCACGACGGGTAAGAGAGAAGGTGTGGTATATTCCGTGTTGGGACTCCACACCCAAAGCAAACGACAGAGCTACCCAGGTAGCCACCTGGGCAGCACTACTTCTTCTTCTTAGCGTGTCGATGGCAATCTAAATTGTGTCGGCCCAGAATTGAGCTACTAGTTTGGCGCTTTCGGTAGCGTCCATCAGTTCCTGTAGTGAACAACCAACAGGACACGCAGGGCACGATATTAAGTGCCCCATTGTTGCCACTACTGATCGGCTGTCGTAAAGAAAACTACCGACAGAAAACCGTTATGTCAAATAATCAAAGACACGCGACATCCGCCAACCCACACTGGATCCACATGGTGATTAACGGGTCTGTTCAACTCACAAAGAAGGAGCCTGTGTGGGTACCAATAGTAGGAACATTATAGGCTGATCATGCTATGCTTACGAAAAGAGATGAACATTTTTCACACGGAGAGCATACCGAAGAAACACAAGAATGCTAGTGCAATATTGATAGCAAATCCGATACTCACCCCATCAGGAGTCCATGCGACAATGGAGGCTAAGTATCCGAGAACAATATTATCGTCAGCGTTTGGTAGTCTGACGCTCTCCACTTGAGAATTGAACTCCATTGGGACTTCCAGCTTGACTGCTGTCACGCGATGGTCGAAGTTGTTGATCATCATTTTTATCTGGAATTTAACGAATATAATGCGGAATCAGATTTTTGTTCAAAATTATGTTAGAGGCTGTCTCACTTAGTCGACCTGTCGTGCGTTAGTTAGAACTTAATAATCTTCATCATCATCATCAGACAGAATGTTCCCACTGCTGGGACTCAGGCCCCCCTCTTTGAGAAGGAATGAGCTATAATCCACCACGTGGGCCCATCGCGGGTTGGTGGATGTCACATGTTCTCGATTTTTTTTTGGTTCTATTCTAAGACATGCCGGTTTCCTCACGATGTTTTCCTTCACCGTTTTGAGAGCAGCGGTGATGATATAAATTACACAAAGTAATGTGCCTGCTTAGGTTCGAACCCACGACGAATTTACTATAGATAGATGCATATATAAGTAGAAGCTTTAAAGTCGGCTACGCAATGAACTAAAATAATATTTTGTTTTGTTGGTGTTATTTATTGTCAAATTTTCGAACCCAAATAATTGCAGATGAGATGGCCTACGTAAGCGTTACTGTACTTTTTTTGTGGAAACGTAACGTTAATATTGAGTAAACATACATACATAAACTAACGCTCTTTCCGCACAGGGGTAGGCAGAAACGTAAATTACGCAAATGCGACGTCAAAAATATGTTTTACTCAGTCAGAGGTAAAAATTAAAAAAAACTTATTTTCTTTTTATGAAAAGACAACTACTTAAATTAACTTTTTATTTCCGGAGTACAGCTGGCAACGACAATTAGCTCGAGTCAGGTAGTAAAAGTTTCATTCAAAGAGTTAGTACGTAGTAAATAGTTGCTTCAATTCCTCGAAACTCTTACCATACTATTAAAAATAGTTTTACTACCGGTTGATGAAGACTTAATGACATAAGTTTGATGTCATATTTCCTTTTTAATGCTTAGTAGGTATATGTAAGGAGTTCGAGTTCTTAAAATAACTGCCGTTGGAGTCGATATTTACATTAAGCCGTGCCTAGGTTGATCCTTGGATGGGTGAACACCCATTATATACCGAGTTTCCTCCGTGCCTCGGAAAGCACGCTAACCGTTGGTCCCAGTTGTCATTTCTGTATCTATGACAGTCGTTACTGGTAGTCTGTGGTTCGAAAGTCTGACAACCTGCCTCACCATGAGGTATTGTGTTACCCAGTACTAACTGGGTTGTGGAGGTCAAAATATTATTTTCAAGTCATTAATTAGATTTAATTCTTTTTTATTTCATTTTTAATCTTTCTATTCATTTTGCATTTTACAAGGACTCCATAACGATGTTAAAGCCTTATTTGTGATACGTATATTCCTTGCAAGTATAATCTATGCTATTCTGCGGACAAATGAATACGACACAAACAATAGACAGGTTCAACAAACTATCTAACCAGAACACAAGTGCTAAAAGTTTAATCACCGCGCTTTCCAGCCGGATCAGTCTCGTACTACGCAGACGCGACGGGCCATACGTAAATAAAATATGAACAGTGCTCGAATGGAACCTGCTGACGCCATCTGTTCTCCTGGTACACGACTTTCGTTTTAGTTATTGTGGTTTTTTATTTGACCTGATTTGATGATACTTAAAGAGCTTAATAATTATTTCGTGACCCACATTAATCACTATTCTTAATAGTAGATTATTAACCAAGGGCTGTATGACATCAATTGCATACGAGGTTTTTGGCGCCTGAGCGAAGCGAAGGCGCTAATTAACCCGAGTATGCAATTGATGCTTACGCCCGAGATAAATACTCTGCTTTACATATCGATTGTGAGGTAAGTAAACAACAAGACAGCAGGTTTCAATTAATTATTTTCGCGATGCTTTCGCGCCTACTAGTAGACTGCCTTTTTTTTTTCACGCACGCAAGCGCGTCAAATCTTGCTGGCCAGTTTGATTTTTAAATCGATTCCATCTAACATACGATGTGGAAACAAATAGTTCCATATTTAAAATAAAATCTTTATAAAATAAATTGTCTAGATTCCGATTCGAGTAATTAATCGATACCGAGAAAAAAAAAAGTAACTTTTTAAAAATATTCTTCGTGCAGTATGAGTATGACAGTTCTTTTTTCAAATTCCAAAACCTATGCTGTAATGATAGTCATACACCCCGGCATTCAGGGGTGTAAGGGTGTACTTACAGAGCAAGAGATATGTAAAATTACATAAAAGCCTGGTTGAAAACTGATGTTTTGTTTTTTTCTTGTGTGTATTCCATTCATCCATTAAAGTGTCAACAGCCTGACCGAAATTCACGCTCTGTCACTACAGCATATAACTCGCCTTTGATCACTGTCAAGTGATAATTTTTATCACACTTATAAAATAGAATCATCATAATCTTCCTGTCCTTGTACCATTCTAGTTCGGGTTGGCGAAACACGTTTTCTTCTTCTATTCTCCCCGTCACGTCATCATTAATTACTCCTTTCTTTTTCAGACCGTTTCATATCCTACCCTTTTTATGTAAATGGATTGACTACTATAACAAGGCTAGTGTGTAACCATGTGTGTGGTAACTGTGATGAATAAAGATCATAGACACGGAGGCAGGCCCGCGCGGGAAAATGTGTCACTGACAGCTGTCACTCGAACCGAGCGGGCTTGCACCCGATTGCTATTTCAAACCACCAAACTATTGTTTTATTTAATAAACCATTTGTGCTTACCCCTGTGACTAGTGGACGTCACAAATGGCGACGAGGTTATGGGTAGGTACACTGGTACACCAAATAAAACAAAAATAAAACAAAAAGAGAAAAAAAAAAATACAAGAAAAAGGAGTGAACTAACGGGAATTGTCATCCCTTTAGAACCAATATGCTAAGCGGTGTTTACGGGAAACATAGTTTATAGGTACGTAACTTGGATTATTATTAATAACGATAGCTACAAAATAGCTCGTTAGGTGTTTGCCAATATAATTTTCATTATATAATACTAATATGTACTTACTTATGGCAAGTTGTTTGATTGGAAGTTAGAAGGGTAAGTCTTGTACCTTTCTAAAAGAACAACACCACCCACAATGTTATTATTTTTAGCTGTTTACAAGCTATAAGCGTGGCTAACAAGTACTCGGTTGATACTATGAAGAAATACGTAAGCTATCTATTAGCTTATTTGAGAGACTTAGCTATTATATCACCAAGTACAACTAATAGATGTATTGACGGATTCATTCAATTTCTGTCACGCATGTCGGCAAATATAAATAAAGAATTGTTTGTTGTGGTTATATCAAACTTGACATAATTTCTGCAACAGCAAAGTAAAGCATGCTATGTTTGATTATGATCTGGAAAAATAATAATTTTTCATACCGACCTAATATCCTAAGCTAGTGGTAATGTGTTATTTTATTCAAGTTCGGTATTGAATTTTATTAATGGGGCACGTAAACACTGCATTGACTTATATGGAATCACCCTTAAAAAGACTCGAGTAGTAGGTCTATTATAGACCGGTACTAAAAACGCCAAAGTAGTAAACTGCATACTGCAGTTGGTACTAACAATAAATACTTAACTGGCGAAAATGGAAAAGATGTTTCCATAAAAAGTAGTAAGTCGGGTGATCGACTTTCTATGAGGTTCTATGAGTAGTAAACTGACGCGTCTGGTTGTCGGTTGGTACTAACAATATAAAGTTCTATGAATAGTAAACTGACGCATCTGGTTGTCGGTTGGTACTAACAATATAAAGTTCTATGAATAGTAAACTGACACATCTGGTTGTTGGTTGGTCCTAACAATATAAGGTTCTACGAGTAGTTAACTGACGCATCTGGTTGTCGGTTGGTACTAACAATATAAGGTTCTATGAATAGTAAACTGAAACATCTGGTTGTCGGTTGGTACTAACAATATGGTGTAGTTCACCTCGAAATGTCCTATAAAATAGATATGAAACTGCAGACCTGTGAAAACATAAGAAGCGTAAAGGTGTGGCAATGTAAATCATAATGGAGACAGTAACCATTGCTCTGCAAAAAGTAAAACAATATCTAAGACCTGGTTTTATCAGACACTTTAAGAAAAACAATCCACAACAAGAAATAGAGTGGCTAAAAAATAAAAATAATCAATTCACAGATAAATCATTCCTATCGGCGACAATTGTTTTTTAATCTTGGCAAAGAGATATGTGTCTTCACGGTGTCAATATTTTTTAAAAATTTGAATTATGTTTATAAATAGAATACCACAAATAAACATAATTATTTTAACCAAATACTTAGGTACTATGTTAATTACATTTATTTGTATTCTTAATTCGAAAATATTTTTATGTTAAAGCTGTTTAGCGGCTTATTATAATTATCTTTGCTTCTCCGTCAACTTGAAAAGCATGGCGGGGAAAAAGCAATTGAATCATAGTTTCCTAATAATTAATGACAAAAACACTTATATCAGAATGTACTATTGTTGCTTACGACAGCAGCACAGCG
Organism: Diarsia brunnea; assembly: GCA_949774965.1. Taxonomy (NCBI): domain Eukaryota; kingdom Metazoa; phylum Arthropoda; class Insecta; order Lepidoptera; family Noctuidae; genus Diarsia; species Diarsia brunnea. The sequence goes on along the minus strand of OX459007.1, from coordinate 13,457,978 downwards.
GGAACAATCAATAAAGTGTGTGGAAAAGACCATCTCAGACACTAATCTGCATAGTTTTCATGTGAAATTATATCAAGATTATGTCTGGGTCTTAAAAGAGAAAAACCTCTGAGGTTGTTGCCACATATTATAGTAGAAAAAAAAGGAGACTAGTAAAAGTGTTTGTTAAAACCTTTTTGAAAAAAAAAGCATTTGATGCAGATATTCAAGTAGCCGACAAACAGCAGACTGTAACATTCTATGTCGTTAAGAACGGCACTCGAGACCTTTTAGGAAAAGACACCGCTATCTCTGTACAAGTACTCAAACTCGATATAGGAATTAATTCGGTAAACGAGCAAGGTCATAAAAAGAAAAATTAAAGACTTGCAACTTGATATTTCAATCAAACCAGCAGACAGCCGATACCATTTATTTGGAAGAAAAGATTGACAAGTTGGTCAAATAAGATATACAATAAGGAGCTCGTGGCTTAATAAGAACTGCCACTCGGGTCGATCTTTAGGTAAAAGCTGTGCTTGCCTAGGTCGGTCTGTGGATGGGTGGCGCCCGACATACCTACCGACTTTCCTCCGTGCCTCAGAAAGCACGTTAAGCTGTTGGTCCCGGCTGCCATATGTAGATTTTTGGCAGTCGTTACAGGTAGTCAGTAACCTGAAATTCTGACATCCAGTCTTACCAAAGAGGTATCGTATTACCTAGTATAAACTGGGTTGTGGAGGTCAGATAGGCAGTCGCTCCATTTAAAATACTGGTATTCAGCTGCATCAGGTTAGACTGGAAGCCGACCCTAACTTAGTTGGGAAAAGGCTAGGCAGATGATGACATACAATTATATCCTATTTAAAGGCACGAAGCCTTCAGGATGGGTCTTACCAATAATGCCCGTCCTCAAACCGGACGGAGATATAAGAGTGTGCGTAGTAGACATGTGATACATCAACAAGGCTATAATCGTGACTAATAGTGAGAGAAAACCATCCATACCGACATTAGCTCTAACAAAATTATGATGAATTGATGTTGATGATGATGGATAGCCACTAAAAAAAAATAAAAAAAAATAAAAACTAAAAAATAAAAAAGATCTATCAATCTTTTTATCGCCGAGATTTAAAGATTTGGCCAGAGCATTCTAAAAAAAAAAAAAAAAAAATTGCGGAAAGAATACTTCTTTTCTGTGGTGGCGTCGTCGTCGTCAACTTTATTGATGATTTTGTCGTATGGCAACGATGACGCAGAACACAATGCTAGGCTCAAATATTCCTGGTTATGTTTAAAGAATAATAATTTAAAGAATAATAAAAAAAATAAAAAAATTGAATGCATCAAAAAGACAATAAATTTACAATGGAGTGACACCTGTTGAACAAAATTATTATGTTTTGGAAACTTAAACTCTTTGTGAATAATATGCTGGCGGCATATTATTTGTATTTAAATACTATATTTTAATAAAATAATTTTCAACCGCAGTTCTCACAAAAAGAAATCATATGTAAATAATAATATGTTTGTTCTTTTATGGAATACACTGTGTACTCTGGTTGTCAATATATAACAGTACAGGTGACTTATTTCTGCATTTCAGTTCTAATAATAAGTTTCTTAATTATATGGCTTCTTTACTTGCCTCATATAATGCTACATATTCAGCATCTGTACTTGATACAGCTACTGTTAAAATTGTTTTTACACTCAAATGAAATAACACTACTATACATGTAAAAGATAATAATATATCCTGGATAAGACTATAGACCATATGGTCAACACAATCTGATGCCCAATCAGCATCGGCCGGCATATCCTATTTAATCTAAATCATTTTTAGTTTAACATATTGTCCAAAATGCTTGATATTTTCAAGTATTATTAATTTTACATGCTTCCAATATGTTTCATCATAATTGTTATTAAACTGACTAGGATAAAAAAAAACAGCATAAATTATGTATGGCTGGGTTACCATTGATAAATAAAGCAAACTTACTATTAATTGCTTGTAAGGATGTTAAACTTATTTAACAAATGATCCTGATCTAAAAAAAAAAAAAAATTTTTTTCGATTTTCTGCCTCTCATACCTAAATACTATATAATATTTTCCAAGTATTTTAATTTACATTTTAACATAGTCATAAGAATTATGATATTCAGTTACTACGTAAAGAAAAAAAAAAAACACCTACAAACACAGCAATTTATATTTTATTTGGCGGTATCGGTTGTGTAAGGAATACACAAACTTCAGACATGGCTTAGCTGACTGTTTTCAATCCAAAGAATTCTCAGAGTTCACAGACAGAATAATTAAAGAAAAGGAATGGGTTAAGTAGATAAAAGAAAACAAATTGACACCTAATTTTGGGCCCACACCACATACGGTTGTTGATTCTAGAGGCTATGAATATTACAAAACCACAACCGGACCAGAGTAGAAGGAATATTGTCCATTTTGAAAAAAAAAAGGAGGTAAATGACAAGAGTATGGGAAAAAACACCTGAATTCACCTGATTCTGATGACACTAGCGATTGTGATTCAGACAACGAATAACTAACATAAACATTAAGACAAATGTGTTGCTGGGGAGGTTGTTCCGCCACTTCTTCTTCTAAGCTAAAACTTTACGAAGTGTTGAAGGGTGGGCGTTTTGAGGGACTGTCTTTTGTAAAATTTAACCTTCGAGAAGGGCTGATTGTCAGCCTGGTTTGAATAAATGACTTTCTATTTTGAAATTAACAATGTATCAATGTATACACTTCTTTTGTTTAAAACCTCTATGTAATCTATTTGATTGTGTTACTAATGAAGGAATTTCAATTGCGTTATAAATGAGTTTAAGTCCTAAGTTTTTACTTAGTAATAATAATATCTGAAAAATCTATATTTGTAAAAAAAGGAAGAGGTGTGATGAATAAAGATCATAGACACGGAGGCAGGCCCGCGCGGGAAAATGTGTCACTGACAGCTGTCACTCGAACCGAGCGGGCTTGCACCCGATTGCTATTTCAAACCACCAAACTATTGTTTTATTTAATAAACCATTTGTGCTTACCCCTGTGACTAGTGGACGTCACAGTAACCATGCGAATCTCAGAAATATAGCAAGGCAAAATAACTAGACGATAATCAACGCAAAATTAAGCCCCCAAACGTAAGCTCCAACAAAAAAACTCCTATTTCGCCGTTTCAAATTGAAGTTTTTACCTCACAATCCTCGTTTTAGAGCCTTTTTAACCAAATTCACGCGTCCAAAGATGCTCATACGCCGAACGACAATAAACGGAGTCTGTAACTGACTCATTACCAGCCCCTCCGGTGTCGCAGTAAAGATTTTACGCTCGGAATAAAAACGTCTGATATCACCTCTCATTTGGTTACGTTACTACGTTTTCATGATGCCCTTATTACCTTTTGGTTTTTCGAGTAATCTGATGGTTGTTATCACTGTGAATGCTTTTGTTTTTGCTGATTGTATTTTGGAGATTATATTTCCTTTGAGCTTAATTTATTCTTCGAGTGCCAGAAGCATTTTTAGATTTCAAATGATTCTTGTAAATGAATATTTAAAGGTAACACTGGGGTAATAAAAGTAATAAAGATGGCCTCAAGTAATAAACTAATCATTATGTTTTACTGATGAAATATATAACGTCACCAATTTAGTTAAAGTAAAGTAGTTTATCCACTGTAACAGTTTATACTAAAGAAGCTTGTGGCTAAATAGTAACAGCCACTCGGGTAGATTTTCAGGTTAAGCTGAGTTTGCCTAAGTTGGTCAGTGGATGGGTCTCCCATTACAAATCGAGTTGCCTCCGTGCCTCAGAAAGCATTAAGTCTTTGGTCCCGGCAGTTATTTGTAGATCTTTGGCAGATGTTACAGTACAATACTGGTATTCAGTTGTATCCGGCTAAACTGGAAGCCGACCCTAACATAGTTGGGAAGGCTAGGCATGGTGATGAACATTAGACTTGAGAACGTAAAAAGTAAATGAATTTTGGTAGATAGACTTAATACCTGAAGAAGGACAATTTTATACCAAAAAATCAGTATGAAGGCGTTATACATAGCTTATTTTATTTAGCCTTTCATCAATGTATGCCGAACAAATCTATTTCAAACGACATTATAATTTGGAAAAGACATCGAATCAAAAGGAAATTCGAAAAGCATCAATTATAATCATATTACACTTAATTATCTTTCCTCAGAAGTTATACCAGTATATAGATGTACCAGGCAAACAGAGGGAATGAAGAGGATCAACAAGGAAAATCGCGTAAAACTCAGTTAAGTGGAAAAAGATAATGAAATGACAGCCCTACGATAAATTAGTGGTGCGACATTTTATCGGCCGGCAACGGCAAGGGACCTTTCATAATATAATTATTTTGTTGGAACTTGGAAGTTAGATTGGGAGCTTGTTAGATATGTTAATATTAGTAAGCTCAAAATGGACAGTTAAAATACTTAGAATCACTCTGGATTAGTAGGTTAGATATTTCAGAATTTTGAATTCAGTTCTCGTCAAAGAACTAAATTTTTTACAGTACTGTCAAACAGTATATCTGTCTAGCCTTTCCGAATTACGAGTATATTGGGCTCGGCTTGCAGTTCATCCGGATACAGGTAAACACCAGTATTTCCTTGACTGCCTATCTGACCTCCACAAGCCAATTAGTACTTGTCAGACTTTCGGGCCACTGAGTACTTGTAACGACTTTCAAAGATCTACAAATGACAACCAGCAGGGCTATTGCGTATCTTTTTAAATGTCAGTGGCTATCATAGTGTCCATCGATTAACTGTCAAATGGTTCCATTTTGTACCAAACCATAACCATTTACACTGACATTTAATCCTAGACAATTGCCCTGCAGGACCAACAGCGTAACGTACTTTCCGACGTGCAGAGGAAACTCGGTATGTGATGGGTGGTCACTCATCTACAGACCAACCTAAGCAAGTGCGGCTTAACCTGAACATTGATCTGAGTGACTTTTATTATTTAGCCAAGAGCTCATCAGTACTATTAAATAATATACATTCTTTATATAATAAGTTTTCTTAATGGTATTGTTTAATTCGTAAAAAATACTGTAGGTGTTTTGAATTTTCTAAGTATCTATCACAACAAAGACTTCTAATTTTCCATCCGGGATGCTTTTACTTTTACAATAACTTACGCTCTATTACCCAACTTCCAAATAAACACAATTTTCTTGACTAAACTTCCATACGACAGCAAAAAACACGGATAACACGGGAAGTCAGGTATAAATATAAACAACGGCCATTCATCAGTGAACTCTAATCTAATTATTTTGGCAGCTATGTATGTTAAAGTAAACACAACAAACAAACAAAGTAAACAAACAACAGTTCTCGTTGGTCCGGTGGTCGCAAGCGCGGGTATTGAGCATGAGGTGCTGGGTTCCATTCCTGAGTCGGTCAAAGTGTGTTTGGGTTTGTCCATCAGATGTTTTTCAATAACTGCTCATAATCTAGATTTGTGTCTGGTGGACGACACGAGGATTGTATCAAACATTTCGCTAGCTCTGTGGGAACTAGCGAAGGTATCTATATCTGCTAAACTGTTTTAAGAATGACAGCCGTGATAGTGTTATGAAAATTGAATAAAGCGTTGATCATACGGTGATCTTTTTGTCCGCCACATAGACGTGGACGTTTTAAATAAAATCAAACGCCGTTCAACCAGATGTTCAGCGAGATGGGCAGACGACATTGTTGCCATCACGGGAATATCCTGGATGAGGCTGGCATAAAAGAGCGTTGCTTGGCACAAACAAAGAGAGGCGAGTGAAGTCAAGCTGTGGATGATGATAATGTTCAACCAATGGAGAGGATTCATCTGTGTTCGTCTGACAATTAGTCCATCTTCTGCTCAAAGCCTAAAAGTAAACTCGTTGGGGCTACGGGTCCCGTCGGCGCTGCGGGTTTTTCGAAAGAGATACCACAGTCTAGACACAAAGGGCTAAGAAGGAACATTGGTGGTTTTTAGAAAGTCCAAGTCTAACACTCCCTACTGCTCCACCAAGCGGGACGAGTCATTTGATGATTTACCACACTCAAAAAAAAAGGTCTAAAAGTAAACAATACCTGATGGAGAGTCCCAGCCTTGTTGTTATACGAGCTGCCTACCCTCGCGGTATAATTGCGCAGATTCTTGTGCGATACATACGGAGTTATGATCCTCCTGAAAACAAAAGAATGTAGCTTTACATAAATTATTGAGAACAATGGGGTAACGAAAGTGAGGATTGTGGGCTGGGATTTAATGGGTGTTGAATTTGATGGGTATTCAAACTTTGGCGTGGAATTTGTCTAAATTATGAGTTTTATCCTTTGGTTTTATTCTATAAGTTAGGCAAGACGTCACACATCATTAACGGCAAATGAATTATAGTGAGCATAGAAATTAAAGGTATTTGTTCTTAGCCAGAAAATTGTGTAACTTAAAATCATAGCAATGTGGCCCAGTGGTAACGACCCTAACTTACGACTCGAAGATCGTGGGTTCGTACCAAAATAATTACACAAATCGTCACCACTTCATTCAAAACGGTGAAGGACAACATTGGGAGGCTAGCAGCGAAGATATAGATGATACTACAGACCCGCAATGAGCCCATTGTGGCCCACTGACACATAGAAAAGAGACCTGTTCTATTGGGGGAGAGAGTCGGAATGATGTACTGAATACGTGATAATAGTTTGTGCGGCGATGGCCCCTTCCACCATTATATTTGTTGTAGTTGTTGTTAAAGACCGAAAATGTGTGCCTGCCTATTATTCTTTTTCATTATAGATAGACACACACAGATAATAAAAGACAAACAAACATAATAACTTGGAAAACTTTCAACAAAATTACACCCACTATTATCGCATTATGTTGTCAGCTTATCGTGTCCAAACATAATACTAAGCTTCCATAAATAATAAAACAGCTATTACTACATATACTATTAAGGGTTTACCTTGGACATCACGTTCGTATAGCTCCCTTTTTCGAATTTTATCCTACCTATTACTACTTGTCAGGTATGGGAGCCTGGTGAAAAGCCCAGAGGGTTGGCCTTGCAAGGATTTGGGTATTGACTTAGGGTTGGCATTGACTTTTTTTTTATATTACTTTAATAATGTTAGTATGTCCTGTAGAGAGTTTTTATCGAAGCTTGGAAGTACAATCTGTGAGAGATGTTTTTCAAATAAAACTGTTATTAGTGTCAAAGGCTAAATTGATTGTCGTTATGAATTTAATCAATCAACTCTGTTTGTTGCAATCCATTGCTGGACAAAAGACTCTCCAAGGTACTTATTTGAAATTGGGGTTTCTCATTAATAAAAATTAACGAGGTAGCAGTAGAGCAGTAGTAACACATTTTTTGAAAGTTCTTGTTTAACAACTTGTAAATATGGGCTAAAAAATGTTTTTACATATCTCTTGCTCTGTAAGTACACCCTTACACCCCTGAATGCCGGGGTGTATGACTATCATTACAGCATAGGTTTTGGAATTTGAAAAAAGAACTGTCATACTCATACTGCACGAAGAATATTTTTAAAAAGTTAATTTTTTTTTTCTCGGTATCGATTAATTACTCGAATCGGAATCTAGACAATTTATTTTATAAAGATTTTATTTTAAATATGGAACTATTTGTTTCCACATCGTATGTTAGATGGAATCGATTTAAAAATCAAACTGGCCAGCAAGATTTGACGCGCTTGCGTGCGTGAAAAAAAAAAGGCAGTCTACTAGTAGGCGCGAAAGCATCGCGAAAATAATTAATTGAAACCTGCTGTCTTGTTGTTTACTTACCTCACAATCGATATGTAAAGCAGAGTATTTATCTCGGGCGTAAGCATCAATTGCATACTCGGGTTAATTAGCGCCTTCGCTTCGCTCAGGCGCCAAAAACCTCGTATGCAATTGATGTCATACAGCCCTTGGTTAATAATCTACTATTTCACACCACCTGCTCGAAAATGTCAAATTATATGTCAAGCAACCTTAACCTAAAGTGAGTCATTAGTGGCCGGGGGCACAGCCGGTCAATAATGTTGTACTGGATTTCATTATGACCCGCTGGTCAATAATGTGATTTGAATTTGGAATCTCACATGCTCAGCTAAATTGGCAGTATAGTACTAACAAACACCCAGAAAGAGGAAAGCTATTCTCGATACCCTTACTACGCGTGGATGAAATTCTCGATTTCCTACAAAATCATAACGACTGCTTCTTCATATCGTTGCCATGTTTTCGAAGACATAATATTGTAAGAATAATTAGATAACTACGAACCATTTTTTAAAAGGAATGGAATAACATTAAAACTGGCATTAATAATAACAAATACCGTACCGCGCCGTAATACCTTTATAGTACTTGGCTGTAACATTAGATAAAAGTTGTTTCTGATAATGTTACCATTAACCCGTTTGTGCATATAACTAACTAGTTCTAAATATGTTATTCTTACTGTTTGTTTATTTAATAAATACTTTGTTTTTCGTACTATGGCTATTATTTTCTCACAGTAGGTGTAAAAAGTAGAGTATCCTCCTCTGGGCTAAAGGTGTCTTTGCCTTGGGCTAGCTTGAATCCCTCGCTGCATTCAGGATTCTTGTATCCTTCATTGCGCTCGAGATTCAATATGACGCCCGTGACATAAGACACAACTTTAGCCCCTTGGTGCATAATCTACTATTAGACCACATTTACAAACGTTTAAAAAATCCCTTCCATTTTCTGCCAACCTAGTACCACAAATAAAACTACAACGAACACGGGCGACCCTACATCGTTTACTTTCCGTATAAAAGGACCACGGCGCACGGTGGGCTGAAATCGCGAAGTTGGGACTTAAGGATTTTTAAATATATATTTGCATTGTATATACTTATACCATACTTTTATGTTTTGGAACTTTTTTTTAAAGTAGGTTATTACCCTAAAATTTCAGAGATTTAATTTGTATGAATAAAACAAAGAATTCGATGCATGGTGCATATTATTAGGATTATTATTATTAGTTTGTTGTAAATATTTTGTGCAACTGCATTCCACACCACTCTTTCCACAACACCAAAACCGGTTTTCTTATCAGTAGACGAGTCGTCATTAGTGACGTGCGCCAATCAGAGGGCAGTAAATTTGCAGGTAAAAAATATTTGGGGTAGCAAGTTGAAAACAATGATATCAGTTCGTTGTAACCACCCTTTACATACGGACTACCCGCTCGTTACTTGATTTTTGTTAAAAGTTGATTTTCGAGAATTTTGTGAAAATGTTTAGTGATTTAGTTACTAATGTTGATATGTTTGTGAAATTGAAATCAAGTGGTAGTATTAAGGATCATAACTTTTTATACAGTGCTATCAAGTCAAAATTGTGTGATTTAAATCAAGATAATGATAATTTGCTAAAGGAATTCTGCGCAAAGTATTGTTATAATACTTATAAAAAATGGGAAAATGCTAAACGAAAAGAACATACATTTAGAAGTAAATACAGTGATTGGTTGGCATCGGAGATAGTTTGGCCTGAGTTTATGAAAGATTTTGCAAAAAACGACGACGATCCAGTTCCTAGCACATCAACTACATCTCATGAAAAGGTGTCTGTTGGTACATCAACTCAAGTAAGTCCGAGAAAACCATTTACAGAATTAGGTCCTAAACAAAAAAAGAGACGTACGGAACTTACTACGCAAACTATTGCTTCAGAGGAGTTGTCACATGCCCATGTTTTTAACTTAAAAGCAGAAGGAAAGGAAGATGTTGCTGACATATTACAGCATCTGCTCAAGCATCCACAGGACGTGCAAAAAGTAAAAGATTGTCTTTTTGGAAATAAAAAGAAATCAGTATTCTCTCCAGATGAAGCTTTAGGCTTGTTTTTGTCTTTGAAATTGTCAAAATGGCAATATAATACGCTACGAAAAAGTATCGCAGAAGTAACTGGTACCAACGTATATCCCTCTTACTACGCACTGCAAAATGAAAAAATTAAATGTTATCCACCTAAAACTGCTATTGTAGTAACAGATAAAACGGCTACGATAGAATTGCAGGCACTATTGGATATTACTGTGAAGAGAATTATAATGTCAAACGAAATTAGTGAAACTTGTAAAGATTTGACACTGATTAGTAAATGGGGATTTGACGGAGCTTCGAATCAAGCCAATTATAAGCAGAAAGTTGGAAGAGAAAATGAAGAAGATGAGGACTTTGACGATTCTAGCGTATTTATGGGTAGTTTGATTCCTATCAAATTAGTGTCTGGTGACAGAGTTATATGGGAAAATGATTCCCCAAATTCCTCATTATGGTGTCGTCCGCTGTTTTTTAAATTCATGAAGGAAAACAAATTCAGCATTTTGCAAGAAAAAAATGCGATTGAGGCAGAGATTAACAATTTAGTTAAGACAGTGGTTGATGATTTGACCATCTCGCACAACCTAATACTAACCATGATAGATGGTAAAGCGACTGCAGTTCTTTGCGATACATCAACACAAAGATGTGACATATGTAAAGCTACTCCAAAGGAAATGAATGATTTGTCCTTGGTTTTGGCAAAAGAAATTGATGTCGATTTATATAAATATGGTTTATCGTCGTTACACATCTGGATACGATTCATGGAATGCATTCTTCATATAGCGTACAGATTAGATTTGAAGACATGGATGGTGAAAGGTGACAGTAAAGCTATTATGGAGAGCAAAAAGAGAAATATTCAGGAAGCATTTAAATCCGAAACAAGACTTTTAATTGATGTTGTGAAACAGGGTCATGGTACAACAAATGATGGGAATACTGCGAGGAGATTTTTCGAAAACCCCGATATTGCAGCTTCGATCACAGGAGTAAGAAGAATTAATAAAAAGATTTAAAACTATATTAGAAGCAATTTCGTCGGGTCACCGTATTGATATATTGAAGTTTAAAGATTATACCGAAACCACCATGGAACTATACATTGAATTATATAATTGGTTTTACATGCCTGCAAGTGTTCACAAAGTTTTAGCTCACGGAGCAGCTATTATTGAAAGCTTGGGTATAGTGCCCATTGGAAAATTATCCGAAGAAGCAGCTGAAGCACGCAACAAAGATTTTCGGAGATATCGTGCTCATAATTCGAGGAAATTCTGTAGAAAAGCTACTAATGAAGATATTTTGAACAATTTGTTAATCAGCTCTGATCCACATATTTCAAAGATACGACACAAACTGGTGCGAAAACACAAAGCCTTTTCAGAAGAAGCAACAGCTTTGTTGATCGTTAAGGATACATTTGTTGACGATGATGATCAAGAAAATTTAGGGGTTTTAACTGAAGACCCGTTATTGTCAGAGCATGGTGTTGAGCATGGTGCAGGCCCCTCCTAAAAATATTGGTAAATGATTTGAATTTTGAATTTGTCTTTGTAAGTCTCACACATACAGAACACAGATTTGTAGTCGTGGATTAGGCCTATTGGGGAGACCACTGATAAAAAAAACGCGCCTAGTTCTCTACCTCTGGGGTGGTGTGGAATAGAGAATACAATAATTATCACTGCTAAGTATTCTAAGATTTAGGTGACTTTTAAGATATTTTCGTTCAAAAAAATCTAAAAAAGTCTAACTACCTACTAAGTCACAGTAAACTACAGTAGACGATTAGATGCAAATAAATTGTACTATTAAAATACTTATCCAACAATTGGAAGAAATTTGAGATTTTGTAGACTTAAATGCGATTTTAATAAGAAAAAAAATAAAAAAAAAAATTTCTCCTAAATCGCAGCAAAGCGCAGTAGCTGACTAGTTGTAAAAATAAGCTAATAAATAGTACTATTTTAATATATACATCGCAGTTGGAGATGTTTTCAGATTTTTGAGATTCTTTAGATTTTATGATTTTTTCTATACAAAAAAATATTTAAAAAATTGTAGTACTAAAAATAATGCGTAAAATAAAAAGTCATAGAACAATAATTTACTGTATTAGATAGTAGAACAAATTTGCATCATTAATCAGTAAAAATAAGATGACTTTTTTTTTAATGTCCTAAGTCCACTACGTATATAAATCAACCCACCGTGCGGCGTATCTATCCCACATTGTTGGTCCTTCCGAGGATATTAAGGGCCTCTTACATAAACCGACTTGGATATTAGCGGATCCCCACATAAACCCCGATGTTTAGTAACATAGTAAAATAAGATGATTTATGTATCGTCAGACGTTTTGTCGGATGTCGTATTATTAGATAAGAAGGTTTTCGATTTCCGAAAGTTGGTGGTTGTTGACAAGCACTTATTCATTTGATTTGGTTTTGTTCTTTAGTTACAAACTATTGGGTCGTGATTTCCCGAAATAGGGGAAAATTGAGTATGAGGTTGAGCTTTTGAATTTGTCAAGTTATGTGTCTTTTAGAAGAATAACCATGGAGTCTCTTCTTCATAGAAAACGGCCAACCCGAACGAATACCTTTTCTCGACGTTAACGTAAAAACGGTAAATGATCTAACTAATTTAATATGAGAGACACAGAACAGGAAACACTCGCTTTGAACGTGGAGTTGCTGACTACAGCCCGTTTTACGATATAGTACGGAAAAGACACCAAAACAAATAGGAGAAAGTGAGACATGATAGAGACATAAGGATAAATTGTGAGGAAACCAGGACTTGAAATGGACTGAGTTTGAGTTGAGAACAAGACTGGTCATCAATGCTAAGCTTTATCTTTTATTTTACGAAAAAAGGGTTTTATTATATTGTTCAAAAGTAACACCGCGGTGTGACTGCGGCCCTGGACTAAATGGGCTAAGAAAGAACATGGGTGGATTTTAGTCTGTAGAAGTCTGACACTCCCTTCCGCTCCGCTCAGAGCGGGAGGAGTAGGTACTTTGGTGATTTCCCACCCACCGAAAAAACAAAAGGTACAGTCAGCGCATCAAGTTACCGCTGTCACACTCCACATGATTTTAAATCATGTTCATAAATGTATGTTGAAAATCGAATGAGAAAATTTGACGGTTTGTGATAACTGATAATGAATAAATAAATAATTTTATCGATTTTATAAATAATGGTACGGAATCCTTCGTGCGCGAGTACGACTCGCACTTGGCCGGTTTTTTTTTAATTATTTCATTTAAAAAAAAGGCTTTCAAACTATTGTAGTAGTATTAAACATGGCTTCAACAAATTAATGCTGATTAACTAACAATGGAGCTTAATTTAACATTTTTTAAATTGCGAATAAAAGTAAACATTCAAGCTAAAACCTTTTCAGCACATAATAGACGAGGTAGATTTGCAAACATTTGTTTATCATGAGGCAAAGGCAAAAGGCTATACAGCCAACGCAATGCGTAATTTGAATGAGTCAAATATGTTCATCTCATTCTCTCTTATCCAATTTTAGATGTTGGAGGGAGATGAAAATGTAATCCTTGGGGTGTTTGCTGAATGAATGAGTATTTGCCATCGGCTAAGGGTTTCGTAATCTTGTCTTAATTTAACGTAAACAGTATCCCTAATTTGTGCATTAACAGCTACGATAAACGCTATAATTGGTTGTTTGGATTGCCATTTATTGAGAGTGCTTGAAATTAATTGTATAAACATTTGTTGAAATGGTGGGAGGAACCGTGTCTTTAGATTTAATGGTCTCCTAGTCTCTTGCCACAGCCTGCGTGTGGTTCGAAATTATCCCACGGCAACTAACTAATTCTGGGATAAAAGATCCTATAATATATCGACTTGTGGGTTTTGTAGTTTTGATGAGAAAGAGTGAGAAAATAGAAGAAGCCTATGTGCTAATTCAGATTATAATCTATCTTTGTGCGAAATTTCATCTCATCATTGGCGTGAGAAATACACACATCAAAAGTGTCTAGGGATCAACATATATTTTTGCAATAACTTTTCTCCTGATTGATATTAATTAAAATTTTCATTAAGGATTCATCAAATAAAGTGTTTTCGTTTGTCACAGTAACGATAAACCAAGTCACCTTTGCATTAATAAAGAAATTTGCCATTTTCCTAATAAAGGGATTTTTGACATTTGAACCACTAACATTAAAGTTCGAAAAAAAGACTGAAATAACAGTTTTCTTTAAAATTTTATTGGGTAACTTAAACAATTAATAATCCGTGTTTCTACCGCGAACACTAACAACACAAGAACATCGGTTTGGCATACTCAAAATGAGTTCATCCAAATCACGCTGTGGAATGGCCGCCCATGTTCGTTGCAACAACAAAAAAAGGTCTTCTTGCGACTGGATACCCTCCATATTCGGCAGAGCTCTTCTCTGTAGCATATCCCATGCATGCTCAATCGGGTTCAAGTCTGGCGACTGAGCAGGCCAGGGCAAGACATTGATGTTAGCTGCGGCGAGAGTCTGTCTTACAACTCTTGCGGTGTGCGGTCGTGCATTATCATGCATTAACTGAAATAAGGGACCGATTTGCACTTGTAGAGGAACGATGACGTCTGATACAATCGTCTCAGCATAAATTTGAGCGTTGAGGTTGCCTCTGATCCAAATCAACTCAGTTCTTCCGCCGATCCAAATACCCGCCCATACCATGATGGTTCCACCACTATAAGGATGGACTTCCTGGCAGGATTTTAATCGCTGTTGGCGTCCAGGGGTTCTCCAGTGTCGTATACGTCTTGTATCCGGTCTCATACCAAAACGAGACTCATCAGAAAAGCACACGAAACGCCATTGTTCTTCTGCCCAATTTCTGTGTTCAAGAGCCCATTGATATCGAATCCTACGATTGTGCATTGCTATAGGTGGTACCCGTAGCGGTCTTCGGGAATGAAGGTTCACTTCATTCCCCAGCTAACGGTGGGAGGGGTTCCCATCGGCGTCGAGTGTACTTTAAAGTACCTAGGACTCGTCCTCGACAGCCGGTGGAACTTCGTGGAGCACTTCCGACGTTTGGCTCCCAGACTGGAGCGGGCGGCGGCTGCCTTCAGGTGGCTCTTGCCCAATCTGGGGGGGCCAAACGCCTCCTGCCGGAGGCACTATGCGGGGATCGTGCGGTCCATGGCCCTTTATGGGGCCCCGGTGTGGGCGAGTGCTTTGAGAAAGCGGGCCGCCCATTACCTGAACGCGCCCCAAAAGGTTATGGCCGTGAGGCTAGTCCGTGGGTACCGCACGATCTCCCGCGAGGCGGCGAACCTCCTTGCCGGATTGCCGCCATGGGATCTGGAGGCGATAGTCCTCGCGCGCCTGCATGAATGGCGCGCGGAGGCGCTGCACCGGGGGGTCACTCCGTTGCCGCGGCTAATTGCTGCGCAGCGGACAGACCTCCGGTGCGATCTCATGGCGGCATGGAAACAGCGACTGTCGCAACCCCGTGCAGGGCACGCCACGATAGTGGCGGTAAGTCCCCTCTTTGAGGAGTGGCTGGAGAGGCGCCACGGCGCCCTCACCTTCCGTCTGACGCAGGTACTCACCGGACACGGTTGTTTCGGGAGGTACCTGCACCGAATCAGGCGGGAGGAAACGCCCGGTTGTCACCATTGTGAGGATCGGCCGGAGGACACGGTGGAGCACACCGTGGAGGTGTGTCCCGCTTGGGCGGAGCCCCGCCGTGTTCTCGTAGCGGCGATCGGCGGCGGCGACCTCTCGCGTCCGGCCCTGGTGCAAGCCATGGTCCGGGGCGAGGAGGAATGGGACGCCGTCGCCTCCTTCTGCGAAGCAGTGATGCTAGCGAAGGAGGTGGCGGAACGTGAGAGGGAGAGAACCTCTCGTCCCAGCCGCCGCGGGAGGCGCTCCGGGCGTCGGGGGCCACGTGATGGCTTCCGGCCACCGTAGACGCGGGCCTGTGGACGGTGAGTGATGGGTAAGCTCGCCGTCCGTCCGTCTTATGACGACGACAGGCCGTGTCGACGGCGCGTTCGTGTTCCACGCGCGCCTCAAAGAGATGTCAGCAACATGGAAGGGGCCCGCAAGGGCCGACGCCTGTCGAAGCTGCGGGTTGTCCGCAAGGGATACCGAGGCCTCGACATGAAGGGCGAAGAAGGAACATGGGTGGTTTTTAGTCAGTAGAAGTCTGACACTCCCTTTCGCTCTGCCCAAGAGCGGGAGGGGTTATTTGATGATTTCCCACCCCCAAAAAAAAAAAAAAAAAGGTTCACTTCATGCAAGCGGTTTCTGACTGTTTGGTCGCTAATTAAGTTCCCTGAAGAGTGATGAAGCCTCACGGCTAACATCATGGCGGTTATTGTTAGAGCTCTTCGAGTTAAGATTTGAGTCCTGCCCTGGCCTGCTCAGTCGCCAGACTTGAACCCGATTGAGCATGCATGGGATATGCTACAGAGAAGAGCTCTGCCGAATATGGAGGGTATCCAGTCGCAAGAAGACCTTTTTTTGTTGTTGCAACGAACATGGGCGAGCATTCCACAGCGTGATTTGGATGAACTCATTTTGAGTATGCCAAACCGATGTTCTTGTGTTGTTAGTGTTCGCGGTAGAAACACGGATTATTAATTGTTTAAGTTACCCAATAAAATTTTAAAGAAAACTGTTATTTCAGTCTTTTTTTCGAACTTTAATGTTAGTGGTTCAAATGTCAAAAATCCCTTTATTAGGAAAATGGCAAATTTCTTTATTAATGCAAAGGTGACTTGGTTTATCGTTACTGTGACAAACGAAAACACTTTATTTGATGAATCCTTAAAGAAAATTTTAATTAATATCAATCAGGAGAAAAGTTATTGCAAAAATATATGTTGATCCCTAGACACTTTTGATGTGTGTATTTATCGATTTAAGCTTGCCACTTATAACCATCAGTCTATAACGTTTTCACTGCAGGGACTCAGGCCTCCTCTTTAGGAGAGAGATGGGCTTATATTCCACCACGCGGGCCTTTTTCGTGTTCCACGCGCGCCTCAAAGAGATGTCAGCAACATGGAAGGGGCCCGCTAGGGCCGACGCCTGTCGAGGCTGCGGGCTGTCCGCAAGGGAAACCGCGGCCTCGACATGAAGGGCGAAGAAGGAACATGGGTGGTTTTTAGTCAGTAGAAGTCTGACACTCCCTTTCGCTCTGCCCAAGAGCGGGAGGGGTTATTTGATGATTTCCCACCCCCAAAAAAAAAAAAAAAAAAAAAGGGCACTTGTTCTCTCTCCCACCACTGCGATATTTTTATTGTTCTAGACCATACCTTAGTTACGGAGATATTGGGGGTCAAAGTTCCAAATTTTTCACAGCTGTTTTTGTAAATACTAGTTTTTCAGGTTATAACTTTACTTATATTACCTCCATGACCCGTTTACTATTCAAAGCATCCAATAGCACAATGTTTTAAGAGTGCTACATTGAGTTTTCCCGTGAAATGTGATTTTTGACCCCAAAAAAAAAATCGTTTCCCAGCTACAATTTTTGCGTAGGGGTACTTAGTTTGATGTACAGAATCCTTGGTTAACGGCTGTGTGATGGGTTGATTTACACCCTGTATAGGACTTAAACTTAACTGGTGAAATGTGGGCATACTGACTGTACACCTCTGCCGTACCCTTCGGGGATTACAGGCGTGATGTTGTTATGTTATTTAGATTATATTTGTTTTCCTGCGACACTGACATTGTATGGGTTTATAAATAACTTTTTCAACACACTTGCTCATAAAGTGGCTCTAATTTCACCGTAATTAGGCATATAATGACACCTGTAATCAAACTGTGAATTTTTCATTACCATTATTCACAAGTGAGTTATAGGTTTTTTTTTTATTTTTTGGTTGAGTTGCTCTGTTCTTAAAAAAGTTTCGATTCTAAAAAGATTGTGTTCAATACTACAAATAAATTAATGTACCTATTCCTTGCTCATTTCATGCAACTTCGAATTTAAATAGATAATTTCAACTTATACATACCTTTTTAATAAATAAAACTTTTGTTTTCTCTGTATTAAAAAAAACTTTGAATGGGCATTTTGTACGTGACTGCAACACTACCCGCGGAAAGCCAAAAAAAAACTTAATCTTTTAGTCTATAGCCGATCGCCATTGTTAGATGCGCGCTCAGGATAATTTATTAATATAAATAGATAATTTCAACTTGTGTATACGTTTTCAATAAATAAAACTTTTGTTTTCTCTGTAATAAAAAAACTTTGAAATCCTCACTTTTTACGTGGCTAACACTATCCGCAAAAAGCAAAATCAAAATCAAAATCAAAAATCAAAATCAAAAGTTATTTATTCAAACTAGGCTGATAATCAGCACTTTTCGAACGTCAAAATTTACTTTACTTTACTTTACTCATTTACAAGTGACAGTCCCCCAAAACGCCCACCCTTCGACACTTCCTAGTGTTTTTTGCTGGAAAGAAGAAGTGGCGGAACAAACTCCCCAGCAACACATCTGTCTGTTTGGTTAGAAGAACCAGACTCGATACAATAGAAAGGTGTAACTTAATAATACGATTGATTACAGACACAAGTCAAAAATAAAAATGTATATAATAATAAAAACATAAAAAAGACATAACATGTCAGTAAACTAATTTTGGAGAAAGAACATAAATAACAAACAAACAAACATTGTCTTGTGTTCAACTCAGCGACCAACTATTCCTATCATTTAAGTAGTCGTTAATGGAATAGTAAGCTTTTAAACAAAGATTAGATTTTACTTTGGCTTTAAATGCATTAAATGGCAAGTCTAGAAAAGAAGATGGCAATTTGTTATAAAAAGAAACCTCATCCTTTTAGTCTATGGCCGATCGCCATTGTTAGATGCGTCATTTTAACTGTTGAAAACATGTTAAAAATGATTTTTTTGTGTTATTTTCTACACAAGTGTGTTGAAAAACGTCGTATGATACACGTGTGTATTGATGATTACCGTCCTCGGCTACCCCTTGAGCGTCCGCGAACATTGCCTAAAAATCTCTAAAATGTCGAAGCATTTTGTAGGTATTTAATTATTTTGGGTAGACCTTCAGAAAAATGAAGATTTCGTCATTATACAGATATTAACACAATATAAATTATACCTTCGTGGATTCGTTATGAGTTTACCTGTTCATTGGTATATATATCTAATAAATTAAAACTAACCTGACTTCACAGCGACGTGATATGTTTTCATTTTGATATTTTTCGTTCACATAACCTTGAAACTTGATCACAATACACCGAATTCACACACATATTCACCTAAATAACACTATATTACGACAACACATATGTTCAGGCATTCATATTACACCATATTTCACTTCCAAACATAATATTTGCAGAAAAAAGGTAATAATTCCGAACAGAGACAACACACGCACGACGTTGACCCGGCGAAATTAGCAAACACTGACCGTTAGCGCAAAAATGTCTGCGGAAATATCTGCGGACTTATACTCTTTGAAAAACGATTACGATGTAAATACGCAACCATATTATGATCTAGAGGCCTAAATATGTTCATAGATAAATAAGCTAGCAACTTATGTGTATTTAAAACTATAAAAAAGAAAATTTATTATAAAATATTACGAAAACCGGCAGCCATTGTGCACGAAATGAGTACGTTCCAAAAGTTTCGATCTTTTTTCACTGATATATTTAATATATTTCGAAAAACTATAACTCAATACGGAACCTACACTTATTTCTCAGTAATTCTACATAATTTGTTTTATCAATACTCACCGTTTCCTTCGTGATTCATCTTCTTTTCTTGTTGAGAGAGGCACCAATTTTCAACAAAAACAGTGTT
Source organism: Diarsia brunnea (assembly GCA_949774965.1). NCBI lineage: Eukaryota > Metazoa > Arthropoda > Insecta > Lepidoptera > Noctuidae > Diarsia > Diarsia brunnea. Next base: position 13,438,192 of record OX459007.1, on the reverse strand, counting down.
TACGTCACAAAATGTCAGATGATTGTTTTATTTTATTTATGGTACCGAATAAGGTTGAGATCAAATAAATGTTACTAAAATCGGTTAACAAGGACTCGATTACTTTAAATATAGCCATATTGTGTTGCTACATGCTAATAATCGTCAAAAAATTACATCCAATGGCAACCGATTCCTTATGATCCACCGGGTGATCATACGACATTTGGAGCATTTTTTCTTATGATCCACCGGTGGATCATAAGGACGCTTGAGGGTCTGTAGACATTCGCTATAATGACTGGCATAAAATCTACCCCATATTTTTAAGCTAAAATAGTTATCGACCGTGTTCCATGTTCCAAAAATAATGAATGATGATCAGATGGCAGAAATAAAATGTACCTGTCTCTGAATATAAAAAATACATCATTTTATTGCAACAACCACTAAAGTTAAACAAGATCAGGAATAAATATGATTGAATACGTTAGATTTTGTTTTTTTTTTCTTAAATAAATATTTTTTGAGATATTGACGAAAAACTAAATGCCATCTTTTGTTTATCTTTATTTGTTAGTAACAATTGTAATTTTTTATTTGCTAGTATATCCTCGAGATACATTATTCCAGACGTCATTCCGCATCGAATGAGACATCGGCATCGCTCATATTTTTAGTACGTTTTTTGCACGTTTTTGAACTTGTTGACTAGACTATTATTTTCCCTAAATTTCACTACAACTTCAGTCTTTGAATTTTAATTATTTGATGGCTGTCTCCATGAACATCGAAAATTGTATTAGAATTAACAATACAAAACCTGTCAGTAATGAACTAAGCTACATTAAAGAGATTACAGATCATTAACTGGGTATTGATAACGTCATTGTTCTCTAAGATGAATTTACTGCTTATAATAATGTCAAGACGAACAATAAGCTATGTTTTTGTTTATGTATTATGTTTCGAGTTACTTAAAATCATTGTTTTTTATCAAAAAATCCCAGTATGTTTCATACACCGAAAAAATATATACCTAGGAGATTAGAAACAGTCGAAGACATAGCCTACCTAAGGGGATAGAACATGTGATGTGGCGTATCAACCAGCCCGCCACACAGTGCGTTATAAACCCGATTTTTGTGTCATCCTGTTTTTATTTAAGAAATGGATATTTTCTGTCAATTTTAGTACTACAGTCTAACTCCGGCGTCGATACGACTTAAACTTGATTTTTAAAAAAATTACAATGTTTCGTAATATACGCGACCCGAAAAATGAAAAAAAAAATATAATAAAAAAGGCGAACTAATTATTTCAATTTTTAGCTTTTTTAGCTAGTGCAAATGGATCGCAGGATATGAGTTTTTTTTTAATTTTTCGTTTTTTTTTTTTAACAGCGTAGTAGTTCGTAATTCCTATATAAAATTATAGCTTAAACCTCATTCTATTAGCGATATTAAAATCACAACCTAACTTCGCCGTCTTCGCCGTCGGGGCTGCGGGTTGTTCGCAAGAGATACCGCGGCCTCGACATGAAGGGCTAAGAAGGAACATGGGTGGTTTTTAGTCAGTAGAAGTCTGACAATCCCTTTCGCTCTGCCCAAGAGCGGGAGGGGTTATTTGATGATTTCCCACCTCCCCAAAAAAAAAAACAGGTTGTGATTTTATAAGAATTACGAACTACTACACTGTTAAACTCGTAAAAAAAAACGAAAAATAAAAATAAAAAATTGAGATTGAGATACCCTAAAAAAATATTTTTCAAAATTTTACTTTAGCACTTTGTCGGCGTAAATCATTTGTATATTCATACCAAATTACAGCTTTCTAGTACTAAGAGTCTTTGAGATATAGTGCGGACGGACGGACAGACAGAATGATTGAAAAACACGTAAAAAATATACTTACGTATCAAAGCATTTGGATAGAGTCAGTAGCCAGTATTTGTTGAGTATGACGGCGCTGCAGAAGTAGGTGCCATTGTTGTTTAGGGACGCGGCGTACGGGTGTGCGTATACCTGTGTCACGGTTGCGCCAATCTTCTCCATACTATCGTACCACTCATGGTCGCCTGGTAGAAAGAAAATTATATTAGGTTGTTTTTTTTGGAATGACAGATTGTTACACAAACTTGTTTTGGGAAAAAACTTAATCTTACGCCATTTTTGAAGACATTACACAATTATTATTTACTAGCTTGTGCCAGCGGCTTCGCCCGCGTGGAGTTCGATAGTTGTAAGTATCCTATATGTTAATCCAGGTTATAAACTATCTGTGTTCTAAATTTCATCCATATCGGTTCAGTAGTTTGCAGTGAAAGAGTAACAAACATCCATCCATTCATACATACATCCTCACAAACTTTCGCATTTATAATTATTAGTACGATTATACGGATTTAATTATTTTTTTGGGTTTACTATGAACCATTCTTCCTACAGTTCACATTTGCATACCTTTGTAATTGATACAGTTTTGACTCTCTTTTATAACTATGATCAGTAGAAATCTGGGCCGAAATGATCGCAGTTGAAATTAATGTTAATTACCAAAACGTTCTAACTACAATAGTCGGGTGGAGTCAAAGTTATATGCATCACTTATCGTGGTCGTTATTCTAAATGTTACCATTGAAGAAGCAATTTAAATAAAGACGTGATCTTATCTTCCAAAATTCAAGTTAAAATTTGAATCTGTGAGAGCTATTTATTGATATGGGCTCCTGGTACCTTCTGAAAACTCGACTCCAAAGTACCCAACTATTTTGGGTGGAGTTTAGGTCCTGCTAATCGTTTGGTAATAATTCCAAATGGCAAAATTCGGTGTTAACTACCAAACTACTAAAACTATTGCAATTTAACCCTTATTGTGGTCAATGACATTTTTCAACACACTTGCTCATAAAGTGGCTCTAATTTCACCGCAATTAGGCACATAATGACACCTGTAATCAAACTGAATTTTTCATTACCAATATTCACAAGTGAGTTATAGGTTTTTTTAAAATTTTATTGGTTGAGTTGCTTTGTTCTTAAAAAAGTTTCGATACTAAAAATATTGTGTTCAATACTACAAATAAATTAATGTACCCATTGCTTGCTCATTTCATGCAACTTCGAATTTAAATAGATAATTTCAACTTGAATATACGTTTTTAATAAATAAAACTTTTGTTTTCTCTGTAATCAAAAAAACTTTTGTTTTCTCTGTAATCAAAAAAACTTTGAATACCCTATTTGTACGTGGCTGCAACGCTATCCGCGAATAGCCAAAAAAAACTTAATCTTTTTGTCTATAGATTGCCATTGTTAGATGCGCGCGCAGGAAAACTTATTAATTGAAATAGATAATTTCAACTTGTATACATATACGTTTCTATATAATAAATAATACTTTTGTGTTCTCTGTAATAAAAAAAAACTTTGAATTCCTCATTTCTCAAAAAGCAAAAAAAATAAACCTCATTATTTTAGTCCATGGCCGATCGCCATTGTTAGATGCGCGCGCAGGAAAACTGTTTAATTTTTCCCGCCATGGCGAAATTTTTTTCACAACTCGTTTTAACTGTTGAAAATGATTTTTTTGTGTTATTTTCTTCACAAGTGTGTTGAAAAACGTCGTATGATACACGTGTGTATTGATGATTACCGTCCTCGGCTCTCTTAAGACCCTCACCTGACAGCTCGGGTCTCAATGGCGCCTTAGCGGTAATCACCAACGTTACACACTTATACCATAATGTACTATTGCCCAACACCTATTTCATTATAAAACAACCGTGATATAATTTTAGCCCTATCTGTTTTAACAACTCTAGCAAAACTAGCCCTTATAACAGTAGGACAAGATTTATAGTTGCGTGAATTTTGTTCCATAATATGCGATGAGATAATCGGGCTCGGCAGGTAGCGGTCCAGAGATTTATGAAGAGGAACATTAGAAAAATAGGTCGTTTATAAAAGGACTGTATCTATGGTTGGGCGTGGGATCCTACGTAGGCCTACCTATATTTTTGCTGGTGTAATTCATCATATTTTCATACGGTTATTTTTAGGTTTCATTGTGCCACAGCTTGAAATGAAAAAGATTTGAATATTCAGTATACATACATAAACTCACGCCATTCCCATGAGGGTAGGCATACACCACATACTGCTACGATCTTTACTTACTCCTTTTGCTTCGTCCACGTTCATACATCTGGCTATACACGCACGCCGCGCACCGGTTCAAAATCAAAATATTTTATTTCATACAGCTCTCCATGGGCACTTATAAAACGTCGACAAAAGTTGCACGGATTGGTTTGGTCGTTTCCTATGGAGAAGAACCGGTAAGAAACTCCATGGTTACTCTTCTAAAAGTTTTGGTTGCGAGTACTACGCACCTGATCGTTCTGTATGTCTTCCTGTTGTTTCCACTTACATCTGCCTTGTAAATAACTTTTGTTAGTCGCCTTTCACTCATCTTCTCCTCTTGACCAAACCATCTTAGCATACTCTTTTCAAGTTTTATTAGAATATTTAGTTTTACCTATGCGTAACTTCATCTGGTGTCCTGGGGGTCTAAAATGGCCACTTTAGCAGTTCATAATAGGATCATAATATGAATTATATATATATTTTATCGTTAAAATTTGTAAATTGGTCACAGACGCAGTTACTATTATGAATAGTCTATTTTACGGATTATCCCTTTTAATCCCTGTACTTAGACAACACAGGCTACATCAATTGGGTAGTCTAATTTGTTGAAGAATATAAAAGTTCAAAGTTCAGGTCTTTTAGAAACATTCACACACATTCACAATTCAAAATAACTATCATTACATTACATTGAAAACGGGATATTTACCATCTTTACTATTTGTTTTGTCTATCCGTGACCAACTCGTGCTTGAAACAGCGCTGAAATATTGGGTTCTCGAAACAAATAGTAAACATGATAAATATTGCATTTTCAGTGTTAAAATAGGTAGTGTTACTGACCATGACAGTTTTTTTATTTTTTTAGTTTCACAAATCAATATGTTTCACAGTGCATTTATGTAACCCAAAGGTTGATTAGTAGAGAATGCATCATCATCATTATCTTGCCCTTATCCGAATTCATTTGGGGTCGGCACAACATGTCTTCTTCTTCCATACTTCTCTATTACTCGTCATCTCATGAGTCGTCTCCTTTCTTGTAATATCATCCTTTATTTAGTCTATCCACCGTTTCTTTGGTCTTCCTCTTCTCTTATACTGATCCACATTCATACTCAAAACTCTCCTCATGACATTTTCCTCATTCCTCCGCATCACATGTCCATACCACGACCACCAATAACCACACACCTGTTCAGTCACTGGCGCCACTTTCAGACTTCTTCTTATGTACTCATTTCTTAAGTTATTTATTTGCGTAACACCACACATCCCCCTTAGCATTCTCATCTCAGCGACATGCAAAATTGGTAGAGAATACCTCGTGCCTCTACTGATTGTACACGAAGCAAAAATAAATAAATCCGTAACCAATAAATATATATCGTACATTTTATTTGACGTGAAAAGACCCGTACGATAAATACAACCATTAATTTACATTGCACCCGCATTTGGTGCAAAATGCAAACGAAAAACAAAACAACAGAATTTTTGTTCGATTTTCTCTCAACTGTACTAAATAACTGTGTCATTGATTTAGGTTCCACAAGAACTGTTGCTGGGCATGAGGTCTTCGGTTTGATTCCAACGTTGGGTACAGAGATAGTGAGTTTTTCTCCAGAAATCTCTTAGTAGCAGAATGTATGACCGGTTAGTGGCAATGTGATCGTCCCACATTTCATGGGACTTAAACATAACTGGCGAATTATGGGTGTACTAAGTTTCACCTCTGCCGAACTCTTCGGCGATAACAGGCTTGAAAATATGTTGTAAAGTAACAGAAAATGTTTTTAATAAATCATCACTAACTTGCCCTAGACAGATTTATGTCTCTTATTGTTCGATAGTTGGACAAACTTACACAATGACCACCACTGAAACCTAACTAGGTACTCGTACATTAATTATTATGAGTTACATGCTTTACACAATCGTTCATCAAGACCTTGAAACTAACGACCTTCTACAGTTACTACAGTCTTAGTACTTCAGGCTGGAGTATATGTTCTACAGAAGGTCTCTTTTCATTAAATTTGTGAAACTTCACAGACGTTACCGATCATGTTTGTGTTCGTACTGATACAAAAAAAAATAGAAAGGAGCAGATAATTAAAAAAAATATGCGACATGAAGACTTCGATCACATGAAGATCGACATGAAGAAATCGTGTGCGAGGTAATAGATGTTGGAAGAAACTTGTTTGTGCAGTTACGCCAAATAATTTTTAAGGGCCTGGTAAACCTGGAAGATGTGTACATCGTGTATACCATTATGGTTTTTCAGCCATGGCAACTCTCAATTGGTAAAAGAAGACAAGCCGACCACACTATTCCCACACCACTGAAACTCCTGAAAGTCAGAATCAACGTGGCGATCACCAGAAAAGCGCCGAGACAATGAAGCTGGACGAAGCCCCAGAAAATCAATTTAACTGCCTTGATAAGAGACGTGCTGCCTTAGCATTTTTTGTGCACCGGGTTGATCGTTATCAACCAGTTCCTAATCATCATCGTTGAAATTGCTATGTTAAATGTACTTGGTTATTAATAAAGAATTTGAATCTATTTGCTTAGCTTTGGGGTTGGCTTCCAGTCTCACAGGATGTAGCTCAATACCAATATTTTGCTCTGACCGACTGCTTATCTGACCTCCACAACGCAGGAAGTACCTACCTACTGCATAAAACGAAAACTCCTCGATAAAATTGGCTGTCAGACTTTTTGGGCCACTGAGTAGTTGTATTGTAGCGACTCCAAAAGATCAACAAAGTCCAATGTCGAACGTTAAAATCACATTAACATTTTTCGGTCCATATTTTTATTTACGTCTAAAATTGCATCTGGCTCTAACCTAACCTAAAATAATATATTTGCCTTAGCACTATCGCTCCAGCCAGCCTCAAATGTTAGTCTAAGGATTTGGCAGCTCGAGAGTTATGATAATCGATGAGTTTCAACTTCATCGTAGCCTGAGAGGGTCTTCTATCTGTTAGCGTAGTCGGAGTTAGGCCAAACAACTATCAGATTTGAGACTGAAACTATGAGATGAAAGTTATACACAGGGTTTTAGATTAGTCTAGGCGAATCAAGGTGACTAAGTGAAAAGCACTTTAATTGTATGTTGATTTGATTACCTAGAACACAACTGTAATATGAGACATACATAAATAACATCACGCCTGTAATGCCCAAAGGGTTAGGCAGAGGTAAACCTAATAGTACACCCACATTTCGCACAAGTTATATTTAAGTCGCATGTAATAGGGGCGAACCCATTACCATCAACCGGGCATAAATCCAGACTCCGTGGCTGCTACTGGGAAATTCCTAATGAAAAGATAACCCACTACCACCTTGCCCGAAGGTGACTGACAATGACTGGCGCTCAGGGAGCAGTTCCCATGTTACAGAATACGTACATAATTATTCGCATGTTAGTGTAAAGTTACGGATCATTAATTATGTGTCTGTCAGTATCCGCAGCCAGTCCGCGATCTGTTCGTAGTTCGTACAGGTTTGACCGCCATAGATAAACGTAGTGGGATCTCTCTAGTAGTGTCAACATTTAATCATTTTATGCCTTTCGTAGACTACAACAGAACATGAATTCGGGTATTCACGGTATCTTTCAAATCGAACGGCTCACTCACTCCATTATTCGTAATTAAACGTACCTACCTTATTCAGAAAATCCCAGTTGAAATCTGTTCGTCACATCTACAGAAAGCTAAATGTACCTTTGATACCAGGCGCCCATACTCACACAGGAGTAGATTGGGCACCTAAATAGATTACTCGTGTACCGGTGATTGCCTAAGTCGGCTGTGTGGAGCAATGAACGTTCACATAATGGGATAACAGAGAATGATTGAGCGAATTTTCGGTTACATCGGATGATAATTACGGATTATTCAATGGAAATACTTAGGACTGAGGCAGTTGGCTATAAGGGTACACAATATTGAAACCCAAAGAGTATTATAATAACTTTTGAGTTTCTTATTTGAAGGACCAAAATGAAAAAAACGACGTTCAAAAAATCATTGTGAATGTATTCAACGACGAAATAAATGTTTAAGGTCAAAAACATAGTTTAGTAACTCCAATTAGAAACTCACTTTGTTCTCAAACATTTAACATTCCGCTTCTAACAACTTTCGCAAAAAACGACACTTCATCACTGTTCAACAATTTCATTAAGTCTAACATTTACACCGAATCATAAAAAAATACTAGGGTCGCAGAACACAAAAGCAGTAGTTTTCTTAACTCCACATTACACGCGGTCGCAACAGCTGTTCGTAAAACCAAAAACTCCCGAGTACATTGTTTGATAAAGGCTTCGGATTCTCCCTAAAGTGGGAAAACCGAGCAAATAAGTGGCGAAATTGTACGATTTTTTTTCGCCCCCAAATAAAGTTTTGGACCAAAGTTTGACCGCAATTTGGAGTGGAGTGTCTGAAAGTTGCGAATTATATTACGAGTGTGTGCAATTTTTAGTTACGGGGACTCTATTTTTCTTTTGATCAAGAATAACTTTGGATTCGTTGGTGTTGTTAGTGTTACCTCTTTTAGTGGATAGTACTGGACCATGACCTCTGCGCAATCCATGTGGAGCGACCGTATAGAAGATTTGATCCAAAAGAAACAAGGGACAGGTGGTCTTCCATGAAGTCCTATAACAGTATTGTTTGCATCTTATTCCAGTATTGCACTATCGCTTTCCTGCACTGGAATGACAATAAAGTAATACTGCTTTAACACGTCATTGTAACCTCACAGGGCATTACTACTGCACTTGGATTGTTTGACCGCTTATTCAAACAAATCATTGACTAAAACTAAAACAAAGAAATCGTCTTAAACCAGAAAGTATTCGGTCCAACAATCTGTTCCCAAAAATAAAATACCTTAAGATAAATCTGGTCTTCATTTAAGCTATCAATAAATATCTGTTCAAACTTTAAAACAAAAAGAGAGTAATTTTAAAAGTTAACCCTTTCAGACGAGCATCGTCTTCAGTTCTATCCATCAATCAAAAACGGGTTGTTTTAAATGTTTTAAACTAGAACATTGTAAGTACTTGACAGGCTTTGAAAAGTTCTGACTACCTTACAAGACTAAACTTTTCTTTGAAGAATGGGTTTTGTCAGCCGTTTATAAAAATGAAAGGGGTTGGAAAATTTTTGTATGTAGGCTTACCTTCCGTAATTTTATTTTATTTTTAAAATAGTGGCCTCTCATAATACCTACATTATTTGATAGCTAGCATCAATACAAACAATCTTTGTATTTGACAAAATATTCTAAAGGGTCACGTTTCCGAGATATAAGCTATTAAAGTTCGAGTCCGTTCACACAGACCGGCTCGATGAGAGCAGATTTTTATCACTTTTAAAAGAGAGTTTTGAATAATTGTAATAAAATTTAAGTCAAACTTAAGCCAAGATAGCCCTAAAATATTGAATTCAGTTCAACAATTACGACTAACTTTAACAAAGAAACTAAACAAAAATGAGGCGACGACGTTAAAATCTAGTGTTTGTTTTCACAACATGTTATGTTCTTGCAAACTCGCTGCAACATTGTGAAGTTAAACACGCACGTAACTGAACTCAACTAGCCGATATTATCGTCTATAGTACCTACTACAGATACTAGTTTGTGCTAGTAATACTAGAGTAAGGGCCTATTTGGAATCTTTGCAAGAGGCCTTCACCCAAAAGGGGTTCCTAAGTAAATAGAAATCTACAAATACATATTAAGTACAGAGTTGCTACCAGTTAAAAACTGAACAATCTAAAAATAAATATAAGAGTGTAACCATGTGCAAAAAGTTATATAACCTTTAAAAAAAAATATTAATAATACTTGTAAAATACTGTGATTATTAGGAAATAAAAAGATTTTTTTTATTATTTATTATTATTATTAAGGGCCTATTTCATGATGTCCGAGTATCCAATGGTAATGGGACAGAATTTGTATGAAATGATCTGCCAAGTAAGTTAACGGGAACTTAATCGTAGGTCAATAGGAAAGAGGCAATCAATCCAGGTTATTTTATCTTTGAATCGTTGTTTTTGACTTTACTGTGGACACTTGTCGAGCACATCTTGCTACATCGTACTCACATAATATACCATCTCAACATGAATGATGTAACCAAAGTTTTGTAACAATATTATGATTTAAAAGAGTGTCCATGGAGTTTCTTGCCGTTCTTCTCATGAGACCAACGCTTTGGAATGGGCAACTACAGTACAGTCACAGTTAATGTGCCTTGTGACTGGGACTGTAGCTTAGTTTATTTAGTATTTGTTCGACTATTCAAAAGTGCCTGTAACTGGCTTACTTGAAATAAATATTTTGATTTTGATTTTGCCCCAGGTGTTTCAAGAATATAATACTAGCAGCTATACAAAACCTGTCTGTCATGCGGACTTCTCATTCTACGGGAAATCAGTACAAAGTGAGGAAATGTTATACTGGAAGTGTATTGCTTGATGTGTCGTCGTGAGTACGAGTGTATGGGAATTAAACATAGTATTAATACTACCCAAGCATTCTATACGTCACCTTAAGTAACTCTACGCAAATATTTATTGCTGGGAAACGATTTTGTTTGGGGTGTATAATCACGTTTTGTGGTAGGACTCAATGTACCGCACTCAAAAAATTATAAGTAGGTACTGATGAATGCATATTTGAATAGGACGGGGATTATGGAAGTGCAATGAGTAAAGTAATAATATTAAAAACTTGAAAAAGTTGTATCTTTGATCTTCAATAACTCCATAACTAGAAGGCTCCTAGGTGCAGAACCAAAAAAAATATCGCAATGTCAGGAAGGAGGACAAGTGCTTTTAATAATAATTAGCTTCGCTAAGGATATTAAAAATGTGACTGGATTTAAAATGGACGGGGTATTGTCCATTTTAAATCCAGTCACATTTTTCGTACATAACAATTTGTGTTACGTTTTAAACGCCACCCGTCCGTGCTAATGCCTTTAGTTCTAACATTTACATTACGTCACGTGATTTAGCAGTAACATTTCTGAAATTGAACGCACAATGTACCAAAAAACGCGTATTTTCGTCAGATTTGTAAATGCCTCCTTAAGGGATTTGGTTTCCGCACTTAAGTCCATAAACTGCACTCAAGTAGTACCCGACCAGTTTATAGCTACCTGCACACGCTCAGTTCTTTTGTTGGCTACATTTCTCTGCATTATCAGATTTTTTTTCATAAAACACAAGCAATTTCATACCAATATCGACGTCTTTCAAAACTCTGTTACCGTTTATGATTGTTTTACATAAATTAACATGACATAACATCAAGCCTGTAATCGCCTAAGGGTTAAACAGAGGTGTACCTAATAGTACACCCACATTTCGCCAGTCATATTTAAGTCCGAGTAATTAAGAGAGCGAGCCTGTTGCCATCAACCGGGCACGTAGGTACCCAGATTCCGTGGCTGCTACAGAGGTATTTCTTATGGAAAAACTCATTTACACTTTGCCCGACCCGAGAATCGAACCTAGGTCCTCAAGCTTAGCAGTTGCGCTTTCGACCACTATAGTCCAACGAAATATGATTGATGTTTCCTATCTAAATGATATTTACGAAAAGTCTTCTCTTGAAAACAAAGAATTATGAAGGCCAGACTCCACTGAAGTGGAAACGATACGAGAGGAGATGAGATGTGTTGTAAACCACCAATATAGTCTTATCTTCTTCTCCGCTTAGCTTTAATGGAAACAGTTTAGAAGAGAGGAGATTTCTCGACGTTGATACTCCCGCCTCCGCAGAGAAGAGACGTGAGCGGTGTGCTATGAACAGCGTGCAGTGAGCGGTGCCCTTCTCCTTTCCTTTGCACATCTGCGTACAACTCCGGTTGATACACCCTTGCTCTTATGCATCTCATCTCCTCTCCGCTCGTCTTTGCTTTGGCGGTCTTTAGGTATCTACTATTTATAATTTTTAACCGACCGCGACGTCCAATTCGTGTGTGTGATTTTTTATGTATGTTCACCGATATTGCCGTCAATTGTAAACCGATTTTCAAAATATTATTGTATTTTTTTTTAAACGTTGCCCCACTCTAGGACCTATCGTTCATAGACATTTAAACTCACATATACACAAATACCAAGACCCGAAACAACTATCTGTAGGCCATACAAATATTTGTACCATGCGGGGATCGAACCCACGTCACGTTAAAGAAAAGAGTATACTCCCGAGGTGGTCCCATTGTCACCAAGTCAGGATCTGATGATGGGATCCTCGGGAAAACGAGGGCAAACCTCAAATTTTATAGGCACTTATTACGTGTTCCATATATTTCCTAAAGCTGTTCAAGTATTTTCTATATAAAAAAGTCGACTTACCCGATGACCCTTGATCGTCTTCTTCGAACAGTTTTCCATATACTCCAAAAGCACACAGGACCAACATTAACACCAACATTTTTGCAGCTACTGCTTCACAATCCAACGAAAGGTTATGAAGTTAATTTCGATTATGCAATGTAGTAGACCTTCGAAGCGATAGAACCGGCAGTAAACACAATATTACGCTTGGAGCACTCAAAGGGTAAGGCAGAGGTTCATCGCGGGCCTGTGGACGGTGAGTAATGGGCTTGCTCACCGTCCTTCCGTCCTATGACGATGACAGGCCGTGTAGACGGCGCGTTCATGTTCCAGGCGCGTCTCAATGAGATGTCAGCATCATTACGGCAAGGGCCGACGCCTGTCGGAGCTGCGGGTTGTTCGAAAGAGATGCCGCGGCCTCGGCACAAGGGCTAAGAAGGAACAAGGGTGGTTTTTAGACAGTACAAGTCTGACACTCCCTACCGCTCCGCCCAGCGGGAGGAGTCATTTGATGATTTCCCACACCCAAAAAAAAAAGTGTGTATTCAGGGTGTAGATGATGTTAATAAAATAGGGTGCGATCCTATTGTCTTCATCCGGGCACAAATTCAGAGTCCGTGGTTGCTACTGAGAGAAAAACGCAAAAACCGCAATGAGATTTATCGCGACAGTCGCTCCTGCGACTAACCGGTGACCATAGGAAAAAAATATAAGGAAAGTCGTAGTCTTTTTTTTTTTGGTCACGTATGTCGTATGTATGTTAGATAAGTTGTCGGAAGGGTGAATTTTTCCTGTTCTATGGTTACGGTTAGTGGTCGTCTGTGTTTGGGGTCAAAATTATGATGGATATCGTGTTTGTGGAGGGTCAGAGAGTTTGAAAGATATTTGGTCGCACATACAATATAAGACGAGTCGTTCTTCGAAGGTCTAGCGGTTATATACGACCCCTCACGCCCCACAGTGTGTTAAAAACCCGATTTTTGTGTCATCCTGTTTTTATTTAAGAAATGGATAGTTACTGTCAATTCTAGTACTACAGTCCAACTCCGGCTTGGATACGACTTAAACTGGATTTTTAAAAAAATGTCAAAGTTTCGTAATATCCGCGATCCGAAATATAAAAAAAAAATATAATAAAACAGGCGAACCAATTATTTCAAATTTTATTAATTCCAATAAATTCCAGTTTAACAGCGTGGTAGTTCGTAATTCCTATACCAAATTATAGCTTAAGCCCCATTCTATTAGCAATATTAAAATCACAACCTAATTCCTTGTTAATCAGGAGTTTATTGATTTTGTTTATAATTTTTCAGGGTTGTCACTTTGTGTGTATCCGAAAAAATATAAAGTATGATTATTTTCTGTCCAATAATTTAAATTAATATTTAGTATGTTTTGGTTATAATTACAGTTGTCTAACAACGTATGCGTCAACGTAAAAAAATCTTGAAATAGTTGGGCTGTTTTTTTAGGGTTCCGTACCTTTTTTTTTTTTTGGGGGGTGGGAAATCATCAAATAACCCCTCCCGCTCTTGGGCAGAGCGAAAGGGTGTGTCAGACTTCTAGTGACTAAAAACCACCCATGTTCTTTCTTAGCCCTTCATGTCGAGGCCGCGGCATCCCTTGCGAACAACCCGCAGCCTCGACAGGGAGGGTTCCGTACCTCGAAAAGAAAAAACGGAACCCTTATAGGATCAATTTGTTGCCCGTCCGTCCATCCGTCTGTCTGTCAAGACTAAAAAAAAGGGTAGATTATAGCTTGATACCTCTGTATCAAGCTGGAATTTATATCAATTACTCAAGTCTATACCTTAGAGCTGTGAAATAATCAAACTTCTAAGCCATCGCACCCAAAATATACAGCCGTTTATGCCGCAAATTTTCGACACTCTCAAGGGAATCAAAACCTACAGGGTACTTCCCGTGAACTTAGAATCTTGAAATTTGGTACGAAGCAACGTCTTATAGCACAGATAAAGGAAAAATTGCGAAAACCGTAAAATTTTGGGTACATCATATTATAATAAAAATATTTTACTTAAATACCTACAGGTTTGTACGGAACCCTCGGTGCGCAAGTCCGACTCGAACTTGTCCGGTTTTTTTATTATTGCGGTTATACTGTTAAAATTCATCTTCATTACTATGAACTATTAAGAACGAATATATGTATTAATAGTTTTTAATGATCAATGAACTTTCCTTCATACTCCAGGGCTTAGAGTTAGACTGTCTACAACACAATTGATTAAATTAGTAAAGTTGGGTCAGTTTTTTTTTTTTTTTTTGTCATGGGAATGACACTTAAATATCACGGGGGTTATACAGGGGGGGTAAAATTTTGGCCATTTTTTGCCTAGGACGCTCCGTTTTCGAGATATTTCAATTTCAATTATTATTTTATAATTTTTTTAACGCCCATAACTCGGAAACAGTGCATCGAAGGACCATGCTTCTTAGAACCAAAATGGCTGCGCTAAGTCCCTACTTAACTCGACGGCGATCCGCAACGCCGCGCGCCGCTCGCTACGTTGTTATTTTGTTATACTTACTATCCCGTTCTGGCCCCGCTGTTAACCGTTGAGCGTGTTGTTGAGTTAGACATTATAATTATAACACGTAGGCAGCGTCGGTATAACATATGTTATTCGTTATGAACAAATAACACTTTATGTTTTGGGGTTATTCGTTATATTAACCACCACTAGTATATATGTATGAAATTCATACATATAGAAGTGAAGACATTACATTACTCAAACTAGTCATAATATCTAGTAACATAATATCTTATGCACTAGCACATCCAAAAAGACGTAAAAAAAACATATATTTAAAACAGATAAAGTGACAACCCTAAGTGCGGATATTTCGGATATATCTAAAAAAATCTATAACTCCTGATTAACAAGGAATTAGGTTGTGATTTTAATATTGCTAATAGAATGGGGCTTAAGCTATAATTTTATATAGGAATTATGAACTACTACGCTGTTAAACTGGAATAAAAAAATCAAAATTAAAAATTAAAAAAAAAATCATATCTCGCGATCCATTTGCACTAGAGCAACAAAATGTTGTGTAATTATAGGTAACTATGCCTACAATTATTAGAATTAATAAAAATTTAAATAATTAGTTCGCCTTTTTTATTATAATTTTTTTTTCATTTTTCGGGTCGCGTATATTACGAAACTTTGTCATTTTTTAAAAAATCAAGTTTAAGTCGTATCCAAGCCGGAGTTGGACTGTAGTACTAGAATTGACAGAAACTATCCATTTCTTAAATAAAAACAGGATGACACAAAAATCGGGTTTATAACACACTGTGCGCCCCCGCATCTCGCTTTGCGTTTACTAATATTTTCCGGTTCAAATCCTTGTTCGTTTTCCGACAAAGCTACGCCCTTCGAATACATTCAAGTCGATCGTTTCACCGACAAAACCTGCGATACAGGCAGATATGCTCACTTCCGCATTCATAATCATATTATTTCGGTGAGTTGTTACGCTTTATGGTCTTTTATTGAAGGTGAAGCATCCGTGAACGAGCGTTTGAATGTCTTATGTCATGTTTCAAAAAAAAAAACGGTACCTGTGTTAAACATTTCTTTTCTGCAGTTTTTATAAAAATATGTTATATCAAAACGACTATTGTTGGCCTAAATTCGAAAAGTAAGCGTAGCATAATCAGCCTAGGAATGTTCCCACTGATGGAACACAGACCTCCTCTCTATGAGAAGGAATGGGCAATCCACCACTCAGTCAGGCCCAGTGCAGGTTGGTAGATGTCACATGCCTGCGAAGGTATCCTTTTTTTTTTGTCGGTTGGGAAATCATCAAATGGCTCCTCCAGCTCTGGGTGGAGCTTATGGGAGTGTCAAACTTCTAATGACTAAAAACCATCCATGTTCCTTCTTTGCCTTTTGTGTCCGGGGCCACGGTATCTCTTTTGAACAACCCGCAGCCCCGAACCCGGTTTCCTCAAGATGTTCTCCTTTTTTTTTCATTTATTTACCATTTATAAAAAATAATTACATTTGTTTAAGCAGAATAACATTATTAAACCACTGAGGTTTGTACTTATTGCTACATGTAATTCTACATCGAAGTAAAAAACAAAAACAAGGTACACAATAAACACAACATAATAATAATACCCTATTTCGAAACTTGGTAACTTCATCTTACGTGATCCACTAACTAAACGTGAAACTTCATTTTACCTATTATTCATTGAATGTGTTGTAGGTAGTGGGACTTAAGTTTTAATTTAATATTTCTTGGCGTAATGTCACTGCGCAAATCGGAAGGTAGGTTGTTAATTAACCGAGGAACTAGGTAAGAAGACGTCCGCTCGCCGTAGGTGTTATTTGCAGGTACCGTGCGTAGCATGTTACGTGCGGCGCGGGGCGGCCCGCGTGAATACAGGATGTTGAACTTTTTGCTCTAAGTAACCGTTGAAATATTGTTCTTTTAGCAATGTATATTTAAATTGTGTATGTACAGGTAATGTTTTACAGTAATAAAATAGAGAGAGAGATCTTGAGAGCAGTGGTGATTAAATAAATTACACAAAGTTATGCGCCTGCCTGAGTTCGACATCACTGGGCCACAGCTGCTCTAAGTGTATGGTCAAATAATAATTGTGCAGTAATAAAAACGCTTGCCCATTACTAAACTATTCATAGGTCTACCAGGGCATCAAAACTTGCAGGATGTTTTCATCTCGGAACCAATGTTTATGTCAACAGCGATACTAGAACGGTAGTTTGGGGGAAATGGCTCTGCGAACGAGTTATAGTGTTTCCTTTACGATGCCACGTAGAGATCGGTGCTATAACCAACTTTTTGTACGTATTGCCGTGCATTGCTTAACCACATCAGATTACTTAAGGCTTCGGTAAATGTTTATCGTTAGAAGGGAAGTCGTTGTCTATTTATTTTCCTAATGAAGTGGTGCGTTTCGGTAAAGGATAAACTGATTTTATGCTCTCAATGTTTTATGGTCTCCTAGTAGTAAAAGGAAATGGTAGCGTTTTGTTAAGTGGCTATCTTTCCTTATTTTTTCCAAACCATGACAGTGGTTTACTCTATTAGTAATTTTTGCTACTACCGGAATCAATTAAGCGAATTTTGATGTTAGGCTACACTATCTCTGTAATTTGTTTGATCTTTAGATGAACCAAGAAACGAATTCGCATAGAGTTCAATGTGACTATAATAATAATATTTTAAATTAGACGAAGCAACATTTACTTCAAGTCTTCCATGAATTGGGTTCTTAACAAAACAAATCTAATTAGTCCGTCAGATAGATTTCCAAAAAATATTAGCCACATCATTTCTATTTTTTCACGTAAACAAAAAATAAAAACATTACTTCGAGACGTCACAAGCCCTCATGCATGAGGGCTTGTGACGTCACGAAGTAATCTCTTTATTTTTGACAAGCTGATGCCCGCGGCTTCACCCGCGTGGATGTCGGTCAAATTATATACTAAAACCTTCCTCTTGAATCACTCTATCTATTAAAAAAAATCGCATCAAAATCCGTTGCGTAGTTTTAAAGATTTAAGCATACATAGGGATACAGGGACAGAGAAAGCGACTTTGTTTTATACTATGTAGTGATAATGAGTGCACTCATGATCTTTCATGCGTTTTATCTTCGTAATTTTTTTAATTTGATAAAGCACAAAACACGTATCCAATATTTTTCGATAATCTAACTGACGTACTAAACAGAATCGTATTTTTTTTAGTCAGGAAAGTTCCCAATTACAGAACATTGGTTGAAAACTGTTTGCTGCTTACAATATGAAACTATATGAGTTTCCAAGTAATTCGTATTACAAAATCATTCTTGCTATTCTGTATGAATAAATGATTCTAACACTTAACTGTAGTACAGGATACTCCACATAGGTTTAGTTACGAACAAGTTATTAATTCATATCCCTTGAGTTCAGCGCGCAGCAACTAAGTAATTAAATCTCTGTATCTCGTGGTATAACTTGTTAGCTACAGGTTCTGAGTTCATTGGTCTGGTCGGGGAAAATTGAAGCGTACTTTTGCTATACTTAAGCTTAATTTTTCCGTATGCAAAATATGCGCTTTGGACGTAGAGTGGCGGACACCACCAGCCCATTCTAGAATTTAAATAACTTTAGTTTTAACCGACTTCCAAAGAGGAGGAGGTTCTCAATTCGTCTCTATGTTTTTTATTGTATGTTTGTTTCCGCATTACTCCGTCATTTATGAATCGATTTGGTTTTTTTGTTATTCAAAGAGTTTAGTCCCGATGTGGTTCCATTGTCACCATGTCAGCATCTGAAAATGGAATCTCAGCGAAATCGAGGGCAACCCTCAAATTTTATAGGCACGTATTACGTGTGTTTTTTTCTAAAGCTATTCAAGTATTCACATCTGGCAGTCATCACCTCATGTTGATGATACCTATAACTCCTTGACGATTAGGAGTTACTGGATAATTCTTCAATAAAAATACTTTTTTTGCAAAAAATAAAAGCGACTTCAAAAATACAAAAAAGTAAAAAATAATGTTTGGAAAAAAAAATCAGCTTCTGAAGTCAGTGACTTTTGTTTGTTTGATTTAGTTTTTTTTTGCAACCGACTTCAGAAGCTGATTTTTAAAGGAACTCTTTAAAGAACTAGATCTGTGATCTAGGTTTTAATACGGTACTTTCAAACGGTTATCTTATATTGTTTCAAGTTTCCTGGTCTAACCTAAGTTAAATTAAGTTCTTGTGCCAAGAACGTCAAACTTAGTCAACTCCTAGTATCTTGTATCGCAGTAACATCTATATTTTTAACCGACGGAAATAAGGAAAAGGTTCTCAATTTGACCCTTATATTATTATTTTTACGCTCACTGTAGAAATTCTTTAAAAAAGGTGCCGTAATAGTAGATTATTAACCAAGGGCTGTATGACATCAATTGCATACGAGGTTTTTGGCGCCTGAGCGAAGCGAAGGCGCTAATTAACCCGAGTATGCAATTGATGCTTACGCCCGAGATAAATACTCTGCTTTACATATCGATTGTGAGGTAAGTAAACAACAAGACAGCAGGTTTCAATGAACATTTATTAAGAAGAAAAAAATGTGTATTTAATTAAAATTAATAGTAAAATTAATTATTTTCGCGATGCTTTCGCGCCTACTAGTAGACTGCCTTTTTTTTTTCACGCACGCAAGCGCGTCAAATCTTGCTGGCCAGTTTGATTTTTAAATCGATTCCATCTAACATACGATGTGGAAACAAATAGTTCCATATTTAAAATAATATGTAAAAGATAATAATTTTCATACCCGAAAAACTTTTGAAACAAGATACAATCCCTCATTAGATCGGGTCTTTTGATACAAAATCTTTCACATTTGCCTCTCAACTCGAAGTACTAGGGCAAGATAAACCGAAGGGATGTAATAGGTTGTCACCCGAGCAGGCACTTGTTAAGATAACGGGCCATTAACGCCCAGAGTGGCTATTAAGGCCAGGGAGTCAGTTACGGCCTATTGAGACTGATTTCGTTTTTCGTGTTATGTTTGGGGGTAACGATTCGCGATATGGTTATGGGTAGGTAATTGGGTATTTGGAACTTTATTATGTATCACGGTGTCAATATAAAGCGGGACATACATGATTGGTCTGCTTGGAGGGCTAAAACCACGCAAGGGACTACACGGCAATCGTTACGTTTGACTGAAAATGTAAAGATAACGTGTTGCGCCGACCCTTATTAACATAGGATGAGGTCAAAACATATGATGATGATGAATGATGCAACACTAAAGCCTTTTTTATTTTGAATTTGATTAGGTTGATGATGATGATGATGACCGGAACAAGTTCCGACCTTAAAACTTTCTGCTTAATCATCAAAATCAAAGCCAGACCTTCTTAGTATCCAAAGTTCTTTTGTTGTAATTAATCTTAGACTTACTTACGGCAAAGGAAAACCTCGTGAAGCCTTAACCTAATGGTTTGGAACCGCTAACAACATTGACTTATATATTACTGCGTAAGGACTGGGCGGACGGAATGTTAAAATGACGCCTCGAATGTGGTCCCAATATGGTCTTTCCTAAGCCGAAGTGAACTAGTCCACGATCGGCTCTCTTCGGGTGCGGTCGTAAATTTTATTAAAAGCTTTATTTATGTTCTTTATACCTCGAAAATACCACGCCGCTTATACAAGGTTACATTAACGAGCAGACTACACCGATTCTCTGTATGGCGAACGCGTCGAGCAAATGTTCGGACGACCGTTTCGTCCGTCTTTAGTTTTTATATCAATGGCGAACAAGGAATGAGCCGGCATTATAATTAATAGTTGTTTATTATCTGTGTGAGAAGGCAGCCTTAAGCTACTTGGGACTACATGATACCCTGGTATTGTCAATATAGCTTGAACTACGGGATAAATAAAGTAGTAAACTATAACGCTTTCCGGAAATTCTAAGGTACAACTCAATTTCGAGTTTGTGTCCATTTAATGGCAACAGGTTCGTCCCTTATTTCAGAAACATAATATATGGGTAAAGTATTTCTGCGTGATTAAATATGGTGGATAATTGAGACAGAGTTCAAAAAGAAAGAGTTTTTGAGGGTTTGTGACGTTTTCTCATTTCTATTACCTCAGTTGGTCCATAAATCTTTCAGTTCTTACACGAAAACTGTATCTATTGGCATCATACAAATAAAACGTAAATTTACATTTTTCGAGCTAACTGTTGCGTGTTGTAGCATTTTTCAAAAACCTATAAGTTCGTGCTTAGGATCAGTTGTGCAGTCCTCTTAAGAACGTTGTAAAAGGATCTCATAAATCAAGACTGTATCCTAAAGATGCAATGTAAACCTACTGAATAATTGCAGAAACTTGCCACATCTTCAAACTTCAACAAAAGACCTTTATCTCTACAAGCCTCTGAACCTCTGGTACGTAACTATGCTCGAACAATTTGCCAGATAATCGTCAGTCGACCGTCCCTATGAGGTGATTGGATCGATTCAGTTACATGACACCTGCAGTTAGCTAGGGTACGGGAATGGGGGCTTTTGTCTTCGTAATGGGGGTCAAGAGGACCAGCAAGTCGTTTTAGCATGTTGAGTCGTATTGACCTATGTTTGGTGTGATATGAAACGGCATCTTTGGGTAAAATGAAAACTATTTTGCTGATCTTATAGAAATGTCTAGTTTTTATGCCGACAATATTAGATTATATTAGTAGCTCTAATTTTAACTATAAGTTTTACCATTTTATCCATTTTACTACCATAAAATGTTCGTAAAATTCATTTGTGAAACAAGATTTCAAGCCATTGAACTAATTCGGAATTTTACCGCCAGTTTTGCACGTAACTGTGCACAGTGTAAGTGTTAGGGGAAAAGACTTAATTTCCCAAAGGCCAGATGGAAATTCTTACGTTCTGTAAACCATGCAGTTTTAGTCAGAGAAGTTCAAGGAATTCTGTTTGGTGGAAGAAATCCACCAAACAGAACTATCTTATTTTCACAAAAGAAAATACATACGTTTTGTTTATGTAATTTTATAAAATAAACTAGCGGCCCATCCCGGCTTCGCACGTGTGGACTTTTTTTCTTATTAACTTTAATTTTAAATCTAAACCATCGAATTCACTTGAACACACACAAAAAAATTCATCAAAATCGGTTCAGTTTGGGAGTTTTATTACAAACACACGCACAGAAGATTTTATACAAGTATAATTATAACGATGTAATTTGTATAAACTATTTGAATGTTAGTCGTAAATCATCCAAAAATGATGAAACGGTCTATAAGAAAAGCACTAAAAATTGTCAATAATAATATGTCCATCCACATAAATATTCTCGTACAAATAGGGTCATCTTTCATCAAACCTTCCAAATAAATCAGCCTATCTATTCATATCAGCCTGGTACATATTTTAGCCATTTCAGGCTCATCACTCTCTTTGAACCTAGATTCACGTTACAGATTACTTGCTATTATCCCTAAATCTATTGCCCTGGTAGTCTTGTAGAAAAGGTAAGAAAAGAAGGCGTACTCGAGGTAAAAAAAAGCTGGAAATTTATATTTAAGCGATTGAGTGACTGGAAGGGTAACTAAATAACGGTCGCGATGAGCTCTGCAGTTATGCTATAATAGTTGTTGCCAGCGAATTGGTTCGCGTGGAAATTTTATTAATTGAGAAAAAAAAACCTCTGAAATACTCGTTACAGAACAGTACCAACCACTTTGGACGTGGAGTTGCGGACACCTCCTCGATAATCAAAACAGTATAAGTGTGGTAATCGAAACGAGCATTATCGTATCGTTAGCCGTAAACTGAAATTGACCCGCCTACATTCTAGCCCATTAGATTAGTTACAGATTAATTATTAGACACATTGACAGCTACAGTTTGTTTATACATACATACTCACATCCTGTTCCCACGGGGGTAGGCAGAAACCACAGAACGTCACCTGCTACGATCCTTACATACTCCTTTTGCCTCGTCCACATTCATACATCAGTCATACACGCACGCCAGTTACGAGTACTACGCACCTGTCCTTTCTGAAGAACGGCGTTTTTAGTTTGTTTATTATTTTACATAAACGCCCACTTTTCAATACAGAATGTGACATTATAGACATCTTTGACAAGAACTCAAGAATGGCTGATTTAGGAGGCAACTTACTTATATAGAGGAAGGTACTTACATATATTCAAAGAATTGCCTATTGCGGCCAAAAATTTCTAAGATTGATTTTCTGGGCGATGTATCTAAAGGTCAACAATCGACTTGAGTTGGCTCTGTAAATATGAGTTAAGTCTTTTTGCCCTAATCCCTTTTTGAATCACTTGCCTTCTGTTTCCACTATCGCGTGACAGTTAACCCTGTAAACGCTTAGGTACGTGAATAGGTACCCGCTGGGTACGTGCAACCGCGTTGTACGTGCCGGACCGCTGTCAAAAGCAATTGATCATTTTACATCGACGCTCAAAACCGTTATTACAGAAACGTGACCACGCTAAATTTTATACCCCAACTAGGAGCCCGTGAGGTTCTATTGATTTGAAATTAAGGAAGTTTCTTGGGTATTAAAAATGTATGAGTTATTTTTTGCGTGATAACGCTATAAGCGAAGAATTTTTTGGCTAGGGGAAAAAACTAGGCGTCTTAATGTAAGTTTCTAAATTTTTCTATGGACGGAGGTTATTACATGCAAAGCGTTAGAATAGAATCATTTATTTGCATAAAATACAGGTAGTAGGTCAGAATCTGACCTATAATATATATAATTTGGTAATATGTGCACAAACCAAATTTTTCCCTGTTTACGGCATGCAAATTATGTAGTTTTACATTCATTTATGAGTAGTTTACACATAGTTTGTTACCACGAGTACTACAAATAATTGTATGTTACTAATTTTAATTGACAAAGTACGTAGGTACTTTGTCACTACTTTAAAATAAAATTATTTACAAAAAACAACTGTGAATTCAAGGACCGGGCGGCGGCGGCGACGCTAAAGCGGTCACCACGTATTCAGATACATCATTCTGAACCGGGGCACATAACCTATGGTATTTATTTATTACTAGTTGAACCCCCGGGGCATCGTCCGCGTGGATGTAAGTTATCGCGACCAATATCGGTTATCACGGCCAAAAGTAATCTTTTCATCCCCCCCTTTCAATCGTTCTTTCGCATTAAAAAGTAGCCTAAATCCTTTTTCCGGCTCTCGTCTATCTGTGTACCAAATTTCATTTAAATCGGTTCAGTAGTTTTGGCGTGAAGCGCAACAGACAGACAGACAGAGTTATTTTCGCTTTTATAATATTATACGTAAGGATTTATTACATTTAATACAGCATTACTGCATTTGCCATTAACACGATTATGTAATCCTTTTACTCGGTCTTCTCACAGAACCACCATACTATAGGTTTCTGATTTTCAAACTTTACTTTAGCAAGTTTATTTGTATGAACATTATCGCAGCGCCCCAGCTTCGCGCGGGTGCAATGGAAACATGACAAAACAACAAGATTTATATGCGACAACAGCGCCATCTGTCTTGGCTAGAACTATCTTATCTTTCAAGCTGGAACCAACCATACACAGTCAGTTTCGGAGATTATCGTGTACGAAGAAGAAGGAGATAAAACGATAAATAACTTTAGAATGTTAATATTTAGAGTTTGAAAAGTTCTTAAATATTAATATAATATCACGCCTGTAATTCAGAAGGTTTAGGCAGACACCCGACTTACGTACCGTAGGTCGTGGGTTCGAACCCAGGCAGGCACATTACTTTGTGTAATTTATTTCATCACCGCTGCTCTCAAGACGGTGAAGGAAAACATCGTGAGGAAAGCAGCATGTCTTAAAACCAAAAATTCGAAGACATGTGACATCTGCCAACCTGCACTGATTCCGCGTGGAGGATTATAGCCCATCCCCCTCTCCTAGAGAGGAGGCCTGAGTCCCTGCAGTGGGAACATTATAGGCTGATGATGCAGACACCCATATTTCGCCAGTTATGTTTAAGTATAAAATGTAACACACATTATTGATTTATACACAAACATTTTTAGATAATGCTGCATTGTATTCCAAAATGGAATCTTAGGAGTTAATAATCTACGGTTCACTATATTCAATATAGTCATGATGATGATTACAATGACGTGGACACAGCTGAAATCAATTAAGACCGATAATCAAAGCCTGGAGGGTTGAATATTAATATTGTCAATATTAATTTGTATTCAATATCATCGAAATAGTATAGCTTAGTTAACATATTGGAGTAATGAGTTCGATATTAACAAAGGATATATGCCACCGCCCGTCGGGGCTGCGGGTTGTTCGAAAGAGATACCGCGGCTCGGCACAAGGGCTAAGAAGGAACATAATGGGTGGTTGGTAGTCAGTAGAAGTCTGACACTCCCTACCGCTCTGCTCAGAGCGGGAGGAGTCATTTGATGACTACCCTCCCCCCCTCCAAGGGGATATATGGCACACCATCTCCCTCATTATCTAACCTTCTTGCACAACTAATTGCACCCTCGAGGATTTCAATGAGGCATACGACAGAGATGTTCAGGTCGCTACGTAGTTATTGAATTTCCCATGGGATCATACTACAGAGACAAAAACTATCCCGTGGTCAATCCAAGTTATATAGATGGTTTACCATCTATGTGCCGTATTTCATCTAAAACTGTTATGTGGTATTTCCGTGAAAGAGTCCAGGTATTCTAAACTGGCCACTTTAGCAGATCATAATATGAATTGCGTTAAAATTCGTAAAATGAACCACTCATAATATTAACTGCGTCTGTGTCCATTTTAGCCCCGAATTACACAGAAGCGGCGTAAGGTGAAGGCGCGGCGAACTGCTAGCAACGCGGAACATTCGACGAAACGACGTGCCTGCGCCACGCCGCTTGAGTATAATTCACATCGTGTCGCTTACCTACATTTTGCATTGAAACGCTTTGAAGCGGCAAGATGCTTGCGCCGCGCCTTCACCTTACGCCGCTTCTGTGTAATTCGGCCCTTACGAATTTTAACGCAATTCATATTATTTTCCTATAATGATCTGCTATAGTGGCCATTTTAGAACTCCTGTAACCCTATTCATCCATTCTCACAAACATTCGCATTTAATATAAGTAAGTTATGATGACACCTATGTACCTATCTAAATACATACATACATAAAAATCAAATCATTAAAACAATTGGCGTATCCAATCCTGGAAAGCCTACTAATATTATAAAGTAAATACGGGTTGGACCAACCACGCTGTCTGTATAAATCTCACAAAGATCGGTTCTGCGATGTTTTGGTCCGTAATCAGCTTAGCCTGGATTTTATATCCCTGCCTACGTTTACATGGCTGTCGAGTTTTAGTTTCACAGGTATAGTGGATTTAATGTGACTGCGGGTAATTTGAAAGAAATACCGCGGCCCCGAACACAAAGGCCTAAGAAGGAACATGGGTGGTTTTTAGTGAAAAGAAGTCTGACACTCCCTTCCGCTCCACCCAAAGCGGTCGGAGCCATTTGATGAGTTCCAAACATCAAAAAAAAAAGGTATAGTGGGCTTAGTAACTAGATACACAGTTCAGGTACTATGATAACCGTCGGGGCTGCGGGTGGTTCGAAAGAGATACCGCGGCCTCGGCGCAAGGGCAAAGAAGGAACATGGGTGGTTTTTAGTCAGTAGGAGTCCGACACTGCCTTTCGCTCAGCTCAAGAGTGGGAGGGATTATTTGACGATTTTCTACCAGCCAAAAAAAAAGGTACTTATTATAAAACAAAACATCAAATCACGCCTATTATTCCCGGAAGTCTAGGCAGAAGTACACCTCTGCTTAGCCCATTGGTATATGTTTAAGTTCCATGTAATAGGGGCCGAACCTATTGCCAGTCATGCCATATACCTAATTCCAGACTCCATGGCCACTCTTGACAGAAAAACTCAATATCTATTTTATTACAGCTTTTTTTTTTTTTTTGGGGGTGGGAAATCATCAAATAACCCCTCCCGCTCTTGGGCAGAGCGAAAGGGAGTGTCAGACTTCTACTGACTAAAAACCACCCATGTTCCTTCTTAGCCCTTCATGTCGAGGCCGCGGTATCCCTTGCGAACAACCCGCAGCCTCGACAGAATTTGTTTACAGCTCAATCGGAATCCCGGAAGTGGTTTCTTCTGGATAGTCAGTTACAGGTGAAGCTAGTACTCGTAAAAGCATTTTAAAAAGTGTCTTAAGTAGAGGTAGATAAAGTGTCTTATACCCAAGACACCAGGGACACAGTAGCTTCCCATTAGCCGATCACGTTACCCGTTTATACCCGTAATTTAGTAAATATCTCAAGAAAAGTTTTAAGCTTGGAAGCTAAAGAAAAATTACCCCGATGCTGCTCGCCTGGTATAATTTATCCATTCCCCGTACGGCTATAAGGAAGGAAGGATGAGACTTATCCACACACTTTGAAATAATAGTGCGGAAGCTTGTGGATAAGATTTTTAAGAGTTATGAAAGTAGTTTGTAATAGTTATTTGAAATTTTGGACATTATGGCGTCATGGTGAGAGTCACATCTGGCTTTATATGAGCCAAAGGGACCTTCTTTTTTATACGTGTGCGAAAATCCTCAACGGATGTCCTCCGCGGTGAGGCCGGGAGGGGTATGTCAGACTCCTACGATCAGGCTATACCTTAGGCAAACTAAGACTAACTGCCGTACTCAGAGACGTTTAATGATTACTTAAGCCATCACTTAGTAAAACACTTACTTTTGACACTTTAGTGAAAGTTTTTTTGCCAGATCTTTACTAAGTGACAGCTTAAGTAAGTAATCATTAAATATCTCTGAGTACCGCAGTTAGAGCCTTAGGGACCTCTCGCAATCCTACCGAGTAACCTATAACACAACAACCAGTATTGTATGTCGGGCGGGTGGTGTTCGCAAGTCCACATCTCATACGTACAGTCAATGCCCAGCATTACGAGATCCCTCATATAAGGAAGAAGAGGGCAAGTGGTGTGGGAATGTTAAACCGTTAATGGACCATATTATGATACGTCTGCTAAGTTCTTGAATACCTCCTCAAGGTTGCTTGTAAACAATTTGGGAGACAGTGGATCACCCTGCTTCACGCCTTTGTCAATTTTTAAATTTTGAACGGGGAAGTTGAATTGAATATTTTTATATACATAGTAGCGGACGTCACCCGCTTAGTTCCCGTTCCCGTAGTAATGAATCTGTCTAGTAGTTTTTAAGTTTATTCTTTACATACAAAATACAAATCTTTCCTCTTTATAATATTAGTATAGATATTTAAGTGTATAGTACAGATATTTTGGTTTAATATTAAGATTATGCAATTAAATATGTTGTGTGATCTCTCTTTCATGCCATTTCATATTTCTTGCAAAATGTGGGTGTAGGTACTATGATCACGGCCATTGTGTAGACGAGTCATTACAGCAATTTTCCACACACTGAATACTCGTACATGTGGTGTGGCTAACGACGTCTTGTGACGTCACAACTATGACGTAACGTCTAATGACGTTTAATGTTCCCGTCGTTGCCGCTTGAGATAAGCAGAGTTAAAGCTTTAATCTAAACTAGCTTTTGTCCACGGCTTCGCCCGTGTAGATGTCGGAAATATCAAAAATGACGGCACGGTTGGCGCAGTGGCTGAGCGATTGGACTGCTGCGCTGCGTGTCGCGGGTTCGATCCCCGCACGGAACAAATATTTGTATGGCCTACAGATAGTTGTTTCGGGTCTGGGTATTTGTGTATGTGAGTTTAAATGTTTGTAAACGCACCCACGATACAGGAGAAATTCCTAGTGTGGAGCAAAGTTTAAAAAAAAAAAAAAAAACGATTTTCCACACAAACCTTTCATCGACAGAGATACCGCTGCCGCGACACAAAGGGCTAAGAAGGAACATGGGTGGTTTTTAGTCAGTAGAAGTCTGACACTCCCTACCCCTCTGTTCGGAGCGGGAGGAGTCATTATTTTGATGATATCTAACCATCCAAAAAAGAAAAAAAAAGGGTTTGGCCTGTGCGTTGATCCTACGTCAGTCAGCTTTGCCTTTTATATATTTAGGTAGCAACGGATTTTGTGAAACTTTAAGATACGATTTCCTGATGAAAACGTGACTGCAATCGCAGTAGTTAGTAGCTTCGTGAAATTTCGATTACATTGAAATACTGAATTCTATTTCTGATTGGCGGTTTTCGCCGTGACGAGTGACGGAAAATTAATTGTACGATATGAAATGTTGCTAGTTCTCTGAAAATTAAATTTTTTTTGGGGTGTGGGAAATCATCAAATAACCCCTCCCGCTCTTGGGCAGAGCGAAAGGGAGTGTCAGACTTCTACTGACTAAATACCACCCATGTTCCTTCTTAGCCCTTCATGTCGAGGCCGCGGTATCCCTTGCGAACAACCCGCAGCCTTCGAACAACCCGCAGCCATCATCAACTGCCTAGTCTTTTCTTACCTTAGAGTCGGCTTCCAGTCTTAACGGATGCAGATTTCTGAATACCAGTGTTTTACATAAACCGTCTGCCTATCTGACCTCCTCAATCCAGTTACTACTGGGTAGTACGATGTCCTTTGAAAAGACCGATTGTCAGAATTTCAGGCCCCTGACTAGCAAAGGGCTTTAAAGACTGTCAATGAGCTACAATTGCCAGCCGGGACCAACGGGTTAACGTGCTTTCCGAAGCACAGAAGAAACTCGGTACATAAGGGGTGTTAACCCATCCAAGGAGCAACCTAGGCACGGCTGAACCTGAAGATCAACCCGTGGTCGATCGTCACTTACTCCTCAGGCTTAGCTGTAGAATATAGGACAAAGAATAAACTTGTAAGACACTCAATCTTCCCAGAATCATCCCACAGATTACGCGCTTTAATCCGAAGACCTTTTAGAAGTTTAATTGAAAAGATTAAAGTATCAACCGAACGTATTTTTAGCGCTTCGCTTGCTTGCGCGGGTAGTATTTCCGAGGCTTACTAAATCTTACGTAGAGGTGCTACAAAGTTTTGCTTAAATGTATAGGACACTACTATTGTAATATTCAGTCTAGACAATAATTGCCCATTGATCTCCATGTGATCTACAATTTTGGAATGGGCAAATACAGTCCATTTACAGTTTATATTATGCCTGTGGCTGAACTTAGCTTATTTTTGACTATGCAACATTACTGTTGTATAAAGTATTGACTGGTGTCAGACTACATTCAAATACCTATCTTGCCTCGGATACAAAATCGAAACCCAATTTCAATAACGAATAAGCAGAAGCAATTTTTGAACTAACACGGTGAATGGTAACTGTTTTGGTATTCTAGCACTCACCCTTGTGCCGCCGTATATAGTCCTCCTGACCGATTTTGCCCATGGCGGCCAATCTTAGCGGAGATTATATACTGTTAATACTGTAGTGCATATTTCCACAAGTGTATGCGCTGGCTGTCACCGAATGGCGTCCAAGAACTGGCAAAAGAAGTGTGGGTCGTCCGGCGGCAAGATGGGCAGACGACATAGTTGCCATCGGGAGCAAAACCTGGATGAGGCTTGCACAGGACCATGGAGATTGGCACAAGAAAAGAGAGGCCTATACCCAGCAGTGGGTGAGTTCGGGCTGTGCATGATGATGATGATGACGATGCGCTGGCACAAGCACGTCCTAAAATACCTCATAATATGGCAATTTAAAAAGCAGTATCCAGAAAAGGCCATTACTACTCAAAAATTCCGTATGTAAAATACGCACTTTAGACGTGGAGTTGCGGACAGGAACACCTATAAGTTATACAATACAATACTTAAAGATTTTGTACTTGAAATGGTGAGGAAATTTCCAAAAAAATATCCAATTCTAATCCAATGAAATATGAATGATGTCTTTAGATTCGGTTACTGCAGAAATCAAACTTTTTCCTCCCCACAAAAAGCAACGCCCTTGGCCTTAGTTTACAAACAATTTAATCTTATCAAAAACCATTTAGAAGTTTAATTGAAAAGTTCGAATTATTTTCCGTGAAACTTACATTTCCATCTTTATCTGTAATTCATAAGAAGTTCGCTAAGTTTTACAACGTACATAAAACCTAAGTTACTTACTAAATACTTAGGTCTATAACAGTTAACTCCTATGATCTTATGGTCTCTGGTCAGGTAATTAAGGACAGGTATAAAACTGATTGACCCATAAAAAGAGTGAATTAACTGTGTCACTTGTGTTTTAGATGCCAGCATTCTAATTGACGCTCTCACAAAAACAATTAACAAAGAAAGAAAGAAAACTGTTTTATTTGCGACACACACATCATCATCAGCATTTCAGCCAAAGATGCCCACTGCTGGTCCCGTGCATCTCGCCTCCAGCGGGTCCCTGCAACCTTCACCAGGTCATCGGTCCACCTAGTGGGAGGCCTTCCAACGCAACGTCTTCCGGTTCGCTGTCGCCACTCCAGAACTTTTCGGCCCCATCGGCCATCCGTTCTGCTAGCAATGTGCCCTGCCCACTGCCACTTAAGTTTGGCAATTCTTCGGGCTATGTCATTAACCTTGGTTCTCTTGCGGATGCCTCTTCATTTCTGATGCCATCCCGCAAGGAGACTCCGAGCTAATCTCTCTCCATTGCCCTTTGGGTGACTTTGAGCTTTCTGATGAGGCACATTATGAGCGACCACGTTTCGGTCCCGTATGTTATCACTGGCAACTGGTCATAAACTTTCGTCTTGAGGCGATGGGAAATTCAAATTTTTACAAAGGAGTTTCATATTTTGTGCTGTTTCTGATAACGTAAGCAAAGCATTTTGGTATTTATAATAGGAATATTTATGGAAGAGATACTCGTAAATGGCTACTATCCTGTAACAGCCAGCCAGCGCCAGCGTATGGTCTCC
This sequence comes from Diarsia brunnea, assembly GCA_949774965.1. Lineage (NCBI taxonomy): Eukaryota > Metazoa > Arthropoda > Insecta > Lepidoptera > Noctuidae > Diarsia > Diarsia brunnea. The sequence continues at coordinate 13,406,182 of OX459007.1, read as the reverse complement.
AGAGGCAAGCGATTGTAGAGTATATTGTTTTCAGCATAAGACTTCCTTTAGCCTAATGATGATGGATGATGTTATTGCGTAGTATTAAGGATACTGTTCCATGATCTAGACCAAAGAGATTCTTGTTTAAATCCCGTCGGGGCTGCGGGTTATTCGAATGAGATACCGCGGCCTCAGCACAAGGGGTAAGACGGAACACGGGTGGTTTTTAGTCAGTAAAAGTCTGACACTCCCTTTCGCTCTGCCCAAGAGCGGGGGGGGGGGGAGGGTTATTTGATGATTTATTATATTGTATTCTGAACTGACTAAAACTGTTTCGTTGACCGCAAGCGCGACTACTAAGCATGAGGTCCTGAATTCGATTCCCGTATCGGGCAAAATGTTATTGGGTTTTTCCATCAGGACGTTTTTTTTTTTTTTTTAAAAAACCTTGCCCCCACACTAGGAATTTCTCCTGTATCGTGGGTGCGTTTACAAACACTTAAACTCACATACACAAATACACCCAGACCTGAAACAACTATCTGTAGGCCATACAAATATTTGTTCCGTGCGGGGATCGAACCCGCGACACGCAGCGCAGCAGTCCAATTGCTCAGCCACTGCGCCAACCATGCCGTCTTTCTCAGTAGCAGCTACAGGGTCTAAATTTGTGCCCGGTAAATAGCCATAGGCTCGCCCCCTTTTACCCATGTACACCACTGCCTAACCCTTCGGGAATCACAAATCTTGATGTTATGTGCCTCTTAAAATCTTGGCAAAGCTGAAAAAAAAACAGCAGAATCTTGCCAAAACAACAAACCATATATTTCATCAGAAACAACCCACTTAACAGGTGCGTTTGCAGCTCCACCTTACCTCCAAGATAGCCTTTTAAAAGTAACGTAGCGTTAAAACAAATTGTCTATGGGCGAACCATAAAAAACTAAATAAGTACCTCCCTACGAAACCGTTATCGTTGGTACAACACTAACTTGCTGTAATGGCCGACATTTTGGCGGGGAAATGGTACTGCGCCTCATTATCCTTCAGTGTGAGAGTATTATTCTTTTGTTTAATTAATGGATGATCACTGCATTTCAGGGATATGTATTATTATGAAAATGTTGATGGTTACGACATAACATGAGATTCTTGATTCGGTGATCAGGACGGGCTAAGAGTAACTAAAGTTTTCCATTAGGACTTTCTCAGCAGCAACCACCGAGTGTGGATTCACATTCAGTTTAGGACAATATTTACACATTATCTTCTTGCCCTTGTTGCGTGTTATTTGGGGTCAACGCTATGTGTTTTTTTCTTCTATTCTTTCCTGTCAAACGTCACGCTCTCATTTACTTATTTTTTCTTCATATCATTCCTCGCACAATCTATCCATCTTCTTCCTCTCTCTCCAGCCGTGAATTATTATATTTATCATACTTTTAGTCACATGCGATTCCTACCTCCTCATCGCATATCCATACCACGGTAGTCGATTCCCGAAGCTCGCCCTTAAATGGGACTTAAAACATAACTACTACTATTAGGTCCATCTTTGCCTAACCTCTCGGAGCTACAGGCGTGAAGTTATGTTATGTACAATGACTGACTTCAGCTATTCAGAAATATGGTAATTTTGCTTAATGTAGTAACTTCTGTATAATTATACTGCTGCTAAAGATATTTCATTTTCATACGTATGGCCTCTGGCTCCATAATCTTTTACTGCGTGGAAATAATTACTGTATGCTCAATATATTCTGGGCTTTAATGTAGCGGCTATGTGTCTGTAAATAATCACATCTGTCTGGTAGGTAATTTTTTTTGTAGGTACCAACAAGGACAGTGCTCATTGCGGTGTCACCCATCCACAGACCAACCTAGGCAAGCACGGCTTAATCTAAAGATCGGTCCGAGCGGCTGGTATTATTTGCGTGATTAGTTGTGATGTGTTGTCGTGTTTGGGATAATGGCAGGAGAATGATGATGATGATGATGATGAGATGTGTTGTTGTAACATGTTTGCATCATTAGTTTAGAAGAAGTGGTATCCTTGTATCTTAATTTTTCACATCCACGTGACATTTAAATCACATTTGAAGCTTTATTTCTTACCTATTGAAATGAATCCAAACGGTCCTCTGCTCCATATAAATGGTTGCGTTATCCCACTGATCGTTTCTGGACTGCTAATCCATCATGTTTTACAGAGGGCGATTTAAAATCCTTTTCCAAGTTATCAACCAATCGCTATGACATATCGAGGCTTATCGATGTCACTGGCCGCCATTTTGTGTTTTTGACAGTTATGATTCTTTGTTTGAAATTGTATCGCGGTGTTTTTGTGATTAATGTCAAATCTATATTGATTTCCTGTTTACTCAGTTTTTTGGTGGTTTTGATATAAAACTTACTAAACAGAGAAGACCCATAGGTAGGATTCATGTAATCACCAGCTACGTAACTATTAGACTACTGCTGAATTTTTGCATATTTATTTTATGTACTATCTTAATTTTGATGACATGAATGGCGTAGTGCCTAAACTATGTCATTCCTCTCCTATTTTTGTATAATAAGAAAAAAAATACCCCAATTAAAGTTTTATGAAATGTACTCAAGTGATGAAACTTACAAGGGCGCATGCAGCGACACTTAAGTCGTTTCTCGTGCCCTCAAATGGTTAGGCAGGAACCAAGGAACGCCTCCTGCGATCCTTACATACCTACTACGTCTTTGATATGTACTTCCTCGTTCCGTTTAGTTAAATAATAATAAATAACCCTTATATTTGCTAAAATACAGGGTGGAAGGGACACCGACGCGAAAATGGTAACCACGTATTCAGTACAACATTCTGAGCCCCTAGAAAATTTTCGTGGGTTATTAAAAAAATATCTGTTCACTAAAAAAGTGCAATATGTTCACGGTTAAAATAGGGTTATTCACCAACTCGACACAAGAAACCGGATTCACGTGTGTCCAGTTGGCGAAAACATAAAATTATTTTATTTAAGTAGCACTATGTGGACACGCGTAAAAATCTTTTAGAGTCCTAATGACGAAATAATAAGTGATACTAATTTTGAGTTTCACCAACTGGACACACGTGTGTTCAGTTTCTTGTATCGAGTTGGTGAAGAACCCTTAAAATGTATGAAACAGCAGATTTTTATTTCCAAGACGGAATCCACCGGATATCGTCCATCACAAACTAATGAACATTAACTAAGTCACATTAAAACCTACCACACATCTTAGAACCATCTAAACATATCCTCATTGTTTTCAGAAGTTGGTTGTCGGGAGTCCGAACCAGCGCAACTGGCGCGGTATCCTCATCGCGCTGCTGGTCATAGTGGCGGTACTGGCCCTGATTGTGACGTCAGTGGTCCTCCTGACCCCACCTGATGAGGGGCCCAGGGTTAAGGGGAGGAGGCTCAGGATACAGGACCTGTTGACTGAGGAGTTGACCCCTGTTCGGTGGAATGGCACGTGGATTTCTGGTGAGTTGATGTTTTTAATTTTCTTAATAAAGATAGTTCTGATTAGATTGGAAATTAATTTTATGGTGTAAAGGACACACAGAGTTCAACAAACTCGTTTGCCGTTCGCTACGTGCGTTTTGCCACGGTAGCGATACGTGAGGAAATAAAACAAATTAAAATTTATTGGATTCCTGTAACGTTCCTGACATATTTTCTTGCTTCGGTCATCTTAGTATGGCATACTGAATTCACTTGTATAATGTGATTTAAAAAATACGGGTTGGTCAAACACAAATACCGCTGTAGGCATCAGTTGTAGGCATCTACGTATTGATATTTGTGTAGAACAAATCTATGTTGGCGCTCAGCTGTTTATTTAACAAAATTGTTGTTGTTTCAATATTTTGTTAGCGACCGTGATGTTTTATATCAAAATAGACCAGGTATCTTTTGATAATACATATATGTAAAATGTAAGGTCCTTAAATTTTGCTCTTGTAAAAAACCTCAATATGTATAAAGGAAAACCATAGTTTATTTACTAAATGTACATCTGTGTAGTGTCAAAATCAAATCAAAATCAAAACTCATTTATTCAAACTAGGCTGATAATCAGCACTTTTCGAACGTCAAAATTTACTTTACTTTACTTATTTACAAGTGACAGTCCCCCAAAACGCCCACCCTTCGACACTTACTAGTGTTTTTGCTGGAAAGAAGAAGTGGCGGAACAATCTCTCCAGCAACACATCTGTCTGTTTGGTTAGAAGAACCAGACTCGATACAATAGTAAAGTGTAAGTTAATATTACGATTGACAATCAATAATAAAAAGTATATAATAATAAAACATAAAAAAGACATAACTTAGCAGTAAACTAATTTTGGAGAAAGAACATAAATTACAAACAGTTAGTGTGTTGTATATATTTGTGGGCAGTGTGTGTTTGTTTGCGTGTGTGTACTTTTACGTAGACCAAAAGTCTAACCATTCAACCATTACTTATTCTACAAAAGTACAAAATAAATATCATCCTCATATTAGTGTAATCGTCCACAAAGAAGTGCCTTTCTATGTTTCTTCGATATTTGTTTTATGAACAAACTTTTGCGATACAGATTTCTTAGAAACTAGCAACAAAAATACTAAGGGTCCTGTGAAAATAACAAAGAAAGAAACGAAGATTTATGGTCTTTTTAGTCGAAACTGGCATAGTAAATCCCTTGTCTAGATATTTTGTTCGTAAACCATTGTTATAATAATATTGATGCCCCATTTCTGGGGATAAATCGAGTTAGCATAGTGAAAATTTGTAAAGGATAAAATAGATTGTGGCTAGTATAATATATGGTTGACCCCCTCGTAGGTCTAGTGTGTGTAAGCTTGACTGTTACACATGAGGAACTTGGTACGAGTCCCGGATGTGTTATTGCAATTGGAACGAAGTTCCTTATCGCGCGTTGTGAAAGGGGGCTAGACGGAAAAAATTCTTACGAAAAGTTGTCACGACACTTTTTGCTATAGTAAGCTATTGTAAGCTGTGCGGCGTCGCATGTTTCTCTGTCTGTCTCTCTCTCTCTTATAGAAAGCAAGCCAGATATTTTCATTTCTACATTTCTTTTTTTTTTTTACATATTAAAAAATAATAACAATAACTTCGTTCCATCGGGGTGTTCCTTGACACCTCTCAAGTTTTTTATTTTTTCTATCAGGATTTCTCAGTATCAGACGGGGTCTGAATTTGTGCCCAGTTGATGGCAATAGGCTGGCCCCTATTATACGGGACTTACACTAATAATTATAAACACATTACGGTTACACTTGAAGCCGATGGATGGATGATTAATAAGTAGGGATGTACGCCAATCAAATATTAAAATTTATTGTGATAGCGAACTTTTTGCGAAACGAATTAATAATGAATGGTTTACGCAATAAATATTTATACTTTCGAAATGAAATGAATAATTCTACAGTAACAGAAATCAACATGAATGAGGTGGAATCCGGAATAAAAATTAATTAGCAGCTGGATTTCATAGTCGCTTGATTACTTATTTTATCCGTTACGTTTTTTATTACTAATAAAAATACAATATATTTTTTGAACCATGCCGTGCCTCGGAAAACACGTTAAGCTGTTGGTCCCGGCTGTCACTTATACATCTTTGACAGTCGTTGCAGGCAGTCAGTGTCCCGAAAGTCTGACAACCAGTCTTAACTTACAGTCTTAACTTACAGTATTAACTTACAGTCTTAACTTACAGTCTTAACTTATAATAATAAGTTTATTTCGTAATCAACAGGCTTCAACAAATACATTGTAGAGGCCTTCTTTAACCGACTTCAAAAAAGGAGGAGGTTATATGTTCGTGTGTATGTATTTTTTTTTTTTTTTTTTTTTTTTATGTATGTTACCTCATTTCTCCTCCATTTGTGAACCGATTCTCAAAATTCTTTTTTTATTTGAAAGAGTATACTCCTGAGGTGGTCCCATTTAAATTTGGTGAAGATCTGATCCTGTTCTTGGGAGATATACAATAGAACTCTTCAAAAATAGACGGCAAATCTGTCGTGATTGCTGCAATCGCTTGGATGTTTATTGTTTATACAACATCATGACGTAACATCACGCCTGTATGATCTGAGGGAGTACGCAGATGTGTACACCCAGATTTGGACAGTAAGATATTATGTAATGTTCCATTTATTGGGGATAAATAAAACCTATTATTTGTTTGGGAACAACTAAAAATGGAAAAATAAAAAACTTTTTTGCAAAAAATAAAACCGACTTCAAAAACACATAAAAGTGAAAAACACAAAAACACAAAAAAGTGAAAAATAAACTTCACAAGAAAAAGCAGCTTCTGAAGTCGGTGGCAAAGAAAACGAAATCAAACAACCAAAATGTCACCGACTTCAGAAGCTGCTTTTTCTTGTGAAGTTTATTTTTCACTTTTTTGTGTTTTTGTGTTTTTCACTTTTTTGTGTTTTTGAAGTCGGTTTTATTTTTTGCAAAAAAGTTTTTTATTTAGGTATGGAAATACCTGTAACAGAAGACCTCCCTCTTCTATAACTTACAGTCTTAACTTACAGTCTTAACTCAGAGTCTTAACCTACAGTCTTAATTTACAGTCTTAACTTACAGTCTTACCTTACAGGCTTAACTTACAGGCTTAACTTACAGTCTTAACTTTCAGTCTTAACTTACAGTCGTAACTTACAGTCTTAACTTGCAGTCTTAACAGTATTACCTGTGTAAGTTAGTACAGGTACTAACTGGGCTGTGGAGGTTAGATTGGCAGTTGCTTCATTTAATATACTGGTATTACTGCATCAGATTAGGCTAGAAGCTGTCCTCAACATAGTTGCGAAAAGGCTAGGCCGATGATGACTACATAAATTATATTTAAGTAAGTCTTTGAGAACACCTTTTGTACCCGCGAACGCCTTACATTGTCAAAACACTTACGTGCCTAAAACAACCCATAAAGATGAAATGAACCTTAACTTTAATAAAGTCCTTACAATGTTTGTTATAGTTTATAGTGTACAGGTTTATGGTGAAAAGTTCATCAAAACTTAAAGCTTAATGCAGTATCACCTGTATTCAACAGTGTAACTTAACTGTCTGCCTGAAATTATTTTATAACGTTTAATTTCTACTGAATTATACCCTTTTGCGAACAAGACGTTGCTAGTTAAATTTCATGGAATCGATAACGTAATTGGCGACCGTAGTAACCCTTCTACGAAATCTGACTAAATATTTTCCACGAACGAGTTTTTGAAGTGAAACCATTTTATTTTGTTCTGACTATTCTCTTGAATTTAAAAAGTAGAATAAATTAACTGGGAGAGCGTAGAGTAAAGTAACTGACTAGGAGAATAATAAAACTATGAAATAAAATAACAACAAATTTAAAAAGGTATCTTAAAACTCCCAACGCTGTCAGCTAGTAATGTGCCCAATAAACGCGTTGCCAGTTGCCACGTTGTATGGCGTACGAAAGATCACAATCGTTGATTGGCAAAAGGATTGAATTTGCTAAAACTATTTATAGTTTTCTTTAAGTCACAATTTCAAACTAAATAAACGCTTAAAATCTGCGGCACAAAACTTCTCATAAAAGACTTTAAGTCAACCCAACATCGCAGCCTTAAGATCTTTGAAGTATCCTCCTGATGTCTGCTTCCCTGGCACAGAAACGTCAGGCGTACGTAGTGCACTACTCCTAGTACTTAGCAGTGCTACACCCCTTCCCTTTTGAAACTACTACACCTCCATACCAGTCCTACTTTCCTAGTACCTTCAGGAAACTTTTAAGTGGACTTTCGTGTTCAAATGGTGAACGAAGGTGGGAAAGTAGTCTTTTTTAGGGTTCCGTTACGAACTGGATTCCTTATACATTCGTTTTGTTTGACTGTCTGTCCATCCGTATGTCACAGTCATGTTGACATTTGTAGAGCAGGCAGGGGTCTTCTATGAACCGATACTTAAAAGTTATAATGAACATTTTCGTGAACTGCAGCAGAGGCTTTGTTTCGTTTACGTACAATGTACGTAAAAATAAAAAAAAAGACGTGTGGCACTTGAGACTGCCGCGGTAAAGCTATATTGCATAGCATTGTTTTGTTAGTTAATTTTATAAGCGTAAGATAAGATACTATTAATAGAAATCACTACATAGTATAAAACAAAGTCGCTTTCTCTGTCCCTATATCCCTATGTATGCTTAAATCTTTAAAACTACGCAACGGATTTTGAAGCGGTTTTTTTTAATAGATAGAGTGATTCAAGAGGAAGGTTTTAGTATATAATTTGACCGACATCCACGCGCGTGAAGCCGCGGGCATCAACTAGTTATCAATAAATTACATTATTTGAGCTAAAATATTAATAAAAATGAATTAAATTATATAAATCAAATGTAACCTTCGTAGTTCTAACCACTAAGAAAAACTATGACACAAATTAAAAGAAAAAGTAAATGACATCTTGACAACTGACGTAATGTCAGATGAAAAATTAAACATTGAAAAATTATAAGATTTAATATTTTATAAAAGATGAGGATGATTAGTAAAAGTGTAAGTATAAATACTATATTTCCCCAACATTTTGGTTATCTTTATAGCAGTTTTATATATAAATTAACAAAACAAAAAATAATACTGCATTTGTTATAATAATAATAAAATGAATGTATATAGAGTACTAACTCATTTTCTTTCACTATTTTTTCGTGACTTTCTTCATTAATAAATGCACTTTGTTTATTCATATTTAAAACACTTTGTACACAAATTATACGAGTACAGATATTCACTGTTGTACATAGACGATAAATACCTATACACCCTCAGATCAAAGTATACACCTATACACCTATATACTTTCTCACAAACAGCTGATTACGGTAGTTTTCCAGTACAACCAATGCCACCTAAAGGCGGGTTGCTGAACTAAAGAGACAAGCGTGATAATTCAAAAAGTCATTGTCAAGTGTCAATTTGTTAGGTTTTTATTTTCGTTACGGAATTTCTGGATTCGGTCCCCACGCTCAAGGCCCGCGGTAGAAGCTATGCAATAGCTTAAAAAAACAAAGCTTTGTTCTTTGCAATTCCAAATACTATATCCAAAAGTGCCATGCAATAGCAAAACGCAATCTGTCAAACAGCGAACTTCAAATATTCTAAATCCTTTCCTTTACCGGGAAATCCCATTTTATTGAACGGACGTACACACTTTCGCTAACTGTAGACAGAATGTACATACAGGGAGTAAATCAACCCATCACACAGCCGTCAACCAAGCATTCTGTACATCAAATTAAGTACCCCCTACACAAACATTTTTGCTGGGAAACGACTTTTTTTTTTGGGCCAAAAATCACATTTTACGGTAAAACTCAATGTAGCACTGTTAAAACATTGTGCTAGTGGATGATTTGAATAGTAAACGGGTCATGGAGGTAATTTAAGTAAAGTTGTAACTTGAAAAACAAGTATTTACAAAAACAGCTGTGAAAAATTTGGAACTTTGACCCCCAATATTTCCGTAACTAGGAGGTTCCCAGGTATGGTCTCGAAGAAAAAAATGATCGCAGTGGTGGGGAGAACAAGTGCCCCTCTTCCTCTTTGGACACTGTGCTTCTAAACTTGGAAAATATCGTTGGAATTGTAAATTGGCTCAACTACTACAACTTTTTATGCTGCTGTTTTAACCGAAACATCCTGTAGATTTACTATAGTTTCGGTCAAAATGTATGGAAAAGGTATAAGTTTTGTTGGTTCCGGTAAATTTGAGGTGATAAATTAAAGCAGGTGGCAAATTGGGGCCGGGGGCATTCAGAGTGGGGACTCTGTCAGCCAACCGAGTGACCTCAGAAACGACGGCACAGTGGTTGTGTTGCACACAAGTGCAGCCGGCTCAGTGGAGACCTATATACAATCTCCCCAGGGATGTGCCATGACAGACGTTGCACAGAAGGTGCTTTAGACAAGTCTTAAAGAGGAAACGGTGCCTGCTCTCATGTGCGTATTGTCCCACCGGGATGGTTTTAGTGAGGTAGAAATCCCACACTCTCCAGTCTTGTTCCCAAACACTGCCTTTTGAAGGTTTCCCCTAGGGACAAAAAAAAGGTACCACATTGAGTAGGTACCACTGTATAAATCTTTTTAATTTTATAGTAACGTGTGGAAATGTATAATTAATTCGTTCACCTTAATACCTTTACAAACAATAAGACCGGTCTTATTTGACCGGACTTAGGTCGGCTAAACAATGCCTAAATTACCTGCTTTCATTTTAAGGGACCTAAATTAATTGCTTTTAGACCTAAAAGTAAATTGAACTTAAGTAAATCAATTATATATACGGTCTAACTGCCGAACTCAGATATATTTAATGATTACTTAAGCCGTCACTTAGTAAAGATTTGACATACAAAACCTTCACTAAAGTGTCATAATGTTCACTAAGTGATGGCTTAAGAAATCATTAAACGTCTCTGAGTGCGGCAGTAAGGCTACGAAATCAAGAATGATTTTAGAACCTTTTATTTGAATTTAATGGCTAAATTTAAAGAAGAGTAAACTATCTAAACAGTGTGTGTTTGGTAACGGTTACCGATTCTTTAAGGGCTTATTATATACTCATTTATATCGTTAAAGGTACACTTTATACATATTCCTAACTAATCCCACGTATGGTAGCCATCTTGCTTTTTCAATCGGCTGATCTAGAGCATGTTCAATGAAATGCTAATTTCTTTGAATGCTAAGAGACATTGAGACGTGCAAACGGTCTTATTATTAAATAATGTTTCCGGAAAAGTAAGTAAAAAGACCCAAAAAAATAAGTAGTAACAAAATATTACATCTTCAAAGCAACACATAGTGGTTAATTTGCAATAGAGTAGAAAATGCAAGAAAATAAGTAAACTGTGAATTTCGTAATTTATTTGTATGGTCTTTTTACTAGTTTTTTACTTCCAGTATCTTTACAAAAAGCAGTACAGAATTACGAATCTTCATTACTTGCACACATAACTAATTATTCTCCTAGCTTACATTATGTAGGTACATTCCAACGGTCAGCCGCGAGACGTAGATCGATTGCATTCTGCGAACTCAGCCAAATGAATTGCAACATCGTGTGAGCTTGCGGTCAGTGCACACCAAATGATTAGTTGTGAGCTATATTCCGGTAATTTTGGTAGCGGTAATTACTGCTCGCATGACCGGGCAGACCTAGTTCTGGTTGCAAAACAAATATAATAATATTTATTACACAATTCAAAAGTAAGGTTATTTGCAAGAGATACGACGGCCTCGACACAAACGGCTAAGAAGGAACATGGATGGTTTTTAGTCAGTAGAAGTCTGACACTCCCTTCTGCTCTGCCCAGAGCTGGAGGAGTCATTTGATGATTTCCCACCCTACAAAAGCAAAAAAAAGATTTTCTTCTTCTTCGACCTATGACCACCGAATGTTTAGTGTAGGTTTTTTCCAAAACTCCAGTTTTGTTGGTTTTTTTGTCTTACTGCGGTACTCAGAGATATTTAATTATTACTTAAGCAGTCCCTTAGTAAAGATTTGACATACTTTTGTGTGACCGTATGACCGTCAAAACCTTTACTAAGTGATGGCCTAAGTAATCATTAAAGCTCTCTGAGTGCGGCAGTTAGTTTTCCAATTTTTCAGTCCACTTTAATGAGATCCACCTAATTGATCGTCTTCCTACGTTTCTCCGTGCAGGTTGTGGTCTCCACTGCAACACTTTTTCCCCCATCCTTCATCCAGTCCACGGCATTTATGATAATCTATTACTCGTCGTCTCAACTGTCACCTTCTTTTTAGCTATACCATTTTTGATTAGTCTGTCAATCATCGTTTCTTTAATCTTTCTTATACCCACTCACATTCATACTCAAAAGTTTTACAAAAAAGTTTGTCATTAAATATATTTTAAATGAATGCAAAACCATTTAATTGACGTTTACTTACATAATTAGTCCTTTTTACACCCTCCGTGTGCCAGCTACACAAATACCTGTAACCCTGTAATACGCACCTTCCCGAAATTCCGACAATTCATTACGAACTTTAATCGGCGGGCGGCGTAACCCTCAACTGCTCACATGATTTATGAACATCGGTAATGTATCTCCGGTAATTTTAGACCATTTATCTTGGAACACATTAACGGCTCATACGTTGATGTTTAAAGAATAAAAAACAGGGAAATTCTTCGCTTTTCCGGTGTTTGTTGTTCGAGAAAAGTTGCGAGATGCTGTGAACGAATGAAGTTTTTATTTTTGTTAGCTTAAAATGTTGTTTTCGGGGTTTATTAATTAAGTAGGATTCACATTTCTAAAAAATGTTAAACCAACATTCAATCAATTACCAAAAAATAACTACGATAAAAGAAGTGTTATTGACTGTTTCTGAATTGAGTATTAGTTGAAAGTTTAGAACTTGACAACTCTAATTAAGTTAAAAAAATAATAATTTCGAGTGCTAAAGTACAAGAAGAAATCACTTCGACTAGTTCTCTTTTCAAATAATCAAATCAGAAACTGATTATTATTTTGGAACCGCCACTTCCAAATTCAAACAGTGTCGGCAAGACATGTCTTCAAAACAAATGAGTTCGAATGGTAGGTACACGTTCTCTTTAGTTAGTATTCAAATATATTTATTTTAGGTACGTACAGCACGGCACCTCAGTACAATAAGGTACATTCAGCATTACAATTTCACGTGCACGTACCTCCACCAAGGTAAACTTAGTAATTACCTTGCTTATTCATGCTAATGTAATTGCAAAAAGTTTGTAATAGGTACAATACCAGCCAAGTTTAAGTACAAAGGAGTGTCGAGTCTTGTGTTGTTTCTTTGGTCTTAGTTTGAAAGTTGAGCATTTATGTTTTTCATTTATTTTCTTAATAGGTGTGTTGTGTGCCTCTTGTTGGTACTGGGGTGTTTAGTGGGAAGATTTTTAAAGGTCAGACTGGTGACAATCGTAGATCTACGTAAGTATGCTAAAAGTATGTAAAAAGGGAATATCAGTTAGGGACAGATCGGCGAGACACGCCACGCGATTATACCTTTCAGTTAAGTCCGAAGTGAGATAGAAAACCTCGATACAATGCGTTGAGACTTGTGAATCGATTATTAGTCTAAAGAAGAAGTAGTTTCGTTAAGTAAATTATTTCAATTAGTTAGTACCACAGTTATAGACAGACCTAGATAACGCAAGTATCACGATCTGTATGAAAACCAAACGTGCCATTTTTTGACTCCCTATTATGACGTCACAAGCACTATTTAGTGATGGAAAATCGGAAAATCAAATCGACGGCGCCCCCTTCGCCCCAACCCCCGCCTTTTGCACCAGCGCCGACGTCCGACTAGCGCTATACACCGATGCAGACTGAGCGCGAAAGTGGCCACTTACGATTTTTGTACGTAAGCTAGGCACTCGAAATGGCACGCGAAGTGTTGCTCTTGCGTTATCTAGGTCTATCTATATCTGTGGTTAGTACCTATAAACAATGTACAGTAATTAATAGGAAATAAAGGCTGGTTTTTTATTAATGAAGAAGAAAGTAATTTCGGAACCACATCGCAGACTATGATCCACCCCCTGTCCTGCTACTTATGCAACTCCAGTTCTACCTTGATAAGGCTCCTTTTAGAAGTTGTAGAGGTTTGGAAATAGTGTGGGGGGCACCTTGCTCTATCCAGGTGGCGAAGTTCTGGTCCAAGCTTACATAACCTTTTTTTTTTGTGGCGGGTGGAAAATCATCGAATAACCCCTCCCGCTCTTCGACAGAGCGAAAGGCAGTGTCAGACTTCTACTAAAAACCACCCATGTTCCTTCTTAGCCCTTGCGCCGAGGCCGCGGTATCTCTTTCGAGCAACCCGCAGCCCCGACGGGGACAACCCGCAGCCACATTTTTTTGAGATACCGCGGCTAACCCGCAGCCCCGAGGGGAAGCTCATATAACCTTATAGGAATAATCGACACGTATCTTTAAAATAGAAAGTTGACCAATACGCTGTTATTGCCAAGAACCTTTCCTTTAAATAAATAAATAACCCACAATATTACCAAAACAAATAGAGAAACAAAAGCATAGCGCGATCCCTCGACCTTCAACCACTTATTCCCAGCGAATTCAAATAGGTACCAGAACACAATATTTATTCATAGAAAACCGTTGATCGGTACAAAGTTCTGTTCTTTTTAGGGTTCCGTAGTCAACTAGGAACCCTTATAGTTTCGCCATGTCTGTCTGTCTGTCTGTCTGTCTGTCCGTCCTCGCTTAATCTCTGTGACCGTTAGCACTAGAAAGCTGAAATTTGGGACCAATATGTGTATCAATCACGCCGACAAAGTGCTAAAATAAAAATTGGAAAAAAATGTTTTATTAGGGTAGCCCCCCTATATGTAAAGTGGGAAGTGTTTTTTTTTTTAATTTTAACCCTAATGTGTGATATATTGTTGGAAAGGTATTTAAAAATGAATAGGGGTTTACTAAAATCATTTTTTGATAATGTCAATAATTTCGGAAATAATCGCTCCAAAAGTAAAAAACAAAGCGTCCCCCCCCCTCTAACTTTTGAACCATAAGTTTAGAAAATACGAAAAAAATCTGAAAAGTAGAACTTTATAAGGACTTTCTAGGAAAATTATTTTGAACTTGGATGGAAACAACAGATGGAAACTGCAGTTAACCAATATAATTTGGTCCCTGAATCGTATGAGCGCCTATACAATCCAGAGGTCAAGTTTCATTTGCCCGTATTTTTTTTTTAACTTCGTTTACATAATATTTTATTATCTACGGAACCCTACACTGAGCGTGGCCCGACACGCTCTTGGCCGGTTTTTTAAAAGCTTTTCGACTTTTTTTTGTATTCTAACACTAATGGTTTCACGAAGTTTCTTACGATGGAATTATTCAGCGATTTTTTCAGGGTTCCTTCTCCAAAAAGGTGCTAATGGAACGGGAACCTATGACTTTTACCAGGGTTACCATCTTATACAGTTGTTTATAGGTATAGAGAATTTCTAAGTAAACTGACTGCCTACTGTCAGGCCGAAACTGACAATAGGTTCGCCCTCTTTTCTATTTAATTTAAACATAACTGGCGAAATGTGAATTTCGCAATTCCTCTTTTTTTTCATGGCGATAAAGTTGAAAATCTATTAAAGAAATTTCACAGATTTTAGAAGCTTGATGTGCTGACGTCCGTTGCACCATAGCTTGATCCGTGATATTGTTATGTTATGGTTGTAAATAAACACGAAAAATATGTTGCATGTCCTTTACCATATCAAATGTAAGTAAAATAAAAGGTACACCCAGAGGAGGCCCTCTTACAAAAAACCACGATATAAGTGTCCGACTCGCCCTTTGCCGGTTTATTAGAAACTGTTAATTGAAATAAACAAGAATTATGTAAATATACTTTATTGAGTAGAACACCTTTTCAAGCCTAAGTGGGTACCTCCGAGAATTTTGGTCTTGATTTAATTGCTGTTGAAATAAAAAGTGTCGAAAACCTTTTTTTATTTTAACTGAAATGTTTGTTAAAACTCTTAATACATCATCATTTGCCAAGCCTTTTTACAACTATGTCCGGGTCGGCTTCCAGTCTAACGGAATGCAGCTGAATATCAGTATTTATCATGGAGTGAGTGCCTATCTGACCTCCACAACCCGGTTAATACTACGAAATAAAACTTTTTGGTAAGACTGGTTTGACTTAACAGGTAGTGGTCAGACTTTCTGACCACTACCTGTTAAGACTGTCAGAGACTTACAACTGACGGTAAGTAGTTGGTGGTCACCCATCTACAGACCAACCTAGGCAAGCCCGGCTTAACCTGAAGATTGATCCGAGCGACTGTTATTATCAAGCCACGACCTCCTTCTTTTTAAAAAACTTTTCAACACAGTGGACCGAAATAGCTTTATTATGATTTATTCCACGAAATAGTGATTTGTAGGACACACTGTGGCCTCTCATGCATCCAAATTAGATTAATTAAATGAATTAATATTCCTGTTGCGTCCATTAATTAAATAATTATGTATACAGTCCTGTGATTTGGACACGGCCTTCGTAATGAAAGCTGTGATTAACTATTTAGGTTGGTACGACCGATAAAACGATACAAACCCAGAAGCTGACCTCTCAGAGTACGGGTGCTCTTATAAAACCAGGTCAGGTTATACTAAAAATGTATGGGTTGATGTGTCGTCTGTATTACTAAAACACAAAAAATCACACCGAAAAAAAAGAAAACCAATCGAATTGAGAACCTCCACCTTTTTAGAAGTCGGTTAAAAATACGTTTTTCTGTTCATTTCATGAAAGAGATTTTGTAAAAAATCTCCCTGTTAATTATTATTTATATGGTTCCTCGAAATTCGTTCAACAAATAAATAAGACTGCATTTTTGGTGTAGTGGTCGCAAGCACGACTGCAGAGCATTTGGTCCTGGGTTCGATTCCTAGGTCGGGTG
This sequence comes from Diarsia brunnea, assembly GCA_949774965.1. NCBI lineage: Eukaryota > Metazoa > Arthropoda > Insecta > Lepidoptera > Noctuidae > Diarsia > Diarsia brunnea. Next base: position 13,389,663 of record OX459007.1, on the reverse strand, counting down.
AAGTGTTATTGGGTTTATCGATCAGGAATGACTTAGTAACAGTCACGGAGTTGGATTTGTGCCCGGTTGATGGCAATAGGCTCGCCCACTATTACATGGGACATACTATTAGGACGTGGGTGTACTAAGGGGTACACCTCTGCTTAACCCTTCGTGAAGTTATGCGTTATGTTATGAAAATACAGTAAACTTAGTTCAGTGCAAGAATAAATAGAAAATAGTTTTTCTTTCTTTTAATAAAATTTTCCCCTTTAATTTTGTGCTTGTATTAAAATTAAACCTTTAGTCATGCCCCGCTGGTACCAGGAGCTCATAATGACGCTGTACTTAATTTATAGCAACACTACTAGCGGTGCGGGAAAGTAACTGGTGGCATGAGTTATTTCTTTATGATGTTGTGTATTTCTAAGAAAGTTGTTTTGATGATATTAAACTCTACGTAGAGTAACTATACAGTTTACTTTACGATGTCCCATGCACAATATTAGGTTTGATAAAGACTGTTTGTCTGGTTGTTAAAATCCTTGAACAAAAAAAAGCAGGGATGATCGTTGTACATTTTATGAGTCTTATCATCAACATCATTCATCATCATTTCAGCCGAAAGACGTCCACATAGACGTCCACTGCTGGACATAGGCCTCCACCAAGTGTTGCCACATTGACCGGCCCATGCGTCTCGCATCCAGCGCATTCCCGCAACCTTCATCAGGTTGAGTCTTGTATAGTGTCAAAATATATTATACTACCTTGAAAATATGTGTTTATGGTAGGATATTGATATTCGATATCGACCAACCACATCATGACCAATATTCATAAAAAGAAATGGTCTTCAAATGGCCCACAAATATATTTTTTTTTTGACAAGATATGCTTTTGCCCAATGCTTTTTCCTAGAACGGCTACCATTACCCTTCTGTAAGTCATCATCTACCTAGCCTTTTCCCAACTGTGTTGCGGTCGGACTCCAGTCTAACCGGATGCAGTTGAATGCCAGTATTTTACCTCCAATACCCATTTAATACTGGGTAATACGATACCCTTTGGTAAGACTGATTGTCAGACTTCCAGGTCACTGACTACCTGTAACGACTGCCAAAGATCTATATTATATATGGCTACCGGGACCAACAACTTAACGTGCTTTCCGAGGCACGAAGGAAACTTGGTATGTAATGGGTGGTCACCCATCCACAGACCAACCTAGTCAAGCGCGGCTTAACCAAAAGATCGACCCGAGTGGCAGTTATTATTAAGCCACGAGCTCCTCGTGTGATAATAATAAATTGTACTGTACATAAACGCCTGCAAACATTTAATCACACCCCAGTACCAGGATCTCATAAGACTGCAGTACATTATTTATAGGAGTACTAGCGGGAACGTCGCGGTCGCTCCGGAGAGATTTCAGAGTCAATTACTACCGACTTGGAATTTCATTGTAGGAACTGTTGCTTTCTATTGAATTTTATATTTTACACTGGTTCGAAGTACGTTTGGGCACTCTCTGACACACTGTTACATTAAAATATATTATGAAAAAGGGGAAGTTTTAAAAATTACAAAATGAATTGAAAAACGATTCAAAACAAAGCTGATGGGGTTCTACACAGGAATCAGCACATGAACATTTAAACTGCACTCAAAGTGTTGCTCAGCATCATCAACTGTTGTTGTCTTCAATACATATTGCTAACTCTTAAACGGGATGAAGGTGTGATCTCGTTTCGCAAGAAGGAACATGGGTGATTTTTAGTCTGTAGAAGTCTGACACTCTACCTTCCGCTCCGCCTAGAGCGGGAGGAGTCATTTGATGATATCCCATAATTATAAAAAAGGTGTGATCTCGTTTAGCGTTATAGCTAAAAGTCAAACATTGGTCCAGTGAGCATCATTTATCAGTACGTTTTTCATTTTTTTCATTAATATATTCTCGTTCTTTATTGCACACAAAAATAAGTAGGTATACACACAAATTGCAATATCATAGCTTATAATAGTACAATAACGAGCTTAACCCAGAATTGGAATCCATTATTTTAAAACTTTAAATTTTACGTTTTATTTCCATAAAATCCCTCAATAAATAAAACTGCCAATAAAAATATTATTTTTCAAAAGACTTTTAAATACAACTGCGTGACGCGATGAAAAATAACGAAGAGGCAAATATTGAAATTCACTTTTAATGAAAATGATAAATTGCTTTTTGTGACGCGTCACCGGCCTACGGGTCGGGTACATGATTAAGCTCTTAAGCTTTGTTTACACAGCGACAATGTGTGACAAACACTCGTATTATGTACTGTGTATATCTAGCCTAATGTGAGTCACACGTGTAGGTATATAAATAGTACACTGCTACCTTTTTCTGTTGGAAAATCGGCGGCGAGAAACGAACATCAGAAATACTCGTACTAAGTGCTGAATGGTCCAGGAACGGCTTATAAAGCCGCTCCTAGAATAAAGAATCAATTTCACACACGGAATTAACCACAAACTACTCTATCGTCATATCATCTGCGTCTTTGCCCATTTATGTTAGGGTCGGTTCAGTCTGGCAAGATGCAGCTGAGTACCAGTATTTTACATCGAGTGACTGGATAATAGTCCGTACTATTACTATCAACCGAGCACAAATTCAGACTCCGTGGCTGGTACTGAGAAATTGCTTATGGAAACCAAAAAGCACCACCTAAGACCCACGTTCAAATACTGACAAAATTGGTACAGGCGCTTTTAAATAAAAGTTAAAAATGTAGGTATTGTTTTGGAAAAGAAAATCAATGTAGATACTTGTATCAATAAATGTAAGTTTTCCTAAGTAAGAGAACATCTCAGTAACAAGACCTCGATTAAACAAGGCTTCGCAGTATGATATTCACGAAGGAAAATCGTTCGCAGTACTGCTTTTCGATGTAATGAAACATCGCAGTAACAAGGTGTCGATTTAACAAACTGTCGCAGTATAGTGATTTCAACAACCATACAGCCACATTATGTTCGTTGAGTAATATCGATGAAAGGTTTTCGAAGAAACGATATTCGATGATACGTTTGTCGCACTGAAGTAGGTATCCCGGTGTACTTTTCGGTAAACCTCTGTCTAACACTTCTGGGAAAACAGGCGTGATGTTTATGTTATGTCCTCTTTAAGTTTTTAGTAAAAGAATAAAACCTATTCACACGAATTCCATTTCAACTGAAGCAACCTTGACTTCAAACGAGTGACAGATCTGTGTCTGAACCTGAAATAGCTCTCTATTGTGTGCGGGGCCAAGGTTCCCTAGCTTTTCGGCCTATACACGTGGAATGAGACGCTAGACTGCCGGCCAAGGCTTTGGGCATTCATTATCGTAAGGAAATATTTTTGTAGTTCTCTTCACACTTTCGTTGTATGTTGGCGTTTTGAATTTTGATGTTGTGTTAGTTTGGGATAGTTTGGGAGGGGTGTCATAAGCATAAATAGTGTATCTGTGTGTCTGTGGCATCGTACTTCCTAAACTGACGAACCGGTTTTAATTTCGCTTTTGTTTGAACTAGCAATAACTTGAAGGTTCAAAACAATAATAGTTAAGGGGTACCGAACGATTCTCCAAAAATAATGAATTGTATTGGAAAATATTTTTTTTTTTTTTGTTGACAGATGGGCAAAAGAAGTATGGGGAGAAACATGCCAAAATTACAATATTTTCTCGTTTGACTACGTAACCGAATAAACTCTTTTCTCCCAACTACATTTACTAGAAAACCTGTTGAGAGTACCAGGAAACTAGAAAAGTAGGATGCAAGCATTGTGCAATCACTCGCTTTAGCAATCTACGAGAAAGGCGTACACTTTACGTATTGCTATTCGTAGAGGGAATGACGGGAGACAGATTTATTCTAGTTTGCATAACTTTGCATCTGTTTTCCTTATAAAGTAGACGAGTATTGCTGTAGGCACAAACAGCTATCTGTAACTATCTATCCTAGTATTATGCGTGTGCAGAGGGCTCGTCTTGAGCTTTTTCATTAATTTACCGAGAGGCACGTCCACCGCAACGAACGCTGCATTATAAACTAACAAGCAAAAAATCGCTCCTCGTAAAATCGACGTTTGAAATCGTTAACGTTTTCATACATTGCCATGTGTTTAAATTAAAAACGCACAACGCGCCGCGCGACGCGTCGCGTGTCCGTAAATGAGGCCTGAGATATACAGGGTGTAAACGAACCCTTCACGCATCCGTCAACCAAGCATTCTGTACATCAAACTAAGTACCCCTATGCAAAAATTTTTGCTGGGAAATGACTTTTTTTTTTGGGGTCAAAAATCACATTTTACGGTAAAACTCAAAGTAGCACTCTTAAAACATTGTGCTAGTGGATGCTTTGAATAGTAAACGGGTCATGGAGGTAATTTAAGTAAAGTTAAAACCTGAAATACTAGTATTTACAAAAACAGCTGTGAAAAATTTGGAACTTTGACCCCCAATATCTCCGTAACTAGGAGGTTCCCAGGTATGGTCTAGAACAAAAAAATGATTACAGTGGTGGGGAGAACAAATACGCTTCGTTTGCGTTAAGGGTACTTTTACACCCTATATTTCTCGACGACATGTAAAGCCAAGTCAGAGGCCCATGGACGGTATCAAAACTCTGACACCAGCTTAGGCACTAACCACACATGAAGAAGAAGAATTCGAAGTATATGTAGAATATGCACATTTATCGTTACTAACAGTTGACTCGCCAACGCACCACCGCACAGGCTGACAGCTCGACATCGACTGACCGCCCCACCACTTGGTGTGTGCGACCTGCACGCTCGAGGCAACGTCATAATACTGTTGCCTGCTTGTAGTGTTATATATTGATATCTACATACACTACAGTATATACCCGACTGCAGCGAAGCCCAACAGGAGGAGGAGGAGGAGGTTCGAAGTATGACTTTGTAGTCCAACGGTCATACCAATAGCTAAACTATAACTGCTGAAAAGGTCATAAATTAATGGCACTTTCCCGTATTTAAACCCACAAAAAACTTATACCTAGTCATGATTTAAATTATTGTCACCAAACAATCCTCCTACTTTTAACAGCGGTAGCCTTCCAGCACAATATCACCCACATCAAAGCTACCTGAACATTATAATATTCCGAGCGTACAAAGACTTGTAAAACAATTACATTCATACGTTCATTCGTTCACTTCCATTCATTCGAATGAATGCATTCATACCACACACCGCGGGGAAACAATGAAACTGCAACTTTATTTTCGAAGCTGCATGGTGGCTTCAAATTGAAAGCCGTACAATAGCGGTGTCGGCCACACATTAACTAGGAGAACGGACAATGTAAATTATTTTAGTGAACTTACTTATGGAGTTGCAAGAATTAAATTCATATTGTTTTGTAAATTTAGTGGTATGTTTTGTTTGCACTACAAAAAAAATCGCTAATATTTGTTTCATGCCTAACATATAATGATGTACCAATAAATCCTGTCGGGGCTACGGGTTGTTCGAAAGAGATACCGCGGCTTCGACATAAATGGCTAAGAAAGAACATGGGTGGTTTTTAGTCAGTTGAAGTCTGACACTCCCTTTCGCTCTGCCCAAGAGCGCTTATTTGATGATTTCCCACACCCCAACAAAAAAAAAAGTACCAATAAATATACCTATTACAATATTTTCACACTGGCTTTACAATTTATTATCACTATTATTCTGTCGTTATACTACAATATAAACCAACGACCATACAGTTGTATGGTCGTTGATATAAACATATTGACATGCAGGTGGACCACGGGCAAAAATAATTGCCCGTAGTACACCCAGGTGGACTAGGCGGGTGGACCACGGGCAATAAACGATGAAAAGACAAAAAGACCACCTCGTTGGTCTTATAGTCGCAATAGCAGCTACAACTCTATCTACATTCATACTAAACATTTTCCTCATTACATTCAATAAGTGTACTTAAGTTTTATAAAAAATATAACGAGCACATGACTTCAAAGCAGGTACATTTATTTCTCTAATAAAACGGGAGTGCTCCTAACAAGCGTAACCTAATAAAAGCTTATTAAAATGCAGTCGAACCAAGGATTTATACGAACTACTCCATAAACGAGGCAAGCGAACTAAAGCATCGTGCAGACTACTGTATGTTGTGAAACATTTTTATTTTGTTCCTGAGTATAATTTGTTTGAACTTGTGTCAGTACTAGTGTGGCAATACTGAATGTGACAACATACATACATAAATACATTCATAGAAGCGGCTGAAAATTCGGTTGGCTCCGTTTTCTCGGTCTAGCACATTACTACAAGAAGTAAACGGACCGTGCCCGAACTCTTTTTATTTTTTTTTGGCGGGTGGAAAATCATCAAGGGGTCCCGCTCTTGGGCAGAGCGAAAGGGAGTGTCAGACTTCTTCTGACTAAAAACCACCCATGTTCCTTCTTAGCCCTTCATGTCGAGGCCACGGTATCTCCTGCGAACAACCCGCAGCCCCGACGGGCGTCGGCCCTTGCGGGCCCCTTCCATGTTGCTGACATCTCTTCGAGGCGCGTGTGGAACACGAACGCTCCGTCGACACAGCCTGTCGTCGTCATAAGACGGACGGACGGCGAGCTAGACCGTTCCCGAACCCTTCAATCAAGTATTCTGTACTCAAAACTAAGTAATTCTAAAATAGTTTACCGTTAAACCTTAAAAAATAAGATTAACAAAACGTTTGAAAAAGTTTGAACTTTGACGTTTAATATCTCCGTAGCTAGCAGGTTCCCAAGTACGGTCTAGAATAAAAAAAAATGATGGAGAGAACAGGGTTCGTCATGAGTGTATTTACACCGAGTTTATCGTGAAATTGACTACTCAAACGAAATCCCAGAAAAGTGGCAATTACTTTAAATAGTTACAATACTTTATTGTGCAGTGATGTTTTCCTTCGCCATTTTGAGAGTAGTGGTGATGAAATAAATTACACAAAGTATGGGCTTGCCTAGGTTTGAACCCACGACTTACTATTAGCCGTCAGTCGGGCCTGCTACCACTGGTCCATTGCTGCTCTCAGTAGGCCACCGATGCTCCCACTGGGTCACCGCTGCTTTCACTGGGCCATCACTGCTCTCACTGAGACACCACTGCTCCCACTGGGACACCTGTGCTCCCCGGGTCACCACTGCTCCCACTGGGACACCTGTGCTCCCCGGGTCACCACTGCTCCCACTGGGACACCTGTGCTCCCCGGGTTACCACTGCTCCCACTGGGTCACCGCTGCTTTCACTGGGCCATCACTGCTCTCACTAGGCCACCACTGCTTCCACTGGGCCACCTCTACTGTCACTTTGTATGGTTAGGCTAAACAGAACCAAAACAGCCTGTTCAGTTTTACTTTTCATTTGTCTAAAGCTTTATTACCGCCTAACCAACAAACTCTTTTAAAATTCCCTCTAATCAAATAACCTCAAAGCGAACAAAATAAATTACAATTACACAGGTTTAATAAATAAATCCTTTGACAATGGAATGAGTTAAGAAGTTGATGTTTTTCCTCAACTGAGACTTTATGGATTATGGTAATAAGGGACTGTTTGCTTCGCTCGTACGAATTGGGTCGCGTTTGTTCGCGTACGAGTGTGGTGGTTATAATATTAAGTGGGTGAACAGTGTATTTTTATTGTTTTAGTGTAGCTGACTGCAGTGTTATGAATAGTGTACAATTTTTGGAGGTACAGAACATTAATTTTAGTGCCAGTGTTTGCAAATTTTTTAGGTTGTAAACTTACGGTACTTTAGGTACGCCAGTGGTAAGAAAACCTGTATAAGTTGTCCTACTTATTCAATTAAATTACCTAAGACAACAGTCGGGTTGCCTGGCCAGTCTAGTCAAAGAGTTACCACATATATTATCATGTATTCGGAGCTGCGTAACGACCATATATGTTGAACGGTGCAACTGAAGCATCACAGTTAAATAAAAAAATAAAATCCACGCTTTTGTAACTAGCTGAACTAAAAAGTAGGATATAGGTTACTCTTTTAGCCTTTTATTTAGAATGTAAAAAAGGTAACTCAGGACATATTTCAAGAAAATTGTTTAGCAAATAAATTAAGTTGTTTTTTTTGAAGCCTTGTTTTTATAGCAAAGGGCATCAATCCCTAGACAAACCTTTGGATGTCCAAACTTTGGATGTGTAAACATGACCTGAAAACACTATAATTTATTTACCGCTACTAGGAGTCCAGAAAGATTACAATATGATTAATGATACGATCGTACATGTGTGTAGGCAATTGACCGCGCCAGTGTTTACGTCTGGCATGTTAACTATGTATGGCTCTCAATGTGTCTATCTAATCTACTGGACTGATTTTGACAAATGGACTTTTTATTGATCACTCGATGTCAGCATTAGTTTTCGAAAGTAAAAAATAAAACCTTTTTCTGTTACCAGCCACTCAGCGTTGGCTGGTAACAGAAATAGGTTTTATTTTATTTCAGCAGCCAGTGGCCCGAAAGTCTTACAACCAGTCTTACTAATGGCTATTGTATTACCCGGTACTAACTTAGGTTGTGGAAGTCAGATAGCCAGTTGTTCCATGTAAAATAATGGCATTAAGCTGAATCCGGTAAGACTGGAAGCCGCCCAAACATAGTTGGGAAAAAAGCTAGACAGATGATGATGTGAAGTGTATGACCCCCGTCGGGGCTGCGGGTTGTTCGAAAGAGATACCGCGGCCTCGGCGCAAGGGCTAAGAAGGAACATGGGTGGTTTTTAGTCAGTAGAAATCTGACACTCCCTTCTACTCTGCCCAAGAGCAGGAGGGGTTATTTGATGATTTCCCACCACCCAAAAAAAAAATAAAAGTGTATGACCAAATGAAAGAACGTGACCGAGGATTAAAAAACGTTTCGTGTTTTTTTTTTTCCGTTTCTACCGGCTTCATCCCGTTTGGTAACTTTCCCGATTCGCTAACAAAACTGAAAACACGTAAAATATGTGTCTGTAATTTTCGTAACTATTTTAATATTGATTGAATCCTGTTTCATCAACCGTAAAATTCAACTGTGGTTTTGTACGGTACAGTAAACCCACCGGAAAAATGCGTGAGTTTATGTACCCATGAAAAACAATGCATTTCGACTCTGAAGCTTCTAAATCACCGTTCTATTCTGTGAGTTCGATGAAGTATCGTGTCAATTTTGTTATTATTATTTATACTGAAAACGGGATATTTACCATGTTTACTGATTGTTTCGAGTTCCCGATATTTCGGCGCTGTTACAAGCACCATGATCACGGATAAACTGAAGTCATTGCGGGTGGATGTTTATGAGCAGACAAATCGGTCTACCCTCTTTCTTGTTCGTTTTTTGCGTTCGGTACCACTACCATTGAATAAATAAAAAATAAATAAATAATTTAATAAATAATATTGAATAAATAATTTTGTTATTCTTAAACAAATGTCATGTTTAGCTGTTTCCACTAGGTGGCACATGGCTCAAAAAATGAAATAGGTCCAGTTTCTCGAACGGATAGCATAACTCGCCTATATTGTTCCCACTTCTGGGACATAGGCTTTATCTCAATGAGAGGGAATGGGCTATTCGTTAATGCAACACGCGGACCAAGTGCGAATTTGTATCTTTGGTAGATATCTTTGATTTTTTTTTTCTAAGATATGCCTGTTTCCTTCACACACAATGTTATCCTTCACCGGTTTGAGAGCAGTGGTGATGAAATTGATTACATAAAGTAAAACGCCTCATCATCAGCCTATAATGTTCCCACTGCAGAGACTCGGGCCTCCTCTCTAGGAGAGGGATAGGCTATTATCCACCACGCGGTCCCAGTGCGGATTGTTAGATGTCACATGTCTTCGAATGTTTTGGTTCTAAGACATGCCGGTTTCCTCACGATGTTTTCCTTCACCGTTCTGAGAGCAGCGGTGATGAAATAAATACGGTCTTAGATTCTATTAAAGAGGCCTATGGCCTACAGTGGATTGTTGAAGGCTGCCGCTCAGCTCGATTCTAGCCACCCTGCAAAGATCATCGCTCCACCGAGCCTGAGGGCGTCCCACTCTGGTCTGATCTGTGAAAATATAATCATTTTTTATCATACCAATGACAGATAATCTATTTCTTTGCCCAAATTATCCATTAACCTACCAGCAAAAAAGAGAATTGTAATAAGAAAGCTAATAAACGTACTGTCTTGAAAAGCTGTCGTAACGAAGCCCAAAAATAAAATTAATGTTCCAAACTGACGTTTAAATTAATGCTGAAAAGTGAGGGTGAAATTAGCGGCTTTGCTGACAGATGAGACCGTTATTTATTTGTTAATATTAAATTCTTTGTATATGAGATCTTTTGTTAATATTTTTATTAAGGCGGTATGAAGGCGAAAAATTTAGACAGGTATATAATTTATTGCCCGATCTTTAAAAATTAAAAAATACCTTTTTCACATAATAATACCTACATAATATTCTCATAATTTTAAGAATGGATTCATATCGATGGATGTTACTGAGTATAATTGTTGCCAACTAGTTAAACAAAAATGCTATGGGATAGAAGTAACGTAAATAAATACCTACATTGATTCAAAAATCTATGTATAGACGCGTTAAGTTGTAATATGTATTAACGAATAACTTGCGAGTCTTCACAAATGACTGCCTCGTTGGTCTAGTGGTCGCAAGCGCGACTGCTGAGCATGAGGTCCTGGGTTCGATTCCCAGGTCGGGCAAACTGATATTGGCTTTTTCCATCAGGAAATTATCAGTAACAGCCACGGAGTCTGGATTTGTGCCCGGTTGATGGCAATAGGCTCGCCCCCTTTTACATGGGACTTAAACATAACTGGCAAAATGTGGGTGTACTATTAGGTACACCTCTGCCTAACCCTTCGGGGATTATAGGCGTGATGTTATATTATGTTATGTCTTCACAAATAATGGTATTCAGAGTAGTCTAGACTTTCAGTCTGCCAGATAAAGGAGTCTTACTAACATAACTACTCCCGGTAAGGAAAAAGTTTTGGCTTAGACACACAAATAAGAATTTTACAACTGGAATTATCAGGGTCTACATTTGTTCCGGCGATTTTGACCGTAACATATATACTATGTCGACTAGCGTCTCGCGATTAAGGAATAAGTAATACCCCATATAATTTTCATTTTCTACAGGAAGAGCAAAAACGATAGTATGACCACGAGCAAACAGCGCACTCGTCAATGCAGAAATGACTAGGCCAAATAGAAATACTTTTTAAGTGTATGCTGTGTCAACTCCCGTCTCGCGAGCCAGTCATCTGTTTGACCCTTTCAAGTAAATTACGAGTGCGTGGATAAGTGTAGTAAACTGCTAGCGACCGAAATATGAAACATTTCCAAGACCTACGAGTATATAACTAGATCAAACTAGTAAAATGTAAAACTACGTTTTACCTAACCCAAAAAACCGAACAGCTTTATTATAATTTCATAACCAATAAATAGCATAAAAAACGGTTCAAATAAGGCTATAAACATATTTACGACACACGTGTATCGTAACAACCTACCCGGGTTGTGACAGATATTTCCTGGGACATGACATTTCTGTAGTGTATGTGTCAGCTTCTAAATTGGTATTTGGAAGTTACAAAGGCAAGCCAGGAGTTGGCAGGCGATCAAGTACCTTGAAATTCATGTTACCTTTAGTTTTGTATATCTTGGATGATATAGAAATTGGATAGGTATTGTGTGTCACAAGTGCTCGTGGCTTAATAAGAACTGCCACTCGGGTCGATCTTTAGGAAAAGCTGTGCTTGCCTAGGTCGGTCTGTGGATGGGTGACCGCCCGACATACCGAGTTTCCTCCGTGCCTCGGAAAGCACGTTAAGCTGTTGGTCCCGGCTGCCATATATAGATCTTTCGCAGTCGTTACAGGTAGTCAGTGACCTGAAATTCTGACATCCAGTCTCACCAAAGAGTATCGTATTACCTAGTATTAACTGGGTTGTGGAGGTCAGATAGGCAGTCGCTCCATGTAAAATACTGGGAAAAGGCTTAGCAGATGATGATTGTGTGTCACAAGTATTTTTGAAGTGAAATTTCTATAAAGGGTGTAAAATTACTCTTAATGAAGCCGAAAGGCATTTGGTCTGCCCGTCACTGCGATCATTTTTTGTTCTAGACCATACCCTAGTTATGGAGATATTAGGGTCAAAGTTCCAAATTTTTTATAGCTGTTATTTTAAATACTAGTTTTTCAGGTTATACTTTTATTTAATTTCCTTACTTGACTCGTTTACTATTTGCACTATATGCACTCTAGTGCATATAGTGCAAATAGTAAACGGGCTCTTGTACCCTTTTTTGTTTTTTTGGATGGTGGAATACCATCAAATGACTCCTCTGGGCAGATCGAAAGGGAGTGTCAGACTTCTACTGACTAATAAAATAAAATAAAAATTTATTTCAGACATTTTGGGTCAGGTCCATATATCTGGTAGTAGCGACTTAAAAACTATGTTACATTTAAAAAATTAGGACATAACATTAAAAATTAAACTTTAAATTAAATAATTGCATTCAAAAATTAAAACTTTACATCAAAAATTGCACTACCACCCATGTTCCTTCTTAGCCCTTGCGCCGAGGCCACGGTATCTCTTTCGAACAACCCGCAGCCCCGAACCCTCTTGTACCCTTGGTACTTGGTAGATAAGATTTTTTTTGGGATCAAAAATATTATCTATAACACAGATGGTCTGTGGTAATACCTTAAAGCATTACCTTGTTAAGAAATGATTTCAAGAGATCTAAAGAAACGGCAATTTCAGCTTTTACCTTAATTTCCTCTACGTACATTCCATTTCATAAGTAATTTTCTTTTAATACGTCCATAAAATTACCCTGCCTTGTAACGAAAATAATATAAAAAAAGAAATTAAATGTTTATTTATTAGACATTTACGTTTGAGGATATCCGTGACCAAGGGTTGTAAACGTTTGGTAATGGCCGAACGTAAAATAAAGTTAATTTAATATTTCGTCTTTATTGTTTTTAAGCAGTAAACAATGCCAAGTAAACCTGTTTAATTTACTGTTTAAACTTTGGTTTATACCGCGCTATAGAGCCAAATCAAAATAAATTATTGACTGCCCTAATGGTCTAGTGATTGCAAGCGCGACTGCTGAGCATGAGGTTGTGGGTTCGATTCTTAGGTAAGGCAAAGTATTTTTTCTTGACATACTTTCTTTCATACTTCTAAGACCCTTCAGCTTACTATAGAGGTTTTAAATTGATTAATGATTAAATAATGTACTGTCGCCAAGAATTAAGCCTCTAATAAGTAGTAAAAGCAGCGTGTTTAGTTTAAAGCAATTAAACTTTAACCTACTTAAATTTTGACTATATACTTTTAATCTATTTGAAATCAAAAGCAAGTATTCAAACATTTTTCGAAGCTTTTAAAAACTACTTAAAATCCACATAAATATTAAAAAGAGCCTCTTTTCAATATTCATGTAGACCGTCTATAGAGGATAATTTGAAAAATACCTCAATCTTTCAAACAAGAGGTTTTATTCTTAAAACTGACAATGTTAAAATTTCCTTAAAATGAAAGGTTAAATTGTTAAGATTTTAGAAAGAGCTTTGTTTATAAAATTTATAAATAGTTTCGCCATTAAAAAGTATACATGGTATTTTGGTAGTATTTTATGTTAGCACATTATACATGCATCGATACCCATCATGTGTAACATAACATAGCATCACGCCTGTAATCCTCGGAGGTGTAGGCAGAGGTGATCAATAGGGTAGTTAACAAAAAAAATCTAATTAGTCCGTCAGATAGATTTCCGACCTGGGAATTTAACCCAGGACCTCATGATCGGCAGTCGCACTTGCAATCACGAACCCAACGAGACAGTCAGTGATAAGTTTTATTCAATTCCGAATTCTGATCCAGAAACAGTCCCTCAACATCTCTCAAAGCTTTAACGTTAAATCCCACCCAAAATTCAAACGCTATCATAACCGCGTATATTCCGCTTCACTTAAAATTCTTTTGACAAGCACCGCATACGTTCGCTCATGCATATAATCCGCAACACTTAACCTTAAGTTCCTCTTTTGTACGACCGTGTGCGGAGGTCCTAGTACGAATGCGCGACGTTATCGTAACGTGAAGTCGAACGATTAATCAAAATCACGTCATTATTTTTTTCAAACAACTAGGTGCATACAAGTTAGTGAATAAGTTTAACTGACATGGTCACTAACACTATTAATAATATTGAAAACGGGATATTTACCATGTTTACTTTTAGTTTCGAGTTCACATGGTAAATATCCCGTTTTCAACATTAATAATAGTAAAGAACTATTCATTGATTGAAGATAAGATAAAACTTATCCGTAGAACCGATGATGATGGGGTAGACGTGTTCATGAGTGGAGGGAGTGTGAGGTGGGATGTCCTTTTTTTGGGGGGTGGAAAATCATCAAATAACCCTTCCCGCTCTTTGGCAGAGTGACAGGGAGTGTCAGACTTCTACCGACTAAAAACCACCCATGTTCCTTCTTGGCCCTTTATGTTGAAGCCGCAGTATCTCATGCGAACAACCCGCAGCCCCGACGGGCGTTGGCCCTTGCGGGCCCCTTCCTTCTTGTAGACATCTCTTTGCGGCGCGCGTGGAACATGAACGCGCCGTCGACACGGCCTGTCGCTGTCATAAGTCGGACGGACGGCGAGCGGCACGGGCCCGCGTCTACAGTGGCTGGAAGCCGTCTCGTGGGCCCCGACGCCCGGAGTGTCTCCCGCGGCAGCTGGGTCGAGAGGTTCTCTCCCTCTCACGCTCCGCCACTTCCTTCGCTAGCATCACTGCTCCGCAGAAGGAGGCGACGGCGTCCCAAACGTGGGACGTCCTCAGGCTTGGTTGAGCGAAGATCGTTGCAGGGTGACCGGTAGCAACTGGATCAGAGTTGCCGAAAATCGAGTTAAGTGGCGTGCGATTGGGGAAACCGCCGGTCTGCTAAAACCACTACTAGAAATAGCCCTCTCGCACTGATGAAGATGATGCAACTATCCTTAAGCATTTTTTTTATTGAATTTCGGCATTATTATCACCCATACATACGGGCTGGAAGGGACATCGACTCTGATACTGATTTCACTGATACTTTACTACGCGCGTTCATACCAGGCCCATGATTCATACGGTACATAGAACCGGACCAGTTTCTACTGAAACAGGGTCGAGAGGAAAATTATGGAGTTTAAACGAGTCTGAATTTGTTGGCGGCGTTCGTATTTAGAGTTTTAAGAGTTTGTATGTATGTTGTATAGACTTTTAAGAGTACATGTTCGTAGATGCTTGGCTTAACCTTTTTAACTTGGAGTATTTAAGTTCAACTTACATTGCAAACTGTACTTTATAAATTAAACTAGCTGTTGCCTGCGAGTTCATTTGCATGGAAGTTTTTAAGTACACGTGTGAAAAGAAGATAGCCTTATGTTCTTTCACAGAAAAGAATCTATCTCCTTGCCTAATTTGATTACGAACCGTTTAGTCGTGAAAAGTTAACAAACACACAGAGTTATTTTCGCATTTTCAATACTAGTATGAAGTATGGATTTGCTAATTTGTCCCTGCAGTGGGAACATTATATTCTAATGATGGTGATGGATTTACTATAATATAGAGCTGTAAATGGATACCCGGTCTAGGTTAGGGAAACCACGAAGCAATAATATCTCTTTTTCTCTTATGTATCTTCAACCATGATTGGCTTTCGAAAAAACCAACTTCAACAGTGAGTACAAGCATGTGTGAATAAAAGGCGGCAGTTCGTTGGTTGTGACCCAAAAACGTAGGCTTGTTGAACAGGCGCTAATTAAATTGACCGACTGCCAACCAGAATTGAGACCTCGCCCTGTCGGGGCTGCGGGTTGTTCGCAACAGATACCGCGGCCTCGACATGAAGGGCTAAGAAGGAACATGGGTGGTTTTTAGTCAGTAGAAGTCTGACACTCCCTTTCGCTCTGCCCAAGAGCGGGAGGGGGTTATTTGATGATTTTCCACCCGGAAAAAAAAGACCTCACGGAGATGCAACGGCGGCGGCATATGTTTAGAAATGGAGTAGATAGAAGCTGTAGTTGAGATAAGGCTAGCTAGATGATGATGAGTGGAAATAAGATCATCATCATATCAGCCTTGAATCACCCTCTGTTATGTCGAGGCTTGCCCTTTATTCTGCCACACTTCCCGGTTCTGAGCATCCGTATTCCCGGTGTTTTTTGCGACTTTGACGAGCCAACGAGCTTCAGGTGACCCTGGTTTCTTTTTCCTAACCTTGGCCACCACTCGACCAACCCTTGCTTCGTCGACCATCTCCGCGTCTACACAGATCTTCTACCGTCATTTTTTCTTGTCTTGTAAACGTGTATGTCTTTGTATGTCCTCAATTAATTGTATAATAATGAATGTGTAATGTAATATAAATTTTAACTTAACCAATAATATTGACATACTGTTTAATAATATAAATATTGTACACCCCATGGGTATGTTACAGTGATACAAACAACACTATTGTAAGAGCTTATGTTTACCTGTAACAAACAATAAATAAATGAATTATGAATTACTTTAGCCACAATATGTGAAAATAAGATATAAAAATATTAATATTTTCTGCAAAGGTTTTCTCTTCAGTTTTACTTTAAATTGGTATACTGATACATTATTTGAATACATGAGATACGAAGAAAACGATAATATCAAAATTTGTTGGTTTCAGATATGTTTCGATATCATCATAGTTTTCTACGAATTTTCAGAATAATATATATCTCAATACATCTTTTTTTTTCATTTTTTTAACTGGCAACTAAAGTAGGTTTTTGTAGGTATTCAATTTGTGTTCTGAGTACTGAATAAAATTATTATTAGACAAAAGCTGCGTGACTGTTTATTTAAATGAAACTCCGTGACGAAGCTGTTGTAAATTCATCAAGAATGTCTACGCATTTAATTTGAAAGAGAAGTATAAGACTTTAACTATTTTCACCTCACTACCTGGTCTACTCTTGCACCAATTTTTATAAGCTTTGATTTCGATTTAAAACATAACAAAATCTACTACACAACTTTTTGTGTTCTTACTAAACAATAAATATCAAATTCTTTCCTTCCTCCATTTATCCAGATACCCCAACAAACCGTAGGGTCAACTATGAATCTATTGTGAGTTCAATAATTGGGTATAGTCTCTTAAAACCATACAACAAAATACCCCCCCCCCCCCCAAAGGGGTGCAGTGGAGGGAATTACCAAATGATCCTCCCGCTTCGGGCGGAGTGTCAGTCTTCTACTGACTAAAAACCACCCATGTTCCTTCTTAGCTCTTTGTGTCCGAGGCCACGGTATCTCTTTCGAACAACCCGGAGCTAATAAGGGCATATATAAGAGCTTGTAACTAATTTAACATAATATCAATTTGGTTAAAAAGTGGTTACTTTTTGCCCACAACGCTGTCTACAAGCGTAGAGGAAAAAAGAGGGTTAATCGCTAGGAACATTGATAGCAGTAGGTGTGATAATTAATTAAAATTTGATGATAAAATAACAGGTTATTGCTCGCTACCGAAAAAATTGTTCATTGGAAAATTCAACAACTTTTGTAGGTTTTCTAACCAAACAAAAAAAATCTACTCATTCTTTCCTGTCTCTATTCTTGTAGTTCATTATTGCAGGTGTACCAACAATCCTTCTACATTAATTAGTGACATTTCACCGGCACCAGACATTTTAATTAGGGACTTATTGGCTTCACAGGAAAGTCCACAGTCGTACGGAACCAATGGAACCAATATTGGCGCAGTGATTGTCAATAAAACCGCAGCCCGTATTACTTCGGCTAGTTACGAGGAGGTTGTGTAGCTGGATGTGGCCTGTGGTTTGGGGAGAATTACTAGTGTATGTATGGGTTTCCTGGAATACCGGCTAGTTTATTCTGACCAGCCAACCAGTTCGCTAATGAAGTGCCAGTGTCCAGGAAGTTTTTGCCAATGGGCAACTACAGTACTTTCACAAGGTATTGTGTCTTGGGGTTGTGACTGTAGCTATGCTATTTTTGTTGATTTTGGGTTCTGTACCCAAAGAGTAAAAACGGGACCCTATAACTAAGACTTCGCTGTCCGTCCGTCCGTCTGTCTGTCACCAGGCAGTATCTCAAGAACCGCGATAGCTAGACAGTTGAAATTTTCACAAATTATCTATTTCTGTTGCCACTTATAACAACAAATACAAAATAAAAAAAATATTTAAGGGGGCTCTCATACACTAAACGTGTTTTTTTTGCCGTTTTGGTACGAAACCCTTCATGTGCGAGTCCCACTCGTATTTGGCCACTTTTTTTTTGACTTTGTAATGTAATGGTGTAGATAAAATAATTTTTATGCTTTGTATTTGAAATAAAGAGTTGGCCATAACCCACACTGAGGGTTAGTTGACATCCCGTCGGGGCTGCGGGTTGTTCGAAAGAGATACCGAGGCCTCGGCGCAAGGGCTAAGAAGGAACATGGGTGGTTTTTAGTCAGTACATGTCTGACACTCCCTTTCGCTCTGCCCAAGAGTACGAGGGGTTATTTGATGATTTTCCACCCGCCAAAAGAAAAAAAAATGGGTTAGTTGACACTATAATGTTCAAACTTTTTTAATGCGTCCAATAGGGATGTTTCCTAACAAATATTAATACAATCTGTTTAGTTCGTCAGTTAGATTATCAAAAAATATTGGACACATTTTTTATCTTTTTTCACGTAAACAAAAAATTAAGACAGTGCTTCGAAAACTCATGCGACGTCACATCAGTTCAGTACATTTTTATCGGCCAATGACGTCATTAGCCCCCACTCATGATCTTTGACGCGTTTTGTCTTCGTCATTTTTCATTAATTTTATAAAACATAAAACACGTATCCAATATTTTTCGATTATCTAACTGACGGACTAAACAGTTCTTTTTTGTTAGGAGACATCCCTATTGATCCAAAATCCTGTTTTTTGGGTGGCCAACATGGCCTGTTTCTGAGCGGTCAGCAGTTAACCTCTCTTCCATTACTTATATATCCACGTTTCTAATTTTACAACTGGACAAAAAGCAAGGGTAAAATTTATTGCTGACATCACACTTTACGTGGTTTCACAAAGTCACACGGAAATGCATTCAAGTTATACATTGAAGATAAAACTGTTTGGTTGCACCGTTGCGTTGTGGGAATAAAGTATTATAAATAAATCTTTGGTTTTAAAAATGTATAGTCTCCAATAGTAAGCGCATACCTTATTTATATTTACTATTTGTACATTTGTTGTACATTTATCTTTGGATGAAGGGTTAGGCAGAGGTGAACCTAATAGTACACTCACATTTTACTAGTTATGTTTAAGTACCATGTAATAGGGGACGAGCCTATTGCCATCAATCGAGCACAAAATCCGATTATGTGGGTGCTATTGAGAAATTCTTGATGAAAACCCCAGTAACACTTTACCCGACCTGGAATTTAAACCTAGGACCTCATCGTATAACAGTAACGGTT
Organism: Diarsia brunnea; assembly: GCA_949774965.1. Taxonomy (NCBI): domain Eukaryota; kingdom Metazoa; phylum Arthropoda; class Insecta; order Lepidoptera; family Noctuidae; genus Diarsia; species Diarsia brunnea. The sequence goes on along the minus strand of OX459007.1, from coordinate 13,370,045 downwards.
GCGACCACTAGACCAATAAGGCAGTCTGCCTAACTAAATCTAATAAGATCTAATCTTTTAACTTTATTTTTCTCAAAAACGATAATTAAAATAAAGTGAAAAAGCTCGTACTTTAAGACACATCACATTTGTTCTAAAGAATTTGTCACCATTCCTTATATTTTCCACTGCGATTTTCTATTTATCCGACGCTTTGTCAACAAACATGTGCTACCGCTCGTAGCAATATTGCTACGGCGTAGCACAATGCTACGAGATTTCTGATAAAAAGATTTGTCTTTCTATTATTACTTTTTTGAACTCGAGGAAACGTATATTGTTGTGTGGTATGTGGGTTACGGTGAAGTATATGTTGTCTTGTTAGGCTAGCTATTAGTGGCTAGTTATTAAGACTCCTTGGTGCTTTTTTGTCGAATTTCTCTAGAAAATAGTTAGAAAATATTTTCTGACATGTTTTATATCAATAGTTGAGCTCCCGTGACTTCGCTTAGGCGACTGTGTCACGGCATTTTCGTAAGAAATCGTCGACTCTTGCAACATTTTAAGCTATTACATAGCTTCTATCGCGGGCCTTGAGCGTGGGGACCGAATCCAGAAATTCCGTAACGAAAATAAAAACCTAACAAATTGACACTTGACAATGACTTTTTGAAATATCACGCTTGTCTCTTTAGTTCAGCAACCCGCCTTTAGGTGGCATTGGTTGTGAAAACTACCGTAATCAGCGGTTTGTGAGAAAGTATATAGGTGTATAGGTATTTATCATCTATGTACAACAGAAATAAATATAATAAATAAATTTAAAAAATCAAAAAATAAATAAATATCTGTAAGTACTCGTATAATTTGTGTACAAAGTGTATGAATATAGTATATGAATAAACAAAGTTCATTTATTAATGAAGAAAGTCACGAAAAAATAGTGAAAGAAAATGAGTTAGTACTCTATATACATTTATTTTATTATAACAAATGCAGTATTATTTTTTGTTTTGTTAATTTATATATAATACTGCTATAAAGATTACCAAAATGTTGGGGAAATATAGTATTTATACTTACACTTTTACTAATCATCCTCATCTTTTATAAAATATTATCTTTTATAAAATATTAAATCTTATAATTTTTCAATGTTTACTTTTCATCTGACATTACGTCAGTTGTCAAGATGTCATTTACTTTTTCTTTTAATTTGTGTCATAGTTTTTCTTAGTGGTTAGAACTACGAAGGTTACATTTGATTTATATAATTTAATTCATTTTTATTAATATGTTAGCTCAAATAATGTAATTTATTGATAATTTCTATTAATAGTATCTTATCTTACGCTTATAAAATTAACTAACACGCTCAAAAACTCTTTTTTTTTATAGAGAAGAAAAGCATAAAGAGCTAAAAAAAAGAGCTAAAAAGAAAACGAAATTGTGAACGTCAAAGGGCATATTATCAGCGTCAGAAAAAATTGAAGAAAAATGAAGAAAAAAAAAAAAAATAGTACCAAAAACAAATGCTGAACGTCAAACGGAATTTCGTCAACGTAAAGCATATGTAATTTGATTTAATAATATTTAAAAACAAATTGTAATATATGCCTTAATATTATTTAACTTTACGAAGAAAAAAAAACAAAGGAAAAAAATACTGCATTAATAAAATAAATAAATAATTATAATTGCTTAAGTTGATAAAAAATGCTATGCAATAGCTTTACCGCGGCAATCTCCGAGTGGCACACGTCTTTTTTTTTTTAATCGTTGCCCCACACTAGGAATTTCTCCTGTATCGTAGGTGCGTTTACAAATATTTAAACTCACATACACAACCAGATCGAAACAACTATCTGCAGGCCATACAAATATTTTTCGGTGCGGGGATCGAACCCGCGACACGCAGCGCAGCAGTCTAATTACTAAACCACTGCGCTCACCGCGCAATTTAAGATTTATACTTGACATTTTTTTACTAAACGAATAAATAAGCAGAGCGAGGCTGCGGAGCGGAGAAACAGAGAAATATTGACCAATAGGATTGCATAAAATCTGCCCTCTGTTCCAGTGTGCAATCCTATTGGTCAATATTTCTCTGTTTCTCCGCTACGCAGCCTCGCTCCGCTCCAGTGGACTGGCAACCTAAACGAGGTACCTAAAATAAGTTTATAGGTTACTTGAAACCTGTGTATTTTGTAAAACTCTTTTCTGCCAACTGGCTGATAGCGCCACTTAACAGAGTTGGGAAGCATTAATTTAATTCCCGCAGTTCCGGCCATCCATCGAGTGCATCTGTTCCTCTTATGGTTGCCATCTGTCTCTCTACTAGGGTTCGCACTTATGTACTTTTATATTTGTTTTTGCGTATTTGTTATATACTTCGACTTTCTTCCTGTGGGGGTTGGCAGAAGCTGTTTGTTCTCGAGGAAGATTTTAGTATATTTTTTTTCTAAATTCAACTCTTATGAGAGTAAAATGGGGATGAAAGTTTGTTGGGATATTATTCGACATCCACGCGGGCGAAGCTGCGGGCAAAATCTAGTAATATTATAAAGAGGAAATATGTGTATTTTTGTATGTAACGAATAAACTTAAAAATAATGGAACGATTTAAAAAAATCTTTCACCGTTGGAAAGCTAAACTATCCCCGTGTGACATAGGCTACTTTTTATCCCTGTATTCCCACGGGAACGGGAACTACGCGGATGAAACTGCGTGACGTCCGCTAGTACACCATAATTCCAATTCGCTGTAGTAACAACATAATTAAACGTTTTACCAAACCGGGCACCAAACCCAGAACTTCGTCGCGCTAACTAATTTCCAATGTTGCGGCTTCTACCGGATGCGCCACCGGCCAGACTTGCTATCTCTCTAGGTCTTTAGTAGTAGGGTTGGCAAAGGTTTAATTTTAGTTTTAATGATAGAGTGGCGGTTCAATTAATAATCCATTTATTTTCAGGTAACAATTAAGGCCTATAAATACCTTCACCATCAGCCTATAATATTCCCTCTGCAGGAACTCAGGCCTCTTCTCTAAGAGAGGAATGGGCTATAAACCACCACGCGTGCCCAGTGCGGGTTGGTAGATGTAAAGAAAAGAAAGAAAAAGTATTTATTGGTCTCACACAGGACAAGAAATTAATAATAAAAAATAAAAAAAATACAAATAAGAAAACAAGAGAAACACTTAAAAAATAAAACAGAATGAAACAAAAAAAACAAAAACAATGAAACAAACAAAATCAAAAAACAATTGATCAATGTCACATGTCTTTGAATTTTTTGGTTCTAAGACATGCCGTTTTCTCACCGTTTTGAGAGCAGTGGTGATGAAATAAATTACACAAAGTTTCTATAACAATATAATTCAATCATGATTCAAAAGCCACGTGACGCCATCTATATTGTCATGAGAACGTTTTTCTTATTTTCCTCGGAAACTGTACTTAATTTCGGGATGAAAGGTACCCTATGTTCGTTTCTGTTCACCACCGCCTGACCTGACGTGACGTCAATGCACAATTTTAGGGTGATCGGTTGCTGGATCTCTTTCTAGTGCTTCCACCCGCCATCTTAACTTTTGACAACCCTAACTGGACTAGAGTAGCCAGTTATTTGTTAAACATAGTTAGCTCGTAAATCCTAGTTTATTGCTCAACTTCTTTTTATTATCACCATCTGGGAAACAAGGGTAAGTCGCAAATGAGTTTAATAGGTTTTTTCAAATAGTTTTGAGAAGGTTTTATTACTTTTTGATGAGTTTCGATAGGTTTCGCAAAGTTTTAATCGTAGTGGCTGATACCCTTTTCGTCACGGCTTTTTGTTAAAACTAGCCATTTCACGGAACATATAATCTTGCGCCTGTCTTCCTCGATGCGTTAGGCAGAGATTTACCTAAGATCCCTAAAAGTTGACCCAAAAGGGGATCGGGCTGAGTCAAAAAAATATGATTCTAATTAGTCCGCCAGTTAGATTATCGAAAAATATTGGATACGTGTTTTATGTTTTATCAAATTAATCAAAAGTGACGAAGATAAAACGCGTCATAGATCATGAGTGGGTCCCGGTTGTGACGTCATTTGTAGGTAAAAAATGTACTAACATGTGACGTTTTCGAGGAGTTCGCGAGTTTTCGAAGCACTGTATTGTCTTCATTTTTTGTTTATGTGAAAAAAGAAAAAATATGTGTTCAATATTTTTTGGAAATCTATCTGACGGACTAATTCGTTTTTGTTTGTCCGATCCCCTATTCCTAGGTCGGGCAAAGTTTTATTGAATTTTCCCGTCAGGAATTTCTCAGTAGCAGCCACGGAGTCTGGATTTATGCCCGGTTGATGGTATTAGATTCGCCCTCTACTACATGACACTTAAACAAAACTAGCGAAATGTGGATGTTCTAATAGGTACACCACTGCTTAAACCTTCGGAATGACAGACGTGATGTTTTGTATATCTATTTGCTTTGTCTTCTAAAAGATCTTCTTAATTTAAAATCGCATAGTATAAGCCTCGTTTTCAACACGAGCTACAAAAATAAACAACGAATTCACCATCCCCGCTCACAACGTACTGCCAATAGGGTAGTTGACTGACTAAAAAAAATATGATTCTGTTTAGTCCGTCTGTTAGATTATCGAAAAATATTGGATGCGTATTTTTTGTTAAATCAAATAAATAAAAATTGACGAAAATAAAGCGTGTCAAAGATCGTGAGTGGGGGCTGGTGACGTTACTTCGTGGTAAAAAATGTACCAAATTATGACGTCGCGCGACTTTTCGAAGCACTGTATCATCTTCATTTATTGTTTACGTGGAAAAAGAAAAAAATACGTGTCTAATATTTTTTGAAAATCTATCTGACGGACTAATTAGTTTTTTTTGTCAACTACCCTATTCCACGCCATTAGCACTCCAAACACGTGCAAACCAAAAATATAACCCCCAAAAAAGGATTTAATAATACCATTATAAACCCTTTAAAAATGCTCATTACCTCCATTATAAAATTAGGGTTTCCGACAGCGCGCAGAAAATAGCCTATGTTTAGCGGAACCCAATTGAATAATTAAAAGTGGTTAGCGGCTGAGGGTAGGTTCACGCGCCGTTTACTCGCAGGGTTAAGGGACCTTAGTTGTGAAAAATGCGTGGAGATTTGAAACGCATTGCGTGGAAGCTGAGCTTTGTTTTAGAAAGGGTTGAGATTAGAGAGCTTAGGGCACGCTAAGATATATTTGAGATTAAATGAACTATGCCAGTAAACTATATTTGTTACTAGCGGACGTCACGTGGTATCAACCGCGTAGTTCCCGTTTCGGTGGGAATACAGAGCCTATGTCGCCCAGGGATAGTGTAGCTTCCCAACGGTGAAAGAATTTTTCAAATCGGTCCAGTAGTTTTTAAGTTTATTCGTTACATACAAAATGCAAATCTTTCCTCTTTATAATATTCGTATAGATTTGAACCGTTTTTGAACTGACATGGACACTAACATTATCGTTAACACTGAAAACGGAATATTTACCATGTTTACTGTTTCGTGGGCGGACACTGAGTTTCGTGTGTCTGAAATAGAATTGAGTGATGAGTGACAGTGGTAGTGGTACAGAGTGCAATAAAGGAACACGAAAGAGGGTAGACCGATTTGTCTGCTCATAAACATCCAGTTGCAATAACTTCAGATTAGCCGTCATCACGGTGCTGTAATAGGGAATTCGATGCAAATAGTAAACATGGTAAATATCTCGTTTTCAGTGTAAATGAAAAATCTATAAGTACACGTTATGTCACTCCCATAATTAAGAGCCTAAATCCTAAGATTTTTCCCAAAAACTGGCCAAGTGCAAGTCGGACTTACACATGAAGGGTTCGTAACATTGTAGTAGATATTGAGAGATTTTAGATGTTAATTTAGCACTATAGACTTCTTATAGGTTTTCCTGTAATCTATAAGTGTTGAACTAATATCTGTATTATTTCAAAATTGTAGGCCCAATAGTTTCGGAGATAAGAGGGGGGGGGGGAATGGTCAGACAGACAGACAGACACACGAGTGATTCTATAAGGGTTCCGTTTTTTCCTTTTGAGGTACGAAACCCTAAAAACGACTCAAACTTTGTGTCATTGAAAACCCAATTACAGTCCTCCTGAAAATGCCTTTAAAACACTCCACTGTATTTCCAGAAAACCCTCAAGGCTAAACATTTTACGCTTGCATAACCACTGATGGGGCCAACAGCTATACTATACCCACTTATAAATCAAGATGGCGCCACTCCGTTCATTTATACATACATATAGATGGCGCCACTCCGTTCATTTATACATATATAAATGGAGCCATCTCGAGGGAAATTGATTGAGATGGATCAATCAGGACGAATCTTTTCCCTTTTCTTCCGCGATTCCGTTGTTTCGCGTATTTGTTTCAGCATTCATTCTTCTTGTCGGAAACGATGAGAATCTCTTTTCTTATTGACAGCTGTAGGATAGAAGGATTTGTGCTTGCTTGTTTGAAGCTAAATACTTGTATGCATGACTGTTTTTTTAACCGACTTTCAAAAAGGAGGAGGTTCTCATTTGTCGGATCTTTTTGTTTGTATTTAAATCGATTTCTGAATATTCCCTTTTTTCGAACAAAATATTTCAAAGTTAAACCAAAAATACTGACTTGCACACAAATTATGCATTATTATTTATTATTACTAAATAAATCAAATTCGAAATACTGTTTAATGGTATTTGCAGAACAGTTTTACTGAATTGATAACTACTTAAAGTAGTTTCTAACCCAACATAAACTAAACAAAAAAAAACCTTACCTAAACAATTTAGAGTGCAAGTTAGCATTTTTGATAAAGAATTCGTATTTTTCCGATGTACGAACCACATTTTTGGTGTGAATTCTATAAAAAAAAGTTCATCTCGTTTTGTGTGATTTTAGTTAATCAATTGGTTTTTTTGCACAACATTCATTTTTCTGGTATGCATTCAGTTAATAAGTGGAGTTACCTAGTGTGCTAAAAAATTATACAGATGTGCATTTAAAAATATCCCTTTTTTAATAAAATAGGAATAGAGTGCATTTTGTGGAATGAAGCGTTTAATGTTACATTGTTAATGTTTGCCTCGTTGTCATCTATCTAGTGGTCGCATGTACGACTGCTGTTATTTTTGACTCTGTGGATGCTACTGAGAAATTCCTGTCAAAGGAAACAGTAACATTTTATCCGACCTGGAAATCGAATCCGGGGCTAATGCAGAACAGTCGTGCACGAGTCAGTAGTATATTCATAATGTCTCTGTGTGCTTGTGGTTACAAGCGTATTAACCAATTAAAGTGCTTGTCTTAAGATCATCCTGAACAGACTAAAATAATATGTACATTCTTGATTACAAATGGATCCCAAGAGAAACAGAGCCTACGTGTCTAATATTTCATACTACCTACGTAAGTAAAGTTATGTTTATAAATTACTCGTGTGGGCATTGTTTGTTTAGTTTACTAAGGCGGTATCGCCTTAGTAAACTAAACAAAAAGTTAATGCCTTAATAAATAAATCTGCTATTGGATTTTCAACTTACCACACTGAATTAAGCATTGAAAGTCCAACAATGGTGCTTTATTTTGGAATCGCTTAGTGAAAACAGAGTATTGTAAAGTCAAAAAGTGTAGTAAACGTCAAAAGCTGTTTTCTTGGGAAATTACGGTTTCTACTTTTGAGATAAGACCTATTTTGTAATAGTTTGGTTTCCATGGAGAATGGCACTAGGAAATATTGGCTTATTCCCAGCAGTGGGGGAGTTTGGGCTGTGGGTGATGATGATGGCTTCTATTGGCTTCTGCGATTAGACTGCTGCGCTGCGTGTCGCGGGTTCGATCCCCACACGGACCAAATATTTGTGTATGTGAGTTTAAATGTATGTAAACGCACACACGATACAGAAGAAATAAAATTCACAGTGTGGGGTAATAAAAACGTTAATCAACACAGTAGGAGATAATCACTTTTAAAAGTAGCTTCGAGTATAAATTATGGTATTTGTGACAGTACAGAAAATGCCTATATCTTAACTAGTCAAAAAGCCTTCAAAGTAAATAATATAAGCCTACAAAACAGACTGGCCACAAATCAGAACTTGTGACCACAATATTATTGTTGTAACAAAGGGAAGAGCAAAACCAAGTCCTTTTGACATCTCCACCGATATTTGAGGTTTGAAGTTTATTGCAACTTCTTGGCACCTACAGATACAAGTTAATTAAATTATTTTCTGTGTTCTGAAAAGATCTTAAAAAAAAATTAAAACATCTAAACTAAATCATTAACCAAAACTGAAAAGCAAAAACAAGCACATTTTAATTAAACAATTAATATGGAAGCCGACCCCAACATAGTTGGGAATAGGTTACGCAGGCAAGCAGATGGAAGCATTTAATTTAAAATGGGGTTTTTAGTATAACACGTAACGTCCTAGGTTCGATTTTATTACAGGGGTAAGTTAAAGTCCCGTCGGGGCTGCGGGTTGTTCGAAAGAGATATCGCGGCCTCGACACAAAAGGGCTAGAAGGAACACGGGTGGTTTTTGGTCAGTAGAAGTCTGACACTCCCTTCTGCTTTGCCCAGAGCGGGAGAGGTTATTGGATGGTTTAGTAGGTTAGTAGATTCAGACTTACTAAGGGGTATCGTATTACCCAGTACTAACTGGGTTGTGGAGGTCAGATAGGTACCTAGTCGTTTCATGTCAAATACTGGTATTCAGGTACATCCGATTAGACTGGGAGCCGATTCCAACATAGTTGGGAAAAGGCTAGATACTCGTAGATGATGACCAGTAGGCTGGTAATTACTCAGCTATGACTAATTAGGGCTGCAATCAACAGAACAAGATCTTATCAAATAATTGTGTCAACTTTCACCGATAGATAAAGCAGACATGGATACTGGATCATTATAAAAGGCAAAGCTGGGGGTGTTTGTATGGAAAATCGATATTTGCCGCGGGCAAAAGCTAGTAATAAATAAACTTCCAGTGCAATATTGTTTGACGGTGATAAAATCAGTCATTTCATTCGATGTCTACACATTCAAAATTAATACAACAGTTGATTTCAAATAAACAATATAAAATAACATAACACCTCGTATGAGTAAGCAAAGAAATAACATAACACCTCGCCTCGTATGAGTAGGTTTACTGAATAACACACCCATTTCACCAGTTATGTTTAAAGTCTCATGTAATATGGATGAGCCTATCCAATCTAATTAATTAAAATAAAAACTAAACTTATACTTGTTCGGAGTTGTGTGTTTCTCCTCATACCTTCAATCAAATATTAGCTATGCGTATTTCTTAGTTTCCGTTTTCCTCTCATATTTCCCAGCAACCCTGCGTATTTCCCAAGTCTGACAACTTTTTCGACTTGCCGCCGTAACCTCTTTTGCTCCACTGAGCTGACGCCAATGTGTTCGAGCGTGACTTCGGCTCTCGCTTACCGACGCTCAAACATATATATCTTGAATAAAAATAAATCTGTCGACTAGTGTTTTTTTTTTCTGAAATAGTAACGTTAGTTCGAAGTTTGCATGGTGCCTGCATGTCCTCGCCTTTACATACTGAGATTCTCCCTTGCCTCGGAAAGCACGTTTAGCTTATGATACTGGCTGTAATTTTTAGATCTTTGAAGGTCATTACAGGTATTCAGTGACTCAAAGAACTAAGAACTAGTCTCACCAAGGAGTACCCTGCAGTACTTACTGAATTGTAGAGAACAGGTAGACATTCTGAAAGCTCCATTAAAATATTACAATTCAGCTGTATCCGGTAAGACTGGAAGTCGATCCTAACAAAGTTGATAAAAGGCAGATGATAATTTATTTTCTCAAAAGTTACCTGTTAAAGTTTACAGATAGATGTTATATAACAATACAGGGATAATAATACACGAAAGTCTTAGCAACTGGAGTCAAACCATTCATTTCAGCTTACAAAAATGTCCAGTCTAAATCAAAGAGACATCAACAAAAACATAACGACATCAAAACGGAACTCCAACTTTGAATCAGCCATTAAAATAATAACCTCCAATATTTATTTACATTTGAATACAGGTATATCACAATCCGTTTCCGATTCCCTCCGTAATTGAATTGAACCCGTTAATTTTTCCACGTGTTTGAACTACCCATTCAATGGGACCAATTGAAAATACCCGTTTCTTAATGAAATTCATGTTCGTGTTTTGTATTTATTTGTGTGTATTACGCTCCTGTTTTTGTCATCTCAATTTGAATTTTGTCAACTGATGTTTAATGATACAATGAAGCTAAGTGTTGCCCGTGAAATTCTCCCGCGTGAAATAATTGAAGTAATATTACTTTGCTATTTGAATCGGATTTTGCTAGGTTTTAATTTTCATCATAATTAGCCTGTAATGTTCCCACTGCTGGGACTCAGACCTCCTTTACTTATTACTACTCCTCTACTATTACTTTGTGTAATTTATTTCATCACCACTGCTCTCCAAACGGTAAAGGAAAACATCGTGAGGGAACCGGCATAACCTTGAACAAAAACATCGAAGACTTGTGACATCTAACAACCCACACTGTGCTCGCGTGGTGGATTTTTGCCCGTTCTCTCTCATAGAATGGAGACATTGTAGACTGATTATGCTTCTGGGGCTGCGGGTTGTTCGAAAAAGATACCGCGGGCTCGGACACAAAGGGCTAAGAAGGAACTTGGGTGGTTTTTAGTCAGTAGAAGTCTGACACTCCATTCCACTCCGCCCAGAGCGGGAGGAGTCATTTGATGATTTCCCACTCTGCAAAAAAAACTGATTATGCTTATGCTAATGTGCAAAACATTGAACAGGTAAACAGAAGTACTATTTAATTAACCATACACACTATAATACATCAATTTAGCCGGTAGTACAAAACACGCAGTTAAACAACTGAAGCACAAACTAATCCAATATGCACTAACTTCAGTCGGAGTACAGCCTCCGGAAATGTACGCAGTGTATATTGTAGTACTGTGTATAACCAGCGTTACCTGACCCCTCGAACTAAGAAGAAGAGGCCAAGTGGAATGAGAAGAGGGGTCAGGTAATGCTGGGTATTGACTGTATGTTGTTATGGGTTATATGGTTTTTAGGGCGTTTGGGGATATAGGGAGAATTAATTATGACGCAAAGGTTTCAAGACTTTTTATGGCTAGATTATTTTAAAATGTTTTTTTAAACGATTTCTCCACTGACATCGTAATCACAACTATTTGAAGAATTTTGAGCTAGTGATATAGTTTTAGGAATTTTGAGTCAGTAAATGTATAAGCACACTCCGTGTTAAATATAGGGTATGACAAAAATCAATTCGTTTAGATGTGTGGATCATACGTGTGTGTGAGTGGATTGTATTCCGACACACAACACATTTTTATGCTAATTTATTAGAGTCACTCTCGCCTTTTTTTTCTGTACTTCGTAATTGGCGTATTGTCTAATATATATACTGTAAGCTGTGAAACTACCTACCATAAAAGGTGTACCTATTAGCACGCTTACATTTCGCCAGTTTACATAGTTCATTTTGCGAAAATAAGTATGTTCGTGTGCAAAAAGCCATTTCAAGGATTTAGAATAATATATATCAATAAATCCAACAGCTAGTAAATCTCCAAAAATTACAAAGTTATAAAAGTGAAATGACTAGGAACCCATATTTGACGAAGCAATATTGAGAAAGCAAAGTTCTTGTTTGTGAAGGATCGACAAACAGCGAAAACTTATGCGAAAAATGTTTGTTTTCTACATTCTCACAATATTATTCAGAATACGGCTTGGAATAGGTTTATTTTTGAGCTGCTAGATGGGATTAGATGCCATCAAATATATCTGACACCCAGGTAAACAAATACCAATTTAGCACCAAATCTCACTTGTTGGTCTAGTGGTCGCAGGCGCGACTTCTGACTTCGATTCCCAGGTCGGGCAAAATATATATCAGGATTTTTTTGGAGCAGCCACAGAGTCTTTTGTGCCTTGTTGAGGGCAATAGCCCGTATGGTGTCGGACGTAAATAATAGCATCATCCCATATCTTCCCGTGGGTGTCGTAAGAGGCGACTAAGGGACCACCTGGGGGGTTACCAGAGAATGGGCAGCAGCCTTCTCTGTGCCTTCGTAACAACCATAGTGCGATCGCCAACCCGCCTGCCAAGCGTGGCGATTATGGCAAATCCAGCAGGCCTATGTCCAGCAGTGGACGTTTTATGGCTGAAATGATGATGATGATGATGACAATAGGCTAGGTCCCTAGGAATGGGACACCGTCGCCTACTTCTGCGAAGCAGTGATGCTAGCGAAGGAGGTGGCGGAACGTGAGAGGAGAGAACCTCTCGTCCCAGCCGCCGCGGGAGGCGCTCCGGGCGTCGGGGGCCACGTGATGGCTTCAGGCCACCGTAGACGCGGGCCTGTGGACGGTGAGTGATGGGTAAGCTCGCCGTCCGTCCGTCTTATGACGACGACAGGCCGTGTCGACCGCGCGTTCGTGTTCCACGCGCTCCTCAAAGAGTTGTCAGCAACATGGAAGGGGCCCGCAAGGGCCGACGCCCGTCAGGGCTGCGGGTTGTTCGCAAGAGATACCGCGGCCTCGACATGAAGGGCTAAGAAGGAACATGGGTGGTTTTTAGTCAGTCAGTAGAAGTCTGACACTCCCTTTCGCTCTGCCCAAGAGCGGGAGGGGTTATTTGATGATTTTCCACCCACCATAAAAAGAAAAGGCTATTAAAAATGTCAAAATGTAGGTATACTATTAGATAAACCTCTGCCAAATCAAATCTTTCAAGGATTATTAATTGGCATGATGTTATATTTTTTTCACCTCAGCACCTCAAACAAGCAGGTTTTGCTGTTTACAGACAGTGAGCAAAATTCGATTTTGCTGCGAGCGTGAGACAAAGTAACTTTTTAATTTTTTTTTTTAATAGCGACGAGAACTGTGCAGGTCTACTCACAAAATTCGAAAGATTTCAACTTCGTTTTGTTCTGTCACTTTCACTTTGATACGAAAAAAGCGAGAGATACAAACAAGTCAATTCGAAATTTGATTTTCAAATTCCATATTTATTAGAGGCCTAAAAAAGAAACAAACAATAAAACGTTCAGATACCGATATTGTATAAATCGATATAACCGTAATATTGTAAATCACGTGATGAAATGAAAAATTGTTATATTTCAAATAATCGAATTATGTTTTTTATATTTAAATCAAGATGAAGAATGTTGAAGAAAAAAATACGAAGTTTATCATGTAGGTATCTACTTATTTATTTATAGTTTTAACAATTTTCAATATTGAGACAGAATACCGCGTGTAGTTTCAGAACGAATTTAAAAAAAAAGCGGGATTCAAATTTTTATTGTTTTATTCTCTGACAAAGTACAATAAAATTTGGATAATAAAGTAATAATAATAAATAAATATGGGTGAGCCCAGTGACGAAGTCTGCTATTTAACACCCGAAGAATTTAAGAATAATGTAAAAAATGCAGAATTAAGTTTCCTGCCTGAAAAATATCTGAAAGCATACCATGTCTTCAATGAATGGAGACATACAAAGGGCGCAAGCAGTTTTTCGGGGATGGAGTTGCTATCATATTATTTTTTAGATTTATCACAGACGAGGCGATCATCTACAATGTGGAGTATTTACTCAATGTTGAAAGCTACTTTAAAAACAAAACATAACGTGCTTATTGAAACATACGCAAAACTCGTATCTTTTCTAAAAAGAATGTCAGTTGGGCATAAGGCTAATTTTATTGAATTGGTAAAATAATTAACATTGTAGGTAGAGACCTACAATGTTAATTATTTTGATTCACAATAAATAGTTATTTCAATCTATTCCTGTTTATTATTTTATCTCTTAAAGTGTTCTCGCTGCTGAAGTGAAAAGTAATGTGTGTTACACGAGAGCAAAGTTTTTTTGCATCTCGTGCCTTTGAATCCCTCGCCACACTCAGGATTCAACTTTAGAATCACTCGCTACGCTCGTGATTCAACTATAGAATCCTTCGCTTACTCGGGATTCAAAATCAACACTCGCAGCAAAAACCCACTTTGCTCTCTTGTTGCACAAATAACTATTTTCTTACGCCTACACTGTCCTACTGCTGGGCAAAAGCCTCCTTCTCCTTCCTGATGTTATATTACGAAATATAAAATATAACAGCACCAGGAACGCAGGCACAGTTAAGAACGCCTCAATAAATTGGTTCCGATGCTTAATGCGCCATAAAATATGTTTATGTGACGCTCTGCCGCGCAAAGCTGGTGCCGACGTTTTTATATTCAGTTTAAAGCTCTTGCTTAATAGCAGATGCTGTTTTGTATTGCATAGTGATTTAAGTAAAGATTGGAATGGAGAACTATGAAAAAACTTGGCATTTATGAAGGTGATATAAGTAAAACTTGGCATCATCAAGATGATGGCTTACAATGGCCATTCAAAATCAAAGCATTTATTACAAGTAGTCCACTTATAGGCACTTTTGAATTGTTGAAACAAATACAGCAATGAAATGTAGCTACTGCCCCAGTCACAAGGCATAAAAATTGAGAAGGCATTGTAGGTTACGTCTCCATAGAGATCTACGCATTACGGCAAGAAACTCCATGAACACTCTTTTAAATCATTTGCTAAGACTGCTAAAATCAGCTAATAACTCTTTCTCTAAGATGTTGCAGCTTGCAACAACATCGGATGCACTTAAACCTTTCTATTAATTTTATAATGTCAGTTTGCGTCTTAACGATACCACCCACACTGCTGTCACAAACAACTCCATAGTATCAAGTGGGCTTGCATAAATATTTAACCTCAGACAGCTGCAGTCTTGTATAGCTCGTGGATAAATAGAAGCAGCCACAGCGCGCACCGAGACGATCTTCAAGGATCAAGCTGTGTTTCAAACTGCGTTTGCCTTTCATGACAATATAATGAGATTCCTTCGTATTTCGGAAATGTTTTTCATCTGTACCGGCTCTCGTTAGTATATCTTCGACAATCGTTACACGTATAGTGGCCCAAAAGTCTGACAACCAGTCATACTAAGGGGTATCTTTTTACCCAGGATTAACTGGGTTTTGGAGGTCAGATAGAGGCAGTCACTCTATGTAAAATTCTGGTATTCAGGATCATCCGGTTAGACTGGAAGTCGACCCCAACATAGTTAGTAAAAGCCTAAACGGATAATGTTGTGATGAAGGCCAAGAGCAACCTTTTTTTCTTGAAAATAAAGTTCACTATAATTGCGACAGACAGTGCAGCGATGCGTGCACGGAGGACGAAAGGACTGTAGGTTTAAATTGGCACATTTTCAGACAATACTTAAACACTATTCTATGACACTTTAAATAGAGTTCATATTACCAAATAAAAAGGTCTTTGAACTCAACAGTCAATTGGTCGGCAACATGTCCCTAGAAATAGGAGTAAATTTTGGCAGTACTCCAGCATAATGCTGAGCTAGTGAACAAAATTGGGTGGGTAACATTTTGTAGGGGAATACGAACATGATGTACGCATTTTCATTAGTGACCGTGTTTGTCTGTCATGTAGTCTTGGTACATGGGTCGTAGAAAAATAATGTTGTCGAGGAAAATTAGGTGGTTTTTTTTACTTCATTTGTACGGAAAATGGTTTAAGACATCTGCAGAATTGGCACATATTACTGGTAAAATCAATTAACTTACATCTTATGTTTGTGAGAATGTATGAATTTTACTTTCACGCACAAACTGCTAAACGCATTTGGAATGAATTTAGCACACAGATAATTATTATAACTCACAAGATACTTTTTATCCCGTGGGACAATTATCGAACCTGACGCAAGCGAAGCCGCGGGTATAAGATAATTGGAAACATGTATTAGAAACGCCTTATTTTGTAAATATTAATCAGCCTATAACGTCCCCACTGCTGGGACACAGGCCTCCACTCGATAAGAGGGCATGGGCTATGTCCTCATCCACCACGCGGAACAGTCCCAGGCCCCAGTGCAGAATGTGTGAATGTCTGTATATTATTATTTTGTATGTCATCATGACATTATGCCTGTGAACTGAACACCTCTGCCCCACGTTATAAAACAAGACACATACACCAGCAGTAACTAACCTACCAAACTAGAATCTCGCACTTAATTGAGATTCACGTTCACAAAACTTGCAACTCAAAGCTCGATATAAATGGATCAGCCAGTTCTGAATGGCGACGAGTGTTTGAGATTCAAACTATCATGTTTGAGTTTGTCAGTTTCGCATTTGATGCTGACATCAACTGTGATTTATTTATTTATTTAAACTTTATGCACAATAATGACATATAGGCGGACTTAATGCCACAAGGCATTCTCTACCAGTCAACCTTAGGGTTAATCAACACGACGTGATTCTGTGTTTGTTGAGAATAGGGATGTTTCGTGTCTAAACAATATATGATTCTGTGTAGTCCGTCAGTTAGATTATCGAAAAATATTGGATTTGTGTTTTTAGTTCTATCAAATTAATTAAAAATACGAAATTAAAAAGAATGGGGGGCTTGTGACGTCATTTTCTGGTATAAAATGTACCACAATGTGACTTCACATGAGTTTCGAAGCACTATAATATCGTCTTCATTTTTGGTTTACGTGAAAAAAGGTAAAATATATGTTCAATATTTTTTGGAAATCTATCTGACGGACTAATTAGATTTCTTTTGTCAACTACCCTATTTCCGCGTAATATGCGAGAAAGAAAGAAGGTTTTAGTCTGGGAACGTAGGTCTTTGGATTTTGAGACAGTGTGACTGAGTTTCATCGGTCACTGTCTGAGTAGGTTTATCTTAAGCCAGAACAGGTTCTCAACATACATTGCTATAAGCACTTTAAGTGGTTAGCCCTGCGCCTGATCTCTCTTCGGTCGTGTCGGAGTGCCTTCAGATCGGATTTTAAGAGTAAAGGAACAGAGAAAGCACCTGTCTCCGCGGATACATTTGTACATTATAATATGCGATGGCTCCATTAGGGCCCGGAAGATATCTTCGCTATGAATGGCCGCCGTAACCGAAATCGGTCAGGAGGACTAAAATTATATACTTTACTAGCTGATGCCCGCAATGTAAACAATTAACTAGACAAATTATACACTGAAACCTTCCTCGATAACCACTCTATCCATTGGTGAAAACAGCATGAAAAACGGTGCAGTGGTTTTTAAGTTTATCGCGAACAGACAAACAGACAGACATACAGATAGACGCTGTGGAGGACTTTGTTTTATAATATGACTATTATAAATGTGAAGTTTTTCTGGATAGATAGATGTGAACATGGATAACGGCGTCAGTTTTGATTTAACCACGCGCCAAAACATATTGTCCTAGATATTTTATCGAAAAATAAATGTGATTACATTTATTTTTCGACTAAACCTACTTCCACCAAAAGCTATCGAAATATAGAAAGATTATTTAAATTTTAACATTCATATTCGCAACACGTTGTAGACATTTGACGTCAGAAAGCGACGTAAAATCGTTGGTGGCAGTATGACAGAAATCGTCACACTTAAACAATAGGCTTGGTTCGAAATGGAAATTGCGTGTATACCAGACAGATAACTTTATTTGCTCAAACATGTGTGTACATACAATTAACAGAAGAAAATGCATGCAAGGTGATATGAGTACATGGAGTTGTGCTAACATGTTTACCATGTTGTCATGGTGTGCAAATATTAATACAGATTTAGTTAAAAAGTTAATTAATAATACTAACAATCATGAATACTGACAATGCTGACATAAGTAAGTATATAATTATATTAAATCGATTGATCGATTGATACCGCTGTTCGAGTTTAGGAATAATCTTGATTGGAATAATAGATCGTTATACATTTTTTTTTTTTTTTTCCTTTTATTATTCAAAAACACAGAATTACAATCAGTTTTTTAAGACGTAAACGACACAAATCTATCTATGTATGTAAAAGGCAAAGCTGATTAACTGAGGATCAACGCACAGGCCAAACCCTTAGAGCTAGAAACATACAATTTCGCACGCGTAGTCCTCTTACGACGTCGGCATCCACTAAGGAATGGTTTTTTAAAATTCAATCCCCAAGGGGGTGAAATGAAAGTTTTTATGGAAAATCATAAATTTGATATTACCGCCATACACGCGGGCGAAGCCGCGTGCAAAAGCTAGTTTCTTATAAGGTTTTATTACTGCTATTTTAGGTATTATCGGTAAGCAGTACTTAAGGGTCACAATTTAGGCTCATATTCTAGCCAGTGTTGGTGAAAAGGTAAACCGCCAGTCAGTGACGGCACGGTTGGCGCAGTGGCTAAGCGATTGGACTGCTGCGCTGCGTGTCGCGGATTCGATCCCCGCACGGAACAAATATTTGTATGGCCTGCAGATAGTTGTTTTGGGTCTGAGGTTTTGAGAAATCGTTTAGAGTTTACATTTCATTGCCCATGACTGTACCCGGCGCAAAATGGCCGTACACTAAGCTCGCCTCTGCCTAACCCTTTTGGGAAAATACTCGTGATGTTATGTTTTGTTTCTAGCCGTTACTTGTAGTTCAATAATCGCTCTATTGCTCTCCAGCGGATCTTTTGCCTTAATATTTGTCGCTGTTTTACATAGCTGAAATACTTGAAATAATTCTTAGAAACTCTAAAGAAGTTATAGGCTATTAACCTTTATATATTGCCAGTTGGTTCAATTAATATTAAGCTTAGGTCATAAACTTTACATACATTTTATGATAACCTAGAAAAAATATCGTTCTTTAGTTAAATTATTTGAACTATGATCAACATTTTTGGTAGGCATACTGTTGGCCTTTCACAAATACGTATTACTTTTTTATATATGTACATATTATTATGGATTTCAGGTCAACATGAAACCCGCATTGCGTGATTATTTACCTACGTTCATGTTATGTATTCATTATCTTTCTAAAGCACGATAATATAACAGAGTTATGAGATCTGCATGTAATTTTCATACCGACGAAGCTTAAAAATCTAAAAAAGTTAGCATTGAGGGTATGAATATTGAATTAAGCTGTAAGTTTAGATAAAAGATATATTTTTATATACTGCGTACATTAAGTTCTTATTAATAAAACATTACATTTTTATTTTCAACAGTCTATCTTAGTCGGATATGCAAAAGTATTTTGCGAAATTAGGTACTTATAGGTATTATTTTCTATCAAAAACTCATGCAAATTATCAATATTACCATTTATTTCAAAATATTTTTAAACATATTTCTATCTAATTGCTCAATTGCCGGCGGTAACTGATTGCACACACGAATAGCAGTAACTTTGACATTTTATATTACATCGTATTGTTAATAACCGGTAAATTAATGTCATGTTTATACTGTCATGGTATGGGCATGTGATGCGTAGTGAAGTGGAAAATGACTTGAGGAAAGTTGTGAGTATGAATGTGGAGGGGTATAAAAGTGGGGAAAGAACAGAGAAAACGATGGACTCGATGTGTAAATGATGATGTGCAAAGAAAGGAGGTGTCTGATGTGATGACGAGTAATAGAGAAGTATAAAAGAAGAAAACATGCGGCGCCGACCCCAAATTATATAATAGTGATATTATGTTTTTTTTCATTTATTTACCATTTATAAAAAATAATTACATTTGTTTAGGCAGAATAGCATTATTAAACCACTGAGGTTTGTACTTAATGCTGTAATTCTACATCGTAAGAAAAACAAAAACAAGAGAAACAAAACAAAATTCAATTAAAGAAAATTTTTTGAATAAATAGATCTTTATTCAGAATTCTAGAAAGGTAAAATAACAATATGAATCTTAAACTAAAACTAAATGAATTGGGATAGGGGCAAGATAATGATGATTTATATTGTTTCCGAATGTTCAATTTTTTTCAATGTTTCTTAACATCCTTTAATGGTTTACTAACCATACAACATAACAATAAAATGCAAATGATATTAAAAGCAGTCACTTCACGTCAGCCAATGAGAAGGGTCACAGTTATCGGTATGCGGTAATTGACGTGAGCTATATACCGGTATTAATGTTTATTTGTTTTTATTTCAATATATTTTTAAAGCATGAGAGGAGCTCGTGGCTTAATAAGAACTGCCACTCGGGCCGATCTTTAGGTACAGCTGTGCTTGCCTAGGTCAGTCTGTGGATGGGTGACCGCCCAACATACTGAGTTTCCTCCGTGCCTCGGAAAGCACGTTAAGCTGTTGGTCCCGGCTGCCATATATAGATCTTTGGCAGTCGTTACAGATAGTCAGTGACCTAAAATTCTGACATCCAGTCTTACCAAAGAGTATCGTATTACCTAGTAGGTATTAACTGGGTTGTGGAGGTCAGATAGGCAGTCGCTCCATGTAAAATACTGGTATTCAGCTGCATCCGGTTAGACTGGAAGCCGACCCCAACATAGTTGGGAAAAGGCTAGGCAGATGATGATATTTTTAAAGCATGAAAGTAGCATTATGTGGTGTAACTCTGAATGATAAATTGAGGAATGAGGTATACGAGAACGTTGCGGTTTAAACGAAGATATAGTGGCAAAAATTGAAAAAGAGCATGCTAAGGTGGTTCGGTCATGTGGAGAGGATAAATGAAAGTCGATTAACAAAAGGTATTTACAAGGCAGATGTGAGTGGTAGCGCCAGGAGGGGACGCCCGAGAAAGACATACACTGATCTTATTGGTGCTGTTCTTCAGAAAGGACAGGTGCGTAGTACTCGTAACCGGCGTGCGTGTATGACCAGATGTATGAATGTGGATGAGGCAAAAGGAGTATGTAAGGATCGTAGGAGGTGACGTTCTGTGGTTTCTGCCTACCCTCATGGGAAAAAGGCGTGGGTTTATGTATGTATATTTGTGTTTATTTCGATAACATAATTATTATAACATGAACTTACGGTCGTTTTCCTCGACCGGAAAAAAAAATACAGGAAATATGGATGGACATTGAGTCAATTCATATTTCACCCGGTATATTTAAGTTCTATGAATTTGCAATCAGGCTGCTATTGAGAAATTCCTGATAGAAAAACACAATGAATTTTTGAAGATCCTGGAAATTGAACTTAGTACCACGTTTGCGACGGGTTGTTGTACATTCGCCACAAAGTAAATTCGCCACAAAAAAAAGTATGTGTAAACTCGCCACAGTTCTATTTTCATGAAGAAAAATCCGCCATATTGGTTATTTCCGTACAGACAGCAGAAAAATAGTGTAATACGCTGGTGCAATAAATACACTGATGTGACGAAGAGGATTTTTTTTCTAACCATCACACCAGTGTTATGGGTAGGAAATAAGATTTACTAACCTTAACACCAGTATGATATTTTATACTCTATATATTTTTGGTGCAGATTGTCATTTGCACCAAATACAGGAGTTAACAGGATTAATGTAATGTGTTATATTGTACTAGAGTATCATAAGTTAATAGGAGATTAATAATTTATTTCGGGCTGTAACCCCATAGCTAATCTTCAACTGAATCATGACACCCTGGTACATACAAAATAAAAACAAAAAAAACCAATAACTTTGTTTGTTACCAGTGCTATAAGCAAAAATTATGTACCTATGCAGACTTGTGACGAATTTACAAATACTTTTATGCATGTGGCGAATACACTTTCAATGTATGGAGTTTACAAAATGTGACAAATTTACTTTGTGGCGAATGTACAACAACCATTTGCGACCACCAAACTGAGCAGGCAGTCAAAAAATACAAGAAGCGCAGTTCACGAAAAAGAAAAAACAAACCAAAAATATACGTTGGTACTGAATGAGAAATAAATAAATAAATAGTAGTTGCATGTTCGTGGCATCGTTTAAAAGTAGTGAGAATGACAACCAAAAAGAAGTAAAAATATTTTGTACTCCGACGAGGTTTTCTGCTATTTCTACCGACTTTTTCCTCCGTTTTCATACCCACAGATACTTGTATTGCATCTAAATATATAACCTAGTGGCCTATATTTCACACCGAGTACGTAACTTCAAAAGCTTTTATCATAAATATGTATAAACGTATTTACCATCCCAGCATCTGGGGTTACTGAAGCGTTTTGACAGCTCGACCAAAACCGCAATGTTCTAAAATTCTATATTCGAAATTCAGAATTCCGAATTCACCTTTCAAATTCAAACGTGACGTTGGAACTAAAGAAAATTCACCTTCCATATTCAAACACGACGGAGGAACTAAAGAAAATATTATAAAGTAAATATTTATAGGAATGGTGTAACATGCCTCATGGTCTGTTGCATGGCTGCCTCATTGGCCCATTGGTCGAAAGCGTGAGTGCTGGACATGAGGTCCTAAGTTCGATTCCCGGAACAAGTGAAAATGTTGCTGGGTTTTTTCTTCAGGAATTTTCTCAGTTGCGGCCACGGAGTCTAGATTCGAGCCCGGTTGATGGCAGTAGATTCGCCCTCTATGTCATGGGACTTAATCATAACTGGCAAAATGTGGGTGTTCTATAATTGGGTGTACCTCTGCAGAACCCTTCCTGGATTACAGGCGTTATGTTTTATAATAATTGCATGATTGGTGAGCTAATAATGTCAAATTGCCATCGCAACGGTCTGCTTATCACAACGTAATCGATTTCATTCGGTCGCTCGCGTGTTTTGTGTAATAAACAAATATCGCTTGTGGCTGAACTAAGTGCGTAATAATATTTTATTGGAGTCATTACCGTTTTGCTGTTGGACGCCTGTTTGTGTTGATTCTATTTGTGGTCAGTATGTTGGGAGCTGAATACCAACAGATATTATGACAGCGAAAGTAAATTTGTTTGTTTGTTTGTTACCTTTTCACGCCTAAACAACCCTCCTCCTCCTCGTGAAGGTTGATTTTGCTTTTTATGAAATTTTGCATGTTATACAAAAGGAGATCAACCTACAACGTACATTATACGTTGTATGGTGTACAAAAACGGATATAGGGTAACTGTCACCCCGAATATTTTTTTTAAATTAAATCAAGAAATAAGTCTCTAGGTTAAGAACGCAAGACTTCAAAAGAAAATAAAAGCCAAAAAAAGCATAAAAGAAACCAAGTTTTAACAACTTTCATTTCATTTTCAGTTTTGTGTACTAGAAAACCAGAAATAGTGAAAAGTTATCAGATTCAAGCGACGCTATCCATACGGATATTACGTTCGCCACATCGCCGACAAGGATTTGCTTACTTAGGGATGCTTGAAAACGCTGGTAGAAATGGTTTCTCAATCTCGGTCGGGTTTACTTGAAAGGGAAATGGTTTATAAAGGTTTCATTTAAATCTATTCATACTAATAGTATAAATGCGAAGGTAACCTTTATCTCAGTCGGTGTATTACTTTTTTATTACGTGTTTGAATAGCTGAACTGCTGAACGGACTTTGATAAAATAAGGCTTTCTGGATACCATGACCTGGATTAGGGCAAAAAAATTCGTGAAATATAATCAGCCTGTCGGTTTACTATAAATTGTACTTCGGAGAGTGTGCGCAGGAGCTACATGATCTGATCTCACCATCATTATTTTGACATCGGACTAGCAGACATGCTGCATCGTACCATCCACACTTCGTTGCTATCATGTCGAGTTGTACTCAGAGCTTCTCCCTTTTTTTTTTTTTTGGGGGTGTGGGAAATCATCAAATAACTCCTCTCGCTGTGGGCAGAGCGAAAGGGAGTGTCAGACTTCTACTGACTAAAAACCACCCATGTTCCTTCTTAGCCCTTCATGTCGAGGCCGCGGTATCTCTTGCGAACAACCCGCAGCCCCGACGGGCGTCGGCCCTTGCGGGCAGGTTTTCTCCCTCACGTTTATTATGCGCACAGTCAAACTGTGAAACTCTTTGCCGTCCATATGTGTTCATCCCATATTTTTTGTTTGCCTACAAAGCATGAGTGAACAGGCCTCTTTTAGCCACGCTCGTTCCACCACCGTTTTTCATCAGGCGTGTTCGAGGACCCCTTTAACAGTAATTAAAAAAATAGCTTGAATGGGGGCAAAACCACGGACTATTACTAGTTAGCTTTTGTACAATAACGAAACCTGAACATTTTTATGATTTAAAAATTGAAACAAGATATTGATTGGAAGTTATTTCGGTACTGACCTTAGCCCTTTCTGATCGGTCATTGGTTATATTTTAGTCACGTGGGTTAGAGGTTTAATTTAGAAAAAATGTTCGACACGTATTTTAATTTATTTACAAATATGCCATATCTTTGTCTACGACTTTGACTACGACTCGACTAGAGGTGTACCTAATAGAACTTCCACATTTCCCTGACAAACGTAATTATGACTCATTATTTTATTTTAATTTTGGGGAAGAAAAGTTCTCGAGTGGCGACCACGAACCGGAAGGCGCAGCGTTGGTAGGCCTCCTACCAGGTGGACCGACGACATCGTGAGAATCGCAGGCATCCGGTGGATGCAAACGGCAGGTTGTCGTTCGTTATGGCGTTCTATGGTCAGGCCTTTGTCCAGTAGTGGACGTCTTGGATGATTTAATTTTAACAGCTAGGGATGTATCTTAGAACTATCTAAATGGGCAAAACAAATATAAGTGGCAATAGTAATTAAAATAAATAAATGTGGTAACACGACTACAAAAAATATGATTCTAATTAGTCCGTCTGCTAGATTATCGAAAAATATTGGACACGTATTTTTTGTTTTATCTAATCAATAAAAAATGACGAATATAAAACGCGTCAAAGTTTTGAGTGGGGGGTTGTGACGTCACTCACCGGTGAAAAATGACATTCTAATGTCTTAGAATATGACGTCACACGAGTTTTTAAAGTACTGTATCGTCTTCGTTGTTTGCTTACGTGAAAAAAGAAAAAATACGTGTCAAATATTTTTTGGAAATCTGTCTAACGGACCAATTAGATTTTCTTAGTTAACTACCCTATTCTGCTTACTATCTATGTTCACTCCCATACAACGAAAAATAATCATTATTTCATCACGTTTGTTCCGTTCCTTCCACCGAAACTTCTCCAATAACATTCTTCGTTAACCAAAGTAAGTATATTTACTAAACGACAAATTGTGAGAAGAGGCGAAAATCTCTCGTGACTTTCCTTACCTCATTCACTCATTAAGGGCGATAAAGAAATCACGTTTTCCCTAACTTTCCTTTAACCCGGACCTTTCCGCAATTAGGCAATTAAGTTGAGGTCACGAGCTACATGCGTCTTGGGACAGCGGCTATGGGCTAAACAAATGAAAGCCACATATTTCCAGTATATCACGAGATACTGTTTCAAGCTCCCACGGTGTCAACTTAACTTACATTTTTTTGGGACAAGCCCTCTACTCTATTCCCAAACCATACGTCAACAAGCAAGCTTGCATTGTTACAGTTTCAATCGAGAGGACGGCTCCAGCAACAACCGGTGTCGCAATAAGGACTTTCAAAAAATTTTGCGTAAAAAAACTAAAAAAGAGAGTGGACATATTTCTGCACCTAAACAGAGTCTTTTTTTTTGGCGGGTGGAAAATCATCAAATAACCCCTCCGGCTCTTGGGCACAGCGAAAGGGAGTGTCAGACTTTTACTGACTAAAAACCACCCATGTTCCTTCTTAGCCCTTTATGTCGAGGCCGCGGTATCTCTTGCGAACAACCCGCAGCCCCGACGTACGCGTCGGTGTAACAGGAGGTCAATGTACAATGGAAAGTAATTACACAGACATTCGGCGAGTGTCAGATAACCTGCCAGCCGGGAAACTGAACAAACCGCAGAGTAAATTGTATACTACATTATTTCCACGATTATTTTTAAAGTTAGTTATACCCGACTTTACAATGAATAATATTTCTAGTAATTAGAGCAGAGATAGAGAGCAGTTGTGGCCTAGTGGTGGCAGCTTACGAATAGTAAGTCGTGGGTTTAAACCCAGCCAAGCGCATAACTTTGTGTAATTTATTTCATCACCGCTGCTCTCAAAACGGTGAAGGAAAATATCTTGAAGAAACCGGCATGCCTTAGAACCAAAAAAATCGAAGACATGTGACATTTACCAACCCGAATTGAGCCCGCGTGGTGGATTATAGCCCATCTCTCTCCTAGAGAGGATGCCTGAGTCCCTGCAGTGGGAACATTATAGGCTGATGATGATGAATTATAAATTCATGATGCTTATGAATTATTGCTGTAATAAGAGTTTAATGAAATGAATAAAAAATTAAATGAAATGAATGAATACAAATCTGTAATCAGAAGCGATGAACAAACATTGGATCCTTTATTTATATCTAATTCCGTTAAAATAATTAAGGCATACGGCAGATCATAGCACAACAAAGCCACGGGCGGCGTAGCAAGTTCTTATTGTAGCAGTTGTAGCAATGCGTATCAAGTCCCCGTCGTAGCACCCGTAGCAACGCGTAGCAAGTTCTTATCGTAGCAGTTGTAGCAATACATAGCAAGTCCCTCGCGTAGCACCCGTAGCAATGTGTAGCAAGTCACTGGCGTACCACGTGTAGCAATACGTATCAATTTGCTGGCGTAGTACTCGTAGCAATGTGTACGAAGTCCCTAGTCTAGCACTCGAAGCGATGTGTAGCATGTCCCTGGCGTAGCTTTCGTAGCAATACGTAGCAAGTTCCGAGCGTAGCATCCGTAGCACTGAATACACCAACAATACATTAACGCATAGTTCTGTATACTGGGCTTTACAATGAATAATAGCTCTAGTAATTATTAATTCATGATGCTAATGAATGATTGCTGTAATTAGGGTTTAATTACAAATCCGGACATCGGTGCCTATGACGTGGTTGAAATAGGCAGCTGTTTGGTGAACTGGGCTAACCGCAGGATATCAATAATGTACGCTTGCGTTTGTTCATCAATTGAATTGTTTGTGATATAAAAAGCTGCTTAAAACGTCAGAAAAATTGGAAGTTTGTCTTTCAATCATTCGTAATCAGCCAGTTTGGTTTTATTAAAAAAACCGGCCAATGGCTAGTGCACCGGAGGTTCTATATATAAGTATTTTGTTACTAAATTAACGATTTTAAGATTTTTTTCCGTACATGTGCTATATATATAACACATTGCTTCTTGCTTTTTATAATTCTAGGTCAACGTGAAGTACCCCATGGGTTTTGATTCCCTTGTGAAATCACAAAATGTACGACATACCCGGTCATATAATTTCATCGAGCTAAAAAAGTCGCAGCGATATAGAACTCTTTTCTCTGCTTTACCCAACACATATTTGTCCAGTGACAACGTTCTATTCGTTTGCAATGTCTACCTGCATTTAACGCCCCCCACGTTTCAGATTGATCACGTCCGCGTAGTATTTTACGTTGGGGCGCCATTAGAAGCGACTAGTGATACGGCTAATGTCTCTAGTAATATAAAGCCCCGTCTCACAGTCAGCGATAAGCGCGTAAAGCAAATAGAACTAGCAACTGAGAGCCATTACTTACAAATTCATCGTCATATCAAATCGGTGAAGAAAAACATCGTGAGGAAACTAGCATATTGTCCTAGAACCAAAATATTAGAAGACATGTGACATCTGCCAACCCGCACTGCGCTCGTGGTGTCTTATAGTCCATTCTCTCTCATAGAGAGGAGGCCTGGAGTCAAAGCCGTGGGAACATCATTAGGCAAGCAGTAGGCTGATTATGCTATGTTTATGCTGCCTAGCTTTTTCCCAACTAAATTGGGGTCGGCTACCAATCTAACCGGATGCAGCTGAATACCAGTATTTTACATGGAGCGCCTGCCTATCTGACCTCCACAACCTAGACAGCACTGGGTATTTCTAAACTTGGTAAAACTGGTTGTTGGATTATCGGGCCACTGACTACTTAAGATATATGACTGTCTAAGATCTACAATAGACAGCCGGAACGAACGGCTTAACATGCTTTCCGAAGCACTGAGGAAACTCGATAGGTATGTATAATTTGTAATTACTTACAAATTGTATGAAGTAATGTGTAATGTTACTCACCCACTTCTACTATCCTGATATTTTTCTTCAAATAAAATTAAATTCTGCACATATACCATGACCTTATAATCCTCGAAATGATTTTGAAATTACCATTTTTTTAAACAATCCCTCCCTTATCGCTTTCTCGCTGGCGGTGGGACTGTAGCCTTATAAGCGACAAACGATACAGCTAATGTCTCCAGTACCATTAAGCCCTACATTTACCAACTAATACAAGTATAAACACAAGAGTATTATGTAGTTTTGCTGCAAAGTCGCTTCGTTGACGTCGTGGGTCCCGTGGTTGCAGGCGAGACTGCTGAGTGTGAGGTTCGGGGTTTGCTTTTAATGTCAAGCGAAGTGTTATTGGGCTTTTTTATTAAGATTTTATCATTAGCGCTGTAGTAGTCGAGACAGATATGGTATGTAAAACTTTAGATCCAATTAATTAATTAATTAGATTAATCAATTGAGTCATCATCATCATATCAGCCCGGAATCACCCACTGCTGAGTATAGGCTTCCCCTTTTTTCCACCACACTTCCCGGTTCTGTGCGTATCTTATTCACGTGTTTCCGGCGACTTTGCCGATATCGTCAACCCAACGAGCTTTAGGACGGCCCTGTTTTCTTTGGCCTAACCTTGGCCACCACTCGGTCAAAGCCTTGCTCCATCTGCCATCTCCGCGTCTAGCCAGATGTCCTGCCTAGGTCCACTTGAGGCGCACCGCCCGGTCCCCGACATCGTAGACTTTCGTCCGATGACGAATCTCGGTGTTACGCACTCGATCTAAGAGGGTTATGCCGAGCATGGCCTCGCTCCATGGCCCTTTGTGCCACTCGTACTCGATGGACAGTCTCCTTTGTGAGCGTCCATGTCTCGGCACCGTAAGTTATTATTGGCAATTGAGTAGTTTCTGAAAACCTGATAGGACTTTGCTCAACCTTGAAATTGAACCCTGGACCTCATGTTGAGCAGTAGTGTTTATTTTGTTTTGTCGCTTTTTATGTACATCATGAAACTGCGACAAGCAATTATGTTTTCTTTCTTTTTTCGGGTAGCGTTGGCGACCTTAAGACCATTTTTTTATTGTGTAAAGGGCCAATGAGGCAGTTTGGCTTAAGTTTCAAAATAAATCCCTTGAATCTCAAAACCAGCTTCACAATCTCCCCGTCAAGGACAAACCAACAGATATACCGTGGTCTACCTATACGTATACATACCGTCCCCCGTTGTACCCGAACCATTAAGTGCGACAAGCTATTAGGCTAATGTCTCAAGTACCATTATCCAACACATTTAGCTACCAGAACTGTTTGTACAACAATGTACAGTCACGACCACCATTATGCACAGTCAGCATCAGAAGTAAATTAACACTACTCATTTCAACCAGTTTTTTTATTAAAAACTTGTTACTCTTTACTAACAAGTTATTGAAGAGTAACGAATATTGTAAAGAATAATCTTCTGAAACATTAAAAATAATAGCTGGAGTCCTGTACATCAAATAATTGTAATTCCGAAATGTTAAGCTACTTCTGTTGCTGTCCGTACAATCCGATTAAAAAGCGATTTTCTCCTACTGTACTAATTAACTTTTTACGTTTTCACGAACATAGTATTTTGGAAGCCAGACTTTTACGAAAAGACTAATTTTGATGTTTGCTCGTGACTGTACATGTACTTACATTATACTAATGTGTGTGTACATTGTTTGTTTAGTGACGGAATGTGTATGTGTACATAGTTGTGCAATCAATTTACGGTTACAATACGGAGTGAAATGTGTTTATCTGCATGTAGTTTGGGGGTCATCATCATTGTCTTAATTGCTGCAGTGTGTTCTAACAAAAGCTTTGTTAAGTCGTAATAGTTAGTAAAATTATTTGTTGAACAGTTTTGTTTAAAACGCAACGTTCAAAAACAACTAGTACATACTCGGATTTTTTATATACCTGCATACAAATATATCTTTCAAGGCGGAATCAAACCCGTGATAAGCAGTCACTGCGCCATCCGTGCCGTAAAAGATTGTTGTGCACTTGCATGAAATGACACTCAACTGACAAACAATAAGAGTTAATGTGATTTGAATTTACTGAAAATTCTAGTACCTAGTCCATTTGCATAAAATACAGTAAAAAAAACAGCAGCGTAAATTTACAGTTTTCTTATATTCGATCGTGTGATATTGACGTGGAGCATCAGTATTTTAAGGTTTCAGTATTTCCCGGTCGACGATGCGAGCGAATACAAGAGTATCTCCAAGTTTATCGCCTCCGTTGGTAAAATATCGACATATAACATACTTAGAAGTACACCCATATTTCGACAGTTTATGTTTAAGTCCCATGTAATAGAGGGCGCCTATTGCCATCAACAGGGCACAAATCCGAACTTCATAGCGGGTACTTAGAAATTTTTGATCTAAAAACCAAATAACACTTTGCCGGACCTGGAAATCGAAACTTTGCGACCACTAGACCAAAAGGCAGCATACAAAAGATCGAAATATTCAACATAACCCTCCATTCTCCATATAGAGGCTATATACGAGAATTCCTTCGCATAACAAAATCATAATTCCTAACAAACAAAACACGTAGTTTTTCCGTAAACAAAGTGATAATTTATTTGACCTTTGTTTTCATGAAAGTTGCAAAAATAAATATACTACCGCCCCGTTCCGGATTCGCACAGGTGGACATATTTTTAATCTTGTTATAAATATACCTTAATGTCGGAGCTGTTATTTACGAGCAGCTCGTTTGAGGTGCTCGGGTTTTCTTTAAAGAAACAAAATAAATTTTTCGATTACTAAAACTGAATTATATTATTTCTGCATTAATATCTTAGATTAGCACTGTTTTGTGATCTCGCTTGGTTGATCGTAGCGCTGTGTCGGCGCGATGCTCCCGCTGCCCGCGGCCGCCGCACGCCCCGCGTCCCTCTTCGTGTTCACTTAATATGTTGCTCAGAAATAATGTAACTTTCTAATGGAGAAATAACTTTTATTATCGGTATCGGTAACCAAGCCGTGTTTGAGTTAAATCGTAACAAACTTACCCACAAAAAATATAAGCTTTCTTCTGTATAATATTAGTTTAGATTATATAAGTTTAGATAGTATGAAATAACCGAAGAAATAAAACTTTTCCACAATATACAGCAAGCTGACACCAGTATTTTATACGTCAGATTATGCTAAAACATAAAATAAACTTATCCTAACTAATTTCTGTAATGACATTCACAGAAGTCTGAAGCCAATTACCTTAAAACATTTGAAAAAAACAGTCGTGTAACAAATATAAGCCTTCAGTCTCCTACATAAATGTTCTAAACTTCTAACGTTGTATGTCTCTAATTAATCAATTTTTGTTTTAGCCATACTTATTATAAACTTAAGTTTCAAAGGGAAAATGATAATTATAAAAGGATAATTATTTCTCTCTTCTCGTCAGTGTCCATCCGAAGGTTTTAAAGGTGCCTTTACAATCTCGCCAAGACTCTATAAGTAAAGCGAGGTGAGTACGAGAGTTCGGTAACGAGCAATGATAATTATATACTAGGTAAAGTTTAAATGCGAGTTTCTCGTGAAATAACTATTGTTACTTAAAGATATGATCCATTCCAAAATATTCGTTTCATACTGTAACATAAAAATGAAATCATCATAGTAGGTGAAAATTGTTTCTAAATGTTGCTAACTGTAAACTCATATTTATTTGTGCTGCAAACTGTACGGACAAGCGATAGACGCCGAAGCTACACGAGCGTTCCTATTAACATAGCTAGGGTGCTGGCGAACAAAAAATCTATATGATTTGCTCGTGTGGCAGACTTTATTAATAGCGTTAATTATACGATAAGATATATTAAGAGCCGCGTCTGCCACCATGGTAGCGCTGCGTTGTCAATTGACAGCCCTTTAAACATGTTAAAAAAAATAGGTATCCTATATCATTTGCTCGTGTCTGCCTCTAAGGCTGATGTTTAGGAACCTTGTCAAAATGAAAAAAATCGAAAAGGCAGACGTCTAGGACTCTGACTTTTGAAGTTATGAATTTTTAAAGATTTTCTTATGATTTAAAAAAAATATATGAAATGCACGCTTGGCAGGACTGTATTTCGTTACTCCGAAGTTCGAAATACCGATGTACGGTATACAGAAAGTTTGTGAGTCCGAATTACGTGAGTCAGAATGTACGCTATGACGAAGTACGTTATTCAGAAAGTTCGTTACTCCGATGTACGTTACTCCGAAAGTTTGCTACTACGAAGTACTGTATTCAGAATGTTCGTCACTCCGATGTACGTTACTCCGAAAGTTTGCTACTACGAAGTACTGTATTCAGAATGTTCATTATCGCGAAGTACGGAACTCCGAAAGTTTGCTATGACCAATTACTCAATAATAATTGAGAATATTTCTCTTCGAGATTCTGAGAGAGTATTTCGAATTAGTCGAATATTATGAATGTACACAATGTGAGGATAAATGATCTATAACAGTGTACAAATAAAAAATCGTAATTTAAATAAGTAAAAGCAGTTTAATCAATTCAAAATAATCTTAAAACATGGGGTAATAAAAAACTATAGTAACTTTTTTATACACTAAAATTGAAAATAATATAATTTAATTGTAATATATAAAATAAAAGTAAGATTTAAAATAAATGATGTATGCCAGACCGCGTAAATATTCCTTTAAGGAAACGGTGTCTTTCTTGACCATAATTATGCTCTTTGATCTTGTTTGTGAGCTATTTCTTTTGCGTTTCGTAATGTTTGTCGTTATTCTTTCTATTTCCAAAATGGTATTTTATTGTTCTTTTAATAATTTTACTAATGTTTTATATATATATTGTACTTTTTAGGGTTCCATACCTCAAAAGGAAAAAACGGAACCCTTATAGGATCACTCATGTAGCCATGTGTCTGTCTGTATGGTCGACCATCCCCCCCCCCTTATCTCCGAAACTACTGAGCCTAAAATTTTGAAAAAAAAACAGAAATTAGTTCAACGCTTATAAATTGTAGAAAAATCTATAAGAAATCTATGGTGCTAAAATAACAGAGAAAATCTCTCAATATCTACTACAATGGTACGGAACCCTTCAAGTCCGACTTACACTTGGCCAGTTTTTTCTATTGAGCAGACTGTTTCAACGGTTGTGCCAATTTTCAATTGAATTCTGTGTAGTTGGTATATTCATGTTTACGCAATCTAACACAGACCACATCCGAGGAGGGAATCTAAAGTAATAATAATGATCTAATTTAAAAAAAAAATACTTTTAAAACCTATTTGCACAATAATCATCATTAATAATACTTGACTTATTCGAAATACTCTCTTAGAATTTCGATGAGGAATTTTCTTAATTATTATTGAGTAATTGGTCATAGCAAACTTTCGGAGTTCCGTACTTCGCGATAATGAACATTCTGAATACAGTACTTCGTAGTAGCAAACTTTCGGAGTAACGTACATCGGAGTGACGAACATTCTGAATACAGTACTTCGTAGTAGCAAACTTTCGGAGTAACGTACATCGGAGTAACGAACTTTCTGAATAACGTACTTCGTCATAGCGTACATTCTGACTCACGTAATTCGGACTCACAAACTTTCTGTATACCGTACATCGGTATTTTGAACTTCGGAGTAACGAAATACAGTCGCTTGGCAGACTTGCAGTGTTCGTTTAAAAACCCTGTGAAAAACCTCAGAAAAATAGTCTGCCACCATCGTAGCGCTGCGTTTTCAATTAACAGCGCTTCAAAAATGTCGTCAAAAAAAACTGTGCTATATCATTTGCTCGTGTCTGCCTCTTTGACCGGTTGTTCATATTGCTTATAAAAAAGAGAACATGAATGAGGCAGACACCCAGGCCACTGATATTCCGAAGGCAGACCATTTGAATATATTTTTTTTTAAATCTTTGTTTAATGATTCCAGTGTGTAAACGCTGGTTTAATACCTTGAAAAGCAAAATCCGCGTTAGAAAAACGTGCGATTCAAAGTACCCTGTGTGTACTATGCCCAAGGCTTTGAAACCACGGGTATTTTGTACGTTCGCACACAGTAACTAAAGATGACACTACCATCGAAACATAAGACGCTAGTGTAGGGCGGTCGGTCTCGTCGCAGCTGCACACATGCATACATACGTATTTGTATTATGAACACAGATTTTTAAAGATGTTTGGGAACACCTCTTAGCTGCCTCGGCTTGTTTGAATTATTATTTTGTTTTTTAATCATCGTTTTTGACGTTACTGTGGACACTTTTATTGTGCACATGCACTTTTATCGTTCTCACATAATATACCATCTCAACATGAATGATGTAACCAAGGTTTTGTAACAATATTCTGATTTAAAAGAGTGTCCATGGAGTTTCTTGCCCGTTCTTATCCATAGAGATCTCCGCTAGGGAATGGGCAACTACAGTACATTATAGTGTTGAATCGAATCGTAGTGTCGTTGTCGAATTTTTGACGGACGAAACCCAAATGTTTTCCCGACGACGAAAACGGTTGCAGAAAACGGTCGTCGTTGCAACTGGTGTCGTTCGTCAAACGACAGCATTGACAACTGGTAACACAGTCGCTATTGTACCTACACGACGAACGCGCAACCGACTACAATTTAGCGCGGAACGTTATGGATAAGGACAACGCACGACGACGCGACGACGACGAGTGACTTTATCAAGAAAGATAGTTGAATCATTGCGTTCTCGACTTTATTTTATTAGGCGTATAATAAAAAATCGTCAGTGACATTTGTTTGTTTGTCTCTTTTTTTTTTTGCTACCGACTTCAGAAGTTGATTTTTCATCCGAAGTTTATTTTTCATTTTTTTTTAAGTTTTTGAAGTCGGTTTTTTTTATTTTTCCATTTTAAGTTGTAATAGGTATCCTATACAAATATTTACTATGCATTTAACATTCAACCAAGAAACCAAACCCTCAACCTTCAAGATTCCCTTATTATTGCTTTTATCTCCTAACAATTGAGGAGTAGTTGTACCTTCCATCATCAGCGCATCCACATGAGATTATGATTATCAGACGCAAATAAATGAACAGCTTTGGAAAATATATGGAAAACGTAACAAGTGCCTATAAAATTTGAGAGTTGTCCTCAATTTCCCTGAGATCCCATTATCAGATCCTGACTTGGTGACAATGGGACCATTTCGAGAGTATACTGTTTTGAATACAAAAAAGAAATTGAAAATCGGTTCATTAATGACGGAGATATCCGCATTAATTAGCCGTAATACCCGCTTTTCCTCAAATTCGCAGACTTCAACGAGCTGTAATGGTTAAAGTCAGTAAGTAAAATGTCTGCCAATTTTTTTTTGTATTCAAGGGGTTCTAATAAATCGATTTGACCTAATTAAAGCTACGAGCAAATGATTTAGTAGAGCTTTTTTATTTTACATTTTTATATCTACCTCCTGTGATAATGCAGAGCCCTGGATGTCTGCCTCATAGATTTTCTTCGTTATCAAAATGGTATTGACCACTAACCCCAGAGGCAGACACGAGCAAATGATTTAGTACAGATTTTTTTTTTGACAGATTCAAAGCCCTGTAGCTAAAAAACGCAGCAACATAGGACCTTAATTCCTTAAGAAAATTTTGTCGTATTGATCCGAACTTTAATGCCTATCAATACGAAGTACGAGCAAATCATATACTTAAATGCTCGCCAGCTCCCTAGCTAACACGTTCGCAGTCGCCCTGTCTCGGAGTGTCTCGCCGAGAGTGTACAGCCACCATAAAAGATCGCTTTGTGCACGAGCTTTGTAAATGTTATACTATGTACAACACAATAAAATATTTTTTTTATATGTAAATGGTTCTTATACGTATACTATTACTTTCACTGTATATATGGTACCGCTCGTCTAGGCTCGATTTTCCTCGTTTCCTCTCCGTCTTTTGCCAGATGTCTCGGGGAGGTTTTGGTCAAGTGTATACAGCCGCCATTAAATCTATTTTGTGCGTGTTTTGTGTAGAGGCTGAGCGTATATAAGTGCTTAGAGCCGACCTAATACAGTCGAAGGAGAGGTGCGAGCGCGTCTAAGCGTGTGCTATTTACTGATCAAATAGGAAAAAACTAATAGTTTTTCTTGTTGGGACGACTCCTCCCAACAAGAAAAATTATTAGTT
Organism: Diarsia brunnea; assembly: GCA_949774965.1. Taxonomy (NCBI): domain Eukaryota; kingdom Metazoa; phylum Arthropoda; class Insecta; order Lepidoptera; family Noctuidae; genus Diarsia; species Diarsia brunnea. Next base: position 13,333,769 of record OX459007.1, on the reverse strand, counting down.
TTTCCCTAAATGAACAAAAACTGACCTTATTGGCGAGGTTCTTCAAAAAGGACAGGGCCATAGTACTCGCAACGACGTGCGTGTATACCAGATGTATGAATGAGGACGAGGCAAAAGGAGTATGTAAGGATCGTAGCTGGTGGCGTTCTGTGGTTTCTGCCTACCCCCATTGAGAGAAGGCGTGAGTTTAAGTGTGTATGTATATTTTTACTGAACCGATAACCTAACACATTTGCCATCTGTACATACATTATGTTCTAACTCGTCAATGTGTTTCAGTAACACACAAACTTCGGCATCAAGTAAATTGCTCGATAATCCTCTTACTTTGATTGCCCTGAATATTTTATTGAACCAATTCGATTAACGAAGGAGTTAGAGAGATACCTACAGAGAGAGGAAAGGGTGGAATAAATATAACTGCGGGTTAATACTGGGAACAATATATATATGCGGTTAATTGAAGTGCTTTTTAGTGGAAGTTAATCCTGGTTTAATTTATGCAGCGATTCGGATCAATGGTCGGGCTTGGGAATGTTTATTTTAAATGAGGTTCTGAATATTTTTTGGTAACCTACTGTTTTATAATGCGGGTTGGTTTATGTTTAAATAATGTTTATAAATATTTGTAAATTATTTTTTTAAAAGGTTTTTGTAACATCATCTATCAAACCATTTTTTAACTACAATTGGATCGGCTTCTAGCGTTGTTGGATGCAGCTGATTACCAGTATTTTATATGACCCTGTACGTCTGGGTTCTGGAAATTCCAGAACCCAGACGTACAGGGTAATGTGATACCTCTTGTTTATAAGGGGTCGCCAAGTTTATCAACAGCAAAAATAGTTTAAAAAATACTTAGTATTTGAGATCGATACTATATACACTTTTTTTTTTTGGCGGGTGGAAAATCATCAAATAATCTCCCGCTCTTGGGCAGAGCGAAAGGGAGTGTCAGATTTCTACTGACTAAAAACCACCCATGTTCCTTCTAAGCCCTTTATGTCGAGGCCACGGTATCTCTTGCGAACAACCCGCAGCCCCGACGGGCATTGGTCCTTGCGAGCCCCTTCCATCTGTATATTCTCACATTGCAAACACTACGGGTTTGGTCATTTCCATGTATTCTGTAATTATTTCTACTATGACTGTGTTACTGACACACTGTAACGTATACCTACATAATGATTGATACTACGATTTATGATTCTAAAGGAACACTACGACGAATTACTTAATTGAAAATGTTCAATATCGCGATGTACGGAACTTCAAAACCTTGCTGTGACGAATACATATTTAATATTTGTTTTTCTGTTTGTTTCAGGCGATGAATTCATATTCCGCGACACATTCGGTGGCATCAGTCTCATGTTTGCAGCCAACCAAAGCTCCAAAACACTTATGCCGAACACTACGTTTGTAAGTAAAACTATTTATTAACATCATGCCTGTTATATTAATGACAATAATATCCGTGGTGCTAAGCAACTGGGCTTATCCCAGTTGTATACGTCCCTGCGTGCCTATTGGCTTTGTTTTGTTCTGTCTCCTGCTGATATGGAGGGAAGTGGAAATTATGTTTTTCCTACTCCTCCGCTATTATTTTCTGATTAATTTCGTTGCGGGATCCAAGACAGTTAAATCGTTTCTCTGGGACTTCGTCGGGGTTCATTGTCTCGGCGTTTTCTTGTGGTCGCCACTGTTGATTCTGGCTAACAGGAGTTACAGTGGTTTAGAAATAGTGTGGCGGGCTTGTCCCATCACGCCTGTAATCCCTGAAGTGTTAGACGGAGGCTGAGAGGCGTAGCAACTTAATAGTTCCCCTACATTCCGCGAGCTATATTAAAGTACCAAGTAATAGGTTGCAAGCCTATTGCCATTAACCGGGCACAAATCCAGACTTCGTGGCTGCTACTGAGACATTCCTGATAGAAGAACCCAATAACACTTTGCCCGACCTGGGATTCGAACTCAGGACATCATGCACAGCAGTCGCGCTTGCTACTACAAGGGGCAGGCAACGAGGTAGTCTAGGTGTAACGTCGAAACGAAAACAAGGATATTTATATATGTATTATCACTTATTATAGAACTATTACAGATTAGATCCAATACGATGCTATAAGACACAAAAAAGGACAATATAAAAATGTAAAATTTAATTAAAACCTATAGCTAAACAATACAAAACATACTGCCCCAAAAAAAAGAGTGTTATGTTTTTTCAATTACGATTTGCGCCCTTTGAACTAATTTCGGCAAGATATCATCGTCTTAATCAGTCTATAACAGTTCACTGCTGGATATAGGCTTCTGCCAGTCTCTCATAGCACGGCATTCAACAAGAAGGTACTCAGCCATTCTCATGTAACTGATACTAGTCCACATATCTAACACGTTTACCCAAACTCCAATATTCATATTCATACGTCAGTAGTCTTCAGAAATGACTTGTAAGCAATTCATACGTCGTCAGTAACTTTAAGGAATGTCTTCTATGTCATGCATCTCTAGTACATTTGTATGTATAGTCAGTTTATACAATATATCCGTGTTGTATAATGTATATGTCAATACTAGAACAGTTACTATATAAACGATACAAGAGACTTTCATTTAATATTTCTATGGAAACTGTGCAAGCAATCGAACGAAAGCAACAAAAAGTTGAACTTAATTTTCAGCTCTTAACAGAAAATTATTAAACAGCATGAAAAGCAAAACCCGGACACAAAAGAAAAATAAACACGAAGCAAGCGAGCGAGCAAGTCAAAACCAGCACTTCAGTTTAACTAGTCAATTATCGCTGAAACAAAACACTCGATTTCAGTACAAAACTGTTTTCAATGAACTGAAAGTAGTCGAAAACAGCAAGGTCACTCAATACCCTAAGTGTCAGGGACAGGGCCATGAAATAAATTGATGTCCGGCCAACAAGTGGCTCCAGGGGGTGTGAAGAGGGGTGAAAGGGGGGCGTTCCGATCCATTGCCTCCTTGTGTATTCGATGGAAAACTTATTTTTGCAACGTACGCCCGATTGAGTTAACATATTGCGGTATTGGCGGGCGCCTGTTTATTTTTGGAGCTACTTTTTTGGTATTTGTGTGATATTATTGGGTCAGAAGGTCTGAGTCTGAGTATGAGTGTGAAGAAAATGAGATGCTTTAGATAGTTGCAAAGTATCACATGGCTTTAAACGACTAAACGATGCTTGGTACAACAAACCAAAGCCTCCATTGTTTCTTACCCTATGAGGCCAGACCAGTCCCGTGATTAAACTTGTCGTACTGTACGGATTAGAATGCTGGGCTGTGAAAAATATGGGTTAAAAACGGTTGCACGTAGTGGAAATAAGAAGGTTGAGATGGATGTGTGGAGTGACAAGAATGAATAAACTATGAAATTAGTATATAAGAGGAAGCTTGAAAGTGGTCCCTGTTACAGAAAAAACAAAGAAAGTCGTTTGTATTGGTATAATCATGTAATGGAGAGGGATGAAAGAGAGAGCGTATGAATATAGGTCATATAGGTCAAAGAAAAGAACGATGAATTGTGTGAAGAATAGATAATATAAACGATAACAAAGAGAGTAACTGGTGCCGAGAGGTCTGACAGGGGAGAATGAAAAAACGTATTGCGGTGACAACAAGTATAATAAGACAAGTGTAAGATGATGATGAAGCCTAGACCTTTAGGCCAGTCACTAAGCGGGGCGCAAGTAGTGTGTTACGGGATTTATAGCCCACACTTTCCCAGATAAGAGCCCTGAATCTCAGCAGTCGGAACACTATAAGTTGATCTTGCTTATGTTAATCAACACGAAGTCAATGAATGTGTTGAAGACTGTTAAGACCGCTTCTCTCAACATCAACTCTCAACTTCTATTCATCTTTGTTTCGTAGTTCCAATCGATCGTTGTATTTTATTCTTTTTTCCTATTACATTTTATACAGTCCACTACACATTTAATTTTGTTCCACCACGACCTATCGTCGCGATCAAAGACAAACCTTTTAAAGTTTAAGTCAATAGGAGACAACATAAACGTTCCCTCCACCTTCTTCCCAGACAGAGCGGATCCATTATTACCACACACAAAAAAAGATTAACAGACACCACAAAAAGGTATCACAATGTAAACAAGAGTTTCGTAATTGAAAACAATTACAGCCAGACCAGCCCTAGCCACACAACTAAACTGCTTGGCCACAACTTACACGATCAAGTGAAATGCGTGTTGTAACCTTAGACAACATGACGACACGCCTGTAGTAATCCCCAAATTGTTTGGCAAAAAGGTGCACCTAATTGTACACTCACATTTTGCTACTTATGTAGAACCCGCCGTATAATAGGCGGTAAGCTTATTGTCATCACCACAAATTCAGTCTCCGTGGCTGCTACTGAAAAAATCTTAATGGAAAATCCAATGTGACTTTAATCAATATAAACGACGCCGTTTGGTTTTCCAATACAAATTCACTAGTATATCAATAGCCCTATCCCGTAAATGTCATCAAAAACCTAAAAAAACATGCTGCACATTACTTACATAAAGAAAACAAATAAAACGCGCTTTGTTCGCAAATCGCGTCCAAGTCACATCACCTGAGGTCGTGAACGACTCGCAACTAAAATAAACACGCCCAAAAGGCTGAAAGCTACCAACTAGGGTTGTCACTTCACAGTCGACGTAAACAAACGGAGACATTGGTCGTGGCGGTCGCAATACAATTACACTGTCGGGCAAAAGCTAGTGAAACGTCTCGCCAGTGTAATGGGTGGTTCCGCAAGTGTAATTTTGTATGTAAATGAAACTTTCTGGAAATATTGTCGGGAAATCTTGCCGTGTTTTATTTTACACGTGATTTTTTTGTTTACTGAATATTTCTGGGCCCCTTTTTGGGAGCTGAGACCTGAGCTAAAGGACATTCTGTTAAGAATGATGAAAAGTGTTTTGAAATCTTAGTATGTTACGTAAATCCTGTTTTCTTTTGTTTTAAAATCCACTAACACTAGATAGGCTGTCTAAACTTTTGTTTGGGATCAAAAGCTGGTAACAGCTTAGGGCCCTATTACTATCCCTGCGTCGTTTATATGTCTGTCAGTCATAGGGATATATAATCTCTAAAATAGTAAATATTTGGCCAGTTTTTATCATCACTGACGACTTGTAACGGTGGCCATCATCCATGAAAAATCTTTCTATGAAAAAAAAAATCGTTTACGTTTTGACCGTCTTAATTTTTGAGCACACCCAACCTAACCCTCCTAACTTAACCAGTCAATAGCATTTGCCTTACTTATTCCCCTGTTTTCCACTCTTACAGACCACTGGAGAAGTAAATTATGACGCAAGGAGTCGCGAGAAATTCGGTGAAGCGAATATTACTTTGGTACCGTGTTTTGCGACCAATTTCGGGATTTTCTCTTTTGGGGACACACTTATTATTACTTTTTTATTCATATTTGGAACACAGGAGCTCGTGGCTTAAGAGGAGCTCGTGGCTTAATAAGAACTGCCACTCGGGTCGATCTGTAGGTAAAGCTGTGCTTTCCTAGGTCGGTCGGTGGATGGGTGACCGCCTGACATACCGAGTTTCCTCCGTGCCTGGAAAGCACGTTAAACAGTTGGTCCCGGCTGCCATATATAGAGCTTTGGCAGTCGTTACAGGTAGTCAGTGACCTGAAATTCTGACATCCAGTCTTACCAAAGAGTATCTTATTATAGGTAATACACAACCCAACCCAACCCAGCAACCCTGTTAATACTAGGGTATTAACTGGGTTGTCCACAACCCAGTTAATACTAGGTAATACGACCTCCAGGTCAGGTAGGCAGTCGCTCCATGTAAAATACTGGTACTCAGCTGCATCCGGTTAGACTGGAAGCCGACACCAACATAATTGGGAAAAGGCTAGGCAGATGATGATTTGGGACACATAACATAACGGTGAGGTGCATTGTAGTACATTTACGTTTACATTATTTATTTCATCATCATTTCAGCCGAAAGACGTCCACTGTTGGACATAGGCCCCCCCTAAGTGTCGCCATATTGGCCGGTCCCGTGCGTATCGCATCTAGAGGATCCCCCTGTTTATTTGTAATTAAGTATTCGTAATTAAGGCGAACCCATTGTTCAAATCCCTCTGAATACAGGTACACATAAAAGGGGAATTTGGTCGTATTTTCATCTCGATTCGAGAAATATAATAAGTAGCAGAATCCAGTTAAACATTCCTTAAGACATCACGAAATTAGGTACTTATTCTAATTTCTTATGAATTAAACAATATGAATTTCGATATGATCATTAAAAACATAATAGGTACCAGCAAAGTATTGTGTAACAAAAAACTTTTCCCATCACTTTATCATTGTTAATTCTGTTTAAAATCGTATAATTTTCATCTGATGTTCGCCCATTCTTTGGAAGTCCATTAAAAATTATAATAATCTCATTTTCTTCGAGTTTTTGATGACCACTTAATTTTATTTGTAAAACATTACCATGAACATTCTATATGATAGCCAAGAAGTTACTCACATATCTTTAAAGGAGGTTAACATAGAACTTTTTAACCCCGTTTGGACATGTCATTTTCGCCCTTGTGATCCCTTCTCATTTCCTGACCTCCATCATAAATTGACATGTGCTTAAATTACCCTGAAAGAAGGTATACGGAACCATAGGATGTTTGACTTTTTATAGAAGAGAAAATGATTTTGGGTAGACCCCGCGTCATACTAAAGCTAAGGGTGGGTTGCACCATATTACTATAACGATAACCAAACCGTAACAAGCCATAAAAGCATTAAAAAAGTATAATTTGATGGCTTGTTACGGTTTGGTTATCGTTATAGTAATATGGTGCAACCCACCCTAATAGTCGCGAGAATACGCGATTGTCGCATTCAAACCAAATGTCACTTATTTGTTCACGGCACGGCCGAACAAAATAGAAAGAAAGAAAAAGTATTTATTATGCACACATAAAACAAAACTAAATGATACAATAAAACAAAATAAATTAATATATAACTAAATAAAATGTAAATTACAAGAAAAGCTTAAAAATAAGACATACATTCAAACAGGCTCCTATCTCAGCATGGTGCTGTGGTATTTAAGACAAAGTCACAGCGCTGGTATTCTGATGGGGCCCAAAATGAACCCGAACGGTCATATTTGCGCGAATGAGGAAAATGTCGTGAGGAAAGTTTTTAGTGTGAATGTGGGTGTTTATATAAGAGTAGAGGAAGACTAAAGAAACGATGGATGAACTGTGTAAAGGTTGATATGGCAAGAAAGGAGTTGCCTGATGAGATGTCGAGTAATAGAGAAGTATGGAAGAAGAAGACATGCTGCGACGACCACAAAATGAATTGGGATAAGTTCAAGGGAATGATGATGGTCATGTATTAGAATAGAATAATATTTATTTCTGTGTATGGTAGGTACAAAGATCTTCATATAAAACAGTATCACATACACCACCGTTGCCGGTGTAGAAATATTAAATTATTTGACTAAGTGGCCAAGTTCTAGACCGCAACAATAGAATCGCAACGACCACTTCGATTTGGACGCTTTGTTACAGTTATACCTACCTAATTACGCCGGTTAGCTTGTCCTATTAACAATATATATTCCATTGTTAGTGATATCCTAAATTAGTCAATAAAGCCCTGATTGATTTTATTACACGCTTGTTACGTTGAACAGTTATCTATTAATAACCAGGTGTAATCAAATTAATAAGGATGGGTGGTTTTTGTGAAATAAGATACTAATTGGGAGCTTCTTTGATGTTAAAGAAAATACGCGTGGCTTAACCTTTATTTGAATATACTGGTAAACATTACTTAACATCACACCAATAATCCTCGAAGGGTTAGGCAGACGTGGAGACGTGTACATAATAGTACACCCACTAGTTATGTTTAAGTCCCATTAGTCCCATGGATTAGGGAAAGGGCCCTTTGGACATCAACCGGGCACAAATCAAGACTCTGTGGGTGCTACTAAAGAAATTTCTGATAGAAAACTCAATAAATTTTTGCTCGACCCGAGAATCGAACCCAGGACCCCATGCTCAGCAATCGCTCTTGCGACCACACGACCATCGAGGCAGTCAAATGAAACGTTTTTATCGTCGTTTAAAATATCTGTTTGTTACGAAATTATCATAGTTTACAGTTTTCTTTGCGCAAATTCCGGAAAAGCAAAAGGAAATAGTGTGTGTGTCTCTACTTCAAATCAAATTTTAAAAAAATCGAATAAAACTGCTTTTTTGTAATAATAGTAATTTTATACCTAACACATTATGATCTAAGTATCAGTTCTATAGAATTTCGCTGGATAAATTAATTTTACCTTGTATTTGCCGGCCCCAGCTTCAACGAACACACACCTCGTCAAAAATTCATAAAAAAATCCTCCATCTCTGTTTACCCCACTAAGTATAATCCCTCTTCCTTCTAACTTAAGGTTTTTACATTAAAACTTATCTTGTTTATCCCTAATTGAATATTTTCTGTTTGTTTAGGACCTAAGCCGTGAAAGGAAGTTTGTTAACATTTTTAATTTCGTTCCATCCCCGTGTTGTCAAGAAATAGTTAACAAAGAATGGTAATGAGACGCCTTAGTAGAAAATTACTTTTACTTACTTCGTGTCGTTGAAATATTTTCAATATTAAGAGTTTGACATGGGGAGTGATGTTCAATTCCGCTATAAATTATAAACGTGTATATAGACTATTGAATATATTTTTATAACATGTTATTTTATACGTACGTTATCAGAGGAGCTCGTGGCTTAATAATAACTGCCACTCGGGGCACAGGATTTAACACCCCACTCTGAAAGTCATTCAAAGACTACAAGATCCTTTAAATAAATAAAATTAAAATAAATTGTGTTTTATTTCAGGCAAAAATACCCATAATTAGAGAATTATACTAACCACAAAAAGCACAGAAATCAATAAAACATCATAGCAAAACTCATTCGACGAATACATACACATTAAAAATCAATAAAATGTCAATAATAAATAAAAATCATAATAACGTTCCAAAATTACGAACACATAAAAATGTCATCAAAATATCAATAAAATGTCAATAATAAATAAAAATCGTACTAACATTCTAAAAGTAAAAAACACATTAAAATATCATTAGAAATAGTAAACAACAATAAAATTCATTAAACTGGTCTTTAATGAATTTTATTGATGTTTACTATTTCTCTCTATTCATTTTCTGTTCCCGCTTAGGTGAACAGAAATCCAGTGCACAAATATAGGGCTTGTCAGGTTGCACGAGACAACCCTTTTTTATGATGGGTGAAAAATCATCAAATGACCCCTCCCGCTCTTGGGCAGAGCGAAAGGGAGTGTCAGACTTCTACTGACTAAAAACCACCCATGTTCCTTCTTAGCCCTTCGTGTCGAGGCCACGGTATCTGCGAACAACCCGCAGCCCTTACATTAAGAAATGAAAATTGTACTCAACTTCTCTGGCACTAAAATGTTCTTATCTGGCCACTGTATAACTCCTTATTCCCTAGTCACCTCTTAAGAAACTCGCGGAAAGACCAGACTTTGCTTTACTTAAGAAACCTTATTTTAATGTCATACCTACCACGTACCTACCTTTTACATGAGACTTATACATAACTGGTGAAATGTAAGTGTAGTTTTTGTTAACTTTTCCCCACACTAGGAATTTCTTCTGTATCGTGGGTGCGTTCACAAACATTTAAACTCACATACAAACAAATACCCAGACCCGAAACAACTATCTGTGTGCCATAAAAATATTTGTTCCCCTTCGGGAATATCAGGCGTGAAATTATGTAATGTGAACAGTGAACATGGTAGGTGACCTACCTACGAGTATCTAGATATAATCTTCTGCCATGTAAATTAATGGGTATGTAATCGAAGGTGACTCCCTCGTTCGTCTTGGGGTCGACTGTTGAACATAACAGGGATTCTCAGGCAAAGTGCTATTGGTGTTTTTCCATCAATTTTCTTTCAATCAACTCCTCTATAGTAGGACACCTTTTGTCTGCAAAGGGTTAGAACCTTTGCAGATAACAGGTCTCCTACTATGACGTCTTAGAACAGTCCTAACTTAATTTTATTCCAGTGTAGAAACGTGACAGAAATATACAGGATGTCGGCGCCATCTCTTTTCCACACTGGATTAGGAATAAGTTAGGACTGCTTTAAGACGTCATGGTAGCATGTAACGTTATGTAATCGTTGTTGCTAAAACCAGATTTTCGCAAAACATTCTCGACGCAATAAAAATTCCACTACACACACTATCACTACTAAAACCTAAAAAAACAAACTATTCAATAGAGTCCTCGTAAAAGCACCAAGACCAATCTATTCTCTTTCTGTCGTACTAAATTTGTATTAAGCTAAATTCCACCAGATGGTCCCTAATGAAGATTTCTGCTTCAATTCTGTCTGTACCATTGACAGTAATAAATCGCACCTGCCGAGCCTTATTAGGTGGTACTGCTTTTTTTTTCCTTTATATTACTTTTGATCTTATTAGGTTTACAGCCTAATACTGTTCTGGTAAAATGAGAGATGCCGAAGCTCAATATAAATGTCGCACCGTATGATTCGGGGGATATTTTTTAGAAAATGATTACTAATATGGCCGGTTTAATCCTTGAATGGACGGAGAGGGAGACGAAAACCAAGGAAACGATAGATGGATGTGTTGTGTGAGGAATTATATGAAAGTGATTTCTTATTATGAAAATCATATCATAATAATCATTACCATATCAATGAAAGAATTTCATATCATAATAAGAAATTACTTTGTTATCATAGAAAAAGATTTTGAACACTCAAAGATAACAAAATTAAATACTATGGCTAAAACCCGAGTCGGATGCGGCATGAAATTCGTTCACACCGCTTGTCTCAACTAACTTGTATGGAGCTGTTCAAACTACCGTCAATAGTTGCCTGACTTCCTAGTCTCAAAAAATTGTGCGAAATCTACTTTTGTGTGGTCAGAGGTTGTTAATCCTTGCAATGTATTTTTATCAATAAAGATCAAAGCTAACTGCGGCACTCAGAGACATTTAATGATTACTTAAACAGGCACTTAGTAATGATTTGACATACCTTTGTATGACAATACTGTCAAAACCTTTACTAAGTAATGGTCTAACTAATCATTAAAGGTCTCTGAGTCCCGCAGTCAGAGACGTTTAATGACTACTTAAGCCGTCACTTACATCCGTATTCAGAGACGATAAATTATTACTTACGCCGTCATTAAAGTAAAGGTTTTCTATGTCAATCGTCTCTGACTGCCGCACTCAGAGACCTTTAATGATTACTTAGGCTATCACTTAGTAAAGGTTTTGACAGTTTTGTCATACAAAAGTATGTCAAATCTTTACTAAGTGACGGCTTAAGTAACCATTAAATATTTCTGAGTACCGCAGTTAGTGTCAGTCGTTTCTTCCTCAAACCGTACTTAACCAATCAATTGCAAGTAACATACCAGGACAACATAAACACAAAGGAGTCTACTCAAAACCGTCATAAACCAAAACAGCCTTGAAGACAAATAAATACCATAACAATATAACAACACGACCGTGAATCGATTGAAACCAATTTGGTAACATCGTTACCTACCTGTTTTACGATGCTCTTTATAGACGTAGGCATCGGTTCTCGTTTCCTGGTATCGAATATGGCGTATAATTCGATACTACCCTCTAATACGGGTATCGCGTGTCGAATGACATGCGAATTACTGGTGAATGTTGACACAGTATAACGGAATACAGTAGGATAATGGTTTGTTTGTGGGCTGCGAATTTGAACTGTGATTGTGCAAGGTAATTGGGCTTTGTGAAAAGGTTTTTGATGTTAAAATTGTTAAAAGATGCAATAAGTTCGGTCAGAATTTCGTATTCGCACAGACACGTATACAACATTTTGTGGGTATCATTCTTCATAAATATACGTCAAAAAAGCAACAAATAAGATATTTTTCATGCATCGTGGTCTGAATAATATAGTGACAACCGACACATGCATCTGATATTTAATCAATAATCAGTTACAATATTACTGTTTAATTATTCTGAATTTATTTTATGTGCAGCTAATCGTTTTATTTCGGCAATACTTGAAGAATGAAAAAATAGACACTAAACATACAACACATAACAAATAATAAGTACTACTTAATTTTATTGTAAAGAACGGTAGTGACGAAACATCGTTATTCGTGGGTAGGACCAAATTTTATCCATTATCAACAAAATTTAAACTGGATCATATTTCGAGAACAATATTAGGAGTGAGAGGATACCATCGAGAAATCTCACGAATTCGAATTAGCTGCCATAATTATTTAATATCATTATCATTGGATCACTAAATCGCGTGATAAGCCATACTTAACTAACCCCATACCATTTGTTTCAGAGGGTGCTAGAACCAGCCTCGTTCACCGTGTCCGCCGACCGTCGGTTCCTACTGCTCGCTCAGAACATTCGCAAGATTCACACGCACTCATACCTCGCACGGTACACTGTGTACGATATATTGACCACGTGAGTACTTAGCCTTGTTTATACATATAAAAAACCAGCCAAGTGCATGTCGGACCACCAATTCATACCAAATTACAGGTTTCTAGTACCAAGAATCTTTGAGCTATAGTGCGGACAGACGGACAGACAGAAAGACAACCGGACATGGCGAAACTATAAGGGTTCCCCGCGTGGCAAATTGTATACTAAAACCTTCCTCGAGAACCACTCTTTCCATTAGTGGAAACAACATGAAATTCGTTGCAGTAGTTTTTGAGTTTATCGCGAAGAGACAGACAGAAAGACGCGGTGGAGGACCTTGTTTTATAATATGCAGTGATAGCAATCCCTTCTTGCTTCGCGGCGCCTAAAACTATTTTATCTTTCAAACTGGATAAACCATACATATTTAAAAAGTTATACTGACACAGCCAGAAGGCGTCGCTTCGTGGGAGAGGTCTTTGGCCTGTAATGGGGTGAGTCAAGTATTCACAAAGTTTCATTGCAATCGGTTGAGTGATTTCGGCGATTGGCGTGTCCGAACATAGTGAAACGTGACACCTTAGTGCCTGTCGGGGCTGCGGATACTGCGGCTTCGAACACAAAGGGATAAGAAGGAACATGGGTGGTTTTTAGTCAGTAGAAGTCTGACACTCCCTACCGCCCCGCCCAGAGCGGGAGCAGACATTTAGTGATTTCCCACTATGTTTCCCACCCTCCAAAAAAAAAAAAAAGGGGTGAAAACATTGTGTGAAGCACACCTTAGTATTAAGAGAACAAGACACCATAATTATGTAGTAATAGCATTGTGTTAATGTGCAGCCAAGAATGCAACTCATATTTGACATATCTATATAATTGACTTAGCAGTGGAGGCTCAATGGCCCGCCATGCTCTAGAACAAAAACCCTCGTGACGTCCACCATTCGACGTGGTGGATAATGACCTACTACCCTCTTAAGGAGTCTCATTATAGGCTGATTTATTTATACAGAAAAAAAATTGATCCAATTCCTGCCTAAAACACGCTAAGAATGTAATATGGTTTTTTTACATTCTTTCAATAAATAAGTAGTCATTTCTCATATATTTAGTTTCATATGCTGAAAGAATGAGTATGAATTAGTTATGTCTCTAGGAAGAGCACAGCTTGGGCCAAGTTTTGTGTATGAATGTGTTTTCAAAGTATACTTTCAGTCATTACTCATATATTTAGTTTCATATGTTTAAAGAATGAGTATGAATTACATACAATCACACCTCTAATGGCCTAAGGGTTCGGCAGTGGTATAATTATGTTATCCCGTGTAATAGAGGGCGAGCCTATTGCCATCTACTGGGCACAACTCCGTGTTACGACTAAAAAAATCTTGATGACACCAAATTACGCTTTGCTCGACCCGAAAATCGAACGCGTCATGCTCAGCAGTCGTGCTTGTGAACACTTGACCAACGAGGCAGTTGAGTTATTAAAAAGAACCTCCTCCTTTTTGAAATCGGTTAATAACAAAACATAACGCAGCAGTACCTACAGCTGCAGTAGTAAACTTATTTCTCTAGCTATTACATATGCATAGATGACTGGTCCTCGTTAAATCGTATAAAGTTAAATTATTTTGGGTTCCGCAAGAAAATAATTGGGCACACTACGTGTAACAAAAAAAAACTATTGGACAAAAAAACGACTTCAATAAAAACATCGAAAATTACTTGACCTTTGGAAATTCGTGTCTTTGTTTAATTGATTGTCTTTTCGCCAGCGACTTCCGAAAGTAAAATTATTTACGACTTTTTTTGTGTTTTTTTTAGAAATCGAGGTTTTTTTTTACTAAAGAGGTTTTTGTCTATACTCCGGGTTAAACACCTAATTACTTTTACTTTAACATTTTTATTTTTAAACACCCAAGTATGCTCCATCCTTTAATAAAATATTACCCAGTACACACCACGTCTCAGTATCGCAGCATAAACTAATTAATTATTAAACAAAATGAACAAAGAGCTAACGAGCTCACAAAAGTTGAAGGTCACTAAAACTCCCGTTAATTTGCTGTGCTATTAGTCTTTTTGGACGACTCACTTTTTGTTCAGCGCGTAGTTATTAACTGGGGGAGGTGGGGGGTTGTGATCAAAAGTTGGTAATTAATACTTATTTAGAGGTAGTGTTACAAAATTGTTTTAACATAATACGAGATTTATACATAACGTCTGTGAAAGGTGTACCTATTACTACACCCACATTTATAAGAGGTGAGTATAGACTCACCTCTTATAAAACTAGTTCTACTGCACAGTCCTACGATAGAACTAGTGGGAATCTTTTTTCCCACTAGTTCTACGATTCAAGGTGGTACAAAATCGTACAACTAGTGGAAACAAAAATTCCCACTAGTTCTACTGGTCCTATTAAAGAATTTATAGTAGAACTAATGGGACTTTTCGTTCCCACTAGCTCTACGATATAAGGGTGTTACAAAATCGTAAAACCAGCGGGACAAAAGTTTGTCATTCGTTCTATCACACAGTTTAGGGTACAACTACGGCACAAACTACCAGGAGAATGGAAGTAGGAAGGAGGTATTGTAATCTTTAAATCAAATCTAAATTATCCTAATACCATGTACTTTGAGAAAGGCATGTAGATTTGATTTATTAGACATGTAATACGATTCAACACAAGTTTCTCACGGACTGACAGACGGACGGACGGATGGACGGACAGACGGACAGACGGACGGACAGCGAAGTCTTAGTAATAAGGTCCCGCTTTTACTCTTTGGGTACGGAACCCTAAAAATCGTACGTACAGAATTGTTCTCACATGCCTTTAATTTTTAACACACTCATACTGATGTTCACTTCGCGCCCTCGATGTGTCTATAGTCTATTCAAATCCTTGTTTCTATTTGATGATAATAATTGCTCTTAAACCTGATGCCTTAGGAGCCGTTCTATACCGTTCTCTTGCCCGTATTCCAATACATTTTGGGTTTGCCGGTCGGCGCCGCATGGCTTTTTCACTTTGCTCCTAAACCAATGTATGTACTCGTAAGTTACAATAATGAGTAAGCGAATATTCGTTATGTTGGTTTCAGAATAACTAGTAGCTGTAAATTAGCTTTTATTTAGAGTTGTAGCGCCAAAATGTAATGTATTCGTGGTTTTTAAAGTTTTCAAAAACTTATATTTGTTTACATGTTTGGAAACCACATCGCGGACGTAGTATAAGAGAACTTCTTGCTCTCCACGCCTACCGGTATAAAAACTGTAATATTTCAAAATTCATTATCTATTCAAGAGTTCGCGAGCGCTCTCCTTAGAATTTTGTTTCTTATATGTCTGTGAATTATGTAATGAAACATCTGTTCTTGAATTTTGAAGAATAAAGGGATGTATCCTTACTAATTACTTATAATTTATAAATGAGAAAGCGAGACTGTTTGTTACTTTTTCATGCCTAAACCACTGAACCGGTAATCCTAAAATTTATGGCGCCACGTGTCTTTCGAATTGAAGTGTAATTATTATTATAGAAAAACTTTTGTACTTTTATATCTGACCCCTCGTATTAAGAAGATGAGGGCCAAGTGGTGTGAGAAGAGGGGTCAGATAATGCTGGGCACTGACTGTCCTATTCTAAATTTCTGACGAGCGAATGTGGCGTGGTTTAGCAGGTGCGTTTATATATTGATCTGGTTCTGTGATCCTGAGAGACTAGTGCGTTCTGGTCAGGGCTAGATAGACAGATTCAGTCAGAGATAGATCCTTTAGTTTATATCATACTATAACAATTGTAGGTAATATTACCAATTAGTTATTCACGAAAATGTGGTTCATCCACACGAATGCGATATGGGAATAAAAACACAGCCCCAAATAAAAAATCACCATTCCTTTCGTAAACAATAAACAAACCGCTAGCCTTGCATCAATATTTTAAAACCAGTTTACATATAAATCAAAAAAATATTGCTAACCAATAAATCTCTTCCACATTCATGAAACCCTGGTACCTGGTTACAAATAGCCACCATTATGCACGGGGTAACAATTGAAAAACGTGAAAAATTGACTCTATGTTCCGAGGAACGAGCTTTGAAAACTGAGTAACAAATTGCTTTTCAATGTGCTATGTTAGCTACAACATTTATTTTAAAAGAACTCTTGTTGGTGCTTCTGGGAACTTGGTAGAAATAATGATGACATTATTTCAGTGTTATTTGGTTGTGTTATTATTGTAAATTCTATTGATTGTTTAAGGGTAAGAACGGGGTAGGTACGGACAAAATTATATGGTAAGGGCCCTCCCTTCCCCCTCCCTTCTCGGAACAATCTAAATACATACATATACATTTATTTAATCGTAGTAAAGTTACTGTTAAAGTCTAAAAACACAAACCATTTAATTTAGTTAAATCACAAAAATACTTTTAAATATCAAAATTTAACTAGGAATTGGAATAGATCCGAGCGCTAAAGCTCAATATGGTGACCTTTATATCTACGTACATCATAATATATTTACAATTAGAGACTCTAAAACTAACCTCTAACTGTCGAATTTCCGACATAGTACCGTCACCTTACTGCAAATCAAACCTTAAACAAATCAATACCAGTACTAACGAAAACATCAACGCCAACTCATGGACAATAGTCATAAACTTCAACACAAACCACAAACAGACAACTCGATCCCAAATCGATCCACACAAATCTCAACTCTAATGATAAATCCCACAAGTACCAAACTCGTTGATAGTTGGTTAGTTTGTCACAACAACTTGATGGCTAATGGCCACAAAGACTTATTGTTTGCCGAATAGATTGCTCGAATTTGATTTAAACTTTGGATCGATTATCAAAGCTAACGGCCTTTTGTCTGGACATAGAGTAGATAATACAGAAGATCGAGTCCATAACTCAGTCTCGTAGTGACGCAGTCCACAGCTGGACATTATTCCCCTCGGATTCAACTATGATATGTTTTTTTATATGGAAGGATACGTGCTAAGGATGTGTGCTATGGATGTGTGCTATAGATGTGTGCTATGGATGTGTGCTATGGATGTGTGCTATGGATGTGTGCTATGGATGCGTGCTATGGATGCCTGCTATAAGTGTCCATGGAGTTTCTTGCCCGTTCTTCTCCATAGAGATCTACGCTAGGGAATGGGCAACTACAGTACTTTCACAAGTTATTATGCCTTGTGACTGTGACTGTAGCTTAGGAGTGCAATGCGTCGTCCCGGGGGTTGCTGCGTCGGGTTGCGCGTCGCCGGATGTCTGCGGCGGCGAGTGCTGTGGGTGCGGGGGCGCGCGGCGGCTCGTGCCGTGGCGGTGGGTGCGTGGGGCTCCGGGTCGCGGGGTGGCGGTTGCGTGTTGCGGCGTGCATTCGTTGTTCCGTGATTTGGAGTCTCGTGCATTCGTTGTTGCGGTGTGCGTCGCTGCGTGCTTTCGTGCTCGCAGTGTTCGTTGTTGCGGGCATTCGGCGGCGTGTGGTTCGGCGTGGTGGCTTTCGGGATGACGTATTGCACTCGTAGTTTAGTTTTATGAATTGTTCTTCTGACATTCAAAAGTACCAGTAATGGTTTAATTGAAATAAATGCTTTGACTTTGACTTTGACTTTGACTTTCACGAGTGGTGTAGTTATGTGCAGAGCAGAGTACCTACAGTATTACCGCCCTCGCCGCTTCCCTACTATCGATACATCGCATAGCTCGAACTGCGCATCTTCCTCGCGCAGCTACTTTGCGGCGGCGCATCGTTCTTAGCACATCTTACTCGCACCGCTACATAGCTTAGTATCAGTGGAACGGTCACATAGTTTCACAGCTTAGCTATTACATTTTCGCAGCATTCGCATAGCACATCTCTGGTGGAAAAGCAGCATTAACGCCGGAAATTAAAAATGTATCTCAATTTACGGCACGGATGGCGCTGTGGCTCAAGCAGTTGACTATTGCGCTACGTGTCGCGGGTTCGATCCCCGCACGAAACGAATATCTGTATGGCCTACATATAGTTATTTCGGGTCTGGATATTTGTGTATGTGAGTTTAAATGTTTGTGAACGCACCTACGATATTCATTACAGGGGAAATTCTTAGCGTGGGGCAAAGTTTTCTCTCTTTTAGAGAGCCAATCAACCAACAAGCATCCATCAAAGACCGCGTATTCAGATTGAAAATTTTGTAGGTATCTACTTACAAAATTTTCAATCTGAATATTTCACCTACATAATTATTTTTCTGAGTCGTAACATTGTGCCTGTTTTATATCGTTACACTGAGCCTTCTGTATCTTACTACTCCATGACTTGTATTTGGTTATTTCTCTTCTCCATTATGCCCCAACAAAAGAAACTTTTTCATGCTTTAAAAGTATTTCAAAGCCCGCGGTTTCGTGTTTTGTGAATTGCCTTTTTGTATCCGATTTGAGTCGATTGGTAAAAGGATGTTCTTTATCGATCTGAATTGCGTTGCGGAAGGTAATTACTAAAGTTTTGTTGAATAAAGCTTTGGGTTGTAAACGTTTGTGTTTCGTAATGTTTTTTTTGTAATATGTTAAAGGGTAAAAGTAATTACTTAGTAACTGTAATATAAAATCTGATCTATAAGATCTGATTTTATATTCATGCTGCAAGTGCGTAATCTCTATTGTTAAAGGAATGGTCAGAAACTATTCTGAAAACTCATAGCTTATGTCACTTATATAAAATCACACCTTATCCATTTTGTTTTCGAAACCGTTGTTGCATCTAAATGTTTTGTAAATTCTCGTATGTACGAGTACATAATAAAATTTCAGAAGTACCTATAACAAACATAACAGTACAGCAGCCGTAATCGCAGGTACCAGGCGAGCATAAAACCTAATATGTTCATAAATCGGGCCTTTAACACTACGTTCGGTGTACTAAGGTATTTTGCTAGAATATACAAGACACGTAAAGAATTCTCTACTCTATTTCATAGAGATAAAGTTGGTTATAAATTGCGATTATTTATGTACTGTGTTGTTGGGATACATACACATCTTGTAGTTTGCAGGATGGTGTATCGTAAGAGATTTTGTATGTTAACACATCTTCATATTTTAAACTCTGGTTTCATGTTTTCGCATTTTTCACCTAATTCCGTGCTCATTTCTCATTTTTGTCGAGAATGGTGCAATTCATATTTAAGCGGTTTTTTAATATGTCAACAAACTCTATGTTCTTGGTCATACCAGACAGGAGTTTTACAGAAAGGCACAAATTTATCCTAAAACGGTAATCACTGATCCAGATTATTTCATTAACTTCACAAACATTATTTCTTGTAAAACCTACAGCTATTCTACAGAAAACCTAACCGAAATAAGTAATGGACAAGACTTTTAACTTAAAAGGCAACGAAAAAGATCTCTATTCATCCATTTTAATTCACAAAGATTACCTAACATTTCTTAAATATTTTCGTGAAATCAATGCCGTGTTAAAACATGGCCGAGTAATGTATATTTAAAAAGTGAAAGAGACGCAAAGACGACTGAATAAAGCCTTTGTTCGCCCTTCAGCCACTTCCCTTGGGCCCATTGTTGGAAAAATAAAAAATATTCGACCGTTGCGCGCGAAAACACGGCTTTGTGACTAATGTCTGGAATGCTAGAGGATACAGGCTTGTTTATTGAAGCTCTTCGCGAACTTAGGAGCCTGGTAGTTTGTATGACTTATTTAGCAGGAGTTGTTTCTTCTGAAGGGTTCGTGGCTAAATTAATAACAGCCACCGGGGTTTGTCTTCTAACTACTCAGAGATATAAGATTTGACATGCTTTTGTATGACAAAACTGTCAAAACCTTTACTAAGTGACGGCCTAAGTAATCATTAAAGCTCTCTGAGTGCGGCAGTAAGTTAAGCTTCAGCGCTTCTCAAAGCCGTACGTAGATGGTTGGGTGTCCAACTGTCCATCCATTATGTACTAACACCCCTCGGACCCTCAGAATGCACGTTATGCCGTTCATCCCAACTGTTTATGTAGATCTGTGACAGTCGTTACGGGTAGACAGAAAGATTGATTTTTACATTAAAAACGGTTATTCAACTGCATCCGGTCAGACTGGAAGCCGACTCCAAAGCAGTTTGTAAAAACCTTGGCAGATGATGATCTACCTATGAGAATTTAACAACCAGCAATTTTATATCTAAAGCGGGTTTTGTGGCGAGAACCTCTACATGGAAACTTCAAATTAATACTTAACATAACACCCCACCTGTAATCTCCGAAGGGTTAGGCCGGCTACCTTCGTCGTGTAGTCGGGGACTACTTGACAGACAGGGCTGTCATCTACCCCGGTCAAGACGGAGAATGGAACCGGCGAGAGATGTCGTGCGGTGTTCCACAGGGATCGGTTCTGGGGCCGCCCCTGTGGAACATCGGTTACGACTGGGTGCTGCGTGCCGACCTCCCTAGCGGTGTCAGCGTAGTGTGCTACGCTGATGACACGCTTGTGCTGGCACAGGGAGGTTCGCACGAGGCGGCGGCCGACAACATGACACGCGGGGTTGCGGTAGTCGTAGAGAGGATCCGGCAGCTGGGTCTCGAGGTGGCACTTCACAAGTCGGAGGCCATGGGCTTCCATGGACGTGGGAATGTGCTACCGTCGGGATCCCAGCTAACGGTGGGAGGGGTTCCCATCGGCGTCGAGTGTACTTTGAAGTACCTCGGACTAGTCCTCGACAGCCGGTGGAACTTCGTGGAGCACTTCCGACGTTTGGCTCCCAGACTGGAGCGGGCGGCGGCTGCCTTCAGGTGGCTCCTGCCCAATCTGGGGGGGCCAAACGCCTCCTGCCGGAGGCTCTATGCGGGGATCGTGCGGTCCATGGCCCTTTACGGGGCCCCGGTGTGGGCGAGTGCTTTGAGGAAGCGGGCCGCCCACTACCTGAACGCGCCCCAAAAGGTAATGGCCGTAAGGCTAGTCCGTGGGTACCGCACGATCTCCCGCGAGGCGGCGAACCTCCTTGCCGGATTGCCGCCGTGGGATCTAGAGGCGATAGTCCTCGCGCGCCTGCATGAATGGCGCGCGGAGGCGCTGCACCGGGGGGTCACTCCGTTGCCGCGGCTAATTGCTGCGCAGCGGACAGACCTCCGGTGCGATCTCATGGCGGCATGGAGAGAGCGACTGTCGCAACCCCGTGCAGGGCACGCCACGATAGTGGCGGTAAGTCCCCTCTTTGAGGAGTGGCTGGAGAGGCGCCACGGCGCCCTCACCTTCCGTCTGACGCAGGTACTCACCGGACACGGTTGTTTCGGGAGGTACCTGCACCGAATCAGGCGGGAGGAAACGCCCGGATGCCACCATTGCGAGGATCGGCCGGAGGACACGGTGGAGCACACTGTGGAGGTGTGCCCCGCTTGGGCGGAGCCCCGCCGTGTTCTCGTAGCGGCGATCGGCGGCGGCGACCTCTCGCGTCCGGCCCTGGTGCAAGCCATGGTCCGGGGCGAGGAGGAATGGGACGCCGTCGCCTCCTTCTGCGAAGCAGTGATGCTAGCGAAGGAGGTGGCGGAACGTGAGAGGGAGAGAACCTCTCGTCCCAGCCGCCGCGGGAGGCGCTCCGGGCGTCGGGGGCCACGTGATGGCTTCCGGCCACCGTAGACGCGGGCCTGTGGATGGTGAGTGATGGGTAAGCTCGCCGTCCGTCCGTCTTATGACGACGACAGGCCGTGTCGACGGCGCGTTCGTGTTCCACGCGCGCCTCAAAGAGATGTCAGCAACATGGAAGGGGCCCGCTAGGGCCGACGCCTGTCGAGGCTGCGGGCTGTCCGCAAGGGAAACCGCGGCCTCGACATGAAGGGCGAAGAAGGAACATGGGTGGTTTTTAGTCAGTAGAAGTCTGACACTCCCTTTCGCTCTGCCCAAGAGCGGGAGGGGTTATTTGATGATTTCCCACCCCCAAAAAAAAAAAAAAAAAAAAAGGGTTAGGCCGGCAGAGGTGTACCCACTAGTAGAACCCCTATTTGCGCGAGCAATTTTTTTTGGGGCGAGCCTCTTGCCATCAACCAGACACGAATCTAGACTCCGTAGCTGCTACTGAGAAATTCCTGATGGGAAAACCCAATAATACTTTGCCCTACCTTCGTATCGAACCCAGGACCTCATGATCATCAGTCGCGCTTGCGACCACTTAACCAACGAGGCAGTCTTCCTTTAGTCCATCATTTATTAAAATTACTTCATCATAGTCTGCCGATCATTCAAAAATTCACAGAACTGTTACATACTTCACTAAGTGCAAAAGAGCCTGCAAAAAGGTGAGACCAAGTCAAACAAAATTCCGCAACAATACTCAGATTTCCAATTGCATTCTCGAACCGAAGCAAATATTTTTACATCATTCAAATTCATGTATTCCGACGGAAGTTCGCCTCCCGAGCTCAAGGAGTAATGGAGCGGGTGAGGTTTTCTATCAAACTTGTCTTGGGTGCTGTCTTGCGGACGTGCGTATTAAATCTCCTTGAGATTATGGGCGCCTGGTACTTTTTGATTATAGTTATTGAAATAGAAAGAATAATAATACCGATTAGAAAAGAGCGTATGAGGAAGTGTCTTGCTGACTTGAGATTTTCATCGTTTTTAAGTTTTCTTTTTCACTTTATTTTGCATAATTTTAAAGGTATTTTCGCCAAATAAACACAATTTTCTTTCTCCTTTTTTCAAATAGTAAAAACCCCGAAGAGTAGGTTTTCTATCAAGCTAGTCTTGACTACTATGTTTCTAACTAGTGTATGAAGTCCTTGACCTTGTAAGACTACTGGTACTAATTTTTGATGATTTAGTCACTGAAATGAGGTCATCGTTTTGAACAGCGCTGATGAAATGTTTGATTCATGATTGATTAGCAAACGTGGAGTAGATATTTTTATCATGTTGTCCCTAAAACTACATGATACCTAAATTAATACATAAAGTAGCGCACTGTTGGTATTTCTACGCTCGGCTCGGTGCCAAGAGTTTAAAATCAAAATAATGAAAACTGTTAATGTTATTCTACAGGCGCCATTTACTGCATAATATTTTAACACAAACATTACATGATTAAAGTAATTTAGAATAACTGAAAATTAGAAATACAGACAAAGATCACCTCACCTCATATTGCTTCCGTCAAAATTCAGCACCAATGCTCTAATCCAAAACAGAAACACTTTTTCATCATTCAAATTCATATTTTCTCGTCAAATATCTTCGCTCAGTTCCAGCGGTAATGGAGCGGGGGAGGTTTTCTATCAAACTTGCCTCGCGGCAAAGTCCCCGCCTAACACGATAGAACGGTGAATATTTCTGTATAGTTAAGGAGGGTCACGGAAAAGTCATTATTTGGGGAAGGTCAGGGATTTTAATAAATGTAGCTAGTTCTAACAATATAAAGTGCGTGGGAGAACTTAAGGAAGGGTTAGGGTAAAGTTGGCAGTTAGGGACATTCATGGGAACCATGTGTTACCGTTAGTCGGTGAGGTTTTTATGTACTTCGTGTTGCTTTTAGATTTGAGCAGAAAATATTGTTTCTACTCTGTACCTAAGAGCACTCTACTCTGTTTAAATATATATATATATACCTCTGAAGAGTTAGTTGTTTCGGGTCTGGGTATTTATTTGTGTATGTGAATTTAAATGTTTTTTCAACACACTTGCTCATAAAGTGGCTCTAATTTCACCGCAATTAGGCATGTAATGACACCTGTAATCAAACTGTGAATTTTTCATTACCATTATTCACAAGTGAGTTATAGGTTTTTTTTTTTAATTTTTTGGTTGAGTTGCTTTGTTCTTAAAAAAGTTTCGATAGGTACTAAAAAGATTGTGTTCATACAAATAAATTAATGTACCTATTCCTTGCTCATTTCATGCAACTTCGAATTTAAATAGATAATTTTAACTTGTATTTTATACGTTTTTAATAAATAAAACTTTTGTTTTCGCTGTAGTAAAAAAAAAAAAAAATCCCCATTTTGTACGTGACTGCAATACTATCCGCGAAAAGCCAAAAAAAAAAACTTAATCTTTTAGTCTATAGCCGATCTCCATTGTTAGATGCGCGCTCAGGAAAACTTATTAATTTAAATAGATAATTTCAACTTGTATATACGTTTTCAATAAATAAAAGTTTTGTTTTCTCTGTAATAAAAAAAACTTTGAAATTCTCATTTTGTACGTGGCTGAAAATCCGCAAAAAGCAAAAAAAAGAAACCTCATCCTTTTAGTCTATGGCCGATTGCCATTGCTATATGCGCGCGCAGGAAAACTGATTAATTTTTCCCGCCATGGCGAAATTTTTTTCACAACTCATTTTAACTGTTGAAAATGATTTTTTTGTGTTATTTTCTTCACAAGTGTGTTGAAAAACGTCGTATGATACACGTGTGTATTGATGATTACCGTCCTCGGCTCTCTTAAGACCCTCACCTAACGGTTCGGGTCTCAATGGCGCCTCAGCGGTAATCACCAACGTTACACACTTATACCATAATGTACTAATGAACGCACCCATGATACAGGAGAAATTAATAGTGTGGGGCACCGTTACTATAAAAAAATAAAAATAAACTTAGACGAACCAGGTGTTATTCTGCATTTTTTAAATACAGCGTAAGCTAAAATCTGTTAAAACTACATTGACCCTTTTAACCTTTGAAATTAGGTCGCAGTTGGGGTCCCCCGCCTTTATTCTTGTTACGATTAGGCTTCGGTTTGCTTGCTACTCACAGGAGTTTAATCCTGAATGTACTGTATAGTGCTGTATGGTTCTATTGTCACGTTTTAGCTATAATGGAAACTCATACCGCCATCTTGTTTTTAGGGTTTCGTACCCGATAATCAACGGTTTGTGTATCTCGTAATCCGTAATAGGTAGACAGTGGAAAATTAAATAACAAAAAAAATAAAGTTCGCTCCTACTCGCACTTGGCAGGTTTTTCTTTGCAAAACACTCTCCTGACTTCGACATTTGAACGCTAGAAGGAACATGCCACAATATTCCTCATCTCGTCCTAAAAGAAGATCAACACACTAATTCCTCCTCTTTTGTCCTCAGAGAATCCTACCCCCTCACGCATTTACCAGACGAGGTCGGAGGAGGAGTCATCACAGAAGGACCCTCACTGCTACTGGCCACTTGGACGCCCAAGGGTCACGGCCTGATCACCGTGAAAGACTATGACATATATTACAGGCCAGCACCTCGGTCTTCCACGGGTTATCGAGTCACAGAATCTGGGATCCCTGGGACTATCCACAATGGTGTTCCGGATTGGTTATATGAAGGTATGTGCTTTATTTGTTTTCGAGACCATTTGACCTAGATATGGTGCGTATTTTCCTGTGTGTTTATCTTTGATTATTACAAATTTCTAAAGGTTTGTATTTACCCTGAAAGTTATCGAAAGATGGTTTTAGTCGTAAGAAAGTTTAAAACAAAATTGAACTTAAAAGTAGCTATAAAAATCGTTTTGTTAACGTTTCGAGTCTACAAAAGTTGGCAGAAGCTGTATCGATGAACTGGTTTTCTACTTATTTTAGTTAAATAAAAAAAAACTTCCCTGGAGTGAAAATGTGGTGCTGTCCCACATACGATGGGACATTTAATATCGTGTCCTGCATGTCCTGTTGTTTGTTCACAAGAGGTAATCATGGACGCTACCGCAAGTGCCAAGCTTGTGTCAGCCCAGTACTGAGCAGTAACTCCGACACAATTTAAATTGCCATCGACACGCTCCTCAGAAAAGTTGAATAAAACAAAGTTAGTGTTTTTTTTTAACCGACTTCCCAAAAAGGAGGAGGTTCTCAATTCGATCGGTATGTTTTTTTTTTTTTTTACACTTACGACTGTCGGTTTTTACGTGCATATGTAATAAGCACTTAATATATATTGTTCTATGAGAGTGACCGTATTTCAAGCTCACCAAAATATTTTTTCGCCAACCAAAAACATGACATCATCATTTCATTAAATTCTCGACTCTATCACAATACAAAAAAACAGCAATTTCCTCTCCCCATAATCTCCTCAAACAACAAAGGCCCATCCGCTCACTTTTATCGCATCTTCCATAGAGCGGTCGCCGAAAATTTTCAAATATTTTCTCCCAGCAAACAGACACTTCAATTTCATGGTCGGCAAGGCGTATCCGTATAACGCTTACGTCATAACCGTTCGTTTTCACAAAGGAAAATCTGGATGTCTTTGGGAACATAGAAACCAGTGTGGCCAGTCAGTTTTAAATTTTTCGGAGGAGGTTTTGTCATTGCGAATGGACTGGAGTAGGATAAGTGAAATGAAAATGAAGAAATGAATGAATGAATGAATGAATGAATGTTGAAATGAAATTTTGTTACATTATAGTTTAGAAGGATTTTACATTTCTGTATTACTAAATTCTATTTATGGATTCATGTGCGTATTGTATAATTATCACTTGCTTCGGTGAAGGTGATCGTGAGGAAACCAGCATGCCTGTGAGACATATTTCTCGATGGCATGTTAAGCCAAGTCAGAAATCCACGGGTGGCATAAAATGTCTGACTGATGGTGTCAATCAGGTCAGGTTAGGCAAAAACCACACGGCAAAGAAAGGAGACTGTCGTGAGTTATTTCATATATTGTAAATCGTCACAAAATACGAGTATATACTGAAAATAGATCCTCATGGATCAGAAATAACACGTGAATTGGCATATATATTATACATTCGCATGTATAGCGCATTAATATATCCTACGTATGATATCATCAAAAACCGATTCTGTATCAAAACGTTGCAAAGCTCGGTCACTAGATAATTTCCAAATCATAACAATTCAGTACTTTAGTACAACACACACACAGTACAGTAGTCATTTATGAAATACACCCTGCCCGCCCAACTCGCGCAATGAGAGAACTGATAACTTTACACTGAAATATTGGAAATTGTAGAACTTCAAATATCAATGTAAAATTAAACCACTGCATCTTGAGCTGTGGTTCATGAAACTCGATATTTACGACGATTCGCTTTTTCAATATGGCCTCCGCTCATTCAGCCCAATATTGTAATTCTAATAAAGTTTTGGATCGAAACGGTTATCGTTTGTTCCTTAAGGATATTCTATTCAATCTGTGGGTAGGTATCTAGTTGGACGAACTCCGATAGATGTTATTTTTAGTGATATGAGGGTAGTTGGAGTGTTGGTGATAACGTTTGGCCAATATTTGGGAAGGAATCGTTGTCGATTTTGACTGGTGACAAAATGACTTGATTCAATTGCAAGCCCTGCAGGGCTCAAGAGCGGGAGGGGTTATTTGATGGTTTTCCACCCACCATAAAAAAAGCCCTGCAGGGCTATTGGGTATCTTTTTAAATGTCAGTGGCTATCATAGTGTCCATCGATTAACTGTCAGTTTGGTACTAAATGTATCCATTTGGGAGTTAATCGATGGACACTATAATAGCCACTGACATTTAAAAAGATCCGATAGATATTATATATATATATAATAGCTACCGAGAACGCGCGGGTTTGCAAGAAATGGAAGAAGTAGAGGGAGGCGTTTTCTTAAGGCTGGGACAGAGCTGTCTGTTGGTCAGGGACAAACATTAGGCAGCGGTGTACCTAATAATACACCTACATTTCACTAGTTATATTTCGAGACACCAGGCTCAAATCCAAACTCCTTGATCAGTGCTTGCAACCACTTGAACAACGAGGTAGTCAATGAATCTATTAATTAATTGTAATGTTAAGAATTATTTGTATTAAATAGAAAGTTTGATATCGAATATAGTAGTATAGTAAGCATACAGGCAGAAATCTTTATAAATCAAGTCACTAAAAATATTGATTGTAATTTTGTTTTATAAAGCTTTTTGCATTAAGGTGAACGCGACAAGGTAGCCGGTAGTGACTATTTGATGAAAAAGGCATTCAAGAGACTTATATGAACTGAGACGGTTATATCGGTGATTTTAATCATTATTACTCAGCAGAGGCACATTTGTTACGGTCGCGAATCCTATTTTATTTAACATACAACCTGAGACTGATCGGTAAATTGCAAAAAACGTAAAATTTTACTTTCACTTTAGGCGACTGATGTCTAACGCTGTATCGTTTGACATCAGTCTGTCAATGTATCTGTATATCTTAAAGTACATGCAAGTTAGCTGGTATACTTATTAGCTTGTTCGACTGTACCTAACATACATCAGCGGCATGTATCAGGTGGTATTTTGATGTAGTTGAATACATGCATGTGTAATTAATTCTGCGCTGCGTTGCTGGAATACCTCCTAACTGATACGATAATCTCGTCCCTGTAATATCAGGTTATACCTTAGTTAGATTATACCTCAGTTAGATATCCTTAGAAGAGCTCAGGTGCTCAGGTGTAGCTGCATCTAAGTCAGATTTTCTTAGAAAAGAAAGTTTAACTAAGATAGCTTGTTACAGGTAGCAAGCTAATGTGGTCTTTGGTCAGTCCTTCTATCTAGTTCCTCTACTTCTTTCCTTTGAATATCTTCTGTATTTTGGTTGCGTTTCATGGCAAAACGGGTTGGAAGATTATTACATGGAACGGCCTGTCCAATTTCGCCATTGATATTATTTTTTAAATAGCGGATACGTATGAGACAAATTTTTCGTAGGTTACTACATTCAGCTGGATGTAACCACCACACGGGTCCGGTGTGGATTGGTAGACGACATGTCTTCGAATTTTCCACACATTTCGTATTAGTATTTTATTTACATAATTAAAACCAACATCAACAATATTAATTTTCACGCTGTTTCACCCCTTCTCGTCAATTAACGAGAAAGCATTCCAAGGAGTTCAATAGTTCTTAAAAATGTCCTACAGTGTCTCTAAAGTCCTCCAGTTCTCCATAAAGTCACCAATACGAAATAGGGTATTTAACTAAAAAAATCTAATTAGTTCGTCAGTTAGATTTCCAGAAAATATTGGACACGTATTTTTTCCTTTTTCACGTAAACAAACAATGAAGACGATAAGTGCTTTGAAAACTCGTGTGACGTCATATTCTAAGACATTAGTATGACATTTTTTACCGGTGAGTGACGTCACAACCCCCCACTCAAATCTTTGACGCGTTTTATCTTCGTCAATTTTTATTGATTTGATAAAACAAAAAATACGTATTTAATATTTTTCGATACCTAATGTAACAGACGGACTAATTAGAATCATATTTTTTTTAGTCAGGAAGCATCATTAACGAGGAAGCCATCCAAGGAGTTTAATAGCTATTACTTAAAAATGTCCTACAGTGTCTCTGAAGTCCTCCAGTTCTCCATAAAGTCACCAATACGAAATTATGACCATTTTTCACTCTTTCGAAGCCTAACTTTTGACATCATTTATCGATGTTACCCCACACTACATGTCTAGTGTCTACTACACAAAGTGCACGTAGACGACCAACTTTGTGAGTTACGAGTGTACCAAAGTTTCTTGCTGTTAAGTTCTGTGCGTCTGAAGTAACTTATAATTTGTATAATTTAATAATTATTGAACTGATTGGCGTTATAGTTATATACGGTTTATGAATTCTATAAAGTGCATTACATGCTATAATTACATTTTGTATGCCGATAAAAATAATGTTAGTAAAATACAATAACGCCTGTAATTTCTGAAAGGTTAGGCAAAGGTGTTCCCATTTTTTTGGTACACCCACATTTCACCAGTTACGTTTAAGTCCCATACGAGCCTATTGCCATCAACCAGGCACAAATTCAGACTCCGGGGCTGCTACTGAGAAATTCCTAATGAAATAACCGAATAAATTTTTGCCCGAACTGGGAATCGAACCCAGGACCTCAAGCTCAGCAGTCGCGCTTGCAACCACTAGGCCAACGAGGCAGTTCATTCATTACATGTTGACTTAAAAAAATAATTACAATCAGTATCGCCTTTTCTTTTTTATTATGAAGGTTGGGAAATCATCAAATGACTCCTCCCACTCTGGGTAGAGCGGTGGGGAGTGTCAGAATTCTACTGACTGAAAACCAACCATGTTCCTTCTTAGCCCTTTGTGTTGAGGCCGCGGTATCTTTTTCGAACAACCCGCAGCCAAAACGGGCAATCAGTTTCACCTTGAGCTGGAAAGAGGTCATACTGTAGTCTTGCAGTAGGACAATAAAAGTGTTTCTATCTTGCAGGGAGTCTAAATTAAATCATACAATAGAGGCAGGATAAACAAAAGAGGAACACATTTCCTTTTGTGTCTGCATTGCACTTAAAATGGACCCATATTTTGTAGATAAGTAGAGTTGAATATAACAAGTTGTTGTTATATTATAAAGGCGAAATTTTGTGAGTGTGTATGTTTGTTACTCTTTCACGCAAAAACTACTGAACGGATTTGGATAAAATTTGGTACACAGATAGTTTATAACCTGGATTATCGTTATTATCCCGATTTTATCTTCCCGTGGGATAATTTTCGGGATGTCTAGTCCTGTACTATCGTGGACACTCCCGCCTGACCACCACTAAGCTCATATTTGCTTGCACTTACAACATGAAGCGCTCTCTAGCTCCGCCCCGCCTTTGTATGGAAATAATGAATGAAATACAATACCGTTCCACCGCACTGACGAGTCCGACGCACGCCAAACGAGAGTTATTGTTATTTTCAAACTGCCATTATTAGAAAAAAAACTTAAACTGAATTTGACTTTCGTTACTAATGGTGCGTGTGTGTTGGTTTGGTAATTGTAAATTAAAAACTCAATGATTTCTGTGAGTAATTTTAAATCCTACTAATCCTACTAATATCCTACTAATATTATAAATGTGAAAGTTTGTGAGAATGGATGTGTGGATGTTTGTTACTCTTTCACGCATAAACGGCTGGACCGATTTGGTTGAAATTTGGTATGTAGATAGGTTATACCCTGGATTAACACATAGGATAGTTTTTATCCCGATTTTATCTTCCCGTGGGATAATTTTCGAGTTGTAGCGGGCGAAGCCGCTGGCAACAGCTAGTTATAAATGTGAAAGTTTGTGAGAATGGATGTGTGGATGTTTGTTACTCTTTCACGCAAAAACTACTGAACGGATTTGGATAAAATTTAGTACACAGATAGTTTATAACCTGGATTAACACATAGGATAGTTTTTATCCCGATTTTATCTTCTCGTGGGATAATTTTCGAGTTGTAGCGGGTGAAGCCGGTGGCAACAGCTAGTTTATTATAAGAATCTTATGAAATCCCATGCTATTTAACAGGCAATTGTAAGCGTGTTCTCTAAATCGGCTTTAACGATTTCGATAAAATTTGAAATAATGGGGCTTTAGGGGGGTGAAACGTTGATCTAGCCAGCGGGCCTAAAATAGCCGCTTTTGGAGAACATAATATGAATCACGTTAAAAATTTAAAATTCTTAAAATGGACTTTATGTTTATGACTATAAAGTCCATTTTAAGAATTTAAACATTTTAACGTGATTCATATTGTTTTTTTTTATTTTGGGACTCAGCTCAGCGATTTGACTGATGTTAAATCCCTGTCCATGCAAAATTATAATTTAATTTTGTTCTTCGTGTATGAGATTTCTGGAAGACATTATGCACAAAATGTTCTAACACAGGTTCTCAGGAGTCCAATATTATTGCACAGGTTAACGTTTAGTCAATCAAAGGTCAGGTAAGCAGAGCAATGGTCAATAGTCTAGTCGACAAGTTGAAAATGGTACAAAATAGAGATACTGCTCTTAAAATTATGTGCGATAGCTCATTGGATCCGGAATGACGTCTAGAAAAATGTGCCAAAAGCGTGTATTAGCACATAAAAAATTGCAAAAGTTATAAACAATTAAAGATGAAAAGAAAATGGCATTTCGTTTTTTGCCAATATTTAATAAACTATTAATATTTAAGAAATTTCAAAAAAAGATTCTGAAAGAGGAGGAAATTTCCAATAAAAAACTCCTAACTCCCGGAACTCTATCTCCATTATTTATAATTTTGATTTAACGCTGAAAATAGGTCTGCGCGTGACATTTTTAGGATGCGCGCGTGGCGTCAAAAGCGAGTACGGCACATTAATTAATTTATTTAAGGTATTGAATTTTTTTTTTTAAATTTGAAAAAATTATGGTGTGTTCTGAACACTATAATTAATTTTTTTCACTTACAATTAAGACGGTCGTTCGAGAAAATTTCGTTAGTTAACAATTGTTTAACTTGTTGAAAAATTAACTTTAAGTAAAATTTCCAACGGGAATAAATTATTTATAGTGTTCAGAACACACCATAATTTTTTCAAATTAAAAAAAAAATCAATACCTTAAATAAATTAATTAATGTGCCGTACTCGCTTTTGACGCCACGCGCGCATCCTAAAAATGTCACGCGCAGACCTATTTTCAGCGTTAAATTAAAATTATAAATAATGGAGATAGAGTTCCGGGAGTTAGGAGTTTTTTATTGGAAATTTCCTCCTCTTTCAGAATCTTTTTTTGAAATTTCTTAAATATTAATAGTTTATTAAATATTTCCAAAAAACGAAATGCCATTTTCTTTTCATCTTTAATTGTTTATAACTTTTGCAATTTTTTATGTGCTAATACACGCTTTTGGCACATTTTTCTAGACGTCATTCCGGATCCAATGAGCTATCGCACATAATTTTAAGAGCAGTATCTCTATTTTGTACCATTTTCAACTTGTCGACTAGACTACAATGTTCAAAAGGTCCGGTAAGCGCGCCAAAGTTCGTCCGTAAAATTCGCAAAAGGTGTACAGAGGATACGTCACTAAGCTGCGCAGTGCAGACTGCAACTAAATACGTTGACGCTTCTCTAATAGGCCTAAACTTTGAGGGGGCGGGGTTTGGCGCCTACGCATGATTTATGCGAAAAAATTTTTAACTGGGCAGGCGGAAAAGACCGCGACTGTACCTATATGATAAGTTGTTGTAAAAACATAATTAAAATAATTATAATTAATAATAATTTTCTTTGTTTCTTTCTCAGGCCAGACTTAGTTCCTTGTTGTATTAGTTATACTCTTTCTCATACGAAAAAGCTTCGTTGTTTAATCAGCAATAATAATAAATGTGGAATGTCTATATGTGCACCTAGGCAGTAAAACAGATTCATGGCCCGCCCTGACGAAAGATGGTATGACCACACCTAAAGTTAAAAACCGGCCAAGAGCGTGTCGGGCCACGCTCAGTGTAGGGTTCCGTAGATAATAAAATATTATGTAAACGAAGTTAAAAAAAAAATACGGGCAAATGAAACTTGACCTCTGGATTGTATAGGCGCTCATACGATTCAGGGACCAAATTATATTGGTTAACTGCAGTTTCCATCTGTTGTTTCCATCCAAGTTCAAAATAATTTTCCTAGAAAGTCCTTATAAAGTTCTACTTTTCAGATTTTTTTCGTATTTTCTAAACTTATGGTTCAAAAGTTAGAGGGGGGGGGACGCTTTGTTTTTTACTTTTGGAGCGATTATTTCCGAAATTATTGACATTATCAAAAAATGATTTTAGTAAACCCCTATTCATTTTTAAATACCTTTCCAACAATATATCACACATTAGGGTTAAAATTAAAAAAAAAAACACTTCCCACTTTACATATAGGGGGGCTACCCTAATAAAACATTTTTTTCCAATTTTTATTTTAGCACTTTGTCGGCGTGATTGATACACATATTGGTCCCAAATTTCAGCTTTCTAGTGCTAACGGTCACAGAGATTAAGCGAGGACGGACAGACGGACAGACAGACAGACAGACAGACAGACAGACATGGCGAAACTATAAGGGTTCCTAGTTGACTACGGAACCCTAAAAACCGGCCAAGTGCGAGTCGGACTCGCTCATGAAGGGTCGTGTACCATTATGTATAAAAAGGCAAAAAAAAAACATGTCTGTTGTATGGGAGCCCCACTTAAGTATTTATTTTAATTTTATTATTTATTATTCAATTAAAAATACAACTAAGTCTTTTGTGAATATTTCAAGTGCCTACCTGTTGCCATTATTGTTATCGAGAAAAAATATCAAGTTTGTTGTATGAGAGCCCCCTTAAATGTTGATTTTATTTTGTTTTTACTATTTTTTCTTATAGCGGCAACAGAAATACATAATTTGTGAAAATTTCAACTGTGTGGCTATCGCGGTTCTTGAGATACAGCCTGGTGACAGACAGACGGACGGACGGACAGCGAAGTCTTAGTAATAGGGCCTCCCGTTTTTACCCTTTGGGTAAAAAATAACATAAAATCATCTTTTTCCCATTAGAATAAAATTTGTTTTAGAACGGTTTATTGTTCTATATTTCCGTTTTCGATAGTTCCACGCTACTCAATTAGTTACGAAGTTACATAGTACGCAGGTTTGTTCGATAGGAAAGAAAATTATTTATTGTATTATTTATAGGCAAATTTCTTTTGAAATAAGCTGTGCCTTTGTACTCTATATGTTAGGTTAAGTGGTTTCTTTATGTTATATTTTGTGTATTCATAAGACTAAGTATGGTTAAATAAATAGTAAAAACTATTAAGGAAATAATGAAAATACCGGTTTCTTACTAGCACAGTGACAAATCAACTTGTCCTATGTCCTGAGTACAACATCCAACGTTTTTTACATATAGCTACACAATGAAAGGCTTCATCCATTGTAGGTACCCCACACCTCAGGCCAAACATTTAATTCCAAATCCAAGCTCTACTGCGTGACCTTCCATTCCAAACAGAAATAACTGCCGAAATTTCGCATAAAATACGTTTCAACCCTCCAGCGCATCTCTAGTGGCAACCTGGCAGGTATGCCAAGGAATGTGGCAGACTGGCAACTGGCACAATCTAGGGATGTTATGGATATGAAATTTTGGGTCTGAATACGGATACGGATATATGAATAATATTATACCGGTTTCGGATACCGTCACGAATATGAGAATCTTACGACACAATCTGACAAGTGA
The DNA here is from genome assembly GCA_949774965.1 of Diarsia brunnea. Lineage (NCBI taxonomy): Eukaryota > Metazoa > Arthropoda > Insecta > Lepidoptera > Noctuidae > Diarsia > Diarsia brunnea. The sequence continues at coordinate 13,298,176 of OX459007.1, read as the reverse complement.
CGGCACGGCCGGGCAAAACAAATACAGTGTTACCAACTCTGAAAAATGTTTATTCCTAAAACTAAAATCGAAAATCCCAATAAACTTGGTAATTACTAGAAAATACCCCTAAAAATATTTTGTAAAAAATAAAGAATGCTATTTTAGGATTTATTTATCCAAATCTTTTAAATCGTTTCCGGTTTCGATTACGGTTATTTTTTTTATTTCGGATTTCGGATAGTTCGGTTGCGGTTACGGAGCTAAATAACATCCCTAGCACAATCTGACAACTGGCACGCAAATGAGCCGAGTGCAAGCGCTCATTAAGATAAAGGTGGGGGCTCGTTTACAAGCCGTCTAAAGGAATAAAATGATCATTCTCTCCCCTTGGGGTGTAAAATTAGAACGTCTGGGGTTTGAGCTTTGACGGGGTTTTGTATGTTTGTGTATTTGCGGGTGATCTGTATGGGTAGAATGCAAAGTGCTTAAAATATATGAAAATATATTTTTCGAAGTTTTTACTTTATGTTGCACTCGGGTGAAGGCATGAATAGGCTCGCACCCTTTTACATGATAGGATTTAAACATAACTGGACTAAAATTTATTAATATTATTTATTCAAACTAGGCTCATAATCAGCACTTATCGATCGTCAAAATTTACTTTACTTATTTACATGAGACAGACCCCAAAACACCCACGTCGCCCACCCTTTGACACTTCCTAGTGTTTTAGGTGGAAAGAAGAAGTGGCGGAACAAACTCCCCAGCAACAGATTTGCCAGTTAGGTTAAAAGAACTCGATACAATGGTAAGGTGTAGATTGACTACAGACAAATAAATAATTAAAAAAAGTATATAATAAAAAACAAGGTAAAAAAAGTAAAAATGTTATGATGACGATAATTTAGGTTTGAAAGCATTTCTTGCAACTTTTCTTCTCAGGTGCAGTCGAGAAACGATAATTTCTAATTTTTAAGTACCTTCAATATCATTATCATTTGAACTTATAAGTTTTCCAAGAAGAAGGCTTTTTCGTTCCATCACTTTACATAAATTAAATAACCCACAAACCTCGACTTCAAATTCACTACGAAAATCAAAGCAAATGTATGCCCAAGCACGTATCGAAACGTGACTAAGAGAACGTGCACGTTATCTTAGTCACGATTCGATACAGAATACATATGCACACTGCTCTCAATGTGTCCTAGCCCAATACAATCAAATATCCCGCTCACTATAAGCCTGCCACAATACCGCCTTATCACCCTCTGGTCACGAAATACGTTTTCAAAACACACTAACTTCTTCTTCTCGGGCAAAGTGTTATTGCGTTTTTCCATCAGGAATTTCTCAGTAAAATAATAAATAAATAAAATGGCAAAATGTGGTTGTACTAATAGGTACACCTCTGCTTAAACCTTATGGGAAAACAGGCGTAATGTTATGTAAGTTCTTCTTCTCTTCGTGGAAAACAATTGAAGAACATTGCTTGCTCATGACATGGTCGCCACGAGACTTCGCGGTACTCATGCAGAACAAACAAGTGATATACGCACGTGTTGGTTGACGCAAGCAGCATCGCTGAATCTGAATGTCAAGAACGAGCCCACAGTTTAACGTAGCGAAGTATACGAGCGATTTTAAAATTGGGAAAACCCATTTTACAGAAATTATTTACTTAATATATAAGGTGTTTGATTTTTTAAACGTTGCCCCACACCAGCATTTTTGAGGTCATGGATGCGTTTACAAACATTTAATCTCACATACACAAACAACATTTTCGTAGTTTCGTATGGTGTCGGACGTAAAGAATAGCACCATCCCATATCTTCCCGTGGGTGTCGTAAGAGGCGACTAAGGAACTTACCAAGTTACCAGAGAATGGGCAGTAGCGTTCTCTGTGCCTTCGTAACAACCATACTGCGATCGCCAACCCGCCTGCCAAGCTTGGCGATTTTGGCAAATCCCCCCCCCTTCTGGGGGAGGCCTATGTCCAGCAGTGGACGTCTTATGGCCGAAGTGATGATGATGATGGCACAAACAACCAAACCCGAAACAACTGTCTGTAGCTCATAAAAATATCTGTTCCGTGCGGGAATCTGACCCACGACATGTAGCGCAGCGGCAATCACTCAGCCACTACGCCAACCGTGCTCCTATAATCCATTTATCTACGGGTTATTTTTGAACTAAAATAACTAAAATTCTATAATAAGGTAATATATTTTATGTTTTATTAGTTTTTTATGTCAACTAGACTACTGTAAGGTCTATAGGCGAGAGTTGCCTAAAAATAAATACATATAATATGTTATGTTACGATGTCACCGCGCGCTCTTTCTAGAACCTTAGCTAAAGTGTTCTAGCGTAATAAAATCAAATATCCCGCCAACTATTCGGCTCCCATAATGCCAAAGATGTAGCCGATGTAGGGTCTTATTCTCAGCCAGCCGGGCTTACGTCGACTCTAATTGACTTAGGCACACGTGAACCTTGACATTCGTCTCAAATGAAAGTTTTCCGGTATAATATCGTCTAGCCTTGCTTTTCAAGGGCCATTTCCCAATTATGTTGGTGTCGGCTTCCAGTCTTACCTGATTCAGCTGAATACCAGTATTTTACATGGAGCGACTGCCTGTTTGACCTCCACAACCCAGTTAGAACTAGGTAATGCGATTTCCCTTGGTACGACTGGTTGTCAGACTTTCGGGCGACTGACTACTTGTAACAATTGACAAAGATCTACGAATGACAGCCGGGACTAAGGACACATGTTCTGATCAATTTCGATACTTTAAATTCATGCGTAATTTTCACCATTAATAATGAGAATTTCGTTTTATTTTTTATTAACCCGTGAAGCGACCAGAGTGTCACAACCCGCGCCCCTGGTTACCATACAAGTTTCCTCATTAAAGTACTAGAGTTTATGTAATTTTTATCGAAATACTTTTTTACTTGTTATCCAAAGAGGATGACGTAAATAGAATTTAATCTCGACAAATACCCTCACGGATTAGACAGGGATTTCTTTACATATCGTATACCTAAAATATCTAAATATGTCTTCTATCCATATCGTCCTAAAAATACTCTTTAAGAAGTCCTTAGGTTGTGTAAAAAGACTTAGGCTTAGGCACTAGGCACGTCAGCCATCCGTTAAATTAAACACAAAGAGTATATAGAAAAGGAGGACGAACCATCAATGGCGGGTCCTCACTAAATTCCCCAGGCTTCTCGACTATTTCATAGTTATTTTTCGCAAACACGCCAAAAGGGTTCTCCTCTGCCTTTTCAGTGAAAAGGCTCCAAAAAGCGGAAAAGGTTCGAATTCCTTTGGGAGTGTGTTAAGTTAGTTTTATACGTAAAAAAATACACAAATATTTTGGTAATGGGACTTGTATACAAGGAGTAACATAATAAACGCAAGTCTTTCCGTATCAGACCATGAATCTGAACCACTTTTGTTGTCTTTTGCCAATTGAGAAGTTTTTTTAGTTTTACTAAAAAAAGTTCTTTTTTGTTTATACGGTTTATCTTCAGTTAGACTTTCAGGTCACTGACTACATGTAACGGTTGTCAAAGTTGGGTTGGGTCCCGGTTTTCATTTGCAATGACATCCAGGACCCAACTGTTTAATTTGACACTGAGGAAACTCGGCATGTAATGGGTGGTCACCCGATCCACGGACTAACCTAGGCAAACATGACTTAACCTAATGATCGACCCGAGTGACTCATATTATTACACCACATACAACGTAAATCAAAATTGGGAGTGTTTGAAAAATAATTAAAAACATGATTTATGTTGACAATTTTAATTTTTCAATTGCTGTGTGAATATATTTACGGCTATTATTAAACTTTATGTGTGTCGCTAAAATAAATAATAGCTTATTTATTATTTTATTTTTTCATCTATATATGTATATAAAATTCTCGTGTCACAGTTTTCGTTGCCATACTCCTCCGAAACGGCTTGACCGATTTTGATGAAATTTTATATGCATATTCAGTAGGTCTGAGAATCGGCTACTATCTATTTTTCATACCCCTAAGTATTAAGGGTTGTCCACACCAAACATTTTTTTAGTCACCCATCAAAGTTACCGGGAACGAAGTCGCGGGCATCAGCTAGTTTATTTATACACCTCTCATCATTCCATTCTATTCTATTCTATTGAAACACATCATAGTCGCAAAAGCAAAGCTTTATTGAAATGATTATTTTTAAGATTTCTATCTTTTATGTTGCATCTCCCATGTCCTATCTCTTCATCACTTCAGATTTCTTCGTTTAAGGGCCGGTTTTTCAATCGCCAGTTAACTTTTATCTGACGAATATGATTGTCATTTTGACAGTTTTTGTTTAGACAATCTGTCAAAACATCACATTTATTCATCAGGAAAAAGTTAACTGGCGATTAAAAAACCGGCCCTAAAACATTAAAAAATCTTCAGTTATAAGTAGTACTTTAGTTACAAACAAACTCAGTGTAGCCCTGACCCTCGTACTAGGAGTTCATGTATCACAAGAGCCAGACCTCTCAATTTACAGACAATAAAAAATAAATACAAGTCTTGACAAAAATAACCACGTTTACTCGAATTAAAATCCTCCGCATTTAACATAAATCATCTCAGACTTACAGATAGAAACCATCATCATTTCCCCTGTAACAATTTATTCAGCAGATGTCTACACGACTTTATCTTATCTGTGGAATGTCATCGAGCAGTGTCGTGAGCGCGCACCTTAATGATGAGAACCTTAAACTTTTTAATAGAAAGACTTGGAATGAAGTGAGGTACAGGCTTTATGGGACTTGAGAGTTGGTTTCATTTTGGCGCTCAATGTTTGGGACTGAATTGAGATTTTGAGTCTTGGTGAAATATTTTATTTTATTGTCTTTCGGTGACTTACAGCAGATAATCATAATTTTCATAACTTTCCTGCCCTTATCCCATTCTATTTGGGGTGCGCGCAACACGTTTTCTTTTCCATTCTTCCCTGTTAGACGTCATGGTGGCACTTACTTCTTCCTCCTCCATATCATTCCTCACACAGTCCATCCATCTTTTCTTTGGCCTTCCTCTGACTCTCCATCCATTAACATTTAAATCAATCATTTTTTTTATTAAAAAGAAATTGTAAATTGTGAGTAGGTATTCAAGAAAGAAAGAAGAGTATCACTACATATTGCTTGTTGTGTGCACTTGTGGTATGTGCTGAATAAATATGTTTTCGTTATATCTTTTTCTTTATATATATTTTTATTATAAAACAAAGTCCTCCGCCGTGTCTGTCTGTCTGCTCGCGATTAACCCAAAAACTACTGCACCGATTTTCATGTTGTTTTCACCAGTGGTTCTCGAGAAAGGTTTTAGTATATGATTTGAGCGACATCTGAAATGAATGAATGAATTTTCACTGCACTACATTTACCTACCATTTATTGCATTATATTTACGTAGGGTAGAATGGCTTTCTTGATATCTGGGTAAATTAATTACCTTAACTATGCGAGTGAAACCACAGACAACAGCCATAACATAATATTTCGCCCTATTTTATAATAGTACCCAACCCCTTGCTACCATAGACACATTTTCCACTCTATTATACAAGGCATCCCTCTGATAAACAATATTTATAGTTCCCCTACAATCTATGTAGGCCTGGTAGGCTGCTTACTGGGGTAAAATAAACATGGACGCCAGTTGGCCACAGATAATGTAATAATAGCCTTTGTGGGGAATTATTGCGTAGTTTTGTGTATATTCAGAAGCAAAGTCGATAATGTTAACGTTTTTTAAGTATAAGCATAACCAGCTATCCACCAGCTATTTACTGTTAATTATGTTTTCTGGGTTACTGTTTTTTTTTTATCTAATTGTGTTGTCCTGTGTGAGACCAATAAATACATTTTCTTTCTTTCTATCTGCCTCGTTGGTCTAGTGGTCGTAAGCGCGAGTGCTAAGCATGAGATCCTGGTGAGTGATATTGGGTGTTTCTATCACGAATGTCTCAGTAGCAGCCTCGGAGTCTGGAATTGTGCCTGGTTGATGGCAATAGGCTTACCCCATATTATATAGCACCTAAACATAACTGTCGAATTGTGGGTGAATTGAATTATTATTTATTTGGTTTACCTCTACTTAACCCTTCGGGAATTACAGGTGCAATGTTTTATTTTTTTATGTTTTTATAGCTAAACTACACTTTCGTATAACATAAACCGAGACTAGTTGTGCCATTCTGTAAGTGGTTTCACACATTATGAGCTCGGTTCATAACATTCGATACTATTTGTTGTCTTGAACAAAGCTACATAACAGAAGTCGGTTAAAAACAAACAAACTATTATATTATGTGTAACAAACCAAGACTTGCTCAACTCGTATCTTACTACTTATATAATATGCTTGATTGAGCAAAGATTTTAACATTCATAGTAATGATATAAATTCTGAAGTAACTCTCTGTCAGCTGCACATAATATAAGCTTTTTATCCCAGTAGTGTGTTACTAACTCACTATACACGTGGTTGAAGCCGTGAGCGTAAACTAGTTCATAATTATAATGTTAGTGCGATAGAGAGTCGCCCTACTCTGTAAGTACTAAAGCCAGCTCGGCGGCGTAAAGTAAACACTACACTGTATATTATACAAGCCTATTTACTTGAAGTAACTATACAGGGCGAAATTTTGAGGTTGAGCAAAAAGTGTTTTTTTGCTATTTTTGACTTTTATAGTACTACTGGAACCTCAGTTACTTCCACAATTAGTGATACGAAAAATAGGTTTTTTTGTGAAATTGACCATTTTTTCAAAACATGTGAATCATCTTCTGGCCAGTCTTTTTCCAACTATATTAGGGTCAGCTTCCAGTCTAACTGGATGCAACTGAATTACATGGAGCGACTGCCTATCTGACCTCCACAACGAAGTTAGTACTGGGTAATACTGCCTACCGGTTACGCCTGTTATCTAAGTACAAATGACAGCCAAGATTTATATAATTATGTATATGACCCTATATGGCCTTATTCTGTTCTGTCTCCTACTGATTTGGAGGGAAGTGGGAAATAACATTTTTCATACTTCTCCGCTATAATTTTCTGATTGATTTCGTTGCGGGATCCAAGACAGTTAAATTGTTTCTCTGGGACTTTGTCGAGTTTCATTGTCTCGGCACTTGTGGTCGCCACAGTTGATTCTGACTTTCAGAAGTTACAGTGGATTGGGAATAGTGTGTTAGGCTTGTCCCAAGAAAAAAGCCAGTATCAATGATTTAACGGTTTTCTTGAAAGCCTGTAAATGCAGGTCGATATGTCTCAAGAAGTTATGGTTAGTCTCCTAATACCATTTTCCTGTAACTACTAGTTAAGGTACCCTGACTGGGCTCTCCCGTCGGGGCTGCGGGTTGTTCGCAAGAGATACCGCGGCCTCGACGTAAAGGGCTAAGAAGGAACATGAGTGGTTTTTAGTCAGTATAGAAGTCTGACACTCCCTTTCGCTCTGCCCGGCTCTGATCGGGAGGGGTTATTTGATAATTTCCCACGCCCCAAAAAAAAAATGTACCCTGACTGGGTTACCCGAAAATTCCACCCTGTATGACACAGCCCGTATAAGCCTGCTGACCTTTAAAATACTTTCAGAAAGCCGTCTGGAGGAACCAAGTGTATTTTATTTCGCGGGACACATTGCTAATGCAAGCTTGGCTTTACCTAAAGAAAAACCTTTGTTAAATGCCTGGTGAATAGCCAAATGCTTCTTGCTAAGGTTTTCTAAAGCAGATGAAGTACGTTGATGCAGATGTATCTATGCAAAGCGTGAATTCTGTATTCAATGGAGTATAAGGTACAATTATTTCTCGAGGTTTTACTCGTGCCATACATAAAATGAGACATATTTACCAGTTATGTTTAATTCTCATGTAGAAGGGGACGAGCCTATTACCAACAACAGAGCAAATTTTCTGATGGATACACCCAATAATATTTTCCCTACCCGGGAATTAGACCTTAAGTCCAGTTAGCTCACTCTATAGGCCTTTTTTTCTTTTTGGAGGACGATAAACCATCAAATGACTCGTCCCGCTCTGGGCGTAGGAGAAGGGAGTGTCAGACTATTACTGACTAAAACCCAATCGTGTTCCTTCTTAGGCCGTTTGCGCTCCAAGACCTCGGTTACTCTTTCGAACAAATTCCGAAATTCTGGCAGGCAAGCTTACTAGGAATATTTTATTTTACGGGACATTCACTAATGGAAGCAAACATCTGTGGCACGAAGTAAACACACATACGAAGGATCATTTATGTGTTAAATAACTGAGCTGACCTTCAGACAAAACTTTACATACACCTGCGTTCGGTGCGGGTGCTTTTTGTTTATAAAATTTTACTGAAAATAGATTTTTTGGAGTCTTTTCAATGTGGTCTACCAATGCTTCTTAGTCTATTTCTTTTGCAACTTACGACTAACATTACAGGTCATAACCTCATTCGTTAGTGTGGTTATACACGTTTTATTTAATTAGCATAAATATACACGTTTCTTACAAATTAATCTCAAACTAAAAACCAATATTAAAACAGTGTTACCCGTGGTGAAAAAGTACTTTGAAGAGATTGGTCCTCCTTTATTCTTCATTCGCTCTGCTAAATATAATCTTAGTTCACATTTTCGCAACCATGTTTGTATACACCTACCAGGGTACCATACAGGGTAGAGAGTGAAGCAAACAGAGCTTCTGACCTTTACAGCATCCGAGTACGGTCGGCAAACTCATGGAAATGTTTTATTAATTTAACAAACTTTATACACATACGTAGAATTTTAAATTTGGAACTGGAAGCTTGTGAATAAAATGGCGGCTGTGTATATCAAGTCGTTTAAATATAGTTCTATCACTATTATTTTACCTTTGCCCGCTATCAAAATGCAATGATCTTTATACTCTTAGTAAAAAGGTGGTTTTAGTCTACCAAAATGATAGCATAAGCATAAGCAGTCTATAATATCCCCACTGCTGGGTCACTGGCCTCTTCTCTATAAGAGGAAATGGGCTATGATCCACTACTTGAGCCTAGTGCGAGTTGGTAGACGTCACATATCTTCGAAGTTTTGGTTCCAGGACATGTCAGTTTTTCTCTCTGTGATGTTTTCATTCCCCAAAATGATAATGAGCTTTATGTCATTGACAATAAGTTTGCTATTGGACTGCTACTGTCACAGGTAAAATAATTCGAACAGGACTGTACCTACACTTTAGTATCCCGGTCACGTTTTGGTCGGCTACCGGTTCTTTTTATTCCGTACCTAGTCAACCACACGTTCGTGTTGCAATTTGACTTTTGCAGCGCCTTTATTTCGTTGCAGTAAGGTTGGTTTTTGTAGTTCAAGTGTATTTACGCTTGAGAGCACGTATTGCTGACACCCTGCTAGTTTTAGCTGTCATTTCAATGTGTATCTTTGCATGTGAATTCGACTGAAATATTTCCATAGAGATGATTCAGGTATGTCTTGCCTATATATAGGTGTGACGCAAAGAAAAATAAGGCTAGTTGTTTGCTTTAAAAAGATGACGTTTTAGCTGCTTCTAGCGTTAGATGAATTTTTAAAAGCCGTGCATCACACCTATATATAGGTGTGACGCAAATAAAAATAAGGCTAGTTGTTTGCTTTAAAAAGATGACGTTTTAGCTGCTTCTAGGGTTAAATGAATTTTTAAAAGCTGAACAAAAATCTTAATAAAGCATTCACCATCATCATCTGCCTAACATTCTCCAAACAATGTTGGGGTCGGCCTCCAGTCAAACCGGATACAGCGTAATATCAATATTTTATGTGGGGCGACTGCCAATCTGACCTCCACCACAAAGTTAGTACTGTAGTAGGTCAGGTCAGTACCAATTTAACTGACCTACTCCACACAAAAACTACACAATAGTGTATTGCGTGTGTGTGTAGTATGACTGTGTGTGTGTCTGGTGTGTACAGGCACACACAGGTGTGCGTGTGTGTGTACTGCATTTGCACTGTAAAGCCTTCATTTACTCGTAGACAATCTCTTCAGATGGGGGTTCATTGACGGCTCAGACCTCAAGTGTGTATGCGGCGTATCTCCACAGATAATGTCCCACCTTCCATCTTGCGCTGCATGCCCTGACACCTGCACACTTGACGACCTTATGACAGCATCAGCGAGTGGAGTCTGCATAGCTGAATTTTGGGCCAAAACGATTTGATCGTATAGAAATTTGCCATCGACACGCTAAGAAGATTTACTTGTATTTGAAAAAAATACGATTAAATCACATTTTCTCTCTAGTGCGCAAAGTGGTTTTCCAATAGAATACTTACAGACTAACCCTAAGAGTTGTATTCACTTCCAAACAAAAGGCCAAATATTAATTAACTTTCTGCCGACGCTACGTTCGTTTTAGCAAACACCGGCCCATTCAAGTGGAACTTTTTATGCCGACGCTACAACATCTCTGTATAGTTTTAACGAGTAGGAGCGTCGGAAAAAACATGACCGTCTGAAATTATACGCCTTTGCATTTACGCCAGCAGCATTAGGGCGTGAACAATGCAACCTTTTTGTTAACCGTACACTGTATGTGCTAACTTTATAGCATTTTTAGTATAATGAAGGAACTCGCGTATTCTTTTACACACTGGGTGTAAGAGAATACGTTGGTTTAATGAGCACGAGCTCATGTGTACTAGAATATACCTATTTATAACATACATTAACATAACCTACCTTGCTACCTTTTTTTTTTTTTTTTTTGGGGGGTGGGAAATCATCAAATAACCCCTCCCGCTCTTGGGCAGAGCGAAAGGGAGTGTCAGACTTCTACTGACTAAAAACCACCCATGTTCCTTCTTCGCCCTTCATGTCGAGGCCTCGGTATCCCTTGCGGACAACCCGCAGCCTCGACAGGACAACCCGCAGCCTCGACAGGACCATAACCTACCTTGCTACCTTCGTGTGTAGTAGTGCTCTCAAAACGGTGAAGGAAAACGATTTTTTTTTGGGGCACGGGAAATCATCAAAAGATTCCTCCCGCTCTGGGCTGAGCGGTAGGGAGTGTCAGACTTCTATTGACTAAAAACCACCCATGTTCCTTCTTAGCTCTTTGTGTCGAGGCCGCGGTATCTATGTTAATTGCCCTTTAAATTAATTTAATAATGCAGAAATGTACCTATAATAATTTCATTCCGTATTTCGATCCTTATCTAATTGTTGTTATAATTGTTTCATTTGAGTCAAAATAGCTCAATTGTTTGACTCAAAGTCAATTTCTGTGGGTTCTTTTTTTGTTAGCCAAATTTTTCCGACTCCTGAGCAAAGGCCTCCCCCCATTCCTTCCACTTTCCTTGTTGTTGTGCCTCTTCCTGCCAGTTAACGAGAAAGCCATCCAAGGCGTCCCGCCATCTCCTCCTCGGTCTGCTGCGCCACCGCCGTCTAGCTGCCTCACGGCTCCAGTTCCAAGATATGCGGGCCCACAGCTTAACCGGCTGTGGACAGAGTAGGGATTATGTTATTTTTTTTATATGACAAAAAATGGCATCTATATAACGGTATAATTAAAGCTAGGTAAACTTAATAAATATAACCCTACATTATCTTACTTCTCTATAAAAGTATTTATCGTAACCGAAAATGCGAAAACTTTTACGCAACTCCAAATAAGTTCATACCAAAAGAAACAATTTACATAAATAATTGACTTGGCGATTCTTCACGAACACCGTTACTTGGGTCTGTAGAGGTTTCTAACTTATTAAGATAAAAACTTCGGACAATAAACTAGATAGTCCATAAAAATCCAACGAGATAGGCAGTACTGTTCTGTATAGTTCACTTTCAGCCTTATTAATCGAGTGACCACAAGCAACTCGAAAACGAATGCATTTGTTTTAAAAGTAATATCATGGAGAGAAATTATGTTTGTCCTACTCCTCCGCTGATTTCTGATTAAATTTCGTTGCGGGATCGAAGACAGTTAAAATAGTTTCCCTGGAACTTCGCCTAGATTTCAGGAATTGCAGTGATTTGGAAACGGTTTTTCTAAAAAAAAGTCAATCATGAATTTAAACTTACATAATATTTCAAAGTAAAGTCAGCTGTTCAGAAGAGGTGGGTCGCAATTTCGTGTTCGTAAAGATGCTGAATATTCAAATTCAAAACAAAGATACAGACAGATTCTTTTGTATTTTGGAAATCCTTACATGTTTGAAAACATTATTAAATGAATCTCACACCTTTGTCCAATGGGGTAGGAAGAAACTACAAACCCCAATATCAAACAGTTATTTATCATTCAAGTACTAGGCTTACATAACATCTAGGCGTATCACATTTATAATAAGTAATTAATAATGTCAATGACTGCGCGTAGAAACTGCGGACGTTGCACTACTTAAGTCTGGTATAATTAGGTGCGGATATACAAATACAGACATGGACATGGACACCATCTTTTAATAACTAACTCAAGTATCTATCACTGTCAACTCTGTCCACAGCCGGTCCGAAATTTGTCCATACGAGATTCATGGAATAGCACCTCGATTAATCTAACAGTAATTTATCATTGAAGTAGTTACTAGGCTTACATATCATCTAGGCATATCATATACATCGTAATTATAATGTAGGCTAAGTAATTAATGTCAATGACTGCGAGCAGAGACTGCGACCGTTGCACCACATCTGTGCGGTATTATTAGATGCAAAAATACAAGGTGTGGTTAAGATGAAATACGGGTGGAGAAACTTTTGAAAATAAAGTATTTCAACAAGACTATCACAGTGGCTCTGCGAGCGCGATTTCAACAAGCGTGTGATAAGGACAACTGTAGATCCGACAGAAAAGCCTAATTAAAAATTCATTATTCGAGGTCGAATAGTCGGAATTCGATTCCCAGGTCGGGCAAAGTGGGTGTTGGGTTTTTCTTCAAGGAAATTCTCAGTAGCAGCCACGGAGTCTGGATTTATGTCCGATTGATGGCAATATGCTCGCCTCCTATTACATGGGGCTTAAACATAACTTGTGAAATGTGGGTGTACCTACACCTCTGCCTAACCCTTCGGGGATTATAGGCATCATGTTATCTTTATTAATAGAAAATTATTGTAGGGCCTTACTATTTTCCTATCAGTGCAATAGTAGCTAGTTAAGTTAGTATGTAGTTCAAAATGTAAATGTGTAACCTATGTATTGATGCTCAATTCATTTTTTACAATCTTTTATTTGAAGATTTAAGGTTTGCATACCAGACCTGGTTAATATGAGGATCTTTATTGTTGTATTATGTAATGCACTTGTGTACCATCTATTTACCCATATTATGCGAATAAATTATTTATTATGTTGTGTTCAAAATAAATCAGCCTGTATACATGACATGGCACGCTGCGGTTCGTTCTGACGTAGAAGCGACGCGCCGCTGTCAGCTGTGATGTGACGGTTCGCTGACATACGCGTCTAATTAATTACGAACTTAGGTAGATCTTCACTCTACGATATATTTATTTATGATTAATTAAATGTGAATGGCTATAAGAGAAAGGAGTACATGATGCCGTGACGACTGACAGAGGAGAAGGGAAGAAGAAAACGTGTTGCGCCGACCCCAAATAGAATGGGACAACGGAACAATAGAATGGGTCTTCCTGCCCTTAGAGGAAGACCAGAAAGGCGATGTATGGACTGTGTAAAAGATGATATGGCAAGAAAGGAGGTGGAGGAGGTGTCTTATGAGATGACGAGTAACAGAGAGAATACTTGTCAATGGGACAATAGAATGGGTCTTCCTGCCCTTATAGGAGGACCAAAAAGGCGATGTATGCACTGTGTAAAGGCCAAAGGCAAGCTGTTTCTTGCCATATCATGGCAAGAAAGAAGTTGTCTCATAAGATGACGAGTAACAGGGAGAATACTTGTGTAGGTATGGCAGAAAAAGACATGCTGCGCCGACCACAAATGAAATGAATGAATTATGATTAATATTAGGAAATTTCAAAACGCTTATCCTGACCCATGGTGAGCAACGTGGCAATGCTGCCAGTCTTTTGGGCACAATATCGGCTGACAGCGTTGAGGAGCAGTTTTTTGATGCCTTTTTATAGTTTCTTGTTAGTTTATTTAATCGTTTTTAATTAATGCACATAGTTAATTTACTCTTATAATCCATAAACAAAATAATTACTTCTATATGTATGTGTATCACGAATCCCGGCCGACTTCTATGCCTCATACACCAATGCCGCTGCACCCTCAGTTGTACTTATATTATGAAATGAATTATGATGAGCATCTCTATTTGAATTAAATATAATTCACACAGAGTGCGCACTGACGTACACTCGCAGGCACATCAAATCATCAAGCTACCTAAAACTGTAAAATTTTCCCTATAAACCTTGAACCTAATGCTTTAGCTATAAAGTTGAAAATCTATAAAAGTTTGACGGATCGTTGTAGCTTGGCAACAATACCGACCAATATAGGACAATCTATTTATCTATGATCTTTTATCTTTGTAAAGAAAAAGAAGTGAAAACCGTACATATATAATTTTAAAAAACAATAAAATCAAGTTTGTTCGTAATCGTTTTTTTTTTCTATGGTGGGTGGAAAATCATCAAATGACCCCTCCCGCTCTTGGGCAGAGCGAAAGGGAGTGTCAGACTTCTACTGACTAAAAACCACCCATGTTCCTTCTTAGCCCTTCATGTCGAGACCGCGGTATCTCTTGCGAACACCCGCAGCCCCGACGGGCTGTTCGTTACCCCTCGGTCCGCGAATCCAACAAGCACTTGATCGGTTTATTTGTAAAAAAAATCGAAAAGAAATGAAATAAAATTTTGCGTCATGCTTTTAAATTAAAATGGTTGTCAGTAAAAAAATGTTTGCATTGAGCATTGCGCCAATGTTTCTCATATTTAATTTAAAAGTCATTTCCAATAGTTACCAGATGAAAAAATATTCAATGTTGAAATGAAAAGAGCAATGAAAACAGGTTGGCATGACATTTCACGACACGCCAACTTGTTTTTTATTTTATTCCTTTCGTATTTTTAACCGTCAATTCAGAAAACATTCACAATATTTTGAACAATAGATTTCTTGTTATATTGATTTTCAATCTGGCTATAACTTTGTAATTTTTAATGATTTTTTACATAAATATGCACAAAATACCAAGCCTGTAATTCCTGGAAATCAACAATTCTGTACATCTTCTGAGAAATTCCTGTTAAAAAAATGCAAAAATTCGTTTCCTGACCCGGGAACAGGTCCAAGAACCTCATGCTCCTGTTGAGCATAGCGAGTTCAATAGACCAACGAAGCACGTGTCTTCGAAGCATTAGTATAATATGTATTTGATGGTCACCCATCGTTGGACTAACCTAAGCAAGCACGACTTAACCTAAAGATCGACCCGAGTGGCAGTGATTATTACTGTCTCCTACAAATTGTTGATGATCAAAACTATTTTTTTTGTTACAGAAGAAATTCTGGGCTCTCGGACTGCGCTGTGGATGTCAGCAGACGGACACATGGTGTTATACGCAACCTTTAACGATAGTCTCGTGCATGAACAGAAGTACCCCTGGTATGGAGCAGCACTGGACACCGATGATCCCGCCAAGGTAATTTAATTTTTTTGTTTTGACTGATAAGGTTACTATTAAGTTAGACCAATGCTGCTTAAAAGGTGTAATTTAGGAAAAAATGTTGTGTGAAATAACTTCATTCTTCTTCATTCCCTTACGATGTACCTCTTCTTATTTTATTGCAATTTTGTACGCACGTACAAATACATCTTTAAATTTTATAATGGTGGCAGTATGTATATCACCATACCTATGGCTACGCCTACCAGATGATTTAGCTTAAATAATATAACGACAAGTTTTCGACATTAAGGTGAATGCTCCAACCACCCCGCGAAATTCAAATTTTCTTACGTTTTTTGCCGCAATTAATATTCTAATCAACATACAAACTAACACTGACCTGCAAATTGCAAAAAACGTAAAAAAAATTGAATTTCGCGGGCTAGTTGGAGCATTCACCTTAAACTGAGAAGAATCGATTATGCAAAAATAGAATTTCCTTAAAGAAACTGGCGTACGGTTACAATTACATATTTACAGAAAACTCTAAAGGTCGACTGGTCTTCTTTACACAGGGTTCCGTACCTCTATCTATAAAAACGGCAAAAAAATCGCGTTTTTTGTATGGGAAAAAAAAAAAAATTAATTAATTTTTAATTTTGTTTTTAGTATTTTTTGTAATAGCGGCAACAGAAATACATAATTTGTGAAAATTTAATTTGTCTAGCTGTCACGGTTCTTGAGATACAGCCTGGTGACGGACAGACGGAAGAAAGGACAGACCGACGGACAGCAAAGTCTTAGTAATAGGGTCCCGTTTTTACCATTTGGATACGGACCACTAAAAACTTCCTAAAGAATTCTAACCGATATTCGTTCTCTCCACACAGACATACCCGGAGATCAGAAGCGTGAGGTACCCAAAGCCGGGGACGAACAACCCAACGGCGACACTGACAGTTGCTGACATCGCCGACCCGAAGCACATACGCACAAGACACCTCACACCACCGAAAGTTATACTAGAAGAAGGGTAAATAGTTTTTTTTTTTTAGATGGAATAAAAATCTTGAAGCTGATGATTTGAGGAGACCACAGGAACAGTTCTAATAACGTTATCTTGCGATCTTTATCTTATCTGGCCCTGGCAGTCTTGCTCCACTCACTGCACATGCTGAATCCGTTATTGATAAAGCCTAACCTTCTTATCCAGCTTTACCGTCAGCCTATAATGTTCCCACTGCAGGGACTCAGACCTCCTCTCTTGGAGAGGGATGGGTCCAGTGCGGATTGGTAGATGTCACATGTCTTCGAATTTTTTGTTTCTAAGACATGCCGGTTTCCTCGCGATGTTTTCCTACACCGTTTTGAGAGCAGTGGTGATGAAATAAATTACAAAAAGTAAGGCGCCTAACTGAGTTCGAATCTACGACTCACTGTTCATAAATTGGGGCCGCCACCACTGTGCCACCACTTCTCTTATTCAGCTTACTGAGGACTTGGAGTGCCTAATTGCCTCCAAGTTATCATATCATGCTGCACGTTAACCTCCCTCAATTAGTGTCACCACATTGACAGAGGATCCCCGCAACCTTCACCAGGTGTTAGGTCTAAAAAGTGGGAGGCCTTCCAACGCAACGTATTTTTCGGCCCCATCGGCAATCCGTTCTGCGAGCAATGTGCCATGCCCTGCCACTTAAGTTTAGCAATTCTTCGGGATATGTCGTAAGTTACCATGTATTCAAGCTAAAGGGCTGTTAGTATAACACCAGCTCAAAACATTTTACTACACTCTAAAGAATCTTTTCATAGTGTTTCAATATACAAAGTCCCAAGATCTCCATATAAAGCGGAGACTCTAAAGCGGACCGACTGCTTTTAAGCGCTGTAAGCCATAAACCGAGCTAGATAAATGAGTTGAACCCCGTAAAGTATACAAAGTGGGAGGGTATCGTATTAAAACTTCAATATTTTGGATCGAAGTTCATTTACATTGTGACTTTATTGGTGAAAGAGCCCGAACGTGTGTTATGTTTTATGGTTTACTGGTAGTTTTGTGAAGGTACGTTTTGATTTCTTGTACTTTTAGTAACGACTTTTATTGAAGGTTGTTCAACAATCCTATCCGAGGAGCTTTTGGCCAAATAATAACAGCAACTTTTTTTTTTATGGTGGGTGGAAAATCATCAAATGACCCCTCCCGCTCTTGGGCAGAGCGAAAGGGAGTGTTAGACTTCTACTGACTAAAAACCACCCATGTTCCTTCTTAGCCCTTCATGTCGAGGCCGCGGTATCCCTTGCGAACAACCCGCAGCCTCGACAGGCGTCGGCCCTTGCGGGCCCTTTCCGTGTTGCTGACATCTCTTTGAGGCGCGCGTGGAACACGAACGCGCCGTCGACACGGCCTGTCGTCGTCATGAGACGGACGGACGGCGAGCTTACCCATCACTCACCGTCCACCTCCACAGGCCCGCGTCTACGGTGGCCGGAAGCCATCACGTGGCGCCCAACGCCCGGAGCGCCTCCCGCGGCGGCTGGGACGAGAGGTTCTCTCCCTCTCACGTTCCGCCACCTCCTTCGCTAGCATCACTGCTTCGCAGAAGGAGGCGACGGCGTCCCATTCCTTCTCGCCCCGGACCATGGCTTGCACCAGGGCCGGAAAATAATAACAGCAACTCAGGTCGATTTTCAGGTTAAGCTGCGCTTGCGTGGGTTTGTCTGGGATGGGTGAACACCCATTACATGCAGTTTTTCCTCCGTGCCTTGGAAAACAAGTCTACCGCACGACTGGCGTAACATGTAGACAGTAGGCCGGTTCGACAACTAGTTTTACCAAATTATATCATATTACTCAGGAAGTCAGATAGGCAGTCGCTCCATGTAAAGTACGGGTGCATCCGGTTAGACTGGATGCCGACCCCAACGTAGTTGGTAAAAGGCTAGGCAATCATGATGATCTTCAACAATCCCAATTAATTTTGCCTATAATTTTCGATAGTTTTTCTGAATACTTTGGAGTCTATCAGAAGTTTTCAGCATCTTTTTAAGCACAATTTTTGACTCTATGCAACCAAGAACTTTAAGAGTCTGACTGCGGTACTCAGAGATATTTAATGATTACTTAAGTCGTCACTTAGTAAAGATTTGACATAGGTACTTTTGTATGACAAAACTGTCAAAACCTTTACTAAGTGATGGTCTAAGTAATCATTAAAGCTCTCTGAGTGCGGCAGTTAAATCTTTCAACTAGTATCTCCATGGAACGTGATGTTCACTTGTTTTCTCTGTGTCAGATATCGTCTACACGAAAAGAAACTCTATCTTCATACGCATAATTATCATTATCCTTGACACCTCTACAACATTACCTTCTATTTCAGTGACTACTACTTCACGAGCGCACAATGGGTGTCTCTGACAGAAGTGTGCGTGGTCTGGCTGACAAGGATGCAGAACCTGTCTGTTGTCTCCGTCTGCAAGAGTCCCATGTGGTACTGTCAAGAGGTAAGGATAGCCTAAGACATTTTTAATAAGGTTTAGCTGACATACATAATAGTTTCCTGACTAAAAAAATATGATTATGTTTAGTCCGTCAGTTAGATTATCGAAAAATATTGGATACGTGTTTTTTGTTTTATCAAATGAATAAAAAATTGCGAAGATATAACGCGTTAAAGATCATGAGTGGGGGGCTTGTGACGTCACTTTCTGGTAAAAATGTCATGCAATATGATGTCACACGAGCATTGATATAAAAACTAAAGATACGGTCGTCCGAACATTTGCTCGACGCGTTCGCCATACAGAGAATCGGTGTAGTCTGCTCGTTAATGTAACCTTGTATAAGCGGCATGGTATTTTCGAGGTATAAAGAACATAAATAAAGCTTTTAATAAAATTTACGACCGCACCCGAAGCTAGCCGATCGTGGACTAGTTCACTTCGGCTTAGGAAAGACCATATTGGGACCACGTTCGAGGCGTCATTTTATCATGCCGTCCACCCAGTCCTTACGCAGTAATATATAAGTCAATGCACACGAGTTTTCAATGCACTGGTTCGGCGTCATTGTTTGTTTAAAACAATCGACGACGTTGACGACTTTGAAATCTATCTGACGGACTAATTAGATATTTTTTGTCAAGTACTCTATTATCTTGCTTGACAAGGTTGGGTGTGGATAGGTGACTCGTTACAAATCGAGTTTCCGACTTGCCTCGGAAAGCTGGTTAAGTCGTAACAGGTAGACCGTAATCCGAAAGTTCAACAACCAGTCGTACCAAGGGGTATCGCATTCCCGTCGGGGCTGCGGGTTGTTCGCAAGAGATACCGCGGCCTTTGCACAAGGGCTAAGAAGGAACATGGGTGGTTTTTAGTCAGTAGAAGTCTGACACTCCCTTTCGCTCTGCCCAAGAGCGGGAGGGGTTATTTGATGATTTTCCCCCCCCCAAAAAAAAAGGCAAGCTCTAATGCCTGAATTATCGCCCCAAAGTTGCCAGCCTATCAGTTTTTTATTGGTTACATATCGGAAATCAGTTTATTACTCGCAAACACCCCCCAAAAAAAAAAAGTAAACAAAAGGGGTATCGCAATAACCAGTAGGTACTTACTGGCAGTCTCTCCATGTACAGTACTCGTATTCAGCTGCAACAAGTTCGACTGGATCCCGACCCCAATATTATATTGATGAAAAGGCTACGTAGATGACAATACTGCATTATTTTCACGTTACTAATGATGTCGATAATATAACTGACGATATTTGGTAAAAAATATTTTAGAATACTGTCACGTTTCACCAATGAAATAGTAAAATTAGTAGAAAATTATGAATGAATATAGTAAAATTGTCGGATTATCGAATTGTCGACGGTTTTATTAAATAAGGTAGTTAACAAATAAAATCTAATTAGTCCGTCAGATAGATTTCTAAAATATATTGGACACGTATTTTTTCTTTTTTCACGTAAACAAACAATGAAGACGATACAGTGCTTTGAAAACTCGTGTGACGTCATATTCTAAGACATTATATGACACTTTTTACCGGTGAGTGACGTCACGACCCCCACTCAAATCTTTGACGCGTTTTATCTTCGTAAATTTTTAATGATTTGATAAAATAAAAAATACGTATCCAATATTTTTCGATAATCTAACTGACGGACTAATTAGAATCATATTTTTTTTTGTCAATAAACATAAAACATTGACTCCCTTTGAAAATACCATTGCGTTGTAGATATATAATGCTAGCGTGACCAAATTCGACCTAATTAATTTTGCTAGTCGGATACCGGTACCACTCGGAAATTCCTAATGGAAAAATCCAGATAGAACACCCCGACCTTGAAATCGAACCCTCTGACCTCGAATTCTTTTACAATTTTGTTTAAAACGGTAGATAGGTAAGTTAAATATCTACGAATTTCAGTCACAATAAAAAGTTTTGATAAAAGCAGTATCACTGGTTCACTGGATTTATAAAAAAAAACTGTCTTTGAATGGATTCCAAGAAATATTCAACCTACATTTTGAAATTTGAACAATTCAATAAGTCTCTGCGTTCTAGTGTAACTTCATATTTTCTTTTTTTGTAAATAAATGGCGTTGTAGAATTTTGTTTTGTCGTACCTTTTCAATTTTAGAACCTGAATAAAATTTTCCGTTAGGTTAGGGAATGCGGTATACGGCAATTTTAATACTTCACAAACTGCTTTTGTTTTATTTTGTAGTTCCAAACTTTATAGCTTGGTAACTTTAAATTCTTAAACAGTTTTAAGGATGTTAACTTTTCGCGGCTTGACTCAAAAGTCTCGGATTAAATATTCACATGAATTAAGGTTGCTTACTAAGAAAAGAACATTATTTAACTTTGCCTGAAGCACATTTGTTTTATCTTTGCTACTTTCGGCACAGTTAAGAAGAGTAGGCTTTCTTTGTTATTTATTCGACGGCAGTATTCGTTTCATCTTGATATTTTAAATATTATAAGAAAGTAACTGATGCCCGCGGCTTTGCCCGCGTGGATGTCGGTCAAAATATTTACTAAAACCTTTCTCGAGAACCACTCTACCCATTGATGAAAACAGCATGAAAATCGATGCAGTATTTTTTGAGTTTATCGCGAACAGACACACAGACAGACGCGGCGGAGGACTTTGTTTTATAATATGTTCTTGATATTTTACAAGAAATTACAGCCTCGTTGGTCTAGTGGTTGCAAGATTGACTAATGAGCATAAGATCCTGGGTTGGGGTCACGTGTTGTTGCGTTTTTCCGTCTGGAATTTCTCAGTAGCAGCCGCGGAGTCTGAATTTGTGAACGGTTGATGGCAAAAGGCTCGCCCGCCATCTATTACATGGGACTAACCCTTCGGGGATTACAGGCGTGATGGTATGTTACTAAAAAAATAACATTATTTAACTTTGCCTGAAGCACATTTGTTTTATCTTTGCTGCTTTCAGCACAGTTGGGCAGAGTAGACTTCCCTTTGTTTTTTATTCGACTGGAGTACCTATTCGTTTCATCTTGATATTTTAAATATTCTAAGAAATAATAAATTGAATACAGGAGGGGCTCGTGGTGAAATAATAGCAGCCGCACGTGTCGACCTGCAAGATTAAGCCGTCCTTGCCAAAATTGGTTTGTGACGGCTGTCATTTGTTGATCTGTGACAGTCAGACAGAAACCGAAAGACGTCTTAACGTTGCTGCCAGTTAAGATGTCAAAAGCGGTCATTGAGTTCTTCTGAAATCCAAAAATAAGCCTTGTACTTGGCAGTACATAATACTAAAATTGGAACGATACAAAAATAAGCCTATTCATGTCTTGAACCGTCATCTATCGTTTTTCAAAATTTTTTCTAATGAAAAACGATACATGGTCTTTTTGTTTTGGTTCGTAAGAAGAGATATTAGGGAAAGGGCACTGACCGCTATTGACATCTTAACTGGCAGAAGTATTGTAATTACTGAGGTACTGGTATGTGATGGTCACATAAGGAATCGCTTTATGTAAAATATTGGTATTCAGTTGCTTTCGGTTAGACTGGAAGCCGACCCCAACATAGTTCAGGAAAAAGGCTCGAACAAAAGAAGAAAAGAAACCATAGTCACCAGAAAGCCAATTACAAATCCTCATATCGATTTGTAATAAAAATATTGTTCATTCCTTTTTCTTCTCAGATTAACATCTTCATTCTTCCCCAGGTCTACAGAATATCGTCAGGGTTAGACGGCTGGGTAGAGTCAGCCCCCTCCCCCCTCTGGTCAGCGGGTGGTGGGGCCCTGGTGACCCTGGCCCCAGTCAGAGACGGTCCAGCTGGTTTGTTCCGTCATATAGTGAGGACGGAACATAACTCGCATGGGCCTAGGGCACTGCCTCTGACCCATGGAAGCTTTGATGTGGTGCAGTTGTTGGCTTGGGATCATGCGAATCAGCATATGTGAGTGGTTTTATGTGATTTTTTATGCTCCTACTCATTCATTGATTCTTTTTCATTCTTACTTCTAAGTACTTGTTGGTTGTGCATACCATTAGATTGAACAATTCTTTCTTGGTGATACCTCAGCTTCTAATAACCCTCCTTTTGGGCTTTGCCGCAGTCGGGTAAAAACATTCAAATGTACATCATCAGTATATCTTTCTGATTTGCGTCTATAAGTAATAATAATATAATAAAATAATAAATAATAAAAATGTTTATTTTCTTCCACAAAAACACTTAAAACTAAAACTTAAAATGGAAAAACAGGAATAATAAAGATTACAATGTATTTGTGGGAGACTGGTGCCTAAACTAAGCCGCAACTTGTATTTCAGGACACCAGGGACTCCCCTCTACAGGCAAAAATGTCTTGAAAATGTATTATATTTGATAAAAAACAAAATTGATTTATAAAAAGAAAACAGTTCATGAAATATAATGTAAAATTACAGTTTTAAGTTACAAAAAAACGGAAAGTTACATTTTTATTAAATAAGTAAAATTATTGAAAGTAAAATTAGTTATAATAATAATTCATTAAAATTTATGTAAAATTACATCTTAATATTACAAAAATGAGTTTATATTTATTTATTTTTTAATAACAATTAAAGGCATGCTGTTTGTTGAAAACCAGGAAAAAATAATAATAACATCTTAAAGAGCGTGTATAATGAGTGTGTGTTTGTGAGTGTGTGTGTGTGAGTGTGTGTGTGTGCGTGTGTGTGTGAGTGTGTGCATGAACGTACGGAACTTTTAAAATGCACTTTTAAATATAATTAAAACAGAAAAAATATCTAGTCTAGTGCAGTTTCGAGCACCAATATGTATGCACAAAGTAACTTTTAAAAGTGATATTCTGATATTGTGTTGATAAACATTTTACGTTTTCACGAACTTAGCATTTTGTAAGCCGCAATTTTACGAAATAGGCTTATCACAAAGTACAAACCGTTATTTTACAAGAAAATGGCTTTTGAATTTTCCTGATTGTACGCATATTTTTACTCGTGACTAAAAACGTAAAAAACTACTTTTTTTTGCTTAGGCGCAAAACGTTGCTGCTGTAATCTGTTTATGAAACCAAATGTGTTATTGGTGCTATAAACCGATTTAGACTGATATAATATCTTGTTTCAGATACTACATGGGTATCCCGGAAGGTAAACCAGGGCAGCAGCACCTATACAGAGTATCGTCCGAGGCGCCGAGGCCGGGCTCCCCGCAGAAACTACCGTACTGTGTCACATGTAACTCACAGGTCAGTTCAAACTCCATGTACAGTCTGAGCCCAGCTTTATTTGACCCCTTGCTGGGGAGTTTGTTCCGCCACTTCTTCTTTCCAGCAAAAACACTAGGAAGTGTCGAAGGGTGGGCGTTTTGGGGGACTGTCACTTGTAAATAAGTAAAGTAAAGTAAATTTTGACGTTCGAAAAGTGCTGATTAACAGCCTAGTTTGAATAAATGACTTATGATTTTGATTTTTTTTGATGTTGTACTACAAAAAAAGAGGTGAAGTGGTCTCAGGTAAAGCTGGGCACTAACTGTACGATGTCTCGTGTGTACCAGGAGAACAGAATCGACGAAGAGCTTTCTCTCCAACGTAAAGATCAGTCTCAGGCTGCTTTTCCACCAGAGATGTGCTATGCATCTATGCTGCGAGGATGTAATAGCTCAGCTGTGAAACTATGTGACCGTTTCCACTGATACTAAGCTATGAAGCGGTGCTAGTAAGATGTGCTATAAAGATGCGACGCCGCAAAGTAGCTGCGCTACTTTTAGCGACAAACGCGGGTTTACTGTAGCTACTCCGGTCTGCACATAGCTACACCCCTCGCGACCATCCATAGCACGCATCCTTCCATATAAAAAACATATCTTAGTTCAATCCATTTCCACCAGTGCTAAGCTATGTGCACCAATGAATACGATTGGTGGATATCAAACGCATCCATAGCAACGTAGCATAGCACACCTCTAGTGGAAAAGCACCCTTAGGCCTGCATGAATGTCTTATGCAAATCACAAGCCAGTTCAATAGATAATAAAACCATAGCGTAAATACTAAAGTTATGTGTTGGTGGTAAACTCGGTGTTAACTGGATAGAATGGCATTTTTAGCCTTTATTGTGTTTCCACAACTGGGTGCCTGTTTTTGCCGTTCATGAGTTACTAAGGAAGCCGCATCAGCCGCATGCGCAGGAGGAACTAAAACCAAACTTCTTTATCTTCAACGTAGTTCTTAATTTTCTAATAACCTTTTTTTAGGGTCCGGGACCGGACGGGGACCCTATTACTAAGACTTCGCTGTCCGTCCGTCTGTCCGTCACCAGGCTGTATCTCAAGATCCGCGATAGCTAGACAGTTGAAATTTTCACAAATTATGTATTTCTGTTGCCGCTATAACAACAAAATTAATACTAAAAACAAAATAAAATAAATATTTAATATTTATTTCCCATACAACAAACGTAATTTTTCGTTTTGGTACGGAACCCTTCATGTGCGAGTCCGACTCGCACTTGGCCAGTTTTAATAACCACACGTTCGATGTAGTGTTTAAATTTTTCATCGTTCACTTCTATTAAACACGGAAACGGTTCTCAAACACGTTGTAAATACTAATATTATATCTGAAATGTTTACGAAATCGCTTCATCGTTAACATCGGTAATGCAATGTGTAGTGGTTAAATGCCAGAATATTGTAAAGTACGCTTTTACCAACATCTGTCCTACATCGGAGATACACATATGACATTAGGACATATGACATTGCGTGCACTCATACCTCTATCTTTAGTTTATGATTGCCTAGTACAAATATAACTGGAGTTCCAGAATTAATATGATTTAGGTGCCTGTTGGTTACCGGTAGTGTACTGTAGGTGAAAAAGAGGGATCAACTGTAGATTTGAACACAGTGATAGTCTAGTGGTATGACTGTCGTGCTACCTAGTCATAGTTCTCAAGTTCGAACCCAAGACACGCATCTCTGATTTTTCGGATACTACATGTTTTTTTTGGATACATTTTATAATTGTCACTTGCTTCGGTGATGGAAGACGCAAAGAAACCAGCATGCCTAAGAGATATTTCTCAACGGCACGTAAAGCTAAGTCAGAGGCCCACGGGTGGCATAAAAATCTGACACCAGGTTATCAAAATTTATCCAGTATAACATGGCCTATCTTTGCATATAGTTTTCATACAAAGAGAGATCTGCATAAACTGGTTTTTTTATAACCACACGATAAAGATGAAGATTTTTTTTACACAATTAACATCGTGATTCTTCTCCCCCAGCCATCCCCGTCAATAAACCTGGAGTACTACGGCAATCTGGCGTCCTCTGGTGACAGCACGTGGGGAGACAGCGATTGGGACGAGGAGCTGCCAGCCACCTCGCCCTCACCTAACAAGAAGAAGAAGAAGAAGTACCCTGGTAAGAGAACATTGTTACCTAAATGCCGGAGCATTCCACATCAAAAATTGATCTGAAGCTGCTGGTCATGGACTTTTTAACCGACTTTCAAAAAGGAGAAGGTTGCTCAATTCGACCGCATATCTCGCCAATCGGTCTACATGCACAATCTTAGGCGCACCACGCGGACCCTTCTGTATTCGGTAGGGGACATCGTTGATCCTGGTCACAACTCGGTATGGTCCATCCCATTTTGCTTGCAATATATTATTTTTTTTTATTTTGTGACTTGAAGGCCTGGTTGCGATCACTTATTCAAGAAGTTGGCACTTGTCTGCAAATTAATTAGTTGTACCTAGGTTTACCTTCTCTTGTTTGTGTAAACGGATTATTCGTACATAATCGTAGTGATAAGTAACTGTTATAAGCTGCGGCATTTGTTCGCGTGGAATTATTATAAAAATATTACGTCCGTACTGCCTCGTTGG
Source organism: Diarsia brunnea (assembly GCA_949774965.1). Classification (NCBI taxonomy): domain Eukaryota; kingdom Metazoa; phylum Arthropoda; class Insecta; order Lepidoptera; family Noctuidae; genus Diarsia; species Diarsia brunnea. Next base: position 13,271,138 of record OX459007.1, on the reverse strand, counting down.
TCTAGTGGTCGCAACCGCGACTGCTGAGCATGAGGTCCTGGGTTCGATTCCCAGGTCGGGCAAAGTGTTTTTGACTTTTTCCATCAGGAATTCACCAGTAACAGCTACGGAGTCTGGATTTGTGCCCGGTTGATGGCAATAGGCTCGCCCCCTATTACATGGGACTTAAACATAACTGGCGAAATGTGGGTGTACTATTAGGTGCACCTCTGCCTAACCCTTCGGGGATTACAGGCGTGATGTTATATTATGTTATATTACGTCCATATTTAATTTCAAGGATTTTATTGTTTCCGCACGGAACCCTAATTCTTTTTCTAAAATAAAAGTCCAACAAATTCATATAACATCAGCTATCTGCGAGTAAAAGTCCCGTTAAATTAGGTCCAACCATTTCGGAGATTAGCCGGGACATTTTCCATGCAATCAGTAAAAACATGTTAAATTTTATTTATTTGTATAGATATGTAAAAAGTTTGTTTTTTTTCTTCCGGTCTGCTCCGACTTTCGGTATCTCGGTTCACTCTTGCAAAGCGACGGTGAAATAGACCGTAGTGTTAAGCCCAGAATTAACACGGGATGGATGAAATGGCGGCAGGTCACGGGAACAATCTGCGACTCCCGCTTTCCCCTTAAACTAAAGGGGAAGATTTATAAAACAATGGTTAGACCTGCTGTCTTGTATGGATCAGAATGTTGGGCCACAAAAGGGATGAATGAAAGGCATTTGCATGTGGCTGAGATGAGAATGCTTAGGGGGATGTGCGGTGTTACGCGAATGGATAAAATAAGGAATCAGTACATAAGAGGAAGTCTGAAAGTGGCGCCGGTGACTGAAAAGTTGTGTGGAAATCGGTTGTCGTGGTATGGGCATGTGATGCGGAGGAATGAGGAAAATGTTGTGAGGAAGGTTTTAAATATGAATGTGGAAGGATACACGAGTAGAGGAAGACCAAAGAAACGATGGATGGACTGTGTTAAAAATGATATGGTAATAAAGGAGGTGTCTCATGAGATGACGAGAAACAGAGAAGTATGGAAGAGAAAGACATGCTGCGCCGACCCCAAATGAATTGGGATAAGGGCAAGAGAATGATGATGATGATGTAAAAAGTTTGTTGTGCACAGTCGCACGCCTGAGGAAACAATGGCCAACCTTACAAGAGTCCATTTACTTTCTTCCCCTTTCCCCCAGATGGTGTGCCTCAGAACCTGCCGTGCCTGTACCACGAGGCGCACTTCAGTCCCTCGTCAGCTTACTTCGTACTGGAGTGCCTCGGGCCAGGAGTGCCCACCTTCAGCCTGCATCGGACGGCGCTGCCTGATCCAAGGCTGGTGGCGCATTTGGAGAATAATACTATTGTTAAGGTAAGGAATTCTCCCGTCGGGGCTGCGGGTTGTTCGCAAGAGATACCGCGGCCTCGACATGAAGAAAGAACATGGGTGGTTTTTAGTCAGTAGAAGTGTGACACTCCTTTTCGCTCTGCCCAAGAGCGGGAGGGGTTATTTGATGATTTTCCACCCGCCAAAAAAAAAAGGTAAGGAATTCTGTATTCCTTTTGTGTACAGTACATTAAATACGAAGAAACAAAGAAAGTCAAAAGTTTAAAGGATAAAATTAATCCACAATGGCTTTCTGGGCTTCGGATCTTAGGTACCGCTTCGTTATTCTAGTGGTCACAATCGCGACTGCTGAGGATGAAGTCTTGGGTACGATTCCCAGGTCGAGCAAAGTGTTAGTCATAGTCATTTATTTCATAACAAAATACATTGTGTAGAAAAAAAAACTTAAAATTAGATTTATATTAGATAGTCATAAAAAAAATGAAATTAAAAATAAACTCATTTCTAACTATAATTAGATTATAGTGGAAACTTATATGAAGAAAAAATAATAACAATTTAAAAAGATGAAACTAAGTAAATATCACATATTCTATACTAATATTATAAAGCTGAAGAGTTTGTTTGTTTGTTTGTTTGTTTGTTTGTTTGAACGGGGTAAACTCTGGAACTACTGGTTGGAATTAAAAACTCTATTAGTGTTGGATAGTCCATTTATCGAGGAAGGCTTTAGGCTATATAACATCACGCTAAGTCCAATAGGAGCGGAGCATAAATGAAAAATGTTGCAAAAACGGGAAAAGGTATTCCTTTTTGAGAGCTTCCGTTGCGTGCGCTGCGAAAACGGTTTAAGTTAGGAAAATATCATGTATGAAAGAATTGTTCCTCTTTAAATGTTCTAAAAAAAAGTCCGCGACAGCATATATATATCTTTTAAGATTGACTCACTGTAACCATTTTTTACTATTAAAATGTTAGATTAAAAAGAATGATATTTTGCGATGCTTATTTAACCCATATGATATTAATCTATATCTAAATAAATATGTTTGTTAGCACGGAAATTTAATATAGAATATTTGGGCCCTTTACTCTATACAGTTTAAACAATTATCTTAGAAGATATCGCAATATCAAAATATCCGCGCGACAAAATAATTACGCGCGCGGCAGTCATTCGGTCCGGTGCGGTAGGTAAGTGGGGATTCTGGTCTCCGGGGGCTCCGGAGAAATTCAAATTCAAAATATTTACTGCACCATAATGTTTACAAGTACAATGGATTACTGTATATTTAACAGTAAGAGATACCTATAGTAATTGTCACTTTAATAATAAAATCGAAGAAAATCTAAACTAATAGGTATTATAAAGAGGAAAGGTAAAATTTTTTGTTTGATACGAGTACGATTTAATTCAAGTTAATAATGTTGAATAGTCGGTTTATCGAGAAAGGCTAAAAGCTATATTATGTGATGCAGACGAAGTTGCGTGGGTCAGCTAGTTTTAATATATAGGTACATTTGTCTTTACTGAAATCTTCTATACTCTAGTGGCCGTTCCTCAATAAATATCTCCTTTTTTTTGGCGGGTGGAAAATCATCAAATAACCCCTCCCGCTCTTGGGCAGAGCGAAAGGGAGTGTCAGACTTCTACTGACTAAAACCACCCATGTTCCTTCTTAGCCCTTCATGTCGAGGCCGTGGTATCTTTTTTTTTTTTTTTTTTTGGGTGTGGGAAATCATTAAATAACCCCTCCCGCTCTTGGACAGAGCGAAAGGTAGTGTCAGACTTCTACCGACTAAAACCACCCATGTTCCTTCTTAGCCCTTCATGTCGAGGCCGTGGTATCTCTTGCGAACAAACCGCAGCCCCGACGGGAATAAATATCTCCATAATTCGTTTTTAATAATTTACACTGGTCATGATTTTAAATTCTATTGGCAACTTGTTGTGTAACCACACAGATTGGTATCTGGGACTATGTTGAACCACTTTCAATAGGGTAGTTAACTAAAAAAATCTAATTAGTCCGTCAGATAGATTTCCAAAAAATATTGGACACGTATTTTTTCTTTTGTCACGTAAACAAACAATAAAGACGATACAGTGCTTTGAAAACTCGTGTGCCGTCATATTCTAAGACATTAGTATGACATTTTTTACCGGTGAGCGACGTCACGACCCCCCACTCAAATCTTTGACGCGTTTTATCTTGGACAATTTTTATTGATTTGATAAAAGAAAAAATACGTATCCAATATTTTTCGATAATCTAACAGACGGACTAATTAGAATCATATTTTTTTTTAGTCAGGTTTACTGACTCCCTAATTTGTTTCTTCTTGTTATTTGGTTTTTTCTTCAGGAATTTCTCACGAAGTCTGAATTTGTACCAAGTTGATAGGGATAGACTCACCCTCTATTAAATGGGTCTTAAAATAACCCTTCAGGGTTAACAAACGTGATGTTATGTAAAAAAACTTTCCACCAGACGCTTTTATGTACAGTGTTTAAACACCATTAAGTTTATAGCCTACTTTTTAAACATTCATGAACATAAAACGGCGTCACGCACTTTATTAAACATGTTTGCTCAACATTTTATATCCCAGTCCTTAAAAAGCCATAACTTTACTCAAAAAAAGCAGACGAATAAAATTTTAACAATAAGTAAATAGGCCCGAAGTTATTTCGGTGGAAAATTTACTTAGGAATACAGTCACGGGTACCAATATGGATACACGAAGCAAGTTATTTCTAAATGTGAGTTTCTCATACTATACTGATTAACATTTTACGTTTTTACGAACATAGCATTTTGGAAGCCATTACTATTAAGAAATAGGTCTTATGTCAAAGTAGAAGCCGATACGTTCCAATAAAATAGCTTGTTCTTTAAAAAAAAACGTTGCTCCACACTAGGAATTTCTCCTGTACCATGGGTGTGTTTACAAACATTTAAACTCACATACACAAACCAAACACCGAGACCCGGAATAACTATCTGTAGGCCATTCAAATAATTGATACGTATGGGGAACGAACCCGCTACTTGCAGCGCACTAGTCACTCGCTCAGCCACTGCTCCAAACATACACACACATCCGTCACATCCCGTCACATTCCGTCATTTTTTGTTAAATGTAAACATATTTTTGCTCGTGACTGTACATACAGTTGAAATGGTAGGAATCGACCAAACGGATAATCCGGCTTAGCTATTATCCCGGATAATCTTTGCTTTATCACGGATCGATGGCTAAAGTAACTTTTTGCTTCAGAAAGCTGAAATTCATACTTTGACTTTTATATTTACTTTTTATTTACTTTTCGTAACAGGACAATACTTTAAGTACATCAACAATAATGTTTGTTGTGTTTTGAACATAACGTAACATCACACCAATAATCCCGCTAGGATTACGCAGAGATGTATCTAATACGGTGTACGGAACACCCATATTTCACTACGTATAGCCATCATCATCATCATCATTTCAGCCATAAGACGTCCACTGCTGGACATAGCCCTCCCCCGGTTAATCCCCCTCATAAGGGGGGGATTTGCCATAATAGCCACGCTTGGCAGGCGGGTTGGCGATCCCAGTATGGTTGTTACGAAGGCACAGAGAACGCTGCTGCCCATTCTCTGGTAAGCTAAACAAGCACAAAACCAAAATCAATTGAATCGGTTTCTTTTAGGCTAGCGTGCTCCACCCTATGCCCAGGGTACCTAAAAAGCATTCAGTGACCTGGTACCAGGTCACCGATTTTTTTCTTAATATTAACATTGTTCTAGGAATAATTTTTAAATTTCACACTTTTCTTAATGGTAATTTAATTTTAATAATAATTTAATTTACCTACAAAATTTGTACGCCGTTATTGGCAAAACATGGACGCTCACAACATTATACTAATTCAATACCTTGCATGTCTGATTTATCAGTTTATGTAAACGCATGTTGGACAAATAAATTATTCTTTCTTTCTTTCTTATACAAAAACTGTCGGACATCAATTACATTCCACGGAAAAACCACGCGAGTTCAATGCAAGTTGGTACATATCTTTGAAAATTTCTTTTAGGACATGACGGTTTCCCCACGAAATTGTTTCCTTCATCGTTGTATTTTTCATAAACGCAGCGTTATTAAACCAGAAACAAAGACACACAAAAAACGCCCTTGTACAATATCTTCTTATCATACGCTCATTATCTTTTCCTCGATATTTTCTCAATTACACAGACCATCCGGAAATCTTACTTTCTTACTATATTGTGCGAATCGTATGTGAGTTAAGATACCATTCATCACTTCGCAAAAACAAGGTTAACACCCATATTCATAGTGCCGACTCAAGTTCATTTTTGAACTTGGATCGACCGACGTTGTCATGACATCACCCACCAAATCAAATCCAGAATTGCTTGGCCGCAATTGGCGGATATTAGAATAAGTTACTTCCTCCGTATATGTATGTTGCCTCCTACATCAGCCATCCTGCCAAACCCATAGTTGCATTCTGCTTTAATCAATAACTAAAGATGTCATAATTATGTCACTGTAGTCAATGTTTATAATGGAATATTCTGTATTGAAAAGTGGGCGTATATGTCAAATTATGAACAAAATCAAAATACACACATCAAAAGTGTCTAGGGATCAAGCATTTTTATGCGGATTTCTTGAGATTGAGATGTGGCTTTGTAATAAATTTATGATTTTATAAATTTATATGGATCCTTTTTGGTGCATTTCATAATTTGAATCAGGAACTGAGAATCAAATTCGAGTAAAATATGAAAATCAGCTGTCAATATTTTCCCTATAAAAACATACAACGCATTGAAGACATTATTAGTGCTACTGTTTCCCTACTACTGATTAAAACCAACGTTATTATGGAGCGGCGACGTCATTTAAGCAGGGAAGAAATGCTCAGAGCCGTGGGAATGATAGAAGCTGGTTCCCGGCAACGTACTGTGGCTTTAGCTCTGAATACAAGTCAGAGTGTTATCAGTCGACTTTGGACACGTTACCGAAGCACTGGTACCGTGGCTGAGCGCCATGGAGGACGGTATCGCTGCACCACACGGAGACAAGACCGATACATTCAAATCTTAACTCAAAGAGCTCCAACAATAACCGCCATGATGTTAGCCGTGAGGCTTCATCACTCTTCAGGGAACTTAATTAGCGACCAAACAGTCAGAAACCGCTTGCATGAAGTGAACCTTCATTCCCGAAGATCGCTACGGGTACCACCTATAGCAATGCACAATCGTAGGATTCGATATCAATGGGCTCTTGAACACAGAAATTGGGCAGAAGAACAATGGCGTTTCGTGTGCTTTTCTGATGAGTCTCGTTTTGGTATGAGACCGGATACAAGACGTATACGACACTGGAGAACCCCTGGACGCCAACAGCGATTAAAATCCTGCCAGGAAGTCCATCCTTATAGTGGTGGAACCATCATGGTATGGGCGGGTATTTGGATCGGCGGAAGAACTGAGTTGATTTGGATCAGAGGCAACCTCAACGCTCAAATTTATGCTGAGACGATTGTATCAGACGTCATCGTTCCTCTACAAGTGCAAATCGGTCCCTTATTTCAGTTAATGCATGATAATGCACGACCGCACACCGCAAGAGTTGTAAGACAGACTCTCGCCGCAGCTAACATCAATGTCCTGCCCTGGCCTGCTCAGTCGCCAGACTTGAACCCGATTGAGCATGCATGGGATATGCTACAGAGAAGAGCTCTGCCGAATATGGAGGGTATCCAGTCGCAAGAAGACCTTTTTTTGTTGTTGCAACGAACATGGGCGGCCATTCCACAGCGTGATTTGGATGAACTCATTTTGAGTATGCCAAACCGATGTTCTTGTGTTGTTAGTGTTCGCGGTAGAAACACGGATTATTAATTGTTTAAGTTACCCAATAAAATTTTAAAGAAAACTGTTATTTCAGTCTTTTTTTCGAACTTTAATGTTAGTGGTTCAAATGTCAAAAATCCCTTTATTAGGAAAATGGCAAATTTCTTTATTAATGCAAAGGTGACTTGGTTTATCGTTACTGTGACAAACGAAAACACTTTATTTGATGAATCCTTAAAGAAAATTTTAATTAATATCAATCAGGAGAAAAGTTATTGCAAAAATATATGTTGATCCCTAGACACTTTTGATGTGTGTATTTTATTTCACATAGGCCTACATGGGCACTTGTAAAACGTCGAACAAAAAGGTGCATCGTTCGGTGCAAACTGTAACTTAAGTTAGGCGTGTCAAGTCCGACCCAAGTTCAGTCCACGACTAACGATACCAGTGTAATACTCCACTGTAAGAAAGGCGGAATTATATAGCTTAGCCTCATTCGAATAAGCTTGAAATCTCGACAGTATCTTGGAGCATTTTGGATTATGATTTTCGAGGGATATTGTTTAGCCGTTGAGATTAACATTGAGACATTAAATAAGCAGGAAAAGATTATTCTTATACATAGTCACTGACTGTTGCGATTTAATAACGAGGAAGTTTTCTGCCAGGGTTCCCGTAAAGCACGATTTTTTTCTTCACTCTTAAAAAAACAAAAACATTTATATTATTTATTTATACTTTTTGCCATGGGTGTAAGCAGCAACTGAACGACACATGACACAGACTACTGTGCCAACTAGAACGTATGATTCACCGCATATCATAACCGTCTTTTACGGGTTGAGAACGGTCATCATACTATATGTGCTATGCATCAACAATTGACGGCGAGAATATTTTACCGGTGCCGATACGACTACGTGCATGAGTGTGTCTCATACTTTTCTAAGGTTCTAATAAATAAAATAAAAAAGGTTCTAATACTAAGGTTTTATTTTTGACTGATTCGTTCATAGCACGGTCATGGTATGGTATGAAATGGAACTGTAACATAACCAGTGAAATTATTCCTCTATGTTACCCGTCGGATGTAAATAGAGCCTTATATTTTTACGTTGAGATACAGCGTCCTAATCTTTCAAACCAACCAGTTAACCCAACTATTTCTTAACAACAGGAGAGACTAGCAGCCATAGCTCTGCCGACGCCCCGAACGTTCTCAGTGCAGCTATCCAGTGGCCACGCAGCCAGGGTGCGGTTGCTCCTCCCACCAGGGCTGAGAGAAGACGAGGTTACTAAGTACCCTCTTGTACTGAAAGTGTAAGTGCAAATTCTATTTTTTCTTGAGCTACCTTACGGTCAGGGTTTTATGAAGGCGCGCGGCAGGCATAAGGGTTGCAAGATTTTGTATGAAGCTTCCCTAATCCCGTGCCGTCGTCGCCGTTCTGTCGGGGCTGTGGGTTATTCGAAAAAGATACCGCGGCCTCGACATAAAGGGCTAAGAAAGAACATGGGTGGTTTTTGTCAGTAGAAGTCTGTCACTCACTCCCTACCACTCTGCCCAGAGCGGGAGGAGTCATTTGATGATTCTCCAAACCCCCAAAAAAAAAGGCAACAACTTGTAAGGTAAGGTGCCAAATGCGTGTCCTATGCTAGTTATAGGACACGCATTTCGCAAAAACATCTGGCTGAACCAAAACTGCGTAAAAGACATTAAAAAAAACGTAAAATACACGAAGGTAAAGGTAAAAGAATATTTTCTTTGGAAGATTTTAACTGTAATATATTTTGAATACGTAAAAGAGCCGTTACTACAAATATTCTCCGATCCTTATACTTCGTATAAAGAATTCTGACAGTTATCGAACTTCTCAACCAAATTCGCAGATCAGAAAACCACTGAACACCAAAATTATTCGAGTTCTGCCACAAAATGAAACTGTAAACGTAAAATATAACCGCACTTACTTTTTACAATATTGTTAGTCTATTCCTGGCCGATAGCTGTGCCATTACAGTCATTGTTTCAGAAGCAATAAGAGCCGTAATGGCTTGAGATCCCACAAATCATTTGAACAATGGACTCTGAAAATATATCTGATGCTTAGCATTCCTTGTAAGTAATAAAGAGACATTTATGGACGGATTTATTACTGTCATTACTGTTCTCAAATAATACGGATTTTTAAGCAATCTCTATTGTAATTTTCAAATTAAAATTCCCGTTTATTTTAGCCCCAGATCTGTAAAATTGCTCATAATTTTGGTGCACAAAGACTTTTTGTTACTGAAATAAAAATCTTTTTGAGATAAAGAGGAATCTTTAGATAAGATTAACTCTTTCAGTCTAAATGAAAAGATAAACCTATCTCAAAATAAAAGACAATTCCTAAAGTTATAAAGCTGACAACAGACCAAGGGTAAAGAAAACCGCCGAGTGAAATAAGCAGGTGTCGTTGATACCTTCCGGAGTTTTGTTTTATCCATTTGTAGTATACAGAGCCTCATGTTTGGATTATTGCATGTTCCTCATAACAACCAAACAGTTTAAAACTGCCTAGATGCTAGCAGCAACTGCTTCTTAGTTCCATATAATATTTACTCACCTGGAACTTTTTACCTGCATGAAAAGCATCTTCATTTCTCACTAAAATTTTCTTTACAACTTAAAACCTCCTGGTTCATTTTCTCCAACAGGCACGGGGCACCAGGGACACAGCTAGTCACAGAGCGCTGGGCCCTCGACTGGGGTTCACTGGCTGCTGGTGCGGGGGCTATCCTCGCCTCAGTGGACGCGAGGGGGGCAGGAGGAAGAGGGCTTGGTGCTCATCATGCGTTACATCGCCGGCTGGGGACTGTTGAGCTACAAGACCAGTTGGAGGTTGCTGAGTAAGTAAGGCTAAGCAGCTATGAGAAATGATCGTTAAATTGATGACTGTAAAGACGTTAATTCACGAGCAAGAAAAGCAATAATTATAAACTGTGCCAGAACTTGTACTATATTAGTCGGTAGCCTACACTTTATGTAGATAAGTGAAAGCTGGCCATGTTTGTTTCCTACTAGCGCATTTGAATTCGCCTCCAGACATTTGAAACCCTTGAATTATAGAATAATGGAAAAGCAAAGAGCTGGCGAACACCAGCGGCCATATGAAAACCGCTGGTGTTTCCACGATTACGTCGGTTGCTCCATCCATACTAACCTTGATTTTTCACCAGGTACCTCCGCGACTCCCTCCACTTCATAGACTCGCGTCGCGTGGCCGTATGGGGCCGTGCACACGGCGGGTTCCTAGCAGCGCTCGCGTTAGCCAGCACGCTGAACGTCTTCCATTGCGGCATTGCGCTGACGCCCATTGTGCGCTGGCGGTACTATGGTGAGTAATGTATAGCGAACTATGTGATAGATATATTGGTACCTTCAGGGGTGCTGTGTGTTACGTACACGGCCCGTTAGATTGACACGTAGTATGCTACGCTCCATTGCACATTGGCAGACCTTGAGTTTGGACTTTTGAATTTTTTTGTCAAGGCCAAGTCTGGAATCCATAGGTCAAAAGGGAAAGAATGTATATGTCCATGATTTTTCGCTTTAGTGACAAAGGAAGGTCTCCTTTCATAAGTTCTTTCTTGGGCCTACTGGCTCATACTGAAGCACTACTGTTCTTCTAGGCATTTTCGCCGTACAAAAATCAATTTTAACCCGAAATCTTCGCATCATAAAGAACTTAGTTTTTCCCATTCCCCAAAGCAAGCAACCACAAAATTCCCTCATCAGAAGCCAGACAACAAAGGAACTCAAATAGTAATCGAAGGACGATTGTAATTGTTATAAATACGGTAATTTCGACTTTATACTAATGGTCCTTAATGTTATTTTAATGGCGGTACATGACAGGCGCTGCTCGCGTAATCTATTTGAATAGGCTTTTGTTTTAGGGACTGTGGTTCTATAATCTTGGGTGATTAAAAGGATGGGTTGGTTTAGCGTTATTTTGAAATTGTAGTGAAATTAGTCATTTGTTGGTTTGATGTGTCTCGTAATTACGTTGCTACCAGGCCCACAGTCTCGAATGTCTATTAAAATTTATCTTAACTACAGTTTTAGATAAATTTGAACCTTGGTAAAGTTTCATGTTACTGGGAATTGTTGTCAATTAATGTGCAATTTTGAGGTAGAATATATGTAATCTATACTTAAACTAGCGGTCCTGGCAGACGTCGCCCTGCCCGGACAGCAGCGCCACCTGGTCCAATTGTAAATCTAAACCATTCTCGAATCCACTTGAACACTTACAAAAAGTTTCATCAAAATCGGTCCAGCCGTTTAGGAGGAGTTCAGTGACAAACAACGTACAGAAGAATTATATATATAAAGATTAGATTGTAATAAGGAGGTAAAGTTACTCTGGATCTACTGAACCGATTTTGGAAATTGTTTTACCAATAGAAAGCAACAATCTTTGTGAGTGTAATATTTTCATTTAATTATGAAAATAGACACGGACGAAGTCGCGGGTGGAGTGCTAGTTTCTACAATAAAGTACGACTCCCTCTGGACTCTGTTCTGTTTAAAACTTTAAAGTCCTTTTCTGGCCTTTTCTTACCCGACTGTTTTATTTCACGGCTTCACAATGCCTGAATATATAACGTTATTATTCCCTAAACCTTTTAAAGTTAATGTAGCTGTAAAACTTGTTTATTTCTTGTATTGTCTGTCCCGAAATCGTAGTCGAAAGTAATAACTTTTTTAAATCATGGAAATTGATCGGGGTCTGAGCCTACCCTAACTTCTGTATTAAGTTTCTTTAAATTCCTTTTAATTTCAGAACTTTTTATTTATAAAAAAACACCGAATTGAGAACCTTCTCCTTTTTGGGACGTCGGTTACAAATTAGTTTTAAACAATCACTTTTGTGCCACAAGATGTTTCGTGGCGCGAATAGGGGAACGGACTGAGTCAAAAAAATATGATTCTAATTAGTCCGTCTGTTAGATTATCGAAAAATATTAGATACGTGTTTTTTGTTTTATCAAATTAATAAAAATAGACGAAAATAAAACATGTCAAAGATCATGAGGGCTTGTGACGTCACTTTCTGGGTAAAAAAGTACTAACCTTGTTACGTCACACGACTTGACACGACTTTCCGAAGTACTGTATCGTCTTCATATTTTGTTTACGTCAAAAAGAAAAAATATGTGTCCATTGTTTTTTGGAAATCTATCTGACGGACTAATAAGATTTTTTTGGTGAAATACCCTATTTCACGAATACATGAGAGCCAAAATATCCACAGAGCCATAGTTTAAAAAAAAACTGCATCAAACAATGACGCAGTATTTTTTTTCGTGGAAAATTGAATTATCGATATTAAACTATGTACTTTTCTCCAACAGCCTCCGCATATGCGGAACGCTACATGGGTTTCCCGAACGCCACCGGGAATTACCGAGGGTATGCCGACGCTGACGTCACCAAGCAAGCAGCGGCCTTGCACGACAAGATGCTGCTGTTGGTGCACGGGACTGCAGACAATAATGTGCATGTGCAGCAAAGCATGGCGCTAGCGAGGGCGCTGGCTGACCAGGGGAGCATGTTTCGACAGCAGGTAAAAGGAAACGGTGCCTCCTCATTTTGTGCTGATGGTGGGTCTTAGTGAGGTAGAAATTCCACACTCCCCAATCTTATCATAAACACCGGTCGCCGTTTGGAGGTTTCTCCCAGTGAGCCAATAAAAATAAAGTAAGAAATAAATAAACAATACAAAATACCAATTATGAAGACAGGTTATAAAAATACTAGGAAAGTATTTAACAACGGAGGTTACGAAAAAAAAGTACCTACCTACAGAAGAAAGAACCCACCAATAAGACGACGAGCTTAAAACTACCCTGGCTTCAAGACTATCCCAATATAGAGTAACTGATACACAAACTGTTTTCTAAGTGGATAACAATAAAACTGTGCTTATCTAATAAAAAGTTCGGCAGAAATCCTAATGATGTTAAGGTTACTGATAGTCTTGGGGCTACGAGTTGTATTCTTGACCATTTTATTTCCATTTCGTTTTAATATCATCAACCTTTTGTTGTAATTGTAACCTACACGCCACGTGGCGGTTAATAGCATATATGCTGCTGAACTCAGCCGTCATGCAAGAGATGTTATATATGCGGATCCAGGAAAACAGTACTTTCGACAAAATCTAGTTTTGTCTTGATTTAATACAATGTCATCACAACTTTTGACATTCGGTGGAGCAAATATTATGCTTTTCATTGTTTCCCCATGGAATACTAAATTATTAGCAGTTAACCAATCTTCTTCTTAGACACAAATTATTACAATTAGACAATTCAAATTGAGACGGCCCAAAATTTGGCGCTTTCAGTAGCCTCCATCAGCTCCTGTGATGTGTAAATAACAGGACCGGCCCCATAGATTGTGGGGCAACACCAGTACACTTTAGGCTGACTGCTAAATCCTTTTTTCTTCCCTCAGATCTACCCCGATGAGGGTCACAGCCTGGACGGAGTGAAGCGGCACCTGTACCGGACGATGTCCGCCTTCCTAGACGATTGCTTCCGGAAGCAGGTCCCCCCGGAGACCAAGGCGGGTTTGCGAAACGGGGGGAACCTAGACTGAGACACGTGGAAAGACGAGGAGTTGTGCTCTTGGTGAGAGTTGTGTGGATGTAGCTGTGTTTGTGTTGATGTAGCTAGATGTAGCTGTCTGTGTGTTTACTACTGTATCGGCTATTGTAGCTTATAGGATTCTTATGTTGACCATTTCCAGTGACATTATTGGCTAATTGCAAAAACATTAATTCGCAACTTGAATCTCTTTATCTTTTTCTGATTCGCTTTCTTCCAACGATGATATTATGGTTTTACAACTGCATCATCAAATCAAATAAAGTCCAAAGCTTTCATCCAGCTTAAATCTTATTGAAAATACCTACAGGAAACTAGTGATTACAAAAGAAGCAAACAAAAACCAACACCATTAATCATTAAAGTGCAAAGCTTAGCCATACAATACGACAGCGATACAGCGACAAGTGGAATGGTACCAGGAATACATAAGTTACGAGAGACCGGTAGTAGCCGCGCATCAATGCCTTGCGGTCGAGACACAATGGCAAGTTATGCGTACTACTGGTCTCATATATGTTGCAACTGTGGCTTGTTGTAATCCGGTCGGAGAATAATCCGGGCCTAAATGTATGTCAGATGGTTCTTGTGTGTAAATAATGATGTAATATGTCGGTTGTTGTAACTATGAAAATTGACATTTTCTGCTTTCTTCAAATGCCAACTCAAACATTTTATCGTGTATTTTATTTGTATTTGAAGTTTTATTTTTATTTAACAAAATATTTTGGAATTCTACTAGACTATTCTTATACCCTTCTGATTCTGAATACAACGTTTGATAAACCTGACATATATGTAATGATTAATGTCGTTGCTCACAGCTCACCAATGCGAGGAGAGGACAACTCTGAGCCAGAAGACTCCGACGAGAGGTATGTGATAACTAATTGTAATCTTTTCTGTTACCCTGGTACCTCAATAAAAAGGCTGTCTTTCAAGGGAATATCTTAGGACCAATCTAATTTTGAGATTATTTACGCTTAGATGATGATTGAGATTTTGATATGAGCTTAGTTTTTCTACATATTAATTAAATATTTTCTTTGTTCTCAGGTAATAAATAATAAATCAAAATTGGACTAGCACCCGAAGAGAGAGTGTAGTGATAATCAAATAACCCGTAGTACAATTAACTCCATATCCGACGCGTTCGACAACTGCCACGTCATACATATAAAGGTTTTAATGTTATCGTAATCATGGATGGAGCCAGGATACCTTCAGTTTGTAAAAAAGTATAAGAACGATGATTAGAATCGTTTGGCGCTCAAATGAGGTTGACAGTGACCGCTGTTGGTGAACATTTGAGAAAAGTATTTAAAAAACAAAATGACGTCTTTAGTCCTGATTTTAGATACGCGCTAAAAGATGCATTTAATACTATACCTTCACTTCTAAAAGAATTAACGGACGAAGATTTTATTAAACCGTTAATAACCGTGTATTCATTGAACCAAAGTGTGGTTCAAAATTAGGTGGAGCTAGAGAATTAAAACATTGAATATAGTGGTCTCAATTCTCAATAAATATAAACAAACTATTTAAGCTACAATAAGTGATTCTCAAAAGTGAATCTCGTGCTTTAGAGGAATCCTGGCTACGTTCATGACATCATGAAAAGTATTGGTTCATTTATAAAAACTCTGCCACATTATTGTTGTTGCGTATTATTATTTACAATGGAAACGACAGTATTAATGAAAGCTACGGTAAGATTGATATGTATTCAATCTAGTTTGATTAATTGGGATGAAGTAATTTAGAGTGCTACACGAGTGAATAAAAGGTTGTATGACAAATAAATACGTTTTAAACAATAATGAGTTAAGTACTTTAATAATACGCCGTACAATAGTGTGGCCAAACCATAACAGACAGTTATGTGAAATTTCTAATTATATTAAACGTACCATAAAATAGCACTAAAATTTTAACCTCAAATGAAAATTAACGCCAACTATATTTAAGTATAAAACGATATTTACAGCAGTAATTTAACACAAACACATATCGATAAACTCAAAAGATTTCTTATTATTCCTATTCAAAACTCAAAAAGAATTATTCGGATCTTGATATCTCTTTTAAAAGTTTACTATACGCTGCCTTATTTTCTGCACAAACACAAGATTCTTCCATTGTACCCCCTGTGCATGCATTGTACGCGTCTTCTCAATATTTAGCTTGTAAAACGCAATATTTCATCTAGCGACTAATAAAGGAATTGATAAATAGTTCTTTAGTCAATCAGTTTGTGATCTAGTAGTTAAATTGTTATAACTAGTGGTACCTTTTCATGTATTCATTGTCATGTTCGCTCGAGGAAAAGTTCATTGAATAATGTAGAATTTTCGTTGATCGAAAATGTCTTGAAAAGCGGTCATTGTTTTTGATAAGGCGACCATGGCTTAGGTATTGTGCAATTGTAGGAAAATGTAGTAAATAACTTGAAAAAGCCGTAACATTCTAGTAACAAAATCTTATTCACCCCATTTTCTTCTAATTGAACTATAAACATTATAAGCTGTTTACAGTTCAGTTTAGGAGTATAGGACTAACATGTAACTTCCGTGCGGTTAACACATTGTTATTTCAAAATGAATAGTTTTGCAACTACAGTTGCCAAGCGGTGGAAAGTTAATAAAACTTTGGTTTACCGTCATTAGAACAGTTTTCAACTCATCCAGCGCACGGATAGATGGAAAGCTTTAGAAACTAATTATTCACTACTTACGTGTGTGATCAATATTTACGCTGATATTTGGGGAATCAAATAAATGAAGTATTTAAACTTCCAAATACCGGTCCATTTTCCTACTATTGCTGCTCAAAAACGGCCAAAGCCTGAAAAATACTCGAGTCCACATGAACCACACTTAAAGCCATTGCAATATTTTGCAATGTGAATAATTTACTTCGAATAATTATTAATCATTAATTTTAATCGCATACGATGATGATGGTAAAGTGTAATTTCTAAATGACAAATAATTGTACAGATATTTATATAATATTTCCCATTTAGATAATATAATACGCTTCTTATGTATTTTACTAAATGTATGGAAAAATAATGGCGGAATTATAATTCACCATGAATTATAAATAAAATGTATTTATTTCCATAAAGTTAGTAAAATACATTTATTTTAACAAATATCCAAAAATTTGATCTTTAAGCATAAAATTGCTCACTCTCATCAAGTTTTGCATGTTTCTAGTCACTTCATTTCTAGTATTAATAGTATTTAATATAAATTTTATTAAAGACCAATAGTACGTTAAAAATATTTTATTAAAGAAAATAAAAGTTTTAAAAACTAATTAGTGAAGATTTTGAAAAACTAGTAAGATTTAGTGCATTAGTTACCTTAGTGAAAGTTTGAAATTAAAAAAGTTTTATTGAAATGTAACTAATATAGCAATAATTTAATAGATAAAATACCTCCTTTGTAAGTAAGCACTCTTCCGATAAAACACTTGTATAAAAGGAATTTTGAGGCGTTAAAAAATATGAAGAAAACTAAAGAAATGAACAGTTAGTATACTTGCGCATACAACTGGGTTTATGTTCAAATTTCATGATGTTTCTGTGCACGAATACCAATCTCCATCGTTTAATGGTTTTATAAGAGTGTCTGCACCAGCCAAGAAGCGATGGTCTTGTCAAGTCCAGGCGTTTGCACAGATTTATAGTTAAAGCAACAAGCGTGTGATGTTTCTGAACAAATTCTTGCGCAAATCCAGTCCTACGTGCAAGTGTTTAAAATCTACATCATAAAAGAATATTTATTCTGGTGGCGTACTAGGTAATAATACGACAAAGTACTAATAATACGCCACTAGAAAAATGATTCTTTAGGTTCCAAATAATAAAATTGAGAGAAGCAATGCTCGAAAAAGATTGTTTAAAAGAATAAAGGAAAAGACCTAAGTGCCAAAAGCGTCGTTTTATCTCGTACGTTTCTGTGTAAGTAATTATTGTAAGTACATTAGATTCATACGGCAAATTCGATTACATACTCGCGTATATATTATTTTTTGTCATTAGATTATTATTCTAGCCGAATACGCGATAAAAATCGGTTTTGTTTCATCGTATTTTTTATTTAAACATGTGATTTTACGTCTTTTCCTTTGTCGTAAATTGGGTACAGTACTTTTCGTGATTGTACCTACTCTGTGTTATACAAATAATTGTATTTCTAATTTGTAAGAAAATTGATTTTATATCGTTATTTTTATTTCTATGATTTAAGTTAAATGTATAAATCCTATCGATCGAATATATAATAAGTTAAATAATACAAATTCATTGTTTGAATGTGTATAAGGATGTCTTCGCATCTGGCGTTGTTTGACAAGTACAATGTAGAGAGCTATGCTCGGAGTTTCCTTGCGTGATCGAATTAGAAATGAGGACATCCGCATGAGAACCAAGGTTACCGACATAGCCCGAAGAATTGCCAAACTTAAGTGGCAGTGGGCAGGGCACATTGCTCGCAGAACGGATGGCCGATGGGGCCGGAAAGTTCTGGAGTGGCGACCGCGAACCTTCTTAGTTGGAGGCCTTCCAACGCAACGTCTTCACGTTGCGTTGGAAGGCCTCCCACTAGGTGTACCGATGACCTGGCGAAGGTTGCGGGGATCCGCCGGATGCGAGATGCACGGGACCGGTCAATGTGGCGACACTTAAGGGAGGCCTATGTCCAGCAGTGGACGTCTTTCGGCTGAAGTGATGATGATGATGAATGGCCTAGTCACTCCTGACTACGCCATTAAAGCGCTGTTGATAGACATTTGTCAAATTGTTTGTGGGTTTTAATAAATATAAGATGGGGGCGTATGTAACGATGATATCCACGCGTCAATAAAACCATGTACAAATTTACGCTAGATGCAAAGGGGTGCCTTAGTCGAGTGTGAAATGTTAAAGATTGGCATACACTAGCACGTTCGAGTAACACAAATAAAACGCACAGATTGTGATTTTTGCCTTATCGGTGTTCTCGCTGTTAATGTTTTTGTTTTTAAGCAACCAGTTTATTTGTATTGCTGAATATAATAAAACATAAAGAGAATGGAAAATGCTAGGCAGATGTAGAAAGAAGGAAGCTCCGTGTTACCTTACACCATTTAAACGTGAATGCCGTATGTATATATATTGTACATGAACTGTTACAACCGTATCATAGGATGATGGTCAACATAGGCGTATGTCCAACGGATTTTTTTGATTTTAATGTACTTTACCAAAGATTCGACTACAACTACGGCTTAGGTATTTGTGACCATAGTATAATGTGAAGTACTAATAAGTATTAGTATTTATTTAAAAAGTATTTCAATTCTTATGGTCTTACGCCCAGATTTCATTGGAAATTGCTCATCATCCTTTATTTTTACTTGTATTTACAAATATCACGAAACAAAATTAATGTATCAAAAAAATTTTGATTATTTTCGGTTGATAAAGATTTTTGATAATTATATACAGCAATACAAATAAATAAAAGGCAATTGTGCAATCGCTTTGTGATTACAATATAATAACTTTAAAACATAGTTTTAAGCTGTTTGATTCGGGACGTTGTTAAATGTAGTTATTTTTCAACCATTATCGTAATATTTAATTAGGAAGTAATTGAAATACAACGCTATATTTTTATTGAAATATCTCTGATTCTACTCTTAAAGGTGTAGTGCGATGCAATGTTACAAGAGATTAAAATGACCTCACTTTAAAGTTCCATTTGGTCAACACCATGATATAGTTTATGAATGGTTGTTTAGGAAACAATGAGTCCATGGAGCGTTTGGTGATTCAGGGGTAGACTCGAAGGCAACAGACCATGTGATCGATCACTAACCTAATGGACAGACTCCATTAATCTGTCACTAAGTTCTTTTCCGCTGAATGTGCTCGATATAATGGACACCGGTGGAAAAGGATCGCGAAGGCAGCGACCACTGTTGTGGGCCACCCCCCATTGGCAACGACACTGTCATGAAAAAACGACTAAGAAGAAATTTATATCGGACGGTCCGGCGCAAAATTAAGGATATATGAACCCGAAATGCACTGCTCTCAAAACGGTGAAGGAAAACATCGTGAGGAAACCGACATGTCTTAGAGCCAAAAAATTCACACATGTGACATGTGACTACCAATCCGCACTGGGCCCGCGTGGTGGATCATAGGCTCATAGCCCATCCCTCTCCTAGAGAGGAACCCTAAGTCCCTGCAGTGGGAACATTATAGGCTGATGATGATGAACCCGAATTGTACCGAGCCTTTCCAAGCATGATTTTAATCGATAGTTGAAAAATATTACATGTAGCGTAGATGAAAATGTTCAGGTGGATGTATAGTGTGTCTAGAATCGATAAGGTAAGGAACGAGTATTTTTGAGGAAGCTTAAAAGTTACGCCAGTTACAGAAAACTTGAAAGGGTATCGACTGTCTTGGTATGCACATGTGATGAGGAGGGGACGAATCGTATGTGATTAAAAGAATGATGATTAAAAATGTTTATGGATGAAGAGGGATAGCAAGACTAAGGAAACTTTGGTTGAATTGTGTGAGGAGACGTGACGGTTGACAGAGAAGAATGGAAGAATGCCCAAGTAATGTGGAAAAAGGGTAGGAAGATGAGCTGATGCTGAACGGAATATACCAATAGTCACACAATGAACAAGTGTGTACGCCGTAGTATACGACATGTAGTAGCTTCTTTGTCGACATGTTTATTAATTATAGCAAGGTTAGTGAGATGACAAAGCTTTACATCAAAAGGTAGTTAGAAAATTATAAAATAACTTGCACCTGGAGTTAAAGGAAATCTTTTCCAAGTTACTCCGTGCTGTAGTAAAGCTAGACCTATTTCTTAAATTTCGAAAAGTGAGTTTAAGGCCCATTTACATAAGAATTATTAATGCGTTTACTGTTAAACGTTCACAGTTCCGTTTCTGTCAATCGTTTGAAGATGACTGAGACAGAATGTTGTTTTAAATAGGTTTAGCGCTAAGTTAAACACATTTAGATAGTTGTGGTTTATGCGAGCCTGTATCTGAGCACACTTGATTGACGCAGCGCATATTATTTTAATATAAAAGTGCGCCGTGGACCGTCTGTATTGTGCGATAGTTCCTACTAAACACACGAAAGTCATGGAGGAGGTTTTTTGCAATGCAGTGCTGTCTGTCCAAATGTGTGTCATTATATTTGGGTAGTCCTACCTACATTGCTCTCAAAATGGTGAAGGAAGATATCGTGAGGAAACCTGTAATGAAGACATGTGACATCTACCGACCCGCACTGGGCCCGCGTGGTGGATAGCTGCCCACTTACTCTCGTAGAGAAACCTGTGTCCCAGCAGTGGGAACAATAGGCTAATTATTCTCGTAACATTGCATCTAGCTCCACCCCTCTACATACAATTCAATTCTAAACTTAAAATAATACTTCTCAATATAATTTTGCTTACCAACAGATTTTAAATCGATGCCAAAATGATTTCTAGTAATGTGCAGTATTGATATTTGTGTTATAATCATAGTTCGACTGTTATTTGATCAGATCAAAGTATTATTAGCTAATTAAAATTGTAAACGTTAATTATTGTGGGGAGTGTCAGTCAGTGAGAGAACTAAGTGAGGAATTACAGTTACAGACGCGAAGTTGGCTTGGCCGGGCTAGAAACAGCTTTGTTTCAATGCAATAAAAGCAAAAATTATGTTAATCGCCACATTCCGGTTTGGAAATGAGGGAAAAGTGATGATATTAGATTGACTCAAGCCGATTCAAGTCGATAATTATAGTCAGTCCCTAAATACACGTTTTGCGGAATACATAAGTGACTATACAATCTTACACGTAGAGACACATAGCCAGCAACATGCAGTTGCTTTTGCAAACAGACATTGTCAGAATGTAAAACTATACAAATAATACTAGATATCACACAAGTACTTAAAGCTGACACAAGTATGCTCAAATTCTCATGAGCTAGTTGTTACAAGTATTATACCAAATGCACACACAAAAAGCACGACACAAGTGCTACAGATTTGTAGCACTTTTTTGTAAGGGTGGGAAATCATCAAATGACTCCTCCCGCTCTGGGCAGAGCGGTAGGAAGTGTCAGACTTCTACTGACTAAAAACCACCCATGTTTCTTCGTAGCCCTTTGTGTCGAGGCCGCGGTATCTCTTTCAAACAACCAGAAGGAATATGTAGCACTTCACACAATCGGTGTGGAAATGTGTGCGTACCTTTAAATATGGTGGCTCGGCTGACGCAGCGGCATTAGGCAATCAGGGTTCGATTCCCTAATGCCAAATGTTTGGCAAGGTTTTATAAAAAAGAGTGCAAAAGGTAAATAGAGTTTTGAAATACATCATTATCAATGATTAATTATGATGTTATACATAATCTACAGATTTCACTAAAAAGTCAATTCTTTACCTAAATAAATGTTCATTATACAAATAAAAGAAATACTAACGCAATCATTGCAAAACGAAAAATGTATTTTCCTGATATCCACCATTCCGGAGCAGATAAAAAAAAATTCCTTTTTCACTGATTTGTTATCTTTTACGGAAATATTGACCTTTTGTCGAACTAATGAACGGGATGCCAATAAAGGTGAAAATGGAATAAAAACGTAAAATAATGTAACATTTTTCAATATAAATTCTTTAGGACCATTTCTCACCACCGGCGATAAGCAAAAAGAAAGTATAGAGTTAGCAACTAGAGCGACTTGTTAGAAATTTTCTCTACTCCTCACCGTAATTACACCCAAAGGTTTTCTTGAAAGGATCGGTTTTACCAATAGGCCGCCTATTGTATCACCCTATTAAAAGTTCTACATTGTACCTGTAATTTGAATGGTATACAGTACATACTAAAAAAAATCTGACCTCCACAGCCCAGTTAGTACTGGGAAATACGTTACCCCTTGATAAGACTAGTCATCAGGCTTTCGGGTTACCACCTGCAACGACTGTCAATTAATATTATCTTATCTCGCGTAACAGGGAGAAAATAGTCGATAGGAAACCGCTTCTCGCCGGCAGTGAGACAGAGCCTTATGAGTCTCCAACTCGGCAACAAGCCGAATTGAACCCGTTGAAATAAGGAATGTGAAAAAAATGCTAATTATTTGAAATGAAAACCGGTTCCGTTCCACTTGATTAAACTTTTTTCGTTTTCCGCTGTTTAAAGGCGTTTTCTAGCTGGCTAGCTTGGTAAATGCCACAGAGCTTTTTCAAAAGAGTTGCTATAAGTAAAATTAATTGAATTTATCTATGAATAAATTCAATTAATTTGCTGCACACGTGCTGCAAGTACATGTAATCACGCCTACAAAGTGGACAGGTTACGATTTGAATCCTACAATTGCTATACAACAAAGTGACAACTATGACTCACATTTCTCACTGTAGTACATTTTGTCGTAGAATATGAAAAATAAATCGTTGCGAGATTGCTACGCGTGCTACGCTGGCTACGACGTCCTACGTCATGCTACCGTACTGCTACGACGGAATTAATTATGCTTGCCTTGTATTATATTGCAATACATGCCCCGGCCATAGATTTCTCGGCCACAAGTTGCAATAAAATGTTTTCGAGATGGCCGAGCAATAGTTGCCAATAGTACAATAGCCACACATTGCTGGGAAAGTGAACCCAGGTTTAGAAGCACCTTTACAAGTTCGTAGCGTAATAATTCTGTGTCGCATTTAAACACGTCTATTACGAATTTTTAACAAAATCAAACAGGGTGGAAGATAAAAAAACAAAACTACTGTTGCACTTTGACCGTGTAGATATTGCAGTTTTGTAGGAAAAAACTGTTTTATTTTAAATTACCGATGAAAAATTTAAATGCTATGGGATTCTGAATGACGTAATATTTGTTAACTGTTTTACAAACGGTGTCCCTTCCACAATGTATGTTGTGTAATCACCATAGCGTGACGATCTGGTCATGTTTGCGTGACTAACAAGGGCAGAGATCGCACAGAATAGAGAGAAATTAAAGGAGAAAGGGTACATTCTATCCCAGCAGTAGGACACAAAATAGGCACGTATAAAAAACGTAAATCGATATGAAAATGAGTAGGCAAGTTTAACATCCGTGTAATTCAGTACGCTACTGATTAAAACTCACTGTTTCGAGTAAACATCAAGTGGGTACTGGGTACGGTGAAATGAAAGCTGCCTACAGAAAAGAATTTTATGAAAACGTTACGTAGGTATATACGCAAAAATTTTGGAGTAGAGAATTATATAGGATCAAGAAATATTTGCTAGTGAAACTCTACCGGCAAATATACTTATCGATATGCAAAAAAAAAAATATTTAGTTATCTATGGCAATTTAAAACGATAACATTAAAAACAAACTATAAAAGGGTAACCTCTTCCACAACTCCCATGAAAGTGGCGTTGCCACGTTATATGGCAACGCTTAGCCTTTGGACAAATTAAAGGCCAGCACTTGGGTCACGGGAAGCGTCAACTAGGTGCTTTTGGGTCATTTTAATATTAGTATTTTTGTTCTGTATCTGTAACATGTACAGACTTCAGCACATCCAACTACTACAATCTGTTAAATTCTTTATTAGATTTTCAACTTTATCGCTGAAACACTAGATTCAAGGTTGATTGAAAAAAATTTACAATTTCGGATAGCTGCAGAGTTTCGTTAGTCAATTTAATGTAACATTTGATAAACTGTCGTACTATCTTCTATATAAGGTTGAGGTTTCACTGACTGACACTCGCCACAAACCTATCTACTTCTAAGTATGTTATTGCTGCAAATTTTATTTACTTACTGTTATCTAACTATTGGATGAACTCACTCACTTCATCGAGACTTATCTATTGTACTATGAAATCAATAAATAGATATCATAAATGATTTGTGGTTTTATTTGTGTATACAAGGTGCTTTTTTTATACCTTTATGGTGCTGCTAGGGTGACGATTTGGACTCGTTCCTGACTAATTGGCCAGATACGGTAAAACACTGGGAGAGTTGGAAAGGAATTGGGGAGGCCTGTGCCCAACACTGGGACGGTATAGGCTAAGTACAAAAAACTAAGATATGAATGATACCATATCAAAGAATCACGCTGTACATTTACATAATACTTCCAATTTATCTCATTGGGCAAATACTCGCTTGGCAGCTGAGAGAATGCTGGGTTCGAAACCAAGGTCAAGCAAAATGTTATTGGGTGTTTCCAACAGAAAGAACTATGCCCAAAAAGGGACATATGACATAGGTTTTAAAGAGCTACAGACGTTTCGAACATTGTTCTTTCCAGGCAGTAATGAAACAGATCAGCATAAATCGAACGAGTTCCTAGCAAGAATTCCCTAAACGCGTGGTGTATTTGTAATCATCATCTGCTTCCAAGTCAGGCCGAATGCAGCTTAGTACACACGGAGTAGTCACTCCGTGTAGTACTATCTGGGTAATTTAATATACCCCTTAGTACGACTGATTGTCCAGGCTGACTACTCCGTCATTATCCTTGTCGGATTAATCGTCGTTGCGGGATCCAAGACAGCTAAATTGTTTCTTTGAGACTTCGTCGAGGTTCATTGTCTCGGCGCTTTTCTGGTGGCCACCACTGTTAATTCTGGCTGTCAGTAGTTACAAAGGTTTGGGAATAGTGTGGCAGGCTTATCCGGGCAACCGGGCACAAATCCAGACTCCGTGGCTGCTACTAAGAAATTCCTCTTGAGAAAAACCAATAACACTAAGTGAAAATTGCATCTAAAGGTTGCTAAAGTGTATTCGAGCTGCTGACAGTACGTATATTAAATTGATCATAAAAACTTAGCAATTTCTAGTATTTTTTAGCTTCACAATATAATACTAAAACATAACGCTATACCAGTACATTATCGCAGTATAAACTAGCGTTGCTCTCACAGTCAGTTGCACGACAATTTCCGGTGCCTGCCTGCACTTTGAGTCATTTCCACGCGCTGTACATAGTTACATAGGTACAGTTAAAGTTATTGGTTTAGTTAAGTGCTAAAAGGATCTAAGTAGTATACACAGTATCAGAATTCCGTAGGTCCTTACGGCCATTTTATTAGTAGAAAATGTCTTATCAAATAATCATATTACGTGTTTGTAGTGTTAAAGAGCTAAATCGTAGCTCGTGGCTAAATTATAGAAGGCTTTTTTTTTTTGGTGCGTGGGAAATCATCAAATAACGCCTCCTGCTCTTGAGCAGAGCGAAAGGGAGTGTCAGACTTCTACTGACTAAAAACCACCCATGTTCCTTCTTAGCCCTTTATGTCGAGACCGCGGTATCTCTTGCGAACATCCCGCAGCCCCGACGGGAAATTATAGAAGCCTCACGGGTCGACCTTGAAGGTTAAGCCGTGCTTGCCGAGGTTTGTCAGTGGATGGGTGACCATCATTACATACCGAATTTCCTTCGTGTCATTTGGTCTGACAGTCATTACAATTAAGTACTTAGTCAGAAGCAGAAAGTCTGACATCCAGTCTTACCAAGGGGTATCGTATGACCCAGTTACTAGGTTGTGAAGGTCAGATAGGCAGTCACTTTATGTACAATACTGGTACTCAGCTGCATCCGGTTAGACTGGACAACGACCCCAACATTCCCACCGAAACCGAATAAAATATTAGATACGAATGATCGAAAGCGCAGAGAGAAACTACGCACGGGATCAGAACAGAGCTGATAATTATCAGAAAGACATGGCGTTAGACACTCTGTATAGCTCTGTCGCTTTTCCACACTTGATTAAGTTTGTACATAAAGTCACGCCCTTTTCCCATAGGGGTAGGCAGAAACCATAGATCGCCACCTGCTACGATCCTAACAAACTCCTTTAGCCTCGTCCACATTCATACATCTGGTCATACACGCAAGCCAGTTGGAGTACCTGTCCTTTCTGAAGAACATCATCAATACGGTATGTATGTCTTAAAGTGTTTCGTATTCATAAACATACGGGGACGTGATATTAGGTGTTACACTTTTCTAAGTCATCTAACAGACTCCTTTTTAAGGCACCACTCACATCTCCCTTGTAAACACCTTTTGTTGAATCGACTTTATACATGGCCATGGAAGAATACAAGAATGCTTAAAGACGGTATGTTAGGCACCAGGTGTTAGAACAACAAACAGTCCTAGACCGAAAAACTAGACAAATCACTCGTCCCGTCCAACAGACAGACCAAATGAGTTCTCCTAAGTCTGGGGACCTAGTTAGGTTTTAATTTACCGTGTTCCAAAAGCAATTTATCATTTTCACGGAGAAAATAAGATGAATCGCGTTATTTTATCACGATTAGGTAGGGCCGCTGGAAGTTTGTTTGTTGAAATTGAATATGAAGAGGCGTTTCTGTAATTAACTATCTTTATTAACTAGGTAGAACTGGGTATAAAACAACGTCTTTCTTCCATCGTCCAAGGTCATACACTCACTTTACTTTACCGTCGAAATGGAAGCACATCGCTGAAAGAGCAGTCCTCGGGGAAGTCAACGACCCAACAATCATCTCGCCGTGTACCTCGTCTGCGCAACCACGACCACTCTGACAAGAGTGTATCGACTAAGAAGAAGATTATACGTCGAAAGGACAAGCGCGACTGCTTAACATGAGGTCCTGGGCTGGGTCCGATTCTTGGGTTAAAGTGTTATTGATTTTTTTCAACAGGATTTTCTCATTGACAATAGGCTCGCCTCCTATCACATGGGACTCAAAATAACTGGCGAAATGTTGGTGTAGGTACAGTCAGCATCAGAAGTAGATTAACACTACTCAAAGTTTAAAAGCAGGTTTTCTAATCAAAACTTGTTAGATATTACTCGTTACTAAACAAGTTATTGAAGAGTAAAGAATATTTAAAAAATAATCGTCTGGATCATTAAAAATAATAGCTGAAGTCCTGTACATCAAATAATTAAAATTCCGAAATGTTAAGCTACTTCTGATGCTGACCGTACTGTTAGGTACACCTCTGCCTAGTCCTTCAAGGATTACAGACGAGATGGTATGTAAGTTTTTAGGTTTATGTGAAAAGGTAGTAGTGGTTCTATTGACAAGTAACTAACTAAACTATTCTTGCCATGAAGATTAAATAATAAATATTGTGTGTGTTTGTGTTGTCTTTGGAGTAGAACCCCTGCCAAACAAGAATATTCTAATAACTTTTAAACAAAGCCAACCATATTACCTTTTTTAACCCAAATCGCATTGACCCTGACCTTTCCGACGCCCTTGCGAAGGTCATGGTGTCAAGTTCGTAGGTCTGACAGATTCAGAACCACTACAGTCATGTGACCTACGCCTACGTGTCTACTGCCTATATAGATTTGTCTATGATGCTAACGTTTGAGATGAGTCTTTGGGTGGCTGGTTAAGTGAATGGACAGGTACTGGTGGGAAAAAAGGTGTTATTTTTGAGGTGTGAATAAAAGAGATTTCGTTTTGTAAAAACACGTCAAATATATTAGGCTAATTACTAACTTAGCTTACCATTAATGTTGAAAACAGTTCATATAGTACCTACTAGTAGTATTTACGGCTTTAAAATGAGATGAGAGTAAAACTTCTATGCTGGCTATGATTTTGTACCACAAAAAATTTTGTAACCGTTTTCGCCTCGGTGTCCCAACAATCTCGTATTACGCCTTGTTTCACTTTAACCCTACAAAATAATATAAAAGCAGAAATGGTTCATTCCATTATATTACATAATTTAAAAACTGTCATGTAATTTTATAAACACAAGTGTCATAATAAGTAGCAATAGTAACACGTTTCGCTCAGAGAAATATGTAAAAATGTATGCAAACATTTGTGTTAGCGACTATATAACGCAAAAAAGAATGTCTGCCCCTGGCAGTCTGTTGTCGCCTTTACAGGTCGATTCGCACTCATCGTTTGACGTATTTTAGATTTTAGGCTAATAAAAGAATGTCCTAAAACTCCTTGATTGCTTACAGTTAATGACCGTTAGTCCTTTGGTTTTTAAAACAGGCAGGCACACATTTAAGCTAATTTTTATTTATATATTTTATTTTATTCAAAAGTTACAACAAACAGCCACAATATAAAACATAGACATCATAAATAAACAAGACTTATTGACAATATTGCAGCCCACTACGCTGTTCACAGATTAATTGAAACCATATAATATCAGTGAAAATAATAATCATCGCTACGGTAACAAAAACAAATACTTAGTGTATAAATGTAATATTCACGAAAGTTCATTTAGTATTAGACTTTTAAACTTATGGGGAGCACATGTAAAAATATCAATGTGTTCAAAAGTGCTGTTGTAGGAATAGACCATTTTGCGAACAGGCGAACACAAGCCAGAGTTGGATTTGCATATATAAACTGATAATAATTTGCCAGCGCGCACCTTTCGCTTGTGGATCGTCCTAGGAACCTCATAACATATCATATTGGACAGTTCCATGCAGTCAAATTTATTTCTTACAATATTATATAGATTCAAAGCTTCTAAATACCTACGTCTACTTTAAAGTGTTGCGAGCTTATACTTCACAAGTAAATCTTGGTATGGTAAGCTAATATATTTATAACACTTTATCTACAGTCTATAAGTAATTTGTTGAGTTTCCATTACCTATTCCACTTTTTTTGTTAGCCCGAATTGTCCCACTCCTGAGCAAAGGCCTCCCCCCATACCTTCCACTTTTTGCGGTGGTGTGCTTCTTCCATTCGCAACCATATAACCTTTTGACCGCCACGTCAATAACGACAATCTGTGTTCTCTACGCCGAGCGACAAATTCCTTCTTATTTTCGACGTGCCATGCCGTCCATGGCGTCGTGAGCACGTTTCGATTTGACGTCCATAGACGTCCGTGGCGTAAGGTTAAGGAATAATCAAGATTTTTTCAACAAACTTGCTCATAAAGTGGCTCTAATTTCACCGCAATTAGGCATATAATGACACCTGTAATCAAACTGTGAATTTTTCATTACCATTATTCACAAGTGAGTTATAGGTTTTTTTTTTAATTTTTTTGGTTGAGATGCTTTGTTCTTAAAAAGCTTCGATACTAAAAAGATTGTGTTCCTTGCTTATTTCATGCAACTTCGAATTTAAATAGATAATTTCAACTTGTATAAACGTTTTTAATGAATAAAACTTTTGTTTTCTCTGTAATAAAAAAAACTTTGAATTCCTCATTTTGTACATGGCTGAAACGCTATCCGCAAAAAGCAAAAAAAATATACCTCATTTTTTAGTCTATGGCTGATCGCCATTGTTAGATTCGCGTGCAGGAAAAGTGTGGTGGGTCGTTGTCGAATTTTAGACGGACGAAACGCAACCGTTTTCGCGCTACGACGAAAACGGTTGCAGAAAACGGTCGTCGTTGCAACTGGTTTGAAGACGGCGACGAAGGAGAACGTGGTTCGTTTTCTGCAACCGCATTTCATGGAATAGAATTGCGTTTTCGTTTTGTAGAACGCGGAACGTACAACGAGTCGACGACGCGACGACGACGAGTGACTTTATTAAGAAATACAGTTGCACTTGCAACATTGCGTTCTCGAGTTTATTTTCATAGGCATAAAATAAAAATTTGCACCAAGTAATTGAAAGACTAGTTTGTGCAACGAAGACTGTTTGAACCCAGAACGTAAAACGGTTCCATCGTCGCAGAACACAAAACGTTCTTTAAAAACGGTTCGTTGTCGCAACGGTGGGCGTTGCGACAACGTTTTTAAAGAACGTTATAAACTGATTAATTTTTCCCGCCATGGCGAAATTTTTTTCACAACTCATTTTAACTGTTGAAAATGATTTTTTTGTTATTTTCTTCACAAATGTGTTGAAAAACGTCGTATGATACACGTGTGTATTGATGATTACCGTCCTCGGCTCTCTTAAGCCCCTAACCTAACGGTTCGGGTCTCAATGGCGCCTCAGCGGTAATCACCAACGTTACACACTTATACCATAATGTACTATTAACGAAGTTAGAACTTAGGTATAAGTATTGAATTCAAGAGTTCCTTTCGTGGTATTGTATGTGTCATTTTCCTTGCCTATTTAAATTAGCGATGTATGAGTGTAGGTATATAAATTAGGTAGCTATCTACCGACGCATAATAATGACATTAGCAAAGGCTTTCAAGAAGCTTTTAACCCATTTGTAGTGCAAATAAACATGACGAAAGATGCGAGTACGTGTGCTAGTAAAATGTTGTGCTCTAGAGACTATAAAAAATAATTAGTGTGTCATGAGGCGCAATTTGTTTACCTACTAATAGCAAAATTTGTGTGAATAGTAGTTTTAAAGTTATTTGAGAAAACAACATATTGCTGGGGTAACGCACACTATTCTCCCCGATTCAAGGTAACTCCGACGGAACACGTGACGTCATCAGTCTTCTTTCCGCTATTTTGGTTTATTTTCACCGATTTTAGGCTTGTATTGAAGAGGTAAGCAGGTCTTGCTAGTCTGGTTTTTTAGTAACGGGGTAATATTATGGTGTATGTAGACGTCAGAATATGATATCTATTTGATCTATGAATTGCTCATAATTTGTTGTTTTCTAGAGATAGTAGTCAAGTTTGCTCAGGCGTATTATAATCACGTAATAAAAGAGCTTCTTCCATACTTTTGAATGTGTACAAATATTATTATTGTGTATAACGATACCGATTTTGGTGGCACTTCTACTGGCAGATAACAGACGTTATAGCGAGTAACTAAGGTTGCTAAAATTTTGGAAAATGGAGTAGGGAAATGTACGAAAAAAATTAAAACCTATAAATTGATAACAACATCCGATTCAACTTGAGAAGTAATATTTTGAGGTCACGGGCAACAACTTCTTCCAAATAAAAAAAACATGCGACATGTTCATAATTTTATTAGTCCGACATTAAATATGATAATTATGATCTATACAATAAACATTATCAATTTGTTTGCATTCCATAGTCCAGCCCATTCATATACGCAATATGAAAAACACTTGTAAAATAATATTAAAATCTATCTTTATGTGGGATATATCAGTATAAAAATATTGTCTAGTTGTATTTTCGAGATTTGTGGTCCCGGCGACTTTTACTTCATTGAACATCTGCAACAAAATTATTTAATTATTTAACTTTTATAAGAGAAGCAACGGAAAAGGAGTTCGGGGCAAAATAATTACAATAAAATAGTAATCGATCATCAGGTTAAGCCGCGCTTGCCTAGGTTGGTTCGTGGACGGGTGGTCATCATTGTCATTTATAGAACTTTGACAGTCGTTACAGGTCGCGAAAGGATGGCAACGAGTCTTCGCTAGGGGTATCGCACTACCCAGTACTAACTGGTTGTAGAGGTCAAATAGGCAGTCGCTCCATGCCAAATACTGGTATTGTGTGGTGGACGCAAATAACTGTGGGACAAAATAGCAGAAAACTTGTGCACTGAGAAAATGGCGGCACGAACTGGACAAGTTCCGTCAAGACATGAAGGAGGACGCGCGCTTCTCGACATGAATCTAAATAAAAATACTGGCCAAGTGCAAGTCGGACTTGCACATAAAGGGTTCCGTACCATTGTAGTAGATATTGAGCGATTTTCCATGTTATTTTAGCACCATAGACTTCTTATAGGTTTTCCTGTCATCTATAAGTGTTGAACTAATTTCTGTACTTTTTTTCAAAATTTTAGGCTCAGTAGTTTCGGAGATAAGAGGGGGGATGGTCGGACAGACAGACACACGAGTGATCCTATAAGGGTGCCGTTTTTTCCTTTTAAGGTACGGAACCCTAAGAGCATGAAATTCTACTCACGATAGATGTTAGCTCCCCATGCCATTCGAAGTGGTACTCTTGCTCATCAGCTTGGCCACCATCTCTTGCACGCGCTTCATTTCTTCCAGTTGTGTTGTGAGCTGGTACAGTCGGTTCTCTCGCTCGAGGACTGTCTTCTCTAACTGTTTTATTGTCTGCAGGAAAAAATTGGGTATTACTAAAAAATGTGATATTTATTTATTTATTTAAAATAGGTAGGTACACCAGTACATACATCTTACAATCAACAACAAAAATATACAGGTTAGGGTTACCAATTACAGGTGTACACAACATTCTGTTATGTATAATGAAGCTATTAAGGTGTATTTTTAGCGATTAGTTGGTTTCTCCGCAAACAATGCATCACTATAAAAGAAAAGACGTATACTAACAATTTTATGTGTTAAAATGATACCCCTTGGTACGACCGGTTGCCAGACTTTCGAGCCACTGACTACCTGTAACGACAGCTAAAGATCTACAAATGACAGCTGGGACCAACAGCTTAACGTGCATTCCCAGGTACAGATAAAACTCGGTATGTTATGGGTGGTCACCCATCCACAGACCAACGTAGGCAAGCCCGGCTTAACCTGAAGACTGATCCGAACGACAGTTATTATCTAGCCAGCTCCTCCAGTCAGTAGACGTGTTTAAATAAGTAAAAAAAAATCACTAAACTCTTGAAACTCCATTAGTCATCTTTAAGTAGTTGAAAGTGTTCAATGGCTTTCAGAAACAAAAATAGTGAAGTACTGAAAAAATATGATTATTTTTAGTCCATCTGTTAGATTATCGAAAAATATTGGATACGTGTTTTTTTTTATATAAAATTAATAAAAATTGACGAAAATAAAACGTGTCAAAGATCATGAGTACCAAGCTGCGACGTCACACGACTTTTCGAAGCCCTGTGTCGTCTTAATTTTTTGTTTATGTGAAGTTAGAAAAACAATTATATTTGTCCAATTTTGTTTGGAAATCTATCTGACGGACTAATTAGATATTTTTTGTCAATTACCCTATTCAAAAACATGTGACATCTGCCAACACGCAATGGGCCCGCGTGGTGGATGGCCTGTGTCCTAGCAGTGGGAATGGGAACATTACAGGCTGATAAATCTGATAATTAATTTATTCATAATACCGTATCTCTCTGGTCGATCTCCCTCCGCAGCATGGCGTCGTTGCTGGCAGCCTCTTCCAGTTTCTTGTCTCGTTGTTTGACTCGCTCCTCAAACTTTATTAGTACGCCCGCTAACTCGCTGTTTTTACTTGTCTGTGAGAAGAAATGATGGTAGTTATAATTAATATACTGTTTTATACATACACTCACGCCTATTTCTCAAGGGGGTAGGCGAAACGCCACCTGCTAAGATTCTTATATACTCCTTTTGCCTCGTTTTATTTTAATATAAAAAGCAGTTACAAAGAAACCGCATAAAATAACAGACACAATAACAGAATCGAAACTTTAAGTAATGTTCCTTGTTTTACACAGGAACCCTAAAAAGGTTTCCAAGGAACCATGCAAGTCTAGTATGACGGTGTAGAAAACGGCACATTTATTTCGTGAATAAGGGACGGAGTTTCTAGGTTCGTAAGTCGGGGCCGCCAGTGTGCCTAGTAAATATAAACAAATAAATAATTTTGAAGTATTAGTTCGTAATTTCATAATAACAGCTCATAATCCACACGATGGTTGCCGCATAACAGACGGCGCAGAGCAATAACTGCCGGAATACCGGTATGGCGGAACGCCGGTTCCCAGCAGTGGGGTAGAGTACAGGCTAATAAAAACCTCACCTGTTGTTCTAATTTCTTCTGTAGTGCCCTGTTGTCAGCTTCGGCCGCTTTCAGACGCTCCTCGAATTCTCGCTCGCGGGCTTTCATTTCATTTTCCAGACTCTGATATAGAATAGAAATTAAAAAATATGTCAATCTATTAGATATACTAATATTATAAAGGGGTCAAACTTATAAGTTTGTAGGTAGGTAATCTCCGGAACTAATAATCTAATTCTAAAAATATTTTCACTGATAGAATGATACATAATCCTAGGCGCTATAGACTTTAAATAACATGTATATCATGCATATTATATTATTTTAACATTTCCTTAATTCTCTTTCTAGGGCAGTTGAGTATGAGAGATTCTGATTATACCATGGTATAATAATATATACCAGTCTTTCAGTTTTTTTTAATGATATTTAGTTTTGTGCTCAAAGTGAAGTAGCAATATGTTTGTTATAATATATACCGCCATTTGCGCGCGCATTTCTTTGTGTAGATGTTCTTTCTGGTTTTCTTTGTCTAGTTTCTCAGCAGCTAACTTTGCCCTGAAACCTCGCAACGTTGTCTCTGCATCTTCTAGTTGTTTGTGGAGGTCCTCTATAGTTTTCTTGTGTCTATAAATAAAAAAGATAATAAAATAAAGATCACATTTATACAATCCAATGAAAAAATACATAATATATTTTTTTTAAATTTTACGAAGAAACAATAATTATAAATAATGCTATATAAAATCAGAAAATCAAATATAAAATACAAAAAGTATACTGCATCGGCCGGGAATCGAACCCGGGCCGCCCGCGTGGCAGGCGAGCATTCTACCACTGAACCACCGATGCTTCTGCTAGACGTCTTCAATTTTCCATTCACTTGCGACCTAAGACCGGTATTAATAGTAAAAGTAGACTAATAGCAGTATTGCGGTCATTCACCTATTACGTTATATCGTAAATCGAGCGTTTGTAGGTATTCGCGAATTGTGATGTTCACTAATAATTACAAAATGCGGTCAGATATGTTAATTTAATACTTTTAGCAGTAGTTATACTTCATGTTTTATGGTTTTTCATTGGTGTTTTGCATGATGGGTGGGTAGTTTTACTAGTACAATTAGACAAAAAACGGTTTTTATTTAATAAAATAAAATAAAATAAAATAAAATAAAAATAAAATAAAATAAAATAAAATAAAAAAATAAAATAAAATAGCCTTTATTGCTGTCATCTTTTTTACAATATTAAAAAACATAGATGCTTACTTTCTAAAAAACTAAATTGATTTAATCCTAATTTTAATTATAACTTGTACTTGAAGCATCGGCAACTGGATGTTTGAACGGAACAGCTTGTCTGTGGACAAAGGCCTCCTCTAAAGATTTCCATACATTTCTGTCTTTTGCTAAACGGGTCCACACCGGACCAGCTATTCTCTTGAGATCGTCTTCCCATCTTTTAATCTGTCTTCCTCTATTTCTTTTATTTCCTCTTGGGTACCATTCTGTTATTAACTTAGTCCATTTCTCTTTGCTTTCCCTCATCATATGTCCCGTCCATCGCCATTTTAGCTTTCTGTAAGCTGTGTGTGCATTTTTAAATTTTGTTTTATTTTTAATTTCTTGTAGTTTCACCCTGTCTCTTCTTTTTATACCTAATATACTTCTTTCTATTCCATTCTGGCAAACTTTTAATTTGCTTTCTTGTAGCTCTGTTAACGCCCATGTCTGGCACCCATATAATAAACATGGCATAATGCACATTTCGTATACTTTCCTTTTTGCTTTCATAGGCATGTCTTTATCTTTCATTATTTCGCTGAGAGACCAGAAGCGTTTCCAACTATTTGTTATTCTTCGTTCTATTTCTTTGTTCATGCAATCTTCTGTAGATATAAGTTGGCCCAAATATATATATTCATTAACATGTTCTATTTTTTCGTTATTTATTGTTATGGTTTCTGTTTGTTGAGAATTCGTCATAATTTTGGTTTTTGTTAGATTCATTGTCAGGCCAGCCTTAACACTTTCATCGGATAATTGTTGTAACATTAAGCCCAGAGTTCCTGCATCTTCTGAGAACAGTATCAAATCATCCGCGAAGCGTAAATGATTAAGATTTTCGCCATTTATATTGAGGCCATATTTATCCCAGTTTAGATTCCTGAAGATCATTTCTAGCACTGCGGAAAATAATTTAGGCGATATAGGATCTCCTTGGCGTACACCTCTCATAATAGGGAATTCGTTACCAGTAGATTCCAGTTTAACTTGTGCTGTGCTCGCTGTGTATACGTTTTTAATTATTCTAATATATTTTGCTTGCACCCCTTGTCTTTTTAGAGCGTCCCATATATACTCGTGTTCTAATGTGTCGAACGCCTTGTTAAAATCTACGAAACCTATGTAATATATTTTATTATATTCTCTGTATTTTTGTAAAATTTGTCTTAGAGTGTGAATATGATCTATGGTTGAGAATTTACTTCGAAAACCAGCTTGTTCCTTAGGTTGATTTTCTTCTAGTGTATTAGTGATTCTATTTAGTATGATTTTTGAAAATATCTTGTAAATATTGGACATTAAACTGATAGGTCTGTAGTTTCCTATATCGCCCTTGTCTCCTTTTTTATGCAGCAGTATGATTGTCGATTTAGTCCAGTCTTCTGGGATCTTTTCCATTTGCAGGATTTCATTGAACAAATCTGTAAGTCTTGGGGCTATCACTGGTAACGTGGCTTTTAGTAATTCATTTGTGACTAAATCTGATCCAGGTGCTTTATCTAGTTTTTGTGTTTCGATAGCTTTTATTGTTTCTTCCTGTAGAATTGGTTTAATGTCCCCTTTATTTGAATTATATTCTTTTATTGCTTGTTCCCCTTTACGAGTTTGGTATAGATTTTGGTAGTATTCCGTAGCAATTCCTAGTATTTCTGGCCTTTTGCTAGTCTTTCCACCAGCTTTATTTTTCATATTTGGAATCCAGTCCTTTTTATGGTTTATTTCTTTTAACGCTTTCTTTATTCCTCCTGTTTTTTCTATATGTTTTCTTAATGTTGTTAATCTTTTTGTTTTCCTTTCTCTTCTAAGTTGTTCGCTTATCTTTTTGCTTATTTCTGCTATCTTTTGACGATTATTATAATTATTTTTTTCCTTGTTGTATAAGTTCTTTTCGGTCTTGTAATAATTGCTTACTTTTAAATGATATCGCTGTTTTACTAGTCATGTTTACTTTTTTAGTTTCAGATTTTAATTGGTTAAGCAATCTATTATATTTTTCTTGAGTCGATATAAATTCTTCTTCCCCACCTTGTAGGGATATTTTAAGGTTATTCAGAAGTAAATCAATGTTTCCTGTGCATTCGATGGCATTCATATTATTGTGAAATTTTCGAGCTCGTTTTGCGCGTATCCCTGATAGTTTTGCTCTAACCATCCTGTGATCTGTATTAAAATTAAAATGGCTTAAAATCGACACATCTTCAAAAACTTTAACATTGTTTGACATTATATAGTCGATCTCATTTTTATACCGGCCATTAGGAGAGATCCATGTCCACTTCTTTGATGGTTTCTTTTTGTAAAAACTGTTTAAGATGCTTAGCTTATTTTCAATTGCAAAGGATACTAATCGTGAGCCGTTTTTACTTCTATTGCCAAATCCATGATTTCCTATGGTATATTCTTCTCCTGTTTTTTGTTTGCCAATCTTTCCATTAAAGTCACCCATAACTATTAGGTTTTTGGATGCATTTGCAATGGTGGATCGTAGGTCTTCGTAGAATTTATCTATTTTTATTATATCTTCTTTGCTATTTGATTCGGTGGGCGAATACGCTTGGATTATAGACCATACTTGTTCTTCCTCACCATCTACAGGTAACTGAATGTTGAGAAGTGCAATGCGTTCCGAAATCCCTCGTATTTCTTGTATGTTTTTGGCAAGGTGTCTTTTAATCATGAATCCGACTCCGTATAATCCAGGTGTCTCCCCTATATGGTGTAATATGAATTCTCCATGGTCTTCTATTCTTTCCCCAAATCTTCTCATTTCACTAATACCAGTTATATCCCATTTTATTTCATCTAGTGCTAATTCCAATTCTTGCAGTTTTTCTGTCGTTCCTAGTGATCGACAGTTTATAGTTGCTATATATATCTTGTTATTTTCCTTGTTTCTGTTGTATTTAATATTTAGAGGGTCGTGGTCTTTTTCCCCCACGAGGACCAGTCGGCTTGGGGGAGGTTTGTGGTTTCTAATTATTTGGTTTTCTACATTTTTGTGTTGTTGTGTTTTCCGGTTGCCGATAGCTAATTGTTATTGTTTATTATTATCCGCCGAAAAAGAGTTGGATCTGCCTCTCATGACATCAAAAGCGTTACGCCTATTACTTAGTGATGGCGTCCAGACTTGTTGTTTTTTTGCCAGTGCATTGTCTCGCGGCGATGAAGATATTTCTCTTTTTCTTTTGTCATTGCTTTTATTATTTTCCTTTACTACAAGCTTGTCGTATTTAAGATATGCGAAATTTCCTTTCTGTCTTTCTTTTTTTAATTTGTTTTGTAGCATTTTTCTCTTCTCCAGGACTTCTTTAGAATAATCCTCTGCGATATACATATCTTTGAGATTTTTTCGGGCCTTCATTACCTCATTTTTCTTCCACAAATTGACAAAAGAAAGTAGAACAGGTCTCGGCTTCCCGTCAGGGCTTTTCTTTCCGATGCGATAGATGTTGTTTATTTCAACATCCCAAATGTTTACATTTATATTATTAAATATCTTCTTCACCTCTTGTATTAGTCCAGACGTAGTTTCCTCTTCCTCTTTTAATCCAAAAATAATAATGTTGTTTTGCTTCTTTTCCCTTTTAAAATACTCCATCTCTTTCTCAAGGTTTATCAATTTTTCCTTTAAATCTTTATTTTCTTCTATAATAGGCTTTAGTTGTTCATCTATTTTCTCCATGATTGAATTAGTTAAAGACTCTTTTAGTTGAAGCATCTGTGTCTGCATTTCGATTTTCATGTTGTCAAATAGAATTTGAAATTGTTGTTCCATGATTAAGTTTTAACTTCTTTGCGTAAACTGGAACGCGGCGGAAATAATAATTTTTGTATTGGCAACACCGATGCGATTAATGTCATTGACACTGTCAACCTGACAGTGACAACTATGACGTTTCTAATACTGTGACACTATTTCTAACCTCAATTCGGTGGTTGTTGGATCTTATATGTTGTAGTAATTTGTTTTATTTTCACGATTTTTGCATCAAAATCAATAGTTCCACTAATCCCGAGCACTTATAATTGTGTTTTTCACTATTCACTGTGTTCTATAGTCAGTAAATATATTTTGAGCACGATAAATTTACGGACTGCACTACAACGATGTTTACGTTTCGAACACCGGAACCGGAAAAAAAAAAAAAAAAAAAAAAAAAAAAAAAAAAAAAAAAAAAAAAGGTTTTTATTTATATTTTACTAAATAAAAACCGTTTCTAAGATATTAATGACAAATATTAAGAAAAATTCAAAAAAAGCGAATTCAAAAAATAATTAATAAGCTAATAATTAAAATATGTTATTCTGTAAGAAAACATAATAATATCACCTGCTGAAAGATGTCATTGTCAACAGTAACTTTACAATCGCTTCTTTTTAGATGTGTTTACAAAATGCAACATTGAAAAAAGATTTATCGACTAGCGGTAGGCCACTAGAATCAGAATAATTATCCTTTTTACATATATAGGTATAAAAGTGTGTGATACCTTTCATTTTGCATCTGTGTGGTGTACAGCACATCTTGTTGAGATGAGTTAGTAGCTTGTAGCATCGCCAACGCGTGTTGTAAAGACGCCATGTGTTCGCTGGCACCCTGAAAACATAGTACATACTTATAGTTCGTACTTTCATCAAAATTCACCAGAACAACACCCGTCACCCGTCTGGTCGAGGGATCCTCCATTTTCGAAATAGGATGAAGAACTTTTACACTTACTTTTACTTTTACATCAAGTTCTTCACATCCAAAAAAAATATTTTTAAAGAACTCGAATAAAATGAAACTTCTTAGAATGTTGATGGCAAATATTCAAATAAATTTGGCCCAAAATTCAGCTGTGCGGACTCCGCTCGCTGATGCAGTCATAAGATCAAAGTGCGCAGGTGTTAGGGCAGAAGAGATTGTCGACTTAGCTTCGGAGTCTATTTAGAGATTTTTAACCGACTTCCAAAAAGGAGGACGTTCTCTATTAGTGTATATGTTTTTTTTTTATGTATGTCCGCGCATATCTCCGTCAATTGTGGATCGTTTTTCAAAATTCTTTTTCTATATAGGCTATTTAGAGACTCGAATGCTAAAAGTTTGTTGTTTCTCGTTTCTTCTTCCATACTCTGAAATCATTGAGTTATAGAAATATCTATATCGCTTACCTGTAAAGCAACGGAGTGTGAGTGTAGCCTCTGTTCTAGACACGTCATCTTGTAACCATACAACTCCATCACGCTTGATGTCGCGATGTCGGATATCTGAAAATTAATAAAAGTAAGAATATTATGTATTCATCGTAGAAGATGGCGGAATGATCTGGACAAGGCTAGCGACCAGTGGTCCACAATGGTCTTGTATCGATAAAAGTCCTAACAGTATCAGTTGCTGTTTTAATTGACGACAAGGTTGGCGCAGTGGCTGAGCGATTGGACTGCTGCGCTGCGTGTCGCGGGTTCGATAGATAATTGTTTCGTGTCTGGGCGTTTAGTTGTGTATGTGAGTTTAAATGTTTGTGAACGCACCCACGATATAGGAGAAATTCCTAGTGTGGGGCAATGTATTTTTTTTAATAAAAAAAGGTTGGTGTGTAACCTACTGTTAGAGATTTTACGCCGCTCATGAGCTTGTGGCTTGGATTTACATGCCGTCGAGAAAATATCACAGGCATGCAAGAGATAATAATACGGTGACAATTTAAATAGTCCTAAATTGGCGACGAGTTTGGCACTATAGTAGTATCCAACAGCTTCTATAAAGTGCAAATATCAGGACAGGCAGGACACGATATCAATTGTCCCATAGTTCCTTCTTCTATTCTTTTGAAAAAAAAACTAGAAATTTCTACTGTATCGTGGCTGCATTTACAAACATTCAAACTCACATACTCAATCCAAACAGTTAGGATTATGATATATATCGCTTCATTTACCTTCCCATCTCGCAGCTTATCAGTGAGCGTGGCAACAAGTGTATCAACGGCGTGTTCCTGTGCGGGCGCCAGTCGTGCCGCGCAGTACGCGCTGTCAGTGCAACTCTGACTGGGCGACGCTGACACCGACACGTCTGACGTAGACTCCGACAGACCTTGCAGGGATTCGCCAAACACCTGGGAATTGCCATATATCTATTATACGACGAGTTTTGTTCTGCTTTAACCTGAGGCTATCCGTATTTTTTTTTTATTTTTTATTCAAGTGGAACAACAAACAGCTGTAATATAAAGCATTGAACTCATACATATACAAATGTTATTGACAATATTACAGCCCACAACGCTGTTCACAGATTAACTTAGGGATAAAAACAGTGAAAAAAATATTAATCGCTAGAGTAACAGTAACAAGTAACAGAAACTTAGTGTATAAATACATTAGTGTACATACGTGTGTACGTGTGTGTGTGTGTGTGTGTGTGTGTATACTCATGAAAGCTCCTTTAGTTTGAGACTTTTAAATTTACAGGGAGCACATGCAAAAATGTCAACGTGTTCAAAGTATATTATAAGAATCGACCATTCTGCGAACAGGCGAACGCAAGCCAGAATTGGACTTGCATGTACCCACTGAAAATAATGTTCCAGCGCGCACCTTACGCCTCTGAACTGTCCTAGGAACCGTATAACATAGCAAATTGGATAGTTCCATGCAGTCAAATTTATTCCTTACAATATTGTACAGATTTATAGCTTCCAAATACCTACGTCTATTTTCAAGTGTTCCGAGCTTATACTTCACAAGTAAATCTTGGTAAGGCAAATAATATCCGCAGCATCTATAATGCATAGTACGCAAGAATTTGTATTGAACACACTTAATCATTTCAACGTACTTTTTGTAGTATGGACTCCAGACGGACACGGCATACTCCAATTGAGAACGTGCAACCGACTTAAATAAACAAATATAGGAAGAAGGATTTTTTAAAATCAACTGACGAACGCATTACAAATCCGTATAGTATCCCGGGGCTTTGGGTTGTTTGAAACATATACCGCGGCCCCGGACACAAAGGGCTAAGAAGGAACATGGGTGGTTTTTTAGGCTTTTCGTGCCAATAAACTACGTACTAGCAAATCCAAAGCGGGATAAATTAGATTGTGAATGTACATACGCCACAACATAGTCCTAGCTAAAATTGTTACACTAGTGAGAAGAAATATTCCCATTAGTTCTACTGTATAAATGTTTAGTAGAACAAGTGGAACGATCCCCTTTTTGCACTAAAATGCAAATAAAAAATGTAGAAATTCCAGAGTTAACATCCTCCAATATTTATAAAAGCTTATTGTATATTG
This sequence comes from Diarsia brunnea, assembly GCA_949774965.1. Lineage (NCBI taxonomy): Eukaryota > Metazoa > Arthropoda > Insecta > Lepidoptera > Noctuidae > Diarsia > Diarsia brunnea. The sequence continues at coordinate 13,228,017 of OX459007.1, read as the reverse complement.
TGTATACCTGATTCATTTGATCAGAAGGGAAGTAATGATGTTTGACTAGCTGAAGAATCTGTCGTCGCCGCGGTCCGTTACTGCTTGTTAGACCGACGCAGAGAAGCTTTCTGACCTGTAAACAAACAAATAATGTGATTATAGTAGTATACTAAATTCCGATCATGTCATAGTTTTAGAAAGGCTGCTACTGAAATGCTGGATAAAATAAAAAAAACTGGCCAAATGCAAGTCGGACTTGCACATGAAGAGTTCCGTACCATTTTAGTATACAGGGTGGTTCCGACGATACGACAATAAATGAAACCACTGGTAGTTCTAGTTCATAGGAACATTTTTAAACTATCAAACAAATCACTAACACCTTCGTGGTGCCGACGATACGACAACAAACTACCTAAATGTCTTTGCCAAATTCTTTTGTTACATTTTATTTCCACTCGTTAATCGGTGCAAATTATTCCTAAGGTTAGTATGTATTATTATTATAAATTGTAATGTATTTCGTTAACAGTTTTATGCTACTTAGTTTTATTGTTTTGTTTTTCAATTTTTTATTTTGGTGTTAAAACTTTTTTGATAGTTTAATAATGTTCCTATGGACTAGAACTACCAGTAGTTTCATTTATTGTCGTATTGTCGGCAATACCCTGTATATTGAGAGCTATTTCATGTGATGTTAGCACCATAGACTTCTTATAGGTTTTCCTGTAATCTGAGCAGTGGTCGCAATTGAGAGATAATGAGATTCAGTGTTCGATTTCCGGGTCGGGTAAATTGTCGAGTTACTCACTAACAGAAAGAATCACTATTAAAGATGAGCGAAAAAACTTAGGTATTATTGAAAATTTTCCCGACACTGATTTCACATCAGGAATTTCACAGTGGGAGCTACAAAGTCTGGATTTGTGTACTGATGATGGCAATAGGCTCGCCCCTTATTACAAGAGACGTAAACATTACTAGTGAAATGTGGGTGTACTGTTAATTACACCTCTGCCTAACCCATCATGGGTTACGGGTCTAATTTGATGTTATCTGAAAATATCTTTATTTCTGTACTTTAGATCTTTTAATAATTGTATTAAAAGGTATAGGTACGTTCAGAAAATTTAGAGTTACACGTCGATTTTATGAGTCAATATTTATTAAGTAGTATCTGAGAATACTGATCTTTAAGAACTTGGTTGATAATGTTTTACATAGTACTGACCTGATGATGTGCTAGCATACGCGCCAGGGCAGACTCCCAGTTCCTGTCGAGCGGCGCTAACGTAAGCGCAGTGCGACAACCCAGTACCACGGCTTGTTGAGACGCTTCGGCGCCTACTACACCGTTCTGAGAAATATTAATAATAGACTACAAGGCTACTATTACATTGAACCCATTGTATGTTACTATTGTAATAAATGCGAAAGTTGAAACATCTATCCATTCAGGATGGATGTTTGTTACTATACAGAATGTAAGTCAACCCATCACACAGCCGTCAACCAAGCATTCTGTACATCAAACTAAATACCCCTACGCAAATTTTTTTGCTGGGAAACGACTTTTTATTTGGGGTCAAAAATGACGTTATTCGGTAAAACTCAATGTAGCACTGTTAAAACATTGTGCTAGTGGACGCTTTGAATAGTAAACGGGTCATGGAGGTGATTTAAGTAAAGATAGAACCTGAAAAACTAGTATTTACAAAAACAGCTGTGAAAAATTTGGAACTTTGACCCCCAATATCTCCGTAACTAGGGGGTTCCCAGGTATGGTCTAGAACAAAAAAATGATCGCAGTGGCGGTGAGAACAAGTGCCCTTCGTTTGCGTTAAGGGTACTTTTACACCCTATATAATAATTATATTACTATAGCTATATGGGCAACTACAGTACTTTCAAAATTTAGCCTTATGACTTCGTTTCATTTGATTTTCTGACATTTAAAAGTGCTTGTAATGGTCTAATTAAAATAAAGAAATTGGAGCGAGTTTGAGCCTGGTTTTTTTTCTTCACACATACACATCAAAGCTTCCTCGCGAAGTCTTTGGCAACAAACGTGGCTAAGAAACGTGGTGTGAAAGTTGAAACGTTAATATCCAATATCGCCGTAACTAGCAGGTTTCCAGGTATGGTCTATAACCAGCAAATATCTTTAAAGCCAATCGGCTTTGTTAAGGGTATTGAATATACCTCATGCTGTGGGTAAAAGACTAGCCAGGAAACTCATTTAAGACCGCGCGTAAGAGCAGTTTTCGACCTAGATCAACTGGGATTTCACAGAATTAGGCCTTGCTCTGTTACGATTCAAAAGTTATTTCTAGATTACCTGTGATGTATATTGCAGTACGCTATACAACGTATCTTCGAACGCGTCTGGTGTCACTTCTAGTAGCAGACGTTCTTGTGTTTCTGACGACTCGCAGAGAGCACTGACTACTTGCAACTGAAAACAATATGAAGAATTAAGCCCTTTTTCAGATAAAAGTATGTATACGCGGTATTTTTTTTTTAATATTGTTTTCTTTTGTCTTCTGTATTTTCTTCTGTGTGCCCCTTGGCAAAGGCCTCCTCCAACACTTTCCAATCTCTCTCCCGCGCCAGTCTAGTCCACGTTTTTCCGGCTGTTTTAACCACATCATCTTCCCATCTTCTGAATGGTTTTCCCTTTTTCCTCATTCCCTCTCTTGAGTACCACAATGTTATTGCTTTATTCCATTTCTCTTCTCCTCTAATTACATGGCCAGCCCATTTCCACTTTAGTTTTCATATTTTCAATACTACATCTTGGGTCTTTGTGGCTTTCCTAATTTTGCTGTGGTTGATTTTATCTATTTTTCATTTCCCCATCATGCATCGTTCCATGCTTCTCTGGCAAGTTCGAAGTTTGGTTTGTTGCGCTTTAGTAAGTGCCCAAGTCTGGCACCCATATGTTAGGATAGCACACTGCGCTCAAAAACATAAATCACTGACGTTGCTCAAAAAACCGCTAAGCTGAAGTGGAACTGGGCTGGCCATGTCTGCCGTATGCGCGACGAACTGTGGGCCAAAATAACCACGTTGTCCCTATTAGTTTACCTATTAGTACACCTATATTTTGTCAGTTTGTTTAAGTCCCATGTTATAGGGGACGAGCCTATTGCCATCAACCGGGCACAGAAGTCTCCGTAGCTGCTACTGAGAAATTCCTGATGGAAAAACCCAATCACACGTTGTCCGGCCTGTTCAGCAGTCTTGCTTGCGACCACTAGACCAAGCAGTCTTTCTTCTCTCAGCCTCTGAATAATTTAATAAAAATATAATAACTTACCCATTGCAACCCCGCCTTGCCCGGCTCCAATGACGGTGGGACGAGTAGTCCCGGCAATCCGTCACTTATCACTGATATCAACTCCTGAGGTAAACGACCCTCATCTAGAAAACACAGCATTTTTTTAGAATTTTGTAATTTCTAGCCCCAAATATCAGTAGACTATGGTTAAGGCATGACACTCTGTAATAAATGGTCATCATCAACATAATCCATCATTTCAACCAAAAGACGTTCACTATTGGACATAGGTCTCCCGCAAGTGTCACCACATTGACCGGTCCCGTGCGTCTCGCATCCAGCGGATCTCACCAGGTGCACGGTCCACATAGTGGGCGGCCTGCCAACGCAACGTCTTCCAGTTCGCGGTCGCCACTCCAGAACTTTTCGGCCCCATCGGCCATACGTTCTAAGAGCAATGTGCCCTGCCTATTGCCACTTAAGTCTGGCAATTCTTCGGGCTACATCGGTAACCTTGGTTATCATACGGATGTCTTCATTTCTGATTCGATCACGCAAGGAAACTCCGAGAATAGTCCTCTCCATTGCCTTTTGGGTGACTTCTGATGAGGCCCATCAGTCTCATAAATGGTGAACTTGGGTAAATACAGAAATAAATAAATGGAAACGATTTTGAATTTTGATGCAATACAAAACCACGCCTGTAATCTCTGAAAGTATAATAGTACATACACCCACATTTCGAAAAATTAAGTTTTCTTTAAGTCCCGTATAATAGGGTAGTTAACTAAAAAAAACTAAGGGTGGGTTGCACCATATTACTATAACGATAACCAAACCGTAACCGTAACAAGCCATCAAATTATGCTTTTGTTATGGTTTTATGGCTTGTTACGGTTTGGTTATCGTTATAGTAATATGGTGCAACCCACCCTAATTAGTCCGTCAGATAGATTTCGAAAAAATATTGGACAAGTATTTTTTCTTTTTTCACGTAAACAAACAATGAAGACGATACAGTGCTTTGAAAACTCGTGTTTCGTCATATTCTAAGACATTAGTATGACATTTTTTACCGGTGAGTGACGTCATAACACAACCCCCCACTCAAATCTTTGACGCGTTCTACTTTCGTCAATTTTTATTGATTTGACAAAACAAAAAATACGTATCCAATCCTTTTCGATAATTTAACAGAAGACTGACTAATTAGAATCATATTTTTTTAAGTCAGTAAACATCCCTATTGGGGGCGAGCCGGGCGCATAATCACAAATCGTCCGTGACTGTTATTGAGAAATTTCTGTTTGTGTCCCTATTATTAATTTCTTCTAACTTCGAAGAAGTACTATGAAGTATTTTTTTGATGTCAATTTTTTTTTTGCAAAAACGGTTTTCTAAGATAAAAGAAATATAGTTACCTCTATATTGCGACACGATTGCGGCGAATAGTTCTAGAGACTCCGGCAAACATATGCGACTAGCTTTCATACATAGGCAGACTAAAGCGCCGTGGTGACAACGAAGTGAATATAGATCTGAAAATACAGAAATTAATAGAGATTTGAATTATTCTAACAAACATATTTGGAAATGCGAAGAGACTTATTATCTGGGCGTCTAAAATGGTCGCTTTAGCAGATCATAATATGAATTGCGTTTAAAATAAACTGACCATTATTTTTTTAACTCAGAACGGGACATGGATTCATATGACAGTTTTAGCAAAAACCAAGGTCACGTTGAATGCCTAATAACACCCTCTCCTCTCAAAATCGGGGACTCTACACTCGAAGGTGTAGACAATTATGTTTACCTGAGTCAAACGGTTCAGTTAGGTAGGGCTTTTTTTTTAAATGTGAGAAATCATAAAATGACTCCGGTCTGGGCGGAGCGGTAAGAAGTGTCAGACTTCTAATGACTAAAAACCACCATGTTCCTTCTTAGCCCTTTGTGTGCGAGGCCGCGGTATCTCTTTCGAACAACCTGCAGCCCCGACAGGCGTCGGCCCTTGCGACGTGGTCTCGCACGGCTTGCGTCTGACGAGTACTATAGTTTTTAAAATTTCAGGCAGTTTCGGAAAACGGGATCTTTTTTGTGTCCCAGAGCTTTGTTTGGGGACAACGGGACAGGTGACCGAGAAAAGGGACAGTCCCTTTCAAAACGGGACGTATGGTCACTTTAGTTTAAAAGCGTAAAATGGACATTTCATAATAGTAATTGCGTCTGTGATCAAGATCATTTAGGAAAATAGATCATAATACTAAAGTAGTATGAATTGCGTTAAAATTCGTAAAATGGTAAAAGACGCAGTTACTATTATGAAAGGTGTCCTGTTGTTCGTTCACTACAGGAACTGATGGACGCTACCGAAAGTGCCAAACTAGTAGCTCAGGTCTAGGCCGCCATCATTTAAATTGAAGAAAAAGAATCGTGATAATTATTATGAGATTAATATCGTATGTATGTGAACTCCATTGTCCACACTTAAAATCTAGATTGGTATTTCATACATGGTTGGTTCCTGGATAATATAGGTAGCCTATCTCCACCCAGAATCTTCTTGTGAGTGATCTAAAGAAAAAACCAGTGTGCTTTTTGATCCACTGGAAGATTGACAAGTTCAAGGAGTATGAAATGTATGAAGGACACTCATTTGTACTGAAACGACTCAGCTATAGAAACTATTCAGAATTGAGACACATGACCAAAGTACATTTTGGTAAACACACTTCATTCAAGATTTTTTTTAAGAACATAATTGGTGGGAATTCGAGAAGCCTTTGACCAGCAGCGGGACATATACGACTACTAAAATAGAAGAAAATAGATAAAAAAAATACATACCCAAGCTAATCAAAACAGTAAGAAACTTCAGCACGTTGCGAAGACAATTAGGCGTTGTTTCCGGTTCACCCGTATCGTCGGGACCTACCTGGCACAGCTTCGTCACATCCTGGAAATAGATAACTTTATAAGGTTAATTGTTTCCTACTTGTTGAAGATTTAATTTTGAGATAAAACACCAAAACCAATTCACAAGAAATAAAAGGTTCTTTTACATAACGTAACATCACGCCAATAGGGAACATGCATTAATTTTCTTTCTTTTATTTCGATACGGAATGTAAAAATACTATACAAATAATGATAAAAAGTGAAAACGTGACCAAAATCGGTCAAACAACACAAAAGTTATAACCAATAAAACTTTGTTTCTATCTCTTTCTAGATAAACGGATTGTTTAATGACGTCATGAAAGTTATCGGATCTCTCTGACTAATCAGGAGTTTCAAATGCTTTTATAAATATTTAAAAAATAATTTCACTTTGCTATTTCTGACGTTAAAACGCTTTGTATAAAGTGATAAAAAAAACATGCATATACCTACCATTTATTCCCGAAAGGCGTACTCACACATTCGCTAGTAAGTCGCATATAATATGGGGTGAGCTTATTGCAAGCACAAATCCGTGCCATCTACTGTAAAATTCCTGATTGAAAAACCCAATAACACTATCCCTTTACCTGGGAATCGAACCCACAATGTCGTGCTTACTGACACGTTGGTCTAGCCGTCACAAGCGCGAGACCCATAAATTATACTTTAAATACCATAAAAAGGCTGTTTTACGAAAACATTCTAGATTATGTTCGAGTTTAGAATGTTCCACTATCTAGTTTCATATCTAGAAGATTCGAGAACAATCCTATAATATTCGAATATCAAACTAACTCTTCTTCTTCTTCCTGCCCTTATCCCATGTCATTTGGGGTCGGCGCAACACGTTTTCTTTCTTCCATTCTGCCCTGTCAGTCGTCACGCTATCATTTAATCCTTTTTCGTTCATATCACTCCTCACACACTCCATCCATCTTTTCTTTGGTATTCCTCTCCCTCTCTATCCATCCAGATTTATATTCATCACTTTTTTAAATATCGAACTAACTTGAAGACTATTTTATTAGGTAAAAGAAACATTTTCTCGTCATTACCTTCATGACCTCGGCGAGCTCATTAACAAAATGCGGGTAGGTGAGTACGTAGCTACGCAAGCTGCTATCTGAGCACAGGTCGTTGACAAACGTATATGCGTGCAATAACTGGGTCGCGTTCTCTTCGCTGAAAAAAGAATTTAAGAATTAAAATTAGCTCCAAAAGGACCAATAATGTATACATGCTACTCTTGAATCTTTATCTTTTGTAAATTTTCTAGTGGTTTTTCAAATTATCTTTTACAAAGAAATAAGACAAAAGCGTACGCGTAAACTGGGTCGCGTTCTCTTCGCTGAAAACATAATTTAAAAAATCAACACTGGTTGGTTTTTACGGTCGGATGGATTTATCATCTGTCTGTTGGTCCTTATCAACAAGCCTCTTTAGCAAGCCTTATCAGGCATTGTTCCGGAATTTTCTACATAGGGCTTCTTTTAAAATAACATTAGTTTTTTATAAAATGGTTAGGTACTGACAAAAGAGGCTTTTAGGGCTCGTTTACGGAGACGCGGGGCGACGCGTGCAGAAGGCTCGTCACGAGCTTTTTTATTTATTTACTGAGAGGCGCGTCCACCGCAACGAATGCTGCATTTTAAAAATTAACGAGCGAAAAATCGCTTCTCGTAAAATCGACGTTTGAAATCGTTAACGTTTTCATACATCGCCATGTGTTTGAATTAAAAATGCACAACGCGCCGCGCGACGCCCCGCGTGTCCGCAAATGAGGCAGTCAAAGAATTCCTTTTTCTTATTTAATTCACATCAAATGCGCGTATTTTGCGTACGGATCGAAGAATCACCATTTTCCAAGGCAAACCTGTTCAAGTGGAGATTCATAGATAATTCTGCTCAGGAGTGTAAATGTGGTGTTGCCCCACAAACTATGGGAGACTTGATATCGTGTTATGTTGCTTGTACATCACAGGAGCTAATAGACGCTACTGAAAGTGACAAAGTCGTCGCCAAATTTTGGGCAGACACAATTTAAATTGTGATCGACACGCCAACAAGAAAGGCTAGTAACGTCCTGGAAAACTGATTTTCCACATAATTGTCTTTAAAAAAAAACATTAATTAAACAGAAATGCGTACCTGACTGCCTTACTAAAAGTGCGCATAGTACAGCACAGATAGCTATGCACGTCTGGCTGCCTGGTCGCGGCCGCGCCTCTCGTCGCACCAGATAGACACAGGAGTAGTCTGCATACTTCCACACCACCATAGCCGCCATCCTATGGAACATGGTTTAAATAAGTAAAGAAAGAATGTGAAAAGTTCCCGATTTGACGGTTTTGTTAGCAAACTAAGCATTGTCCTAAGTTTCTGGTTCATAATAAAATTATCATCGTCATTTCAACCGAAAGACGACTGGGCATTCAGTAGCATCCACAGAGTCTGGAGTTGTACCCAGTTGATAGCATTAAGGTCGCCCCCTGTTATGTGAATTTTGTACGAACGCGCGAGAGCATCGAAGCATAAAGTCGCCATGGGTGAGGGGCTAGTAAAATGTACTATTAGGTACACTACTGCCGAACCCTTCAGTAACATACACTCTGCATACCTTCAAACTAATAAGATGTACAACAAAATCCTTAGTATCAACAGTCCTCATCAAGGCATATATTGCCGGCAGGTTTCCATAGCAGATATTGACCAATACAGTCAGGGACTTGTGGCCAATGGTGCGATGTTGGGGCTCTGCCATTGGCTGGGTTATCCATTCTGTTAGTTGCTTCATTAGGTTGGATAAGTAAGACTCTTGCCAGCTGATTTTGATGCCATAGGATATTTCCTGTAACAGAAACGTATTTGGTTGAGAAATCTACACTATGGTATTGAAAAGATAGAGAGTAGGGACATTTTGAGTTTGTATGTAGGAATGCTTGAATATTTCAAGCACTTTTCTCCACTTGACAGGTGCCTTATTTTAGATGGACATAGGCTACTTTATATCTAGGTTCTACACAAGTAAATTACCAGAGCACCAGAGAGTTGTAATTCTGCCTTTCCTTGGTTGGTATATCCTCAGTCATTAGGGCATTATACTGATACAACTGACCTCCCTCATTAATTAATTAAGGGGCAAATGTTCAGTTGTTCTTTTGATTAGTAAACTCATAATTACTTACTTGCATAACAGACAAAAGTTTTATCTTCTTGTCATTAGATATTGAGTCAGATAATAGTCTTGCCAAGATCGGCATGAACCTGAAAATATAGAAAAAAATTATAATCAGCCTTTGATAATATTCCTTACACTAGCATACTCCTCCAATAATCATGATAGCCATATACAGGATAGAAGAATCACCAACAACCAAACAGTTCCCACAAATATTCATTCAGTGCTTAATTATTATGAACCCACATACAAATTCTTCATCAATATTGTTTATATAATCTGCTGTGATGTACATTTTACTTTGTACCTATCTATGTTCTGAATAAGTGGTTACAGTATGTGCATCAATGTCTCTTCCACTCCATATGATAGGTACTTTCATTTAAAGCTGCCACCCCCTAAGACGACCCACTGACCCACAGGGTGTCCCGGGTGCCCCCACTTGCACAACTGACAAGTTCGAACTTGTTCTTGAAAAGTGCAGAATCCGTGGCTCACAAAAGCCACGGATTCTGCACTTTTCCACGGTACCAATCAGGTAGTATGCACATTTCTATTAGTTACAAAGGCTGGCAACTGTTTCGTTAGCCCACCCAATAAAGAATTTCACTAACTTGTAAGTATGAGTCAGGGCATGTCTAGCACTAGGCTCAATAGCGGCCCTCGCAAGCACAGCCACGCCAGCCCAGTGTGGGCCACGTCCATCACACATCACACGCCATAGCGAGCTGAAGAACGCACACACTTCTGAACGACCCGGCGAGAATATCGAGAGATCGCATGATGAGGCTATTAGCTGAAAATAAAAGAATTAGGATTTCAGTCACGGTATTTGGTTTGATTGAAGTCATTGGCGAGATACGGCAGATTGCTCTCGAGAATTTATTAGTTTATCTTTGTATTGCGACATCAGGCACCATTCGTGTATTTTTTTTTCTAAAAGTGTGGCAATATCAGACGTAAACAAAGACTTGGACTTACCCCAAGATATCGTGTCATCAAATTCACAGCAGAATCACTGTGTGTTGCTTCAAATTCACGGGCAGCAGTCACAAAAGCTTTTAAGTTGCAGAACTTTCCACCTTCAGATGGATTACTGATAGTTTCGAACCCGTCGACTTCCATGTCCATACCATACGGGTTTCGGGACAGGTTAAAGGAAAATAATAATGGATATGAATCACAAAAGTTTACACGATGAGCAAAAAATCACGCCTAAATATATGAAATTATCATTGATAAAACGAATAAAATTGTTAAAAAACTTTTATTTCCACCGTAAAATTCAATTTCAACTGTTTTCTGTGTCAATCCCTGCGAGCGACAGACAATTTGGTTGTTTATAAAATCAAGCGTTTTGATTGGTTGATGCGGGGAACCATAAACAAAATAAAAATTAAAGTTGGGTATTCTCTTTAACACAATGGCAAAATTAAGTCGGATACGTGAGGGTGTGTCCGTGCACTTACTTTTGTAGAGTTACATCGAGAATTTCATCCCGTCCTTTTAACAAAGACAATAAAAAAAGTAACCTTGACGTTTTCTAGTGTTGTTATTTTTTTGCAAACAATTTTATTTAACAGAAAAGTACAAAGTTTTCTATATTTTCAGCATCACAGTTATTGTAAACTATCATGGGAGTAGACGTAGAAACTATTACACCTGGCAATGGTTCGTAATTTATCAATAACTTGTATACACCCATCGTATAACCTCAATTCATTTATTTGTGTTATTAAATTTTATTTATAGGTTCAACATTCCCAAAACCGGGTCAAACTGTAGTTGTTCACTACACAGGAACACTAGAAGATGGCAAGAAGTTTGATTCCTCGAGGGATAGAGGACAACCGTTTAAGTTTACACTGGGAAGAGGTGATGTTATCCAAGGCTGGGACCAAGGCATTTGTAGGGCAAGTACATACTTATTAAGGAATTCATTAATAAATGGCTGCCCAAGCTGTCCTGGGTATCATGCATACATCTGTTATTGATTGTGTTATAGCCACTGAATGTTAGCAGGGCTTCTATAAGACCATGATTATTAGAGTATAGTAAAAATATTGGCAGAATAAAGTATGCCATTTTTGCCATAGAGTAAAGGAAAAAGCTATGACTAAGTCTGTTTGTTAGCTATCAAAATAAAAAATATTCAAAATATTTTATTTCACATACCGTCCGATCAAGTCAATTCAAAATAGTGAAGCTCTTAGACCAGACAACCTTAACATAATTTCTTAGTTCTTGATACTATTGATTCACTTCTAACATTTTCTTACATACAACAACACCTTTTTCCAGATGTCGGTAGGTGAGCGTGCAAGATTAATCTGCTCACCAGACTTTGCTTACGGATCTAGAGGCCATCCCGGAGTCATCCCACCAAACGCAACTTTAGTATTTGATGTTGAGCTAATACGTGTTGAATAATGCTACATTACAAAAGCTACTCAAAAGGCACCAGTCGCACCACAAGAGAGCAAGCAGCAACTATTTTCTTTTTCAAGAAATGTACAAAAGATTGTATGTCTTGTGTCAATAATAGGGATACATATTTTAACTTATTCATTTCCCATGAAGTAGACACAATAATTCTAAACTATGTGTAGTTTAAGGATTTATAGTTGACCGCTTAGTGAGTAACTCGGTGAAACAAAACAATTTGTTACTTGCTGACTCTACTCGCCTTTTTGGCAATCCCCAGTGGTGGGACAGGAACTTATGTTTGATAGTTATAATATATGTTTCATAATATTGTTGACAAAAATCTCATTAAATGTTTATAATAATTGTTTGTAACAGTATTGGGTTTGTGACTTACTTGTGAAGTTGTGATGTTTATATTAGATCTAATAATGTACAAATACTCTGCTTATAAGGATTTATTAAGTGTAGTTTGCTAGAGCATTTTAAAGTATGCATTTTGGTAATGGGACAATTATGAAGAGAACAGAAATGTGGTTGTATAGTTGTTGCGTTTTGGCATGGCAATAGCAGTTGTTGACCCACGTCTTATAAGATCTAGTTGACAACTATCGTGATCCCCAGCATTTCTTTTTTTCAATATAAAACGCTTCTTGCTAAGAGATATTAGGGAAGGGGCATTGTGTTTTATTGCAATGCTATGATGCAACACCTATGGTAGGTAATTGCAGATCTATTTTGGGCACATGAATTGAACCACTAGGTGTTTTGAACTATGAAGGCACACACAGAGATTTGAAAGTCAGATAACAATTGCTAGAATTGAAATATGCGTGAAGCAGGCTAAGATGCAAGATCATTATTTGAATAGATTGGTATTAATACTTTCATGGCCTTTGTGAAAGTAAGGCCGCAAATTCGAAGAGGATAGAGGAGTTTCTTGCAGCATGCAGCGGGGCGTTTAGTGGTACTGACCATGTAACGCCCCTCTACACGCTGCAAGAAACACTTCTCCGAATTTGCGGCCTAAGTCTTCTATTCGGTCATACTTTTGATGTTTTAGTCTCAAAAATTTTTAATCAAAATGGGCCTATTATATTCTGCAGAGATAAGGCATCTTCTCATATAGAGAAGACACAAGCATTGACCAAGCTTGTTAACATACAAAGTGTTTTAAATATTTAACAAATAGTTCTATGTGTTTGTTGTTCTAGGTCTAATAATGGGTGTATAATCAATATTCTGTGGTTATCTGTACAAATTATTATATTTTACTTCTCAATGTTTCTAATCTTTGTGCTTGGCAAATGGCCTATATTTCATTAATGTAACATTATGTATTGGGAGGTTTCATGAATGTTTTCTGTGAAAGTACTTGTGGTGGGTTAAGCAGTCAATGGTTACAGAAATGTGTTAAAATTATTTCATATTCTTACTTACTGTTGTATTTACATGCGGCTGAATTGTGAAAGTAGGTAACTGAACTTTGATAATTCATTTATTTTTAAATGCATTTTGTGATAAGGGCACTGATTAAACACTTGTGACCATATTAAAGTGACATTGGTGTCCTTAAATATAAATAGCTTTTAAATGCCTTATTTTTAACTTGATAAATCTACTTATAACCTTTTTATAAATCTCTATGGTTCTTTAAATAAAATGCATTTATGTCTATGTACAAAAGTTCCTTGTGTCCCCACATTATAAAATAAATGTAGAAGTGACTGTCCAACTATTACCTTTCATGACTTGATGGCTGAACAGATATGGATTTTTGTAAGAAGCCTGGCCGGTTGAACTCATGCCATTTTATTTTATTTTAAAAATAGCAGCCACTCATAAAACCTACATTATTAATCTATAACTGACAATTGACATCAATACAAACAAGTTTTACATGAGGCAAAAATGTTCTAAAGTGTCACGTTTCTGAGCTACCAAAGTTACACTCCATTCACTGATGGCACCTTCAGTACAACTTTAATAGCTCATATCTAGAAAACGTGACACTTAAGAACATTTTCTCTAATGCAAAACTTATTTGTATTGATCTCAGATATCAGTTAGTTTAGATTCTATAAATGGCCGCAAGTTTGGCTGGCCATTTAATTCAAAAATCATGGTCTGCCTGTGTGCCAAAGGTGGCACACAGGCAGACCATGATTTGGTTTAAAAGATAGGATACTTTTTCATAGACTGCTAGTTGAGAAGTAATTTGCCATCTCATGTAGGTATAGATTAGCTTTTTCCTTTCCTGAAATTGTTATCATGTTAATTTATTACTATTGTATCTAATAAAAGAATTTATTTAACTGGAAAAATATATTTATTTTCATGAATGATACCTGAATACCCACCGCCATAATATAAGTTATTTCTAATATCTTAATACAATGTTAATATAATACAAAAACTTTTTATCACAAAAGAAATATGCAACAAGGCAGTATTTAGATTACTTACTTATCTGTCAGTCAGTACTAGCTACTACTTTCTTCTTTGCTTGACACTTTAGTTACATACTAACTTCTTTGGTTGAACATTTCCTAGCATAAGCATTTAATTTCCCTTACCAAAATATTAACTTTTAAAGTACAAAAATATAGACATTAACCTTTTGACCACCACATCAATAACGACAATCTGTGTTCTCTACGCCAAGCGACAAATTCCTTCTTATTTTCGATGTGCCATGCCGTCCATGGCGTCGCGAGCACATCCATAGACGTCCGTGGTGGTCAATAGGTTAAACATTTCTCTTTGCCTAACTTCTCAACAAAAACAAAAAAATTGGCTATGATCCCTCTGGAAAATAGTTCATCAATGGAACAACACAATTTTTAGTGAAGGGTGAGCGGCATAACGCACAGGTTTCCAGTGCCCCGTAAGAGCAATTCATACAAAAGATATGACCACAGGGTAACACACAAGGTTGAAGGATTTCTTCTAAGCAGGCCACACATGATTTACTACTGTCTACCTCATTTGGGATCTCTCTCATTTGGTCCATGTGAGTTTTTGCTCTGTATAAGCTCTGGCCACAAGAAACAAAGGCATGTAGTAGAGTTACTATACCAAGGAGTCTTAAATGTGCATAGTAAGCTGCAGCAGCCGGTCTTACATGCACATAGTCTATTCCACTCACTGTTTTACCTATCTGCAATGGCCCCCCATTCATATAAGCTACTCCTCTATGAATACTTAGAATCTGAGGGACTATGCTGCCCAAGGTCTTCAGAAAAATTAAAAATACATTCTGTGCTTCTACAGTTAGTGATGGATTTTGTTCAACACGCTTTTCTACGTGTTGGAGTAAGTTTCTAGTTATGTTCTCTCCAAATGTTGATAGTATGATGCTGAATAATCGGCTGTAGTACGATGGCAATTTATTATAGGTTTCGTCAACTTGTACGATACCGGAGTATTCTTCTCCGAGAGTTTGAAGGTCCTTGAGTGTTGTGAGGGATCTGTACATCATAGAAGCTAATGGTATAGCCTTGGAAGCGTTTCTTGCTGACATCAACTTAGATAAGGATTCAGCCAGCTGTTTCTCGTAAAGGTCGTCTTTCTGCCATGCTCGAAGAACTTCGGCAGGTTGGGCAGTTGGTAGCGCCATGGTTTAAAATCAGAAAATATTCGCAATATCGTAAAATGTAATAATTTCAGGCTAATAAAATAATCACGAACTTTGGATAGCAATTTTGACATGTAAACATGTCACTCACTCACTCACTGACACTCACTTCACTTTTTTTTTTTTTTTTTTTTTTTTTTTTTTATCTTCTTTTCCCTTTTGGGAAGGCAAAGGGATCTAGCCCATGCAGCCTGTTCTTTTGTTTTATTATTTTACATAGTTATTAATTATATAAGGCAAGATAGCCTAGTCTTAGGTTTAAATTCTTCATGTTTTTCTTTTTAAATTCCTATATCCTTGTATACATTATATCCGTTTTTTTGTTTTATCCTTGTTTTTCTTGTCCGATGGATTCCTTGTTTTTCATGTTCAATTTATTATTCTTTGTCGAATCCTTGTGTATTTCTTAAGTCCAGTTCTTAGTCGATTCCTTAATTTATATGTTCAATTCTTTGTCAAGTACTTGTTTTAAATTTCCTTAACTGTATTGCGAATGAAGTTATAAATGGGTAAAAATGTTTGTGCATTTCCCATGAGTTGCTGAACTGAGCGCGGGATTTGTTCAGCAACCTTATAGATTTGTAATAGATCATCCATAAGCACAAGGCGGTCAATGCCAAAGGATGGGCATCCAAATATGATATGATCTAATGTTTGTTCTTCTCCTTGGCAGTAATTACATTCCGATGTATTAATCATTTTCATCCGATATAGATGCGAGTTAACTCTGCAGTGACCCAGGCGTAAGCGGTTTATTGTAGTGTAAAATCTTCGATTCAAAAAAGTTGATGATTTCGTGAACCATGGTTTCTTGTTTGCTGTCGTACCTTCTATACCTGCATACCATTGTCCTTTTTGTTCCACTGTTGTTATATGGGTCCAATGTCGATTCAGATCTTCGCAATACTTATTTCTTAGCTCGATAATAATATCTGTGTGCGGTAGGGCAACACTAGTATAAGTGACAGCTGTATTCGTAACGGAATTTATTGACCTCGCCAAGAAATCTGCATTCTCGTTTCCTTGCACTCCTTTATGACTTGGAACCCAGAAGAAAATAACAATGATGCCAGAGTCTTGAAGCAACTTCCATGCTCTTTTAATTTCATAAATCAAATAGTTAGACTTTGTATTCAGGCAGTGATTTTCTAGCGCAGTAAGTACACTTAAACTATCACTTAGAATAACCCATTTTATTGCGGATTTTGTATGTTTATTAATGTGTTCAAGTGCTGATAGAATGGCTGTAGCTTCGGCTGTGAATATGCTAGAATATTTGTTGATTTTGGATCCTCCACCTATTTTCAAAGTAGAATCGTATAAGGCTATGGATGTACTGCCAGATATTTTAGATCCATCTGTGTAGACATGTCTATAATCTGCCCAGTGAGATAGTTTGTCGTAAACTTCATGTTTTTCAGACAATTCTTTATTAATTATAATATCCATCTGTGGGTATTTACTTTTATATGTTCCCTGGTAACAAGGCCATTCATTTGAGGAGAAGATGTTCATTGACTCTATATATTGTGTTATTTCAGAAAAATCTTGAAGAATAAAGCAACAATCGGGAAAGTTTTTAAGAAGGTTGAGTTTAATAAGAAGAGGATGTGATTTAATGGCAGCTAGTTTGAGGAGAAATTTTGATTTTAGGAATCTAAAGCGGTGTAATAAAGGAGGAATATTGCATTCTAGCTGCATAGAAACAATGGGAGTTGTTTTAAAAGCACCGGTTATAAGGCGTAAGTTACTATTCTGGATTTTCTCTAATTTGTCTATTAGCTTGCCATTGGAAGCAAAACAAAGAAAACCATACTCAAAATGACTCCTTACCAAAGATTTATAGAGCATTAACATGACTTTAGGGTCTGCACCCCAATAAGTTCTACATAGGACTTTTAAAATGTTAGAAGCCCTACGAGCTTTGCATACTATATAATCAACATATTTATTCCAGGATAAATTATTTGTAAAAATGATACCTAAAAACTTCGCTTCTGTAACTACTGGAATTGTGATTTTGTCATAACAAATTCTAATATTATAAGATTTATTCTTGCCAAATATCATGACTTTGCTTTTAATTGCATTTATGTCTAAATTTAAATAAGAAAAATAATGCTGAAGTTTTTGCAATGCATTATTTAAAGTTAATTCAACATGTTTTATATTGTTTCCACTACAGTAGATAGTCAAATCATCAGCATATTGCAAGTTTACAACATTATCTAAAACAAAATTTAATCTGTGAATGTAAAGCAAAAATATCAAAGGACTCAAAATACTGCCCTGACAGGTTCCTTTATAGGAATATCTTGGCCCAATAAGCTTCTGGTTATGTTTAACATAAACTTCCCTGCCATGTAAGAAGCTAAATATCCAATTAATCATTTTTCCAGGTATACCAAGAAGATTAAGTTGCTCTGTGAGAATGTTATGATCAACATTATTAAAAGCACCAACTATATCAAAAAATACACAAACAGCTGTCTCATTGTTATGAATACTTTTTTGAAGATCAAGATGTAAAGTGCTTATACTTTCACGGGCTGAATAACCTCTGCGAAAGCCATATTGATTGGATGGTAATAAATGATGCTTTTCAATGTAAAATTCAAGTCTTTGTTTTAAGAGCTGCTCAAAGACTTTGCCAATACAAGAAGTGAGAGCAATGGGACGGTAAGAATCAGGATTAAATTCCTCTTTATCTTGCTTAAGTATTGGGATAAGGCAGTCTGTTTTCCATTGAGAAGGTATTTCGTTATTTAGCCAAAGAAGATTAAAAATGTGAAGTAAAATATTAAGAGATTTGGAGTTAAGTTTTTTAAGAAAAGTATAAGGTACACCGTCCAATCCATAAGCTGTATCTTTTCTTGAGGATATTGCTGATTTGAGTTCTTGATAAGAAAAGGGTTCTATTAGAAAACTGGTTGTGGAATTAGAGTTGCTGTCTCCATTAAAGTGTTCAGTCATATAATTATCAACATAGTCTGGTGTATATTTATTTAAGAATTCATGTATCCAATTACTATTGTTGTTACTCATAAATTTGCTATAAGTGAAGGTTTTATTAAATTTTTTCATATTATTCCAGATTATGGATAATGGAGTGGTTCGATTAAATGACTCACACAGGTGGGCCCAACTAGCATCTCTTTCCTTCTTCAAGGTAATTTTTTTTAAGGCCTGTAACCTTTTAAAATTAAGGAAATTAACTTCAGTAGGATCTCGTTTAAATTGTAAATATGCTTGCCTAGACACTTCAACAGCTGATCTACATTTTTGATTCCACCATGGGAGGTGAACTCGAGACTTCTTTCTATTGCATGTTGAAAATGATCTGTTACGTTTTTGATGTATTGGTAAGGACTTTTCAATTGCAGAATGTAGTATATAGCAGAATTCATTGTAGCTAGCTTGAGGATCCAGAGGATTTATTGTGTAACTATTAAGTGCACTGTCAACTTCATTAGAATATTTATCCCAGTTGACTAATTTATAACTAGGAAATAAATGTAAGTCATTACCAACACTGTTATTATTGTTGTTACTATTACAATTAAAGATAATTTTTGTGATTACAGGTAAATGATAGCTACCAAGCGGATCATCATGAACAGACCACTCACAAGAAAGAGCTAATGTTGGAGATACAATAGTGAGATCTAAAGCATTTGGACGCCAGGTCTTTTTTTTTTTTTTTTTATTTACCCCAAAGGGAAGGCTTACGTGATAAGTTTTATAATAATGTCTTTCGTGTTTTTCATATTTCGGTTTTTTAACAGTTTTCTTATACTGTCTTTATTAAGTCCATCCATTTTTTATAATATTTGTCAAATCCTAGGTAATTAAACGTCATTTTAGTGTCAAGTCAAACGGCTTGGTTAGACAAAAACATGTCAGATTTTTATTTTAGCTTTAAATTCTAACTGCTAAGTGCTATCTCCTTTTGGTAAAAAACATAACCTAAATACTAGGTACGTTTAAACAATTATAAAATATATTATACAATAAAATTAATATACATAAAAAACACAAAACGTAACCTAGATGTCATTTACAGTCTCCGTTATAAATTTGTACAACTATCTGTTGAGGCCATAGACATATAAATAAGTGGACTAGAAATACCTACAAAAAAAAGGTGCATACCTACAACCTTGAACGGTACTCAAAATGGCTGCCAATGCTAGGGTTGTGTCAATCATGGAACATAGTATTACTGTAACGAGTATCGAAACTGGTACTAGTTAATAGTATTACGAGTATTAGTAGATATCACGGTTGAATTATAATTAACAGTTCGTTGTAACAGAAATCCATGAGTAAATTTACTTTCCTTCTGATACCTGAGAATAAAATTAATTTAAAGTGGTTTTCTGAACAAAATTAAAGAATGCAACGTTTGCGCTTTCGGTTATATCTGCAGGGCTATTGCGTATCTTTTTAAATGTTAGTGGCTATCATTGTGTCCATCGATTAACTGTCAAATGGTTAGTTTAGTATACCAAACCATAACCATTCGACAGCTAATCGATGGACTGTAGGTCTGTAGATTCTGGTAGGTATGCAGATCTTAGTGAAAAACAACTTCTTCTAATAGGAAGACGATTATGTTTCTATTATGATTAACATACTGACTGGTGGAGTAAAATAAAATAAGAATGATTTTTATTAAATCTGTTTATTGGTGTGATAATATCATTATGATGAATGATGTTTATTTTGCAAGAGGAGCTCGTGGCTTAACAAGAACAGTCACTCGGATCGATATTTAGGTTAAGCTGCGCTTGCCTAGGTTGGTCTGCGGATGGTTGACCGCCCAGTATTATGCCGAGTTTCCTCCGTGCCTCGGAAAGCACGTTAAGCTGTTGATCCCGGCTGTCATATATAGATCTTTGACAGTCGTTACAGGTAGTCAGTAACCTGAAAGTCCTGACATCCAGTCTTACCAAAGGGTATCATATTACCTAGTGTTAACTGGGTTGTGGAGGTCAGATAGGCAGTCGCTCCATGTAAAATACTGGTATTCAGCTGAATCCGGATAGACTGGAAGCCGACCCCAACATAGTTGTGAAAAGGCTAGGTAGATGATGATGATGTTTATTTTGCAAATAGGTTTTTACATACACTTTTACAAGTCACTTTTTATTAAAACTAGATGGGGTCGGTGTTTCGTTTCTGACTACTTTGAGAAGAAACTTCCGAAACAAACTCAGAGGTCATGGTCTCTTTTAAAGTCCAGACATAATCTTGGTATACACACATGAAGACTATGCAGATTAGTGTCTGAGATGGTCATTTGAAGAAAGCACCACACAGATTTTAGTGGACCCGTCCAGTCGGTGCAAGCATGCTGATGTCTTATTTTCAGATCACGTATAACAATCATATAAGTCTGTGGGACGGTATCTCGGTTCTGTGAACCACGGGCCAGAGCACGGTCACTCGAACAGATATCGTTCCAGCGCAGCGAAGGAACTAGTATCGGAAACTATTACGCAACGGTACAACACTATTCATGTTTGTAAACAAACGAATAAAATTAAGAAATAACAAAAAGGTCTCTGGGACGGAAATAAACCCAACCATTAACACTATATCAATAAATTAATGATCGCTTAGCATTTTTTTCATCGAAAGTGTATTACTCCTAGATACTATTGCATGAAAACCGGCTTCTAACCTGTGCACCGACAATTGAGGTTGATTTTTCTGGTTTCTTGCACCACACTTCACAATACAGCACGCAGGCATATTGAATTGCTGTTTTTTTAATAAGTATATGCAGTTTTATAGGTAAACTCTTCGTAATTTTGTCACAAATCTCAATTTATCAAAAAGTAAACAACTATTTGACAGCCGAACTACCACGAAACTCGCCGCATAACATGGCGGAAACGGCACCTACCTACTATTGTGTGACTCGTAACACCAAATGTTGCCATTATGAGCAACAACTGAAATATTGTTGTCTCTTTCATCAAATATGATTACTGTATTAGAAAGAACGAAACAAAACGATATTTCACATTCTGTATCCTATTTCACTCATATTTGTATAAGCAAATGTGTCTATAGAATATCGCGGCGGCTCTATATTTTTCCTTACTCAATGGTTGAGGCATTCATAAGTAGCTCCTGTCAATCGTAACTTTTTTCTTTCTTTTCTTTTAGCTTATGGCATTTTGAGCAATGTATTGAAAGGTTTTGTAATCTGTACGAAATAATATACCTTGAAACAGGGCGAATAAAAAACGCAGGGGAGTTAATTATGCCAATATTTTGAAAAGGATTTTAAAATTAATATGGTATAATAATAATAATAATAATGTTTATTTGGAACAACTTAGGTGCACAGGTTACATAGAAGAACGAAGATAGCTACATAAGTAAGATACTGTGGCGCAGCTATCAACGCCCAAATTCAAAAACAAAATAATAAACAGACATTGTTCCAGTTTAACCTAAAATAAGTTAATTTATACAGCAAAAACAAAGTGAATCAAAATAATATAAAAAGAGAAACAATAAAAATTATAATAATTTATACACTATGTGGTTATGTATTGTATAAATGTGGAGTGGAGGTGGGGATGGGGTGTGTTATGGTGTGTATGTGTGTGTCAACCGCTTTTACGACACCATAAGTTGCTCGGTTTCTTCATAGGACAGGCACATAAGCCAGTTGGTTACTTTTCTCTTCAGCACATTCCTAGTCATAGGGTATATATTAATTTTTTGATTTAGGGTATTATAGATCTTGGAGCTGATGTGAGTGAAGTGGCGACTGACCAATGCTAGCCTACAGCGTTCAGTCTGACAGACTTTATCGGCACGACGACGGTTCTTTTTAAGGGACTCAGGCTTGTAAGGGAGAAGCAGGTGCTTCCCAAGCACTGTTTGCAACACAAACAGCTGTCTCACTGACAGGACCTCAGAAATTGAGTAGAGCTCTGAAGTGGGAAATCTCATGGGTTTTTTAGCGAGCACTTTTAGAACTGCTCTCTGCGCCCTCTCAACCCGCAGCATGGTTGTCTTGTGCGTTCCCCCCCACGTGGTTATGCAGTAACTGAGAACTGATTGAGCAAGGGCAAAGTATACCATTCTAAGGCACTGGAAATCAGCAGCCGCTCGAAGTTTTTTAAACACATAGATCAATCTTCTGACTCGACTTACAACTGAGTTAATCTGGTTTTTCCAAGTCAAAAGATTGTCCAATGTAACACCAAGATATTTAATGCTGTCGGACCGTTCAATTTGAGCACAGTCACACGTGTTTGCCACCGAGTTAGCACACACATGACTCCTGATAGCAAACGACGAAGGTGGTTGGCTAAGAACACTGGGGGTGAAGGGGATGAACTTACTCTTAGAGATGTTGAGCGTGAGCAAATTTGAGGTTAACCAGTTCATCACCATCCTCAGTGCCAATTCTGCCCTTTCACGAGTCTCAGACCAGTCCTTGCCATGGATTATGAGAGCTGTGTCATCCGCATACGTAACAATTTTTGTGTTCGGAAGAGATAACTGACACAGCTCATTGACATATATGAGGAAGAGGGTTGGTCCTAGGACACTACCCTGAGGGACACCATAAAACAAGTTTTCTTCATCACTTACAAATGAACCAATCCTCACAACCTGTTTACGCCCCGTTAGGTAGCTACGAAAAATTGCGAGGGGAGTGCCACGTACGCCAATCTGTTCTAACTTGTCAACCAATTTGGGGACAGAGACGGTGTCGAACGCCTTCGAGAGGTCTAGGAAGACCCCAAGTGACTTCTGCTTATTGTTAATATGTGCGACTATTGTACTTGTGAGCTCCAGGGTAGCGTCGTCTGTCGATTTTCCCGCTCTGAACCCGTATTGATTTTCGGCCAGGATGTTGAATTTAGCTAGGAATTTCACGAGTCTCACGTTGATGACTTTTTCGAAGATTTTGGAGATGGTTGAAAGGACGGATATAGGTCGATAATTAGAAACTAGATCCTTGTCTCCTCCCTTGTATATAGGGTGGACTATGGCAGTTTTGAAGGCATCCGGAAAGATACCAGAGCACATGGAAAGATTAAAAATGTGGACAAGGAGAGGGACAATTGTATCTTTCGTGGCCTTGATAATTGTGGCTGGGATTCCATCATAGCCGACAGCACATTCATCTTTGAGAGTTAAAATAATTCTTTCAATTTCGTTGTCATCAACGTCGTACATGGCCATCGATTCCAACAGGGCTGTCGTGGTAGAGCTAGCAACCTGGGGCGAGGCATGAAAGTCTGAAAAGTTATTTTGTGACGAAGAATTCGGGAAATTGGATGCGAGGGTACTGCCCACATTCGCAAAGTAATGGTTTATTAGATTGACAGAGAGAAGAGGGTCGTCCGATTTCAGCAACTCTGAAGAAAAAGCCTTACCTTTGTCCATATGAGATAATTCTTTTATAACCTTCCAGGTTGCCTTAGGGTTACTTCCGGCCTTCTGAAATTCTAACCTTTCATATTCGCGTTTAACCTTCTTTAGCAAATTATTACAGAAAGTTCGATAGCGGAGATAAATAGTTTTATGTGTGTCGTTTTCTGGATGCTTCTTGAAGGTTTTATGTAATTTATCTCTTTGTCTAATACATCTGAGAAGGCCAGGGGTAATCCAAGGCTTGATGATGTATCTTCTGCTAGGGATTACTGAAGAACTTGTATGAAGACTTACTAAAGAGGATAGTAGAGATACCAAAGTTTTGGCAGCAAAATTTGGGTTATTTGAACTTAGTATTTCAGTAAAGTCTACTTTTTCGATGTCAGCTTTCACTTTCACAATATCTATCTTCTGTTTTACAGCAACTTTTCTTGTATTTATTGTAATGTTAGAATTGCAAAACAGTACAACAGGATAATGGTCAGTTATATCACATTCCAGTACCAATGTTGTGGCAGTATGTGTTGACTTCAGCAAAACATGGTCCAAACAATTAGATAGCCTGGTGGGGAAAGAATGTGCAGGAAGCATAGCGTGTGATGCAGCAATGTTTAAGTATTCATCACAATTTGAATCCAGGCTTGTAGATGCAATGTTAATATTAAGATCACCGATTAGTGAGATGGTGTTGAATTTTCTTAATTGATGGAGCAATATATCTAAACTGGTGAAGAAGGGATTGAGGTTTTTAATCGAGTTGTTGTATGTTGCCAACAACTCTCAAAATAACTGAGAAGGTAAGCGGTTGGTCGACTCTTCACGTGACCAGAAGGCTGGCCTGTTATTTGGCCAAAGAATCAGCATTGCTATCCAATGTGGGAATGCTGCCAGCCTTCTGGGCACTTTTCCTATTGAAAGACAGCGGTGTGGATGAGTTTTTTGATGCTCTGTAATAAATTCTTCTCTTTTTGATGCTTGTACATATTTTATTATATTTTTGCTTCTGTAAATTGTAGTTTGTAAATATTGTAATTAAAAAGTTTCCTATAGTAAACTAAAAAAAAATAACTGAGTAAATAAAATAGAATACATGTTGGTCAAATAACATACCTGCCTAGCTCCTCTCTGTATTATCCTCACAGTTTGTAATTTTTGTTCATCTAGTTTTTTTTTTTTTTTTAAAAAAACGTTGCCCCACACTAGGAATTTCTCCTGTATCGTGGGTGCGTTCACAAACATATAAAGTCACATACACAAACACCCAGACCCGAAACAACTATCTGCAGGTCATACAAATATTTGTTCCGTGCGGGGATCGAACCCGCGACACGCAGCGCAGCAGTCCAATCGCTTAGCCACTGCGCCAACCGTGCCGTCACGGCAGTTGTAGTTTATATAAGTTTTATATTCTCAGCTCACACAATATCGGTACATCTATGTATTCGACTGAAAGACTTGTATCTATAGTTATAAAAAAAAAAAAAATAAAAAAAAAATACCACAACATCACGCCTGTAATCCGGATATGGTAGAGGTGTACGTAATAGTACACCCACATTTCGCCAGTTACGTTTAAGTCCCATGTAATAGCGGCCAGTCATTGCCATCGAAAGAGTACAAAACCAGATTCCTTGGGTGCTGCTGAGGAATTCGTAATGGAAAAACTCAATAATACTTTCCCCAATCTGGGAATCAAACTCAAGCTAATGCTCACCAGTTGCACTTGCGACACTGGACCAGTGAGGCAGTCCAATACAATGTCCATATTACCTTGGATGCAAGCAATGTAGGGTTGGTTGTGTGATGTTCATTCTATTTTATGGATAGTGATGTACTTTTACAGTGACTGGTTGTCCCCCCTGCTGCGATTCTTGTATGAATAGACCCAAACGAAAAATACTAATAAATTATAATAGTTCAAATCTTTATTACAAATCATTTAATTTTGTATTTCCTTAAAACTATTACAGATTACACAAACACAGTAATCCCAAATCATACAACATTCTAGAACCACACACCACAGAGTCTATAATAAAGTTCAAAAATGCATAAATTCGGAAAAAGACTGTCCACATACACAAGTCAAACCACTTTCTATGAGAAAAACATGTTGACAGCATGGCTTCTTCTGCCCCGGCCTGAGTGGGTGCCCCACAAGGCTGGAGTCTGTGATTGTCAGAAGAAGTGGCGGTATGTGCGCTTGTGCGTCTGTCAGGTGCGTCTACGCTTCGCTGGTGTGGTAGCTGGGGGCGTAGATGTATTTGCTCTTCGGCGACCGCGGCGTGAACCGCCATCTTCGTCTATGAGAGGGGAGTCCCATGCTGTGGAGAAGATTATATTGTTTAAATGGATAGAAAACTCATCATTATACTTATTTTGATATTTATAATGGCTTGAAGCCCAAAGGGCTTTTGAAAATAGCGACGTGTTTCGACGAATTCAAGAACAGAAAGAGGTTTCAATTAAGTTGTATATTTTTTATGTTTGTGATGATGGGACTTGTGTTTGTGGTGGATACCACAACTAAAAACGTAAAAAGGATAAAATAAGAGCTATTTGCATAAAATGGACCTCCAGTAAAACTGTTTATTTGGAAATTGGTCGTTTTTTTTTGCAAAAAAGAATATTCAAGTTCAACAGGTAGTAAGTACCTGTTGAACTTAAATATTCTTTTTATTTAGTTAAATGAGTACCTGAGTTTAATGAGTAGATACTCATTTAACTAAATAAAACGAATAATATTCCATATTCAGTTACTAGTTTACAGAAAGCCTGTCCCGAAAATGAACTGCAATAACTAAAAAAAGTATTTTTGTCATTCTTTACCTGCCACTGAGCTAACTTTAGATTTCGACACTTTCTCCCTCTGCGATGTAGACTTTCTACTGCTGGAGCTGTCTCGAGGACCAGACGCGTTCGAGTCGCGAGAGTCTCTTCTGCGGTCTGGAAAACATAAAAGTATCTAGTTAACTTTGCCGTTCAATAAAGTATGGACAGATTAATTATCAGTCTAATTTACCTGTTTTAGAAACCCCAAGGAAAAGACAGATCAATCATGCAAAGGATCAATGTCCTAAAAATTCAAATAAGCTTATTACCATAAACTATTATAAAAATGGAGCTTTGTGGCTTAACAATAACTTCCATCTTTAGGTTAAGCTGCGCTTGCCTGAGTCGGTCTGTGGATGGGTGACCGCCCATTACATACCGAGTTTCCTCCGTGCCTCGGAAAGCACGTTAAGCTGTTGGTCCCAACTGCCACATATAGATCTTTGGCAGTTGTTACAGAAAGTTAGCGACCTGAAAGTCTGACAACCAGTCTTACCAAAGGGTATTGTTTTACCCAAAGTTAACTGGGTTGTGGAGGTCAGATAGCAGTTGCTCCATGTGAAATTCTGTTATTCAGCTGCATCCGGTTAGACTGGAAGCCGGCCCCAACATAGTTGGGAATAGGCTAGGCAGATGATGAAACTATTATAAATGCGAAAGTTTGTGAGGATGACATGTTTACACAAAAACTTCTAAAAGGACTAGAATGACATTTGACATATAGATGGTATTTTCCCTGGATTAACACATAGGATCCCAGTAGTACTATCGAACAATTACCAAACTCCATGTTGGTGAAGCCGCGGGCATTAAGCTAGTAATACCATAAACAATATATCCTTACCATAATCTTTTTCAGATTTAATGCTGGGTGTGTCAGTGGAGGCATGGGAACTGCCGCTCTCCTTGCGGGTCTTAGTGGCCAGTGCGCTCACACTGTCTTTGCGGCTGCCTGGTCAAGGAACTAGCGTGTTAAATATGTCTCAATATATTTATATTTTCAGTCTATAAATAATGAGATAGATGACAATAATGCTGCCCTCGTAAGCTAAAACGTAGTAACTTAATATAATAAAAAATGCTATATTTTTATTGGTTGTATGCCAAATAAGACATTATCTTGCACCACATTAGATGGTCTGATCAAAATATTAATGTCTTCATTAGAACATTTTAAAAACTGTACTGAATCAGAGACATGTTTTGCAGAGACTCTGTTGTATTCAAAAGTAGATTTGTTGAGTTACTGCTTTTTTGCTTACAAGGGTATAAACAACAATTCAAAAGTAAGAATAGGACTGACCTGTTACATTTTTAAAATGTCTTCATATGAGAATAAACATCTTATATGGATATACCAACTTAATGACTTAAAACATCTTAGAATGGTGATTGTCAGACGTTAATCCTAATCTTATCTTCATTTCAAAGTAATTTTCTGCAGAAAATATTAAATTATTATTTAAAAGTGCTTCTAAATGGGCAATATGTGACTGCGATACAACGGCCGGTAACATTGCCAGCCTTACTATGCAATGCAGTAATGGCCTGGCCATTGAACATGTTTCGTATGGCTAACCATTTTCACATGTAGCTGGCAAAATTTTAGAAATGGCCGAGCAATACTTGCCAATATTACAGTCACACATTGCCAGGAAAGTATAGCCTGTTTAGAAGCACATTAATGAAACCATTTTCCATGGCAGTTTATAAAGTTAACAAAATGTATACTTCTATACCACATCACTAGCTACAAACACCACAAACCACAACAATAAAAAAAAACAATTGGTAATAGACAATTTCTACCTTTGGGTGTACTATCTTTAGACGCAGTGCCCCTAGAACTGCTTCTAGGTGTCGAAGGCTTAGGTGAAGGACTCCTCCCATCTAAATGTTAACAATTTAATGCATTATAAGCGTAAACATGATGGCCCAACCAGGCTATGCCACTGAAAATTGCAAGAAATGGCGGCAAAGTTTTCAAATTCAGAACATCGTAATACCTTCACTATCATCCGCTAATATAGCCTCCTTACATTTCTGTTTCATGAGCGGACCGAACTCGCTCTCGGGCAAACTGAACGGCATTTCTTGATTCGGAAACGGTATTTGCTCCGTCTCTTCTAACATATTTAAGTCGTACAAACTTCCTATGTGTTTCCATATATCTTGGGTGGAAATCTCTTTCGTTGTAGAATTGGAAAGCTTTTCCCAAATGCATGCCATGTGAAAATGTTTGTTTATACCAACCGGCTTGTGGTTAGCCATGGCGTAAAACAATTGAACCTCCATATCGACGTCCCATGTTAATGGGTCGCCGGTCTTCACTTCCGGCTCTTCCTCGCTAGAAACCATTTTTTTAAACACAATAATCACATGAAAGTAGCGAGTTTTAGTAATTGCTATAGAAATAATTCCGCTGTTTCGGCTGTTTACAATCTCACAACCGTCGGCCCGTCGTCGCCCTAGGAAAACTGAGTAAACTGACAGTCAGACACGACAGAAGACAGTCAAAAAATATGACAGCGCCAGAGTAAAGTTTGATTTTTTTTTCCCTTCACACTACTCGGGCAGGCTAAAGTCTTGGACCATACCGCCTCGTCTTCAGTACTTATATCTTTTAAAAGTAAGTAGCAGTTTGAACAGCTTTTCAGAGACAATCGAAACCGTTTTCAAAGTTTTTTTACTTCAGCTTGGGGAAATGTGAAAAATAGATTCTTCAAAAATAAAGACAGGAGAAAACAAACAGTGTACCAGTGTAGCCATTGCAATAACTCTCATAATTCAAAATATAGTTAAAAAATGCATGCGAACGAAGTATATAATTAATTAATATTTATGTATCAACACGTTCGAAGACCGAAACGCGACGAGTAAAGTCCATTTCAAGAAAGAAGTCCCGCGGACAATTATTGTGGAACTAAATTTAACAGATCGGCCATGTTGTCGTTTGTCGATGTTATCAAGGTGCGTTTGTTGTGGTAGATATTTTGTGAGTTTATTATTGAATTAGTGCGTTATAAGGTTTATTTACGATGCCAAAAGTTGTGAAACAACATTATGTCGCGCGACAAACAGCGCTGCGTCTGCGGGACTTCTTTCGTGAAATGGACTTTAGCTATTCTATTTGTCTATGTCAATTTAAATGTGTCAAATTTGACAACGATTAAACTCGGCGTTGTGGACTTGTGGGTTTTTTTCGGTGTGTTGATGAATACACATTCTAATGCCAATTAACTGTGTATAGTTACAGCTGAACCCTTAATATTAGCGATGGCTAATCACTATGAGGTGCCCAATTGGTAAGGGATATCTCTGTTCCTGTCTTATAGGCATACGTTGAAGGCTCAGTTCGCCGGTCATAATTTTTAATTTTATTTTAGGGCTGGAAAACCTCCAACTGGGCTTCACTTGGACGTTTTAAAGGGCGACAAATTAATACAGAAGCTTATGATTGATGAGAAGAAATGTTATTTGTTTGGTCGGAACCCGCAGATGAATGATTTTTGCATCGACCATGCTAGTTGTTCGCGAGTCCATGCAGCATTTGTTTATCACAAAGACTTGAACAGAGCATTCTTGGTGGACTTAGGCAGCAGTGAGTATGAAGTTTGAGGGATCTCGTACATTACGCAGCTATGATAACGACTTGTCGCATGACGAGCCGCAATTTGGTTTACAGAAGCTCTGACCAAGAAGAAAGTTAGGCTGAACAACCAGTCAGCTAGTTAGTCTTGTCAAGATTATGGCCGGTCGTGCGACTAGTTGTAGACGTAGCCGCGTAGTATTTGATGTGCCGCTTCTCATGGGCCTACCACTCGCTCATGCTTCACCACATTCGTCCCGGCCTGCGCGAGCTTCTCGCACAAAAAAACTGAACACGGACTGCGCTACCACACGCTCAGTTATGTACGCGCAGGCCTCATATTTGTCGAAATCGTCGATGTGTAAACAATGTTTTCCAGTGAAGAACTATTTCTTTAATCCTTCGATTTAATTTTCTAAATTGCAGGCAGAGATATAATAATATATAGACTTAAGAATTCAGTTAAAAAGTCGCGATCATTTATATGTAAGTCTGCCATTTTTTAAGTACAACAAAACGTACCTCATCGACTGACAACTAGCCTCGACTGCGGTGTGAACACTGAACGCCCAACCACACGCACAGACAAGTACGCGCAGGCCGCTGTGTTCAAGCCAGTTTGCGCAGGCCGGGACTGTGGTGAAGCATGAGCGAGTGGTAGGCGCACATTACATACTGTTTTAATGAATTTTAAACTTATGCTGGGATTAAAATTGTACTTTTTTAGCTCATGGAACTTTTATCGGACAAATGCTTTTGGAATCCAACAAGCCGACGCAGCTGCCTATAGATTCCAATTTCCATTTTGGAGCTTCAACAAGAAATTACATTATAAGGTAATTATTATGGACTACAAATTCTATGTCAGTTGAAATAAAAACTGACAAACAAATCCTCTAGGGAGGAAGTCAGATAGATAGAATATATTATGCATGGTAGGCATGTTGTAGGTACGTATGAGGTCCTGTGTTCGATTCTTGGGTTGACCAAATTGTTATTAGGTTTTCCCATCAGAAGTTTCTTAGTAGACAGCCCCCTATTACATGGAACTTAAACGTAACTGGCAAAATGTGGGTGTTCTATTAGGTACTCCTCTGCCTAACCTTATGGGGATCACATGCATGATGTTATATAGGTACACATGTAATACAAACATTTTAAGAAAAAATTGCAAAACTATAAACATTAACATAAAGGCATCTTTATGGTTTTCTTTGGCTCGGTGAAGATGTTCAAGATAAACCAATCTCAATGAGAGAGATGAATATCAGCTAATATAATTGGTTGATTCCTGCACCACTCTGCTCAATTATTCTTCATTGGTAGAAACTGGGTTTAGAACAATAGTTACAGGATGATCTTGTCAGCAGACTACAGCCAAGTGATTGATATAAATTTTAATGGTAAGCAAGATATAAATATTTTTGCCAGGGAGTTTTCTTCCGTCACTTCTTGGCAGTTAAAACACTAGGACGTGTCAAAGCGCGGGCATTTTGGGGCGACTGTCTTTTGGGAACTAGAAGAAAGATGTGCAAGTTTGATTTTGATTTTGAAAAGATTCTGTGTAATAATAATACCATTTGTCAAACAGAGAGCGTCCTACAGGAAATTCTAGAGGCATAATGGAGGATTTGCCTAACACGGAACAAGAAGGTGCTTTACTGGGTCTACCTGAAACACAAACTGAATTAGATGTAAGTACTATTATTTTGAGGGCAATACACCTATATAAAGTGGAGTTGACGGAATGGTGGCCAAGGTTGGGCCAGACAAACCAGGGCCGTCCAAAAGCGCGTTGGGTCGACGATATTGTCAGGAGCACGGGAAGCGGATGGATGAGGGAAGCACAGGTCAGAAAAGAGTGGCAGAAAAACGGGGAGGCCTATACCCAATAGTAGGTGTTTCCGTGCTAAAATGATGATGATGATGACTATTATTTTGGAATAAGCTAAAATTGAAAGGATATCTAGTTTAGTTTACTCAATGAAAATGACCTGCCCTGCTGTGAATGAAATGTGGAAAAGACTCACAAAGTACAGAACTTTCTTAATATTTAATAAGCTTTATTAAGCATTTTTTACTTTAAGATAAGGGTAAAAACCTAGTATCGTTTGGCCGGCGGTATGTGTTTTGTTAATGTGGTTTACACCCCACTATCCCCTTCGAACCTTATGTTTTCGGGTCGGGGGTCCCGAGTTCAGAGCTCGCTTCGCTCGCTTTTGCATCTAAATTATCCTGATAGCAGTAGTAAAACATGAATGAACAAACGATTGACAGTGACACATAACATATTTTTTTTACGTTCCGTTTTGTCTATTTTTCACATCATTTTGCGCCACAGACAATATATATGTGGAACAGTGGAACCGGTTTGGTTGTCAATCGCCCATTTTAACGGTCCGTTTTCGCCTTTTATCTGATTTGAGGTTTGGAACATTATTCATTAATTTCTCGAAAAATAATGGACTGGCCCACGCAGGATTTTTTCCAGGTAGGTGCACCTTCAGTTAAATGAAAACGCTTGATGTTTTTGTACTCCACCTCAGATATGTTGGATTTAAAGAGTAACTTTGTCGATCCATGCAGAAAAGCCCATTTATCGAAATAAACAGGATCCAAGTGCAAGCGTAGCGAGCTTGAAAATATTATCACATAGGTACTTTGAATTTTATAAGTTTGTTTTTGTCCTATAAACATAGAAATATGGTAAATCCGTACTAATAATATAAATGCGTAAGTAACTCTGTCTGTCTGTCGCGCTTTCACGCCAATGCGACTGAACCGATTTAAATGAAATTTGGTAAACAGATAGTCTAGACTAGAGCCTTTTTTTTTTATTGGCGGTTGGAAAATTATCAAATAACCCCTTCCGCTCTTGGGCAGAGCGAAAGGGAGTGTCAGACTTCTACTGACTAAAAACCACCCATGTTCCTTCTTAGCCCTTCATGTCGAGGCCGCGGTATCTCTTGCGAACAACCCGCAGCCCCGACGGGTGTCGGCCCTTCCATGTTGCTGACATCTCTTAGACGCGCGCGTGGAACACGAACGCGCCGTCGACACGGCCTGTCGTCGTCATAAGACGGACGGACGGTGAGCTAGCCCATCACTCACCGTCTTCAGGCCCGCGCGTCTACGGTGGCTGGAAGCCATCACGTGGCCCCCGACGCCCGGAGCGCCTCCCGCGGCGGCTGGGACGAGAGGTTCTCTTCCTCTCGCGTTCCGCCACCTCCTTCGCTAGCATCACTGCTTCGCAGGAGGCGACGGCGTCCCATTCCTCCTCGCCCCGGACCATGGCTTGCACCAGGGCCGGACGCGAGAGGTCGCGATAACCGACATCCACGCGGACTTAACCGCGCGCATCAGCTAGTTATTTATAAAGAAAAGCTTATGTATTTGGAAAATAGACATATGCGAGTGCTAACGTTCGGATTATTTTTGTTCATACAAACGGAAACCCGGCGGAGCTCGTGGTTTAATAATAACTGCCACTCGGGTCGATCTTACCTTTTCGGTTAAGCCGCGCTTGCCTAGGTTGGTCTGTGGATGGGTGATCGCCCGTTACATACCGAGTTTTTTGGGAAAAGGCTATGCAGAAGATGACAAACAGAAACCCGAACAGGTATGAGCGAGCGAAGCGAGGTCGAAATTTTTTGCTTTCTGCCTTGAATTCATTGGTTTCCCTATAGTGATTCCCTTGCACCCGGCTAGCATTATAATCGGGCACGTTAACCCCTTTTACCCCCCCAACTCATGTCAAATGATACTAGATCCAGCTCTTGAAAAATTTGACTTCTTCGACTTTATTCGACTCTCTTTTAGACTAACTTGACAAATATTTTAAATACTTGCAGAATCTAACGGAATTTAACACAGCCCACAACAGAAGAATTTCCATGTTGGGAATATCAACCGAAGACGGCAGCGATGTCCTGAAGGTATATTCTTTTACCAAAAAGGTTTTACCACCAACTCTCTGAATAAAACCTATTTATTAAAACTCCTGCCTTTTTAGCCTCCAACTGGCACAAAACGATCAGTGTCCATGACTGGTGGAATTGCAAAGAAAATGAAGCGTAATGTGTCGTTCAATGAAGAGGTGGATATCATCAACCCAGAGGATATAGACCCGACTATTGGAAGGTTCCGGAATCTGGTGAAGTCTACTATAGTACCAAATGCTAATAGTCAGCCTAAGAAACTAAAGTTGCAGATTGCTGATGACAGTAAGTAAAAAAAAACACATGTCCAGAATCACAACCCAAACAGACGGTATTTATCTTTTTGGCCCATAGTTAATGCCAATAATCTATGACTGCATTAACCATAATGATCAGAATAAAACCTTACCTTGACCACAACCATTTATTATGTTTGTTAGAGAGATTTGATCCTTACGGTTGACCCTATTAATTTATTTGTTTTCACCGGTTTGATGCCCGAGCATGGCAAACAAATTTTTGAAAATCTTATAATGCAGTATTGGTTTCGTAAAATTTGATATCTACAGTATTTAGAGTATTTTTTCTTACAAGTGTCGAAAAATTTCAACCTGTATATTGGTATTTAAAGGCAAAAGATGATGATGTCTACATTATATTAATGATGGATAAAAAAGAAATGTTTTATTTGTGCAGGTAACCACCACCATTCCCTGAGACTACAGGAGATATCAAGAGGCAGCAACTTATACTCGGACCTACCAGCACCTAGCTCACATCTTAGTATGATTGGAGCAAGGTTTGTACATATTTATACGATAACTATTCACCTTAACAGTATTTAAAAAAACTGGCCATCTTAGTATGATTGGAGCAAGGTTTGTACATATTTATACGATAACTATTCACCTTAACAGTATTTAAAAAAACTGGCCATCTTAGTATGATTGGAGCAAGGTTTGTACATATTTATACCATAACTATTCACCTTAACAGTATTTAAAAAAACTGGCCATCTTAGTATGATTGGAGCAAGGTTTGTACATATTTATACGATAACTATTCACCTTAACAGTATTTAAAAAAACTGGCCATCTTAGTATGATTGGAGCAAGGTTTGTACATGCATATTTATACGATAACTATTCACCTTAACAGTATTTAAAAAAACTGGCCATCTTAGTATGATTGTAGCAAGGTTTGTACATGCATATTTATACGATAACTATTCACCTTAACAGTATTTAAAAAAAACTGGCCATGTGCGAGTCGGACTCGCACATGAAGGTTTCCGTACCAAAACGGCAAAAAATCATGTTTGTTGTATGGGAGCCCCCCCTTTTTTTTTGGCGGGTGGAAAATCATCAAATACCCTTCCGCTCTTGGGCAGAGCAGAAGGGAGTGTCAGACTTCTACTGGCTAAAAACCACCCATGTTCATTCTAAGCCCTTGCGCCGAGGCCGCGGTATCTCTTTCGACCCACCCGCAGCCCCGACGGGATGGGAGCCTCCCTTAAATATTTATTTTATTTTTAGTATTTGTTGTTATAGCGGCAACAGAAATACATAGTTTGTGAAAATTTAACTGTCGCGGTTCTTGAGATACAGCGTGGTGACAGACAGACGGACGGACAGCGAAGTCTTAGTAATAGGGTCCCGTTTTTACCTTTTGAGTATGGGACCCTAAAAATGATTCATGTCAGTTACGGGTAGTAACCCCAGGGCTGGGCTATTTTTGCAAAGAATCAGTTGCCATCTTGGTTGACAATGCTGTGCCAGCCTTCTGGTCGCTATTCATGTTGACAAATTTTTGATAGACTTACTTGCTTTTCTGTATTACACATTTTTTATTATTATTTTAAGTTATTAGGATTTTCTAGAATTTTGGTTAGTTCTTCATGTGTGTCATAGATGGCGTTGTAGTAAAAATACTACAGTGCCATCTAGCCACATAGGTCACTATTCATGTTAACGAATTTTTGACAGCCTTTCATGCTTTTCTGTATTACACATTTTGATTATTATTGTAAGTTTTTAGGATTTTCTATAATTGGCTAGTTCTGCATGTGTGTCATAGATGGCGTTGTAGTAAAAATACTACAGTGCCATCTTTACTATGTTGGTGTAGTTTTTTTTAGTGCCTGACGGCACTAAAGGACACTACTTCAAATGTCAAAGTGATTTCTACCCAGCCATCTAATATTTTATCTCTGATTTCAGATTGGGTCTAACACTACCAAATCCTGCACCTGATGTGGAATTGGAAGGTCCGGAACCACACCTCAATATACATCCACCTCTACCACATACAGGTAAGACCTACCTATCAAGTTATTATTCTTATAAGTTGTCTTATAACTTATTATATTTTTTAATAGTTGCCCCGGAGTCTGGATTTTTGACCGGTAGATGGCATTAAGCTCGCACCCTATTACAAAACAAACTGTCGAAATAATTCCTAACCCTTTGGGGTTTCAGTGACAACATAATATAACAATAAATATTATGTTCTTACTTACATAGTTCAGCATAGCGATGCCTTAGAGTGACAACCTCGTAAGTGTAAAAGAAGTAATTGTTCAGGAGAATGAAAAAACTGCGTGCATTTTCCAACTGTTGTACGGCGTTTTTTATGTTTTTTGATTAATTAATATGGAATATATATATCGAATGAACAAATTAGCCCGATCAAGATTTGCGTTGCGTGGTTTTCTTCCCAAAAACGTAATAATAAAATTTTTAGCAAAAATGCATTCCCGAAGTTTTCACTCTAAGGCGACGATAGGTATTCACAAACAATCGAATCGAAACCGAATGGATATTTCGTATGTCCAACTCGCGCGGTCTTGTATGCCATAAAAAGATAGACATGCGACATATTGAATTCCGTTTCGATTCGATTGTTTGTGAATAGCTATGCTGCTAGCCAATCATATTATTGGCACCAGTCACAGATAAAGATTTCTTGCTTTCCTTTTTCCAACTCTGTTTTAGTTGTGATAAGATTCACTATTCATTTAATAATAAGAAATTGCTCGAATGTTTTGTTACTCGGTGTGCGAACAAAATGTGAAGCACGCCTCTACGTGCTTCACATTTTGTTCAGGTTGGCAGTATTTGTTTAGTAACAAACCCGACCTGACACAATTCCTCATATTCTTTTTTGCTACGGCTCAACCTCAAAGTGAAAGTGTCTTTGATGGTTTAATTGAAATAAATGTATTTCAATTAAATCTTCAAAGACACTTTTGAATGTCAAAACAAGCAAAGCTACAGTCACAAGGCATAGTAACTTGCAAAAGTACTGTAGTTGCCCAATTCTAAAGCGTAGATCTCTATCGACAAGAATAGGCAAACAACTCTATGGTCAGGCCTCAAAAACAAGACGATCAGCATAAAAAAATAACATAATATTCTTATTTTTCAGCTCCAGAAGAGGCAGGCCCGTCAAACGAGCCAAAGAAGAAGAAGTACGCCAAAGAAGCCTGGCCAGGCAGGAAACCTGGCCTCATACCGGGAGTATGAGATATGTACTAAGAGTCTTATTATACTGGCGGTGAGACAAGCAAAAATATTCCTTATTGCTAAGATAGTTTATCATTTAAAGTATCTTGGCGATAGGACACCTTTGGTATGTAATACACTCGAGTTTTCCTTTTATAATGAGAGAGAGACTTACACCTCTCCTTTATCCAGCCTTGTTGGTCTACTGGGCGCAAGCACTACTGCTGGTAGACTGGGTAAGGTGTTATTGGGTTATTCCATCAGAAATTTCTCTGTAGCAATCACATAGTCTGAATTTATGCCCAGTTCAAGGCCTTAAGCTCGGCTCCGTTTTACATGGGGCTTTAACAACTGGTTAAATGTGGGTGTACTATTAAGTACACCTCGGCCTAATCCTTCAGGGATAGGGTAGTTGACAAAAAAATAATAATTAGTCCGCCAGATAGATTTCCAAAAAATATTGGACACGTATTTTTTCTTTTTTCACGTAAACAATAAATGGAGACGATACAGTGCTTCGAAAAGTCGCGCGATGTCACAGTTTGGTACATTTTTTACCAGATAGTGACGTCACCACCCCCACTCACGATCTTTGACAGGTTTTATTTTCTTCAATTCTTTTAATTTCATAAAACAAAAAACACGTATCCAATATTTTTCGATAATCTAACAGACGGACTAAACAGAATCATATTTTTTTAGTCTTTAACTACCCTATTTCAGGCGTGTGTTATATGTTTGTTATGTTGTAATATTGAGACAATACAATACAGTAGAATCTCGATTATACGGATCAATTAAAACCACGGGTATTCCGTATAATCTAAAATCCAGATAATCGATTTCTAAGTAAAATCAAACAATATTAATAACTTTTTACTATAGACAGTTTTTCACATACGTCATTTCGACAATAGGATATAAAATACGGTGATTAGAGCCGTGAACACTGAGTCCGGATAATCGGATATCCAGATAATCGAGGTTCTGATAATCGGGATTCTACTGTATAATGATAGTGAGTGTTAAACATGTAGGGTGTTGTATCTTTTAGTATCGTATAAGAATGCGCCGCCAGTGCAATTTGACCCTTATATTTGACATTATAGTGACGTGAATGCCGCTAGTGATGTGCATTACATTGTACAAAATTATATACAAGTACAGTCAGCGCCATTTATATGTTTAATTTTATAGATTTGAAAACCATTGGTGAATGCCCCTTTAGTAGGAAATCCTCATCGAAATAATGATAATAAATAAAGTAAATGCATGTAAACAAAATATACCTAGTTAAATAAAA
This sequence comes from Diarsia brunnea, assembly GCA_949774965.1. Classification (NCBI taxonomy): domain Eukaryota; kingdom Metazoa; phylum Arthropoda; class Insecta; order Lepidoptera; family Noctuidae; genus Diarsia; species Diarsia brunnea. The sequence goes on along the minus strand of OX459007.1, from coordinate 13,188,996 downwards.
ATATATTTTGGTACATACTTACCTACTTAGATAAATAATTGTCAGCGAAATGAAGTGTCAATTAAAGTTTTAATAGGTGTTATTGAGTCCCGTTATATTGTTTTAGTAATTTGTAACTGACATTGAAAAGTAAGTTATTACGACGAGTTATAGCCATTTAAACGGTGAAGGAAAACATCGTGAGGAAACCGACATATCATAGAACCAAAACATTCGAAGACTTGTGACATCTGATCTACCAATCCGCACCGGGCCCGCGTCGTAAATTATAGCCCATTCTCTCTCAAAGAGAGGAAGCCTGTGTCCCTGCAGTGGGAACATTAATAGGTTGATGGTGATTGTTAGACATTTCTTTAAAAATAATGTTGCATTTATTGAACTTGAAAAAACGTTAAATAGTAAGACATTGTAACGCCAGTTTTGCTCAAGTTATATTTAATAACGACAATATAAGAAACATAGAACACACACAAAATATAAGAAACATAGAACACACACAAAATATAAGAAACATAGAACACACACAAACACAAAGAGTTTAACTCCCTGTCTGCGTTGGTTTTCCCGAGTTCATATAACCCCAATCTACTTAAGTCGCGAGTAAATAGGCTTCTTCTGGGTTAGCTCGTTCCATCTTCGACCTCATTCTGCCCTTAGGGTAAGATTGAGATCAAGAGTAGGCCCATTTCAAATAAAAAAAGTAAGAAAAAAAACATCAAGGAGTCTTGGAGGAACTAAAATTAAAGCTAACGCATTTAGAACTTGTATTAAAAAAAGTGTAAAAATGTTCGAGCTTTGGGGGGGATGAGGAACAAGGTGTAAAGTTCTTCATCCCCCATAGAAAAGGGAGGATCCTCCGATCAGACGGGTGTTGAGTCTGGTGGGCTAACTACCCGACATATTATGTAAGTCGGGATTTTCTATATAGGCTAATGTCGCGGATAAAGTTGATAGCGCGATGTAGGATTTGCCAAATTAGTTCGCATGTGTTGCGATAGATGTCGCTGTCGCCACAGAACCTTCAATATCTCCGAAACCAGAAGTTTCCCAACTATGGTCCATAACAAAAAAAATATTATAATTATTAATAACACCGAAAACGGGATATTCACCATGTTTACCGTTCGTGTTCCCGATATTTCGGTGCTGTTGCAAGCACAAACTGAAGATATTGCGTGTGGGTGTTTATAAGCAGACAAATCGGTTTCCCCCCCTTTTTTGGCCGTCTTTTGCGCTCAGCAACAAATGAAAAAAACCACTCAGCTTCAGCTTCGTTAAGGGACTTCTTACACTCTTATTGTTAAATGCTTCTTAAATCGTTGCTTAGCCAGTTCACCTAAAAATCCATGATCGCTTTAATACACAAGTAATAATAGGAAGGCCTATCCTTACGAGGCAATATTATAAAAAAAAAAATATGGCAATAACTCTTATGTCATCATTAGTTTCTACGCTAGATAGAATTGTTAAAAAATTGTTTTCTAAATTAATAAAATATACTTAGTAAAATATATTCTCAGCAGTCACCTCCATCCATCTACACATCAAACAGTCCATCCATCCATCCATCCATCTTTTCTTTTGTCGTCCTCTACTCTTATGAATGTAGATGGCTATAAGAGTAGAGGACGACCAAAGAAACGTTGGATGGGTTGTGTGAAGGATGATATGTATGGGCAGAAGGAGGTGACTGCTGAGATGGCGAGTAATAGAAGAGATGCTGCGTCGACTCCAAATAAATTGGGATAAGGGCAGGAGAATATAGTAAAATATATAATTCGTTTCAAAATAGTACCGCAAAGAACACGATATATAAAAACTATCATTTCAATGCTGCAATTTATTTGCTTTTAGTCTGTGGTAAACGTTGGGTCTGAAAAGCTCTAAAGAAAAAAGAGTCCCTTTTTATAAGGAAAGGGAGCACATAGTAATGTTTTTTTAAACCACCCCCTAACGGGGTAAAAGTTTTATGGAATGGTTCGTCATTTTGCCAATGGGGTTTCTCAAAGAGCTACAAATAATAATATCCTAATTAATATTAATAAAACAATACAATAATAGTGACTACATAGTTTTGGCGTTGACAGTACTTACAAAAAGTTGCTCATATAATATTTATGGCAATCACATTTTTCACACTTTTGAAGTACATTTTAATCTAAATGACTAAATGTAATGACTGTAGTGATAAGTTACTTTTAAGAACATTGTGAATGAATTATAAGAGAAAGTAATATGTGAATTTGTGTTTTATTTTCATTTATCCGTTCCCATCATCATCTTGCCTAGCCTTTCCCAACTATGTTGGGGTCGGCTTCTAGTCTAACCCGATGCAGCTGAATACCAGTATTTTTACATGGACCGTCTGCCTATTTACCTGCAAAACGCCCGAGTTTTAGGCCACTGACCACCTGTAAAGACTCAAAGGTCGACAAGTGCCAGCCGGGACCAACTGCTTAACGTACTTTCCGAGGCATGGAGTCAGCTGGCTTTGTAATAAGTGGTGACCCATCCACGGACCAACCTAGGCAAGCATGGCTTAACCTAAAGATCGACCCGAGGAGCTGTTCTCTTATTTGGCCACAAGCTCCTCATTTAGAAAGAAAGAAAGAAATATTTATTTGTCGCTGAAACATAACGAGCACTACCACCCAGTCACCGATTTTCATATATTACTAGTGGGATTTAGGAGTCGTCGAACTTAAAGCCTCGTATTCATTAGGCAACATTTGAAGCGCCACATGTTGCACGTGTTGAAAATTAGCGCGGACCTTTAGTTTAGCAACGTTGTACGCATGATCAGTCGCCGGCGCTTACCCGAGGTATAAGTGTTGATTTCAGCAACGGTGGTTTAAAATTGAATTGAAAAATTCATCAAAATGAAAAAATCACGTTTCTGAATCTGTGAAAAATCTAGAAAATGTATTTAGTGATCTCCGTGGATGGACTGTTTGCGATGAGCAAAACAGACTCACTGCATGTTGTTGCACGGAAACAAACAACAAGCCGCGCGCTAGCTCTGTCGAGGCTGCGAGTTGTCCGCAAGGAATACCGCGGCCTCGACATGAAGGGCGAAGAAGGAACATGGGTGGTTTTTAGCCAGTAGAAGTCTGACACTCCCTTTCGCTCTGCCCAAGAGCGGGAGGGGTTATTTGATGATTTCCCACCCCCCCAAAAAAAAAAAAAGCCGCGCGCTAGCTGGCAACGTCGCGCGCTGTTGTGCAACGTTGACGAACATATCGAGCGTGACACGAGGCTTAAGTTATTTGTTTATTTCATCGCTTATGGAAATAACTATGTTACAAGTCTGAAATAAGATCGCACAGACCGAAGGAAGAGGCACATTTTACTTTTTTTCCTAAAGCGTAACCCCGCTAGCTACCGGTATAAGTATTCTACTCTTTGAGCTGCCCTCCAGAAATAGAAGTTTAATTTAGGTTACCTTTCAGCTCTGAAAGAGGTATGTAGGTACTCATTAATTTGAACACGCTCGAGAGGCTCTCGCGGTGGCCAGAAAGCGTACGAATCTTTTGACAGCATAACGTTTGACGCTCATTAACTTAAGTTGGTTTAAGGAAACTGTAGGGAATATATTTGGTATATTTATACAAGTGTAGGCACCTAAAACGATTACGGGTGGCGCGGTTAGTGTGGTTGGCGTTATGGGTTAGTTTTTCACATGCATTTCACTGTGCCACCGGTATGAGCACGATATAGGCCGTACGCAAGACGACCAACCTATAGGGTGTAAAAGTACCCTTAACGCAAACGAAAGGCACTTGTTCTCCCCACCACTGCGATCATTTTTTTTTTGTTCTAGACCATCCCTGGGAACCTCTTAGATACGGAGATATTGGGGGTCAAAGTTCCAAATTTTACACAGCTGTTTTTGTAAATACTAGTTTTTCAGGTTATAACTTTACTTAAATTACCTCCATGACCCGTTTACTATTCAAAGCATCCAATAGCACAGTGTTTTAACAGTGCTACATTGACTTTTACCGTAAAAAAAAAGTCGTTTTTGACCCAAAAAAAAAGTCGTTTCCCAGCAAAAAAGTTTAAGCAAACTTAGTTTGATGTACCTACAGAATGCTTGGTTGACGGCTGTGTGATGGGTTGATTTACACCCTGTATACGTAGCCAGTTCATTGTATGGGAAACCACTGCTGGACATAGGCTTCCCCCAAGTATCGCGACATTGACCGGTCCCGTGCGTCTCGCATCCAGCGGATCCTCGCCACCTTCACCAGGTTATTGCAATTGCATGCCTAGTGTACCTAAGTATTAGGTTTTAATTGAACATGCATCATTTGGCTTTCCAACCCGCACTGGGCCTGCGTGGTGGATTATACCCCATTCCCTCTCATAGAGAGGAGGCCTGTGTCCCTGCAGTGGGAACATTATAGGCTGATGATGATGATTTAGGATTTTTTATTTTTTTTTCTTAACTCCTGCAACCATGGTCCTTCGATACTGCTTATTTAGGTAACTACTATAGCTATACCACGTAGTAGGTATTATATTATCTGTGCTATAACCAAGGTACTTTATGTCTACAGATTAATATCTCGTCTGTAACAAATAAGTTAACCGCAAACTGTTGAGGGTAGTTGGGCAGTATTTAATCAGTTGGTCGGTAAAGCTAAACTGCCGAGATTTATAAAGTTTCATCAGGGTGGTACTTAATAAACCTAGGTTCCTATTTAACTTGTAGCCATGTTGCCGAGACTACTGAAAGTTAGGATAAATGCAAGTAGGTAGGCACACAGTGGAAATTATTTATATTTTCCTACTCGTCCACTGTTCTTTCTTGGTGCGGGATCCAAGATTATTTTTTTGCATGAAAAATAAAAGGTTTCACATATTTCGCTTACTAAATTCAGCATGCAATCTTAAAATTAAATTAAATTAAAACACCGAGTACCTACCTACGCGTAATTTAGGTAGGTACTTAGGTAAGTACCGGTAAGACCGTTACAATATTGTTTTACTGGCATTTCGTAGAGCATCATTGTCTCGGGGCTTTCCAGGCGATCGCCATTGTTGATTCTGACCTTCAGGAGTTGCAGTGGTTTGGGATGTATGGCGAGCTTGTCCCAATAGAAGGCAGGTATGTAGATACCTTTTTGACACGTTATTAAGTTTCTATTTAAGAATTTGAATGGCTGACATTTAAATGACGTCGACGTTGGCGGTTGCAGGTGGATACAAGTAAGTTTCACATTCCTGTTTTGAAGGTTATCATAAGGTCACAACACGCTAAGAAGAAGACCGAAAAGTCACTACCTGCAGGCTATAATGTAGATAGGTAGGTATAGGTACCTAGGTACTCGTAACAAAATCTAAAATGCATCAATAATAATTATTTACTTGCTTAAAATTCAAGTGTTCGGTACCAGTTGTTGAAATTGGAACATAATCAGCCTATAATGTTCCCACTGCTGGGACATAGACTATCTCATCATCATCATCCACAGCCCGAACTCACCCACTGCTGGGTATAGGCCTCTCTTTTCTTGTGCCAATCTCCATGGTCCTGTGCAATCCTCATCCAGGTTTTGCCCCCGATGGCAACTATGTCGTCTGCCCATCTTGCCGCCGGACGACCCACACTTCTTTTGCCAGTTCTTGGACGCCATTCGGTGACAGCCCTAGTCCACCTGTCATCACTGCGCCTTGCTAGGTGTCCTGCCCAACTCCATTTGAGTTCCGTAACGCGATTCCCAATATCGAAAACTTTTGTGCGTCTTCGGATTTCGACGTTAGGAACTCGATCTATTAGTTTTATGCCGAGCATGGAACGCTCCATGGCTCTCTCGTGCCACTCTCAATCTGTACACAGCCTCCTGCGTGAGCGTCCATGTTTCAGCACCGTACGTCATTGTGGGCAGAACACACTGGTTATAGAGGCGGGACTTCAGACATAGCGGAATTTTGGCTGATTTCAAAAGGTCGTCCAATTTTCCAAACGCGGCCCACCCAAGCTGTATTCTTATAGACTATCTATGTCATGTAATTTGACAGTCGTTACAGGTATGATCACCCGTAAGTCTGACACACCCAATCATATTAAGGAGTATCGTACGAGTATTACCCAGTAGGTATATCAATTGATTGATGGTTGAGAGAACAATGATTGCATCCAGGCCGGACGTCCGCATTGTTCTTGTATCGGACATTTCCGACATAATGCGGCTCGGTCGAATTCGGAATCAGATCGGACATCCGAGGCGGGAAACCTCTAAACATAAAACAAGACGAGTGGCATATCGAAAGTATTCGAAAGATCAGGCTGCCATTATATTGATCTTTGGCAGTAATTACAGATATTAAACGGTTAGAAACTCTGACAACTAGTCTAACCAAAGGGTATCGTATTACCCGTCGGGGCTGCGGGTTGTTCGCAAAAGATACCGCGGCCTCGACATTAAGGGCTAAGAAGGAACATGGGTGGTTTTTAGTCAGTAGAAGTCTGACACTCATTTTCGCTCTGCCCAAGAGCGGGAGGGGTTATTTGATGATTTTCGACCCACCATAAAAAAAAGGGTATCGTATTACCGCAATGGCTCCATGTAAAATACTGGTATTCAGCTGGATCCGGTTAGACTGGAAGCCGACCCCAACATAGTTGGGAAAAGTCTAGGCAGATGATTACTTTTTTTTAGTCTATCATTTTAGTACCTTGATAAATGATGTTTATTTTGCAAAAAGGTTTTTACATGAAACTTTTTTTACACTAGGTATTCGGTGTTTCGTACCCGACTACTCTAAGAAGAAACATACGAAACAAACTCAGAGGTCATAGCTTCTTTTAAGGTCCAGACATAATCTTGGTACACATAAGTAGGTAGGTAGGTCAGACCAAATTAAAACGGCTTCACCCATTGTCCGACTCACAGCAAAATGCTTCTTTCTAAAGGATGCAGTCGAGCTTCACTTTATTACCTACTGAACTTCTATACATTCTCGATTCCGAATCGTCCGACTGAAAATTAAGGTAGGTAAGTCTATGTACTTACAGGGCTGGTATTGCTTCCGTTTCGGAAATACCTACGTAGGTAGTGCAGCTACTGTAGAGCAGCGACGGGTGAAAGATATTGAATGGATTCCGGTTTTGTGACGTTCGATGAAAGTATGGAATAATGAACTAAGTTTACTTGACGTGTACGTTACTCCAGCAGAAAAATGGCTCCTACAGGCATATGAGTGGAACGTCTAACGTGTATTTTACATGGAGCGAATGCCTGTCTGACCTTCACAACCTGAAGTTAGTACTGGGAATACCTCTTGGTAACACCGAGAGCAGTGGTGTGGCACAGTGGTGGCGGTCCCGACTTACACTTACACTGGGACGACTTGGGTTCGACGACACGGTTGGCGCAGTGGCTGAGCAATTGGACTGCTACGCTGCGTGTCGCAGGTTCGATCCCCGCACGGAACTAATATTTGTATGATCTACAGATTGTGTATGTGAGTTTAAATGTTTGTGAACGCACCCGCGATACAGGAGAAATCCCTAGTGTAGGGCAAAAAAAAAAAAAAACCCAGGCCAAGGAAAACATCGTAAGGAAACCGGCATGAGCCCACGTGGTGGATTATAGCCCATCCCTTTCCTAGAGAAGACGCGTGAGTCTCTGCAGTGGGAACAATAAAGGCTAATGGTGATGATGATTAACACTGATGGGTTGGTGGTCGGTTGGTGTGTGATGTTGTGGAAGAGTACAGTCCAAAAAAAGTACCAGGAAAGCATAGCACAGAAGGAAGACTAATGAATGGCGCAATTTCATTAGTCGATAGGGCACGCATGCGGGGTGCGGGAATGCGAACAAAAGGGCCCGCATTCGGGGAACCGTTTATAATATTTTATGTATGATATTTACTCCCCGTATGCTGTATACCGAACGAGTTAACGACCAATGAAATTGCGCCATAAGAGAAGGTACTTTCAAACCACAATATTAAAATCAACGTCATTCACTCAAAATGATTCAATTTATAGATAAACTAGCTGACCCATGCAACTTCGTCTGCGTCACATAAATCAAATCATATCAACATAAATTGAGACAAACAAAAAATATTATCTTTTATAATATTAGTTTAGATTTTATTAAAGTGTGAATTACTATAGGTATCTCTTACTGTTATATATACAGTAACACCTTGTACTTGTAAACATTATGGTGCAGTAAATATTTTGAATTTGAATTTCCCGGAGGCCAGAATCCCCACGTAGGGGCCTACATTGCGATGGAACGCGCGTCAGCCGGCTGCCGTACCGGACCGAACGAATCACTGCCGCGAGAGTAATTATTTTGTTGCGCGGATATTTTTACATTGCGATATCTTCTAAGGTATTTGTTTAAACTGTATAAAGTAAAGGGCACAAATATTCTATATTAAATTTCCGTGCTAACAAACACATTTATTTAGATATAGATTAATACCATATGGGTTAAATAAGCTTCGCAAACTATCACTCATTTTAACCTAAAATTATAATAGTAAAAAAAGGTTATAGTGAGTCAATCTTAAAAGATAGACATATGCTGTCGCGGACTTTTTTTTAGAACTTTTAAAGAGGAACAATTCCACCATACACAATATTTGCGTAAATTAAAGCGTTTTCGCAGCGCACGCAACGGAAGCTCTCAAAAACGAAATATTTTTCCCGTTTTTGCAACATTTTTCATTTATGCTCAGCTCCTTTTCGTTGTAGCGTGATGTTATATGCCCTAAAGCCTCCCTCGATAAATGGACTATCCAACACAAAAAGACTTTTTCTATTCCAACCAGTACTCCCTGAGTTTACCGCGTTCAAACAAACAAACAAACAAACAAAACAAACTCTTCAGCTTTATAATATTAGTATAGATCTGCTTAAAGGATTGAAAAGTCAAAGTTTTATTTTTCTAAATACAATTTGTACTTTCAGTCAAAGTTTCATTTCTGTTCTCATTGTTACCTTCATCTTTATTGCTACATCTGTCTCAAAAGTTTGAATTTTTTCGGACACAATCTTTGAGACTTCTTACTTTTTTCTTCTTCTTTTTTTTTACGGAGCATTTTGTTTAAATTAAGGTTGTGTATTGTGTCCAAACTTTTGATTGAGTAGACAATCTTAGCTGTAGTCTCAAAAGCTTAGGAGCTACTTTTTTTTTCTAAAAAACAAAACTCCTTTCGCCGTCCCCGGAGAATAAAATGATAACTGCCATTACCATAGTTTTATTGTTATGCCATATTTGAAACCTACGGAGCCTAATACATATACTATTTTTTTTTGTGATTTTTCTCCTCTAATCCACAAAGTTATAAGATAATACAATAATATTCACTAACTTTTTTCCCAGAACAGATGCGTACTAGAAAAAAAAGATAGTGATTGATAGTGAAATAGTTTCTTTACAAATATGTGACAATAACTTTTGCAATAATATTCTCGGAAAAACTAATCGGCGAAATATTGAAGAACGCCATTATCATTTTATAAATACCCTAGAATAAAAGTTCATGGTTGTATTACCGAATAATGCATGTCCAATATTAACGAGAATAAAATTGTAACGGATTAAGTCTGTTTTCCGTATATTAGGCCTACATTATTCGTTGAATATTGTTGTAATGCACTATAGCAATACTTACAGTATTTTAAAAGTAACGAGAATAAAATGATAAGTGTATATTAGTGAATTAAGACAGCAGTCAAATGCTACTATCTTTTTAAATTTTAAATATCTTTAGTTTGTGTAACTTAATTAAAACTATTTTTAAACATTTTATAAGGTTAAAAAATTAGCTAATATTGAGCCTTTTTTTGATCTCTCTACGTCTATTACTTGGCAAGTTATAGTCAAAAATCAGTTTTTTATTTTTCCTGAATAGTTGTGTTTTTGCAGTTATCATATTATTCTCCGGGGACGGCGATTTGTATTGTGACGAAAATTAGCATAGAACTTGGTGCGTGGTACTGGCAACCGGCTTGCGTGTGTGGGATGTATGAACGTGGTCGAAGCAAAAGTGGAAGCGGTATTGTAGGATCGTAGCATGTGACGTTACGGTTTTAGCCTAGCCTCATGGGAAATGGGAAATGGCTCAGGTTTCAATGGGGTGAGTTTAAGAATTTATAGTGCTGAAGTGTCGGAAATTAGCTCTATAGGTACGTCTTGCGGTTATCTCCGTAATTAAATCCAAAAAAAAATGTGTAAAAAACGTACCTACTTCCAAATAAAAAAAACGTTAAATAAAACTCCTTTTGGGCTTCGCCGCAGTAGGGTAAAGAGTGAAATGAAGTCGGTTATTATTTTTTCAAAAACTTCTTTATTTTTTTTCAGTTGTGTAGGTACATCTCACACACTGTTACAACTAAAAGTTATTAGCACATCATCCACATAGGCGAAAAAGAACAAATCAACTCAAATAGAAACGAAGAAAAGCACTACGCGAGCTTCTTTATTAATGAATAAATATTCACATCATTCGGACCAGTAATCACGGAGACATCGGTAAACACACAAGAACATAATATGACCTCTTTCTTTTTGGGAAGTCGTGTAAAAATCACATTACCTTAGAGTCCTCCATGTTTATGTTCCGTGATCGACGACATGTTTCCCCCCCCCCATTCTCCAATGTCAGCGCATTATCATTCCCTCCATTCAGAATATCAACCGTAGCTATAATCCATTCACTTTTCTCCTCACATCAAAGTAATCGACATAACAACGATATTCCTTCAACAATAATAATAAACTCACTGGAAAAACAAATGGATAGCGAACAAACAAAACAACATCAATATTGGCATTCGATTGCAATAAACAGCCTCGAAATAACAAAGACTGTAATGAAATAGCTCACAAAATTTCAGAAATGGAAACAAAAATTGATAACTTCGTTGCTGTAGCCTCAAAAAAATTGATATTTTGCCTTCTGTTCACGTCTAAGGACGCGCGGCGGTTATCAATGGCCCTAGCTTGAAAATCAAAAGGATTCTCGTTTCCTTCATGTTTTTGCTTTATAATTTTCTTGGCTCCACAAGTCCGCACGATTTTCTCCCCCATCCAGCCAGTCGGTCCCGGACCGCAGCGCTGGACGGTCGTGTCTCGCGTTCCCGCGTTGACGAAAAACATTATTGTGTATTAAACATAAATATTGTGTGAAATAACTGTGTTTATTGTGAATTTTCATTGCTGTTTATTGGATTTTCTCATCGGTAAGTCTAGTTTTAGTCATATTTTTTTATTTTATCGTGTTTTCTGTGCGTACCTGTTGATTTTTGGATGACGACGTGAATTAAAAGCTGAGAATCGAAAATACTACCTACATTTAGAAAAACAAACGTGAAACACAAAGGTACTTAATTAAACATGAAATAATAATAATATTTTTTGTTATTCAATGTTTATCTATGATTTAATACGTCATAAGTTCATAACCTAACTTTTCTTTCTAATTTTCGCGATGCAAATGCATCCATTTATTTTTTTGACTATTTTTTTTCAATTTAAATATTTTTATTTGTAGAATATGGGTAAACAAAAATACCTGCATATGTCAATAGCATTATATTACTGGAACGGTGTTTTGCCGTCAACGGGCGTAGGTACGCATATTCTAATTATATTTTTTTTACGAATAGTTGGTAAAAATAATAAAAACATTAAAAAATATTAAAGGAACTCGATTATAACAATTTAGAAAAAGTTTACTACATGAATCATTAAAATAACAACAAAACACTAAAATTGAACTAGAATAAACAATTAAATTAGGCATAAATCATTTGAAATAGTGTAATTATGCTGTCAAGATTAAAAAAAAACTTTTTGAGTAGATCGCAGTATTGTGTGAAATATCACAAATCTCTCTATTGCGTCGTTTCGGTTTTAGTGTTTGAAATAAATGCAAGTTTGATTTTGCCAATACTGCTGTCTCGTAGATGTACCTACTATACATACCAACACGGCAAAGTAAAAAGTTTATATAGATTTAATAATGGCTATTAGTCTTTTTCAGCTTTAACGCCGCACACACTTAAGTTTTAAGGGTCTTTAGTGATGATGATTATCTTTATAATATATAAGTAGGTAGGTAGGTAGGTACTGTTACTTGTTTTATTTTTACTTACCTTACTTCTTCTATGTTGATGTCTATTTTGTTTCGATTCTTTTAACTTCTATTTTTTTTTCGACAAAAGGTTGTCATTTGAGGACAGAAATTGACCAAGTTAGTATTTGATTTGAACTTCGTTCAATACCATTTGTTTGGGAAGTACCCCTTTTTGGGTCCAATTACTAACGTAGATTAGGAGAACATTAATAAGAAGTTAGGCAACAATAAGATATTCCCGTCGGGGCTGCGGGTTGTAGCCTAGCCCTTTGGGCATTGATATAAAAACTAAAGATACGGTCGTCCGAACATTTGCTCGACGCGTTCGCCATACAGAGAATCGGTGTAGGCTGCTCGTTAACGTAACCTTGTATAAGCGGCGTGGTATTTTCGAGGTATAAAGAACATAAATAAAGCTTTTAATAAAATTTACGACCGCACCCGAAGAGAGCCGATCGTGGACTAGTTCACTTCGGCTTAGGAAAGACCATATTGGGACCACGTTTGAGGCGTCATTTTAACATGCCGTCCGCCCAGTCCTTACGCAGTAATATATAAGTCAATGCCTTTGGGGCTAAGAACAACATGGGTGATTTTTAGTCAGTAGAAGTCTGACGCTCCCTTCCGCTCTGCCCAGAGCGTTATTTGATAATTTACCACCCCAAAAAAAAAAGGCAACAAGATATTTTGAATGACTTGAAAGTCTAGGTACAGCACTGGATATTTTATAAAACCCGATACCGAGTAGGATTAGCACAGAAAATGATGAAATTCAAGAATTTAATACCGTATAATGAGTTTTATTTAATTAAACCAAACTACTGCTGGCCTCCTAGAGAAGCTTAGAGTCACGCAACGAACCAAGGAGATATCTATACTCGGAGTTTCTTTGTGCGATAAAATCCGGAATGAGAAAAGTCACCGCCATAGCTCTCCGAATATGCAAGTTGAAGTGGCAATGGGCAGGCCACATCATCGCTCGAAGAACCGACAACCGATGGGAAAGAAAGGTTCTCGAGTGGCAACCACGAACCGGAAGACGCAGCGTTGGTAGGCTTCCCACCAGGTGGTCCGACGACATCGTGAGAGTCGCGGGCAACCGGTGGACGCAAACGGCAGGATGCCGTTCGTAATGGCGTTCTATGGGGAGGCCTTTATCCAGCAGTGGACGTCTTATGGCTGATGATGATGATGAAACCAATAATGATGGTTTTAAAAAAAAACATCTACTGATTTAATTATTTTATGCATTAAAAAGGATATTAAACGTGAGCTATTTCGATATGCCTTCAAAATCACCAAGTAGCTGGCTTGTTACTACTGATACAGGACTTTTTTTTTACAGTAGGTAATACTAATTGTTTTACCAAATCAGGTGATTGATAGAAAGAAAGAGCATCTTTCGGTTCGCGGTCGCCACTCGAGAATTTTTTGGCCTGTTGGGGCCAAAAAGTTCTCGACACATTGCCACCTAAGTCTGTTGTCTTGAATAACACAACGAAATGAATCAGAAAGGAATAGCGAGGGACTGTTAAACAAATTTGGACATTTTGTTTATTTTGGAGGAATGGATGTCATCAAATGACTCCTCCTACTGTAGTGAGTGTCATACTTCAACTGACTAAAGACCACCCATGTTCCTTCTTAGCCCTTTGTGTCGAGGCCGCGGTATTTCTTTCAAACAACCCGCAACCCCGACGGATAAATTTGGACCTTGACCACCATAACCTTATTCTAAGTATTGTCTATCTTCACACCTTCCCATGGTCATTTACTACTAAACAAATGACAACAGGGGAATAATAAACATACACAAGGAAAAGTGTACCTTATTATCTAAGTAGTTAGCAATCAATCGATGGAACATTTTATGTTCAAAACAAGCTATAAAACTCAGAGAAAATGGATTACCGTGTTGGTACACGAGTCGCAACCGAACGCGACTGTGGTAGCTTTCACGACGGGACAATAAATAAACTACAGGGGGACAAAATGAATGGCTTTTACGGAAAAATGTGACCGAATTGCAATATGAATACTTTGTTTTCGGGCATTGAAAAACAAAAGGACCAAAATGGATTTAATGTCTGTTTATCTCAAAGAGAAATCTTTAGTCAAAAGTTCTAGTTCGAGTCCGAACCCAAGGCACCTTTAATTTTTTGGACTCATGAGTGTATTGTATAATATCACTAGCTTCGGTCACACCTCGGACACTCCATACAACGCTCGCAAAATAATTGCCTATTACTACTACGTAATCAAATAACGTGTGTGCACACTGTGCCTGTGCAAATGTGTGCGTAAACTCTAGTAGGGTTGTCGTAGTGTAAAAAATGGCGCGGAAAGTGCAACGCTTTGCGTCGCGAAAACCGAATGAGTCCTTACGATTGCGAGCGCCCTTGCTCAAGAGTCGGCGACGAATACCTCGAAGTGCGGGGTGAGGTGCGGTATTTAATATGAGTGCGGGGAAGGGAGTGTCCCTTCTGTACGTAGTACTATTATGTATTCTGTGCTTCGGTGAAAGAAAACATAGTGAGGAAAACCGGCTTGGCTGAGAGACATTTATAAAGCGAAGTCAGAACCCCACGGGTGGCATAAATACTCTGCAGGCTACGTACTAACCATACGATATAGAAAATACTTCCAGTGTCACTGTTAGAACATTATAAAAACACTGACTGCAGGCTAAGCACTAACCATACGGTATAGAAAATATTTCCAGTGTCACTGTTAGAACATTATACCAATACTAGCTGTTGCTATGTAGTTGGCTAAATCGTCACCCTATATATACCTTCAGAATCATCAGCCTATAATGTTCCCACTGCAGGGACTCAGGCATCACCTCTAGGAGAGGGATGGGCTATAATCCACCACGCGTGCCCAAAGCGGGTTGGTAGATGTCACATGTCTTCGAATTTATTGGTTCTTAGACATGCCGGTTTCCTCACGATTATTTTTCTTTATCGTTTTGAGAGCAGTCACTGCTATCAAAACGGTAAAGAATAAAAATCATCACCACTGTGGTGATGAAATAAATTACACAAAGTAATGCGCCTGCTTACTGTTTGTAAGTCGTGGCACACTCACTAGGCCACCACTGGAAGACTTAAAAGAAAAATGGAACCCAATTTGCCCTCCCACGATAAAACGGATAAGTGAAAAACGCTGACGCGACAAAATGCAGCCGTGTAGAAAGTGTTCAGCGCTATTAACCTTACGTTATTCGCTTCATATCTTTAGGAACACCTGTGGCTCTTGCACACAGCGGAGAACATGCTTTTTGATTATCTTAGCATTTTGTTTTTATTAGAATTTAAGAACTTCAAGTGAAGTGCTCGTGGTTTTATAATAGCAGTCGTTCGGGTTGATTTTCAGGTTAAGCCGCGTTGCCTAGGTTGTTTCGTGGATGGGATACCGAATTTTCGTCGTGCCTCGATTGGCGCGTCCCGGCTGTCATTTGTTAATCTTTGACAGTCGTTATAGGTAGTCAATGGCCCGAAAGTCTGACAACCAGTTTTACCAAGGAGAATCGTAGTACCCATTAATACCCAGGGTTGTGGAGGTGAGATATGCAGTCGCTGCATGTAAAATACTGGTATTCAGCTGCATGCGGTTAGATACAAATCTACCCCAACATAGTTGGTAAAAGGAAGATAATGGTTATGATCTGAATGTCATATTTAACTGACTTTAGAAAGGTCCACAAAATAGGTGACTTTTACCATCTTTATAATATTGTTTAATTTACCTCTCAAAAACGGGGTAGTTAACAGCAATCACCCTCGAAATCTGCAATTGACATAATTATGATTGCGTTTTCCAATTTATTTCATAAAACTATTTCACCGCTTGTTTACGCCGTATTTTTATTTTAAAAATTACTTTAACCTGTTTGTAATATGGACTGGACCCGATTGGTGGATAGCCCACTCCCGCTTCCGACTGAATATGGGAGTAAGTAAGGATACTTCTTGGAATGTATTAGAGCAGGACACATTCCGCCAAAATAGTAGCATTCTAACTAATTTGTACATTAGGTTAACGTATCTGTTGAACATAGATATTGATCCTAAAAAAAAATAAGTGAAATTAAATCATTTAAGAATACTATGCAGACAAAACCATAATAAATGCAAAAAAGAAAAAAAAAACACAAAATTAAATAGAGAACTTTGTAGTCGGAATAATATGCTTTTTTCTTGTTCAATCAAAAATTGGGGGTTTTAAGCCATAGACACTCGTAACGTAACATCCAATAGAAAAGCTCCCCTAGCAGGCCCGTAATACGTGTTTGTTTACGTTCGAACGAGTCAAATATTGGAACACTATGTTTGCACAAGACTTGTCGATGGTAGACTCGATGTATGAAAGGTTTTGAAGTAAAGTAGCCAACCTGAAAGCGTGTAGCTTTTAACAAAGATGTACTACTTAATTAGTGCTTAGTTTTTATAAAAAAGTCTGCTATAGGGATGTTTACTGACTAAAAAAATATGATTCTAATTAGTCCGTCTGTTAGATTATCGAATCGAATCGAAGAAAAATAATTGTTTTATCAAATCAATAAAAATGGACGAAGATAAAACGCGTCAAAGATTTGAGTGTGACGTCACTCACCGGTGAAAAATGTTATATTATTGTCTTAGAATATGACGTCACACGAGTTTTCAAAGAACTGTATCGTCTTCGTTGTTTGTTTACATGAAAAAAGGTATAATACGTGTCCAATATTTTTTTGAAATCTATCTGACGGACTAATTAGATTTTTTTTGTTGACTATTCTGGTCTGGATACTGGTTTGGTTCTAGGACATGCCGGTTTCCTTACGATTTTCTTTCACCGTTTTTAGATTAGTGGTAATTAAATAAAAAATGGTCCATAAAGGTTTTCAGCACCTTATGTAAGTACTTTTTGTTTGAAACGTTGCCCCACACTTTGAATTTCTCCTGTGTCGTGGGTGCGTTTACAAACATTTAAACTCACATGACACAAACACCCAGACTCGGAACCACTATCTACGTATAGGCCATACGAATATTTGTTCAGTGCGGGAATCAAACCCGTGACACGCAGCGTAACAGGCTAATCGCCTTCTTGTAGAAAGAAAACCTATAATATAAAAAATACGTCACTTTTACCAGTCCATTACTTTATTGTTGAAAGCTTTAGTATAATTTATTATTCAGAACTAAAGTGAAACGTTTATAAATTCTGTTACTAGAAAAAATATACTCTGAAACCTACTTAGAAAGACTTACAGCTTTTCACAGCGTTGAAGAGTTTTCAATAAGAGTTTTGTAATGTTTTTCTTCTTGTTCTTTTCTTGTTTTTCTTTGTTTTTGTTTTTATTTTTTTCGTTTGTCTTGTTTTTCTTGTTTTTTTCTTATTATAAAAAGTTGCGTGGTAAATTATTTTTTCCAATATGTTTTATATCGGTATAAGCTGTGCTAAAACTTAAATATTAGGTTCACAAAATAATGTTACTCTTGTTCTTATTTACAATAATGTTTTCTAACTCTAAATACATGGTGATCGCGTACATATTGAGTTAATTGATTTCTATATTCGCTAATTATTAGGATTGTTTAAGGCTTGGAATTGACAATTTACTACGTCTGACTCTCGTCTGTTAGACGTATTATTGACTAGCTGACCCATGCAACTTCGTCTGCGTCACATAATATAGCTTATAACAAATCAAATCAACATAAATTGAGTTAAATCGTAACAAACAAAAAATCTCATTTTTCTACTTTTTACAAGTCACTTCAACTAGTGTCATACTAGACTAGTGCCACTTGTCATCCAAAATGTTTCCAAAGTCCTCTCAATATATCGCTTTGACTCATAACAATGTTCCCAATGTCCCCTCTATAAATTTCTTTGACTCGTTACAATGTTCCTAATGTCCCCTCTATAAATTTCTTTGACTCGTAACAATGTTCCCAATGTCCCCTCTATAAATTTCTTTGACTCGTTACAATGTTCCTAATGTCCCCTCTATAAAACTTTTTGGCTCATTACGATCTAGCCATCATTTATTTTGTAAAAATCCAACAATGCAGCTCGACATAAACTGACTTGTTTAGACGAACAGGATGTGTAAACTTCACAAAAAACATAAATGTGAGGTATTACCAAGAAAAGGGTAAAGATCTTTTTCGTAGAAAGAACTCCAATTTCATTGTTTTCCATTTCCCGAAACGTCAACTTCGGTGCTTTTAAACAAAGTTGTCAAAGCAATCCTACTGAGAACTTGCCTCGTTCGGAAATCGTTTCAGCCTTTTAACTCTTCCAGGTAGACAGAAACCACGTAAGTGACACCAGGTAGTGATTCTTTCCATAGTTTCAGGTCGGAAAATTCTGCCTTTCAGACAAGAAGAGCCAAGTCATTGGAATATTGTTGCAACGACCAAAAGCAATTTTTTTATCCCCCCTTTCAACCCTTTTTTCGCATTAAAAAGTAGCCTATGTCCTTGTATCTGTGTACCAAATTTAATTTTAATCGTTACAGTGGTTTTAGCGTGAAAGTGCGGCAGAAAGACGAATTAAAAAATGGATGAGGAGGATTAAAAATGATTTTATCAGCTTCACCCGTGTGTTTCTATATCTATATCCATGTAATAAATCTTAGAAGTCGAATTTGAGCCAGTTGACGCTTTCCGATTAAGCTGTTTGCATACATGTTTAGTTTGCGTGACAATCTGCGGTACTCAGAGATATTTAATGATTACTTAAGCCGTTACTTAGTAAAGATTTGACATACTTTTGTATGACAAAACTGTCAAAACCTTTACTAAGTGATGGCCTAAGTAATCATTAAAGCTCTGAGTGCGGCAGTAAGACTCATAAGCTAAGTAACGTCATTCTAAAATGCAATATAAAGGATTCGCAAAGAGCACAGACTAGTTATTTATGCGTGCTCATAAGAAAAATACAATAATGAAAATTACATTCCTCTAAAGCCGGTTTTTAAGGTTTTTTAAATATTTTTTTTTATTAATAATACGTTTTATTGATATTTCCTCGTATTACGAAAGTTTTATATTGTATGTCGCACCGTATCTATCACCTTTCGCAATAAAAAAATAAATAAAAAGTCCTAAATTCTGGTGAAAACCACATCAAAATCAGTTATAAACGTTAGAAGAAATAACCGGTAACACAGACAGACACAAATAACAACTTTTATTGATATGTATAATATAAGACGTAAGATTTTATAGCTGACGTTTCTCGATTGCGGATACAATTAGGTACCTATCTGTAAGGATCGGTGGATCCCAGCAGTCACATCCCGAGGATATATTGTTGCCAATTGGATAATTGACTATCACCCATTGTGTTGCCGTATTCAAATGTTGCACAATGAACTTCTATTTATAACTTCTATATTTTCGCATTTTTTTTATGCGCAAGTCGCTTGATGTGAAGCGATGATTCGGCCTATGGTGAAACTCACTTGTTTAGAAGATATATATGGATGTCGCTGCACCCCCGCAAGAGGGCACGGCTGGCGCTAACGGAGCTTCGCCCTCTGGCCTCGTAACTACGGGCTCGTTTTTATGCTTAGAAGAAACTGACTCACTCCACCTTTGAATAGATCCAGATTATAATGATCAGGAAACAGAGAAGCCGATAGACCATCATTTACTTAGCTTTTCCCTACTACATTGGGGTTCACGGTTCGTGGGGAAACTGTGTGTAATTGTTGGTCACCCAACTACGGACCAACCTAGGCAAGCGCGGCTTAACCTGAAAGTCGACCCGAGCGATTGTTATTATTTTGCATAGATAACTGAAACATTATTTTATGATTTCCGCACAGAATATTACTATACTATTGAGTGCTTCCACGAAATATCCATTGCCGGAAATATCTAGATAGGACTTGCTATCTTTGGGTCATGATAACAAGTCTAGATAGTGGGAGTGGGGTTTAATAATTACTAATGTACATAGATAATGCAGAAATGTGAGGTTGAAAAATCGGATCTTGTTTTTTTTAAATGCATTTCACAGGGGAAGGAACATTAAAATTGTCTATGGCGCGACCATAGCTAGGTACCAATCTGACCAATGAGGTGAAGCTATTTTGAAATATACGATGACATTACCAGATTTTCAACCAATGGCGATAAATGGAACCAGCTTTTAAGAGAACATACTTTAATTAAAAGTGTCAATGAAACAATGACAATTCAAATTTGATTCCTTTTTCGAATGAAATGAATAGCGCGGGAATGCTAGCACCTGTCAGAGAGTTTTCTTCTTTTTTTCACCTTTTTTCACTTAGGTAGATTTCCTAACAGATAAAACTACTTACGTGATGCTTTTAGATATCCCTTTTATCTTTAGCCCTTTAGGTACAGAACAGTAGGAACAGAAAATAGTTCAAAATACACTTGGGAGCAAATAAATCGAGCCACTTCCTTTTTCACGCATTATGGTAATTATTTTTGGTATTATGGAACGCATCGATTCGAAACATATATCGCCTAAAAGGGTATTTAATAACCTTTACAAAGAGGGTAGTTAGTTGTCAAAATTTCATTTTTTTTTTATTTAAATTAAAGTTTAAAGGGTAGAATAAAATTATCGCATTTAATTTGCTTATGACATTTTTATTGTACTCTGTTAAGAAAAGATTAAATTTGAGGTTTTTGTTAATCATACCCATATTACTTGTTATTGTTGTCTTTATCTGTGTCTGTGTAATCAAAATAACCTGATAAAATGGATACTACACCGACGGAAGCTGCCCAAGTTGTAGCTTTACTTGAGGTTGGACACGGACAACGTGAAGTGGCACGCAGACTTCATTTGAGTCGTTCAAAGGTACAGCGGGTATACCGCAGGTATCTGGAGACTGGTGCTTTTGTTCGGCGACCTGGAACTGGCCGACCACGGGCAACAACAGAACGTGACGACCGCTTTATTGCAACCAATTCGTTGCGCGACCGTGGACTTAATGCTGTTCAGCTACAGCAAGCGTTACGTGACGTTCGAGGAGTCTCAATCAGTAGGTGGACAGTGAGACGAAGACTAAAAGAACGAAATTTAACATCACACAAACCAGCAACTGGCCCAAAATTGACTGTAGCTCATCGCCGATCTCGCTTGGAGTTTGCTCGAGAACACATTAATTGGACGTTAGAAGACTGGAGGTCAGTTTTGTTTTCTGACGAGTCAAGAATCTGTCTTTTTAGCAATGACGGGAGAAACCGAGTGTATAGACGTCCTGGTGAAAGATTTGCCCAATGTTGCATTCGAGAAACTGTGAGTTTTGGTGGTGGTTCTTGTATGGTGTGGGGAGGAATTTCTCTAGACGGAAAAACGGAACTTGTCTTCGTCGACCCCGCCAACGATGGCAGTGGTAGACGTGGATTAACAGCTGACCGATACATAACTGACATTCTTGAAAACCACGTAATGCCGTATGCTGGTTTTGTCGGAGAAAATTTCTTGTTTATGCATGACAATGCGAGACCTCATACCGCGCAGATCGTTACGGAATACTTGTCTGCGATCGGGATTCAACAAATGGTATGGCCAGCACGAAGTCCCGATTTGAACCCGATCGAACACCTATGGGACGAGCTAAAACGGAGAGTCCGAGCCAGGGTTCCCGCTGTTTCATCCATTCCCGAGCTTAAAGTCGCTGTGCTTGAAGAGTGGGAGAACATACCACAATATGTCATCGTAACGCTGATCAGATCGATGACTAATAGGCTACAAGAATGTATCAGGGCACGGGGGGGTAATACCAGTTATTAAGAATATTTTTTTTGCAATAATTTTGTTTTTTATTGTTTTTATGGACTGTTTTAGCCCTACTAAATTTTCTATCAAAATTACCATTTTTCTTGCAGAGCCAATAATTTATCATTCAATAAGGTTATTATTCAATAATTTACCCTCATTGTAAAGGTTATTAACTAAACTTTTAGGCGATATATAGTTCGAATTGATACGTTCCATATTACCAAAAATATTTACCATTTTACGTGAAAAAAGGTAGTGGCTCGATTTATTTGCTCCCAAGTGTATTTTTGGAAAAGCAGTTACCTAGCTAGTCGAGAACTAGTCCACGATCAGCTCTCTTCGGGTGCGGTCGTAAATTTTATTAAAAGCTTTATTTATGTTGTTTATACCTCGAAAATACCACGCCGCTTATACAAGGTTACATTAACGAGCAGACTACACCGATTCTCTGTATGGCGAAGGCGTCGAGCAAATGTTCGGACGACCGTATCTTTAGTTTTTATATCAATGGGGCACAGGGATATACAATGATCAGGACATAGTTCAGTTTATTCCGGTTCCGGTACTACGTTCACGTGGGACAACTCCCGACGTCCATGTGGGCGAAACCGCAGACAAGAACCGGTTTAATATATAAAACCGTGACAAATGTAAATTTTATCCGTGGTTTTATGACGTTTTGTATAGCAAGAACAGAAAATGTAGCCGAGTACCTAATATATTTATGATTGGTTTAGCCTACATCGCGCATTACACACAACACATTAAAGTAAATGTTTGATGTTTATCTACATGAGTATATAACTACGCCACAAAATCGTAACTTTATGTTAAGGCTGGATAGTTACTATTTAACTTACGTACCCTCGCGGTTGAAATTGGAACTCATCGTACCACAAATTGAGCGAATACGCAAAGTCTGTAATCTTAGATCCAGCAGAATTGAATATTTGCTGGCAGACACGAGACATTTACTTGCATAATTATATCGCCAGTCCCATTGAATTGTCAGTCTATTGCCATTAACCAGGTACAATGCCAGACTCCGAACTGCAATTGAAAAATTCTCGGTGAAAAGGCCCTACATCATTTAGTACACGTATTAACCTATTAGACGGCACGGTTGACGCGGTGACAGCGATTCACTGCTGCGCTGCATGTTCGATTCATGCACTACACGCCTCCAACCCGCCTAGCATGCCACCGCAGAAACGGGTTTTGTCGACGGAAGAATCGACAAAATGACAGACTGTAGCAAAATTTAATGTCAAATTGTATGGAAAAAGCTTTGTCTATTCATGGTAGAATAGAGATAGAATCGCCATACTACGCGTGCAGGTAGAGAGGTCAGAAAGGTCCCGGGACTGGCTGTTTCTGTATGTGAGTTTAAATGTTTTTAAACGCACCCACGTTACCGAAGAAATTTCTAGTGCAGGGCAACGTTTTTATAACCCTGAATAATTTTATGAATAAACCAAAGAGAAAAACTAAGAAATAAACCACCGCAGTGAATGGCCTTCAAAACGGCGTGTATTTTAATATTTAATCTGTTAATACGACAAAGAGAAGGTGGTTTTCTGCGAAACGAACCGAAGTGGTACAGAACAGACGTTTTGACACCCTTGGAAAGTAAATTAATTCGGAATAAGGACGTTCTTTTACTTAAAATATCGATGTTTTACGAACGAAATATCGAACTTTATTGTTATATTCTTTGTTATCATCTGGTTAGCCTTTTTAAATTATTGCTGGTTTCCAGTCTAGCTGGATGCAACTGGATACCAGTATTTTAGATGCAGTAATTGCATATAAATTTTTTGTGTCTGCATGGTTTTTAATTTTTAGTTACAGCTATTTCGTAATTAGGTACCTTCTTTTTTGTTGTCTTTTTGTTTTTTGTTTCATGCATTTATTAGTGGAAACTTGTAAATGACCTTCACTGGGGCAAGATTCATAAACTTTTTTTTTTTTTTTAAATACTGTTTGTGTTAGCTGTAAGTTTCCCGAACGCTGAAAACCTGTAAGTAAATCTTTGAAATACTATTTGCCTGCGACGGTTTTATATTTTATACTTTGGGTTAGGTACATGATAGATGTAGGTTACCAAGTGGCCCAGTAATCACAGTATCAGTATCTAAATCCATTATCAAGTTTAATTTGTATTATAGGCCAAGCAAATGCGCTCAGTGATCTATGAACTTCAATATTTATTATAGCTATCATGTCATGGTCAATGCATGTGTAAATTTAATTGTATACATAAGGTATATTTGATTGATAATAATTACATTGTAATCACCTCCGTCTTTGTATTGCTGGAATGACATAGTTAGTACTGCAAATTTTGTTTTAAAAACCACGACGGCATTTTTGGTGGGTAGCACCGCGGACACTTGACCTCGGAGACGGTGCAATCTATAATATAAGTACAAACAAACTTACATTGTTCACATTGATATTGTTTTTTTTCTGTTGTCATTCTCTTGCCATTATCCGAATTCATTTGGGGTCGCCGCAGCAGAAGTCTTCTTCTTCCATGCTTCTCTGTTACTCGTCATCTCATGAGATACCTCCTTTCTTGTCATATCATCCTTTGCACAGTCCATTCATCGTTTCTTTGGTCTTCCTCTACTTTTGTACCTAACTTTCATACTGAAATTTATCTAGTATCGATAAAAAACCGCAGCTAACAAAAAAAACATCGATACATTTTCCCGCGTCCCTAATTTTACTGCCCCTCTCTGAAATTCTCCATTTAGAGTGATTCAACGAGTAATTACTGATTCAATGCCAATCATGGCGGCTAAAGGTGCACCCCTTATAGCCTGCCGACGTAATGTTACTAATTAGGTAACCAATTAGCCGTTCTATATTGTTGGCAGCATCACTCATAATCTGTGACAGGCTTTGTTCAATATAATAAGGGTTTGCTAATTTTTGAGATTTAGTGATAATTTTGAAAAGCGAATTTTCGATCAAATATTGCGACAACTTGTACCGGTCGTTTAAATCAATTAGGAGTAAAATTATCTGCTTCGTTAAACTACACACATCAAAAGTGTCTAGGGATCAACATATATTTTTGCAATAACTTTTCTCCTGATTGATATTAATTAAAATTTTCTTTAAGGATTCATCAAATAAAGTGTTTTCGTTTGTCACAGTAACGATAAACCAAGTCACCTTTGCATTAATAAAGAAATTTGCCATTTTCCTAATAAAGGGATTTTTGACATTTGAACCACTAACATTAAAGTTCGAAAAAAAGACTGAAATAACAGTTTTCTTTAAAATTTTATTGGGTAACTTAAACAATTAATAATCCGTGTTTCTACCGCGAACACTAACAACACAAGAACATCGGTTTGGCATACTCAAAATGAGTTCATCCAAATCACGCTGTGGAATGGCCGCCCATGTTCGTTGCAACAACAAAAAAAGGTCTTCTTGCGACTGGATACCCTCCATATTCGGCAGAGCTCTTCTCTGTAGCATATCCCATGCATGCTCAATCGGGTTCAAGTCTGGCGACTGAGCAGGCCAGGGCAGGACATTGATGTTAGCTGCGGCGAGAGTCTGTCTTACAACTCTGGCGGTGTGCGGTCGTGCATTATCATGCATTAACTGAAATAAGGGACCGATTTGCACTTGTAGAGGAACGATGACGTCTGATACAATCGTCTCAGCATAAATTTGAGCGTTGAGGTTGCCTCTGATCCAAATCAACTCAGTTCTTCCGCCGATCCAAATACCCGCCCATACCATGATGGTTCCACCACTATAAGGATGGACTTCCTGGCAGGATTTTAATCGCTGTTGGCGTCCAGGGGTTCTCCAGTGTCGTATACGTCTTGTATCCGGTCTCATACCAAAACGAGACTCATCAGAAAAGCACACGAAACGCCATTGTTCTTCTGCCCAATTTCTGTGTTCAAGAGCCCATTGATATCGAATCCTACGATTGTGCATTGCTATAGGTGGTACCCGTAGCGGTCTTCGGGAATGAAGGTTCACTTCATGCAAGCGGTTTCTGACTGTTTGGTCGCTAATTAAGTTCCCTGAAGAGTGATGAAGCCTCACGGCTAACATCATGGCGGTTATTGTTGGAGCTCTTCGAGTTAAGATTTGAATGTATCGGTCTTGTCTCCGTGTGGTGCAGCGATACCGTCCTCCATGGCGCTCAGCCACGGTACCAGTGCTTCGGTAACGTGTCCAAAGTCGACTGATAACACTCTGACTTGTATTCAGAGTTAAAGCCACAGTACGTTGCCGGGAACCAGCTTCTATCATTCCCACGGCTCTGAGCATTTCTTCCCTGCTTAAATGACGTCGCCGCTCCATAATAACGTTGGTTTTAATCAGTAGTAGGGAAACAGTAGCACTAATAATGTCTTCAATGCGTTGTATGTTTTTATAGGGAAAATATTGACAGCTGATTTTCATCTTTTACTCGAATTTGATTCACAGTTCCTGATTCAAATTATGAAATGCACCAAAAAGGATCCATATAAATTTATAAAATCATAAATTTATTACAAAGCCACATCTCAATCTCAAGAAATCCGCATAAAAATGCTTGATCCCTAGACACTTTTGATGTGTGTATTAACAATCTACTTGGTTTATTATTAAAAAGGAAATAATATGAATTATTATATTCTAAGAGAAAGGCCAAGAAGAACCACTGCCAACCATTTTTGTCTATTACATTTGCAGCTTAATCAAGATTAATTACCAGGTAGTCATTAAGACAGCAAAATAGAGCAATTACAAGCACAGTATGGCAATAAAGTTGCCAGTTATAAATACTACACCAATTGAGTGAAACTACGCCGTTTGAGCAATATTACCTCGTCACACGTGGGCGTAATAAAGGATCACCTGCTGACTTACCACGCAGTGTGACATGACAATGTTCAGGGATTTTAGCACATTTTTCTTGATTAAAATTACTCACAGTTTAGCTTACGCTGTGACAAGACAGGTGTCGTTTCTTTTGTTCTATTTCTCTTGACTCGTGATTGATCGACTTTCAGTCTAAGTCAAACCAGATGCAGCTGAAACTAGTATTCAGTTGCATAATTTTTTTATGGAGCGACTCACGATCTCTGATCTCCGCAACCCAGTTGTTTGGAGAATGGTAGTCGAAAACCTTTGGTAAGCCCATGATCCACGTGTTCAGATACCACCCCCCCGATCCTTGCTCAAACCAAACCGCGAATCTGAGTAGATTTAAACCAGCCCCAAAATGATCTCTCTCAGCCTTTGTTGCCCTCCCCAGGGACGCCCTAAGCCGAGTTCCGTACCCCACTGGGTGTCCCCCTTAGTGCTCTGTTACTGTCTTTTAAGTTTTTATATCCTGGTTGGTGCCCTTACACTTAGGGCATCCACAGAATTATCTGGTTTAGCAGAACGCAGCCTAATGCCTGCGAGATGCATTGCAGAAAAAAATGTTCAGTGACCATTGTTAGAGTTGTGTTTCTTTAAAATGGCTCAGATTTCTTGCTATAAGGAAGCTGAAATATTATTATAATAAAACGTAAATAATGGATTCCTGTCATAGTGTAATGTTCGCCTTTTAGTTGAACGACTCCCACGCGGGCCTGTCATTGATTAATGAAAATTCTTTGATCCGATAAATTGTGATGGAACTGGGAGATATTGTAGCCAATTTTAGGCGGTAAACTTCTGCTGATAGCACCTGATTTACCTCGTTTATTTTATTTATTTATTGCTATTATTATTATAAGCCTGTATTGTCCCACTGCAGGGCAAAGGCCTCCCTTCCCTCCTTCCACTTTTCGCGATCTAGTGCGATTATAGGCCAATCCTTTGAGAAGGAGTCCAGCTCATAGAATAATACAAAATTAATAATGACAATAGGCGGTTGATGGCAATAGCCTCACTCAATGGACATGGGTTTTCAACAAAATGTACAATGAAATGTGGGTACACATTAGTAAGCCTCTGCCTAACCCTTTCTACTGGCGTGTTCTGGTCATTTGTTGCAAAAGTCTTACAACCAGACTTACCAAGGAGTATCGTATTACTTAAAAAAATACTGGTGGCTGCATCCAATTATACTGGAAGCCGATCCAAACATAGTTGGGAAAACGCAAGTCAGAAGACGATAAATCTGTAATTCTTGGCCTGGGTCTCGTTTTAAACTGTAGATGTGGTCTGCGGAGCAACGAGGGTGCCCTAAAGATATCTATTCACTCTTGCATACATTTCAACAGCACTCTCTCTCATATGAAGTCTACAACTAAAATTCGTCAGCTGTTTACTTTTCCCATCTAAATCAGTTCGATTGTTCGTTTATAGCGTTTCATAAACGTCCAGTAATAGGACTCGAACGACTATATTTATCGATTTTATTTGCAATTGACGTAAACTTTGACGTAAGTAGTTATTGTGAGCACTTAAATAGTTGCATGGATTGGGTGACTTACAAAGTATTCCGCCTAATCAATGTTTACGGGAGAAAGTCTAGCGGAAAGTACAATTTGGATGCATGATTCACGAAATGTCATGTACTTAGAACCTAAATTACTTATTTGTTTATAGTATGTTGATGGATGGAGAGAGAAAGAAATACCAAAGAGACTATGGATTGGTTGTGTGAGGAATGACATGAAGGAAAAAGGAGTAAATGATAGCGTGACGGGACAGAGGAGAAAGGAATTAAAAAACGTGTTGTACCGACCCCAAGTTACATGGGACAGGGGCTGGAACATGATGATTTGTTTACAGTAGCTAGTATCACAGCTCTTTGTAAAGGAAAATGGGTACGTAGGTTAAAAGTCGGTTGAAGGGAAACCGACGAATCAATTTTCTGTCGGTTATTTTCAAGAAACGTTTCCTACAAAACTTTAATAGTATTTTTTTAGGACGGAAAATTATCAAATGATTACGCCCGCGGGAGGGCTGAAGGGAGGGTCGGAGAATTACTGACTCAAACTCATCCGTGAACCTCCTAATGCCCTTTGCGTTCCATGGTCGCAGTGACTTTTTGGAACAAATTCCGTAACCCTGGCAGAAAACTGAAATAAAATTCCTTGTGGAACGTGGTGCCTGCCAAGTGAGGTAAAGTACGTTAAGTTGATATCCTTTAGGCAGTTAATCAGAAATTAGTTGATCAAGCTATACCAAAAACCGGGTGTTGCTAGCTCGCACACGAAACTATGTATGTTAAAAGGCAGATTTACGAAACTTATAGCATATCTCCTTATCTGTTCTGTTTACCATAGATATTCTAATAATAGCTGTCACAGATACGAGGCTTAAGGCTAGATAGCCTGCCATGTTTGAATGATCGACTGTTTATTTAACTTTTATGGAAATTTTCTTTCTTTATTTATTGTTTGTTGTGTGCACTGGTGGCATGTGGTAAATAAATATGTTTTTTTCATTATTTTTTTGTTTTGAAACAAAAAAATAATGAAATATTGTGGTATGATTTCTTTTGCTAGATTGATGCATTGTTTCGGTATTGAGTGCCGTTTTAAAATAAATTGGCTGAAGATAGCTATTTAAAAAAAAAATGGAAACATGGCGCAGTACGATAAATAATGTAGTTTTATGGCTTTACGTTGCACTGACTATGTGACTAGTGCCTTAAGAGGGAACATGACCTGCGATGGATTTGTAAACTAGGTATTTGAAGTAACTTGTGCCGTCGAATCGAAAAAACGGGAATAATAATTATGGAGAATCGCAAGCCACATTGTATATACAAAGCGAGGTCATGATATTATACACGAAATGTATTGCTTTATGTGTCGCCGCGAATACTCCGCTACTGACCTTTCTGAAAAATATTACCAATCTCCAAAAACATTGCCAATATTAAGGTCAGCATATCTCCTTCTAGGGTGTCCACTGAAACCCTTTCATTTGCTAATGGATGAGGAAGATGTTTCTTATATCTTTGTATCCGTACTTGGGATCAAGGACACGGGACTTTCGTAACATAACATCACGCCTGTAATCCCCGAAGGGTTAGGCAGTAGTCTACCCATTAGTACACCCCATTTCACCAGTTATGTTTATGTTCCAGTGGGCATAAATCCAGAAGCCGCGGCTGTTGCTGAGAAATTCCTGATGGAAAAATTTAATGACACTTTGCCCAATTTGGGAATTGAACCCAGGACCTCATACTCGGTAGTCGCGCTTGTGACCACTAGACCAACGGGGCAGTCTTCAGAGGACTTTCATAAATCAACCATTTATTGGAAGATTCAAGAGTACAGGAGTAGAAGATCTCAAGATCAGTCTATGTTAAAATACATCAAAGAACTTCTAAGAGTAATTAAAAAACCCTTCCTTTGAAAAGTAATTTATTCAAGAAAAAACGCGGAACGTCGTTATTTTTGCAGTCAACGCCCGATTAGCTTCGGAGCGAAGGTAAATTATCTTCCTACGTTTCTGCCGTGTTTTTTAGTACCTACCTGTATATCTGAGCTTACATAGAGTATGAACTTATAGAAGCGTCACTCGCTCGACGAATACCTCTGAGAGGTCCAATTTCAGGGTAGGTACTCAATATTTTTATTGCATTTCATATTATAATAGATATTCTTAGGTAGTAAACTTCTTAGATCATAAGGACCCTGTCTGTGTTGTTATTAATCCATAAGTCTGTCTGGATGTTATTATAGTCGTTGTTAAAATTGTAATTTGAGATGATGATGATAATGAAAGTGTGTAAATACTGTACAACCACAAACACTAATATGTATACACAAAGCAAGTTTTGTAAATAATTTTATCCTACTGTGTTCATTTCATTTTCATGTTACGTAATGAAACTAATAATTTGGAACCCATATTATCATAAAGTAGGTAACTAGGTACAAAATATCTCAAAGTTACAATCGTTATTTCTCGAGAAATTCGCTTTTGAACTTTGCCAAGTGTATGCACATTATAGCTTGTGACTGTACATGTACGTAGGAAGTAATCTCTATCACCAAACCACTGTATGATAGTCTCTTTCTAAACACAAACTGTGTTAAACGCCATCAAATACATGACAATTTCGACAGTACAAGCGCCCGCACAAAAGGAAGTCCGTTTCGCTTCCATTCAGTTCTCTTATTCTACGGTAAGTACTTACTCGCTTTGCCTCCCTAAAAAACTCCACGTTGAAGCCACAGGTAGCTGTGACGTCAACGACAACTGAGATAAAACGTACAACAGTCGAACAAGGTATTTGGTATCCACGATGAAATCTTTATAATTCCAGTACACTGCCAATATTGATAGCAGTTTTGGTTTATAAAACAATAGCTGATGCTCGTGGCTTCGCCCGCGTGACAAATAATACACTAAAACCTTCCTCAAGAACCATTCTATTTATTGGTGAAAACAGCATGAAAATCGGTGCAGTAGTTTTTAAGTTTATCACGAACAGACAGACAGACAGACAGGCGCCTGTCTTTGCAGGCAGGGGATTTTGTTATATATGAATAAATTATGTACTGATGATAGTGATATTTTGGCATTAAGCGGCTGATGTCAAACGCTTTATCGCTCGTCTTTTAATGTATCTGTATAATCTAAAGCTGCGTCTACGCTAGGCGAGCCGAGCATGAGCCGAGCACGAGCGGAGCCGTTCTCGGCTTCGTCGTTCGCGGCGTAAGTGTGGACGTACATCGAACCTACAACGATCACTGTCCTCGAACGTAGTCAAATCCATTTGTGTTCGCCAAAGAACCGACAATAGGGTAGTTAAAAAAATCTAATTAGTCCGTCAGATTGATTTCCAAAAAATATTGGACACGTGTTTGTCTTTTTTCACGTAAACAAACAATGAAGACGATATAGTGCTTTGAAAACTCGTGTGACGTCATATTCTAAGACATTAGTATGATATTTTTTACGGTTGGTGACGTCACAACCCCCCACTCAAATCTTTGACGCGCTTTATCTTCGTCATTTTTTATTGATTTGATATAACAAAAAATACGTATCCAATATTTTTCAATAATCTTACAGACGGACTAATTAGAATCATATTTTTTTTAGTCAGTAAACATCCCTATTGGCGGAGTACAGCTGAGTACGAACGAAATGCTCGCAGCGCGCTCGTTCGAGGCTTGTAAGTCGGTCCACATTAGACGAATTGTATTCGGCTCGTGCTCGGCTCGTGATTGGCTCACCTAGCGTAGACGCAGCTTTAGAAATTAGCTGCCTGTACACTTAATAACTTGTTCGACCTTACAAGCTACTGTTACATGAATCGTAATGATACGCTTGTGAGGAAACTTGGAGGTAAAGTTGATGTTGTCACCTGCTGAAGCAGTTTGGTAATGGTGAAGTTTACGTTATACAACACATGTTATATACATTTCTAGGGGCTCTTGAGTAAATAGTAATAGCTTTGCGAGTCCATCTTTCTATATTAAGCAACGTTACTATAAGTCGGGATGTGGACGGGGTATCATCCGTTATACACCGAGAGCCTTGCATTCGTCGGTCGTCTCAGCTTTTCCTACTCCTTCCGCAACTTTTCTGAATAATTTAGTTGCGGGATTCAAGACAGTTAAATTGTTTCTCTGGAATCTCGTCGTGTTTCATTGTATCGGCACTTTTCTGATGGTCGCCGTTGTTGATTGTGGATTTCAGGAGTTGCAGTGGCCAAATACGGAAGACCGTATTTAATTATTATTAAATACGATTAATGTTCTGTGGTTTAAATAATAAATAAGGTCGTGGCTCAATAAGAACTGCCACTCGGGTCGATGTTTAGGTAAAGCTGTGCTTGCCTAGGTCGGTCTGTGGATGGGTGACCGCCCGACATACCAAGTTTTCTCCGTGCCTCGGAAAGCACGTTAAGCTGTTGGTCCCGGCAATCTTTGGCAGTCGTTACAGGTAGTCAGTGACCTGAAATTCTGACATCCAGTCCTACCAAAGAGTATCGTATTACCTAGTATTAACTGGGTTGTGGAGGTCAGATAGGCAGTCGCTCCATGTAAAATACTGGTATTCAGCTGCATCCAATTAGACTGAAAGCCGACCCCAACATAGTTGGGAAAAGGCTAGGCAGATGATGATGGTTTAAATACAATTCATGCAATTGGTCCGGCGAATCCAAACGCGAGGTCGCGCTGACAAACGTCATTTGGTTTTCTAAACCAATTAGTAACTTATGAACGCGAAGAGCGCTTACCGGACAATCTATTACTTTGGTTAGGTAGGATGTGGGGTCTTCCTAGCCCCGTAACTTCGAACCATGCCCACAACCGACACGTGTTGTTCTAAAAATAAATGAAAGTTGTTATTAGTATGCATTGAGTAACCGACAAAAAGAATAGATGCGTTAGCATGGCATGGGTCTAACTAAGGCTACTGTTATACACGTACCACAATTACACCACAACAACTATACGTGGGAGGGCACTAATTTGTACGAAAATGAATACTTTAATTGACACGAGCCACATTTTGCCGCTAATTTGGCCGCGTATCGACCACATCACAAACAGCAGAGTTACTAGCGGCCGGCGACATCGCAAACACATTCTATCGACGCAATAATTTGATGATGAGATTTCCATTTCCAATAATACAATACCTCCTATATGTTTCTGGCCTCCTGGTACTTTGTGAGACTTTATTATCCTAGTTTCTTATCTGCAACAAAAAAAAAAACTGCATGGTATTAGGAAAGACATAGATTTGATAATTAGATTCCTATTAACAATATACAATACCTCCTTTATATTTCTGTTCTCCTGGTAGTTTGTGGGACTTTACTATCCTTTTTTCTCATCTCCTACAGTCAGTCCTACTTGTCCTTGCCTATTTAAAATAATACAAATGCACGTAGCAGTTGCTTATATCAACAGACTATAACAATCAACTAAAAATTTTACTGGTTCATTTCACCCAGGTGGACACAGGACACTAAATTAGTATCCTCAATTCACCTGGATGAAACTAATATCACCCAGGTGATTTGAGGACACTACTTTAGTATTTAATGTTCACCTGGGTGATATCACCCAGGTGAACATTAGACATCCCCCATGTTTTCATCCGTCTTCCTCAACGTCTTTTCAATTTCTTGGTAACATTCTGTAACCTTTTAGATATGCAACTTAAATAGGACTGAGCAGGGCCCCGAGTCTGCTATTCAATAGTGTCAGAATGGTCTATCATTGATCTCATAATTGTTGATTTTGACAACACCAAACTTGTCAAAATCAACAATTATGAGATCAATGATAGACCATTCTGACACTATTGAATAGCAGACTCGGGGCCCAGGACGTTTGTAGTACTTTGTAGCATACTGAACGAAATGTGAACTCGTAAGAAAAGGAGAGAAGTCTTTCCCCAGCAGTGAGACAATATGGATTAGCTAGAATAATATAAAAATAAACACTTTTTTCTCACAGTTTCTTTCGATGTCTCACTTTGACGCCCGCCTCATATATTTATCCAAATAAAACATCTCTACACCATCTAACCGTCAGTTTGCACGTACAGTGTCGCGGAAACTGGATATATTGCAATACATTATAACAGTTGGGACATATTGCAATATATATCTACGAGTTGGGACATATTGCAATATGTTATCTACCAGCGTCCTGTCAGGGTGAGAGAGATTTATAGTGCTAATATCATGCCCATACATTTATAGTAGCTGTTAGAAGATGTGGCGTCAGATGGAATTGGTTATCTGTTTTGTATCACATTTGAACATAACATGTGTAAGGCATGAGGGTTTGATTCCCGGGTTGAGCAAATTGTTATCGGGTTCTTGCATCAGGAATTTCTCAGTAGCAGTCACGAAGGATTATGTACCCGGTTGATGGCAATAGGATCGCCCTCTATTATATGGAACTTAAATATAACTTGCGAAATGTGGAGAACATACTATTTGGAGGACCTCTGTCTAACCCTTTGGAGATTACAGGTGGGATGATAATCTATACTAATATTATAAAGAAGTAAAGTTTGTGTGTTTGTATATTTGTTAAATTGTAAGGGGTAATCTCGAGATCTACTGAACCGATTTTAAAAATTCTTGCACCGTTGGGAAGCTACACTATCCCCAGGTGACATAGGCTACTTTTTATCTCTGTATTCCCACGGGAACGGGAACTACGCGGGTGAAACCGCGTGACGTCAGCTAGTTATGAATAATCTAATGTAAAATTCGCTAGTTAGTGACAAGGATGATATTTATAATAATAATATTTATTTAATTCAGACACAGTCCATACAAGAAATACAAAATAAAATCACATACCCAAAACACAAATGCAATATAAATATAAATTAATATAATCAACACAAATTAAGTTACACATACACATTAGAATTACGTAATCAATGTCGAGCACAATTAAATCATATTAAAATTATATAAAACACAAGTAATAACTACATTAA
Source organism: Diarsia brunnea (assembly GCA_949774965.1). Classification (NCBI taxonomy): domain Eukaryota; kingdom Metazoa; phylum Arthropoda; class Insecta; order Lepidoptera; family Noctuidae; genus Diarsia; species Diarsia brunnea. The sequence continues at coordinate 13,153,716 of OX459007.1, read as the reverse complement.
AATAATCAACAAAAATAAAATTACACAAACACATCAAAATGACATAACCAATGTCAAGTACAAACAAACTAAATCAAAATTAAAATAATACACATTAAAACAATCGATTATCAATTAAACAAACACAAATGTCCAAATAAGCAAGGAGAGGCGCTAACATGAAGCTGCATCCACCTTTTCATCAGTGGTAGGTCCCACCGCTCGGACAAAACCCTCAGGAGACTGTTCGAGCTGCTTCGTAGGCGACCCAATAGCGAAGCGCTTCGCTTCCTAACGATCGCGAAAAAATCATCAGTCCGCGCCTCAGCAAACACAGTCGAAGCACTACAAAACCGTGGAAGCCCTAACAGTATCCTGAAAGCATTGTTGTACTGCTGTTTCTGTCCGTACAGTACTGGACAGTCTGCTTGAGACAGAAGATGGCACTCTCAGTTGACAAACAGGGTCTGAACTGAACCCAAACTGTGCGTCATGCAAGTGGAGGTGATTCTCCAACTGTCGGTCAAGCAAACTATCCAGCACCTTAGCTATGACGGTTGCAAGCGAAATCGGTCTGTAATTAGACAGAGTCCGATGAGTCACCCGTCCTATCCTTAATAATCGGTACCACGACTGTTTTCATTAAATCATCGGGTAAATAACCATGACTAACACACAAGTTAAACAAAAGCGCAAGGACTATTGGCAGGTGTACGCCCGCGTACTTCAAATGCTCGATGATAAGACTATCATGACCTGGGGACTTGCCTCGAACCATCTTTATAATTTGGGCCACATCTTTGGCGGAGAACCTTATGTTAACATGGTCATACTGATCCTCAGCATCGAGCATCTGAGACGCGGACCCAAGCGGTGATACCACACTAAAATGCCGCTGAAAGGCGCAGACTATGTCCCGCGGCTCATGCGCACCACCGACACTCGCCGGAGCGCCCGACCTAGGATTCAGTTTATGGGTATTTTTCCAAAAATCACCAAAGTTTTTATTTGCATGATGTTCCGCAATGATGTCCATCTTTATCTGACATTCATTATTTTGGCAGTACTTTAATTTTTCTTTAAATAGTTTCCTAGTCTCACACATATTATTATAATATTGTCCAGATCTAGGATGTCCATAAGACATCCACGTCTGAAAACAAAGCCTGGCCCTCCGGTGAGCGTCACTAACATGCCTGTTCCACCCCGTTACATACCTAAAACTCTTGCGCTTAGGTGCAATGCAGCTTCTGTTAGCGGTTTCAGTCAAAATATTTACAATATCATTATAAATTATATTTATTATCCTTTTATGGTTCAGATCACTACACATACCATCTGCACAATAACAAAACTCAGATGGGAAGTCAAGCTGCTTTAATTTTAAATTACAGTAACTGGTATTGTAGTGAAACACACGTATAGTTGGTTAAACACTGATATATTTCCAGACACCCTCACATACAATTAATAATCATAGTTGACCTACCGTCAACTACATAATATACTACATCTCTTTCCTTCTAATGAAAACAATAAAAGACTTTATTATGAATTAAAGAACTAACTTATAACTAACATGTTGTTTACCGAACATACCAACTACTACTAACTTACACTACTACTACTTACTAATTATATAATATCTATTACATTTATACTTATATATACTATGTTTATTTCTATTTTATTGTTACCCAGCCAATTGTAACCCTTCCTAGTCATGACCCAAGAAAATGTTAGTCAGCATTCGTACTGTTCTTGCCTTTGACCTCTCAATAGGAACCGCTCGTGGCGACGGTGTAGACGAATGATCATGAATATCACCTGGACTTTCATATTCACCACTCTCATCGAGCAATACCGACTGATTGTTGCTAGCTGGACTTGTCTGCGCTTGGGTTGGGACTTCAGCCTGCGCTCTCTGTCTACGTCTACGGACACCTGTCGCCGTGACCACACTTGGTGTCTTGCTAGTACCTACACTGTCTGTTGGATGTCTCGTTGACTCCCCTACTCTTTCTGTTGTTGACCCTACCGTACGCCTAACCAACTGACTTCGAGTTCGTCGATAGCGGCCACCGCGTTCGTCTTCTACAATATACGAGCGTGGTTGTGATGTACGTTCCACTATTGTTACCGGTTTCCTGTCGCCGTTACTGATCAAAGTTGCCTTATCACCTGATGTTAGGCCTTTTAGTGTGTTCGCCGATTTGTCGTAATTTATTTTAATTAGTTTTCTGTTTGTCATTATTGTTTTATAGTTCTGTTTGTTATCTACTTTCTCCGTTAGCAACTTAGCACTAATTGGTAACTTAGTTTTAAGTCGTCTACCCATTAACATCTGTGCGGGTGAGTCTATATTATGGCGTGGTGTTGCCCTAAAATTTAACAGTGCCAAGTTAAAATCTTGTCCCGAATCCACACACTTCTTTAACAAATTTTTAACTGTTTGTACGGTTCTTTCGCTTTTACCGTTTGACTGTGGATAAAGTGGCGATGCCGTCTCATGCCGTATTTCCCAATCGCTCATAAACTTTTTAAACTCTAGTGAGCTATAAGCCGGTCCATTGTCACTCACTAGCTCCGCTGGTATTCCATGCCGCGAGAATTGTTCTTTCATAAAAGTAATAACTTGTCTAGAGCTGACACTCGACAACTGCCCGACCTCAACATAGTTAGAAAAGTAATCGACTAGTACAATGTAATTCTTTTTTTTATATTCGAATGTATCTGAGGCTAGTTTATGCCAGGGCAGTGCCGGTACACTGTGCTGCAGCAGCGGCTGGCGGCGAGGGCGGGGCGCGTGCAGCGCGCATGCTGCGCATGATCGCACCACACGCTCCACGTCCTCGCACATTCCTGGCCAAAACATTACTTCGCGCGCGCGTCGCTTGCATCTTTCTATACCTAAATGTCCTTCGTGGACTCGTGTCAGCATGTTTTCTCGTAATGCTCGCGGAATAAACACACATTCCTCCTTGAAAACTATACCGTCAACGCAATGTAGTTGCTCGCGATATGGCCAGAAAACATTAACTCTCTCGTTCACATCACGCCTATTTTTAGGCCATCCGTTCGTAATATACCTTATTAGCCATCTGCTGTCACTTTCTAACTCTGTTTCTTTTTTAATCGCTTCCATATTTAATTGGCTGAAAGGCACATTCTCTAACATAAAGCAAGTTTGTACTTCAACTTCTGCTGACACTCGGTCATGCATAATTTCCGTTAAAGGAGCCCGCGACAGCGTGTCCGCTATATACATATATTTGCCAGGCGTGTATACCACCTTAAAGTCGTATCCTTGCACTCTCATCATCATTCGCTGTAACCGAGCTGGAACCGAAACTAATGGCTTGTTAAATAAAGCTTCCAGTGGCTTATGGTCTGTTTGCACGGTGATATCAGACCTACCATAAATATACTGCCTGAACCGCTCGACCCCAAACACAATAGCCAGCATTTCTTTTTCTATATGAGCATACCTGGTCTGGGTATCGGAGAGCGTTAGCGAGGCGAACTCCACCGGGCGGCCGCTCTGCAGCAGCACGGCACCCAGTGCGACGCTGGACGCGTCCACCGACAGCACTATCGGCTCACTGTCGCTATACAGCGCCAGCACCGGTGCGCTGCTAAGCTTTGCTTTTAGCCTGTCTACAGCCTCTGAATGTTGGGATTCCCATGACCACTCCGATTCCTTTTTTAACAACGACCTAAGTACATTCACACTTTCCGAGTAGTTTTGTATGAATTTTGCTAAATAATTAACCATTCCTAAAAATCTCTCCAAAGCCTTCCTATCGGTCGGATATGGCATCTCCCTTATAGCTTTGACTTTTGAGTCATCTGCCCGCATTCCGTTCGCGTCAAACTTGTGTCCTAAGTATGTTATTTCCGATACTCCAAATTTACATTTTTCTTGATTAAATTTTACACCTATATCCTTAGCACGTCGCAAAAGGCTTTTCAATCTCTGGTCGTGCTCATCCATAGTACGCCCCCATACTATTACGTCATCAATAAAAGATTCTACTCCTTCTAAATCTTCTAAATGCTGCCTAAGCTTCGCATGAAATACCTCTGGCGCACAGTTTATACCGTATGGTAAACGTAGAAATTGGTACCGACCGAACGGTGTGCTGAACGTGCAAAGGTCGGCACTCGCGTCATCTAGCTGAACCATCCAGAACCCGCAGCGAGCGTCCAGCACGCTGAATACAGTAGCGCCGCGCAGGCGCGCTGCCAGCTCCGGCACTGTCGGCAACGAGTACTGGGCACGTCGCACCGCGCGATTAAGAGGTCGTGGATCTAAACAAACACGAATGCTGCCATCTTTTTTCGCGACCAAAACAATAGCATTAACCCAAGAGGTTGGATGTGAAACTTTTCTAACTACGCCCAACTGTTCCATTCTATGTATCTCATCTAACAATTTATCCTTAAGTCCTAATGGAGTTTTTCTAGTTGGGCAAACAACTGGCTGTACATTTTTATCCACTACGATACTATATTTACCGGGTAATTTTCCCAGTCCTTGAAACAACTCATAATAGTGATCAATGTTTATTGCATTAATTTGACTTATTAATCCTAAAGCAATGCAACCCTCCAAACCTAGCACATTCTGACAGTTTAAATCAGCAACAACAAATGACAACACGTAACGTGTTTTATTAAATTCAAACGGCACATTACTAATGCCTACAACTGGTAATTGATTACCTGTAAAGGAATGTACACGTTTTGTGAATGGCATAAGGTCTGTTATCAATAATCCTAAGTTTAAATAGGTAACTTTAGAGATAACATTAATCATTGATCCTGTATCTATTTTTAATGAAATGTTTTTACCTTTGCATTTTACAACTTCTATCCATTCCATTGACGACTTACATTGTTGTTTGTCCTCTTCTAGTGTATTAACATAAAACAATTCGTCCCCGCTATGATCACTATTTACGGTTTCTACACTAAGATTTAACACTTTGCGTATTGCTTGCTTTTGCTCACACACTCGCGAGAAGTGACCTTTCTTTTCACAAACATAACACTTGGCGTTTCGCGCCGGGCAGCGCTCACCGCCGTGACACCACCCGCTGCCGCACAGCTCGCAGGCGCTGCGCTGCGTGCGCGCCGGCCGCGGCCCGGCGGCGGCGCCGCTGCCGCCTCGCCTTCCTCTAGAGCGCCGTCCGCCACGTGCACTGCTACCAGTTTGAACTGCATTCACTTGCACTTCCGCTGATACGCCATCGATGCATTGACTTTCCTCTTTGGACATCTCTGCCGCCTGGCAGATTTGTATCGCCTTTGATAACGATAAATCATCTGTGCGAAGAAGTCGATCCCTCACAGTGTTGTTGACAATACCACACACGATCTTATCTCGCAACAAGCTCTCGTGCAATTCACTGAACTCGCACTGCTGACTCAGTACCCTCAATGATGTTACGTATTGGTCGATGTTTTCGCCGTCTTCTTGATTGCGTGTAAAAAATTTGAACCGCCTTACTGTGATATTTGGTTTTGTGCCGAAATACTTGTCAAACTTTTTCAATAAACAATTTATGTCGTCTTCACTTTCACCTTCATCGAACGTGAACGTTGTGTATGCCTCATAACCAGCTGATCCAATGAGGTTAACCAACAAACTAGCCTGGACTTCCTTAGGCTCTTTGCTCACTCCAGATGCTTTAAGAAAAACTTCGAACAGCTTCCGCCATTTGTGCCACGCGTCGGATCGCGCGGCCGGACCGCCGTCGAGCGATAATTCCACTGGAGGACGTGCGTGTTCCATTATAATTGATTTATTTTATTCTCACTATATTATGTCACGGCACTAAAATATAATAGGTTCTAGTCCGTTTTAACTGTAATAAGTATTAAAAAGGCACACCGCTGCCACCATGTAGTGAAACACACGTATAGTTGGTTAAACACTGATATATTTCCAGACACCCTCACATACAATTAATAATCATAGTTGACCTACCGTCAACTACATAATATACTACAGGTATAGTCTTGGATTTGATTATTATCTCTAATTCCCCATTGTACATATTTGAAAGTATTTGGACTGGTTGAAACTTTAGGTTTAATAATGTTTACATTGCATTCAATCATTAGCGGATAGTGATCAGACCAGTATGTGTCATACAGTACGCACACATTCACGACTGCACTACGCGCCGCATGTGTGACTACGCAGTGATCGAGCCATCGCTGGCACCCGTGTGCGTCACTCACAAATGTATAAGTATCGCGAGGCAGCCACTCAATGTCAAGACACGACCACGATAGTTCCGTGCAAAAAGTAAACAACTCATTAGCGAACAGCTCACCTGGGTGCATGTTGCACGGAATGTTAGACGGATTTTTCAAAGGTGTTGTCTTAATTTGTTTTTCTGCAGATTTAGCGGACGCACCACATACGGGAGTTAAACCCATAGGTCCACTTTCGTGCTCAAAGCTCGACAATGCACAGGCACCCCGTCTCACGTTGATGTTTCTACAGACATTGTTGACTATAGATGCATTTTTGAGTGCTTCTTCTTCTACTGATAGCTCCTTAACCTGGTTCACTGTAGCGTACTCGCCAGAAATACGTTCAATCTCGCTTCGCATCTGCAACAGATCTGTCGAACAAAACCGGGGGTAGTTTTTGTAAATCCCTAGCGACAAAACTATAACTCGAAACTTTTGGTTTTTCGAAATACGAAATACTCGTACGTAAAATCTGTAGTAGAAACCTTTCGTCGTTTGATAAAAAAAAAAAAAAAAATAAAACCTACATAATCGTAGGCGGTAAAACAGACTCTAAATTAAGGATACAGAAGTCACATTTTTACACAAAGGTTTCCCCATCCTGTTATCGTAGGCGTCATAAGAGAAATAAATATATTTACGTCAGCGGGATGGGCAGATACCCACTGATCCCGTGCGGCTATCAACTTGGTTGGTCACACGCTGTATCAGTATACAGCGTGTGACCAACCAAGTTTAGTTATCAAATTTTGACGATGTTAAACATAAATAAATGAGTAGCTCGTGGCTAAACAAAGACAGCCGCACGGATATATCAAGGTAAAGCCGTGCTTGCCAAGATCGGTCCGTGGATGGGTGACCATGCTCATGGATGTCCGATGGTCATGGATTCCCGAGGCCTCGGAAAACATGTTAAGTCTTTGGTCCCGACTGCCATTTGTAGATTATTGGCAGTCGTGAAAGTCTGACAACTGGGTAGAAAGGCAGTTACACTAAGTAAAATACTGGTATTCAGCTGCATCTAGTAACATTGGAATCCGACCTCAACGGTAGATGTTGATGTTGTGTTGTTGCCAAGTCAAAACTAGTACTACTAACTAATAGGTGAATATTTACCCAATTGTTAATTATTTGGAACTTTCAGTAAAAATAATCTAATATATTTCATGATTTAACGAAGGGTAATAATTATAATTATTCAAAGATATAAAATCCAATGCAAACATTTACTTTATCGTAGAGTTTTTGATAACAACAAAGCTCTTTTTGTGATATTAGCATATCAAGAGGAATGCAAACAACGTATGTGCTTTTAAATGAAAATCATTTATTCATGCGGGTTCCAGTGTGACATTTATATACAGTCATATATGTATAAATTTAGCAAAATTCTAAAGCAATTCTCGTGCAGAAATTATTGTAATGGGTTGACAAATACCTTGATTGTAATAACATAGAATTGCAGGAGTAGAAAATCATTTTGAAAGGCAATTAACAGAATAAATATTATTCACAAAAGTCAGTAAGTCTTTGTATACATATTGGCGTTCGTGACTGTACATAATATTAACAAAATCACAACTGCATAAAATCATGTAACTAAGGTCCCTATCACACGGCGTATTTTAAACGCGCAGACTACTCGCGTCTCTGGTCGTTGGCGTCGCGCGTCTGCGCCGTAGATGCCGATTTTTGCGTTTTTATAGATTCAAACGCGCAAAACGTGTTAAAACGTGCTTGTGAGGCGCGTTTGAAACTCGTTTAAAGCGTGTACAAAGCGTCGGTTTGGGATTGCTGTATGCACGTATTGCGTTTCACGATCGCCTCGTGTACTTAGGTTACAAGGTTGCGTTCAAATCTCGTTTGAAGCACGCATACGCGCCTCATCTGCGCGTCGTCTGCGCGTTTAAAATACGCCGTGTTCTAGGGGTCTAAAGCCAAAAATAAAGCTCAGTTGCACCTATATAATAAAACTATGAAATGCATTTATGTACAGATCGGGCGTCGAGTTATTGCGTTTTACAACCGCGCGGTTCGTTTTGCGTTTTACAAACTCTGACACTAGAGTGTGTGGGGTCGTTAGACCTTACTGCCCACACGATAAGAAGACCATCTTAAATGTCTCAACAGCAGGCTCAGAGTTTGGATATTTACCCGGTTGATGACAATAGAGCAGCGGTGGCCCAGTTGTGTTTGCCCCGACTTACGAGCAGTAAGTCGTGGGTTCGAACCCAGACAGGCACATTACATTGTGTAAGTTATTTCAACACTACTGACCTCTAAAACAATGGAGGTAAACGTGAGGAAACCGACATGTCATAGAACTAAAAATTTGAAGATATTTGACACTACTAACCTGCACTGGGTTGTGGTAGATTACAGCCTATTTCTTTCTCCTTAGAGGAGGCTTGTGTCCCAGCAGTAGGAACATTATAGGTTGATGATGATTATAATGATGACGGCAATAGGCCTTTGCGGATCATAGGCGTGAAGTTAATATTTTTAGTTACTGGTAGTTAATCTAAGCGAACTGTATTCCACTCGCAAATATGAACATTTTAATGAATACAGATTACAATATCGATCAGCATATTATTAAAACTGGGGGAGGTTTGAAATGGAATTATTCATAGCGACGCTTTGAAAGCAAAGGGGTAATCTGTTAATATATGTATGGATAACAGGTGTGATTAACATTATATTTGTACTAGCTGTTCCCGGCATGCGTTGCAATGCCCTTTTTCCTACCTACTACCTGCCTGTGTACCAACTACCTACCTACCTACTACCTCCTACCCTACCTACCTACTACCCTACCTGCCTGTGTACCAACTACCTACCTACCTACTACCTCCTACCCTACCTACCTACTACCCTACCTACCGACTACCCTACCTACCTACTACCCTACCTACCTACTATCCTACCTACCTACTACCCTACCTACCTACCTACTACCCTACCTACCTACCTACTACCCTACCTACCTACCTACTACCCGACCTACCTACTACCCTACCTACTTACTACCCTACCTACTACTCTACCGACTACCCTACCTACTCTACTATCCTACTTACTACCCTACCTACTACCCTGCCTACCTACCTACCACTTTCTCACCTTTAAAACCTTCCCTGGACTTCCACGAATAATTCAACACTATAATTAGCCAAATCGGTCCAGCCGTTCTCGAGTTTTAGCGAGACTAACGAACAGCAATTAATTTTTATATTATACGCAAACACCATTTGAAAAATCGTTTTTCTATTGGGAAAGAAACAGTAATTATTTGTGATTATTGTGATAATGTCGTATGGTCTGTTTGAAGTTGTCATTCGTTGACTGAACAACTGAACGTCACTCAATTGTTTTGCCTTCCCGGAACCTCTCCACTAACACTTGAACTTTATGGGTACGGTATTAAAGCTCAAATTGATTTTACGTTTTAGTTAGAAAACGCTTGTATGGGAAAAAGAAAAGGGCTGTTTTTAGGGCTTTTCCGGCCATTATTCGAATTTTTCTCGCCGTAAGAACCATCCTTGAACTTCAACGAACATTTAAAAAAAAATATCAGCCAAATCGGTCAAGCCGTTTTCATGCCAAGTCGTGACAACGGAAAACGGGTTTCATTTTTATATATATAGATTTTAGTCATACATGAAATTAACATACATGAACTCCGTGCCTCGGAAAGCACGTTAAGTCGTTGGTCCCAGCTGCCATATATAGATCTTTGGCAGTCGTTACAGGTAGTCAGTGACCTGAAATTCTGACATCCAGTCTTACCAAAGTGTATCGTATAACCTAGTATTAACTGGGTTCTGGAGGTCAGATAGGCAGTCGCTCCATGTAAAATACTGGTATTCAGCTGCATCTGATTAGACTGAAAGCCGAGCCCAACATAGTTGTGAAAAGGTTAAGCAGATGATGAGTCATAAATGAACTTCGTTGATTAAAAGTACCTAACTAAAAATCTTATTTAGCCGAATAGCTATTAAAACACAACAAAAAGCACAAAAGTACCCCTTAAAGAAAACCACCCACTTGCCTTACAAATGATTAAAGTAAACGACTATGCCATAAATCAGGTCAGGATCAGTCTTTTCCATCCATCATCAACAACATTTAAAATAGTTTTCGTTGCACCAAACTACAACAACTGCAAAACGGCAAAACTAGTTCCAAAATACAAAGTGCAGTTAATCAAAATGCCACAAAATTGGAATACAAACGCATAATCACATAACCCTGTAGATTGAATGCTTCCGCATACCTCGTAGCAAAGCCTCGTAGCAAAGCCTCGTAGCAAAGCCTCGTAGCAAGCCTCGTAGCACCACATTCCTCGTAGCAGCGTAGCTCGTAGCGCGTAGGTGAATACAGCGAATGTTCCGCGTAGCTGTGCAGCGGTATGGAACAAATGGCTTTACCTTTGAACGTAAATTGGTACAGACGAGTATAATAATAGTGCTTCACTACATGAGAATTTTACTGTCTCCTGTAGAATAAAATCATTATGTTCTTGCCTTTATTCCAATTTATTTGAGGTTGGTACAGTTTAGTTTCTTTCAGGAAATAATGTTAGGCGTATTTAGTTTGGAAAATATGCCAGTCTTTCCAATGGCTATCGTGTTACCTAAATAATGTTTTTATAGGTCAGTGGGCAGTCGCTCTATGTAAAATTCTGGTATTCGGCGACAATGGAGTAGAATAAAAGCCGACTCCAACATGGTCGAGAGAAGGCAGAGTAGATGGATAAAAATTTAATTGCGTACTATCCGTTACTGGCAATAAAATTACTCCATCGATTGAGCTTACAACACGATACTTATTTTGCTTTACTACTGTACTTATGCTCTGGTCCTATTACTTACATAAGCAGATCGAATAAAAGTTTTTGAAAATTAAGTTTCACCGCCATTACTTTCAACCGGGCATAGGTACCGGGTAAAGACTCCGTGGCTGCTATTGAAATTCCTGATGGGAAAACCCAATAAAACTTTGCCATACCCGAGAATAAAACACAGGGCCCCAAGCTCAGCAGTCGCCCGACCACTAGACCACCGAGGCAGTTAAACTTAATAGGGTAGTTGACTGACTAAATAAAATATGATTCTGTTTAGTCCGTCAGTTAGATTATCGTAAAATATTGTATACGTGTTTTTTGTTTTATCAAATTAATATAAATTGACAAAAATAAAAGGCGTCAAAGATTTGAGAGGGCGGTCGTGACGTCACTCACCGGTAAAAAATATCATACTAATGTCTTAGAATATGACGTCACACGAGTTTTCAAAGCACTGTATCGTCTTCATTGTTTGTTAACGTGAAAAAAGAAAAAATACGTGTCCAATATTTTTTGGAAATCTATCTGACGGACTAAATATTTTTTTTTAGTTGACTACCCTATTGCAGGTAAACCAGAGACGGGTTTAATGCTAAGTGGAAATACAGTTAACATTCAAGTTTCACAGAAATGGTGTGTCTGGTTTTGAATCCATAGAACTAATGCTTGAATAAATAATCTTAATAACACTGCTGTACTTATACAGTATGTAAGGATAAACCGGAGACATATTAAGGGAAGATATTCAGTATTCGATTCTCGTCTCCAATATGTAAAAAGCTATAACTTTAACTTGTGACGTAATTGTGGCCATGGTTCGCATGCTCTCCAGATCTCACTTCATTAGTCAAAGTCAAAGTCAAAGTCAAAGTATTTATTTGCATGTTTTTTGGTGATGTGTGGTCTTACAGTAAGGTTATAAAAATCAGCGTTCAGCGTGCGTTTTTGCGTGCGGCGTTTCTTTTTCGCCATTTTCCTACGTCAGTTTTAAAATATGAAGGAAAAATTATTAATACTTAAAAGTCATTGACCCGCGCACATTATCTGTGATAAGCGCAAGAATTGCGCAACTTTTGCGAAATGTTTGTTATGGTTCTGTCTGTAATTTATTATACAGGGTGTAAATCAACCCATCACACAGCCATCAACAAAGCATTCTGTATATCAAACTAAGTACCCCTACGTAAAATTTTTTGCCGGGAAACGAAATTTTTTTTTGGGTCAAAAATCACATTTTACGGTAAATGTAGCACTGTTAAAACATTATGCTAATGGATGCTTTGAATAGTAAACGGTCACGGAGGTAATTTAAGTAAAGTTATAACCTGAAAAACTAGTATTTACAAAAACAGCTGTGAAAAATTTGGAACTTTGACCCCCAATATCTCCGTAGCTAGGAGGTTCCCAGGTATGGTCTAGAATAAAAAAATGATTGCAGTGGTGGGGAGAACAAGTGCCCTTCGTTTGCGTTAAGGGTACTTTTACACCCTATATTGTATTTTTTTGTTCATATTTTTATTAGTATCACCCTAGCATGCCCTATTGCAGGTTTCAATATGTCCCTCGTTCAAACTAACATACTGTATGCCGTAATGGACTTTCAGGCTATTGTAAGGCTAGGTATGCTCGTGGCTTAATAATACTAGCCGCTCGGGTGGATCATCAGGTTAAGCCGCGCATGACAAAGTTGGTCTGTCGGACCAAGCCATTACATACCGAGTTCATTACGTGTCTCGGCCGTTGGTTCTGGCTGTCATTTTCAGATCATTGACAGACGTTACAGGTAGTCAGTGTCGCGAAAATCTGACAACTAGTCTTATCATGGGGTATAATATTACACAGTACTAACTGGGTTGTGGGGGTCAGATAGGCAGTCGCTCCATGTATTTATAATATTAGTATTCAGCTTAGACTGGAACCCGATCCGTTGGGAAAAGGCTAGGCAGATGAAAACCGATGCTTGAACATACAATCTTAGCCTCTCACCCACGGCAACTTTTTGTAGCGATGCTGTCGCACGTTCGTTCGTAATTTATTTCACACATTGACACACAGTATAGTTCACGGACTTTAAAGCACTTCCTCGTTGATGAAGTGGCCGCAATCGCGACTGCTTAGCATTAGGTCCTGGGTTCGATTCTCGGGTCGGACAAATTATTATAGGGTTTTACCATCAGGACTTTTTCAGTAGGTAACTGTCTCAGTGTCTGGATTAGTGTCCTGTTGCCCCCTTTTACAAGTTTCTTTAACATAACATGGCAAAATATTGGTGTACTATTAGGTGCACCTCTGCCTAACCCTTAAGGTATTTTGGGAATGATGTTATGTTATATTTAAAGCACTACGCCAAAATAAACAAAAAAAAAAAAAATCCCAGACACCCACGGCCCGGTCAAGTGCCCTCTGACACTGCAGGTGCCCTTTGCCCCGAAAGGACCATCGAAGTCCCACAGATGCTCATTAAGGACCCTTCGCAAGGTGAAGGACCGTTTGCGCCATAGTTGCTCGATTCGAGAGCACTGGATACTTCAGGAATGCTCTTGCCGTTTCCCTAATAAGAGCAGAAAAGTTGTTATCTTTTGTTTAGATTTACCTTTTTATTATCTTTTAATTAAGTTGAGTCGTACTTGTGTAATCAAAATAGTGAAGGGTTAATCTGAAAACAATAACTTTCTGTAGTATACAATGTAGTGTTCAATAGGGAAGAAATATAAAAAAAACTGCCGAGCTATTGGCCTTTTGAAACTCTCGTCGCAGTATCTGGGTTAATTTGGATCGAGTATTGAAACGAGAATATGGAGAATTACCCCTGCATTCAATATCGATAAGATATGTACCATTCTATATTTAGGGATTTAACAGTCACGGTATGATTAAAGCAATTCCTTTTGACATGAGCATTCGCTAACCACAGAACAGAAAGTTTCTGTTCTGTGGCGCTAACCGGTTATGAAGTCTCTGGGTTTTATTTAAATAAACGAGTTTTTACTACTGAATGAGTTGTATTCTCATTAACTCCAGGGAGAACCTTCCGACTGGACGCAGTAACTTGTCCGCCGTCCATACATCAAGTTCACATATACATTTTACTTACCTGGAATTCTGTCGTGCACGCTTACATGTGTCCCTAACTTCCTACAGATATATCACTTTAAGAAAAACATTTTCTATACGCCCCCCTGAATTTCAGCAACAATATTGAAAATCAAAAACACAATTTGAACGCACCCCTTTTTTTTTTTGGCGGGTGGAAAATCATCGAATAAGCCCGCTCTTGGGCAGAGCGAAAGGGAGTGTCAGATTTCTACTGACTAAAACCCACCCATGTTCCTTCTTAGCCGTTTATGTCGAGGCCGCGGTATCTCTTGCGAACAACCCGCAGCCCCGACGGGTGAAGCCCTAAAACCGCAAAACCACTCCATATATTACTTCACGATCCATCAAAATTGACCTATTCGTGTTGTAGACATAAAATACAACATAGCTATACAGAAATAATTTAGCAACGGATGGCCGGGTCGATATGGCAGGACGAGGTCAAATAGGGTCCGTAAAGGGTTAATTCAAAAGGGGTCCCTATATAACTCCGAAATGGTACAGATAATCAAATAATAATAATAATAATCTGTATATTCAAATTATATAGTTGTTCGGTCGACTTTTCTAAGTTAAAAATGGAAGGTTACTTGCTGTTAATTATAGCCTTGCCAATGTTGAAAGAAAAAAAGAAAAAAACATGTTTGTCGCAGGAACACCTCGAGCATGCAAGTAGACAAGAAAAGCAATACACATACAACGCATAACAAATATTAGGAAATACAATGAGCAAGGATAATAAAAAGAAAATTAACAGCTTACACGTCCTGCCTACGACAAACAGGTTACTACTCAGCGTGGTGCTGTGATATGGAGACCCACAGCACAGCGCTGGTTTTCAGTGGTCACCCGTGAAAAAACGTACGAAAGCCAAGACAGCATCAAAATTATGTACGTGTACAAATAAGAAAATAAAATAAATAGTACTTGAAATATAAAGTACTAGCTGATTGATGCCCGTGGTTTCCTCGAGAACCACTCTATCCATTGGTGAAAACAGTTTGAAAATCGGTGCAGTAGTTTTTGAGTTTATCGCAAACAGACAGACAGACGCGGTGGCGGACTTTGTTTTATAATATGTAGGGATAGTGATTGCTTCTACCGTCCTCCGGCAACCATTTAAACAGGTTGCAAATTAATAGTTACTGCAAATTAAAACCGGCATGTCGATAGCGGGAAAATGTTGATTATGTATTTGGAATTTAATTTAAAGTAAAACTCTCAGTAAATACTATATTAAGGTACACTTAATTTGCAATTTACAGAAAATCGTAAATATAACAAACAACTACATCAAAATTGTGTGCGTGAATTTAGTTTCCGTTTTAACGAAATAATCTTTACTGGCAGTAATTCATGTTTGGGAGGTATGAGGAACAGGGTGTAAAGTTCGTCATCGCCCATAGAAAAGGGAGGATCCTCCGACCAGACGGGTGTTGTGTCTGGTGGGCTAACTGCCCGACATATGTAAGTCGGGATTTTCTATATAGGCTAATGTCGCGGATAATGTTGATAGCGCGATGTAGGAATTGTCAATTTAGTTCGCATGTGTTGCGATAGATGTCGCTGTCGCCACATCACTTCCCTCCGAGACCGGAGGTCGATAGCAGACTGAGTCTTGATGCTTGCCAGGCCAGTGGAAGGTTCCAGTGAGTCGGAACCGGATGCCGCGTAGTTCTCGGTGAGTCGGAACTGTCTGCGGTGATGCCCCAGTGAGTCGGGGTGATGCTGCATTATGCTCCAGTGAGTCGGAGTTATGCTGTGCTGCGTAGTGGCTGGCTGCTGCGTCGACCAGGAGAGAAGTACGTCTCTGCTTGCTGACCGGCCGAAGTGCAGTGTGCTGTGCCAAGGTCGCTGATGAGGCTGGGGGTGATGACCAGATATGCGCTTCCGCTGCATGCTTGTGGTCAGGATACCCTTTGAAGCCGTGGTTGCTGGCTGACGGTATGACTCGCTGCTCGAAGGCTTGAGGAAGTGATGATAACGTTTGTAGTAGCTGCACGAAGGCTGCGCTGACGTTCATGCTCGGGGTCACCAGTTTGGGGGGTATGAGGAACAGGGTGTAAAGTTCCTCATCCCCCATAGAAAAGGGAGGATCCTCCGACCAGACGGGTGTTGTGTCTGGTGGGCTAACTGTCCGACATATGTAAGTCGGGATTTTCTATATAGGCTAATGTCGCGGATAATGTTGATAGCGCGATGTAGGAATTGCCAATTTAGTTCGCATGTGTTGCGATAGATGTCACTGTCGCCACACATGTTTTTTAGTCTAAAATATAATACGAGTGTTACACGAACTGACACAACCAATAGCCAAAAGCGCGTGATACTTCCTGGCCGCGCCACAGTCGCATTTTGAATCGGGGTTAATGCAAATAAATGTTCGTAATATGTTCATTAATGTTCATAATATTAAAAAAAAGTACTATAAAGGTTCGCGAGATATTTAACAAAATCGGTGGCGCGGCCAGAAAGCATGTTTCCTAGCCGCGCCACCGCGTACACTGCAATAAATAGGATATTTCTATACAAACTCAATGGTAAATAATTGTACGTCTATTGTTTATTCTATTGATGACGAGAAATACTGCAAATGTGTGTTTGTTCTATTGGTAATGAGAAATAATTAATATAAACTCCGAATAAAATTCGTGGCACAAATGTCTGACAGTTCAGTCATAGTTCATGTAGCAGTGTCATGTTCATGTCAAAGAGTAAAACATTTGTATGCGCAGACTTAACACTATCGACGTATTCAATGCTTGACCACAAATTCTCTACATGTGAAAATTGAAAGTAGGTTGTATAATATTTGGATATGTATCAAGACAATTAACAGAAAAGTTAAAATGTGAAGATTGAATTTCTAGTTTTACTATACCATAAACTTCCACATCACACATTTATTACTAGACGATCAAGAATCTATCTATATATCTAGGCGAAAAGATCTTTTTTTTTTTTTTTAAATGAACTTACTCTTGACCTCAATCTTGCCCTAAGGGCAGAGATGAGGTCGAACTAGCTTACCCAGAAGAAGCCTATTTACGCGCGACTTAAATAGGTTGGGGTTATATGAACTCGGGATAACCGACGCATGCAAGGAATTCCACTCCTTGACTGTTTGCTTCTTGCTTCGTTCGAATGTGTGGAACATCGACAAGGGTGATAACCTGCAATACATCTAATCTTCCGATGGAAGAAGGGAGATGGTGGAATCGGCCCGTGGAGCTGCTGGGCACGCTCTCCGAAGTATAGTCTGTAGAAGACCGACAGACATGCAACTTCTGCTATGTAGCTTGGCCACCAGCTTATCGTCACCAATTAGCCTCCTGGCTCGGACTTGAGCTTTATATAATATTGAAAGCTGTCCAGGCTTGAAGTACCACTTAATTTTATTTAAAATACCCAGCTTTTTTGCCGCAGTTTGAGCTTTCGACTCAATGTAGGCGCCGAAGTTCAGATTCGCGTCCAACTTCGTGCCAAGAAGCTTGAGACTGTCGGATACTTGTACAGACGCACTCCGGAAACTAGGGGCCAGATTGAACGGACTCCTTTTGGCGGTGAACAGACACACTTGCGTTTTGGTGGCGTTGAAATCAACCAGATTCTCGTTACCCCACTTGGAGACAAGACTTATGGCTGAATTGGTTCGCTCTACCATGGCCTCTTTCAATGAACGTACTTCATACTTCCTTCTTTGCTTTTGCGCTGGATGTATAACTCTCCATGACAGTGCTGTCATACGTAATTTAAAACGGCAAAGTGGTGGAAGTCTTGCCTCGAAATATGAGATTAATTATATGTCTGTTAACACCCTAAAGCATTTAATTGGGAAAGAACTATTTGTAAATTAGAATAAACATTCACTCAATCAGCCATATACATTAAATCACAGAATCCATTTGAATGGATTCGAATTAATTCGAGCCTTAATTTATTATTATTATGCCTCGAACTAGATTGCTCAGTATACAAAAATTAGATTGCATCACGAAGCTGAAACTGATCCAACAGTGGATTACTATACCAAACGACAGAAACTATTACAACTTATATTATTTAAGGAAATTAAAATATTGTTCCAGTTTAAGTACATTTTTATTTATTTTCTGAATAAGTACACACGTACAACACCAAGTAGGCAGAATAATAACATTATGTCGCATCTGCACGCATTGATAGTAATCTATGAGACATTGACACCCCCCGCCTGCCCCGCTGTCATCAAGTGCGCGCACATTATTTTGTTTAAAATAGCTTCTCTAGTACGTCGTACATTATACCTCGATGAAGTAATTTTAATTATTTCTCATTCAATAAACACACATTTGCAGTATTTCTCATCATCAACAGAATAAACAATAGACGAACAATTATTTATCATTGAGTTTGTATAGAAATATCCAATTTATTGCAGTGTACGCGGTGGCGCGGCTAGGAAGCATGCTTTCTGGCCGCGCCACCGATTTTGTTAAATATCTCGTGAACCTTTATAGTACTTTTTTTTTAATATAATGAACAATAATGAACAAATTACGAACATTTATTCGCATTAACCCCGATTTAAAAATTCGATTGTGGCGCGGCTAGGAAGTATCACGCCCAAAAGCATAGTTAGAAACACGACGCTATTTTTGAAAGGTATTCAATTGTTTTAAAATTCGAATCCATCTCAAAAAATCGTTACACGTGTCACTCTGGATTAATCAAATAGATGGAATGGAACGACAAAAAAGAAAATATCGACCTCGCACACAAAGAGTTCGTAAGTTTTTTGTATTGCCATACAGATCAAACAAAAAACGGCTGTGGAATATGGAGTCATGCTTCAGTAACAACGTCTATCAACAATCAACTGCATGACTTTTTCTCAACTATAGTGGTCCAGGTTTCCAGTCTAACACCAAGTTCAACGTTACCTATGATTTTCCAAAGATCTTCAGCCGGTCCATTTTGGTTTGTTGACATAAGTTCTGTCAGTTTTTTTATTGGGTCTGTCACACTACTGGAACAACATAATGAATAGTGCCAACCACCAGAAAAGCGCGAACGAAGTCTCAGATAAACAATTTAACTGTATTGTATACCGCAACGAAATTAATCAGAAAATAATGGAGGAGTGGGAAAATCATTATTTCCAATTCCCTCCATATCAGCAGGAGACAGAACAAAACAAGGCTTATTGGCACAAAGGGACGTTTACAACTGAGATACAACAATTTCGTAGGAGACTGCAACCACCAACTGTAGCTGCATGGTCCAGTCCTTACATCACAGTACAGTACTTTCATCCCTCAAACATGGCAAAAGGGGTTAAATCTTTGCGTTATGCTCGTGAACGACTGCTGCATTTGGTGACTGGTCGTCTTGTTGACCAAGTATTGTTACTGTTACTATTTACAAAAAACCTAAGGAAACCATATTTGCTGATCAATGTAAAACGCTTGTTCAAAAAGCTTCCGCATTATTGTTTGCTCGTCCTAACACGGACTCATCATCATCATTCTCTTACCCTTATCCCAATTAATTTGTGGTCGGCGCAGCATGTCTTCTTCTTCCATGCTTCTCTATTGCTCGTCATCTCATCAGACACCTCCTTTGTTTCCATATATCATCCTTCACACAGTCCATCCATCGTTTCTTTGGCCTTCCTCTACTCTTATGCCCACGACTCGTTTTTATTAAAAATCTTTTTTTTGTACGTTTTTCTCACTTATATCGGAATTTAAGCTTCATGTATAAAATGTATGATTCAACATTACACGTTCCAATATTACTCGTGCGCGCGTTTTATTTAAGTTTCTCTTTTTTTCATACGATGGTCCTAGTTTTTCATTTGTGACTTTCCAGTTATATTGATACAGTATCTTTAATCCAACATCCAACATGTGAGCGCTTTGTACCGGGAAGTTTTATTTGCGTTTGAGCATCTTTTTATGTATTTATTTTTTATTATACGAGTCCTTTATCGTATATTGAAGTGGATTAAGAGAGAGAGAGAGGAAGAACAAGGAAACGATGGATTAATCGTGTTAGGAATGATATGAACTAAAAAGGCGTAGGTGATATGAATTTGATAAATAAACACATTCATAAGTCCCTCCTGTACTAGACGATAGACTGAGGTGCTACTGGAGCCAGTGCCCTCTCCCAGGAGGAGATAATTATTACAATATATTATGCAATAAGATTACCCGTAGAAGTTCCCGTTTTAATAGAATGTAGAATCCACTCAAGTTTCACGACAACCACTTCTGCATTCTTGTTAGCCTTTTCTTAGTTCGAAAATGCATGAATGCCGCTTATCCCTTAATACATTGAAAACCCATAGTTCTCTTAGTCTTTCTTACTGTCAATATCTAAAACATTAAACTGATATATTTTAGCGTCTAATTTTGTTAGATCACTGTTTTGTATCACGTTTGTTTTAATCGATCTTTGTTTCCACATTTAGAACCATTATTTATGCCTACACGTTGAGCGTCGTCGGCCGAAAATATTATTTGGGAACGATTTATTTTTGGCGTAGTCCCCAGACGAGGTGCTACAAACTCGACGAAACAACATAGAGGTATTAAGGTATGGTAATAAACAATTGTGATAAAAACAATACAAAACAAAACTCTTTTATTAGTCTTCTTTTAAGTCAAAACTATGGGTACCCCGCAGTTTCACCTTTCGTTTCATGGATTCAGGTACGTATTGTGTAATTATCGCTTGCTTCGGTGAAGAAAATCATTGTGAGGGAATTAGCATGCCTGAAAGATATTTCTTGACGGCATGTAAAGCTAAGTTAGAGGCCCATGGGCGGCCCTTAAAAACGCTGACACCAGATTACAAGAGAAAGAAAGAAGAGATACGCCATTTGTCGTCTGTTAAGGGTCGTACCCTGATGTGCAATAGCTTATAAGTTTCCTTGAGAATTAGGCTATAACTTTAAATTTATTTTTCAAAGCCAACTGTAAGTTTCAGAGATTAGTGCGTTCACATAAACAAACAAACTCTTCAGCTTTACTATAATGGGTGTGAAAGTATCCTTAAAGAACCCGAAAGGCACTTGTTCTCCCTGTCATTGCGATCATTTTGTTGTTCTAGATCATACGTGAGAACCTTCTAGTTACGGATATATTGTGCTTCAAAGATACAACGTTTGCACAGTCTAATTATACTCTTCCTTGAGGTGCTTATAAACGCGCTATACTTTCCCGGCAATGTGTGGCTGTACTATTGACAAGAAGGTATTGCTCGGCCATCTCGAAAATATTGCCAGCTACATACGAAAACGCTTGGCCATACCAAATACGTGTGGTTACATGGCCGGGCCATTACTGCAATGTTGCATAGTATGGCTAGCAATATTGCCTGCCATTGTATTGCAGTAAAATATTGTCTGCTTAGAAACACCTTTATAGTAAGTAGTTTTAGTCAAGTCGTAGAACATCAAAGTGAGTATAATTCTACCTGAACGGCGCCGCTCGTGTTTACAACGCTGTTAATTACTTAGACATTGTTCTTAGACGCCCCGACGCCATCTTGTAAACGGCTTATGAACAATAGGCTTTTAGTTGTAAGAGCTTATTTAGTTAGGTTACTGGGAAATCATGAATCTTTGACACTCGTTACGGGTAGTCAGTGGCCGGAAATCTGAAAACAAGTCTTACCAAGGAGTATTGGATCTTGAAAGAGATACCGCGGCCTCGACACTAAGGGCTAAGAAGGAACATGCGTGGTTTTTATACCTACCCTACCCTTATAATCCTACCCTCCAAAAAAAATAAAAACGGGGGCCTCAGTATTAACTGGGTTGTGGGGGTCACTTATACAGACGCTCCATGTAAAATAGTTCCAGTTGCATCCGGTTAGACTGGAAGCCGACCTCAACATAGTTGGGAAATGGCGAAGCAGATGATGATGAGTGGGAAATCTTGGAAAGTGATGTGACACACTTTTGAATAGTCGAATATTCACTAAGTTATTTTTTATTGACACCGAAAACAGAAGCTTCGATTCATTCCATAATAACATAACAACATTCTGTTATTCCCGGAGCGATATTTTGAATTGACCGTAGAAGGACACCTACATTTTACTTGTTATTTTGAATTAATATGTAATATGGGGGCAGATATATAATATGGAGAGGAGGGATATTCATTTGAAAATAGCTTTGTAGATATTAGCCCCACATTTTTTTTAAAACGTTGCCCCACACTAGGAATTTCTCCTGTATCGTGCGTTCACAAACGTAAACTCACATACACAAATATCCAGACCCGAAACAACTATCTGCAGACCATACAAATATTTGTTCCGTGCGGGGATCAAACCCGCGACACGCAGCGCAGCAGTCCAATGGCTTAGCCACTGCGCCAACCGTGCCGTCATACATTCTAATAATAATGGCGTAACATAATTTTCTATCAGAATGCGAACGGTATTAAAGGAAATCCATAAAATAAAGTTTCATGGGTATGAAAAATGCGTCTGCACATTCATAACGCTAATGATGATGTTTTATTAATATTTGTTATGCGTTACATGTTTTTTTTCATTTTGTATGCACGTGTTGTCCCTGCTACAAATCAATATTTTTTCCTTTCTTTATTATTGTCAAAATTAGTAAGTATTGGATTTTTTTTTTTTTTTTTTATAAAAAAAACGTTGCCCCACACTAGGAATTTCTCCTGTATAGTGGGTGCGTTCACAAACATATAAAGTCACATACACAAATACCCAGACACGAAACAACTATCTGCAGGCCATACAAATATTTGTTCCGTGCCGGGATCGAACCCGCGACACGCAGCGCAGCAGTCCTATCGCTTAGCCACTGCGCCAACCGTGCCGTCAAACCGGATTGTTAGTGTGTTAAACAATTGACCCACGGTAGCACACTGATATGTTTATAGGAAGTAAGGTAAAGAGATTAGGTTTCTTTTAGATTATTTTTCAAGAAAATCATCATCATCTGCCTAGCCTTTTCCCAACTATGCTGGGGTCGGCTTCCAGTCTAACCGGATGCAGCTGAATACCAGTATTTTACATGGAGCGACTGCCTATCTGACCTCCACAACCCAGTTAATCTAGGTAATGCGATACTCTTTGGTAAGACTGGATGTCAGAAATTCAGGCCACTGACTACCTGTAACGACTGCCAAAGATATATATATGACAGCCGGGACCAACAGCTTAAAGTGCTTTCTTATTTTTCAAGAAAATAAGAATTAAAAAACAAAGTCGCTTTTCTTTCGTTTTATTAATGTTATAATTCAAAGATGCAAAGCCAACCCTATTTCATTCTGTTTTTGTTTTTAAATGCAGAAGCTTCCACGTGTAAAGAAGTTCAAAAATTTCTAGAACAAGTTGTATAAGAATTCTTCAAAAGATTTTATTTGAAAAACAACGCAGGTATTTTTCTATGAAGGCAAACAACTCAATTTAATCCGTTTTTATGTTGTTGTTATCCGTTGTTGTTGTTTAAGTACTTAGTTATGTTTGAATTCTTCTTTGACACTTTTAGAGCTCCGAACAATGCTTTTATTATGTATCAAAGTGTTTTTTGTAAAGTTCTAGACAAACGAGTCAAAGTTTCAGGGATCATCGCTTAAAGAATCGCCTTCCCAAGTTTTCTGTAACCCTAGAACTCCTTTATTTTCTGTTGGATAAGTTATATCGGCTTGCAAATATGGTATCGTAAATATGGTAGTCGGTTGTGGTGGTTTGGGCATGTGATGCGGAGGAAAGAGGAAAATGTCGTGAGTAAAGTTTTGAGTATTAATTTGGATAGGTAAAAGAGTAGAGAAAAAGAGCAAAGAAACGATGAATGGTCTGTGTAAAGTCATCATCATCATCTTCCTGCCCTTGTTTCATTCTATTTGGGGTCGGCGCAACATTTTTTTCGACTGTGTAAAGCATGATATGTCAATAAAGGAGGTATCTGATGAGATGATGAAAATGATGATGAATTGGGATAATGGCAAGAGAATGATGGTGTTACTGATCGCTATTTAGGTCTTGGGTTAGTTTTCTAGGTCAGCCATAGTGTTATCGAGTTTTTCCATCAGAAATTTCTCAGTAGCAGCCGCGAAGTCTGGAATTTTGGTCGATTGATTATGGATGATGCAGGCTAACAGTGTCAGCCGTCGGGGCTGCGGGTTGTTTGAAAGAGATACCGCGGCCTCGTCACAAGACTAAGAAGGAACATGGGTGGTTTTCAGTAGAAGCCTGACACTCCCTTCCACTCTGCCCACAGTGGAAGGGGTTATTTGATGATTTCCTATCCCAAAAAAAAGGCTAACAGAGTCAGTATGAGTTTTCGGCTACTTATTGTGCTTGTAAAAAGATAACTGCTAATAATGAGCTCTGCCGTCTGCCTGGAGTGTTTTGATGCCATTATTGGCTTGCCCTCTATTTAACAAAAAACTTAACAAAAAAAACACTACTGGTGAAATGCGAGTGTACTAATAGGTACACCTCTTCCTAGCCTTTCGGGGATTACAGGCGTGATGTTATGTGTGTTGTGCTATTTTCGTCTATTTTCATAGATGTAGACCAAACACAAGTTGTTGAATTATGACTGGCAGTCGATTTGATAATCTGGCATTTGATCACTTTGATCAAACAGGCATTCGGCAATAGAGTGATTCGTGAATCATTATTATCTTCTAATTTAATAGCTCAATGGGTTAGTGGCTAAACTTGAATATCTGTCTATTAATGCTTATAGAGTCGAGGGCTCAAAATAGTGGTATGGGGATAAATAATTAAATAGCCACATCATCATCATCATTTCAGCCATATGATGTCCGCTGCTGGACATAGGCCTCCCCCAGAAAAGGGGGATTTGCCATAATCGCCACGCTTGGCAGGCGGGTTGACGATCGCAGTATAGTTATTACAAAGGCACAGAGAACGCTGGTAAGTCCCTTAGTCGCCTCTTACGACACGCACGGGAAGATATGGGATGGTGCTATTCTTTACGTCCGACACCATATGGAACAATAGCCACATATTATGGTTATAATGGCGAAGAAAACACACTTCAGACAGTATCAGTTGTGGATTGATTGATCGGACACTTCAGTTTTTATCAAAATCGAGGTGAATTTACTTAAAAATAGTTAAAACATTATGGCGAAGTTAAAAAAATTATTAAACCATAAAAAGTGGTAATAAAGATGATCATTAACACCGCACGCTTTAAGAAAACGTCATAATGTGTATATCAGAATCTAATACAGGCTTTTTGTTGCTTAAAAGGAGGCTCCAATCATCAACTTGTTGTCTTTTTTGTGATTTATGAATAAACAATTTTTTAATTTTAATTTTAATTTAATTTAATTTTAATTTAATAGACATAGAAAAAAAAAAAACAAAGAACCAGTACCCCCATTCTCCTGGCCTTATTCTAATTTATTTGGGGTTTCCGCAGCATGACTTCTTCTTCCATACTTCTCTATTACTTGTCAGATCAGTAATCACCTCCTTTCTAGCTTTATCATCCGTCACACATCCCATCCATCGTTTCTTTGGTGTTCCTCTACTCTAATAGCCATCTACATTCCATATTCAACATTTTCCTCATTCCTTCGCATCACATGTCCAAACCATAATAACCGATTCCCACACGACTTTTCAGTCACCGATGCTACTTTCAAACGTCCTTTTAGACTAATAATCCATTGTTTTCTGGCAACAACACCCATAGATAAATACCATACTAATAACATTTGTACTCATTCCTTTTTTATCCATTCACGTTCATGATTATTATATGGTTTTATATTACCGTTTTATTTAATGATCAGCCATATACATATAATACTACACAGTTTTTATGCTTCTCTTGGAAGCGTCCGAAAATACATAAAGTTGGCTTTCACGCGTCGCAATAATCGATAATTTTATCAGTAGATAACTTCGCTTGGCGATACGGGCGAAATTCATGCGTCCGTGTTACTACCCACTAAATAAATAATGAACTCGTCTACTTAATGAGGTTGGTTTGTATTTAGAACCTTCAACTATTTGCGGGCAAAACTTAATGTTTGACGGACCTAAATTGGTTCTTACTTGCATATCTCGTACTAGCTGTTGCCAGCGGCTTCGCCCGCTACAACCCGAAAATTATCCAATATAATATATTCATATAAAATCGGGATAAAAACTATCCTATACCTATGTTAATCTAGGTTATAAACTATCTGTATACAAAATTTTATCCTAATCCGTTTAGTAGTTTTTGCGTGAAAGAGTAACAAACATACACACTCACAAACTTTCGCCTTTATAATATTAGTGTGTTTTGAGATTTCGTGACTAAATAAAAACAGCTGTACGGGTCGATCTTTAGACCACCCATTACATACCGAGTTTCCTCCGTGCCATGGAAAGCATGTTAAACTTTTAGTTAGGTAGTTTATCATCCTCTTTCAGCCGTTGTCTCAATCTACTTGCGTTCGGTGCAACACGTTCTTCTTATATTCTCCATCAGAAGTCAAGGCATAAATTAAGTAAAAATTGATTGTGCCTAAATTGCTTAAATAACCTTACATAACCTATAATATTTCGAAGGAATCCTGACCACTACAATTGAGGGCAGGATTTCTTCAAAATATTATTAACTTAATATCAAAATTGTACAGAAATACCTTATTATGATAAGGCTGAAAAATTTTGAAGTACTTGTAACATAGGAATTCTCGGCATTTTAAATACGAACTAAATGTTAATCAGAACGAACAACTCTTTGAACTTCGAACAATGCATTCCGACATAATTTGACTAATTAATGTTTAGAATAGTTTGAAACAATTTTTAAAAATTAATTAGGTTTTATGCCTGGTCGGGGAACGACGGATGCCATTTTCGCTATCCGCCAGTTGTGCGAGAAATACAAAAGTGCTCATAAAAACTTGCACATGGTGTTCGTCGACCTCGAAAAGGCATACGACCGAGTACCCCGTGAGGTTCTGTGGTGGGCCCTTAAGGAGAAAGGTGTGCCTGGGAAGTATGTCCAGTTGATCCGTGCGATGTACAGTCGATGCAGTACGCAAGTACGGTTTACGTCTACAGCGGGCACTACCTGCACCTTCAATGTGGCTCTCGGCTTGCACCAAGGGTCGGCCCTCAGCCCTTACCTCTTCTTGATAATAATTGACGCTCTCGAGTCAGATATCCAGGAAGAGGCACCCTGGTGTATGCTGTTTGCCGATGACTTTGTGCTGGTTGCCGAGAGTGGCCCAGAGGTCCAGAGCAGATTGGAGGTGTGGTGGCAAAGACTGGAGAATGTTGACCTGAAATTGAGCAGAACCAAAACAGAATACTTGTTTTGCGATTTCGGCGGTCTCTCCAGTCCTGTGCCTATAACTCTTGCCGGAACTCCCTTACCGATCTGCTCCAACTTCCGGTACCTCGGGTCGCTTGTCCAAGGGGATGGTGAAGTAGACTGGGACGTAACGCAACGGTTCAACTCAGGATGGATGAAATGGCGACAGGTCACTGGAACAACTTGCGACCCACGGATGCCCCTCAAGTTAAAGGGGAAAATATACAAGTCCGTGATTAGACCTGTCGTACTGTATGGATCAGAGTGCTGGGCTTTGAAAAAGATGGATGAAAAACGATTGCATGTAGCGGAGATGAGAATGTTGAGATGGATGTGCGGAGTGACAAGAATGGATAAAGTAAGGAATGAGTATATTAGAGGAAGTTTGAAAGTGGCACCTGTTACAGAAAAATTGAAAAGAAGTCGTTTATCTTGGTATGGTCATGTAATGAGGAGGGATGAAACGCATGTGACAAAAAAAAGTGATGGATATAAATATTGATGGAGAGGGAGAGGAAGGCCAAAGAAAAGATGGATGGTTTGTGTGAGGAATGATATGAATGAGAAAGGAATAAATGCCACCTTGACGTGTAACAGGGAAGAATGGAAGAAGAAAACGTGTTGCGCCGACCCCAAATAGAATGGGATAAGGGCAGGAAGATGATGATGAGTTTGAAACAATTTTTGTAAACAGCAAGTAAATGGTTTAGTTATTAAAAGTCCTTCATCATCAGCCTATAATGTTCCCACTGCAGGGACTCAGGCCTCCTCTCTAGGAGTGGGATGGGCTATAATCCACCACGCGGGCTCAGTGCGGGTTGGTAGTCACATGTCACATGTTGTTGATGATGTTTTCCTTCAACATTTTGAGAGCAGTGGTAATGAAATATATTACACAAAGTCACGACTTACTGTTCGTAAGTCGGGGCCGCAACCACTGGGCCACCACTGCTCTTAGATTAGAAGTCCTTAATCGTGTAAAAATATTATATTCAAGGTGTTTCATATATTTCAAAACGACCCAAATGGATGAGCGAGCTGGTTTTTTGAGGGAAGACCAATCGGAAATTCTCATTTTCCCCCATTTGGGGATAGACACTTAGCTGATAAAAGTATTTTATGAGCAGAAAAAACTTTTAATTCATGCGTTTATAAGTTTTTGGGGATAAATAACATGAAGATTTCCATTCGGGGTTAGCCACTCGGGGCCAGTTGGGAATACTGGCTCGCGTTTACAATGTTGGTCGCACGAATATTCATTTAGATGGTCAGTATCACATCGTATGACTACACCAGTTTCCTCTAAACTTCATGTCTTGCATCAATCAAATAAGACGTTAATCAACAATGCCTTGTTTAATGAAGTAAAAAGACACTTTGCTAGACAGTCGCTTACTAACTGCGGTACTCAGAGATATTTAATGATTACTTAAGCCGTCACTTAGTAAAGGTTTGACATACTTTTGTATGACAAAATTGTCAAAACCTTTACTAAGTGATGGCCTAAGTAATCATTAAAGCTCTCTGACTGGGGTACTCAGAGATATTTAATGATTACTTAAGTCGTCACTTAGTAAAGATTTGACATACTTCTGTATGATAAAACTGTCAAAACAATTTACTAAGTGATGGCCTAAGTAATCATTAAAGCTCTCTGAGTGCAGCAGTGAGTGCGGCAGTAACTGCGGTACTCAGAGATATTTAATGATTACTTAAGCCGTCACTTAGTAAAGATTTGACATACTTTTGTATGACAAAACTGTCAAAACCTTCACTAAGTTATGGCCTAAGTAATCATTAAAGCTCTCTGAGTGCGGCAGTAAGACTATTACCGTAATTAATTCATCTACTAATAGTTTTATCTTGTTACTATCGTTTACTGGAACATAGAGAAACTAAACACTAACGTTAATACGGGCTTGTGTTTCCTGTTTAGTTTGTATTCCGCTGTCAGAGTGTATACAGTACCCGGCGATAAATATTGCACATCGACCTTTGGAAAGAGACAATCGGCTAATTTGGGCTTCGTAGAGCGTTGTCTCTGTCGCACGAAATACAAACAGTCCGGTATCTATTAGGAGCTGTTAAAACAACTATGATTTGCTTCTTTTGATAATTCTTTGTATAAAATACACCTCTTTAAAAAATTTTAATAAAAAAAAAATAAAAAAAAAAAATAATAAAATAATATTTGTAATTTTAATAATATTGCATACAAAACATAGTACCATGTCTATTGTCCCCGAAGAGTGAGGTAGTAAAAGTGTGCCCAATAGTACACACATTTTACCAGTTATGGTGAGTCCCACGTAATAGACCACCATCATGATCTTGCCTATCCTTTTAAAAAGTATTTGGGGCCGGCCAGTCTTACCAGATGGTGTTACCAATAAAGAATTTGAGTTTGAGTTAAATACCAGTGTATGGATAATAATAAATATGGGAAGACTTCCTGAGGAACGACGATCCAGAATAAATGCAGACCCAGAATATTCAATAATCACATAATATCCTATTGAAAAGTATAATTAATTGAAACTCGACCCTTTTCGTCCGTCTGCAAACATGGCTTAGTGATTAACCAATATAAGGCGCGCTACACGTTTGTTCGATTTGGGATTTTGGTAGTTTTTTTTGTTGAACAGTAAATTATGACAATGATGAAGAGAACACATGATATTCGGTTTCGTTAAGGGTGTTTTTACACCCTTTATACCCTGTTATGTATGGACAAAACAGGTAAAAAGAACCCTTTTTGTTTTTTTTTCTTAAATATTTATTCAGAATTCTAGAAACTTATAGGTGCTTGTCCTTCCCGTCATTGCGGTATTTTTTAGTCTAGATAATACCCTGGGAACCTTCTTGTTATAGAGATATTCAAGGTCAAAGTACCAATTTATGAACAGTTTTTAAATATTATAACTTGAAATAGCTCAATGTCCACTGCATCTATCAGCACAAGTCTTACCAAGAGGGATTGTATTTTGTTTTGTGGTGGTCAGATAGGCAGTCGCTCCAAGTTAAATTCTGGTATTCATCTGCATCCGATATGACTGGAAATCGGCCCAAACATAGTTGGGAAAAGGTCAGGCAATCTCAATGTTGTGGAATATCTATCTGTATTCGAGTTTTCAACCGTAAAACATGTCGACTCGAGTAAGACGTGGGTGGACCTCCACTTAGCTACCTGTAACATTGTATCTTATTTGGTTTCCAAGAACCCGTCGGTACAATATATTGAATATGTCCATTACGTAATGAATAGCTCATTTCATATTATTATAATAATAACATAACGAATATTAGTATCCTGTCCAGCGTAGGTAGAAAACTTTCCGATCTTAATATTATTGTAAGAATACGGGGAGTATCAATAAGATAAGCAGTAGGTACTGTAGAGATTAACCTTTGTGTTCTTGAAGGAATTGACTCTGGCACGTTAGAAAAAGGAAATATACAATAAGATTGAAATTAGAATAAGAAATGTTAGAGAGACAGACAGACAATACAAACATCTTACATTGAACATTTCAGAAAGCCTTGCGTTTAAAATAAATTATCACCAACACAATATTGAGAAAAAAAGTCACCAATACAAAATTGAAAAACAAAATAACATCAACACAAAATTGAACAAAAAAAATTCAGCTTTAAAATAATCCCCACAAGCGCTCTACGCATCCTTTCATACTCAACCGCGTACCTATTTTCATCTTTACTTACGGCTAGACCGACCGTACATCCCCTGGGAACCATGACAACGATCAAGGTAGACCGTCTGGAGGATTGGCGTAGTTCCTGTTTGCTCACAGGACGACCCACGTTCCTCTTGGGGGTCATGAAAGCTATTAAGGAAGCAGGCACACGTATAATTCTGGGGTTTTGTGTTGTAATAGGTTTGTGAAAGTGATTTTGTGAGATGAAAACTGACCATGTTTGGCGGTCTTTGTTATTGTGGCTTTGAAAATTGTTTGGAAACGCTCTACAATGAAAAAATAATTGTAATAACGATAATGTAATGTTAGCGGTGGCTCATTGGTGGCGGCCCCGACTTATGAACCGTAAGTAGTGGAATCGAACCGAGGCAGACGCATTAATTTGTGTAATTTATTTCATCACCACTGCTCTCAAAACGGTGAAGGAAAACATCTTAGAACCAAAAAACTCGAAGACGTGTGACATCTACCAACCGTCACTGGCCCCGCGTAGTGGATTATAGCCCATCCCTCTCCTAGAGAGGAGGCTTGAATTGGGAACATTATAGGCTAATGATGATGGTGATGAATGTTACCAGTGATAGCCTAATGGTGTAACCGTCGGACTACCAAGTCTTAGGTCTGGAGTTCGAACCTTAGACTTTTAATTTTTCAGATTTATGTGCGTATTGAATATTTATCACTTTTGCTTTTCGGTGAAAGAAAACATCGTGAGGTATCCTGTCTTCCAGCATGTCTGAGAGATCAGGGTGGCATCAGTATTTACTCCACAATCCATATGATCGCACAATTCATAAATTGGGCATAAGGGATGTTTTGTTACAAGCAACAATTTTTTATTTTATTTAGGACCGGTTATTCAATCGCCAGTTAACTTTTATCTGACGAATAAGTTTGTAATTTTGACAGTTTTTTGTATAGACAATCTGTCAAAACATCACATTTATTCATCAGGTAAAAGTTAACTGGCGATTGAAAAATCGTCCCTTAATTGTGTTGTTACATGCAACACAAGATTCCTTTTTTTTGTCGGGTGGAAAATAATCAAATAACCCCTCCCGCTCTTGGGCAGAGCGAAAGGGAGTGTCAGACTTCTACTGACTAAAAACCACCCATGTTCCTTCTTAGCCCTTCATGTCGAGGCCGCGGTATCTCTTGCGAACAACCCGCAGCCCAACAAAATATCCCTTATGCCTGATTCCTGCTGATACTGGCTTTCGACTTATGTAATACTTTCAAACCTTAAGGTAGAGTAGAAGAGTGATTTGAACCTAATATCAAATTCCTTTGAGCAATAAAATATGAATCAAATGCCACCCACGGATAAATTGACAAGTAAATCATGCTCGCACCTAATATAAAAGTTTGGCACTTGGCGACAGCTCGGGAGGCGGGAAACGAAAACGACGCGAATTATGTCAATTTGTGGTATTAACCGATTCTTATGAATTACTGAATGAAGTAAACTTGAGGCTATTTTATCTCTTGTCGGGGCTGCGGGTTGTTCGCAAGAGATACCGCAGCCTCGACATGAAGGGCTAAGAAGGAACATGAGTGGTTTTTAGTCAGTAGAAGTCTGACACTCCATTTTGCTCTGCCCAAAAGCGGGAGGGGTTATTCGATGATTTTCTACCCGCCAAAAAAAAAGGCTACTTTTCCTTTTTCTTTTGCCATTATTATGAAACTTCCTTGTAGGTCTTTTTTTCAGATTTTTTAATCTTCAATTTATACAGGGTGTAAATCAACCCATCACACAGCCGTCAACCAAGCATTCTGTACATCAAACTAAGTACCCCTACGCAAAACAATTTTGCTGGAAAACGACTTTTTTTTTTCGGGTCAAAAATCACATTTTACGCTAAAACTCAATGTAGCACTGTTAAAACATTTTGCTAGTGGATGCTTTGAATAGTAAACGGGTCATGGAGGTAATTTAAGTAAAGTTATAACCTGAAAAACTAGTATTTACAAAAACAGCTGTGAAAAATTTTGAACTTTGACCCCCAGTATCTCCGTAACTCGGAGGTTCCCAGGTATGGTCTAGAACAAAAAAATGATCGCAGTGGTGGGGAGAACAAGTGCCTTTCGTTTGCGTTAAGGGTACTTTTACACCCTATGTAACACACACATAAACTAACGCCTTTTTCCATTGGGGTAGGCAGAAACAACAGAACGCCAACTGCTACGATCCTTGCATACTCCTTTTGCCTCGTCCACGTGTACAATAGTAGTAATACATCGTACACGCGCGCCTATCCTTTTCTGAAGAACCTCACCAATAAGGACTTTGTAAATCTTTGTAGAACGTTCCCTCCCCTCGGTGCCACTCACATCTGTCTTGTAAATACCTTTTCTTACTCGTCATTCACTCATTCTTCCTACATGACCAAACCATCTAAGCATAGGTACTATTTTCGATTTTATCAATACATCTTCTTTTAAATTCATTTATGTTTTTATACAAGCTGGTGCCGACAATACGACAATAAATGAAACCACTGGTAGTGCTAGTCCATAGGAAAATTATTAAACTATCAAAAAAGGTTTAACACCAAAATTAAAAAATTAAAAAAAAAAAACAATAAAACTAAGTAGCATAAAACTGTTAACGAAATACACACATCAACACTGTCTAGGGATATTTTGGATTTACTCAATTTACTCAAAATGTATTAAAAATAGCATACAACATGTATATATTTTTATAAAGCCCATTTATCAGACTACACTCCAGAATATAAGAAAATAATGTTTTTTTGCGTAAACAAATTTTTATTCAGATAAAGAAAAAACATGAAATAATGGTAAAACTAACAACGAATGTGTTTCTCAAGAAAAATTTACAAATAAGGAAAAAATTATTTGTTTTTAACAGTTCTCTGAAAAATCAGTAGTCAGTAAAACCACCCATGACGTTAATAACGGTCCTGCAACGGTTTTTCATGCTTTGGATTAAGTTATCCAAGTCTTGCTGCGGTATATTGTCCCAGGTCCGGCTAAGATGCAAAAAAAGTTGCTCTTCCGTCGCAACGTTTGCAGGGAAATTCCTCAAAGCCTTTCTTTGGAGCGTGTCCCACGCGTGTTCTATGGGGTTTAGGTCAGGCGATTGAGCGGGCCAGCCTAAGACCGATACGTCGTGCTCCTGCAACCAGCTCGTCACCACTCTCGCTGTGTGCGGACGGGCGTTATCGTGCATGAGCGTGAATTCTTGGCCCATTTGTAGTCGATGGGGGTAGATTATTGGTACTAGCACCTCGTTACGGTATTTTTCAGCCGTCATGGTGTTTCTGATCCAAACGAGGTCTGTTCTTCCACCAACACGAATTCCCGCCCAAACCATAATTGTCCCGCCGTGGTATGAATGGACTTCCTGAGGATGTTGCAGACGGCTCTCACGACCAGGAACTCGCCAAACACGCACTCTACGTGTATCGGGATGGAAACCGAACCGGGACTCATCGGTAAACAGCACTACAGACCACTGGTTTTCTTCCCAGAGCAAATGTTCACGAGCCCACTTTAGTCGTCGTCCACGATTTCCTCGGCGTAGTGCTGGAGTACGAAGCGGTCTGCGAGCATGAAAGTTAGCTTCATGCAGCCTTCTCCTCACAGTTTGGTCACTCACAAGCAACTGGTGCTCTGACTGGAGCCTCTGAACCAACTGCATGGCCGTAACATTTGGTTGTCTTCTCGCGGCAACTTGCAAAAATCGGTCTTGTCGTTGAGTGGTTATGCGCTTCCCGCCTGGGTGTCTTTCAGCCACTTCACCAGTAGCACGATAACGTGACCATAACCTTGATATCACGTTTTGTCTTGTTCCAAACTCCTCAGCAATACTCCGTTGAGTAGCCCCCAGCTTGGAGCATGCCTACTGCCCTTAACATTTCTTCTCTAGTTAAATGGCGCCGCTGCATGATGCACACAATAACATTAATTCGGAATTAACCGATAACTTGTTATAAAACTTAAATTGGACACAAAATATAGCCACGAACTACTGTAGGTAAATGAAACCTTCGGACTTCGCTACCATTATGCCGCGTAAATCTTTTGTTTTTAATGTATTTTTTCAAATTCAAATTTAGAATCGTTCAAAAAGGCTTACAAAATAAACTTTCTTCAAAAGAATTTAAAAGTGGCCTGTATTTTTTGAGTTTAAGAACTTTATACAAAATATCCCTAGACGGTGTTGATGTGTGTACATAACAATTTACAAACAAATATTGGATTACTAACCTTAGGAATAATTTGCACCGATTAACGAGTGGAAATAAAATGAAACAAAAGAATTTGTCAAAGACATTTAGGTATGTTGTTGTCGTATCGTCGGCACCACGAAGGTGTTAGGATTTATTTGATAGTTTAAAAATGTTCCTATGAACTAGAACTAAGTGGTTTCATTTATTGTCGTACCGTCGGAACCAACCTGTATACAATGGGCCTACTGACCTGAAGTTCACGATGGAACAAGCTAACCCAAAAGAAACCTATTATAACTCGGGACTTAACTAGAATCATTTTATGAACTCGGGAACACCAACGCAGACGATGTCTGAAAGTCTTTGTTATGTCTAGACATTAACTAAGCAAGTGACATTGTACGAGTAACAGCGGTAATGCTGATGGCAAAGTAAAATAACACTCTTTTTTTTGGGGCAGTCGGGTAAAAAAACAGTAGTTACCAAAAAACTAACATTCATGTAATGGCGAGAATGTGAATTAAACTTGTAAGTAAAAATTAAAACTTATAATTGTTTAAAGTCGGTACAAATATAAAAAGATTTTCTATCATTATAAATCAAAAAATCAATGTTCCGGGAAATACACAAGTTTTGTAAATTACATTGAATAAATATTAATCTAAACCAAAATTAGTCTCTTAACAGACATACTTAGGATAAAAGGGTGCAAATCAGTCGGCCTTTACATTACCCCTCGGTTAGACAACCAGGGTTGGTCGTAGGCGTTATTAGACTAAGGTGGAATACATTAATGGATCTCGCCCTGCCTTAGACTAATTTTGAGACTAAGTGACTAATACTAGCTTTTATCGGAGGGACTGTGAGACTAGCGAACGTATCTATAGTCAAGTTGAAGTAGGGTATTTCACCAAAAAAATCTAATTAGTCCGTCAGATAGATTTCCAAAAAATTAAGGACACATATTTTTTTTTTATTTCACGTAAACAAAAGATAAAGACGATACAGTGCTTCGAAAAGTCGTGTCATGTGACGTCACAAGGTTAGTACTATTTTACCTACAAAGTAACGTCACAAGCCCGCACTCTTGATCTTTGACACGTTTAATTTTCGTAAATTTTTATTAATATGATAAAACAAAAAACACGTCCAATATTTTTCGATAATCTAACAGACGTAATAATTAATTTTTTTTGGTGAAATACCTTATTACTGGTGTTTAAGTTGTTACTTATGCAACTATGTTTATGCAATAGATAACAAATTGAACGAAGTAAGAACCGTCAAAGAAAGCAAAGCTAATACGTGCAACTGCTGGGCAAAAGGTCCTGGGTTCGATTCCCGGGTCGGGCAAGTGTTTATAATTTTTTTCCATTCAGAATTTCTCAACATTCACGGAATTTAATTTCGCAATAGGTTTACCCCCTATTTCACGGGACTCAAACCATAACTGGAGAAATGTGTGAGTACTTGTTAGGAACAGCTCTGCCTAACTCTGCAGGGATTACAAGGCGTGATGTTATGTCACGTTGTTTAGAAATAAGCTTCACCTTTGGCTGGCCATAGTCAAGAGGTTAAGAGTAGGCCCATTTAATATTACAAACCTATTTTACTGCTCCTTTCTACTTTTCTTTAATTACTGTTTACATAAATAAATAACCAAAAAGAAACTTGATAATGGTTTAATAATTTAAAAAAATAATACAGGGTGTTGTACATTTTACATTTTTGCACACATACTTTAGTCACACGAACGAACCGAAACTCAGCTTACACCAAAAACGTCTGTGAAAATTGCTAACATAATTTTCCCCTTGACTGTATTATCGTCATAAAAAGTTTACACCCTAATGGCTTTTATGAGATACAAGTAGGGGCTACAGAGCGGTGTGGAAGGGAGGGAGGGGGGTTGAAGTAAGAGGAAGAAACAAGCGAGGTTGAATGAGATCGTTGAAAAATGTTCCCCCCTTGTTAGTGTAGCAGTTGATTCAAGTTTACCGTTTTGGTTATGTTGGTATACAAACAAAATAAAGTTTGAAAGATAGGAAAGATGGATGTGGGTGTTCTTTTGGGTACACCTCTGCCTAATTTTTGTTTATACAGCTTCAATCATGACTCTTTATAAGTCGCTCGCACAAAAAACTAAAAATATCTTAAAACTTAACTTTTTTTGTGAATCATGTCACCTCATTGCGTGATACCTCCTCTATGCTGTGGCATATTGCGTAGCAAACAAACTTTTTTAATGGTACACATAAAACAACCATTTCCCATTAAAAAAAAGTTTGTTTTCGAACGATTCGTGATCTACATATTTTTCGTTTTCGAAAGTTTCTCGATAGTCAATTAGTGATGTAGTTAGGTATGCAGATTTGATCGATAGTAATCGATAAATGAAAATACTTGTAATATTTATTCTCTGCATATTTCCCTATGGGTTTTTTTATTAATTTTAAATTCCAATATATACATAGATATTTCACATCTATGTATATATGTGGTGTCCCGTGACGGCCAATTTTTTAAATCTTTGGCCATCTTCAAGTCATGTTAAACCTTACCTATATATTATAACCTTACCTAATAACATTCTTGTCAAACATATAAAATTGCACGACGCCCAGTTCGGTTTCAGAGCTG
Organism: Diarsia brunnea; assembly: GCA_949774965.1. Taxonomy (NCBI): domain Eukaryota; kingdom Metazoa; phylum Arthropoda; class Insecta; order Lepidoptera; family Noctuidae; genus Diarsia; species Diarsia brunnea. The sequence continues at coordinate 13,115,643 of OX459007.1, read as the reverse complement.
GGCTTTCCACTGAAAGTGCCATATTATGTCTTAAGCAGGCTGTACAGTACTATACGGACAGGGAAACACCAATATACGCGTGTTTCTTGGACTTGTCAAAAGCTTTTGACACAGTCCTTTATGATAAGCTTTGGGACAAACTGGGCAAGGCGGGGGTACCGAGTGAAGTCATTTCACTGTTGCAAGACTGGTACCACCGTCAGCGGAACCAGGTGAGATGGGCTGGTGCCTTGTCCGAGCCTTATGGCATGGAATGCGGCGTGAGGCAGGGGGGGCTGACCTCTCCTTTGTTATTCAACCTGTACGTAAATGACCTTATCGGTGAGCTTAGCAGCACTCATACCGGTTGTCATATCGATAGCGTATGTGTCAATAACATTAGCTACGCGGACGATATGGTGCTGCTGGGACCATCGGTTGGTGCTATTCGAAGGTTGTTAGCAGTTTGTGAAAGTTATGCGGTGGAACATGGACTGACCTATAATATAGCTAAAAGCAAAGTTCTGCTTTTCAAGGGGAAATTTAGTGTATCTGTGCCGGTTTGTGTTCCTCCAATTAAATTGTATGGTGAGGAACTGCAGAGAGTGACCAGTTTTAAGTACCTGGGGCACATTGTGACGGAGAATTTGTCCGATGATGAGGATTTGGAGCGCGAGCGCAGAGCATTGGCGGTCCGAGGGAACATGGTTGCCCGTAGATTCGCTCGCTGTTCTGTTCCAGTTAAAATCACCTTGTTTAAGGCATATTGTCAATCTTTTTACGCGAGCAGTCTTTGGGTAAATCATACCCGTCGGGCTGCCAGTGTTCTGCGCGTTCAATATAACAACATCTTTAGGATGCTGATGCGGCTGCCTCCCTATTGCAGTGCGTCGCTTATGTTTGCTGAAGCTCGAACGGGTGGCTATCCAGCTATAGTTCGAAAAAGGGTTGCTTCGTTATTACGACGAGTGAGAGACAGCAGCAATGGCATCCTCAGGATGATTGCTTCTCGCACTGACTGTCCGATCCAATATAAATGGATGTGTGTATGTACCGGACAATTCTGACATGTTTTTGCTTGATTTGTAATGTGTTTTATGTGTACAATTTTCTAATTTAATTGACTATTTGACATTGTAATGATAAATATTGACAAATTATTCTATTTTACAATTTATAATTGTTACCTATCTATCTTTATTTCTATTGTGTGGTGTATTATTTTGTGAATGTTGTATGTTATTAATTGAATTATTTTATTTTGTTTAATTTTTGTATCTGTTGGCTGACTATTCTGTTCTCTTTTTGTTACTCTTTGCGTTATGGATTGCTTTATCTGAAATAAACGTATTATTATTATTATAAACCTAATCATGTTTCAACATCACTGACCAAGTGACATTTCAAACTTCTAATAGTTCGTCTCGTAAATCAAACTTCACCATTTCAAGTGACTTCAGAAAATAAAACTTTAAATCAAAGTACTAGGAATAAAGTTTTTAAGAAGATCTTTCTGACCTTTCTTTTCTTTTAAAATATATAACGTGCATAGCAACAGCTAGTGGTTGCAAAAAATTAGAGAAAACAACACAATGGAACAACAATGGATGAGTTTTGAACTCAACTTTTGAAGATTTCAAAGAAATGGGAGTGGAAAAGCTAGTAACATATAATTAGAACATCATTGTTTTAAAATGATGTAAACTCTTAAGCTACTTCATCATTCGTCGGCAATTCCAATTTGTTTGGGGTCAGCGCAGCACGTTTTTTAACACATTTTGGTAAAAGTGTTGTTCCGCTAAATATCCGAAACGGCTGGACCGATTTGATTTGACTTCGACTGACAGATAGCTAATATTATAAGGCGTAACTTAGGCAAAAGTTAATTTTAGAACAAAACAATTAGGGTTCCATACAAAAAAACTGGCCAAGTGCAAGTCGGACTTGCACACGAAGAGTTCCGTACCATGACTTCTTATAGGTTTTCCTGTAAACACATAATACATAATTTCTGTATTTTTTTCAGAATTTTAGGCTCAGAAGTTTCGGAGATAAGGTGGGGGGGTCGGACAGACAGACAGACACACCGAGTGATCCTCTAAAAGTTTCGTTTTTATGTTTCCTTTTGAGATTCGAATCAAATAGAGATGTAGGTCCCCAATAATGTTTATAATAATAACAATTTCACGAGAAGGAAGGTCACGGAGAACAGCTACTAATATTCTAAAAACAACGTACCTCTCTGAGATTATTAAAAAAATAAATCATCCAAATAGGTAGTAGGTATAAAAATCTATTCTCAGAAAACAAGGTCCATATTTGTCCAATAAATTCCTTTCACCTCGATTTACGTATAATAGTTTTGGGGTCACAATAAATCGAATCTGTCACTTGAAACGATCGACATAAACTCGAGAACAGTTTCGCCGCCATTTTTCTAGTATTTATTCAAATGGAAACATAATTTCAGACAAAGAAATGTAACAAATCGTTGTCGTGGCCAGAAATTGAGAATGCGGTAGCCGAGTTAGTGTAAGTGTGGGTTCTTATATTTTAGGATCCATCTATAAAGGAAATTATATGTATTTATACAGTTTTTTTTTTACTTTATATATATGTATTAGTATGTACCATTTATGTAGGTATATTAATTTATGTTAACAAAATAGTATTCTCCTAATTTATTTATTTTTGTACTCTACCACAGTGCTGTCCTATTTGACCCTAAGGTTGACTGGTAGAGAATGCTTTGTGGCATTAAGTCCGCCTATGTACCAAGTTTATGCGTAAAGTGTAAATAAATAAATTGGAATACCTTTTTTTTTGTGGGGTTGGAAATCATCAAATAAATCCCTACCGCTCTGGGCAGAGCGGAAGGGAGTGTCAGACTTCTGCTGACTAAAACCACCCATGTTCCTTCTTAGCCCTTTATGTCGAAGCTGCGGTATCTTTTGCGAACAACCCGCAGCCCCGATGGGAAATTGGAATACCTTCAGGTCCATGCTTGTCCCAAGTTCTTTACTACTATAAAGAATAAGCATAATCAATCAAAAATGTTCCCACAAAGTATTCATGAATTTAAAACATCATCTTCAAATTTGACAGATACAGGTTGTTTTATATACGTTGAACTTGTGTAGAGATTTTGTGGTGTTAGTGAGCCTAGACTATCCATAACCTAATAATATTCATCAAACTGAGCTAGAATGTAAGACTGATTACTTATTTCTCGTAGACCTTGACAAAAGACTAACATTATTAAAAACTATAAGGCCGCAGATGAAGCGCGTACGCGTTTCAAACGACATTTTAACGCAACCTTGTAACCTAAGCTTACGAGATCCTGAAACGCGCGTCTACTGTGTATATACGCGCAGATACAGCGACCCCAAGCCGACCCTTTGCACGTGCTTCACAACGAGTTTCAAACGCGCTCCACACGCGCGTTCTATCGCGGTTTATAACGCAAAAATCGGCATCTACGGGGCAGACGACGCGCGTTCCTGAAATGCGCGTCGTCAGCGCGTTTAAAATACGCAGTGTGCTAGGAGCCTAACTAGAAACAGAACGGAACAACCATTGATTTACATAATAATTCTCATAGAAAACAATATTTGCTATCCTACTTCTTACTATAATATTACATACCTATGCGAAAGTTTGTGAGGATGTATGTATGTTTGTTACCTTCTCTTTCACGCAAAAACTACAGAACATATTTGCATGGAGTTTAGCAAACGGAGAGTTTATAACTTGGATTAAAACATGATACTTGTTATCCTGATCTCGTTGGGCAAATATCGAATAAAACCGCGGGCATAAGCTAGTATCGCAATAAATAATAAAAGCAAACAATACAATTATTACCTACTAACTCCGAATATGACATAAGAAGAAAAATAAACGCCAGAAAAATCACTTCTACAAATATGAAGTTACACAATGAAAGCATTTCTTCCACAAACTTGGCTGTACAAACAAAATTAATTTCATAGCATTTAAGGAAGGAAAGTAAAGGCCTTCTCTAAACAGAAAGAGAAATGTCTAATTGAGCAAATGTTAGCATTCCTTGTTGAGATTTCAGCGAATGACGTCACACTTTTTTATTTTTCTTTTCGTTGTTCCATAAGTCGTGGATGTTGCCAGTTTACAAGAGCGAGGCTGAAGATTCTGTTTACAAACTTTAGAGCAAGACGGTTAAGGTGAATGCTCCAACTAACCCGCGAAATTCATTTTTTTTTACTTTTTTTGCAATTTGCAGGTCAGTGTTAGTTTGTATGTTGATTAGAATATTAATTGCGGCTGTAAGAGGTGTGTAGTTACAGAAATATAATCATCAAAATCATCAATACAAGCCTTCAAGTTCATAAAGGTGCAGGAACTTGAAAAAGTCATTTTTGCACCTTTATGAACTGATCCTTTATTTACTGACCTGCAAATTGCAAAAAACGTAAGAAAATTTGAATTTCGCGGGGTGGTTGGAGCATTCACCTTAAGTTAAGAAATGAAATAATATTGTGATGAATTTAAGACTTTTATATAAATTACTGTTTTTTTAAGAAAAGTTCAACCTATAATCATCATCATCATCAGCCTGTAATGTTTCCACTGCTGGGATGCAGGCCTCCTGTCTATGAGAAGGAATGGACTATAAATAATAATAATACATCACACGGGCCCAGTGCGGGTTGGTAGATCATGTCTTCGAATTGTTGGTTCTAGGACATGCCGGTTTCCTCACGATGTTGTTTCCCTTCACCGTTTTGAGAGCAGTGGTGATGGAATAATTATTGATACTGATGCTGTTAGCCTGCATCATTCCACTGCTGGCAAAGGCCTCTCCCTATGACTTCCAGTTGTTCACGATATTAATAGTTATAATAATAATTGATATAAATAATTAGTATTGAAATAAATGTCACCGTGTTTTAGTCCACATACCACCTGGAGGATATTATCAGCTTGAGGCCCTTTTGGTATTATCAGCTTGTTTCTTTTGTAAAAAAATAAGATGTTTTTGTGAATAATGCCAAATAAATAAGTACAATTTTCTTTCTTTCATATTACCCATTCTTGTTAACACAAAACGGAAAAAACTAATAAGTTTTACCCGATATTCATCAATTTCATCTACAAGAAAGTTATCCCACAGATCATTAATCACGAATCACAATGCTATATTAGCACATCAAAGACTCAATACTATTGCTCTACTGACAGACTGTAGAATTCCAAGGTCGTATAACAATACCTTACCTACCACAGCGTCGACCATAGACTCGCAAAACAAGAGAAGCCAACTTCAACTCGATCTTGAACTGTCAGAAGTTCATGAACGAACCCTTGAACTACTGAATGATGAATGAATGATCTCAATGCGATCGCCGACCTACCTATGAAGACTATGAACCTAGTTCTAACAATAGCTTTGTTTTGATTGCGGTAGATGAATTGGTGGAACGTTATTAGCTGCGGCCGCAGTATGCGAAATTGATGGATGAAAACGAATGGTGGTGAAGATTAGTGTCCCAATTTAAGTTTGCTGACGTTACCAGCATTAGTAAAAAACATTTTTAGGGTTCCGTACCTCAAAGGGATAAAACGGAACCTTTATAGGATCACTCGTGCGTCTGTGTGTCCCTTATCTCCGAAACTACTAAGCCTAAAAATTTGAAAAAAATACAGAAATTAGTTCAACACTTATAGATTACAGGAAAACCTATAAGAAGTCTATGGTGCTAAAATAACATGGAAAATCTCTCAATATCTACTACAATAGTACGGAATCCTTCATGTGCAACTCCGAATTGCACTTGACCAGTTTTTTAAAGAGCTTTTAGAAAATATGTGTGAATTTGTTTTTTTTTTACTGATCAAAATGTTTTAATTGATATACATGTCATGAGAGCGCATAAAAAAAATACTAGTGTCAAATGTTTGGAAGTCCGTCACATTGGATTTAAGAATGACGTTACTGAGTTTACCATACAATGTCAACCGAACTAAACGTGTATTAAAAATGTTTAGGATATTTTGTTATTTGTATGTTAAATCGATTTTCAATGATTAAATTAAAAGATTAACATAACCTAAAAATAAGACCTATGTCATCATCATCTGCATAGCCTTTTACCAGCTATATTAGGGTCGGCTTCCAGTCTAACCGGATGCAGCTGAATACCAGTATTTTACATGAAGCGACTGCCTATCTGGCCTCCACAACCCAGTTAATACTAGACTGGGCTGGGCTGGTCCTGGGGGGGTTAATAATAAGACCTATGTATCACCAAAAATAACTCAAATAAGCACTTTGATTTTCACAATGTTTTTCCGACTCAATACCCATTCCCTGAACCCCTTTTAAAGTTTTGTCCCGTTTATTCACTCCCGAGACCCTTTTCGCCCCATTTTGCGGCACGTTTTACCAACTTTTTCAAATGTCTATTCTAGTGTTTTTATTTCCGTTCAATTAAGTCAATCACGTTGAAAGTAAGTACGTAAGTAATGTTGGTACTAAGCCTTCTGAAGTTACAAAATAGTAGTTTCAAAAGCATTCCTAAGATACAGGTCTGCGTAGTCTAGTTTAGGAGCTCGGAAAACTGACCTTATTTTTAAACTTGGTAGTACAACCCACTGTTTCTGTTGTTTTTATGTACTTATAAACTTATTATTATTTATTTTAATTAGACCATAACAGGCACTATTGAATCATGTTCCAGAATAATAAAGGAATAGATTGCACAACGCTAACATTTTAACTACAAACACATACTCACAAACAATATGACGCTCAATAAATCCTACCTTGCTATAATCGTATCTAAAACTTGCCAGCACCGAACTGTTTTGAACATAAATAAACTACACACACGTCTATACTCTATAGTCGGTGAAACGCGTCGATTTCGATCAATCACTACATTTTGGTGCTGTTTTACGCAACGCTCCGATGTTAGGGCTGGGGTATACATACAGTAGGGAGATATTATGCAGTTCATTGACTGTACCTGGATAGTTTATTTTCAATACAATAATATTTACATTTATAAATTAAAATAACCAGTTACAAACTAAAGAACTCTTCCTCAACGCTGTCAACTGGTAATGTCCCCAAGAGACAATCTGATAGTAGTATTATAGTTGCTGTCAGTTAAGGTGTCAATAGCGGTCATTGACCCACCTACATTTATTAAAGTTCATAACTTTGAAACCCAAAAATAAGCCTGTTTATGCCTTGAATCGTCATCTATTGTGATCTTCAACATTTTTTCTTATGAAAAACGGTACATGGTTCATTTGTTTTGGTTCGTACGAGGAGCTATTAGGGAAAGGGCAATGATCGCTATTGACATCTTAACTGGCAGCACAACTATAGTAGTATTAGTAGTTATGATGTAACATTTGAGCCATTTGAGAAAGAGGAAGAGAGGAAGTATCATGATGACACAAATAGTATGAAAATAGCGATACAAACAAGTTGGACACTGGTTTTTTTACAGGCGAAAATAACACTCGCTTTACGCTAGATAACGGCGCTAGACGTTTTAACATTGATCAGAGATAAAAATAAGTCTAAAAATAAAAGTAATAGACTAAATTCATTGTTATTTTTTAACCATGTAAACATTAAGGAGATTATTTACTATCCAGATCGTCCATTCATGTATGTATCTACTTTGAAGCTTATCTACGATTGGGTATGTACTTACCTTCACACAGAATCACATATTCCAAAATAATCCATGTGCCCACACCTTTACTAAACACTCTTTCCACCAGCATTCTTCCTATCAATCTCTGCCCTGATTTATAGACTTCAATCCTGACAGATTATTCTCCAACTTTCTGATCCATCAGTTGACACCATTGACAGGTATTTCGTAACGTTTAAAAGGGCCAGAGTGTCTATTATTATGACTATAGATTGGTCTGGCATTTCGAGTATTTAGGTCAAACTTGTGATGTAAGGAATGTGATTAAATGTGACATTTCGACGTGACATTTGTTGATATTTAACAGAAATTAACAGATTGCTACATTGGTCTAGTGGTCGCAACCGCGCAATTTAATTTTGTTTCACACTAGAAGCCACGGAGTCTGGATTTGCGCCCGGTTGATACACTATTACATGGGACTTAAACAACAGGCAAAATGTGGGTTTACCTCTACCTAACCCTTCACGTAGTACATGCGTGATGTAATGCAGATGGGTCTGGTATTTAGAGGATTAAGGCCAAAGTTTTAATGTAAGGAATGTGATTAAATGTGACATCTTGTTATGGGTGGGATTACGAGACTATATTTAACAAAATTCAACCTTATTGCAATGTTGTGGTTGGTGCATTGCTAAATATCACACCGATATGTTTGCGTACGTGCCACGAGAAGCCGATCGCATCAACCTTGCCGTGAGTAATCTTATCTTGTGACGGTGGGTAACACAGGAATACAGAAATATCCGAAGAGGATCGCACTAATATATTTTAAAGCAGTTATTTCTGTAGTATCGTCGGAGCAGAGGTTACAATGGCAATGGCTTCGAACAGAGACTTGTTCTTTACTTAACATACCTTATCTATGTCTTCAACACTCTTATAAAATCAGTAAAGAAAAACAATATGAGAACTGAAATGTCCTTGATCCAGAAAACATTGACATACATCAACAAAACCCACCCTGGGCCCTCTCTCATGGAGAAGATGCCTCTGTCTGTCATTATTTTCCTGTCCTTGTCCCATTTAATTTGGGGTCATTCTCCCCTGTCAATTGTCACACTATAATTTGCTCGTTAATATCATTTCACACATAAGCCATCCATCTTTTCTTTGGCCACGGATCTCTCTCGGGTGTCTCTTTAAAGGGAAAATGATTGGCTCAGTATGAGTTTTCTGTAGCCTTCCGACTGCAATAAAATTCCAATAGAACTACTTTTCTGCCAGAGCTTTTTTTTTTGTAGGGTGGGAAATCATCAAATGACTCCTCCCGCTCTGAGCAGAGCGGTAGGGAGTGTCAGACTTCTACTGACAAAAAACCACCCATGTTCCTTCTTAGCTCTTTGTGCCGAGGCCGCGGTATCTCTTTCGAACAACCCACAGCCCCGACGGGAGCCATTATTTCAAGATTTATAGTGGTTTACTAGCTTTCGATACAAAACTGAATCAAGCACTCTTCGAAGCATATTCGAAGCTAACAAAGTTAGTTAGAGTAAAAATACAGGCTGCATGGTAGCGCACTAACAGACCTATATGTAGCAAGATAGACTAGGCCATAACACTATTTTTTTCTTTTTTTGGGGACAAGCCCGCCACACTATTCCCAAACCACTGTAACTCCTGTAAGCCAGAATCAACAGTGAAGTGGCCATGGCATGCCACACGTTTCTTTGGGTCAACACATTAGATTGGGCAGTATCTGCAGAATAATAAAGCCTTTTTTTTTTTGGGGTGTGAGAAATCATCAAATAACCCCTTCCGCTCTGCCTAAGAGCGGTGTCTCAAGAGAGTGTGAGACTTCTACTGACTAAAAACCACCCGTGTTCCTTCTTAGGCCTTCATGTCGAGGCCGCGGTATCTCTTGCGAACAACCCGCAGCCCCGACGGGGAATAATAAAGGCTTTACTACGCTTTCAGCGTCTTATGCCGGTCGGCAATTACCGTTCGGCAGCTACCATTGAGGCATTGTGGCCTCGGGTTCGGTTTGGCACCATTCTGTCATCTCCCAAACTCATTTTTTGCTGTGGCTGTGTCGATTTCCATTCGAACATGTGTCACTCCTCTCACAAATTGAAGTTTTTTCGGGTAAAAATACATGCAGCATTGGTAGGTACAAAATCAAAATCAAAAATATTTACTTATTTCAAGTAAACCAGTTATAGATACTTTTGAATAGTCGAACAAATACTAAATAAACTAATCAACTAAGTCCCAGTCACAAGGCATAATAACTATGAGTACTGTAGTTGCCCATTCCAAAGCGTTGGTACTTACATATACATAGTATGATGGCAGTTGTGACAGTTCGATGTATGGTGCGGTACGCCTGATCTAATCTTAGGGCTGCCGCTAAAAATAGCGAGACAATAAACTAGCTTTTACGGAGCACTTCGATGGAGAACAGATGGTTTGGTGTTTCGGTACTGCGTACGTAATTATGATTCGAGGTTTGGTACCTTTTTTTAAACTGATTAAGACAAACATTCAGTTACCAAAAACATAAGTCGAAACAGCGTGCAGATCGCATTGGAAACACCACCCTGCGTTCCACCCTCAGGTTGTGGATGTGAGAGAAACAAGAGAGCGAGTTGGGCTCGCGCAACTAGAGTTCCATACAAAGTAGGTAATAAGTTTAAAATTAAAAAATAAAAACACAGCTCTAAGGGACAGTAGACTTGAGTATTTGATATGAATATCAGCTTGATACCTCCACGGGTTCCTAACAAAGTATTAGGGTTCGATTTTTCCTTTTGAGGTACGGAACCCAAAAAACGAAGCAGGCTGGGGCGTAGGTGTTGTGAGGATCTAATCTTACATAAGGGGCGATCATGGCTACAGATAGAGAGGTTTTGAAGGAGAAAGGCGGGGCCTTTGGCCAGCAGTGGGACACAAGACAGGTCTTGTCCCACGCCATCTCGAACAAACCAAAACCCCTCTTTCAACAACACGAACACCTCTTTCTGGGCCAACAACAGATTAAACTAAAAATAGCCTGATCAAAGTTGACAGGCTCTAAAGTTACCTAGTCTTCCCGGCTTCCCTAACAATAAAGTTTGTTGTAATATTTTGACATCAGTCGTACACAAAAGGTTACCCTATAAATAACCTCATCCCCTGAGGATAAAGTAATGTTATCTCAGTCGAATCACAAGAATACGATGTTTCAAAATTCAGTTATTCTGGAACTAAAATTGTCTGTCAAAAAGTTTTTTATTGTAACCTTTTTAGTGGTATACCACACAATATATTGCTATGTTTTTTTTTTTTAACTTTGCGTTTTTTTCTTCCATTCTGCCCTGTCAGTCGTCACGCTATCATTTATTTATTTTTCTTTCATGTCACTCCTCACACACTCCATCCATCTTTTCTTTGGTCTTCCTCTCTCTCTAAGTCCATCCACATTTATATTCATCACTTTTTTCGTCACATGCGATTCATGAGGTAACAAACATAAAAAAGTACATCCAAATTGAGAACCTCCTCCTGTTTTTGGATAGCTTAACGTTTGATACGGGACAATGGAATTCTCAGTGGAATCACCTAAAAGTGTACTCGTTCCACAAGGTATAACACCAAAATTTATTAGGACACTACCAATAACGTTCACAAGATTTGCAGCCTCATAAAAGTGAGTTTTCAATGAAAATAGACAAATGTGAGCACTGCAGCCCTGACCTCTATTACCTTTCAGCGTTCCCCATTCGATGCCAAAGTCAAGAGCAATGCACACATATTGCTGTGGCGTAGCTTACTCTACTGTTATGCCAATAAAATGCATTAAATATTTACTTTACGTAGGTAGGTACTAGAAAAGTTTTTTACCAATTTGATCTGTGTTTATTGGAAGAAGTTTATCTTTTGTTTTTGTAGCAAAATGCTTCGTTTATTTTTGTTTATGCTCGTAAAATGTTAATTGAGGTTGAGGTTACGTTTGATAGTATTTTGTTTCTTTCGATCTTGGATTGTTTTCTTTTCGTTTTTAAGCGTAGGTCATTTGTTTTTATGACTGTTTTTTCTTGTATTGTACGGGATTGTTTGTTTACTATAGCAAAATTCGATAATCCGTCGCTCTCAGTTGGCAAACGAGTTTCAATGACAGTGGTCGAGGGCACAACAGTGCAAATTCTGATAGTTGGTAGAACTGGATGTGGTGATCAAATGGCAGAAGTTCTATGTTGAAATACTTAAGTTTCTCCATAGAGAGATCTCTATGGAGAAACGTAAGTACTTTGGAATGGGCAGCTACAGTACTTTCACAGTTTTTATGCCTTGTGACTGTAGCTATATTTCATTGTCGTATTTGTTTTGACAACTTAAAAGTGATTTTTTTTTTAAAAAAACGTTGTCCCCACAGAACAGAAAGATTTTCTGTTCTGTGGTTGTCCCCCACTAGAACAGGAGAAATTCCTGTATCGTGGGTGAGTTCACAAACATTTATACTTACATACACAAATACCCAGACCCGGAACAACTATCTGTAGGCCGTACAAATATTTGTTTCGTGCATAGACACGTAGCGCAGCTGTCATCTGCGTTTCGAAATGTACAGGTTTAATAAACCTGTTGGTTGAGTGTATGTAGTATTCAAAATAAGAAACAGTGTTTGAAGCTTTCACGGTTTATAACTAAACATACACTGTCACTTACGTGATTTTCAACTATTGTGAGCTTTATATATTTCGAAGTTGTTGCAAGTAACACAATCGTGGGATGCGTAGAGTCTAAGTTTAAGTGTGATGACTCAACACATCGTAAGTGACAGTGTACAGGCGCCAGAACATCAAGCTGCTATCATCTGTTGAATATCTTTAATAGATTTTCAACCTTATGACTTTAAGCCCAAGGTTGATTGGGAAAATTTGGACAGTTTCGGGTAACTAATAATACCGCGATAAACTGAAGATATTTCCGTGAAAATAGAGGTGACAATCAAAACGAACGTAACCTTATAGTGTATTGAGTTAGTTGTAGGTAACATGTCTCCGTACATAATGTGGTGACAAAAACTAACCTACATAACATAACATCACGACTGTAATCCTTAAAGGTTTTGGCAGAGGTGTACCAGTTAGTACATCCACATTTCACCAGTTATGTTAAAGTCCCATGTATAATGGGATGTGAGCCTATGGGCATCAACTGGGCACAGACTGACATTCCAGACTCCGTGGCTGCTACTGAGAAATTCCTGATGGAAAAATCCAATAACATTTTTCAGACCTCTGAATCGAAACCAGGACCTCATGGAAAAAGTCACTCTTGCGACCACTAGACCAAGGTAGTCAAAAACTAAGCGGTTCATAATAGGAATGTTTACAGACTAAAAAAAAATTATTCTAATTAGTCCGTCTGTTAGATTATCGAAAAATATTGGATACGTATATTTTGTTTTATCAAATCAATAAAAATTGACGAAGATAAAACGCATCAAAGATTTGAGTTGTGATATCACTCAACAGTAAAAAAGATTTGAGTTGTGATGTCACTCAACGGTAAAAAAGATTTGAGTTGTGATGTCACTCAACAGTAAAAAAGGTCCTTCTAATATCTTAGATAGAATATGACGTCACACGAGTTTTCAAAGCACTGTATCGTCTTCATTGTTTGTTTACATGAAAAAAGAAAAAAAACGTGTCCAATATTTTTTGGAAATCTATCTGACGGACTATTTTTTGTTAACTACCCTATTATTTCATCCTAAAACAAACCTCACTCTCATTTAAAGCGATTGCTCATAAAGTCCATTTCACGAAAGAAGTCCCGCAGACGCAGCGCTGTATGTCGCGCGACATAATGTTGTTTCACAACTTTTGGCATCGTAAATAAACCTTATAACGCACTAATCCAATAATAAACTCACAAAATATCTACCACAACTAACGCACCTTGATAACATCGACAAACGACAACATGGCCGATCTGTTAAATTTAGTTCCACAATTGTCCGCGGGACTTCTTTCGTGAAATGGACTTTACATTCCGAGTTCCCAGTTCAAGGATATATGTTGCCAACCTACCTAACGTAATCCCTTAGCACACTTCCCATATGACGCCCGAGGGAAGGATGGGGATCGCTGTAGCTATTTATATATTGAAGGACAAATGTGGAAGCATATATGTGGTGAAACGGATGCTTCTGGTAGAATATAGCTGAATTTTGGTGTTAATTTAATTTACCCTTTGGCTTTGAGATTTGGTAAGATGTTTTGTGTGTTGATGATAAACTTTTTTGGTTTTTAACCGACTTCCAAAAAGGAGGAGGTTCTCAATTCGTCTGTATGTTTTTTTTTTTGACGACACGGTTGGCGTATTGGCTAAGCGATTGACTACTGTGCTGCAAAAACAAATATTTGGTAGTGGTTCCGGGTCTGGCTCTTTGTGTATGTGACTTTAATTATTTGCAACACAACACAGATGAAGTTCCAAGTGTAGAGCAACGTTTTGTTCTTTAAAAGGAACAAGTCAAATGAAAAAAAAGTACCTACCTAAACTAAACCTAAAGAACGAGAGTTTAAAGACAAACTTTATGTTATTACACAACTAACTTAGATTTTATTTATCGTGTGGAAAGTACCTAATCTAGTATAGACACATTTATGTATATAATAAAAGTTACCACGACTGTAAAAAAAGTGTGATAGACGGGATAAAACCACTTACCTTCAAGAAAACCGAGGCACTCCTTAAACACGAGGCACTCCTAAATTTATTGTATTATTACTTATATTTTTTTTTCTATTAAGATTACTATGTGTAATACAGAAAAATGTACTTACATTGCATTTTACCCTTAAGGTCACAGCCACAGATATAGATATACCTAGATAACGCAAGAGCAACACTTCGCGTGCCATGTCGCGTTGCTAGCTTACGTACAAAAATCGTAAGTGGCCACTTTCGCGCTCAGTCTGCATCGGTGTACATCGCTAGTCGGACGTCGCGCTGATGCAAAAGGCGGGCGTTGGGGCAAAGGGGGTGCCGTACGCGGTGGCGTCTTTGAATCGATTTGATTTTTCATCACTAAATAGTGCTTGTGACGTCATAATAGGTAGTCAAAAAATAGTACGCTTGGTTTTCATACAGATCGTGATACTTGCGTTATCTAGGTCTATCTATATCTGTGGTCACAGTACATAATAATTTTAACTCGAGTTAGTATAAGACGTGTACGACAATGATATTGAAAGAGCGGAGCCTTCTAATACAGGCATTGTTTGCCAGAATGGGGGCTCCAAACACATTGACATGTAATGTAATACCTAATTGGCACAATAAACTATTTGTATCGTATTTGTATTTATTAGTGTCAGAGTTTTTTTGCCACCCAAGGGCCACTGACTTGCCTGCCGGGGCTGAGGGTTGTTCGAAAGAGATACCATGACTCCGGTACACAATGGGCTAAGAAGTAGAAGTCTGACACTCCCTTCCGCTCCGTCCAGAGCGGGATGAGTCATTTGATAATTTCCCACCAAACAATAAAATTAAAAAGGACCTCTGATTTGGCTTTACATGCCGTCGAGAAATATCTCTTAGGCATACTGAGACCCCGTCGAGGCTGCGGGTTGTTCGAAAGAGATACCACGGCCTTCACACAAAGAGGTTTTTAGTCAGTAGAAGTCTGACACTCCCTACCGCTCCGCCCAGAGCGGGAGGAGTCATTTGATGATTTCCCAACCTGCAAAACAAAAAAAGGCATACTGAGACTGACTGTTTCCTCACGATGTTTCTTCACCGAAGCAAGTGAATGCATTCGCTAAGTAGAAAGTAATTTATCCGCATTTCAATATCTTTCATTAGCCCAGCCAGATATTGCAGCTCGTCGACATACAATTTAACCATTCATTGGCTTCAACAAGTCCTTTATCGGTATAGTGCCGTGATTTTCAATATTGCCCATTGGTACTCCCGACTACTCCACCCGAAGACTGATTCCCAATATTGCCTGCATTCAAAGGTCCTCTGATGTTGCAATATCTGATAATTAACTGTTTTCAAGTATCGGTTTCGCTTTAGCGGAGATCAGGTATTTTGTATTCTACAACGTGTTTTCTAACATCCCACTAGCTGTGCCTTGCATGCATTGCATTGAACCTTTTTCTACCTGCCAGTGACGTAGCGTTAAAACAGACACACAAACAGAAAAAAAATAAAATAGAACAAAACCGCTTTTTTTTATTCGGCTTTTCCTTTCATATAGTTGATGCATCGTAGCTGCTACCTACCATACCTTCGGGTAAGGCTAGTAGGGTGAAAGTGCTTTACAACCAATTCTCATATCTACTGAATATACACACAAAATTTAATGAAAATCAAAAGTATACATATTTATATAGGTAACTAACATGGTGACACGAGAATTTTATATAATTATGGAAGTTACTCTGGGGGTCTATTCTATAAGTAAAAATAATTTAAAATAGTCTTAGACTATACATTTTTATCTACACATCAACAGTATTCCTCTCGAGGTAGGTATTCTATTTGTAAGTGTCATTGATAAATACGACTAATTAATTTTGATTTAAACGAATGCGTGCTCAATTAAGTTAAAATATTTCCGTATCAGCCACTGCAGTTCGTGACCGGGGAACAGCCCAGTTAGTACAGGCTACTGATATTTTCAAAAACTATTTACGACTCAATACCTAATCAATTTTATTTTAATCAATTTTGTCATAATTTTATTTTCACACTTTTACTTTTAATTGTATTGTTATTTTATTGAATATTGGCGCTTGGTAGTTACTAAGTTAGCTTAGCTATCTAATTTATTGTTTTGTGCATGTGGTGTTTACCTTTAAGTATTTTTTACGCTGTAGCCTAATAAAATGTGTGAACAATTGTTGGTAGGCCTAAATAAATAAAATAAAAATAATAATTTGCTTATCTCGGAGCTAGAACATGATACAGCTTACTTTAATTTAAGGATTATTTTGGGATATGGAAACAACGTTTTATTTTGATGAGCCGTTGCTCATCAAAATAAAACGTAGATAGTTTATTAAAATTCCGTAGAACAGTCATTATTATATCAACGTGCAAAATTCCGTAGCATTTTTTGCGAACAAAACCTGGAATTTTTATTAAAGTAACAGCTTAAATTCGACGAATATTGCTGTCGAATATTTTGCAACGAGATTTCGTTTAAAATTTTGGATTGCTTTGTAATAAAGAGACTCAATATTGAACCATTTTCATTCACCATGAGAGATAGTAATTGCTTGCATTCATTCGAATATTGCTAATTGAAACAAAAACAAAAAAGAGATTGTAAATTGTGTGAAAGGTATCATTGGAAATGTGAAATATTCAATGAAAGTAATTTTGCAATGAAGCAGTATTCACAGCTTTTGCCTGTTACTCGTTATTTTGCAATTAGGTTTTATTTAAGAAACAATTTCTTTGGTGGCATTAATGGTATCTGTGGATACAGTTCCAAACCTAGCACTAAAAGTCCGGTCAATTCAGACATCCAAGGTTGCACTAATTCCCACTCGGCTGAAAATTGGTAGGATTGTTCAAAAACCCATTATAAATGAAATGTAAAAAGTCCCCGTCGATCCGACACCTGGAAAAAAAAATTCGAGGTCAATGGTCACAGTACCGTTTTGCTGAAAATCGCGAAAAACCCGTTTTTGTGACCTCGAATATTTTCCTTTTGTCCCACCAATGTCCAGCCGGGTGGGGATTTAGTACAACCTTTTTTTATTTTTTGGAGGTTGAGAAATTATCAATTAATAACCCCTCCCGCTCTTGGGCCGAGCGGAAGGGAGTGTCAGACTTCTACTGACTAAAAACCACCCATGTTCCTTCTTAGTCCTTGCGCCGAGGCCGCGGTATCTCTTTCGAACAACCAGCAGCCCCGACGGGACCCACAGCCCCGACGGGAATTAGTGTAACCTTACCCCTATAATCTGCTCTAATTTGATCGGACTATAAGAAACGCATTTCTTCCGTGCGGGGATCAACCTTACGACACGCATTGTAGTAGTTTGAAGACATGTGAAATCCAGGCTAATATTTCATGACAAAACAAAACATCACGCCTGTAATTCCCGAAGGGCTAGCCAGAGGAGTACCTATTAGTACACCCACATTTCACCAGTTATGTTTAAGTCCCATGTAAGAGAGGGCGAGCTTAATGCCATCAACCGGACACAAATTCAGATTCCGTGGCTGCTACGGAGAAATTTCTGATGGAAAAACCCAATAACACTTCACCCGACCTGGGGACAGAAACCAGAACCTCATGCCCACCAGTCGCCCTTTATTTTTTTTAACGTTGCTCCACACTAGGAATTTCACCTGTGTCGTGGGGAGTTCACAAACATTAAAACTCACATACACAAATACCCAGACCCGAAAAAACTATCTTTAGGCCATACAAATATTTGTTCCGTGCGGGGATCGAACTCGCGACACGTAGCGCAGCAGTCAACTGCTTGAGCCACTGCGCCAACCGTGCCGTCTTCTATGTGCTTTGCTTAGTAGACCAATGAGGCAATCAGTCAGATTATTTTATTATTAACCAGTTTCCACCACCGATCCATTTCGTCTGAAGATAATGCCCTTCAAAACTAATTATCTAAAGTAACAGTATCACTGCCAAATTAATCTCGCCCACCCACACATCCATTACTCAACCTCATCCCAAATGATATCAATCCATATTGACTTACACATATTTACGTCAAGCCGGCTGAATGGCTGAATTTTACGTCAAGCCGGCTGAATGGCTGAATAGTCGTCGATTACTTTGATGTGGGCGACTCCATTGAAAAGTAACGACGCGTCTTTGAGGACAAATTACAAGACACCCTTTGGCCTTCAGAGGATTCGGTTACGATGGATAGACAAAACTGGTCCTTTTGGTGTAGTGTAAAGAGAGACAGAAGGTTGGCTGGTAAGAAAATGGAGGTAGTGCATATTTCTTTGTGTGTTGCATTTGTTAAAGAATAAATTTAAAGTGGTTTCGCTTCTTTTGATGCACCTAGGTTTTTTTCAATGGCCTGTACTGTTCCGGTGCCAAGCAAAGGCCTATCGCTCTCCCAGTTTCTTCCATGTGCTCTTTTCCCGTGCCTCCTTGAACCAGCCTTCGTTTTGCTTAAGATAGGTATGATGTATGATGATGATGATAATTACAAGAGATAGTTTGGTCGTTTGGTCAGTCGCTCCATGTAAAATACTGGTATTCAGCTGCATCCGGTTAGACTGGAAGCCGACCCCAACATAGTTGGGAAAAGGCTAGGCAGATGATGATGATGAGTTTGGTCACGTAGAGAGGATGAGTGAAAGTCGATTAACGAAAGGTATTTACATGGCAGATGTAATTGGCAACGCCGGGAGGGGACGCCCTAGAAAGACATACACTGACCTTATTGGTGATGTTCTTCAGAAAGGACAGGTGCGTAGTACTCGCAACTGGCGTGCGTGTATGACCAGCAGGGCTATTGCGTATCTTTTTAAATGTCAGTGGCTATCATAGTGTCCATCGATTAACTTTCAAATGGTTAGTTTGTTATACTAAATCATAACTAATTGACAGTTAATCGATGGACACTATGATAGCCCCTGACATTTAAAAGATACGCAATAGCCCTGCGGATGTATGAATGTGGACGAGGCAAAAGGAGTATGTAAGGATCGTAGCAGGTGGCGCTCTGTGATTCCTGCCTACCCCATGGGAAAAAGGCGTGAGTTTATGTTCTTCCTATTGTATTAGCACCGCTTTTTAATCTTTACTTTTGTGTCAATTTGTTTTATCCTGTGTGAAACCAATAAATATTTTTTCTTTCTTTCTTAAAGTTTTCACTAACACAGTATTCTGGAAACCATAATTTTATGAAATAGGTCTTATCTGAAAGTAATTATTTACGTTATTAAATGAAAAACAGTTTTTAACATTGCCAAATGTATAGATATAAGTGCTTGAAACAATATGTCGTACAAAGTGATCCTTTTGTATCTTTCTTCCATACATAAGTGATTTCAGGCCCCAGCCGTAAACAGGCCGGTGATAAAAATTGTATAATAAATGTATTGTATGGCCTGACGATGTAAAGAGTATGGCTTCCTTTATTTTCGAGTTGTAAAACCTCCTTCAAAGGACAATGTAATTTTAAGGGTTTGTCGTTTCGTGTGACAATAACCTGTTACACTGTTGAGTTTCGAGGGGGGAGCTGAGGGGTGGGAGGTATACTAACTTCACTTTAAGGCTTTTAAATGGAAAATGTCAACGGTTATTTTACTTTATTAACCTACTTATTTATTAGACTGTCTCGTTGGTACAGTGGCCCGCGTCTACGGTGGCCGGAAGCCATCACGTGGCCTCCGACGCCCGGAGCGCCTTCCGCGGCGGTTGGGACGAGAGGTTCTCTCCCTCTCACGTTCCGCCACCTCCTTTGCTAGCATCACTGCTTTGCAGTAGGAGGCGACGGCGTTCCATTCCTCCTCGCCCCGGACCATGGCTTGCACCAGGGCCGGACGCGAGAGGTCGCCGCCGCCGATCGCCGCTACGAGAACACGGCGGGGCTCCGCCCAAGCGGGAAACACCTCCACGGTGTGCTCCACCGTGTCTCCGGCCGATCCTCACGCCTGATTCGGTGCAGGTACCTCCCGAAACAACCGTGTCCGGTGAGGACCTGCGTCAGACGGAAGGTAAGGGCACCTCAAAGAAGGGACTTACTGCCACTATCGTGGCGTGCCCTGCACGGGGTTGCGACAGTCGTTCTCTCCATGTCGCCATGACGAGCAAGAGGTCCTGAGGTTTAATATCGTGGTAGGGCAAAGTGTTATTGGGTTATTCCATCATTAATTTCGCGCTAGCTGTCACGGTGGCTGGATCTGGGCTCGGTTGTTAAAAAAAGCTCGCCCGTTATTGCACGGGACTTGGAATAAAAACATTACTCTTTTATCTACATTTCGAAAATAGAACACGCAGTAAAAATCTGCGTTCAATATAACAACTACGTTTTATAATCCTCCATGTTGGCAATTGGAGTTACTAATGGTCGCTCAGGGACTATTATAATCGCTGACTGACGTTAATGGCCGCTAAACTATGTGTTATATAAAACTAGCTTTTTCCCGCGGCTTCGCCCGTGTGAAATTGACGATTTTCCATACAAATTCTGACCCCCTTTTTCACCCCCTTGGGGGGTTGAATTTTGACAAATCCTTTCTCAGCTGAAGCCTACGTCTTAAGAGGAATACGTGTGTGAAATTTTAAGTTTCTGGCCCTGAGGGTTTGGCCTGTGCGTTGATCCTCAGTCAGTCAGCTTTGCCTTTTATATATATAGATAGAAAAGATAGATAGACTTACACATAATAATACCTTACATTCACAGAGGTTTGCGTACTGTCATAGCATTGTGTGCCTTGGTGTACATAGAGTTAAGGTCAATATTTGATCTGAAATGTACAGACAGAAACTGTAAAATTTTCTTTAATATATTTTCTACTTTATCGCTGGTTTGCTGGTGGCAAGCGACTGCTGAGTATGAGGTCATGGGTTCGATTTCCGGGTCGTGCAGTGTTATGGGGTTTTTCCATCAGCATTTTATTTCTCAGCAGCCTCAGTCTAGGTTTGTGCTCGGTTGATGGCAATATGCTTGCCCGCTATTAAATAGGACGATAACATAACTGGTGAAATATATGTAAACTTTTAGGTACACCTCTGCTTATACATTCGTTGATTACAGGCGTGTTGTGTATGTTACGACCCACATGAAAAAAAACATGGCCATTTAAATGTGTTATCTTTGAATTTAAACACGAAACTTTAATATTATTTAAGGCTTGTATTCACGCCAATGACCTTGTGCATACAAACTACCCCTCTCGGTCGTAGATACGGACTTTAAACGGACGCATTTTTCATTTATTATAATTAAAATAATACATATTTTTAAAAAGTAACAAAACCAAATTATTTTCCTTTGTATTTCAAAGCAGTAGATATTTTTTTTATATAATTTTGTTAAAAAATGAAGGAGTAAAATGGTTCCATTCAACGATTTGGAGGTGATTTTGTGGATTTTTTTTCTTATTATGTGATACCGATACAAAAATTATGGCTAAACCAAATTACGTGTCATATCATGTAGATTACTAACAATTTTTCTCAGATGTAATTTCTCTGTAAGTGCCGGTGAAAAACTGCTTCATCTGCACGCTGTTTTTAAGCTTTTTCGAGAGAGGAGCCTTAAGCGTAGGCGAGTAATTTCAACCTTACAAAGACGTGGGTGCAATTGGCGCCCACAATCCCACATTATCTTGTTGCAAGCGCTGACACCCTAGTATATTCCGTACCCAGCATTATCTGACCCCTCTTCTCATACCCCTTTGCCCTCTTTCTCTTTAAACGAGGGGTCAGGTAATGCCGGGTACAGACTGTACTACCTCCATAAACCAATAACTTAAATATATTTAATTTTCCAGATAATAGCTGCTACCGATATGGAAATTGGTCTCTCTTTTCAGTTCAAAATGTAATATGAATTAACATTTTATTGCTGGTTTTTGCCACTGGTCTATATAATAAAGATTTCGCTTATTTTGATTGAAACATCATCAGTGCGTTATAACGTAATATTTCATACATCAAAAATATTACAGTACACATGCTGTTACTTCATCATCATCATCAGCCTATAATGTTTCCACTGCAGGGAATGAGGCCTTCTCTCTAGGAGAGGGATGGGCTATAATCCACCACTCGGGCCCAGTGCGGATTGGTATATGTCACACGGCTTCGAATTTTTGGTTCTAAGACATGCCGGTTTCCTCACGATGATTTCCTTCACCGTTTTGAGAGCGGTGATTAAATAAATTACACAAAGTAATGCGCCTGCCTGGGTTCGAACCCACGACTTACTGTTCGTAAGTCGGGGCCGCTACCACTGGGCCACCGCTGCTGCTACTTACTTACATGCTGTTACTTAGTTTGTTGGAAGTACATAATGCTTTCCTGCTCTTCCGTATGGTGTCGGACGTAAAGAATGGCACCATCCCATGTCTTCCCGTGGGTGTCGTAAGAGGCGACTAAGGGACTTGCTAGAGAATGGGCAGCAGCGTTCTCTGTGCCTTCGTAACAACCATACTGCGATCGCCAACCCGCCTGCCGAGCGTGGCGATTATAGCAAATCCCCCCCCTTCTGGGTGAGGCCTATGTCCAGCAGTGGACGTCTTATGGCTGAAATGATGAATGATGACATAATGCTACTATGACAGCTTTGTGAATGGTTCGTTTACACCTTCTACATACTGTTAGTTGACTGACAAAGTGCATTTTCACCAGAAACCGGGCGAGAAACACTCTTCGTGTAAACAGACTTCAGAAGTTCTTCGTAGATAGTTAAGACATCATTATGAAGGCTGAAATATAAGCCTTTGGAACGGTATCAATTTCTTGTTCTTGTTCCTAGAATCTACGCTAACAACTTTAGTTTCCATCGCTTAGTTTGGATTTAACGTGCAAAGGAGAAACATTGACTGTACCTAGGGTTGTCAAACTGGATTTGTCCAGAAATGGCTAGTTTTTTTGGATTTTGTCCGAACCAACATAGTTAGTTAGTTCTCAGAGTTTAAATGTTATGCGAGAATATTTAGTTTTACTACCTCGTTGGTTTGGTAGTCGCAAGCGTGACTGCTGTGTATGAGGTCCTAGGTTCTATTTTTGGTTCGGATTATGTGTTATTGGGTTTTTCCATCAGTCATGTCTCGGTAGCAGCCATGGAGTCTGAGTCAGCCATGGATTTTCAGAGCAATCGGCTCTCTCTCTATTATAGGGGATTTAAACATAACTTGCGAAATGTGGTTTTCTTGTTAATACACCTCTCTCTAACCCTTCAGGGTACGGGAATCGACCCCAAGATCTCTTACTCAGCAGTCGTGCTTACGACTACTGGATCAACGGAACAGTCATTGAAAATAAAACAAAAATGATAATTACTACTTACATCATAATCCTTTACTAACGTTACCTACTTTTCCTGAATCTGTAAGCCGCAATAAGAAAACATAGTTCGTGTTTGTATTTTTAAGCTATTGCATAGCTTCTATCGCGGGCCTTGAGCGTGGGGACCGAATCCAGAAATGCCGTAACGAAAAAAACCTAACACTCATTTATTTAATAAAAGAAAAAAAAATGTTTTTTTATCGGTCACCACGCTCAAAGTGTAACTTGAATTAATATCAAAGAAAAAAAAACAAAGGAAAAAAATACTGCATTAATAAAATAAATAAATAATTATAATTGCATAAGTTGATAAAAAATGCTATGCAATAGCTTTACCGCGGCAGTCTCCGAGTGCCACACGTCTTTTTTATTAAAAATTTTGTAATCCCAAAAGCCTATATTCTACCTATTCAAACTCAAACTCAAAGCATTTATTTCAACTAGACCATTACAGGCACCAAATGTCAGAAAAACAAAGAAAGCTACAGTCACAGTCATAAGGCATAATAACTTGTGAAAGCACTGTATTTCATCTGCAAAATCAGATTGCAGAAAAAACTAAATCACCGAGACAGAAAATTGACATTTACACAGCCAGCCATGCGCACTATCCTCATGAAAAGCATCGGATCGACACGGCTTATGGCTGTCCTATTGCATTTGCATGTAAACCAACTATATGTAGAGCTTTTAGGGTTCTTTATCCAAAGAGGACCAACGGTGCCCTATTAGGCCCCACAGTCCGATCGTCTGTCACAAGGCTGTATCTTGTAAACCTTTAAAGGGAGACAGCTAAACGTCGGTGCTGCGGGTTGTTCGCAAGAGATATCGCGGCCTCGACATAAAGGGCTAAGAAGGAACATGGGTGGTTTTTAGTCAGTAGAAGTCTGAAACTCCCTTTCGCTCTGCCCAGGAGCGGGAGGGGTTATTTGATGTTTTTCCATCCGTCAAAAAAAAAAAAAGGGATACAGTTAAACTTTTCATATTATGTGTACTTTTCATATTTTTTTTTAAATTCTATTCTTCCTTGGTCACGACATTATTTACTCTTTTCTTCTTTCATATTACTCCATACACAATCCTCCACTACCTTTTCATTCATCAAAAATAAAATTCATTTATTTCAGGCAAATTGCCTACGAAGGATAAATTCCCAAAATTCAATTTCAAAATTTCCCAAAAAAATTACATAAAAAATGAATATAGAAACGAATTAAATATCAATAATATCCTTCCTCAGTCACTTACTATGCATGCCATCCCTCCTCATTACATGTCCATACAAAGATAGACAACTGCCTTTCAGGGCCGCTACTGAAATAAGTCAATAAAAAAAACTCGAGAGGTGTCAAGGAACACCCGGATGGAACGAAGTTATTGTTATTATTTTTTATTATGTAAAAAAAAAAAAAAAAATGTAGAAATGAAAATATCTGGCTTGCTTTCTATAAGAGAGAGAGAGACAGACAGAGAAACATGCGACGCCGCACAGCTTACAATAGCTTACTATAGCAAAAAGTGTCGTGACAACTTTTCGTAAGATTTTTTTCCGTCTAGCCCCCTTTCACAACGCGCGATAAGGAACTTCGTTCCAAATAAAAGATCCTCATCCAAGAAACGTGTTTCTTTCGCCGATTTTAGTGTTAAAAATATTGTACAGAGGTACGGATCCCTTCATATGCAATACATACAAGTGCGACTCGCATATGGCCGTATTTTATGAAAGCAAACCTGAAATCTCTATAGCAGCCGTATAAATCCGATGAGATAGAATCCTAACAGCGCGCAGCGCCTCGGCAAGTTCGTTTTTGGTTTATCATGACGTTTTTTGCGCCGGCAGTGTAACGAGTATCGGTAAAATCTGGATTGGAAATAGTGATTATTGAAATTTTTTGTGTATCGTTTCTCCTATATTACCTAAACAATAAAGGTATTGTTTTATTTAGTAGAGAATACTAACTTTATACATTATTAATCAAACACTATTAAATACACTAAATTGAAACTAAAAAAGGGCATCAAAAACTGCTACTCAATGCTGTGTTTTGGACCTTATATCAGCTGACAGCGTCGAGGAGCAGTATTTGCTGCCCTGTTATAGCTTCTTGATAATTAAAATAGAAATAAATAATAAATTTCTTCTTCATGTCGCTGGCACGACTTTTTTTATATTTTATTAGCTTAGAACATTTCCACGTCCTCCGTGACATCGGAGGCAGCGCAAATGCCTAAAAAAGATGGAAGTGCCCATAAATAAAAATGGAAGTGTCTGTTTCTAATTTCAAAATAACAGCATTTTACTGGATGCATTAAGAAAGTGATGCAAGTACTGAATACTTGGTAACCGTTTTAGCGTCGGTATTCCCTTCAACCCTGTATGATATCAGTAAATACCTTACACTCCGTAGAAGGTTATTTCTGGTGCGACAAGTAGAAAATAACGTTTCCCAACATTATGGACGATCCGTGAAATGAAAATCGCTAGTTTACTGCGACTGTGAATACACTAGTGCTTACCTCAAGGTCAATATTATGCTGTACGCCGAAGGCCAAAACCGGCCGATCCCAACATTTTAGTTTCGGCCGAAGCCAAAACTTCGTGTATGTTTTCGTGCTAAATGTACCTAATAACATTATAAAGGGTTCTGCTATTTGCAAAGGATTCTGCAAATATTTGATATTGAATTTGTTAAAACAAGTTTTTATAGTTTGCATGAGAATTGGGTCTTAGTAGGCATGTGTCTGTAGAAATAATTGATGGATACCTGATTTGCAGATTTTATATAAGTTTAACTTATATTAATTTTATTGATTTATTTGAAATTCGAGACTGTTGGGTAATTTAAATAGGCAAAAATGTTGTTTAAAATGAAAAAATCCACATTAAATTAAAAAAAAGGAGGGCGTCGTTGCAATGGTATTGTTCGGACAGTCGGCCTGTCCAGTATGTGTACAATATTTATTTAGTTTCAGTCATATTTTTCCAAGGCCGAATTCCGAAACAACTTTCGCCATCACTAAGACTACACTTGGACACTAGACGTCGTAAATTCCAAGTTTAATCTAGCGTGAAGTAATGACAGACGTCACACTCGTAAACATAAACGGATGTCAAGACCTCTGATACTGGTCAATGGTCAACTAGGGCGTGTCATGATAAAAGTTGCTGAAAAGGAAATATTACTTAATCTATGGTGAACGATCACTCTGCTACTCTTAAACGCTTTGCATCTGCAACGCAGCCAAAGGCAGGAGTCTATGTAGGTCTACAATCAGTGCGTCTTGCCTGTTCAAACGTACTCCCGTAAGTGGACGCTCACATCATCTGTCTAGCCTTATCCCAACTAAAATCTAGGTTTCATTTCAATTTGCCTGCTACTTTATTATTATTTAATTTTAGCCAAGTGTATTTCAAACCTTTTCCTTTGTACCGCAAACAATTTTACTGAATAAAACATTAATAAAATAACCCAATTCCAGGTTAAGCTAGCTTTAGTAAATATTACAAAAAATCTGTGTAAAATAAAGAATAAGAAATATTAGAATAATAACTCGCTCATTATTATTTATCACTTGAAAGAATAATGTATAAATGATACCCTGACTGATGACAAGAAAATGAAAAAACAAAAAAGCGTGTTGCGCCGACCCCAAATAACATAGAACATCAAACACAAAAGCAGGAAGATGATGAAAAAAACATCATACACTCGAATACAGCAAACATTTATGTGGGTAATTACGATAACTGTCTCGCTGCCCGGTGGTGGGGGGCGTAGTGACCGTATTAATGGCATTAACGACCGAGACGTGCGAGCGGACGGTCGTGTCGCTTGTGTGGGGAATATCACGTAGCTGCAACACTCGACAGCTGACGTTTATTTAATCAGGATGAGAGGAACTAGTGTGGGTTTACTGTTACTGGAATGTACAACGGGTAATGAAATTAGTAAGGTTGTGTTGTTATTATTGTTGGAAAAAAAATATTTGTAATAATTATATGATGATCTGCTCGATCAATCTATATCACGTTTCACCCACATTGATATAAATATAGACCGTCCTGTCCGTTTTTGTTTCGGCGAAGACTGGCTGTCGGTACGGGACGTAATATTCTGGTGCACAAGTTTGTGCACTCGTACGTATTGTCTGATGAAGCGGCACTCCGATACGACCGCAGACAGATCAACGAGCCATATGGTAACACCCGAGAATCGAACCCAGGACCGAGTATCAAATACGACATCTACGGAGCAGTTTGTACTATGACATCGTACTGCTGGAGTGAAATGTTCTATATGTTTACCCAGATCAGAACCTACCCGTGAGACATGAAATAGTAATATGAGAGACAGAAAGACCGACACACAGGCAAAATTGCTTGTAGGTAACATAATTGCTTGAAGTTAAGTCGGTAATTCTGCACAATTTATTTTCAGTATTTCAATGCTTTTATTTATTAAGTCCTAATCCATCTTAAGATAAAGATTTCAAAGAAAGAATAATACGCTTTCTACTTTAGTAAAATGTCGGATTAAGTTTATTAGCCTAATCCATCAAAGCGGTTTATCAATCATGCGTGTCTAAATATCAGATTGGCTTTCAGTCTTGCTACAATATAAAATAAACGTTATTATTTATTTATTGGCTAAGTCGGTAAACCAACTCTTGGGAGACTTTAATTTTTACGTTTACACAAGTCATCATTCGCATGCAATTATGCTTATTAATTTTTGGTTGGCGCTGTATGTATTTGTATTATTTCATAATTTTCGTAGATGTCATGGTCAATTTTCACGCAGTTTCAACCATCTTCTTTGATTTTATTTATTTTTAGCTGTTCACTCACTTAATGTAACATGTCAACAGCTAATGATGTAACAAAATTCTAATTTAAACGAGTGTCCGTGGAGTATCTAATCCATTCTTCTCCATAGAGATCTACGTTTTAGTTATTATGCCTTATGACTGGACTTTGTTTCGACAATTCAAAAGTGTTTGTAACTGGCCTACTTGTAAAACTTTGATTTTGTTTTGCGCATGCATATTTAGGTACATAAGAATCACAAAACAAAAATCTCCATCAAATTCACAAAATGAATATAAACAAATATCTCGGCTTAAAACCGAAACAACAAAGCAAAACAAAAAACAATGATCTTACAAACTTTGTCTTTGAAATAAGTTTTACTCGTATTTCATTCGCCGAGTCCCTTCGGAAGTTTCACCGTAAATCCCGGAGACGGTCCGGACAAGTTTGAACACGGTTCGGTCCGGTTTGACAGGCAAGTTCTGTTAATATTGACGGACACACGGGGACGGCACGTGTATGTTTGTGTTTAAGGTTTAAGTTTCATTTCACACACGTGTACGGGGGGGGGGGGGGTTTAAGTTCGGGGTTTCTATTCTGGTTTATGTAGGGAAAGTGTCTGGGACTTAATTACACATGTTTTGGTAGGTACTCCCTGCAATATGTCGTACTATTTACTGGACACCCTGAACCTTGGTAAACTGGTATTAGGCTGCATGGACGATTATGACTCTCTAAGTCTCACAGAGCGCAGGCCTAAATTCACGTGGCTGAACACATCTATGTTTCGTATTTCAAATCGTGTGTTATTTTATACTGTAACATTCGATATACGACAAAAATAATACATTTCTATAAAAAAAATAATTGAAATAATAAGTGTAATAGTATGATAGTCGACAGAAATACGTTAATGAAGAGCTTCATAATAACATTTACTTTTCTTTTCTTTGCAGGTGAACAGTGAAATGGTGCCCAAGTGAAAGTTCAAGTGATCAAGATGGCAGTGAACAGCCCCGGAGGTTACCCTCCCCTCTCCCCCAAACCACACACTCCAAAAAGCCCTCGCCACTTCATATTCCCTCAGAAAAGTCCTTCCATTACATCCAGCACTTCTTCATCAGGCTACTATACACCTCAATCGGGCTGCAGCTATGACAAGCATAACCAACCCCCAAAGTCGCCTATAGCCCATGGGCACAGATCTCCAATGTCCCCAAGGCACTTCAACTTCCCCCAAAAGTCCCCATCAGGACGGTCCAGTCCTTGCGTGGACAGAACCAGCCTCCAGTATACCACGTCTCTTAAGCACAGTCGGCGGGAGAAGTCTAGGTCGCCCAAACCGCCCCCTGTGCACATACACACGAACCCTGGTTATGTCTCCCCTAAGCATGCGAGGAAACTATACAGTTCGACTTCCACAGTAAGCTCACCGAGGCTGGCGACATCACCAAGCATAGTGTCTAGTCACACTGATGATTCAACAGATGCGATGCCTGGAACACCTTCTGCGATCCTCCATGACGTTGACGACGACTGTACCACGATCTCCTCGAAGATATGTCGAAAATCGACATCAGATCTTACAGACATGACGGATGATACTCCTCAAACGCGATCCACGAGCATCAGCAGACCATGTTCTCCAATGCGTAGAGGGTCCATGAAAGGCGGTTTGGCGTACTTGGCGAGTAGACGAGGTTCAAGGGAATCTACCATGTCAAACTGCGACTCTGTTGAAGACATTGGGCCGCTGAACTTTCAGAACACTATGAGGGGTCGGCAGAGGAGGACGTCAAACTTTTTGGAGCTACCTGGTGAGTACTTGAATAGCTTTAAGTAACTTTTGCCGTTTGATCGATCGATGAGAGCTGCCTGTGATGGACCGATATAATTTTGATGAGGGTACGCATTGATTCGAACTAATTAATTATTCACTTTTATCCTTAATGCGGGTTTCGTTAATTTTGTATTAGATTTTAACCGCTTTGAGTTGAAGGATAAAATTTATCTCAAGGACGACAGATAATGAGGGCTCAATGTTTTTGGTTGAATATTTTTGCGTAACATTTTGAAACAGCACTTATTAGTAAAGTGAGATGCGACTTACTCATGCTGGTAAGAGATAAAACAAAAATATATAGGTAATTAGGTGAGGTATTACGTATTATATGTATAGGTTGGAGTAGGTATTCTCTAAACGTCACGCACAATGGCCTAATCAAGAGGCTAAGTGCGGATAAATGCCATTCCAGTTGGACTCTGGCTGACTTGGAGATCGTACCTAAGACCTGGGGGTCTAAAATGGCCACTAACATATTATTATGAATTGCGTTAAAATTCGTAAAATGGACCATTCCTAATAATAAAATAATAATAAAAATTATTATATTATTATTAATTCCTAATAGTAACTGCATCTGTGAATTTTAACGCAATTCATATTATTTTCCCATTATGATCTGGCAAAGTGGCCATTTTAGACCCCCTGTTCCCTATTAAATTCCCTTTTGAGCACAATGGCAATATCCACGAAACAGTCAGCTCTGGTTAGATACGGATGATCAGCTTTTCATAACTTATCATAATAATACCAAAATGTACAAACAAATTCGACTTGATAAGAATATCTAAATGTAAATCAGAGCAATTCAGTAATGTAAATCAATATCAAATCAGCTTTACGATTCAAATTGGATTACAGACTTACCGAGAATCTCGTTACTAATACATTTGTATTGTTGTTTTGTAAAATTAATAAGAAATGGATATTTCTGCGGTAAATTTTCGTCTTTCTGACGTCATTTCCTTTTGTGAATTTAGAATTATCTATTTCGTTGCGTTGGAAGGCCTCGTATTAGGTAGACTTGGTGAAGGTTGCAGGGATCCGCCGGATGCGAGACGAATGGGACCGGTCAATGTGGCGTACTTGAGGGAGGCCTATGTCCAGCAGTGGACGTCTTTCGGCTGAAATGATGAAATACAAAATTTGGTTAGGATCTTTTGTACCTACGTACTCAGACCAGTGGGTACCTATTATCATGAAGTGTCAAAGTCAAAATCGATGAACGACAGAGTGTCAGGATTTTTTCAGTAGCAGCCACAAATTCTAGAATTGATGGCACAATTCTAGAATTTGTGTTGTACAATGAAGATGTTCCTTGGTTACAATGTATTTTTATGAAATAATAACTACATACCTCATTACTGCAACAAGACAAATGTCATGTTTCTCTTCCATTTTAAACCTTAAAACATATCATAATTAGGGGTACCTGTTGGGGATGCTGGGACACATTCAAGGTTGACATTGAATTTTCTGTAATAAAAGTCACTAAATATAGACTGATACCCATTGACTTATATATTACTGCGTTAAGCCTTTATATCAATGCTGATACCGTAAAACGGGGTAAATAGAAAAAAACAACACTTTCAACGATCGAAACAACACTTTAAAAGGGATTTTAACGTTGAATTAATATGGTATGTTGCCAAAAACGTATATTAATTATACAGTAAATTTATACAAATAAAATGGACTACTTGTCGGTAACCAACAAATAATTCAGTGTTAAAATCTCTTTCAAACTTTGTCTCTATTCACCCCTCTGTTTCTATTCTCCCCGTTTTAGTTGGTACTTTATTTTTCTATTCACTCCTTCACTGCCAGATACAATCACCCGATTGATAATGATAATGATGAGACAGATTAACATTTAGGAAAATAGATCATAATAGGAAAATAATATGAAATGCGTTAAAATTCGTAAAATGGTCACAGTTTTTTAACGCAATAAAAAAAACATAAAAATCTAATTAGTCCGTCAGTTAGATTTCCATAAAATATTTGACATGTATTTTTTCTTTATTCACGTAAACATTAAATGAAGACGATACAGTGCTGCGAAAAGTCGCGCGATGTCACAGTTTGGTATATTTTGACGTGACAACGTCTTATAAATTGGTTTGCCGGGTGACACTTCAAGAAACTGCGTTACGCTCCGCTCACGTTATGCGCTCACAATGAGAGCGAGTGAGAGGCACGCGTCCAGAGCGAGAGAGAGAGAGTGAGAGAGATAGGCATACACACCGGTTCATGTCTTGCGCTTCTATTTTCGTTGTCACGTAAAACTTTCGCCCGTATACCGACTTTACAGGCAACCAATTTTTTACCAGAAAGTGACGTCACCAACCCCACTCACGATCTTTGACACGTTTTAATTTCGTCAATTTTGATTAATTTGATAAAACAAAAAACACGTATTTATCCAATATTTTTCGATAATCTAACAGACGGAATAAACAGAATCATATTTTTTTTAGTCAGTCAACTACCCTGTTCATGTTGTGATCTGCTAAAGTGGCTGTTTTAGACCCCCAGGACCATTTACTTTGAAAGCAATAAGTTGTACAGCTCAGGTTTATTTCTAAAACATACGTAGTTACTTTGAAAACTGAAACTATGCAGTTTAGTGGCTACATACTGGTCGAACACATTTTGAGTTCATAGACACGTTAAGAAGAGGAAGACTGCATAATTATACAGATACTAGCTGATACCCGCGGTTTCGCCCGTGTGAATTTCGGTTTTCGCGACCGATGTCGGTTGTCGCTTCCAAAAGTAATCCTTTGATCCCGCCCTTACAACCCTTTTATCGCATTAAAAAGTAGCCTATGTCCTTTCTCAGGCTCTAGATTATCCGTATATCAAAATTTATTAAAACTGGTTCAATAGTTTTGGTGTGAAAGCGCGACAGAGTTGCTTTCGCATTTATCATATTAAGTAAGGATTGTTGCTTGCGATTGGAGGAGCTCGTGGTTTAATAATAACTGCCATTCGGGTCGATCTTTATAGGTCAAGCCGCGCTTGCCTAGGTTGGTCTGTGGATGAGTGACCGCCCATTACATACCGAGTTTCCTCCGTGCCGCGGAAAGCTCGTAAAGCTGTTGGTCCCGGCTGCCATAATATGTAGAGCTTTGGCAGTCGTTACAGGTAGACAGTGGCCTGAAAGTCGGACAACCAGTCTTACCAAAGGTCGGTTGTCGTATTACCCAGTATTGCTCCATGCAAAATACTGGTACTCAGCTGCATCCGGTTAGACAGGAAGCCGACACCAACACAGTTGGGAAAAGGCTAGGCAGATGATGAAGTAAGGATTGTTGCGAATGGTAACCGACAGGACTCTATTACTAAGCCTCCGCTGTCCGTCCGTCCGTCTGTCTTTCAGCGGTCTGTATCTCATGGTCCGCAATAGGTAGACAGTTGAAAATTTCTCAGAATGTGTGTTTCTGTTGCCGCTAAATAAGGCTCCTCGTCGTAGCCCTTTACGCTCGAGTCCTAGTCGCATTTGGCCGTTTATTTTTAGGGTTCCGTAGCCAAATGGCAAAAAAACGGAATCCTTATAGATTCGTCATGTCTGTCTGTCCGTCTGTCCGTCCGTCCGTATGTCACAGCCACTTTATTCGGAAACTATTAAAACTACACAGTTGAAACTAGGTACGTAGATGTGTTCTGTAAACCGCTATACGATTTTTATACAAAAATAAAAAAATAAAAGATTAAGGGGTGTCTCCCCATACATGGAACGCGACACGCAGCACAGCACAATCACTCAGCCACTGCACACATCAACACTGTCTTTGTGAGCAACCAGCCATAACCATAAAAATGAAATTAGTAACTGTTTCTTATTAAATCGTGCAAATAATTTCCGCACATTCACATGGATTGAATCAACAGGATTGAAGTTAACGCAGGCTCAAATTACCCGGTTTTTTTTCATGTTTATCCCCCGTCGTTCGCATCAAGAGGAGCAACAAGTCGTCCCCAGATAAACTCTGTTAGCGCAGTCATTTCTTGATAATACGGGTTCAAGCCTTAAATACAACCTTGATTTTTTTTGACGTATTTCAGTTTTTGTCCCTAAAACAACCATAATAATGTCCGGAATGAAGTTAATGAATAAATAAATGTTTATTGATCCATTAACTTTAAATTACGCACAAGAGAAACAAAGATAAACTAGAAATAAAGAAACGTTAGCAGTACCAATGTGTATACAGTTATACACCACGGTACACAAAAAGCAACTTTTGAAAGTAATTTTCTGTTACTGAATTTGATTAACGTTTCCACGACTAAGCATTTTGGAAGCCATAGTTTTACGAAATAATAATCTCAAAGTACAAACTGTAATTTCACAAGAAAATAGCTTTTCAATTTTGCTAAGTGTAAGCATAAGCTCGTGTGTACATAATGAATCCGTGATCAAAATATGGTATACAAAATATTATTTTAAATGTTAATTTGCTCCTACCTCATTGCAAACTTCGCACAGATTGAAATCCTCACTCCGGTGCTTTTCATAATTTATCACATGTCGTTCGCGACACGTCGTGGCGCAACAAGTCGTCCCCAGATGAAGTCTGTTAGCGCGGCCATTACTCGTTATTACTGGTTCAGGTGCGAAATATAGCTCAGAAATCCATACTTAAAGGTTTGCCAAAAAGCGATAGAGCGTAGCATTTTAAATATCAGCCACCTATTGAATACTCAATACCACCACTGTACGCTCCAAGACAGACGTCAGACACTGTCGATGTCGGCGATAAGTCTGCGAGGTTAAAGTGGGACTGGTCAGGTCACATTTCCAGGATGTGTCAGGACATATGGGCCAGAATTGCCACACAGTGGGTTCCTGAAGATGGTCGTCGTCACCGAGGCAGGCCCAAGAAAAGCTAGTATGACGATTTGGACTCGTTTCCGACTGATTTATCAGAGAAGGCAAAACATCGGGAGAGTTAGAAAGGAATGGGGAAGGCCTTTGCCAACCAGTTAGACAGAATAGGCTACTTATAAAAAACATCTTTGTCCCTAAAACAACCATAATAATGTCCGAAATTAAGCTACAGATGTATTTGTTTCTTTCAAAATCTTGCTAAATAATTTGCAAGATTGAAATGCACACAGTCTGAAATTCTCACACCAGTGCTTTTAATAATTTATCTCACGTCATTCGCGACACGACGCGGCGCAACAAGTTGTCCCCAGGTGAAGTCTGTTAGCGCGGCCATTACTCGTTATTACGGGTTCAGGTGCGAAATAAAAGTACCACTAAAAATATCATATACTGGGGGAGACAGTAATCCGTTGTAAAAGCAGGTTGAGTGGAGGCATTGTGTGCCGGGTAATTCGAGATTTTTGCTGTCAGATATTGGCACAAAATCATAAAATAAGATACAGTATACCCTGTATCTTATTAGGGACTGTGCTGAGCAAAAAGACAGGATGCATCCAGTTCCTTATTTCAAATCAGCGTTTTTTTTTTTTTGGGGGGTGGGAAATCATCAAATAACCCCTCCCGCTCTTAGGTAGAGCGAAAGGGAGTGTCAGACTTCTACTGACTAAAAACCACCCATGTTCCTTCTTCGCCCTTCATGTCGAGGCCGCGGTATCCCTTGCGAACAACCCGCAGCCTTTCAAATCAGCCTGGTTTGAATAAATGACTTTTGATTTTGGTTTTTGATTTTGATCAGCCTATAATGTTCCCAATGCAGGGACTCAGGTCTCCTCTCTAGGCAACCGCTCCATTTAATTAAAGGAGTTGGGTAAAGGCGAGGTAAATGATGAGGCTGCAGGTTTTTCGGGGCTGCGGGTTGTTCAAATGAGATTCCGCGGCTCCGGACACAAAGGGCTAAGAAGGAACATGGGTGGTTTTAAGTCAGTAGCAGACAGACACTCCCTTCCGCTCCGCCCAGAGTGGGAGTCATTTAATGATTTCGCAACCTCCAAAAAAACAAAAATTGCGAGGCAAATAATTATTATTATTAAACGTTTATTTCAGATCCATAAATAAAAATAAATAATAAAAAATAAAAAATAAAAATCATTTAATTCAGACAAAAAAGTCCATAGGCAAGGCAAAGGTTGTTAGTAACAAATTTTTTTGCTTATAACTAATGTAGTAATTAAAACTAAACACAAAGGAACTAGGCACACCGTCTGCACACCCCTGCACAGTAGGCTCATTGGTTTCGCAACACATGAAGTTCAGTGAACCTACTGAGCAGAACAGTATCGAATTTCTCACCAATCATTCTCAGGACGCTATTTGGGCTCCCACGTACTCGTCGCACCACCGACGCAACTTTTTTACGCATAATTGCGTAGAAGTCATCTACGCTGGCGTCAGTAAACATGCCGGATGCACTGCAATATCGAGGGAGCCGAAACAGAGCCCTGAATACATTATTATACTGGACGCGCAAGGCATTGTAGGTCTTCTGTGTAAAGTTTGCCCACAAGCCGCTCGTGTAAAACGTCTGGCAGAATGCCTTGAACATCGTTACTTTAACTGGAGCCGTACACCGAGCGAACCTGTGTGCCAACATATTACCACGAACCGACAATGCCCTGCGCTCCCTCTCAATGTCAAATTCATCACTCAAATTTTCAGTTACAATGTGTCCAAGATATTTAAACTGTGCAACACGACTTAAAGGTACACCATTAAGTAATATAGGTGGTATAAAGATATCGTTTTTCTTATTACATTTAAATAACATGAACTCACTTTTACTGACGTTGTACCTCAAGCCATGTTCCACGGCATAGACCTCACACACCTTTATCAGCTGTCTGAGACCACCAATTGAGGGGCTCAGCAGCACCATATCATCAGCGTAGCTCAAATTATTAACACATATGTCATCAATATGGCATAAATCCATAGAATAAAAACCATAATAAAATCACAACCAAAACAACACAAAATAAACAGAAATCAAAAATCCTAACACAATAATTGTAGTTACATAAAAAATTTGAAGATTTATATAAATGAATCAAAAATTAAATAAAATTGAGTCACTCACATACACAAACAAATAAAAAAAAAAAATAATAAAAACAAAGATAAAAAAAATAATGACAAAAAAAAATAAAAACAAAAAAAAACTAAAAACAAAAAAAATACAAAATAATGACGAATAATGACTGTGCAAGAATTCATTCAAAACATGCCTAGCCCATGGATAGTCCTAAATACGACGCTAAAATAGAAACGCACACAAATGCATTTGACTGCAAGCAATCTAACTAAGTTCTGTTTGGACAAACTTCGGCGTATGAACGCATGCAGGCAAGTTACAAGCTAATCTGTCTTCGTATAAAGGGAGTTGTGTTTGTACAGAATGATGTTTATTGCGTATTCAATGAAGTTTTGTTAAAGATTAACTTTACAGCCCTGTATAACTACTTGGAATCATTTTTTATATATCGAAGTAGTGTGTTTCTTACTGAAAAGAAAAAAACACAGTATGTACCACAAAATGCTTGTGTGATAAAAATCTATCTAAACTCAAACAGTAATCAAATACCTGGTACTTAGGCTCGACTTCAATCTTACATACCGAACCTACCGTTAGTATACTGAGAGTAAATACGTTTGCAAATAAACCAAATGTAAGTACCTATACGAAAACCTAGGAAATTATTATAAAATATTTCATAGGTAAAACAATGAACCTACTACAATTTCTTTAACGCTGCTCTGCTAATTCACTAAGCTGTTTAAAGAATGACCATAATTTAATTTGACGTCAAAATCCAAAATTTAAATAACTTAAACATAGCTTTAAAACATTGTTGCGACCCGAAACCTTCCTTCCGCGGAACTAAACGTTTCCTAAGCGCAACAATAGCCGAGCTATGTTACAACTTAAGTGGTTAACTTTACAGCCCACTTTACAATTTGATTGGAAGTACCCTTTTAAAATTGTTAAGCGCTGTGATACTTTGAAACCGAAGTTTTCCAATCATTTAACTTAACTCTAACTTTGTAGACTTTCTTGTGGAACTTTTACTTCGTTTGCTTGTAGCTTGTTTTTTATAAAGTTTGGAATGGGGTGAAGCGGTGTAAGTTGAATGAACTTGATACAAAAATATATTTTTTTTCATTTATTTTTCATTGTAGTTTTAAACTAAAAACACATATGAAACAACGTTTAAATAAACAGGAGTCCGCCAAATGTTATGAGTAACGTCCAAGCTATTAGTGGTAACAATTTTAGAGACAGGAACTTCCTCACAACTCAGGCCATTTGGAGGAGTACTGCCTTCTGAATGATACAGATGTTCCTGGAGGTTCTTGGCCACCAGGCCATTGGCCGTTACAACAATCAGCACAATCATAGCCCAGTTTATATTTGAAATGTGGGCAGCCTCTTGTGCCACGTCGAGATAATGTCTTTATTAAGTATGCTGGAGAATTAAATCAGAGGAGATACAATGGTGTAGGTGACCCAATGACCTGGTGAAGGTTGCAGGGATTCGCTTGAGGTGAGGCGCACGGGACCGGTCAATGTGGCGACACTTGGAGGAGACCTATGACCAGCAAAGGACGTCTGAAATGATGAAAGTGGTTTAGCGGGTATTTAACTCCGTTGCGTAACTAAGTAAATTAGGGCAACCCAAAAATATTCAACTAAAAAAAATGTTTTTATAAAATTGGTGCAAAAATTCGAAAGCAGTTTCATATTACAAAAGTCTTTCATGGCAAAGTAGAAATAGACCTTGAAAACCTCTTAGCTTTTAAAAATCTAATATTATTTTTGCAAGGCTTGTATAATTAAAGTCTTTGTAAAAGGAAAGGGTATCAGTTTAGCCATTACTTGGATTGAGGAGATCAGATAGGCAGTCGTTAGGCGCTCTTGTGCCAGCCTCATCCAGGATAAGCTACTCCACTTCATTTTTCTCTATTTCACTCTGTCGAACCCTTTGAGAAAGTTCATTTCAGTTCTGTCATAAACGCTTTTCTCTTACTTTGTCCCACTTTCCTCAATCCCACAAAGCGGTGTTTTTTTTTTTTTTTTTACTTATTTTTCGGGATTATTTGCCAATACAATAAGTTTATATACCTACGTGAATATTTTCTGTTCTGTTTATTGAAACATTAATATAATCTGTTCTGTCGTAAATGTCTAGACTGATTTTTGGGAAGATCTGTATTAACATTATAAATGCGAAGGTAAATCTCTGTCTGTCTGGTACTATTACCTTTCACGCCTCAATGGCTGAATGGATTTCAATGATGGTTTAAAGACACACATGTAGACTATGAACTGTATTAGGAGAGAATAATTTTATTCCCAGTTTAGTAAATCGTGATCTGGTGTAATAATAACTGCAATTCGGGTCGATCTTTAGGTTAAGCCGCGCTTGCCTAGGTTGGTCTGTGGATGGGTGACCGCCCATTACATACCGAGTTTCCGCCGTGCCTCGGAAAGCACGTTAAGCTGTTGGTCCCGGCTGCCATATATAGATCTTTGGCAGTTGTTACAGGTAGTCAGTAACCTGAAAGTCTGGCAACAAGTCTTACTAAAGGGTATCGTTTTGCTCAGTGTTAACTGGGTTGTGGAGGTCAGATAGGCAGTCGCTCCATGTAAAATACTGGTACTCAGCTGCATCCGGTTAGACTGGAAGCCGACCCCTACACAGTTGGGAAAAGGCTAGACAGTTCATGAGTAAGTCATGATCTACCTTTTCTTTTTTCGGTTGACTTATAATATAACCGGCTGCAGGTAAAACCTGTTCCAGCTACGAGTATTTTATAAGGTGTGACTACCTCTCTAACTAACCCTCACGGCCTAGAAGTTAGAACTAGGTAAAACGATGCCTCTTTTTTTTTTTGGCAGGTGGAAAATCATCAAATAACCCCTCCCGCTCTTGGGCAGAGCGAAATAGGGAGTGTCAGACTTCTACTGACTAAAAACCAACCATGTTCCTTCTTAGCCCTTCATGCCCTTTTACTTACATTTACTTTTAATTTAATTGTTCTTCTTTTTGTTTTATAGCATCGTATTGGAGGATTCTGTAATGTTGCTATAATTAATATTAAATAAATAAATAAATGTCGAGGCCGCGGCATCTCTTGCGAACAACCCGCAGCCCCGATACGATGGCCCTTGGTAAGACTGATTGGCAAACTTTCGGGACACTGACTACCTGTAAAGAGTCTACAAAAAACAGCCGGGACCAGTGGTGTAACGTGCTTTCCTAGGTATGGAGAAAATTAAGTATGTAATGGAAGATCACCCATCCACAAATTCGTTAAATGCGGCTTAACCTTGAACTTCGATCCGTGCGGCCGTTTTCATTTAGCAACGAACTGACACAAAACAAACAAACACATTTGCAAATAAACACATTTTTCTTTCTTTCTTTCAGAGATAATTTTGGACCTCAGGCAAAGCTGCTAGTAAAATCTAGTATTAAATAAATACTGACAGGCAGAAAAATAAATTGAATCAGCTGATAGACGCTATTACGAATTTGCAGGTGTTAGCAGTCTGCTTTTAGATTTTTATATAGAAATAAGATTAGTACTACTGTTATTTTTTATCAGATCTGGATTTTATTCACATTGGAGTAAAATATTATCTTCAAGGAAAAATAATATAAACTCGCGGCTTTGATGGCTTTAATTACTTTTCTGCGAAACAAACTTACACGTAACTACACTTTTTCTCCGACTTAATTAAAACTGAGAAATACTGTAAATACTGCCACAAGTATGCCTTCAACGTTTCTGTTTTTAGCCGACTGCTAAACAAGGAGGAGGTTATGTGTTCCACTAGCACCTTTCTTTTACACCGATTTCTCTGTAATATTAGTCCAATTTTGGTAATGCTTCTTATTTGGGAGCCTGCGCGGTGGACACATATACATATGATTAACTTAATTGGGTGTAGTATATTGAGAAAAGTTATTGACGCCGTTTTTTTTTTCATTTTAGGGTTGTGTTAGTAACTTTAGGTTATTTAAAAGTTTTATTTAAACTTATACTTTTACTTTTTATACAAATTTATTTATGTCGAAATTAAGATCACCAAAGACCACGATAATTTTGACAGATCTCTCAGTAGGAGCAACCCAACAGCGACTTTATTTTAGTAAAAATAAAGATCATTGTCGCAGTGACGCAAAATCAGAGATAAACTGTGAAAGTACTATAGGTTAAGGTACAATCAGTCACAGATTACAAAGACCCAGTCGGGTTCGATTCCTGTCGTAATCCATTCATACGTCTCCCTGAAGATATTGATTGAATTTATTCAATAGCGCATTAATTCGACCTATTGTTATTACAATGAAGAAGGTGAAAGTTGGTGATTGCAACTTTTAAAAGTTTAAGGTTTGAATAAGTCGTTATTGAGTATTATCTTAGAATTCGTCAGTCTTTCTTTAATCTTTAGAATTTTCTAGGTAGACAAAACAATGTGATTTTGAAATGCTTTAAATACAGACAATTCGAGCCAAGACTGCCTCGTTAGTCTAGTGGTCGCAAGCGCGACTGCTGAGCATGAGGTCCTGGGTTCGATTCCCGGGTCGGGAAAACTGATATTGGCTTTTTCCATCAGGAATTTATCAGTAGCAGCCACGGAGCCTGGATTTGTGCCCGGTTGATGGCAATAGGCTCGCCCCCTATTACATGGGACTTAAACATAGCTGGCGAAATGTGGGTGTACTATTAGGTACACCTCTGCCTAACCCTTCGGGGATTATAGGCGTGATGATGTTAATTCGAGCGAAGAGCCATTGGGTTTTACCATCAGGAATTTTTAAACGGCAGTCTGGAGTTTGAACTCGTCCCGGTTGATGGCAATAGGCTCGCTCGATGTCTATATGGGACTTAAATATAACGGGGTATTACAGGTGTCGTGTTATAACATAACATCACGCCTGTAATCCCCGAAGGGTTAGGCAGAGGTATACCTAATAGTACACCCACATTTCCCCAGTTATGTTTAAGTCCCATGTAATATAGGGGGCGAGCCTATTGCCATGAACCGGGCACAAGTCCGGACTCCGGGGCGTGGTGTTATGATATACTTAATAGGCTTTAGAAAGCCATGACCTATCCGTCCGACATAAAGCTACTACAATCCTATCCTTCCTACTAATATTATAAACGCGAAAGTTTGTATGTAGGGATGGTTCGTTACTCTTTCACGCAAAAACTACTGAACGGATTTGGATAAAATATGGTATACGGATAGTTTATAACCTGGATTAACACATAGGATAGTTTTTTTCTCGATTTTATCTTCCCATGGGATAATTTTCGAGTTGTAGCGGGCGAAGCCGCTAGCAACAGCTTGTATGTTAAATTTCTTTAAAAGAGAAACGACTGCCTGACTTACTTCTCCAACCCAGTTAGTACTAGGTAACACGTTACCCCTTGGTAAAATTGATGGTCAGAATCTCGGGCCACCGACTTCCTGAAACGACTGTCCTAAAGTGACACACGTGACCAACAGTTTTACATCTTTCCAAGACTCGGCTGTCACACAAAGATGATTTTTTTTAACGAGGATTGAGAAAAATAAACATCTTACTAAAATTACTGCACTCGTAATTTTCACAAGCTAATAACGTCATAATTACTTCTAGTCAACCCTCTGAGATCGGTCCGACAGATTGGCTGCGAAATAAAGAAGTTCTCAGAAAAAAGAAAATTAATATTTCTTTTGTTTTTAATTTATTCTTTCTTCATATTATTTTTAGAAAACAGCTGTCGTGGGGTGGTATACAATGTAGGTGTTACAAAGGTTGGATTATTTTTGCTCTTTCATTTATTTCAGTTTAGTCCGTAAAGGCCGCTACACACGTTACGAAAAATCGTTACGATTGGACGGTACAGTTCAAACTGCAACGATAAATCTACATGTGCATGAGAAAAACTGTATAGTTTGTCCGATTGTGGGCACTATGGAAACTGTGCAGTTTAAGCTGTACCGTCTGATCGTAACGATTATTCGTAACGTGTGTAGCAGCCATAAGGCAACTTTTGTAGTCTGATACAATATACGTAACATAACATCAAACCATATAATCCGCGAAAGGTTAGGCAGAAGTGTAAATGCCTTTTTTTTTAGGGATTGGGAAATCATCAAAAGACTCCTATCGCTCTGGCCAGAGCGGTAGGAAGTGTCAGACTTCTACTGACTAAAAACTACGTACACTCACATTCCGTGGCGGCTAGTTAATTAGGGAACTCTTAACGGAAAAACCCAATATATTTTGAACAAACTCATGACAGAAATAGGCATGTGCTTATAACCATAAATAACTACCTACCTCAGTTTTCAATTGTCTATTTCCTAAAACTGTGCTCTGCAAGATATACGGGAAATGATCACAGGAAATGACATCCCTTAATACTTCCGATCGAACTTGTTTGTATCGTATATGGCAATAAATAAAGATACGATAAATGAAACATGGTCCAATACGGTATCTAATATTGATAGGCTTGCTTCCTGTTGCCAGATACTGAGATACACCCTTTGAACATCAAAATATCAACGAATACAGATCTCAGGTTTACGTCAAATCCTATTGTAACAAAATTATAACAATAATAATTTTATTTTCAGGCAACTGGGGCTCATAGATAAAATACATTAAACTATCTTAAACAATAATAAAAACTTGAGAGGTGTCAAGGAACACCCGGATGGAACGAAGTTATTGTTATTATTTTTTATTATGTAAAAAAAAAAAAAAAAATGTAGAAATGAAAATATCTGGCTTCCTTTCTATAAGAGAGAGAGAGACAGACAGAGAAACATGCGACGCCGCACAGCTTACAATAGCTTACTATAGCAAAAAGTGTCGTGACAACTTTTCGTAAGATTTTTTTCCGTCTAGCCCCCTTTCACAACGCGTGATAAGGAACTTCGTTCCAAAACTCATACATATTGAAAAATAAACCGTATTAAACCTACTGTAAAAAAAAACAAAACAAAAAAGTAACGACACACTAACAAAGACCACCTCGTTTATCTAATGGTCACAAGCGCGACTGTGGAATATAAGGTCCTGGGATCGATTCCCAAGTCGGTCGGTTCGATCGTCAGGAATTTCTTAGTAGCAGCAATGGATCTGGATTCGTTCCCGGTTGATGGGACATGTTAAGCTTAATGTGGGAGTACTATTAGGCACACCTCTACTGTCTAAAATATTTTTTTTTTTGGGACAATCCCGCCACACTATCCCCAAACCACTGTAACTCCTGTTAGCCAGAATCAACAGTGGCGACCACAAGAAAAGCGCCGAGACAATGAAGCTCGACGAAGTCCCAGGGAAACGATTAAACTGTCTTGGATCCCGCAACGAAATTAATCAGAAAATAATAGCGGAGGAGTAGGAAAAACATAATTTCTACTTCCCTCCATATCAGCAGGAGACAGAACAGAACAAGGCCAATAGGCACACAGGGACGGAACTGGGATAGGCCCAGTTGCCTAGATCACGGATATTATTGTCATTAATATTACTGGGTCGTAAGTTGTGAGCTGTTATATTTGAATCCAATAATAGGTAAGACAAAAATGCTTGAACGCACGGAAATACTGTCTAAAGATTACAGGCGTTATGTTATGTTCTACAACAAAGACATGAAAATGTCGTTTAGTGACAATAACAACAAGTAAACAACCTACC
The DNA here is from genome assembly GCA_949774965.1 of Diarsia brunnea. NCBI lineage: Eukaryota > Metazoa > Arthropoda > Insecta > Lepidoptera > Noctuidae > Diarsia > Diarsia brunnea. The sequence continues at coordinate 13,070,674 of OX459007.1, read as the reverse complement.
AAGTCGTCACCATCAATTTTGTGTTCGAAAACCAAACAAAGTAATGACAATGTAGGTTATCGTAATCATTGTTTTTGTACGAAGACATTATTTATTAAGTAGAGTAAACTAACATTTTGTACCGGTGAGAAAATGTAATGTGGGACGCGTAGGTAGGCATTTATTAAAGAGAAACATTAGCAAGTGCCTACACAGAGTTTTATTTTTGTAATTGAAATTCTTAGGAAACACAAAAGTCTTAAGAATTTTCTTTGTTGAATGATGAAATATAAATTACCGTCATATTGTTGTGCACCTACGACTTCATTAACGAATTTTCATTGTATTTAAGTGCCATTATAATAAAATTCTTATAACATAACCAATTAATGAACTTGAAGCTACGTAATATACCGGGTGTAAATTAACCAATCACACAGCCGTTAACCAAGCATTCTGTACATCAAACTAAGTACATACCTAGGGGTACTTAGTTTTTGGCGTGACACGACTTTTTTTTTGGGGTCAAAATTCACATTTTACGGTAAAACTCCATATAGCACTTTTAAAACAGTGTGCTAGAGGATGCTTTGAATAATAAACATGTCATGAAGGTAATTTAAGTAAAGTTATAACCTGAAAAACTAGTATTTACAAAAACAGTTGTGAAAAATTTTAAACTTTGACCCCCAATATCTCCGTAACTAGGGCTTCCCAGGTATGGTCTAGAACTAAAAAAATATCGCAGTGATGGGGAGAACAAGTGGCCTTCGTTTGCGTTAAGGGTACTTTTACACCCTTTATAAAACAGAACATAGAAGATGGAAAACCTTTTCGTGGTTATTTTAGCATTGCATAAATAATCAAAATCGCTATTCCTTTATTTGATTAATGATCTAATTCCAAATTGCCGTTCACTTGTATTGATTATTGACTAATAACGTTGTAGTTATATGCCTCCAATTATCGCACATCTATCAAAGCGAATGGACCATTCATGCATTGAATACCACTAGCATCACAATGGAGCCATTAGAGAGACATTAAGTCATTTACATAAAGGACTTGTTATCAAATGCACTGGACCTACTAATTAGATTACATTTAATGCCCTGTACAGACTGGTGAATCGGAGGTAGTCGTGGCTAAAATATTCATCTCTTTATTTGCTTTCCATAGTGTGTGAAGATTTTACAAGGGGCTTAAAGCTCTGTTGGGGCTGCGAGTTGTTCGAAAGAGATACCGCGTCCTCGACACAAAAGGTTAAGAAGGAACATGGGTGGATTTTAGTCAGTAGAAGTCTGACACTCCCTTTCGCTCTGCCCAAGAGCGGGAGGGGTAAGGGGCCCAACGCTTTTCGGGGCTGCGGATTGTTTGAAATAGATATCGCGGCCCCGGACACAAAGGGCTAAGAAGGAACATGGGTGGTTTTTAGTCAGTAGAAGTCTGACACTCCCTTCCGCTCTGCCCAGGAGTCTAAAAAGAGCTCAACGTCACGAGGAACAATGCTAAAGAAAGAACACTAGCCGACATCATCATTTACTTACCTATAACAATCTACTCCAAACCGTCACGTGTATGTAATAACGTGCCTTTTTCATCATTAAGCCTGTTTGTTATTACTACGGTCAACATGATAAATAACTTGACCGTTCAAGACGAAATTACTAACTAAATTCGGGTCTATTCGGGGCTCTTCGGCTTTCCTCGGCTATTTTCGGCAGTCATCAATAAAACATTATGACGGAATGCCTTCACAGAGATTTAAGATTACCTACTGTTTTTCTTGTAAATTGCTTATGACCCGCCCTTCTGTATTGTTGTATGTTTTCTTTTGAGACTATTTTAATATTGTGGTTTTATTATAGAAAAAGATCTAAGTACAAACCGTGAAAAAAAAAATATAAAAACTATTTTTTTTTTTTTTTAATAAAACGTTGCCCCCCACTAGGAATTTCTCCTGTATCGTGGGTGCGTTCACAAACATATAAAGTCACATACACAAATACCCAGACCCGAAACAACTATCTGCAGGCCATACAAATAGTTGTTCCGTGCGGGGATCGAACCCGCGACACGCAGCGCAGCAGTCCAATCGCTTAGCCACTGCACCAACCGTGCCGTCGCAAAAGCGAAAAAAAAAGCGAAAGAGTGACTTCATTTTATTATTTTAGCCTTATCAGTAAAAAAAAACCCTTTTATATATTAAAAATAACTAGTTGAATTTTGAATAACGTAACCATGCATTGACATTCAAACTAAACATTCATGAAAAAAATCAACTTAATCGGAAAGTTGGCGAAAGGACAAAAATGGACCAAAGAAAATTAAACATTTTTTAATATGACGTCATTTGTCTAGCTCTGATGAGTGATATGAAGCTTGTCAGGTCTCCTTTGACTTCTAAGATTTTTTTTCATAGTTACAAGTGAAGCTAATAAAAGCGTGTTAATAATAGAACGGCGTAGCAGCTACGGCTTAGACCCACGCTGCCGCGTAGACCCACGCTACGGCGTAGCCGCCTACTCCTAGACTATAAGCAGTGTTATGAAAACTTAAAGAAATTTACCATCGAAATTAACAATAAGCTTTTTAGATTGAAAGTAAAAGGTCTGGTAGAGAGCAAACTAACCCTTCTACCGCCTGATTAGCCTATAACCATTGCAGACACGAGGGAAAACAAATATAATGAAAACAAGAACAAATTGCAAAGTCGCTACGTCGTAGCCGACATCGATTCTACGACTGCTACGTCGTCGCAGCAAATCACTGATTACCTCTTCAAATGCTAAGTGAAAAACGACCACGTTTTGATATAGGACATTTACAGAGGCGTTATGTATCCCTAGTACTTTTTCTTTTAAATCGTGCGTGAAATGCTACGGCAAGACTTTACGAAAAATCAATTATGTTATCGCAGAAATGTAACCGTACATAACACTGATTACGAGTGGAAACGGAATGATGCTTCAGAAAGGACTTTGTAAAGGTAAAAGTAACTAGCATAATCAACTTAATAAAAATACAAAATTTTAGCCATGCTAGACTCTTTATTAATGTAATTCGACCTTGGCACAATACATCGAGTCTGTACAGGGTTGCCATATAATAATATTCTGTACCTCATCATTTCAGCCATAAGACGTCCACTGCTGGACATAGGCCTCCCCCAGAATGGGGGGGGGGATTTGCCATAATCGCCACGCTTGGCAGGCGGTTTGGCGATCGCAGTATGGTTGTTACAAAGGCACAAAGAACGCTGCTGCCCATTCTCTGGTAAGTCCCTTTGTCGAGCTCTTACGGCACCCACGGGAAGATAAGGGATGGTGCTATTCTTTACGCCCGACACCATACGGAACAGTATACATTTTTGGTCGATTATAAAACAAAACAGCCGTTTCCCACAAAACTGGAATTTCTTCGGTCAAAAGTATAAAAAAGCTGATTTAAACAAAAATAGCCATAAACATTTTGATGTGGGGGTAGAAAAGCCTTTTACTAGAACGTTCCTGACGTCTAAGTCTATACTTTCATAATTTAATTCATAATATTATTATTATATTACTCCTACACGAAATTGGAAAGTTTGTTTGGCTATAAGTATCTTCCATCTTCTGAAAGTACACACATGTATTGAAGTTAGGTATAATTAAATTAACCAACTTATTATACGTGGGTTCAAAATAATATTAGCGACGGAAACTGTTCTTGAAATGAAGGTTAAGTTTTTGAGAACTTTGTTGCCAGATTACAAGAAGCTTAAAATTAGTAATTACTAGCGGACGTCACACGGTATTACCCGCGTAGTTCCCGTGGGAATACGGGGATAAAAAATAGCCTATGTCCGGGGATAGTATAGCTTATCAACGTTAAAATAATTTCTTAAATCGTTACAATAGCTTTAGTTTATTTGTTACATAGAAAAATACAAATCTTTCCTTTTTATAATATAATATTAGAAGTATGTATAGATGAGTTTTAAAGGTTTTTTTTGCCGGGTTCTGTGCCTCCCTTATGCAAGCATATTCTACGATTTTAACGATATCGTTTATCCTATCCTCTGGTGATCACAGGGCATAAACATTTATACGACAAGTTTTAGACAACTTTTGAGAATCAATATAGTAGGCTAGATACTCCATGGCGAGACTAACACAATTTATTGAGTCCCTTTTCATATAAATAGAATAAAATGAGAATAAAGAGAAGACAGACACGTAAACAAATTAACTTTCACAAAGAGGGCGTCGAATACTCACACAAAAGAATATTATACCTATTCTATTAATTTGGTATGAAAATAGAGACAACCTTTATGAAATTACTTGGTAAGCTTCATTGACAAAGCTTTATAAAACAAATTATTATAAAGATTCAAGACAGATGGTAACATAAAAACTATGTGCTATGGTAGCGTTGCTATGGTAGAATAAGGGATTCACAGATAAATAACTGAGAGAGAACTGCCTCCGTGGTCGAGTGGTTTAGGCGTTTGCCTTGGTCGTGGGTTCGCTTCCCACGGGAAGCATACTTTGTAAACTTGTTTCCAGTTTGGCTAGGACATTGCAGTTTTAAATCACCTGATTGTCTGACTAAAAGATGATTCTGTGCTTCAGAAGGCACGTATAAGCCGGTGGTCCCGGCCAACAAATGGCAGTCGTCAAACCATTTTTGGGGGTGGGAAATCATCAAATAACCCCTCGCGCCCTGGGCAGATCGAAAGGGAGTGTCAGACTTCAACTGACTAAAAACCACCCATGTTTCTTCTTAGCCCTTGTGCCGATGCCACGGTATCTCTTTCGAACAACCCGCAGCCCCGACGGGATGTCAGAGGCCCTTGAGGTGGTTTAGAAACTCTGACACTAGGGTATGTGGGGTCGTTAGACTTTAATACCCACAAGTTAAGAAGACAGATACATTTTGAAAACAGAAATACTCAAAAAGAAGGTGGTACTAATTTAGTCGAAAAACTTTGGTCGTTTTTATATACCCTTGACATTCACATGTGACTGCTACGAGAATAGTAAGGGCCACGTGTGGTGTATCGCTAATGGATAAAAATACGAATATTAATGTAAAACACCATATGACAACGTCGCATTTTCTTATATTAGTTTTATATATGAATGATAAGTTTATATGAAAATAAGTTACTCTTATGTAATAATGAAACTTAGATACCTACACACGTCGAGAGCATATCTTCAAAACTATGAATTTTTGGACCTCATATGATCGGACTTTTTGTTTTATTTTTACTCGTAAGTTAAAATATATATATTACTTACATGAAAAAATTGTTGATGGATTAAATTGGTGAACTCTAAAGTTTTTATTCTCTTTGATTTCTCTGATCCAGTGGCCACTGGGTTTAGATTTCTTTGTGTAATTAATTTCATCACCGCTGCTCTCAAAACAGTGAAGGAAAACATCGAGAGGAAACCGGCATGTCTTAGAACCAAAAAATTCGAAGATATATTGTGACATCTACTAACCCGCACTGGGCCCGCGTGGTGGATTATAGCTCAACCCTCTCCTAGAGAGGAGGCCCGAGTCCCTGCCATGGGAACATTATAAGCTGATGATGATGATCCATGCTCATACTTTTCCTCCTTTTTCCACAGTGGTAGAACACTCCCGTCCCCGCGTGTGCTCGCTCCCAGAGAAGCCGTACAACCCTCGGGTGTCAGACGACCTGTACCGTCTGCGTACCTTCAGCATCACCACCAAGGGCGGTGTGGTTAACTGCGGTGACTCCATCTGCAATCGTCGGAGTCGGTCCAATACTTCCGTCAATTCTACTAATAGCAGGTAAGACTTTGAGGCAGTAATAATAGTATAATAGCGACCGAATTTTGGTGAAACTGACCAACCTCAACCTACGCTAAGACGTAATCATTTTTGTTAACACAGGTATAAAAAATAGTTGTTAAAAAAATTACAAGCGCTCTATGTTATACCCGAAGGTGTACAAATATTCATCGAAGTCATTGACGTTCAAATTGATTACATAATTACATTAACGGAATGCATATAGAATTAATAGATTTTTAAGAAAATTAAAAATAAAGAAAAATGTCAAAAGGGCAAATAAAAAAAAATCTAAAACAAAAAAAAGAAGAGAAGAATTGGTATCACTGGAATTCGTGCGATATTTGAGTATTTTTCGCTATTCCTCATAGATACGGATTTGGCTAGCTAGCCACTATACAGGCAAATTTTTGAAGTGGCCCGCCTGCTTGAAAAATTCAAAATTCCTGTATTGCGTGCAAGTGCGAACGCAAAAAAAGATGCGCTATTTATTTTGATAACGCTATTTGATGGCAGTCCGACTCAATAGTCTGATTCAACGAATTTATTTGGGTATTGTATAAATATCACTTGCTTCGGTAAAGGAAAACATCTTTAGAAAACCAGCATAATATCTGAGAGATATTTCTCGACGGCATGTAAAGCCAAGTCAACCCATGGGCGGAACGCCGTCCGTCCGTCTTATGACGACGACAGGCCGTGTCGACGACGGCGCGTTCGTGTTCCACGCGCGCCTCAAAGAGATGTCAGCAGCATGGAAGGGGCCCGCAAGGCCCGACGCCCGGGGCTGCGGGTTGTTCGCGACAGATAGCCTCGACATGAAGGGCTAAGAAGGAACATGGGTGGTTTTTAGTCAGTAGACGTCTGACACTCCCTTTCGCTCTGCCCAAGAGCTGGGAGGGTTATTTGATGATTTTCCAACCGCCAAAAAAAAAAGCTTTAGGAACGGTTAGGCCGTTCAATAGAATGTAGGGTGATTTTTGCAACTAATCGGCATGAAATGTGCGATAGCCTTTTTTCGACAAATTTTAGTTCAGAAAAGATTTGAAAGACCTGAAACTAATTTTAATTAAATGAGTCCACATAGAAAATGAAATCTGACAAAGTAATACACTACTTTTGTCCTGAGTTGTGACCGAAAAAGAAAAATGTTTGACAATGAGATTAAAAGCTACGGTACAACAATAACCTTTGGAGCTCGTATTCAAGACCCATTTTTGCTTGGGCCGGTTTCACAGGTTTCACCTTTTTTTCAGTTTCAAGCCAGAAAGAGAAGCGAGTTTTGTTCCTGTACATAGTTTAACGTAAAACATCGTGAGGAAACCGGCATGTTGACGAACCAAAAATTCGATGATATATGCCATCTACCAATCCGCACTGAGCCCGCGTGGTGGATTATAGCCCATCCCTCGCCTAGAGAGGAGGCCTGAGTCCCTGCAGTGGGAACATTATAGGCTGATGATGATTATGATAATGACATAGTTTAGTAAATAAGCGCTCGTTAAAACGTGTAGGTATATTTATCTATGGGTAGCTTGAATTTTCCATGACATACTTTACCTTTCTGATAACATCATGTACTTACTTCACATAATTTTAATATGTATCACAAATAAACATATCAGCACTCCTCGGGGTAGGTAAACACGCTTTATTCAAAAATAGTTATTGCAAAGACCCGTGCCATGCATATATATGTCTAAGATTAGAAGAGAAAATATTCCTTTGCCGAGTTTTTTATCGGATTATATCTCTTATTCTGTTATACCACCCATTGTGAAACCTTTTCTGTCTTCTTAAGTAAATGTTATTTGTATGTTGTTAAGAATACTCTATTTCAATCCCGCTGTTATTGAGTCATCATCTGCCTAGCCTTTTCCCAAATATGTTGGGATCGGCTTCCAGTCTAACCGGATGCAGCTGAATACCAGTATTTTACATGGAGCGACTGCCTATCTGACTTCCATAATCCAGTTAGTTTTACGTAATACGATATCCCTTGGTAAGACTGGAAGTTAAGGCTTTCGGGTCACTGTCAGTTTGGCATTATCTCTGGTCGCACGAAGTGTCGACCAGTCGACGTTATAACAATACAAGGAAAACAAAAGCTGGTTGCTGGTACTAAAGACAAGTCCACACACAAAACCTGGTCCACTCTCTAAGCACGAAATCTAGTTTCCACCAAAGATACGGGCATTTCCTAATCCGCGTCACTTACGGACATAGAATAGTTAGAAAAACCCAATAACACTTTGCTCGATCTGGAAATCCAACCTCGGACCTCATACACGGGCTGCGGGTTGTTCGAAAGAGATACCGCGGCCTCGACACAAAGGCCTAAGAAGGAACATGAGTGGTTTTTAGTCAGTGGAAGTCTGACACATGCTACCGCTCTGCCCAGAGTGGGAGGGGTCATTTGATGATTTACCACCCTCAAAAAAAAAGGCCTCATATACTCAACAGCCGCGCTTGCGTCCACTAAATCGACGAGACAGTCATACACAAACAAGTACGTTTGTATTTTAAAAACAAGCTTTTATATAGGCTTTTTTATATGACTTTCTGTTTCGTATTCCTCTCAGCAAACCCTTTTATTTGTTACCCATGTTATGGGAGTATGCATTTTATAAATAATCCACATCTTTCGGACTCCGTCGTATTGGATTGAGAATGACTAACCACGTATCGCCATCAACACAAAAAGTATAAGCAACGGCTTAGTCGATAAATGCCTAATTCTTAAAATGCCTAACAGCTTGAAAATTGACTAATTCTTAAAATGACCAATTCTTAAAAGAACTAATTCTGGCAATGCCTTATTCTTAAATGGACTAATTCTTAAAATGGCTTAAAAAATCACTTGAAGATTTACTAATATATGTATAACTACTACATTTAACCTCAAAATTGTACCCTTTGCTGATATAACTTAAGTCTAGAATCTGTAAGGATGTTGAAGTACACCACAGTCGGCAATTGTGTGGTTGCGTGTTTGAAACTATCAGGACTTACTTCCGACGAAGGAAAACATTCTCACTAACGACGGTGATTTCATGAATTAAACCACGGTTTTAGTGAACCTATTCCTTTGTAATGAATTCTTAGGATCACGAGGTTAGTTCATTTTATGTAAGTAGGGCTAAGCTGAGAGTGCAGTAGCAAAAGCTTGCCTTTTAAAGTTCCATAATTGTATGAGTGTTCAGAATTTAGATTTCTCAATAGGAATTCTAATATTTCCTTATTGTTAACTATGGAGACCATGCTTGGTTACTCTTGGTTGAACTCAGAGGATTGAGAAAACGAAGAGAGCGGCAGAAGAAGCAGAAGGTTGCGGAGATCCACTACATGCGAGTTGCACGGGACTAGTCAATGTGGCCACACTTGGGGGAGGTCTATGTCCAGCAGTAGACGTCTTTCAACTGAGATAAAATTAATGATTCCCACGCATCGGATCAAATATTTGTATGGCCTACAGATAGTTGAACCGGGTCTGGGTATTTTTGTATGTCAGTTTGTGAACGCACCTACGATACATGAAAAAATCCTAGTGATTAGAGATATGATTGTGAAAGTAACTTTGCGGGCCTGACGACCAACAGGGCTATTGCGTATCTTTTTAAATGTCAGTGGCTATCATAGTGTCCATCGATTAACTGTCAAACTGTTATGGTTTGGTAAAAAATAGAACTATTTGACAGTTAATCGATGGACTGGATGGCACTGACATTTAAAAAGATACGCAATAGCCCTGCTAATCTAGAGGACATAATATAATTACTACACGGTCAAACCCGTAGAACAAAGCCCAATAGAAACCCACTCCAGTAGCAGAATTACGATACAACCTCACGCCATGACGAGGCAAACCAAAGACAATGCAAGTAGTCACCCACAGAACAGACGGTGTCTAATCAGATTAAAAGAGATTTGTAACTGATTACCGTGTGGCGTGACCGTTGCAGGGTTGACACCGGTCGGCTATCTTACCCGGAAAGAGGTGAGGTTACAGAGAATCAGATTAGTTGAATTGCAATGGAGTTACTAAGGTTGGCGGAGCGGATTATGTGGCGTTGTTTCGCGCGGATACGAAGCGAGCTCCGTTCGTCCGCGCGGATACGTGGCGAGCTCCTTTCGTCCGCGCGGATACGTAGCGAGCTCCGTTCGTCCGCGCGGACGGGCGGTGTACTGTCATGAGCATTATGTATACACTGGGCAAAGTTCAAACACGAATTTCTCGTGTAATAACGATTGCCACTTTGAGACAATCGTTATAACACGAGAAATTCATGTTTTATAGTTCAGGTCATAACCTGCATTATGATAATATGGCTTCCAAAATATTAGTAAGCCGTCTCTCCATCTGTCTGTCAGCAGACTGTATGTCATGGTAGACAGGTGAATTTTTCATAGAATATGTATTTTAGCCGCTATAACACTAATAATAAAACTTAAAGGTAGCTCACCTACTACGTTGGTACAGAATTCTCATGCACGAGTTCGACTCTCACGTGGTTGATTTCTAATTATATAGGTAGATAGCTAAGAAGGTAAGTGCATTATCTACAAATAGCTAAGATAAATTATGAAAAATAAAAATACTTTAGTGCGCCACCCCTACCTACGACCTACTTCCTCGTTCGCACCCCTCACTGATTAACGTGCGGTCACTGAGCACTGTCTTATACTACGACGAGTGTATTTATGGACTCCATAATCATGTCTATCATCATCATTATCTGCCTAGCCTTTGGTCGATGGTCCTGTTCTTTTTTAAATTTTTTTTTATGGTGGGTGGAAAATCATCAAATAACCCCTCCCGTTCTTGGGCAGAGTGGAAGGGAGTGTCAGACTTCTACTGACTAAAAACCACTCATGTTCCTTCTTAGCCCTACATGTCGAGGCCGCGGTATCTCTTGCGAACAACCCGCAGCTCCGACGGGATGGTCCTGGTCTTCCAGTCTAACCAAATGCAGCTGAATACCAGTATTTTACATGGAGCGACTGCCTATCTGACTTCCATAATCCAGTTAGTTTTACGTAATTCGATATCTCCCTTGGTAAGACTGGTAGTTAGGCTTTCGGGTCACTGTCAGTTTGGCATTATTGTTGCGTTATTTCTTGACAAGCAACGTCACTTTAACCTGTCACCTGTCAAGGTTTTCAATGCACGTCTGTATTAACTCTAGCGTATCATAGGCTATAGAAAACAAAGCAATACTTCGACTAATATAACTGAGCAGATGGTAAAACGGAGAACCAAAATAAATGTAAGAAGCTTGACATACTTTTGCGTTTTTTCTTTCAAGGCAGCGGCACTTTGAACTTCAAACTGAAGTTCAATTCTTTATTGCTTACCATAATGTATACATTTTCCTTTTTTTTTAGAACGTTGCCCCACACTAGGAATTTCTCCTGTATCGTGGGAGCGTTCACAAACATTAAAACTCACATACACAAATACCCAGACCCGAAACAACTACCTGTAGGCCATACAAATATTTGTTCCGTGCGGGGATCGGACCCGCGACACGCAGCGCAGCAGTCCAATCGCTCAGCCACTGCACCAACCGTGCCGTTTGCTATGAAAAAGGTTACAACAGTGTCAATTATGGACCCTGTCGGGCACAGCATAGATCATACCATAGATAGAATAAATAAGGATCGTACTAAACTAACTACATCTAACTTAAACTGGGCGTGTAGTCCATACAATGATATAGGATCCTCGCATACAACCTACGTGTGTTTCGTAAAGAGTGCACCTTTTGCTCCATAGTTCATTCCACTTTAGTAGATTTGCACTAAAAATATAAACTTTTCCTTTACACAATGTTTTTCCCACACTCTGTACTGAGTGGGTTTAGGAATGCAAATATTCATATTCTTGCACACAAAAAAAGCATGCATACTTGCAATAATATCTAAGCTTAAGTACCTACAATGGCAAGCTTAGTCCCGAATTGGGTTTTCATACCGCAAACCCAATTTCTTTTGCCACTACCCTGGACTTTAATGATCCCCACCCCAAAACAGACCTTCTAAATTGGGTCACAACCTTCAAATTCCTTTAAAACAATTCACACCTGATCACAATAATTCAAACTTGCGCAATAAACAAGGAGTTCGAAACTCAAACTGGAGTAATTCATTCAGCATGACTGTTCGTAAGACCGGTCGTTCTTCGTTCACGGGTCATTATTCTGAAGTGACAAAATGGGATAGCGCTATATTCGTATAGCTCTTTCTCATTTTCACACATGAAAAATTTATGACTTTGACACTTCCGTATTAAGCTTCGAAGGTAGTGACTGTGTTCTTTGTTTCCTCTGACTTTACAGTGACCTTTATTTCGTTAAAATAAGGATTATGTTAGAGGGCAAATAACTGAAAGGGCAGTTTTGTTGCGAGGTGAACGGAGTCATTGCTCGCTCAGCTTTGTGGTAAGGAAGGAAATGTGCGGTTTTGCTGGTAATGTAACCATTTGATCTTCTGTGTAGGTGCTTGTTAATTATGTAATTAGTTCCTTGTATCATGTATTATATACGTTGCTGTTTGTAGGCAACCCAAGCTATTTGATTAAACAGGCAGAGCAGTACCAAGGTAACATAAACCGAAGGAATGTTTAACTTTGTTCTTCCATATAAGTTCCTCTTATGATTGAGCCAGTTGGCGTTTATCAGTTGGACGCCCAAGCTGATAAAAAAATGCTAATAACATTTCGCCTGTAATTCCCGAGGGGCAAGGCAGAGATGTCCGAAGTAATGGAGGCGAGTCTAATGCCATCAATCAGGCATAAATTCACATTCATTGGCTGCTACTGAGAAATTCCAGCTGAAAAAACCCAAAATCAATTTGCACCGACCCGGGAATTGAACCCCGGACAGTAACCGCGGTTTCGACCACTACACCAACGACGTAGTCCATTCTTTCCACGAGTCAGTCTTCAGTTCTTTGTAGTCGGTAAAATAATTAAGTTTTGCTTCAAAATTCTACTGTCGCTAGCAGACTCACCACCCTTAGACTCCGCTTCTTCATCCCACGCATTCGGTGCCCGATAAATCTTGAATTATGCCGAATAGTTCACAAGAAATTCGAAGATTTATTGAAACATTCACCTGAGCTATTCATTATTGTAATTACTACTGAAGTAATTATTCTTAGGTGGGCGTTGACTTTGATTTTAAACTTAAAATTCGTTCGATCGTCGCGATGACTCGGAGACTGGTTTGGTTTGGGGGTGTAAAGTTCCTCATCCCCCATAGAAAAGGGAGGATCGGAGGATCCTCCGTCCTCCGATTCCTCCGGGTGTTGTGTCTGGTGGGCTAACTGCCCGACATATGTAAGTCGGGATTTCCTATATAGGCTAATGTCGCGGATAAAGTTGATAGCGCGATGTAGGATTTGCAAATTTAATTCGCATGTGTTGCGATAGATGTCGCTGTCACCACAGGCGAATTTATAAATGTAGTCTGAGGTTCAAAATTAAGTGGTCAGAAATTGTCCTATAGGATCGCAGTACCGGGAAAATATTACCAGTATTACTGTCTGTCTGACAACTTTCATCCAAATCTGTTCAGTAGTTTTTGCGTGAATGAGTAACAATCATCGATACGTATCGATGAAACACATCCATCCATTCATCATTGCAAACTTTCACTCTTATAATAGTAATGATTTTTTTGCTTTTAGCATTGTAGAAATTCAAAACATTTTGAAAACGACTTCCACTTTTCTAGCTTTTTGTATATTTACATAATATTGTCGTAATTATTTTATTTGTCAGATCCTTTTAGAAAACGACCCATGTCCTCAAAAACAATAACTAAAGAACGGTCACCTTTTTTTATGGAGTGTAGGAAATCATCAAATGATTTCTCCCGCTTTGGGCAGAGCGGTAGGCAGTGTCAGACTTCTACTGACTAAAAACCACCCATGTTCCTTCTTAACCCTTAGTGTCGAGGTCGCGGTATCACTTTCGAACAACCCGCAGCTCCGACGGGAAAAACGGTATGTTACTAAAAACTCGAGTCTGACCGACAAGCCGTATATAAGTGCCTTTTTAATTTCAAAAACAAGAATCTAAGTCTTTCCGCTTTTATGTTACAAACCCTAATGGAATAAAAATGTAGTGAAATACTCGTGGAGTGCTTCGTGGCTTAAGCCTTGGCCACGATCTACACGATCAAACAACGCGCGTCTTGCTCCACCGACTGCTGACGAAACAAATAGAGGGAGTTTCGATGACCGCCAGGCCTACGTCATTTTATAAAAGCTGAAATTTTTAGGTACAATAAATCGGTGTGACTTTGGCTGATATCAGGTAACAAAGGTGTGTTATAATATAGCTGCCAAGTTATGTTATACTATAAAACGTATTTTTTTTATATTATTTGTGTATGTTTTTACTATAATGAGTAAAGTAAAGTAAAGTAAAAATTTATTTGCATAAATTGTAGGTACATAAAATAAGCTGGAATAACAATATGGATGAGCCTTGTACAATCTACCTAATATTAGGCATGCAAATTTTTAAACATTAACTAAAATTAAACAAACCATAAATTAAACTAAAATTAAATTATGGTATCTAAATTAAACAAATAAACTTACATAGTAATGTCATTTCAAAATAACTTAAATTCAATTACATTTTATGATACTTTAAAAGTATCTGACGGTGAGTTTTCACTACAAAAATGGCGTGCATTGGAGGAGGTTAATCACCATACTCGAGTCCGTGTCACCGCGAGGCAACTTGTGATGCGATTATAATACTTACAGGAAGGAAACAACTAACGCAAGCGCGTATTGCTTGATACCAGTCACATCGCTCGAGGTCGTGAACGAGTCACTAACCTGTTTAGTAGAAATGTGCAGTCCTACTTCTTACTATTGGTATCTGTAGCTGGCGATTTAAAGTGTTATTGCTTGTATGAAATGGAACAAATTCAATAGACTGCGACATTTCAACGTTGAGCTCAAAATATTTTTGTGTGGGTATGTTTGGAAACTAAATATGATTTTTATTTCTGTAATTAACTAAACATGGTTGGGTTCAGAACAAGGTGACGCGGTAGGTCCAGAAAGAAATGGCGTGACGAGCTGGATCATCATCACTAAACAGCCAGAAGTTATCACTTCAAAAATAAAATAAATGACGAATATTTAATAACAACTTTTGTTTAAATACGAATCGCTCTGAAAGCAAGCTCTTGTTTCGGATTCGTTTATAAAGCAGGCCATAAACGATAGACTATCGTCTATGGACCTATGATAATCCAATACTCGCTATATACTCGTAACAAAAAAAGATAAGATTTGGATTAAAACGCTACTAAAACTAAAACATAAATATCAATAAGATTATTTACTCCAAAGCCCAAGAGAAATCCAATATCAAATTACCCAACAAAATAAGTGCTCTAATTGGCCAATAACTACTTTTGCTTTTATTTCACATTTTCTATAGAAGTTTCTTAAGAAAGCTAATCTTGAAGGTACTGAATTGAAAGCCATTTAGCCACACAGGTTTTAGATTTCATTAGTTTTGCTAGAAACTCAGTTTTGCTTTCTGAGAGAGGTTTTTCTCCCTTTCATTAGTTGGATTTTCTGATATAAATGGGTTTATTGAAAAATGAACTGGTGAAAAGGAATGTAATCGGATAATGTTGTCGTGTTTTCTAATATGGGTTACCTGAATTAAATGAATATTTTTTTTTTAATGATGTTTGTTATTTACGGTCTAGTGTAGGTTATGTCCTTTTTTTTTTTGGGGGTGGGAAATCATCAAATATCCCGCTCTTGGGCAGAGAGCTTCTACTGACTAAAAACCACCCATGTTCCTTCTTAGCCCTTCATGTCGAGGCCGCAGTATCTCTTGCGAACAACCCGCAGCCCCGACGGGAGGATAGGATGTCCCTGCCGTTTTAATGAGAAAAAGTTCACTTATAAGTTACTGTTAGCCTGTGTCGTCCCAGTGCTGGTCAAAGGTCTACCCTGATGACCTCCAAATCTTTCGATTCAGGGTCAATGTGGACCACTGCTCGTGGGTTCTGTTCAGCTCGTCCGGCCATCTGGCTGTGTCATGGCTCCACAAGCAGTGGGCTAGCCCAGTTTCACTTGAGCTTAGCGCCTATTTCAGCAAAGTCAAATTTCTGTTTTGGAGCGCAGTGTGGTGTTCCTGCTAAGTAATTAAATTAATATTAGTTTCGTTCTAAAAGATATTATTAATTATTATAAAATTTAAATTAAAAATAGGTTGATGCTTAAAGTATCTAGCCTAATTACTCAATAGTTGAATATCTCCTAAAAGCTCGACTTGGAAGCCAATATTTAGGTGTAAAATGCAATAACATGCTTTGTTGAGGTGTCATTCAGTGTAATATGTCATAATGAAAACTAAAGACGTCCAAGTTGTAGCATTATTAGGGTAGTTGACAATAAAATCTAATAAGTCCGTCAGATAGATTTCCAAAATATTGGACACATATTTTTTCATGTAAACAAAAAATGCAGACGAAACAGTCGTGTGACGTCACAGTTTGGTAATTTTTTTACCAAAAAGCTTACTTTACTCATGATCTTTGACACGTTTTATTTTCGTAAATTATTATTATTCAATAAAACAAAAAACACGTGTCCAATATTTTTCGATAATCTAACATAAGAACTAAACAGAATCGTATTTTTTTAGTCAGGAAACTTCCTTATTAAGATGTTAAAATAGACTATATCGATCGATCGCCTTGAGGTTTAAGGCTGCACTTATTAGCTGTCATTCTATTGATTGGGATACCATTTGACACTGATATAACTACCCCGTTGTCTTTCAGAGTTTCTTGTCTATTTTACGAATAGGTATCTACTATAATTAGGTCTTGTGATACATGAACTCCTAGTGCCAGAGTCAGGGTTACCTACACTGGTGTCTGTGAGAAATGATCATCATCATCTTCCTGCCCTTATCCCATTCTATTTGGGGTCGGCGCAACACGTTTGGATCTTCCATTCTTGCCTGTTAGATGTCACGGTGGCATGTACTCCTTTCTTTTTCATGTGAGTCACTTGTCAATAATATATTTTTATTTTGATAATACCGCCCGATTTGTGCCCGGTTGATGGCAATAGGCTCGCCCCCTATTGCATGGCACTAAAACTTATCTGGCGAAATGTGGGTGTACTATTAGATACACTTCTGCCTAACCCTTCGGGGATTTCAGGCGTGATGTTATGTTATGTCATGTAATACCGCATTAATTGACGACACGGTTGGCGCAGTGGCTCAAGCAATTGACTGCTGCGCTGCGTGTCGCGGGTTCGATCCCTGCACGGAACAAATATTTGTATGGCCTACAGATAGTTGTTTCGGGTCTGGGTATTTGTGTGAGTTTAAATGTTTGTGAACGCACCCACGATACAGGAGAAATTCCTAGTGTGGGGCAACGTTTTATTAAAATAAAAAAAAAGTAGAAGCCAATTTAAAGTTTGATTCAGCAGAATTTTTGAATGATAAACTAAACCATTTGACCTTATAGTTTTTCCTGTAATACACTGATCGGATCGGATTGAAAATCTCTGACTGAAAAAATAACGTAGAACTTACCCGTTTTAAAACTCGCATTTTAAATGGCATTCTAACCGTGTCAGTTAAAAATAAAACCGATTCAGTGTTTCCACTTGAATGCTTTATTAATTATTTAAGTATGCCTGACTTCAGGCCTTTTTTTTACGCAACCTGTGCTCTGTTTTAAAAGCCTATTTATACATGACCTCTTATGGCAAAAAAGCACTTTCAGTGCAAAACAATCATCAAAAACATTGTTGTTTTTAACCCGACTGCGGCGTAGCCCAAAAGGATAGTGGGCTATTAGAAAGACAGATTTTTCGATTAACAGAGGAGCTCATGGCCAAGTAATAATAGCCACTCAGATAAGCCATGCTTGCTTAGTTGATCCTTGGATGGGTAACCACCCATTACTTTTCGATTTTCTTTCGTGCCTCGGAAAGAACGTTAATCCGTTACCAGTCATTCCTGCCATGCCAGGCAGTGGGCTGAGAGTCTGATTACCACTTTAACCAAGTAGTTTCGTATTACCCAGTACTAACTGAGTTGTGGAGGTCAGATAGGCAGGCAGATGACGATTTATTTATGTTCATTAGTGGGCATCGTCATCAGCCAGAAGACATCTACTGTTGAACATAAGCCTCCCCCATAGAACGTCATAACGAACGGCATCCTGCCGCTTGCATCCACCGGTTGCTCGCGACTCTAACGATAGCGTCAAATATACATACACTATCATGCACATACGCATAAACTTAGCGATTTTCCGTGAGGATGGGCAGAAACTAAACAGGTCTAGTCTGGCGACTAATATTTCACCTTAAAAACCCTAAAATCAAAGGCAACCTAAATCCCAAAACTAATCTCTGGCGCCTAAAAGATAAGCAATAACAAACGACTTGCCTAAAAGCTGAAAGGTGCCGCTCAAACCAGGTCAGTTCATTTACCTTCAAAATGTCGCAAATGCTAATAGTTAGGGAGGTAAGAATGTGATCGATCGACCATAAACCATGGTACGGCACTATTCATAAAGGGCCCCGTTTATGAAATATAAGGGCCAAGTGAGAGCCGGATTGGTGTAGTGATGGTTCAGGAACTAACATGGGAAAAGTAGTGTTACGTCAGTCATCTGGAATCTTCAAGAAACCTCACTACTAACGACGACAGGCCGTGTCGACGGTGCATTTGTGTTCCACGCGTGCCTTAAAGAGATGCCAGCAACATTGCAGGGGCCTGCAAGGGCCGATGCCTGCCAGAACTGCGGATTGTTCGAAAGAGATACCGTGGCCCCGGACTCAAAGGGCTAAGAAGGAACGTGGGTGGTTTTTAGTCAGTAGAAGTCTGACACTCCCTTCCGCTCCGCCAAGAGCAAGAGGACTCATTTGACGATTTCCATTTTTATCCCAGCATGTCCTACAATAAAAAAAATTGAAGACATGTGACAATTGGCAATTCGCACTGGACCCGTGTGGTGGATTACACCTTACAGCCCACTCGTTTTACACCCACCCATACTAGGCATTTATCCTGTAATTTATTTATTTTATTTATTTATTTATATAAGCAGGTACTTGCCACACTTACAGTTTGCACCAACGCGTGCAGCAAGTCAACAACACACTTTAACTTAAAAATCATACATGACATAACATCACGCCTGTAATCCCCGAAGGGTTAGGCAGAGGTGTACCTAACAGTACACCCACATTTCGCCAGCAACATACATCGGCAGCATTTTTAACTTAAAAATCGCATGCAATAATTAAGCATATCTTTATTGCTACTCATAAACAGATCTAGATCCGGTTCCTGAGCAATTAGGGCGTTCAGCAGATTCATCGCCTGGGTTGTGGGCGCATATCGAGCAGTTTGGGTACGCACAGTGGGAGCTGCGAACAAGCTTCGTGAGGCACAGGCCCGCGACCGCCGCAGTCGGTCCGGAACAAACAGTGAACAGCGAGCTAAGGTGGTCCCGTCGTCAATTTTATTATTAAGTAATAGATAGTAGTGCATCAACAGCGCACACTTACGTCTCACTTCTAACGTGTTGATGCCCACCATTCCCGCAACAAACAGAGACGGATACAAATATGGGTAGTATCCATATACCTTTTTATATAGATACCGAGCAAATTTCCGTTGGACCCGTTCTATCATGAGCTTGTATTTTTGCTCATGGGGATCCCATACTAGCGCATTATACTCCAATTTGCTACGTACGAAAGAATAATATAATGTAAGTATAGCATTCCTATCTTTAAATTTATTTGCCTGCCTCATAACAAAGCCAAGCGATTGAAAAGCCTTAACACAAATATGAATGATGTGCTGATTGAACGTCATGCTTACATCTAAAGTCAGTCCTAGATCTTTAATTTCGTTGACACGCTCCAAAGGGACACCCGAAACGTGGTAGTTATGCTGGATGGGCGCACGCGAACGGGTGAAGGAAATTGTTTTGCACTTAGAAGTGTTGAATTCTAAGTGGTTTGCTTCACTCCACTTTACTACCATATCGATGTCCCTCTGTAACGCATCACAGTCCTGCTCACTACTAATACCCACAAATAGCTTCAGGTTTTCAGCAAACATGAGACAGCACGCCGTCCTAACCACCCTCGGCAGGTCATTCGCCATAACAATAAATTGTGTAGGTCCCAGGGTGCTTCCCTGACTTACACCGGAAGTTGTTGCATATGGGTCGGATTTGTGTCCAAAAATTTGGACATACTGAAAACGGTCAGAGAGATAACTCGAGAAGAGTTGAAGTAACCTTGGGGTAAATCCTATGACCGACAGTTTTTTTAATAGGACGTCATTTTGGACTCGGTCAAAAGCCTTTTTAAAGTCGAAATAAGCCACATCAACCTGCTTATTTTTGTCCATCTCGGTGACGGCATAGTCTACAAAGTTGATGTGGTTTGTAACTGTAGACTTACCGGCTCTAAAACCATGCTGACACTCGGCTAGTTGGGTTTTGATCTGTCCAGTGACGTACCGATTAAGTATCGACTCAAACACCTTACCGAAGGCGGATAGAACGGCTATGGGTCTATAATTCTCCACTTTTGACCTGGAGCCACCCTTGGGTACACGGGTGACACGTGAGATTTTCCACTCTGCCGGATACGTTGCTGTTTGCAGGGCTAAGTTATATACATAAAGAAGCGGCTCTCTAAATATTTCCAAACAGTCCTTCAGTACAAACGGTGGAATTCCATCAGGCCCTGCAGACGAATGGGTTTTCAGGCGGCGAATTGCTACTGATATGTCGGCTGGGTCAATCACATCTACAGCGATACGTAAGGAGCAGAGTGTCTCTGCTACCTCTAGCTCAGGATTAGTTGCAGCTGGGACGGGGTCGCACGGTAAAAACACTGAACTAAAGTACTTAGAAAAGGAATTTGCTGCTTCCTCTCCAACCACAACCCGTCCATCATACTCAAACTCGTAATGTGTGTCTATACTCAGAACAACTATCTGTGTGTCATAAAAATATTTGGTCCGTGCTGGAATCGAATCCACGACACGCAGCTCAACAGTCAATAACTTACGGGGCTGTATTGGGGACTTTTTTTTTTTTTTTATTTGGAATGGGCTTGCTCTTGACCTCAATCTCTTGGAACGAGCTAACCCAGAAGAAGCCTATATCATTTATGTATCATCTACCGATATCTTTTGGTTTCTCTGACTTCAAAGAGTTGTCAGCACATTAGACGGGCCCAGTGCCTGCCGGGGATGAGAAATTTGTTCGAAAGCGCTACCGCTGCCCCGGACACCTTTGTGTCCGGGGCGTCATGGTAGTGTCATGTTCCTTCTTAGCCCTTTGGCTAAGAAGGAACATGGGTAGTTTTTAGTCAGTAGAAGTCTGACACTCCCTTTCGCTCCGCCCAGCGCGGGAGGAGACATTTAAAGATTTCCAATCCTTAAAAAAACCCTTTACAACGGAACCCCAAAAAGTTTATCCTATAAGTTTCATATAGTCATCCAGCTTATGTAAAGACTTGCCTTGACTAACGCTTTCATGGTTCATTGACTCGTGACTCGCGAAATACACGTCTTTGAGGAAATATTGCTCAGGAATATGGTTCTGTGAAGTCAAGGTTATTTGCCTCGAAGGTATTTTGTGAATATCGACTGGTATGAGGAAACTGTACTAAATTGAATATATGACACAAATAAATAAAAGTGTCTGTTTGATATTTCAAATAACAGCTTTTTCCTGAATATTTATAAAAATGCTGAGATTATTGGGCCTTGTACAGACGAAAATGTATGTCTTATTTTTTGTTGTTCTCTTTCATTTTTAGGGTTCCGTAGTCGATATGAAAATCCTCTGTCTGTCTGTCCGTCCGTCCGCACTATATCTCAAAGACTCTTAGTACTAGAAAGCTGTAATTTGGCATGAATATACAAATAAGTTACGCCGACAAAGTGTTAAAGTAAAATCTCGAATTTCGCTTTAATCTCCAGTACACATTAAAGTGGGGATGATTTTTTATTTCGCGAAGTCCTGTGTCTTTAAAAAATATTGCGAGTTTGCGCAAACTGTTTTTCGATTAAAGGATTCGTTTGTGAAATTGAATATTTCTTGCTTGCTTTGAAGTGCACATTTTTGCTAACCTCAAGTGTGGCAACCTAAACCACCTATACGGGTTGTCTTTGAGGGTGTGTTATGGTTTTAGCAAATAAAACGAAAATAAAAGGAAAACTATTACAGCTAAGTAGGCTTTACAAGTTTACGAGTAATAGTCGACCAAGTTATAAAATTTATTTGTATGAAATATTTTCCTATACCTACATAATGTATGGGAGCGCAGGTCTCAAAACTTCAAATGTAAGTTTGTTTTATTTTTACAATAAATATTATCGTTCGGAGGCAAGTAGGCAGGGTGGTTAATCAGTTTAGTAAGTTCACATTTTTGATGGGCAACTACGGAACCCTACATTGTGCGTGGTCCGACATGCACTTGGCCGGTTTTTTTATGCATTGTCCTATGCGAGTCTAATATAATATAATATCAAAATATTAATTTCAAGAGGCCAGTTACAGGCACTTTTGAATAGTCGATCAAATACAAAATAAAAGAAGCTACATTCCCAGACACAAAGCATAATAACTGTGAGTGTACTGTAGTTACTTACTACATAAAATACTTTATTTTTCTTTCTTTAGAAGTTTTATCGGGAAAAAAAGCGTTTAACACCGCTTGTGTTACAACTTCAAACAAACATTATAACTTTTCCACTAGTACTAGTAATTCTGAAATCAACTTAATTAACACCAATCTAAAGTTGATATTTGTTTAAGCGGATATAACATAGAAACCAGAATAGATTACAAGTTTACAGGTATATTAGAGTTTATTATATTCAACTCAGTACCCACCGGTTCTCCCGAGAATTAGTTTAAATACAAATTAACGAACCTGAACACGATGTAAGCGTTCTTAGTTGAATCAGATTCAATGTCTAACACAATTCTACAGCTGTATCTGATATTGTAAAAGGAATGTTATATAATGGAAGGAATGGAATATGGTGAAAATGCTTTTTGTGTAAGAATAAATTGGACGAAGTTATGCAAAAATGTTTCAATCCACAGTGACTTCAATTTGAGATAAACGCAATTTAGTGTTTCAGTGGTACACTTTTTTGCCTTGACTAATACATACTTATACTATTAGTTATATTGAAGACAAATATAGTAGTTAGATAACCATGTATGGTTGGTTATACACACTAAATTGTGTTTATCTCAAATTGAAGTCACTGTGGATTGAAACATTTTTGAATAACTACGTCCAATTGTTTATCGGTAGTTGATAATCTAACTGCCGCACTCAGAGAGCTTTAATGATTACTTAAGCCATCACTTAGGTTTTGACAGTTTTGTCATACAGTAATCATTAAATATCTCTGAGTACCGCAGTTAGACAGATTTGGGTGGTGATTTACCTATGTTACATAACATAACATAATATAATGAGACCAAAAAAGTGATGGATATATTGATTGATGGAGAGGGAGAGGAAGGCCAAAGAAAAGATGGATGGATTGTGTGAGGAATGATATGAATGAGAAAGGAGTAAATGACACCGTGACGTCTAACAGGGAAAAATGGAAGAAGAAAGCGTGTTGCGCCGACCCCAAATAGAATGAGATAAGGGCAGGAAGATGATGATGATGACATAACATAATAAATCGTCTGTAATCACCACAAAGTTACACAGTGGTGTATCTAACAGATCACCCACATTTCAATAGTTATTATGTTTTTAAATTCAATGTGATAGAGGGCGAGCGTAATGCCGTAAACCGGGCACAAATACAGACACCGTGACCCGTGTTACCGAGACATTCCGGATGAAAAAACCCGAAAACACTTTGCCCGACTCGGGAATCGAATGTCGCGGGCAACAGTTAGTAAATTAATTTCATTAGGGAAACAGAAATCTTCTAAAACAATAAAGTAATTTTACCAAAATATCTCAAAAACATTCTCAACGGATATTGTTCATAAATATGAAAACAAACTGAATTACACTAACAACGTGAAACATATCGAGTTTTGGTTAACTTCAAATTTATTCATGTTTCTCAAAATATTGTTTCAGAACACCTATTCGAAGTTTGAGTCTGTTTTATGTCTAAAACTTAGTTTTATAAAGATGATATTCTTGAGATCAACATTGGATATCTGCTAAATCACGCGGTTCTGTCTGCACGGAATTTCCACAATACAATCTCAAACTCTAAGCATTGATTTCAATTAGACCACTATAGGCACGTTTGAATGTTCACAAGGCATAATAACGTGAAAATAATGTTGTTTCCTATAACAAAGATGTATAGATCTCTATAGAGAAGAATGGTCAAGAAACTCCATGGACACTCTTGACCAGCAGGGCAGAGCAATATTTGTCTCGCGTAAAAAAAAATGTAAACCACTCGGGTAATGTAGTTTTATATTAAGGAAAGGTTTGATATGTTTCTCTTTATTTTATTTCTCGACATTAACGAAGGTGTACCAATATCAACGTTTATCTACCGTAGTATTAGAGTTTACACACTAATAATGGTGATAAATAGGCAACTTTTGCATGCGATCAGTTTAGTTCAGTCGAATTAAGGATTATCCAGTCGGTCAGTAACCCACCAGACACAATACCAGTTTGATCGAAGAATCCTCCTTTTTCAATAGGGGATGATGAACCTGGTTCATTATACCCCAAAATGTGCGGCAGTCTTATGGGCCTACCACACGCTCAAGCTTCACCACAGTCTTGCCTGCGCGATTACACGGTGCACATGGTACATCGCGCGTGTGGTTGGTAAAACTGCATTACTATTACCAACCACACGCGCGATGTACTGTGTGCACCGTGTAATCGCGCAGGCAAAAGTGTGGTTGAAGCCTGTGCGTGTGGTAGGCCCATTAGTGCCACATTTAGGTAACACACCACCGTAGTATGAATTCACATATAATATCCGAACTCGGTAAAACTTTGAGGAAATATTTTGTATTAAATAAAAAACACACTCTTCAGCGGCGAAACTATATGCTAACACTGAATATTATAAAGTTATTCCATTAGGGAAATACAGCTCGGTTTGGTAAGAAGTTGGTATAACTAGAAAAACGTTGTATGTTTACAATGTAATTTAAGGAGTAAATGATGTCCCGTCGGGGCTGCGGGTTGTTCGAAAGAGATACCACGGCCTCGGCGGAAGGGCTAAGAAGGAACATGGGTGGTTTTTAGTCAGTAGAAGTTTAACACTCCCTTTCGCTCTGCCCAAGAGCGGGAGGGGTTATTTGATGATTTTCCAACCGCAAAAAAAAAAAAGAAAATGGAGTAAATGATGTAGCGATAAAGTTCCGTATTCTATTTTATTAAATGAATGAACTTTTCGAGTCTTTGAGCTCCTCCAATTCTGAGTTGATGTACCTACACGATTACGGATAAACGTATACGCATACACCTACTATGCATACAAATTCAATTACCAGCTACATCGCACACCCAAGAGCTAATATAGGTTCTAATAGCCTATTGACGGTCATATTGGTAACTGCAGACGATATTGCAACATACGAGTAGATCGTTGTTATGAAAGAATGGTGTTATCCACGTTGACTTTGTGTTTTAGATACCTATTACCCTTTAATCAGTCAGATGTCCGTTAACATGAAACTTGCTATTAAATTTTATCAAGCAAGTAAAGATATTTGATTTTTGGGATGGATCATCTAAGCTAAAAAACTAAGCAAATGCTTGTGTTTTTGGGTTGGGTTTCTCATTAGGATTTTTTCAGTAGCAGCCATGGAGTCTTAATTTGTACCCGGTTGATGGCAATAGGTTCGCCCCCTTTTACATGGGACTTAAACATAACTGGCAAATGTGGGTGTACTATTAGGTACACGTCTTCGTAACCCTTTTGGGATTACAGGCGTGATGTAATGTTATGTTATCGGCTAAGTACAAGCTGCAATCGTTGGAAGCTATTTTATTATAGGTCATTGAGAACGACACCCTTGTCAAATCTAAGCTTTAAAGCCGTCTCCGTAAAGTTGCGGACCTATCGGGATTTTATCGGTTACGTTTCGGGGAGTGCTTTGGAATTATCTTTTCAGCCGAAAGACGTCTTTCCTCCACTGCTGGACATAGTCCTCGCATCCAGCAGATACCCGCACCTTCACCAAGTTGCTCTGGAATTACACAATCTAATGCCCCCGTTCTCATTGTATCATTCGACGAGCAGAGATACGGTGAAGCATCACCGTTATATGATTGAAGTACATATTTTAATAAATTGTAAATAAATATGTGATTTAAGGACAAAATACCTAAAGATTTGCACGGAATCTCTCATATGGCTGGTTTTTTATAACTTCCTCTCAGTATTAACTGGGTTGTGGAGATCAGATTGGCAGTAAATACGTATTCAGCTGCATCCGGTTAAACTGGAACCCAAGCCAACATATTGGGAAAAGGCATCCTCACTCGTGTATATGGCACGTGATTAGTTAATCGTGTGCGTCAAATAGAGGCGTCACTTTGCGTCACGTTGTTTATCTGTTCGCGGTTCACTGGGTTTTAAAGTTCATGTACTATGTATTGATAGGCGAAGTTTCTAGACATTGCTAAAATTATTATGAGAATGAACAAGGGGATAAATAATGGGTAATACTTTGACATATCCATTAAAGATAAAACATATATTTACTGTATCGGTTTGATTTGTTTCATTGTCTCTGCGCTTTTCTAGTGGTCGCCACTATTGATTCTGTCTTTAAGGAGTTACAGTGGTTTGGGAACAGTGAGGCGAGCTTGTCACGGTTTCAGATTTACTTATTTATAGGCAACCAGACGAAGCTAAAAAATGAAGTTTGATATATTATCCTAAGAATCCCAGTTCAACAACATTCGAAATACTACTCTATATTCTCTTTACAATCACAATCAAAATCAAGGTTCACAATCCAGTACCATTTTCCCACTCAAATAAAACTCGAGTAACATTGCGATATCTTTGTCCTCAGAGCCTCAGAC
Organism: Diarsia brunnea; assembly: GCA_949774965.1. Classification (NCBI taxonomy): domain Eukaryota; kingdom Metazoa; phylum Arthropoda; class Insecta; order Lepidoptera; family Noctuidae; genus Diarsia; species Diarsia brunnea. Next base: position 13,043,767 of record OX459007.1, on the reverse strand, counting down.
CGGTCTCCATTCGATGGCTCCTGCTGCTCCGGCTACCGGCCCGTGGACTCCGCCAGCCTCGACACTCCCGATGAGGACGAAATGGATCCGGTGAGCATTTTAATACCTATTATGTACCAAATGTGTTTTCTTGTATGTTTCTTCAAATGCGGATCTCTCGTTTTCTCGTCGTTCTGATTTATGCCAAAACTGAATCTAGTATATTATAATATTTTTTAAATGTACAAAAAGTACTTTTGCAACACAGTATTCTCCGATTTTCCGATATAGGGAGATGAAGAACGGTACACCAGTTCTTTATTTTCCTTAAAAATACGTCAAGAAAAAGAAAAAAAAAACACCACCACGTAGTGTCGTAGCGTAGCGTTCATTGCGTACCCAAACTCTACGAAGCGTAGCAAGAACAGCGTAGCAGTCGCGTAGCAAAGAAATAACAGTGAGTTGATTTCTTGGTGTATGTCGATTGTCGGTAGCATATTATTATAGGTTTTAATGAAACTTTCGTAGAGTTAAATTGAGTAACAGTAGGCGCTATGTAATAATGAATAGTAATTAATACAGGAATATTTATAAAATAAAAATACCTTGAAGTAGTGATTTTGCAACTGTACAGTGTACAATCAGGGCCCCGAGTCTGCTATTCAATAGTGTCAGAATGGTCTATCAGTGATCTCATAATTGTTGATTTTGACAAGTTTGGTGTTGTCAAAATCAACAATTATGAGATCACTGATAGACCATTCTGACACTATTGAATAGCAGACTCGGGGCCCAGGTTTGATGTGTGCATTGTTGGAATACGAATCACTGGAAACTTTAAATAAATAATCTTTTTATAAACTCTCTCAAAGGTAACGAAAAATATCTTCTAATTGCTTTTAATACAACTTCATGTCAATTCAATATCAGAAAACACTATTAGAGACATACCTAAGCGTGTGCGTGTAATAAAAGACTAACTTCACACAATGTATTAAATCACGGTAAGTGAAAAATACTAGCCATTTAAGCCTAAAACAAATATTCACCATATTTCTTGCATTATACGAAACCTAATAACGACATCAAACAATTTAACACCATAATTCCTTATACGAACACAACGTAAATCCAATATACATGCCGCTAACCCCTTTTCACGCGAATTTCAATCTTAATCCGTAGATTTACGTGCCAAAATTATTTGACACATATTTTCATGTCAGCGAAGAAGCTAATTTAAATTTATATTGAAGAAAAAGGCCTATTTATTCCCCTGTTTAGAAATCTGGTAAGAATTATTACGAAAATAAAAGTAAAATTGGTTCTAGGGCTTTTTGAATTGATACAAATCTGTCTTTATGTTCGTATTCTTTGACTAAATTCAATATTTAAATTTGTAATCCACAAAATCATCATTACTTAGGATATGTGACACATAGATATATAACTATTTCTATAATGTGACATCATCATCATTTAATTTTTGTCTGTCTGTATGTGTTCTTCTTCCACACTTTTCAAAAAAAAAAAATGCTATGACTCGTCGGGGCTGCGGGTTGTTTGAAAGAGATACCGCCTCCACACAAACGGCTCGACACAGTAGAAGTCTGACACTCCCTACCGCTCTGCCCAGAGCTGGAGGAGTCATTTGATGATGACCCCTCAAAAAAAAAGTCTATGTCTGTAAAACACAAGCAACAATCCGGTTGTAATAATTATGTGATTAAGATGAACGTCCTGCTGCAAAAGTAGTGGTGTATAAAATGATGGTGGAAAAATAATGGCTCTAACGCTTTATATTTTGACCAATTTGATTTGTTAGATTGGGATTCACGAAACACACACACACAACTTCATTATTAAATTGATCCATTAACTTGATTGAAAATGGTGGTTTTGAGTATCGAATAGAATGATTCCATTACATGTATTGTTTGACAAATGAACCAAATACACTGAATAATGCTTTTATCAACATATTAATCTTAGGAACTAGCTTTGTCTCATGTAGGTTTAAATTTTGGGGTCGGTTTTGAATCAAACAAATATGACAGTCAAATAACAGTAGTGAACGAAAAAACTTTCAACTTGTGCGTCCTTTTTGAACTTTACATAAAAAAAAGTCCCTACCTTTGTCTCCTACACTATTTAAATATAACTTGACATTGGCTAAATGCACAAACCGTGCGAAGCCAACTGAATAACCCTCTGCTTCGTGAGGTGGTCGTGTTCCGACTCAAAAATAAAACGTTTTTGAATTTACTATATATTTAATCCACATGTAGTGCTTACAGTGGTTTGCTTAAAAGTGACCGACAGGTTTTCTTGTTTCTAATATTTATACCATCGGTGGAAAATCTCTACACCGCGATTCAGAAAACCGTCATAAACCGATCATCGCCATCTAGATACAAATGTATAAACTAATTTAAATTTGACACACATGACAACACACCTTTTTGTTCCTATGCGGTTCAACACCAACAAAAAAAAAAAAACCAGTAGTGAACAAGGGTTTAAGTTTTCGTCAGTTTACCAACTTAACAATTTATAATCCTCATGGTATTTAATCAATACATACCTCCCCTTTAAGCTTTAAATGCTCCTTAAGCGGGATTAAAACCAACTAACTATTATAACTTGTTGGCAACACTGCTACTGTGTAACTGTAACTCTTAATCCGCAAAGGATTGAGTTCTCGGAAATACTATCATTATCCGATTTGATGGTTATAGATGGCATTATGACTGTCGATATACCTACTGATATTGAATAGATTGTTTTCTTGATTTTTTAACTACTCTTTTAGTATCTGAGCGTGGAGGCTTGATTCGAAATCCAGATCGAGTAAAATGTTATTTTAGCTTTTCGTTAGGATTTTCTCAGTAGCAACCCTGATTTTGGGTGTTGATACAGTCCTCCTGACCGTTTTTGGTCAGCTATCGGTGCAAGAGATATTATAGATAACATGTTTCTGCGCAGGCACCGGTGCACTCTTTGGTCCTTTACTCGCATAGACCGATGGGACGGCAATCCGATATGACCGAGGAGAGATCAAATGGAGGATCAACATCTTAACGTGCTTTCTGAGGGACGAGGGTATCATATTGCCACTTCCAAAACTGCTGGCTACTCCTGAGAAATTAGTAGATACGGACTTTGGTAGTATGATACCCAACCTGCATTTTGATCTCTCCCGTTTCCTCTACTTCATATTCCAAATGAAACTATTTTATCATATTTTTTGTTACAGATACCAAAATACCGGGTGGTGTTACTTGGTGACGCCGGCGTGGGGAAGACAGCTCTAGTGTCACAATTTATGACATCAGAATACATGAATACATACGACGCCAGTTTAGGTAAGTCATTCATTCCCAACACCCACGAACAGTCTCGAACACTCCCGAACTTTTCCTACTTTTTTTGTTTTGTACGATACAGTTCCTCCTATTTATGCAGCCCTGGTACTTTGGCCCCTACATCACATTTTTCAGAGGTTTCCCGAAACTTTTTAGAAATTTATTTTTCTTTTAATTATTTGGTTTTTTGTCCCGAAAATTGGTTTGAAAGTTTTTTAATTACTTACATTTTATTTTTTTCTTATTTTTTTATTCTTGCAACACTGTACCAGTCATAAACATTCGAAAAACTTTTTTTATAATCAGTTATTTTAAGTCCTGAATCTAAATTATTAAGCCAGCATGAAAAATAGGAATCGCTTTGAAAATAAAGTAGCATGTGCGAATTTCCAAACTCCGAAGCATGAGTCAGCATTTTAAGCATGAATCTTTGCAATTCCTAGCGATTTAGGGCCGATTTCACATTGAATCTGAACGTCATCTGCACATCTAAATCACGTTCAAGAGTTGACATTGACAGCTGTTGAACGCGGTTAAGCTGTGGTGATCGCGATCAATTTCATTAGCGAAATTTGCCCTTGATAAAATATTTTTATTATCATAAATTCTCTATAGAATTAAATAGTTAACTAACTGATATTTTGTTTTAGATAAGAGGGACAGTAGCAAAAATAAAAATGGTTTGTAATACATTTTAAAATATTTATCTACTTCTTTTCTTTTCAAAGCATTCATTGTATTTGTATTTTAGTTGTATATGTAGGTATTTCATGTTCTGTTTCTTTTATGTAACTTTTCAGATAATAATTAATATTATAGGTACCTTTTAACCACTTAACTGATATAATCCGTTACTGAAAGATTATTTACAGACAATGAATGGAATCGAACATATTTCAGGAACAAAAGATATTTATTTATATTACTAGTCATCAGAAAACTGGTTATTATGATGCTTTTAGGCAAATAGTAGTCCGTTATATTAATGCCGTAATATAATGAACCAAGAAATAGTAGTATTTACTCGGTAAAACCTTTTTTAATGTGTAGGTTAGAACAACATTTTAAGTACAACTTTTCCGGTAATTCAATTAGTACCTGCTCGGTAGTAACTAGAAATCTAGATAAGGTCCGGTTAATGGCAACAAGATTCCCCCTTTTTGCGTGAGACCCAAAGACATTCAAAAATTACTAGCGAAGTCTTTTAAATCTCTTTTTGAGACCTAAACATAATTGGCAAATTGTCTGCATAGGTAATTTATGGTACACCTGTTCCTGACCCTTCAATGTTAATAGGCATGAAGATATGTTTCTAAGTTTCACATAAAAATTAAATCGAACTCTGCTAGTTTTATATAAAAAATAATAATTAAACATTTTCTTTATTTAACTGCATCGTTGGTCTAGGATCGCAAGCTTGGCTGTTGAGCATGTGTTTGGGCACAGTGTTATTAGGTTTCACAGTACTAGCCACGGAGTCTGAATTTATGCCCAGTTGATGGAAATAGGCTCGCCCCCTAAATCATTACACTTTACATAACTGGCGAAATGTGCTTGTATTATTAGGTACACCTCTGCCTAACCCTTCGGGGATTACAGACGTGATGCTATGTTTTATTATTTAAATAATACAGCTTTATCAACGACACTAGCTCAACATTATTAGTCCATTGAAAAGTTACATTTAGCGTGCATTTGTTAGAAGACGCAATTTTATTTTTATTTAAATCCAAGTTTGTGGGGTTGCAACCCTTGTCCCACGTCCGCCATCTTGGAAACAGGAGTGGTTCAAATGGTTTTTATGGTTTATCTGACTAACTATAGGTCACAAGAAAATTGTTACCATTTTTTGTTGCAAATAGGATTATCTATAACTTTTGTTCAGTAACTTTTAATCGTAGAACCAAAAATAAAAAAAGTTATGAGCGTAAAATAGTTTTCGTTTCGCATCGCTGTAAAACCTTAACTAATGAGTACCTACAAACAAACCTTAACTAATAAATCTAACAAATGCACGCTATATGTCACTTTTTAATGAACTGTATAGTAAATCCACGAAATGTAAATCAAACAAATGTCAAAATCAGCGCTGTCCTTATTAGCGTGTCGTCATTGCGGCCATATAATACGAGTGTAAGTGACAGCTGTCAGACGCATAACGTCTGACGTAGATATGACGTGCGATGCTTCATATCTATTGCTATTGTTGTTTTAATGATTCATATTAAATAAGTTATTAAACTTCTGTGATCGTGGAATTAGAATAAGATTTTCATTTTGCCAATATAATTGACACATATATTTACCAACATCTGTCAATGTCATTGTTGTCAAAATAAAATAAGTAGCCCGATATCATCTGATCATCTGATCTGACTGTTTTTCCCAAGTATGTTGGGGTCGGCTTACAGTCCAACCAGATATTGCTGAATATCAGTATTTTACATGGAGCGACTGTATGCAATACTCCTTGGGAAGACTGATTGTCAGACTTTCGGACCAATGACCACTTGTAACGGTTGTCAAAGATCTGTAATTGACAGCCGGGACCAACGGCTTAACGTGCTTTCCGAGGTTTGGAGGAAACTCGGTATTTAATGGTGGGCACCCATTCACGGACCAACTTTCATGACTATTTATTTATTAAGTTTACAATACGTTGGTAACAGACCAACGTATTGTAGTATCCATAAAATACTAATGACACAAACACGTCAAAACTATAGTTGGTCTTATTAGTGTGTAGTCGTTACGGCCATATATTATTATGGGTGTCGATGTCGGTGACAGGAGCTGTCAGACGCACGCCGCGTGTCCTAGATGTCTAGATGTGACGTGTCATATCGCTTTCATTGTTGTTTATGGTAAATTAATTAATTTAATGACAAAATAATATAAGTTATTATTTTCAATATATGGAAGTCATAGTCGTGGTTGATATGGGGTGATAGTGTTGTGATTTTCAATCGGTAGAAGTCTGACATTCGGTCTGTTGTTGGGAGGAGTCATTTGATAATTTACCAACCGCCAGAAAAAAAAGAACGCACAGATTTAAAGCAAAGTCAGAGGCCTGGAGGTAAAACTCTGACTCCAGGTTAGGCAGGAATCACACGATAAAGCAGAAGAAGATAAGGAAAATATCCTTTTCAAACTCAATTTCAGGCAGAATTTACTCAAAACCACAACCCCTTTCATAACTACATAATTAAAATCAACCATTCGAAAACTTTCAACAAACAAAAAGCTAATCCACTCCATCAAGCCGATAGTGCCCGTCGGCCATTTTACTTTCCTTTCACGTAATGAAAATGGACATAAATAATCAACACTTTCAGGTCTTATCAAAGGCTTTTCACTCATACAAAAGCCGTGAGAGCCTCTAAATAGACCAAATAACTGATTTTATCCACCTTTTATCAACTATAAGTGTTTGGTAAGTGGTTTTTGCGAAGTACCACCATTAAGCCGTTTTCTGTTGAAAAATTTATGATGTTGGTTGTACTGTCATGAGCACCAATATGTGGCAATAATTTTTAAAAGTAGATTTTTTTAATGTATTGGTTGCAATTTAAGTTGGTAATGAACATGGTGGTATTTTGGAACCCAAGTATTAATATGATGCCAGTACGGGATTGTTTTATTTATTTTAGTGTAATACATAGTAAACAAATGCATAACTCACACTATTTGGCACAGAATCATATCTTTGAAAAAATATGCAAAGGGACGATAGTGAAGGAGAAAAAAAGGTATAAAATAAACCTGAAGGGTCACACTAACCAACTCTGGACAGGCCACCCCGTCCAAATTTAATCAGTAGTGACCAATCAAATCCTATTATTTTATGTATCCTTTGGGACAATGTAGTTTCTCATTATTTACACAATTAAATCCCTAACTCCGAAGGTATTAACCCATTTAATTCATAATAATAATAATGTAGCCAAGTCCCATCTCAAATCAACAATCGTTATTCCACTTTATTTTTTTTATTTTTTACTTATTTAATTTTGACACGAGTTTAAGTGTGTACATATTGGTGTGCCTGACTGTACTTATGTTTGGTCCGTAAGGTTTTTAGGTTAAGTGCGGTCGAAATACAGTTTCTTTAGGATAGGTTGTTGGTGTTTTAGTGAGTAAATAAAATAAATGTTTGTGATGGACTTTTCTTGAGACGTTTTCGATAAAATGTTGAGGGACGTCCCTGGAGAACATAAAAAGTATTTCATAAATTGACAGTCACATAAAGTCTGTGGGTTTTTCCACTTGGAAATATACATGTCCCTTTTGTACCAATAACATTACTAAAAATTTACTGCCTCGTTGGTCCAGTAGTTGCAAGCACGACTGCTGAGCATGAGGCCCTGGGTTCGATTCCCGGGACGGGCAAAGTGTTATTGGCTTTTTCCATCAGGAATTTATCAGTAACAGCCACGGAGTCTGGATTTGTGCCTGGTTGATGGCAATAGGCTCGCCCCCTATTACATGGGACTTAAACATAACTGGCGAAATGTGGGTGTAGGTATTATTAGGTACACCTCTGCCTAACCCTTCGGGCATTACAGGCGTGATGTTATGTTATGTAAACATTACTAAATAAAATAAGAAACATAAAATATTCACGAAAGTAATCATTTATGAATTTTAAAGTTTTTAAACATGATAAACATTATCTTCGGCATTAGTATGTTCGGTCGTTAATAGGGCTCGTCAGTTTTCAAAATTGTGCTAATAGGGTAGTTGATCAAAAAAACTAGTCCGTCAGAAAGATTTCCAAAAAATATTGGATATATATTTTTCTTTTTTCACGTAAACAAACGATGAAGACGTGTTTGAAAACTCGTGTGACGTCATATTGGAAGACATTAGTGTGACATTTTTTATCGGCGAGTGACGTCACATGCCCCCACTCAAATCTTTAATGTGTTTTATCTTCGTAAATTTTTATTGATTTGATAAAACAAAAAATACGTATCCAATATTTCTCTATAATCTAACAGACGGACTAAATAGAATCATATTTATTTTAGTCAGGTAACATCCCTATTGCTAACACAAAAAAATAAAACCGACTTCAAAAACACAAAAAAGTGAAAAATAACTTTAGCTTCTGAAGTCGGTGACTTTTGTTTGTTTTATTCAGTTTTTTTGTCACCGACTTCAGAAGCTAAAGTTATTTTTCACTTTTTTGTGTTTTTGAAGTCGGTTTTATTTTTTGCAAAAAAGTTTTTTTATTTTTCCATTTTTAGTTGTAATATCCTTTACAAATATTTGATATTCATTAATTTTACGTTGTTAACAATACATGTCACGGTAATAGGCTTATCCACAATAAAATGGAACTTAACATACCTAACTCTCGAAATCTGGGCGTCCTGTACACATCTGCGTACCCCGTCAGAGCATACAGGCGTGATGGTAAGTTAAGATGTTGCGTAAACAATAAACATCCAAGCGATTGCAGCAATCACGACAGATTTGCCGTCTATTTTTGAAGAGTTCTATTGTATATCTCCGAAGATCAGGATCAGATCTTCACCTAATTTAAATGGGACCACCTCGGGAGTATACTCTTTCAAATAAAAAAAGAATTTTGAGAATCAGTTCACAAATGGAGGAGAAATCAGGTAACATACATAAAAAAAAAAAACACACACATACAATAAACAAAAACATAAACATACACACGAACATATAACCTCCTCCTTTTTTGAAGTCGGTTAAAAACCAGATGACATCTTCATCATAAAAAAACGAAGACACGATGGGATAGCCTCGCTGATCTCTGGATCAGCGAGGCTGATTATCTAGTAAAATTAGCGTGCGTTGTTAGGTAAAATGTTATGTGTGACAAACTATTTGTAAAACCAAAATATCTCTGCTTCAAAAAATCTATAATATAAATTTAAACACGATGAACCGTGATGTGATAGGCACAATACCGGATATGACACATTTGCGTCACTGCGAGCATCGGAAATGATGTACTATCGACAGGCTTGGCCTACAATCACGTTCACTAATATTGTGATACTGGGAGTGATAACAAATTAATGGTTTTAGTTTTAGAACGCATTCGGAGGAGCTCGTAGCTTTTTAATAATAGAGGCTAAGCCGCACTTGCCATGGTTGGTCCGTAAATGAGTGATCGCCCATTATCTACATACCAAGTTTTCTCCGTGTCCCGGAAAGCACGTAAACCTGTTGGTCCCAGCTGTCATTTGTAGAACTTTGGCAGACGTTACAGGCGGTGCACATTGGGGACAGAATGTTCAAAACCACATAAAGACCTCAAATATTAACCAAATTTTCCACAGAATTGTTTGAAATTAAATTCTAAAGACACTCACAAAGCCCGGTTAGCAAAATTAGGCTGTAATTTTTTTTTTATAAAAAATGCATATGAATGAATATATATTTTTTTTTTTATATTATGACTGATTCGTTTTCAGCGACGAAAAATACATCGGAAGCGTATATTTGCACTTCCATACAAGTGCTAGTTGAAATGCGTGACTGAAAGGGTTAAAGAACAGGGTAAAACTCGCTTTACCTTTTAGTGGGTTATGAAGTTTTAGATTTAAGGAATATTATAAATCCGGTTTCGTCATTCTCTTTAGAATTTAATTACAAACATTTCTGTTCAAAATGTGTCTCATTTGGTTTATTTTTCGACCTCTAGGTGGTTTTGAACAAAAAATTGGGTCTATCCCCAATGTGCGGTGTCAGACTTACAGTCTGACAACCAGTCCTACCAAGTGGTATCGAGATCATATTATTATAGGCAGTCACTCCATGTAAAATACTGGTATTCTGCTGCATCCGGTTATACTTGAAACCAACCCAACATAGTTGGAAAAAGGCTAGGTCGATGATGACCACTATAATACGTTATATGACTTCAAAAGCCCGAGTTGAAATACGATTAAAAAAAAACGTTCAAGCAATCATACAAGCCTAAATCCTAAGAAGATAACGTGACATCCCTAAACCACCATACTCGTGTCGACTTTCCGTGATGAGTGATGACCCAACATACCTTCGGCCGTCTTCGGGTATGGTCGGCGATCTTCGGATAATACAGTGATTACGCGTAATTGTTAGTAGGTACAGACCTTCAATTGGCGGAGAAACGGGGTAACCACAGCATATTGGTCATTATTGTAATGGTTTGCGTTAATTACTTTAGTGTTTAATCATAGTGCGGTCTAGGAATGATTAAGACGTCACTACAAGGTAAATCTGTGGCTGTTTAAATCGGCTAGTAAATACTGGTTTATTCGTGTAGAATCCCTATCAGAAAAAAGGTTAAGAACTTTCTTCATCATCTGCGTAGCCATTTTCCTATGTTCTATGGTGTGTCAGTGTGTGTAATCAAAAGTCATATATATATTATTCAAACATAACAATTACGTCAAAAGAACCCGATTTTATACAGTGGTGTGGAAGTTAATATAATTATTATAAACAAGGAATTAAACAAATTAATTAAATAAATCCTCCAGGCATAACCTGTAACGGCGATCATTATAGGTTGAAGCGTCTGCGACCAAAATGGCGCCCGCGTAGTGCGTGAAATCCATTGTATGTAAAATATTTTTGAGTCACATTTATATCAACATTTCTCTTCAAATTACCAATATTCGCTCGAATTGAATGTCTCACTTCGACAATAAAACATTTTACAAGAAAAAATAAAAGAACAATAAAATCCGCCGTAAATTAAGTTCACTGCGACCCAAATCAAGCCATTTCGGTGAAAACTTTTAAATATATTTCTTATTATTTCTTTATCCATTTGCAAAAGAATCGTTTGCGACCTTTTTAAAGGCTTTTTTATACAAATGGATCTACGAAAATGTCCATTTGTTTTTAGAAAATTATTTTGTTACCAGTCTTACTAAAGGGTGTCGTATTACCCAGTATAAAATCGATTAAATGGATAAATGGGTCAGATAGGCAGTCGCTCCATGTAAAATACTGGTATTCAGCTGCATCAACCCGCCTAGCATGCCACCGTAGAAACGGGTTTTGTCGACGGAAGAATCGACAAAATGACAGATTGTAGCAAAATTTAATGTCAAATTGTATGGAAAAAGCTTTGTCTATTCTTGGTAGAATAGAGATAGAATCGCCATACTACGCGTGCTGGTTAGACTGGAAACCGACCTCAATATAGTTGGAAAAGGCTAGGCAGATGATGTTGACGATGACATTGTTAATCTTTCTGAAGGTGGGTGGAGTCCTGTTCGACATTATTGTCGACTAGCTGTACCCCGCGAACATCGTGCGTGTGGTATTCTCGTATCATCATCGTCAGACTTTAATGCTCCCACTGCAGGGACTCAGGCCTCCTCTCTAGGAGAGGGATGGTTATAATCCACCACGAGGGCCCAGTGCGGGTTTGTAGATGTCACATGTCTTCGAACATTTTGGTTCTAAGACATGCTCACGATGTTTTCCTTCACCGTTTTAAGAGCAGTGGTGATAAAATAAATTACACAAAGTAATGCACCTGCTTGGGTTCGAACCCATGACTTGTTGTTCGTAAGTCGGGCATTATTATTGAAATATTACTTTCCTATTTGAATCCGGTTTTGTTAACAATTTCAAGGAATTTAATTGTTATCTATCTTTTTCTAGAATAAAAGCCTACGTTACTCCTTATAACATCAACTATCTGCCAGTAAAAGCCCTGTCAAAATTGGTCAAGCATTTTCGGAGATTAGCCGTAACAAACAGATAGAAAGACAAAATTTAAACAAAAAATCATGTATTTTTGTTATAAGTGCCGTATATACTTTCATATTACGCATTCAGTATGTTATTTTGAAAATGCCTTTTCATTAGAAATAAACTTATATACCCACCCACATCCTGGATATTATAATTAGTTCCCACAATTTGCTAATTAGGAATATTTCTTAGAATACGAGAGATTCAACTGAATATTGCAATGTGTTAGACGTTGCCTTTCAACGGAATGAATGCTTACCGGGTATTATTCAGTTTAATTACGTTGAAAGCACTGATTCTCGGCAGGTTTATAAGAAGAATCTCGTTCTGGTCTGAAAAGCATCATAATAACTACAGTTTTCTTAGTAAAACCTACTCTTTAGTCCTCCTTAGTACTTTCTACTTTTGCGTAAATTAATTACAAAATATTAATTTACGCAAAAGTTGTACTATAGCTTCAGAATATTATAGGTAGTAATATATTATTCCGGAGTCCGAGTACAAGTTTTGCAATGTATTACATACAATTCCTGCGCTTTTCATTTTCCTTTGTATTTGAAAAGAAAATGGAAACACAACGCAGTGGACCAGCTAATAACATAATATATTTATTATTTACTTTAATTATTTGTTTATTAAAAAAATAATAATAAAAATAAATTAATATTCTTGTTAATAGAGTGTTAATGATATCGATACCTTAATTTACTTAATTTTATTTTAGTAACTGTTTGCTTAGTACCGCTGTTTCTACAAGATTATTATTTTCACAAATCAAGTAGGCTCTTTAAATAGGTAATATTGAAAATGATTAAGGCCGCTTTCACATTAAGTAGGACGTTAGCAGCGCGACAGCCGCGCGGCTAAAGCTCATACCTACCTTCATATTTTATTAGAACAGTCGTAAGAACCCTTTAGCATTTGTTTATAGTCGCGCGACTGTCGCGCTGCCAACGTCCTCATGTGGAATCAGTCTTATACTTACTACAAAGGAGTTTTTGTAAATTATTATTATTTACGTAGCTGGCTGGTTATGTATAAGCTTTACTTTCGTATGATAACGATGAGAGCAGATTTAGTGATTAATGTTAAATATTACACAAATATATATTTAATTGAAGTGGGTTAGAAAGAGAAGGGCGCCAATTATCTTTCGATAACGGAATGTGTGCAGGTCTGTGGGATGCAGTGTAGCGGTGTTTTGGTTAAAGTATTAAGTATTTATAAGAAACGACTACGAGATACTACATATTAAAATATATATTATGTTAGCGTGGCGCACCAGTATTACAATGTACTCTGTGGCGTGACGACTGACAGGGCAGAATGGAAGAAAAAACGTGTTGCGCCGACCCATAAACAAAATAATTATATTTTTTCTTTTTCGTGTGGTCAGCGCTAAACCTGGTGTCGAGAGTTTTTATGCCACCTATGGACCTCTGACGGTTTTAGGTACATGCCAATGAAAAATATCTCTCAGACATGCTTGTTCTCCTCACAATGTTTTCCTTCACCAAAACATTGTACTGTAATACTTAATTAAATCAACTAATTAAACAGAGAACAAACTACCAGTTTCGATTTCAGGACTAATTAATGAAATTGTAATTGTCTCGCTAATTACAAATTGTCTGTTATACCTACTTTGTTTGTTTACGATAGGCGTAGAATGTTATTGATTACACCCTTATTGTAAGACATTTTCTCCACCTTCCTCAATCAAATTGATAGTTAAAGCTTGTTCCCTCACTTTGAGATACTGGAAAGAGTTTCGTTGACTGTTAATATGAGTGACTGAAAATGAGCTTTAAAACTAGTGTGATCAAAGATACAAATCGTTATCTCCTCAATATAGTGGTGTAGCTCTTATCGAAGTGGTTTGTCAAGACATTTTTCTTAACTTTAAAGATAGCTACGCATCTACGAAGCATCTGGTATCAAAGAAGTATATAGCATAACGGGCTGGTGTATCCAACTCTACGCCCATAGCTCATAGTTTGCGTAATCAAAGAAATATTATTAAATATAATTTGCAAACATGGTCCTTCGAGCCGGATAGGATGATAAATTATAAGTTTTGTAATAAATTTATTTGGCCAAAATAAAAGTAGCAGATTTACCATCTAGCGCTCATTTACACATAATTATAGGGTAGGCAATTAGGTAAATCGGAGACAACCGTACTAGTCTAAACTGTAGAAGGAAGGAACCAGAGACTTGTAAGAAAATTACCTGTAGCCAGAAAGTTCACACAAATTCTCTGAGAGAACACACAAAATTCAAAACCAATTTAAATAGTATTCTTAACCTCTACAAATATTAACAAATAAGTTCAATTTTGTATCTTAGACTTCCAAATTAATTTGCTTCTATTTACAAAATGTGATTCGATTCGTAGCACCGAGCCTAACTGAATAGCCAATGAAATCGAATTCCAAATTCACAAGCAAAGGTTTTTTGAGATAAATGTTTTAGGAAAATTAGCACCGTTTTTTTTTTTCATCGAATAACCCCTCCCGCTCTTGGGCAGAGCTGAAGGGATTTTCAGACTTCTGCTGACTAAAAACCACCCATGTTCCTGCTCAGCCCTTGTGCCAAGGCCGCGGTATCTCTTTCGAACAACTCGCAGCCCCGACGGAGAATATTAGCACCTCACGTTGTAAATAAAATTAGAGTTTGTTTAATAGGAGATAATAAACTTTAATGGAAACTTAAACCGAAGGCTCATGTGGGAGGTGAATCGAAGCTCGTGTGGTAACCCGCAGCTTCGCACACTTTGAGGTCAGGAAATTATACACTAGCGCACTTTAGTCACGTTGTTTTGTGTGCTTATTTTCTGATTTAGTTTAACTTTAAAGTAGTGAAAACGACATATTTTCAAATACATTTATTTTAGAAAACGGTATCAGTTCGCGTCGGTGTCCCTTTCAGCCTGCAGAGTTACTTTCGCATAGTATTATATTATGTATTTTGGAAGTATGGATCAGGGACTGAAAGCGGTTACGGTTAAAGGTTAAGGTACCCCAAAAATATACCGGTACCGGTTTGAAATAAAGGTTGAGCTATTCCGGTACCTTTATAAATAAAGGTTGGGCTAAACCGTTATACGATTTCGATACCAAAATGCATGCGCATGGGGCGCGGCGCGCGTGGAAAACGTTAGAACTTGTGTATTTTGTACATTTCGTTTGCTACTCTTTTACTTATCTCTTTGTTGTGTGTGAGTAGCGAGGCGGTGCGTCAAAGAAAACCCCTATTTATTAAGATTTAGGTACCGCTACCGATACAATTATAGCGGTTACGGTACTTCTACCGAAATATACCGGTATGCATTTCCAACCTCAATATTCCACTACCGAAAAAAATAACGGTATCGAAATATTTCGGTAACCCTTATTTAACGGTATGACGTCATACCGAAATTTAAAGATACCGTAATTTTTGGGTAATTCAGTCCCTGGTATGGATCGTAAGCTACGTTTTACCAAAAATAGTAATTATTATCTAGACTTTTTTTATTAAAGAATGCCCTATAAGTTCTGCTGAGAATTAATTTAGATTAACTAAAGATAAATAAATTAAGTATAGCTGGAATTTAATGAAACCTAGTTTATTAGTAAGTCAGGTCATGGGGTCAGTAACCTTTTGTATAAAAAATAATACATAGCTTGGATTGACCCTGATATTTTACGGACTTATGTATTACGATAATATTTTCTTTGTTATCTACCTTCACGCCTTGCCCGGGTATACTTGTTTTAATTTTCAGGCCAACAGATACTCAACACTAGATGGTTTGAGTCCCACGTAATCCTACTTTCACGGGTGTGGGAGTCCATTTTAACGGGCGTCCTCCACTTTTCAACTCTAAGCGTCGAGAGTTGAACTAGAATCAATAGATATCGAATTATATATAGATTAATCATTTCAATTGAATTTTTCAGTAAAAGGAAAGAAAAAGTATTTATTGGTCTCACACAGGACAAGAAATTAATAATAAAAAATTAACAAAAAAAAAAACAAGAGAAATTCTTAAAAAAATAAAACAGAATTAAAATATTAAACAGCAACAAACACAACAAACAAACAGCCACTATGGAGTCTGTATTTGAGCCCTTTATTACATGGGACTTAAGGCTTGTATTCACGCCAATGACCTTGAGCATAGCTAACTACCCCTCCCGGTCGTAGGCACGGACTTTAAACGGACGAAATTTTAATTTATTATAATTAAAATAGTATATGTTTTAAAAAGTAACAAAACCACATTATTTTCATTTGTATTGCAAAGCAGTAGATAATTTTTTTATATTGTTTTGTTAAAAAATGAAGGAGTAAAATAGTTCAAACCAACAATTTGTAGGTGATTTTGTAGATTTTTTTTCTTATTATGTGATACCGATAGAAAAATTATGACTATACCAAATTACGTGTCATATCATGTAGAATACTAACAATTTTTCTCAGATAATGTAATTTCTCTGTAAGTGCCAGTGAAAACCTGCTTCATCTGCACGCTGATTTTAATCTTTTTAGAGAGAGCAGCCTTAACATAACGGGTGAAATGTGGGTGTACTATTAGGTCCACCTCTGCCAGTCCTTCAGGGATTACACCCGTGATGTTATGCAATGTTTTACATCGAACTTGAACTATCAAAAAAGTAAGTTAAAAGGTGATTTTTCACCCAAAAAAAAATCGATTCCCAGCAATTATTTAGCGTAGAATAACTTGATTTGATGTACAGAATGCTTGGTTTCGGGAAAGGTCCGTTTTGACCTTGTATTTAGGTAATTTAATATTAACGAAAATCTGCTCTCATCTACAATCATAGCATCTTTACTATAAGCACAAGCGTGGCTGCTATCTCCTCTGTAAATAACCTAACTTCTTTTTGCTGCTTGCATCTGGTGAAGCTAAACGCGGTAAGTGTATGTCACCCTTTATTACAGTGTGTCCTTGCCTTTACACCCCGCTGTTGGCGTTTGAGTGTTGTGGTAGACATGTAGAATTAGCATTAAATAGAACAAACCATCTTAATATTGACGTTGAAAATGTTATGGTATGATACACCATTTTTCGGGTGGAAAATCATCGAATGACGCCTCGCTGTGGGCGGAGTGGAAGGGAGTGTCAGATTTGTACTGACGAAAGCCCACCCATGTTTGTTCTTAGCCCTTTGTGTTCCATATCGAATAGTCAAGTATTTCTGTAACTCCATTAAAACCGTCTGTAATTTAATATTGTAGAAATTGCATAGTATAGTGTTGTATAGACTAGAATATTTCTGTTTATGCGGGATTTAAAACACGTAGGTATGCGTGTGTTCGTTTGTATGTTTTTTTTTCACGACATCGCTAGTAATTATATCTATCTTAAGTAATATTGCGATGATTAAAATAGCAGCAAGTAGAAGGATATAGCTGTTTTCTTTTGTATGAAGAGCAATGACCTCGTCCACGGCTAGGAAATCATTAATTATCTAATATAATTCATCATACACTCATAATTTATCATATCAGACTATAAAGGTTCACGTCCAATGGCCCACCATGACCCTTTTAATAGATTAGTAAAATTAACAATGTAACACGGAATATCGGACACCCTATCGTTTCTGCGTTCCTAGTACCTACAGAGCCAAGCACATCAAACTACACGAAACTGTAAAAAAACGACATTGAACCTAATGCTTTAGTGATAAAGTTAAAAATCTAAGTTTCTTTTTTGCTATAGAATCAGTTTACATAAATTAAACAGTGAAAATTATTTAACCAGGTAAACACACACAACTTAGTAAACACAAACAGGAATAAGCAGTAAAACTATGGAATTATGACGACGATTTTTTTTTGTTATAAAGAAAAAGATGCTGCGACTTCTCCTGAGGACCTAGTCCAATGGCAATCACTTTTCTAATTTTTGTTGGGAATTTCGATAGGATTAATGTTATTTCGGTAGCTTATTTTATGAACGACAGTATCTTATTATATCAGTAGTAAGACATAAACTACATACCCGCCTTTAAAGCTACAACATAAAGTGCTGCCAATGTAAAAATACTAAGCTACTACAGGCGAGCTCTTGACTGCACCTACTTAAATGATGAAATTACTGACAGTGATCCTGAAAATGTCGTTCTATTTTCACAACGGTGAAACATGTACCTACATCCATAAATGCCACAGTTTATTGCAAACGCCGTATGTTTGAATACTTTAAAATAGACACGACTTTGAAATAGTTTATTATGATCTACAAATATATCGTTTCTGAAACAATATAAAGGTAGTTTCAGAATGAGCGTCCAATCTAAATTATCATCATCATTCTCTTGCCCTTATCCCAATTCTTTTGGGGCCAAAATGGACCTGCTCTTGACCTTGATCACGCCTGGTGGAAACCGATGGATAACTTCTTCTTCCATCATCATCATCAGCCTATAATGTTCCCACTGCAGGAACTCAGGCCTCCTCTCTAGGCGAGGGATGGGCTATAATCCACCACGCGTGCTCAGTGTGGGTTGGTAGATGTCACATGTCTTCGATTTTTTTTGTTTCTAAGGCATGCCGGTTTCCTCACGATGTTTTCTTTTACCGTTTTGAGAGTAGCAGTGATGAAATAAATTACACAAAGTAATGCGACTGCCTGGGTTCGAACCTACGACTTACTGTTCGTAAGTAGGGGCCGCCACCACTGGGCCACCGCTGCTCTTCTTCCATACTTCTCTTTTACTACTCATGTTCTACTGTGATACTTACACGGTGTTCCATTTTGCATGTATATAAGGGAAGTAGTAGGTACATACAAGACAACTGAACAGATGTTCATATAAAGCTTGGCTTCAATACCTACCTACTCGCCCCAAATGTTCCGATATTGGTTCCTAGGAGAACCCAATAAACTAAAAACAATTTGCCCGACCTGGGAAACGAACCCAGGACCTCATGCTCAGCAGTCGTGATAGCCACCACTAGACCAATGAGACAGTCAAACAATAGGGTAGTTAACTAAAAAAATCTAATTAGTCCGTCAGATAGATTTCCAAAAAATATTGGATACGTATTTTTTCTTTTTTCACATAAACAAACAATGACGACGATACAGTGCTTTGAAAACTCGTGTGACGTCATATTCTAAGACATTAGTATGACATTTTTTACCGGTGAGTGACGTCACAACCCCCCATTCAAATTTTTGACGCGTTTTATCTTCGTATTTTTTTATTGATTTGATAAAACAAAAAATACGTTTCCAATATTTTTCGATAATCTAACAGAACTAATTAGAATCATGTTTTTTTAGTCAGTAAACATCCCTATTAAAGCATATAGAAACAACATGTATATGTATTTGATTCAATGACAATACTAGGACAATAAAATTAGGTGCCAAATTCCATTTCATACCTGAAACGTCTGCATAATAATATCGTCAAATTAATAAATGTCATGTAAAACAGCTGGTATTTTCTTGAAATATACAACATGTTGTCCCATTATTTAACTACATCAGATAAGAGTAACCTTCTAGTCCATTATTATCCGATTCTGACCGGTTTATCCTCCATCCTCTTAAAGGTCAACGTACAGTCACGATTACTAATAAATACTGTATTCTTAATTATTGAGATAATAATCAATACACATAGGATGGAAGATAAACAGGTTAAAATCGGATAATTTTGACTGGATAACGTTGCGGACAGTATTTTTGATCTATTACTCTTACGAAATAGGTCTTATCATAAAGAATAAACTTTTGTTTCACGACTATGCTTACAAAATGATAAAAAAATAACAATATAAACAATTTTAAATAAAGCATAGACTTCAAACTAAAATTGGTCCTGAACAAGACTAAATCATCCAACATCATGACTTTATGAGGTTCAACTCTTGCTAAAAATGAGGCCAGGCGATGGTGAACCGATGCAGTGCCTATAGCTGTGCGTCGATCTTTTCTCCCATTCTCTCCCAAAGGCTCCACTTTACGAATAATGGTGACAGCACCCCGGGGGCCATTTTATCCAATTACATGATGAGCACATTCATTCGGACATTAAATACATTGTTTACTTATAGACTGATAATGTGTAGATAGCTGTGTAAATACTTACAGGGCGATGAATTTAAGAGTATTTTCACTCAAAGCAGTTTTGCCTAGAAGTATCATGTTACCCAAAAACTGGGTTGTGGAGGTCAAAAGGCAGGCGTTCCATGTAAAATACTACTTAAAATTCAGTTGAATCCATTTAGACTGGAAGCCAACCCCAACATAGTTATGAAAATACCAGCCAGATGATGTGACTTCATAAACTAAACTAAACAAAATGTACACTCAAACAAAAATGTCGACAAAGACACATTAATATCCGTCAAACAAGTTTACAAATCTGCCAAATAGCTCGCGGGTGTCGTATGAAATTATGTGAAAGTTTTTGATAAATCTAATTTCAGAAGTTTGATTTTTATTCGAATATACGACAGTCGAGGAGATTAAAGTCATGGTACTTACACCATTTCATTGAGAAAACTATTGCAATATTAAATCTATATAACTTTTTTGTGGTTTTTATGGCGTTCGAAAAGTTTATCTTCTCTATATATATAAAATTCTCGTGTCACAATGTTAGTTACCATACTCCTCCGATACGGCTTGACCGATTTTTAAGAAATTTTATATGCATATTCAGTAGGTCTGAGCATCGGCTACTATCTATTTTTCATACCCCTAAGTGATAAGGTTGGCCACCCCAAACAATTTTTGTCACACATCAAAATTTCTACGGGAACGAAGTCGCGGGCATCAGCTAGTAATAATGTTAACATACAGGTAAGTATATGTTGGAAAACTGGTACCTTTTTTATAGTAGTAGGTGCTTATAACACTAGCATAACTGATAATTCATAGGTCTCGAATTCGAGCCCAAGATACGTGCCTTTGATTTATTGAATTCATGTGGGTATCATATAATTATCACATCGTGAGTAAATCAGCATGCCTAAGAGATATTTATGAAAGAATGTCGATAGAGTTTCTTGTTCATTTTTCTCCGTAGATCTACGTTTTGGAATGGCCAACTAAAGTATCTTCACTAGTTGTTTTACCTTGTGAGTGTAACTTCGCATTTTTTACTTTTCATACGTTCAAAAGTTCCTGTAATATTGAAATTCCGTGATGACATGTAAAGCCAAGTCAGAGGCCCATGGGCAGCATAAAAACTCGACACAAAATTCGATGACATGTGACCTCTACCAACCCGCACTGGGTCCGTGTGGTGGATTATAGCCCATCCCTATCCTAGACAGAAGACCTGAGTCCCAGCAGTGGGAGTATTATAGGCCGATGATGAGACTCTGGGTAGTATATGTACCGTCTTATACATCACAGAACCATTTAACACAATATGGTATTACTAGCGAAATAGTTATATTAAGTACTAAAGTAAATTGAGATAAATTCTAAACGACACGACATGGTGAATGGTCGTAATTCTCTAGTGTTATACGACTTCAGAACTAGAAGTACCTCCCACCAGACATAACTTCTGAATGTGAATTGATGTTCATACGTCATAAACCTAAGAGTTGACACTTCGGATGAGTTGACATTCTAGTGAATTAAATGTTGTTTTGGCATTGAAATATGAAGACACGTCATCGTCTGCCTAACCTTTTCCCAAGAATTTTGGAGTCAGCTTACAGTCTAATGGGAGGAAGGTGAATAAGGTGAATTTTATATGGAGTAACTGCCTATTAGTATACACAACCTTTTTAGTACTGGGTAATACGATATCCTTTGGCAAGACTGTTTTTTTTTTTAAACACTTTGCCCCACACTAGGAAATTCTCCTGTATCGTGGGTGCGTTTACAAGCATTTAAACTCACAAACACACCCAGACCCGAAACAACTATCTGTAGGCCATACAAATATTTGATCCGTGCGGGGATCGAACCCGCGACACAGCGCAGCAGTCCAATCTCTCAGCCACTGCGCCAACCGTGCCGTCGTCGTGTGTTTGTCAAACTTTAGGGCCACTGACCTGTAATGACTGTCAAAGATCTATAAATGACCGCCAATGGTACTTTTCGAGACAAGAAGGAAACTCGGTATATAATGTGTGGTCACTCTTAATATAAATTAAATATGTAGTTCAATTATAATGACGATAAAAAGAAGTGAGATTGCTTTTCATTTGAAAAGACTTTACGAAGCCACGAAAATGTTTGCCGAAAATTAATACCTTGCCCCATTTAAATTTTTTAATACTTAACAAAATATTATATTATCTACTAATTAGGTATATAAATTGTATGATATGTGTTCATTAGCCGATTAACGAATTATTAATATAATGTTTGTGTAAAATGTTTAAATTCTTAAGCTGTTTAAATGTTTTAATATTGTACATCATCATCTGCCGAGTCTTTTTTATTAACTATAACGTAGGGTCGACTTACAGTCTAACCGTATGCAGCTGAATGCCTGTATTTTTCAGTCCTCGGTCTTCTTATTCTTCGTTTTTCGTATGTAACATAAGAAAAACTATGCATTTGTATTTATCAACAATATCTATTTAAAAAGCGATGTTACGATTTACTTTATAAATGTTTGTAGGCTGCTTTTAATAACTCTGGTTGATTACTGCATGAAAATGTAGTTATACGCTGTTTTAACCGCAGCACTGGCGGTACAACTATTAGCATGGCAAAGGTGGCTTGCTTTGTTTGTATGCAATCTGTTGCTTTTCAAATTGTTATGAACTTCAGAGAACTACTCCTGTTTAAGGTAACTTCATGTAGTTTTTAGAGTTAGTTTTTTTTTAAATAGAAATATTACTTATGAATAGTTGATCATGTTTTTCTAGCAATGTAGTTAGTGGTTCATATATTGAGTTTTTTTACGAATGATCGTGAAATTTATATTTGGGTCTATTTCACCTAGAGCATGCGGAACCGGGTTTTGGCGCCATAATAAAACAGATTTTTTCCGGGTTTGTTACGGTACCGAAACCGGGTTTGCGCCACTTCTGAATGAAATCTGGATTGATAATTTTTCACATAATGTTACGCTATTTATTGTGTTTTATTGTTATTATACGGAAACTGTGAAACAGGCCCCTACTTACCTACTCTTATTAGTCATAATGATCACACAACCTCATTTATCATTCCATGTGTGTTTGAGTAATTTGGTGTTATCACTAAACCTAACCTTATACATGACATTATAGAGTGTTATTTCCTTTTAACTTAAATATCACATTGTTTCAGATGACGAATTTGGTGAGAAGTCAGTGTCCGTGTTACTGGACGGGGAGGAGTCTGAAATGATATTTATTGATCATCCTAGCACTGAGATGTCGGTTAGTTTCCATCTATTTTATGATACGTTCAATCACTATCACTTAGGTACTTAGAAAGCGACTTTGTTTTAGACTATGTAGTGATCTACATAGTATAAAACAAAGTCGCTTTCTCTGTCCCTATATCCCTATGTATGCTTAAATCTTTAAAACTACGCAACGGATTTTGATGCGGTTTCTTTTAATAGATAGAGTGATTAAAGAGGAAGGTTTTAGTATATAATTTTTTTCGACCAACATCCACGCGGGTGAAGCCGCGGGCATCAGCTAGTAAAATATAAGGATTAAAATAAAAATTGAAACTAACTGCCGCACTCAGAGAGCTTTAATGATTACTTATGCCATCACTTATTAAAGGTTTTGACAGTTTCGTGATACAAAAGTATGTCAAATCTGTAAGTGACGGCTTAAGTAATCATTAAATATCTCTGAGTACCGCAGTAAATGAGGCAAGTGATCTGTTTGTTAAAAGCTTCGCTGTGATAGAGAGCCAAGGTCAAAACACTTCATCTGTCGTTCCTCGTTGGTCGAGTGGTGGGAGGTCCTGGCTTCGATTCTCGAGTGGGGCAAAAGTTTATTGGGTTTTTCTATTAGAAATTTCTCAATAGATGTCAGGGAGTGTCAATTTGTGCCCGATTGATAGCAAAAGGCTCGCCCCTGATGGACCAACAGTTTAACGAGCTTTCCAAAGCACGGAGGAAACTCTATGTAATAAATGTGGTCACCCATCCACAGACCAACCTAAACTAACGCGGTTTAACCTGAAGACTGTGACACATGTCGAGGTAATTATTCCCCAAAACTAATTCCATCCATCTCCCAACCCAGGTGGAGAACTGCCTCTCAACCTACGAGCCTCATGCCTGCGTGGTGGTATACTCCGTGGTAGCCAAGAGTTCGTTCACCCGCTCAGCAGAACTCCTGGCTTACCTCGCCAGGGAGCAGTTCACTGTGGAGAGGACTGTCGTGCTGGTGGGGAATAAGGCTGACCTGGCTCGTGCTAGGCAGGTTTCTACTAATGGTAAGTGAATAAAGAAAAAAAAAATAAAGAAAACATATTTATTTGGCACATGCCACAAGTGCACGGATCAGGTACACAATGCCACGTTGTCAAAATGACACATTGGAATTTCGCAAAATGTCATATTCTCCGAATGTCATTTCGCACACAACAAAAACTAAATACGAAAAAGAGTGTGCCAAATAGGACCAGCAGGGCTATTGTGTATGTAAATGAGTGGCTATCATAGTGTACATCGATTAACTGTAAAATGGAACCATTTGACAGTGGAACATTTGTCACTATGATAGTTGTGTGTTGTATGGGTGTTGTGTTTGGACACTACGATAGCCATTGACATTTAAAAAGATACGCAATAGCCCTGCAGCTGCCGCAACGTCTTTTGGCTGTGACAGAGCTCCAGAAAGTGGCTATTTAGGAACACAGCTCAGCTCGAAATCTATAATGGATGTAAAATGACCCTTCACAAAGCCAAAGAGTACTTCATTGTGATATTTTTTTTTCTGGTCCATACCTAGGAACCTTGTAGTTGCTGAAATATTGGAGGTTACAGTTCTAACGTTTTACTTTTTATTACGATTTGTTAGTGTTATTATTTCACTGTAAATACCTCCATGACCTTTGTTCTATTCAATGCATCTATATCACAATGTTTTGAGTTCGTAACATTGAGTCCTAACGTAAACACCCCAAAAAAGGAAGTTGCTTCCTAAGTATAAAATCTTTGCGTAGAGTTACTTAGTTTGATGCCGAATATTTGGTTGATGGCTTCGTGAAAAATCCGTTTACACCTAGTATATAGGGTGTAAAAGTACCCTTAACGCAAACGAAGGGTACTTGTTCTCCCCACCACTACGATATTTGTTTTGTTCTAGACCATACCTGGGAACCTCCTAGTTACTGAGATATTGGGGGTCAAAGTTTCAAATTTTTCACAGCTGTTTTTGTAAATACTAGTTTTTCAGGTTTTAACTTTACTTAAATTACCTCCATTACCGGTTTACTATTCAAAGCATCCACTAGCACAATGTTTTAACAGTGCTAAATTGAGTTTTACCGTAAAATGTGATTTTTGACCCAAAAAGAAAAACTCGTTTCCCAGCAAAAATTATTGCGTAGGGGTACTTAGTTTGATGTACAGAATGTTTGGTTGACGGCTGTGTGATGGGTTGATTTACACCCTGTATAAACAACTAAACACTACTCCGAGCATGCTTTGGCATAATGGTGGCACTGTCACTTGAACTTTGACAGTTATAAGAAAGAAACAAATAGTGTTTCATAGTTACAGATGAAACGCTAAGCCAAAGTGTGTGCTAACTTGCTAAATAACGTTTGCAAAGCTCGACCTTAGAATCCTAAGGTTTACACCTGGGAGTCAAGTCTTCATTTACGTTTTAAATAAAGGAACATTTATTAAAAATGTGACCTTGTGTTTACTGTTGCGTAGTTGAATAAAAAATAGTACGAAAAAGCAAGATAATTTTAGTAATTGAATGGAGTCCATGAATTACATAACAGCTTGTGATTATATAAAAGTAATTGATTAGTTAATAGCAAATTAAGAATAGAATTATTGACACTTGATACAAATGATTGCCAAGGCAATATATACTGATCACAGCTATTTACAGACAAGTAGGTTTTAATTAATTAATTGTGTGTCGACTTGTCGACTCGTGAACTGTTGACCAAAGAATCAGCAATATTGCTATCTGCTAGTCCTCTCGGCACTTTTCCTATTGTCAATGATGTGGACGAATTTTTTTTTAAACTCTGTTATTATTTTCTTCTTTGGTATTACAAATCTGCAAATTGTAGTCAATGCCCATCTCGTGGTTGAAAGCACTGCTGCTGAGTCCTGAGCTCTCAAGGTCAGGACTCAGCAGCAGAGGAGCTCAGTCCTCCTCCTAAGACCTCAGTCTTGATTCCATTTCCAGATCGGATGTACTTGAGTTTTTTAATTAGGAAATTGCTGGACTCTTGCCTTGTGCCTTATTGATGACAATAGGTTTGCCTCTTGTTAAATAGGATTTATAATCATAACTGTCGAAATGTGGGTATACTAAACGTACAACTCTGCCTAATTTAAAATGTTGTCCACTTTAACAACCATCCATTTTGTTATACAGAGGGCAAAGGCCTAGCCACGTCGCGAGACTGCAAGTTCATAGAGACATCATCAGGGATTCAGCATAATGTGGACGAGCTACTGGTCGGTATCCTCAAGCAGATCCGACTGAAAGAGAGCAGGGATAAGAAGCATGCCAAGAAAGCTGGAAAGCAGGTACGTTACCGAGACATACTAAGGATAATGATACAGCACAATAACCTCTAACGGCAGCAACTCATTAGCAATCTTATAGTAACGAATATAAAGATCAGTGTGTTGCGATGCAAAACACAGGTGATTTAATTGTAAAGTGATCTGTAGGCCTTTGAAGGATTTGATTTTTGCACTTGTCGCCAAGGTTACATTGTCTGTAATTTCTACTATATTATATTTTCATATAACATTTTATAAAAGTACAGGAACTATGGGAAATACTGTTTATAAGTGTCATGAAAATTTGGAAGGGCGACGACTAATACTGCGGAAAAAAAAATAGATATAGACAATGTATTATTTCCACTGATGTGCTTCTAAACTTTAAATAAGTAACTGTCAATAAGGTATTTGAATATGACTAGACAAGTTCCATTAATTGTAGTATTATCATGATTGACGCACCAGTACCTACGATAAAACGTATTCTCCGTTTAGTTTCTAATATTGATCGTGTCACTCAATCATACTTTGTGTTACACAGAAAGTGTAAATATGCAAATGGAAAACAAGAACATAGAAATTTACTATGAAACAACGAATAATTCAGATCTTGAATAGCAAATGAGACATTAGTAAGAATAGCTTAGCAATTTCGAGTTCAAGTAGGGTACTGAAATATGTAAAACATTTTTGTCTTCAATAAAACAAGGCAGTGACGAAAAAATAATGAGAAAATGTCAATGTTCTCAATGTTCTTGAAAAGGTAAAAACAAGAACAAGATCGCATGTATCATGTCTGAATATTTGCGTAATTATTACCAAAGGACGATAAAAGAGCTGGGATAAAAATGGGATAAAACTTCGAGATCAAACAGAAGAATTCGTGTTTCCTTGAAATTAAAAGAAAATATTTGCCCAATTTTATTTTATTTTTTTAAAAAACGTTGCCCCACACTAGGAATTTCTCCTGTATCGTTTAAAGATGTAAAAATGTTTTAGATTAATTATTTTGTTTTAGGAAGCGAAGCAGCCTAAACTGGCGAGCTCTCGTACGCACATATCGCTAAGCATCGCCCGAGAGCTTCTCCAGAAGATCTGCATAAACGACATAACCAAATCCAAGTCTTGCGAGAATTTACACGTACTTTAAGCTTTTGGGCTCCTGGTATCTTATGAATCAATAGATGTTTTTCTAATTGTTGATGTATAGAGAATTCTTCCTTTTAACTTTAATGTCTAGATTGTGTTTTAATTGATGTTTGACTGGATAAGATGTTAAGATTAATTTTGTTTAGTATACGATAAGCGCTATTAGTAAACTAACCTGCTTTGTCACTGGATTTTCACATGATCATTATTATAGTTTCTCCAATGCATGTCGCCTTTTTCCACGAAATTGTTAAAAGCCTTTTTGACTTTATCCCATTTTAATTTTCTAAACACGATCCAGAATTCTTTATTCACCATAATTACATTTAACTTTCGCAAATCCCTTATTGTTACCACGAAAATAGCAGGTTTTTCCTCAATCGTTTACGTCAAAAGTATATCACGAAGAATAATTTATTAAAAATATTCGCGGTAAAAGTAGCTCGAGAGGGTTCATGAAAAGAGCGTTGATTTTCGCGAAAAATATTCTTATTTAGCAAGAAAAACGGCTGTTCAAGGTCGATTGAATATGGGTTGGTAACAATGGCTTGCTTTCAAGACCGGACATCAATATTCCCATACAAGACATTCGAGAAACTCATATAAATCAGCCTTCAGATTTATTGTATTCCATCCATTAATTCTTATAACAAGGTTTCGTCATTATTTCGTAACTCGATATATTTTTGCGCGCTTTTCTTTGTTCGAGATTATAATGCTGTTATTTTGTATACTTTGTTTGCTTCATTTTCATTTTCGCTAAAATTTTGCAGCGTACCTGTGACTTTTCCAACATTTTTTATTCGATATAACATCAGTTTTCTTTGACCTTCTTTTGTCACAATCGTCATCTAATTTATCATCATCTAGTTTTCTAATTGGATCATTATTTTTATAAATGAACGCGTAAATTAATTCTGCGAATTACTCGTAGGAAAATTCATGATTGAAGCTCTTGAAATAACTGTTAGAATAATTAATGATCAAACTTAAGTGGCTATTAACATTCGAATAATGTGTAACTCCTAGTAATTGTCAAAGACAATCTCAGTTATAGTCAGCCATACTATTTGTGTAAACTATAAATAGTTTGTTACAAAACCCTTCTTACGGTTATTAGTGTTAAACTAAGTTTAAGTGTCTAGTTAAACCAATTTTGAATGTTTAATAATATCATTGGAATTCATATCTTTAGTGTATGTTGGTAATATGTCATCTTCATTTTGTCCTAAAGCTTTTTTGGTGTAAACTTTACCATTTACATAAAATCTTTCAATAGATTTTCCAAGAGGATAAATAAACTTGATAGTTAATTGTCTTTTAATATTTAGGTAACTTATTTATCTGCTAAATAGCGTTGGATTGCTTTTGTCAAGGGAAAGCGTAACTTTGGTCTCACTTTGTAAATGTATAATAAATGCCCTCAGTATCATCTGGGAATATTATTCAGATCTATCTTTATTTGAATATAAATGAAGCTTTGACAGACTATTTTCATCTTTAAAATAAGAGAGGCTTGAGTTCACCGCTAATTCCAATTCAAATATTGATTCACAAATTCAAAGACCCTTAGCTGTAGTAAGTGTTGTTCATATAATATGTATGTGTATCTAAATATGTATAATATCGTTAACTTAATGAGTATTTTCCATTAGAGTACTTGTTATGATTAGTGTTTACTCGCGACTCGTGTTTCGAGCAATTACTTAGTATGTTTGAGTACCAGATGAATGGACAATGGAGCGTCTGATGTGGTGTTTCACTGAGGTACGTTTTATTAGGGTGACTTTGCTGTCTCTATAGGGTGACTGGTAGTGACCGATATTAAAATACGTGATTGTGATCATAATAACAAACAACTTTACCAAAGAAACATTTTTTAACACTTTTTTTACACAGCCGTATGAAATTCATAACAGTAAATGTGTATAAAAAAATGTTTCTTTGCGAAAGTTAAGCACAAAAAACTATAAAATCGATTGATACTTACTGAATTTATGTCTCTTCACAATCGTGTCTTTTAGATTCATCTCATTGACTTTTAGATCCTTTTGAAAGAACACAAGTACTCCAGTACCTTCATAACATCAAAGGAATGTATTAAATCAATACATTGAAGACAGGCCCTTCCCAGTAAAACGTCTACATTGACTACCTCCATCTTTGCTAGGTAATGGTGGCCATTTACATGCTATTAGTAACCAATACCTTGCAACGATGGCTGACCGTGACTAATTGGATGAAGTATGGACTTGGAACATGAGTTATAGTGCCTAAGACTTGTTGGGGAGCGGCCACGCTGACGAGAATATAAACTTCGATCTGTTAGCTAATGTAATTTGAGTCTTTTTGATGAAGGATAAGGGACTTTTTTTTTCACTGGGTTAAGTTAAAAATTGGACAGCACATTCAATGTCTCTTACTATAATGCTAATGTTGATGTCGATATGTATGTTTGTAATAGATTACCTCCGGAAATACTAATCTGTTTAAAAGAAATATTTCGATGAAAGAAAACTACATAATTCCTGAGTGAAATAGGATACTTTTAAACCGAATTAAATTCACTGATCCTGTCTCCTTTTTTCTCTATCGAGTGCTTATTGTCTTACCTGATATCAGAGTTCAGCTCAGGCATCTGCTGGTTTTTTCACGATGTTTGCAAGAAATTATTAGAAAACACAGGAGCAAAGCCACGGGTAAAACCACAGTTTAGTGTGATGTCTACTTAGTTTATTTCTATTCATATAGAGATAGACCTTGAATTAGATCTGTTAGAAAAACTCTGTGTATCGAGAAGTTTGCAGTCATATCGAGAGAATATTTTTCCAAGGCTAGTACGGATATTGCGTTACGATTTTACTGGAAAATATTTTTACAACTTCAGCCTTTGATGATATTTTATTCTAGACTACGACTTCGCCCGCGACTTCGTCTGCAAAAGTTGTGGTAGCTCGACTAATTTGCATGGTTTAAGTATAGTTTGTAGCCTATAGTTCCCACGAGTAATATACTCGTATCTTTCTATCAGAAAAAATCTTTTTTGAACTCGATCATTAGTTCCGGAGATTACTCTCTACAAACAAACAAATTTTACCTCTAATATAAGAGATTACATGTTTTCATTAACACACAATGATTATAACTCGAAAACGATTGCCTAAAAAGGAACGTTGTTGTATTTTCAAAGCTAACTTCAGTCAAAAGAGTTGAAATTTGAACAGAGTGCAATAACATTTAGGCTATCACTTAGTGTTTGTAAAAACGAGTATTAGTTTGGCCGTTCCCGTAAGCTTTAAATGTCCTCGTATTATTTGAAGTGATGCAAACTTTGTTTGATATCGCTGCAAATAATATCAGAACTTCGAGGTTTTAGTTTTAAGATACCCCGCGGGCAGTCTGCTGTGGCGAGAGCTATATTTTCAACGTAAACTTTTCGTAGAAAGCGCTCGGGGTACGCAGTGTAAAAAGGTACAGAAATGTCAGTAAAAGACCTGCAGAATAATGATGGATAGAGATTGCAGTATATCCTTGAAATCACACTCGATTCTGTGATACCGTTGGCCGTACGTCAGTTTCCACTACCACATTAAATTCCAGTTCACCTAGTGTAGGTATTAGGTAACTTGAATTAAATAAGAGCCCATACAGGTTTCGCTACCCCTAACCACTTTCGTTACCAAAAAACACTTTCGTTACCACTAACCAGTTTCGTTACGCTGGAAATCGGACGATTTTGACGAAGAAATACAACAGCGAATATATTGTAAGTAAACGTGTCCACCTTTCTCGTGAACTCTGTCTCACTTAAGACAAATCAGTCGACATACTGATTTTTCTGCTCCTTTTTATACTGTGACAAAAATCAGTATTAATAATATTCATATATAAAATAAAAATTCACGCGCTTGTCTATACATAGCGTAAGTTAATGTTAAGCTACGTGTTACTATTAGAATACTAATTATATTTTTCTATACGAAACTTTCTACGACTTTTGAAATGACGAGAGTTGTTTTTTATCCCTTTGAATTTGTGCAAATGGAATGTTTTTACCACTTAAATTAAGTACTTATTATTTGAAGGTTAACAACAGGGGTCTTCACCTTGTATATTTTCTATGATCAATCCATCAGCGTGTGGTGAATGCACCAATTACGTCCCGTTGAGTCAATTTAGACAATTTGCGCTGCGGTAGTCTTATTTGTCCGTACTTTATACTTCATTAAGCTCCTTCATCGAAATGTAGATGAAATTTTTATATTTATTATGTAAAAGTTTTTATTTATTCCAGAATTAAGGTTGTATTATGGAACGACATTTAAGGGTGAACTTTGATACAAACATTGATTCTCGATTAAATTCTTATTTCTTGTACGACTGTCTTATTTTGAAATAAGTATATAGGGATAATAAATGTGTTGTTACTGGATGGCACACAAGTCGTCGGCCAATATATGGTGGTAAATGGCATCGCTACTATGGAGAGTACTATTATTTGAATATTACTTTAGTGTGGGAAAAGGATGGAACTATACTGCCCGCCTCTTTTTCACAGTGAAGTCATACTGCCATTAAGAGGTAACGGTCGGCATGTGGTCTTGCTCATAGTCCAGTAAAGCGGAAGCCAGCCACCTAAGCTAACCTGCGAAATGCCAAGTCCAACAAAAAATCTTGTTTTGGTTCTCGTTTATTGTTCTAGAAAATGAGTCCTAAGTTAGAAGGATTTTCTGTACGTAATTTATTTATTTTTAGCGGTACTAAACAAGGAATTATTCCTTGTTTTGATTCCTTGTTTTGTGGTGTCGTAGTTTTATTTCGTAAGGATTCAAATGGTTGACATTTATATCGTAACGCATTAAATGATGATGAATTATGGCTTTTTTAATAAACTTTTATAACATGCAAGAAATACCTACTGTTCTATTGTATTAGTACCAGTTTTATTTTTAAATGTTTTTATTATTTTTTGAAATAATTAAGTCGTAACAAAATGTTTCATTGGCACAAAATGAAAAATGTCTTCTAAAACTTTTTGTAAAACCAAAATAAAGTGTCTTCTTTGTAACTAGTCTATGGTTTAGTGTCTTAGTTCTATACCTATAACGTTTTTAGTACTTATTACTTATTTCAAACTATCTTTTAGTTTCCAACGTTTGCCTCCGAGAGAGTTTCTAAATATTTAGATAGGAAACAAATGGTTTTGGGGTTTGTGCGAATAATAACTGAAAATTCTAATTTATTGTAAGAGACATCATAATATTTAAACTTATACTGTCACATGTGTTATTTTCCGTGATTATTCAATATTATGAGCTCCCGATATTTCGACGCTGCTGCTTAATATTTCTTGCCTCCTGGTATTTTAACATTTTTTTTTCAACACACACAACATGGTGTGGCACAACGGGAAAAAAACGTGGCAATGAGTCGCAATGTGACTCAACGGGATTTTTTTTCCCGTAGTGTAACAGTGTAACACATCATGAAGACACTCAACGGGAACAAACCGTTTGACATAGTATTTGTAAGAACTGCTAAAAAAACTCTTTAACAACCTAATCATGATCATCTGCCTAAACTTTTCATTACTATTGAGGGATCTGTGAGTTTCCGAGGGAATGAATATAAGTGTAATAAAGGGAAGACCAAATAAACGAGGATGGTCTGTATGAAAGAAGAATGACGACACGGTTAGTGCAGTGGCTGAGCGATTTAACTGCTGCGTTGCCTGTCGTGGGATCCCCGCACGGAACAAATATTTGTATGGCCTACATATGATAGTTGTTTCGGGTCTAGGTGTCTGTGTATGTGAGT
This sequence comes from Diarsia brunnea, assembly GCA_949774965.1. NCBI lineage: Eukaryota > Metazoa > Arthropoda > Insecta > Lepidoptera > Noctuidae > Diarsia > Diarsia brunnea. The sequence continues at coordinate 13,010,064 of OX459007.1, read as the reverse complement.
TAAAATGTTTGTAAACGCACCCACGATACAGGAGAAATTCAAAGTTGAAAAAAATATATAAATGCTGAGCTGAGCCCAAATAAATTGGGATAAGGGCAGTCCAGTCTAACCAGGTGTAGCTAAATAACCGAGAAAATGGAGACTAAAAATAAAAGTGAGAAATATGTTGAGTATGAATTTAGATTGCTATAAGAGTAGAGGAAGACCAAAGAAACGATGGATGAACTATGTGAAGGTTGACATGGCTAGAAAGGAGGTGACTGCTGACATGACGAGAAATAGATAAGTATGGAAGAAGGAGACATGTTGCGCCGACCCTAAATAAATTAGGATAAGGGCAGGAGAATGATGATGATGAAATAAAAATAAAAGGTTGTCACGCACGAAAGTCAATTTTTAAAAAGTATTTTCTCTTGGATCAGAAATGCCGCCAGGAGAAAATATGTTACAAAACACGAAATTATATCTAATCACTAACCGACATACCATATACATCATCATCTGGCTGCCCTTCTCCCATGTCATTTGGGGTCGGCGCAACACGTTTTTTCAGAGCCACATCCTTTGCAACATTTTTTTTATTAACATGCCAAGTAAAAACAGACATACCATAAACGCCACCAAGCATGCAACAAAAAACAGAAGCTTGCAAAAAAACTTATTTAATCATAGCTCGAATTTCGCAAACGGAGAAACAATGAAATATTAAACGCAGGAGAAAATTAAGTCTTCTTGAAACCCGTACCGAACGTAATTAGGAGAAAATAGTAGGTAGGAAGCACAATTTATAAATTCTTCGTTGGAACTGAGTTTTTTTTTAATTACTGAGTAAACAGCCTTGGGCGAATCGGGAAAATCTTGAGAATCGAAAATTGTGCGCGTAATTAGAAGTTTCTGGGTGTTTTGAAATTTGAGTACAGCAATTAGCTACCTAATTCTTAGAATTTGAGACAGGATCTTTGGCGCAGTGGCTGCGTGTTTTACTGCTACGCTGCTTAACGTATCGCGGATTCAGCCCCCGGACGAAATAAATTAACTGTCTTAGTTTACTAAGGTGGACCTCTGCCCATCCTTCGGGGATTACAGCCGTGATCCGATGTGAAAGAAATCATTTGAATACCAATCTGAATGAAATCACAACGAACGCAAGCCACGAGTGAATTTTGAACGAATGTAAGAGTTAAAGAGCCTGTGTAAAAGAACGAACAAATGTTTGTGGAGCAATGAATGAGTAAATGTGGTTCCTTATGCTTTTCTTTTTGTATTCAAGTTTTTCATTTTCTCTTGTGAATGAATTGCACAGGTCTTAAATGATGTACGATTCTGTTTGTACAAGATTTTTAATTAACTTTATTGTAACCTTTTTTATTTCTACGTTTCAGCGCTTATTTTTGTTTTCTTATTGCGTTATGTCTGTATAAAGGATTAGGATTCTTCGAAAAGATATTCCATTTCTAGTCAAAAAAGAGAAAAAAAAACAGTTTTGAATAAAAACTATGATTGGGATTTAAAAATACGTACACTAAAATCTTGCGCTGTAGAACAAATAAATGTCTAGAATTTCCTTTTCAAGTTTCTCAGGGTAGGATTAATTTCAGGAAATTAACTACCACGCTTGCTTACTGCGTGAACAAAACCTCAGTGTTTCCTTACTAAGATAGCGTCAAGTTTAATTAGCCAGTCCATTTGCAACTCTGTACACTTGAAGAGTATTTATGTTTGAAAACGATTAAAAAAATGCTTTTCGAGGTCAACAACTGCAGTTCTTGTAGTCACTTCTTTTTCCCCACTTTTTTTTTTGGGGCATGGAAAATCATTAAATGACCCCTCCCGCTCTTGGGCAGAGCGAAAGGGAGTGTCAGACTTCTACTGACTAAAAACCACACATGTCCCTTTTTAGCCCATTTATCTCTTTCGAACAACCCGATGACGAGTAAAGTAAAAATAACATCTAAATCGCATTGCATCAATGTGAGCAGTATCGTGCGTTTTCATAGAAATTGTTCTATGGAGATTTACCAGCGCGCACAACGCCGCGTTTATCTGATTAAGCCTTTACTATTAGCCTGATTCATCTCACAGCTGGGCAAATGCCCTTTGCCCTGACCTCCTGTCCAGGGCCTTGAGGTCCAAGGCTGTTGTAGGTCATTAGATTTGTCATCCATAATAACTCCAATCAGAATCATTTATTTGTTAAAAATTGGTATCAACATTAAAGATCTTATAAGTTGTGAAAGTTTTTGCTATGTTTTGCCAATAGAATTTTGAGTAAAATTCGCACATTCCCTAACGTTCCCTCGAAGGGAGATTGAGCTTTAAAAGTATCTATAGTAGTGGAAGCGTGTGTCTACACGTGTTGGCATACACGTGTGTTTCTTGTTGTGATAATAGTGTAATTGTGCATTTTATCATTAACGACATCATAAAAACCCCTCTTTTAGTGAATCAAACAACTTTTTGAATGACACAGAACTGGTGAATGTGGGTGTTGAAATAAGTTCCGCGAGGCTGAATCACCCCTCAAGACGATGAAAATCAAAGGATTTATTTCAAGTAGGCCAGTTACAGGTACTTCTGATCGAAATAGCGACAACATTAAAATATAGCTACAGTCCCAGTTACACGGCATAATAACTTATGAAAGTTGAACTTAACTCTAACTGAGCTTGCAAGCTCGATCTCTATAGAGGAAAATGGGCCAGAAACTACACGAACGCTCCTTTAAATCAGAATATTATTACAAAGCCTTGGGCACATGAAATGTTGAGATTGTAAAGTAACGATTTTGATCGACTTTTAGGGTGATTAACCGTTGAAAAAATTTTTATCAAAGACCACTGTCACTGTGTATCACTGGTCAGATGCCAAAGTAACACAGTAGGATTTAAATTTTCCAAAAAAAACCGCATTCTTTCGCGAAGAGGGGTTTAAAATCCACCAAAATGCACAAATTCACTTAAATGTGTTAAATTAATTTAAACTAAGTAACTTTTCTATATTTCCTAACGTGGGTGACTGATGATCTTAGTGCTTTACACTGCTATGTATTGATATATACGTGTATATATGTATATGCGTGTATATTTATATATACAGGTAACTTATTACTTACCTAATGGAAACAATCCACCTGTCCTCAAATTTTTGAACACAGTGCACAGTGTAGAGAAAACAGTAAGAAAACTTTCATGTTTACTTTTAAGGTATAATGAGCTGTTGTTTTTTTTTATGTAGCCTCGCAGTAAAAGGCTCTTTAATAAATGTATTTTGATACAGGAAAAATGTTATTTAAAGACTTTTAACTTCCAGTACATCAAGCTACTTCTATCTGTCAAATTTATTTAATAGATTTTCAACTTTATCGCTAAAGCATTAGGTTCAAAGTTGATTGGAAATTTCGACAGTTTTGGGTAGCTTCATGTACTGGCCTATACCTGCCTATATGTAATTTAACATAACAGTGTCTATACAATGTAAAACCAAATGAAATGTCAATAATGTTTAGGGAACTTTATTTAATGGTATTTCGAAAAATGAACCCAGTTGTCCTACTGTTATTTTTCTCTGTACAGTATCTTTAATACTAAGATCGTAAGCTTCCCACGTATTTTGTATAAATATTCTCAAAGTCTGAACATTTCTTCTAAAAACTAAATAAATAAAAGTTGTTGTGTTTCACATACATCATTATAAATCCGAGTAGTTCATGTAGATTACTTTGTATACGTTCATTCGATGTTTTTGGTGATTTTTAAACTATTTATGTGATTATAATAGTTGCAAAATAAAATATGATAAACTGAAGCTTTTGTTTATTATTTTTACACCTTTTTTTTAGGGGGTGGGAAGTCATCAAATAACCCCTCCTGCTCTTGGGCAGAGCGAAAGAGAGTGTCAGACTTCTACTGACAAAAAACCACCCATGTTCCTTCTCAGCCGCGGTATCTCTTTCGAACAACCCGCAGCTCCGAGGGGCAATTTTTTTTTTTTTCACCTTACATCATCTTCCAACCGAAACACCTTTCAGTTCAGCATCTGCATACTGCACGTGTGGGTATACTATTAGTTACACCTCTGCATATCTTGTCGGGGATAACAGCTGTGTTGTTTTGTTAGATACAAGGTGTATACGGACCCATCAGAAACTGTCAACCAACCTTGTACCTTTTCTTATCTATCTATCTATATAATTTCGTCACATTTAGTTGATTTAAGGGACATTTACTGCGGTACTCAGAGATATTTAATGATTACTTAAGCCGTCGCTTTGTAAATATTAGACATACTTTTGTATGACAAAACTGTCAAAACCTTTACTAAGTTTAGTGATGGCTTATGTAATCATTAAAGCTCTCTGAGTACGGCAGTTAGTCGGTGTACCTACACACAAGTTAATGATCCAGTCCTGTGCAGACAATAATACCAATAACTCAATAGCTTGTTTACTCCCAAACGTCAAAGCCATCTCCCGCAGATGTGCTCATAAAATTTTATATGATTTTGATGATATCATAGCGCGGTGGGACCACTCGTAATTGAGACCATTCATACAAAATTATGGCTTCGTTATGGGTCTTATTTCTGCCGTGACGTCAGGAGATGTGTTTATGTCTGTTCCTCAATTGGGCTGAGGTAGGTAACTAACTTGTGTATAGATAAGGGTTGTTTATGGCTTTTAAATGGCAACGATACGATATAGTATAGAAGGTAAGTGACCACTGAAAAAACCTGTTTTTTTTTCTTTCCTGTCCACAGAACGACTTGTTTAAACTTCTTGGGCTCAGTATCATCATCAGCTGCATATTCTCTTCCCAACTATGTTGAAGTCAGCTCCCAGTCTTACCAGATGTAGCTGAATATTTATATTTTCTATGGAGCCACTGCCTGTGTCACCACAACCCAGTTAGTACTGGGTAATATGATAAACTTTTGAACTTTTGGGCCAGTACCTATCTATGTATGAAGCGCTTTCCTAGGTTGGTCTGTGGATGGGTGACCACCCATTACATACCGAGTCTCCTCCGTGCCCCGGAATGCACGTTGAACCATTGGTCTCGGCTGTTATTTGTAGACTGGCGTAACATGTAATTTGCCCGAAAGTCTGATAACAAGTTTTATGAAGGGTAAAATAGGGTAGTTGACAAAAAAAATTAGACTGTCAGATAGATTTCCAAAAAATATTAATAATAAATCTATTTCTTCTGAAGCCGTATTGCGAGTCGGATAATATATTAAATTTGCCTAAATAATTTAGTAGTCTAGTATTTATTAGTTTTTCAATAATTTTTGATAAAGCAGTTAAAACTGAAATTGGTCTATAATTACTGATATCGTCTCTATCTCCACCCTTGTGCACTGGCGTGATTATGGCTTCTTTTAACGGGGCCGGGAAAATTCCTTTCGTAAAGCACAGATTTGCAAGGTGTGTGATGATGGGGACCACTACCATGCTGGTGTGTTTTAAACTTTGTGGATATATTATCCCAGCCCGAAGCGCTGTTGGACCTAAGATTCATTAGAGTTCTATATACCTCATCACAGTCGGTTTCGAGAAGCACAAAAGAATTAACTTGTGGAAGTGCATCACTGAGTGGAGTTGGGTAATTCGTAGTTCCAGGTTGAATTTGCTGAGCTAGCTCACAGCCTATATTAGCAAAATAATTATTGATGAGATTTATAGATTCGGTGGGGGATGACTTTAAGTTTAGCAATTCTGAATTTTGATTATCTGTTTTATTAGTGTATGTTATAGATTTGATATTTTTCCAGAGTTGTTTTGAATTTTTTATTGAATTTGAAAGAAGCTCTTTTTCGTATTTTCTTTTTAACCTTTTTAGTAAATTGTTACAATAATTCCTGTAACGAGTGTAAGTTATTTTTAGTATTAAATTATCTGGGTTAAGCCGAAGCTTCCTTTGAATTTTATTACGATTCTGTATGCAGCGCAAGATTCCTTTAGTGATCCATGGTTTGATAATGCGTTTGCTGCTAGGAATATTGATTATAGTAGTGTTTGAGTTAATAGTATCGGTAAAAGATTGCAACACGAGTTTACATAAATAATCCGGATCATTACAAAAAAGGAAATCGCTTATGTTCTTTTCCTGCAAATGTGTTAGAGCCTGTTCATAGTTAAGTGAAGTAGTAGTTTTAGGTATAGCGTGTTTATATTTTTGCTTAGACAATACTAGAAGCGTTGTGAAATGATCTGTGATGGTAGTGTGTAGGATAGCAATGGTAGCGAAAAACTTTTTCTTATTTATTTTTAACATAAAGTGATCTAGGCAGGTTTTATCTCTAGTTGGTAACAAATGCCCAGGCAGGATACCATGAAGAGATAGCATATTGAGGTAGTTTGTTCTATTTTTCTGTTCATGAGACTGCTCGGTCGGCTTCGTTAAAATATTAATATTTATGTCACCCGCGATGACAATACTTTTTTGTGATGTCATGGAGTCTAGATGAGTACTGAGTGAGTCTATGAAACTGTCAGTATTAGTACTCGATGGAGATCGATAGATACATAAGATAGTGTTATTTAATACGTCCAGCTGTAGGCAAGAGGCTTGTGATAGTGAGATTTCCTTAACTCGGGGTTTTAGTGTACTTTTAACATAAACTACGACTCCATCATTTTGGTTCAGCTGCCGTGTAGTCATATACGACTGGTAGTTACTTAATTGTGGAATAGGTTTATTTGCGCTTAACCTGCACTCTGTTAAAATAATGATATCCACTTCAAATTTAATTAAAGATAACGTCAACAAGAAATCATCAAAATTACAATATATGCTTCTTATGTTTTGAGATAAAATGGTTAAGTCTTTTTTGTTTACATTTAGAATGTGTTTATTGAGCTCTGCGCAGTCACATTCAATAGCTCGTGCAACCTCTATTTTATCTATCTCAGTAATATTTTGTAATGAATCACTCATTTTAAGGGCATGCTAGAGTACAACGTCATTTCAGAGCGCATGTGTCCAATGTTATTAACCAAGCTATACTCGTGATTACAAGTATATATTATATTATCTGAGATATCTTGTCTTCTTGTTTTTTTTATATATTTAGTGTACAATAAGGTATATAGAGTATAGAAGTTTACGTGATTTGTGTATGTGGTGTAGCATTGTGTGAAAGTTGAGAGTGTGTTGTATGGATGTATATTGGGAGTATATGAATGCATGTATGAATTGTATTTGTGAGAGTGAGATATAAAGATGTTAGATAACAATTTATCAAACATATTTTTAACGAAATCGACAACTATAGCAACTAGCGCAAAGACAATATAAAAATACAGGCATCTTATATAAAATGAACTGTTATACATTTTAACGTTATATTGGATACGTATTTTTTCTTTTTTCACGTAAACAATAAATGAAGACGATACAGTGCTTCGAAAAGTCGCGCGACGTCATAATTTGGTACATTTTTTGCCAGAAAGGACGACACCAGCCCAATCTTTGACACGTTTTATTTTCGTCAATTTTTATTAATTTGGTAAAACAAAAAACACGTAGGTATCCAATATTTTTCGATAATCTAACTGACGGACTAAACAGAATCATATTTGTTTTAGTCAGTCAACTACCCTAACTGGGTTGTAGAGGTCAGATAAGCAGTCGCTCCACGTAAAATACTGATATTCGGCTGCTTGTGGTTGGAAGCCGACCCCAACATATTTCGGAAAAGGTTAGGCAGATGATGATGCTCTCAAAACAGTGGAAAGAAACATTGTGATCAAACCGACAGGACCCAAACATCAAAGACATGTTAAATCCGGACTGATTATATTATTAGTCTCACATCTTTTTGGTAGGTACACTTTATATAACCGGTCTGAGCTTAAAAAATCGGATATTAACAGTAACTAATGTGCACGTAAACTCTCAAAGAAAGTATAAAACCTTGAACCTTTATAAAGCAACGTATCTAAGAGATACAAGCAGATGAAGCATTTTCCGTACGTTATGAAAGCTTTCACAGGGCGCACAACTTATCCGGCGGATTGCTCTAAGCGTACATTCCTTTCACTTGTTTTAGAGAGACGCAAAGAGTTAACCGTAGGTAAAGAAACTTGTGCTCACAGAAATAAATAAACCGGCTTGAGTATTTAATACTTACGAGAGGTTACTGTCGTAGCAAGTTTGTTTAAAACAATAACATCAGTGACCTGGGAATCAAACCCAGAACCTCATACTCAGCAGTCGTGCTTGTAACTAACATTCCGTGAGATAATTTTCGACGCAAAATCCGCTCTTCGATATTTCCATAAAATCTACTACACACCAATAACATTTGATACCCGAATATATAAAAATAGAATTACTATTATCAAGGTAAAGCTTTTGCTACAGAATCAGAATTCCGATCACTACCCGAACCTCATTCCATTCGATACGGAATAACGATCTTGTACGAACTGATCTTAATCTTGCTGTATATGGAGTAGACCAAAGGGAGCTGTTGTAATAAAATTCAACACGATACGGTAATGGTTACGGTAAGTATACTTACGTTTTCTAAGGTGATGTAAGTTCAGAGGGAACTAGTTTAATAAATGCATGTTGTTGTACATTCTTTTATTTAATTTTGAATAACCTTGTAACAATGTCAGGTAACAACGTCAAAGAACCACAACTTGTGAATGCTTATTCTCTGGAGACAGGCAATAGGCGTTCATCTACGGAAGCGTTTACGCCAAGTTAATTATAATATTATATTTAATTATATTATAGTTATAATAATGAAGCAGTAATCTTGCTGCGCTCTGTTACAGACATTGGACGGAAATGTAGGTTAGGTTTCCTTTTTGGGGCGCCTTCGGAATTGTGATCTTTGTACAATTTTTAAATATAGCAGCCAGCTCAGAAAAATATTATGTTAATAATTTGCACGAAGTATTTGTGAACGACCGTTTTCAGGTGGTTTTCAGTCACGGCAGCCAATCTAAGCGGACATTTGCCATAGACGCGGAAGATATTATAGTGCACAATACAGGGTGTAAATCAACCCATCACACAGCCGTTAACCAAGTATTCTGTACATCCAACTAAGTACCCCTACGCAAAATTTTTTGCTGGGCAACGATTTTTTTTTTGTGGTCAAAAATCACATTTTACGGTAAAACTCAATGTAGCACTGTTAAAACATTGTGCTAGTGGATGTTTTGAATAGTAAAAGGGCCATGGAGGTAATTTAATTAAAGATAAAACCTGAAAAACTAGTATTTACAAAAACAGCTGTGAAAAATTTGGAACTTTGACCCCCAATATCTCCGTAACTAGGAGGTTCCCAGGGATGGTCTAGAACAAAAAAAATATCGCAGTGGTGGGGAGAACAAGTGCCCTTCGTTTCCGTTGAGTACTTTTACACCCTATATAGTATGTGCGCAGACACAGGTGCACTCTCTATTAGTCTAATGGGACAGCAATCTGACAAAACCGGAGAGAGTTTAGGCGCAGGACCAACGGTTTAACGTGCTTTCCGAGGCAGGGGGGCATTATACGAGGGCAGTACTGAATGAATGAATTTTAAATGGAAAAACCGAATAACACTTTTTGCCCGATCCGGGAATCGAACCTCAGCAGTCGTTATTACACCAACAGGGCATCTATGGCTAAGCAGAAATTAAAGCACGCCTATTGTGAAAAAGGAAAATAAATATACGAAAGTATAACCTTTAGATTTCTAATTAAGTTTCTAGAAGATAATATATATATTTATAAACATAACAAGTAAAACAACGCTACAAATTATTTTTGTTTCGTATTATCCGTGTTTTTTGTTCATTGTCTTTTTCGGTATCTCTGCTTGGTAACCTCCTAAAATAGAAAACAAATGAACAACATCTTTATTCCTTTTGTTTTAATGTAGGTGGGTGCCACAGATATACAGATATAATATGACTAGACATCGCAGGTAGCACGATTCGTATAAAAACCAAGCGTCCCATTTTTAACCACCTACTTTGACGGCTAAGCACTATTGAGAAACTATACAAACAAGTTACTATACAAAGTGGGCTACGTTTTACTTACACACATACATAAACTCACGCCCTTTTCCCATGGGGGTAGGCAGAAACCACAGAACGCCATTTGCTACGATCCTTACATACTCCTTTTGCCTCGTCCACATTCATACATCTGGTCATACACACACGCCGGTTACGAGTACTATACGCGCCTGTCCTTTCTGAAGAACGGCATGTATGTCTTTCTAGGGCGTCCCCTTCCGGCGTTACCACTCACATCTACCTTGTAAATACCTTTTGTTAATCGACTTTCATTCATCCTCTCCACATGACCGAACCACCTTAGCATACTCTTTTCAATTTTTGTCACTACATCTTCTTTTAAACCGCAACGTTCTCGTATAACCCCATTCCTCAATTTATCATTCCGAGTTACACCACACATGCTTCGCAAAGAACGCATTTCCACAGCATTAATCCTGCGTTCATGCTTCGTTTGCCACACCCAAAATTCACTGCCATACATAAGAGTAGGCACCAGCACACCATTGTGAACAATCAGCCGAGGCTACGTTTTAATTCATTAAATATCTAGAATAAAAGTTCTTGAGTTGTAACGTTGTTCATCATCATCGTCATCATTTCAGCCGAAAGTAGTCCACTCCTGCACATAGGCCTCCCCAGGTGTCGCCACATTGACCGGTCCCGTGCCTTGCATCCAGCGGGTCCCCGCAACCTTCACCAGCTCATCGGTCCACTTAGTAGGAGGCCTTCCAATGCAACGTCTTCCGGTTCACGGTCGCCACTCCAGAACTTTTTGGCGTCATCGGCCATCCGTCCTGCGAGCAATACTCACTGATACTTAAGTTTGGAAATTTTTCGGTTTTTAACAAATAAGCTTGCTCGACAGTAATCTTGTCATCACTTCACCAGTACATATTATAAAACAAAGTACTCCGCCGCGTTTGTCTATCTGTTCGCGATAAACTCAAAAACTCCTGCCCCGATTTTCATACTGTTTTCAACAATGGATAGAGTGGTTCTCGAGGAAGATTTTAGTATACAATTCACCGGCAAAAGCTAGTTTAGTATAAAATGTCTTGCGGGTACATTTATATCTGTGGTGGGTACTGTCACGAGAACTAATTAGGTAATGTGTTTGGCTCTGGGTATTTTCTGAGAACACTAATTAAGTCTAATGAGGAAGATTTGTCATGTGTCAGGTGGGGAGATGTTGATGAATAAATCGAGGTTTTAGATTTCTTGTAGTCTACTTAAAGTTATACAACACATTTTTTTTTTCCGGGTGGAAAATCATCAAATAACCTCCCGGTCTTGGGCAGAGCGAAAGGGAGTGTCAGACTTCTACTGACTAAAAACCACCCATGTTCCTCTTAGCCCTTCATGTCGAGGCCGCGGCATCTCTTGCGAACAACCCGCAGCCCCGACGGGATTTATAGAAAAACCTCAAACCAATATTTACCCTTGTCTATAACCCTTTTTTCGCATTAAAAAGTAACTCATGTCCTTTCGGTTTAGTCCACTCTCGGCCCCTCGCCCACCAAATCTCAGCCTCTAAACTATCTGTGTACCAAATTTCATTTAAATGGGTTCAGTAGTTTTGGCGTGAAAGTGCGACAGAAAGACAGAGTTACTTTCGCATTTATAATATTAAAATATATTAGTAAGGATAAGTCTGAGGTTCAAAGGATTCGTGCAATGGCTGAGCGACTGGCTGCCGCCTGGTTCGATCCCTGAATGAATAATGAATAAAAGAAAACTTAATGAAACAATTATTTGTATGGTCGGGGTCTGGCTCTATCTAATGTAATAAAAATAAAGACGAAAAAAAATCATTATTTTTCTTTTCAACCCAACAATAGTCATCAAACAACATCAAATAAACTCGCAGAATTCACGCAAAATTGAACCTTCTGCCTCCAGCAAAAGGCAAAAACAAACGAGAGCCTTCATAGGCGTTTTTAACGAGACAGTTTTGTTGTATTGTGGGTGATAATTACAGAGCCGGATTCAGGAAGACAAAGGAGCTATTGAAGACGAGATTTCTCATTGAAAACCTCTTTTGTTTCGAAGGTGACTCGCTCAGTCGTGACGTCAGAGTTTCTTAATAATGCAAGTTGCGATTTTATTTTTCCGACCTGTCCCCCCCGGACCCCAGTTTTGTGCCCGCTTGATGGGAATAGGCTCGCCCCCTATTACATGGTTGTGCTCAGTTGTTGGTAATAGGCTCGCCTCCTATAACATGTTTGTGCCGGGGCTGATGGCAATAGGCTCGCCCCCTATTACATAGGACGAAAACATAACTGGCGAAATCTGGGTGTAATAATGGGTACACTTGTGCTTAACCCTTCGGGAATTACAGGCGGAATGTTATGATGTTATGTCTCGTACTCCGGAGTCAGTGCGGGTTGTTAGACGTCACTAGACATGTCTGGTTTTGGTTCTAAGACATGCCGGTTACCTCACGATGTTTTCCTTTATCGTTGTGAGATCAGCGGTGATGATAACTCTGGGTCTGTACGTTATTCTGAAAATTAATTTTGTGGCAGCTCTTGAATTTTGTTTTTAATATTGGGCTTTTGACGTGTGATCAACATTAAACTTTGATGGTTACAATATAGGGATAATTGGATCACTTGTATGAGGTACAAATTTTCGTGAAAATTCGGCATTTTCTTTTGCATATGTTACGTAGTTTACTTGATATATTATGCTATGCCGGACAAGGTTCATAATTGCGAATAATATTTTATTTCCCTACCAAAAATATACATTATAGTGCGCAATGAAGAATTTAGAATTAAGTTGTTGTTTTTATTAACAGCCAAGGAGGTTCAAAACATCAACAAAAGCAAATATCACTTAATAATAGATGTTACCCCTCCCAATACCGGCGAAGTCATTGACCGTAGCACCGTGACCCCGGAATCGCTCTATTTATACTACGTAAGTACCCAGCTCCAGGAAAATATCAAGGTCGAAGATGCCTAAAAACCAGACCCCTGAATACCAACAACTGTAATGCTACGACAGGTCATGAAATATTTGACAGCACCGTAGTCGAAACGCTAACATCTAATATAAATTGAAACTTGAAATCCCTGAAGCTTGAACCCCAAGACGGGTCATTTGAAAATTGTCAGTAAAGCCTCCAAAGAATGACCAGTATAAGATGAACCGTGAAATCATACAGCTTGCAAGCCAAGGTGGTTTTTGAAATATTTGTCAGTAAAGCCACCAGTATTTTCACGAGTCACTCCCATAGTTTTGTTGACATTATCATCAATCACTTTTAGGGAAAGACTTTAGTTGGTGAAATGTATTTTTTTCACAATAAACTAACTAAGGCTGTAACGTGCCTGTAACGATCTATCAATATAAGTAATGCCGGATTTAATTAAGGTGTCAATGTATTTTGGACGTGCTTTTAAAAGCTTTTAGCGATAAATGAATTGATGACGCAGTTTAATTTCGTGGAATTGACTACGGAACAACGGATTATTCTACAGGAGAATTGATGGAATCGGGGTATACTGATTACTGGCTCGGCCAAATTGGTTCGAACAGATTTCGAACTACGGATTTTGCTGCTAGATCCGGTTACCGGTTGTCACTGTCCATCCGTGTTGATCCGTGTTTGAACGGAACTCAACAGCACTATTCCCGAAGTTCACAGTTGAATTTGACTCAAATGACGGAGCATTCAAAATCAATGCATTTATTTTAAGTAGAGCACTTTTGAATAGGGTAGTTGAAAACAAATATCTAATTAATCCGTCAGATAGATTTCCAAAAAATACTTGACTCCATTGACTTATATATTACTGCGTAAGGACTGGGCGGACGGCATGTTAAAATGACGCCACAAACGTGGTCCCAATAAGGTCTTTCCTAAGCCGAAGTGAACTAGTCCACGATCGGCTCTCTTCGGGTGAGGTCGTACATTTTATTAAAAGCTTTATTTATGTTCTATAAACCTCGAAAATGCCACGCCACTTATACAAGGTTACGTTAACGAGCAGACTGCACCAATTCTCTGTATGGCGAACGCGTCGAGCAAATGTTCGGACGACCGTATCTATAGTTTTTATATCAATGCTTGACTCATATTTTTGAAATCTAGTAATATATTTTTGTTTGCTGGACTAAGATATAAGATAGCCTACGTTGAAATTATGGACATATTGTACTTGTATTTAATAAAACGTTTGTGAAGGGAAGGAACTGACCTTCAAGATACAGTATTTTACTAGTTTGGAGGTCAGGGTCTCACCTCAAAGATGTTCATAATAAAGATTTTTTTTTTTCTTTTTTCATGTAAACAAAAAAGTGAAGACGATATAGTGCTTCGAAAAGTTATATTCTCAAAATTATTTTTACGAGGACGAGGAGCTCGTGGCTTAATATGAACTGCCACTCGGGTCGATCTTTAGGTAAAGCTGTGCTTGCCTAGGTCGGTCTGTGGATGGGTGACCGCCCGACATACCGAGTTTCCTCCGTGCCTCGGAAAGCACGTTAAGCTTTTGGTCCCGGCTGCCATATATAGAGCTTTGGCAGTCGTTACAGGTAGTCAGTGACCTGAAATTCTGACATCCAGTCTCACCAAAGAGTATCGTATTACCTAGTATTAACTGGGTTGTGGAGGTCAGATAGGCAGTCGCTCCAGGTAAAATACTGGTACTCAGCTGCATCCGGTTAGACTGGAAGCCGACCCCAACATAGTTGGGAAAAGGCTAGGCAGATGATGTGAAACACGTATCCAATATTATTCAATAATTTAACAGACGGACTAAACAGAATCATATTTTTTTTAGTCACGAAACATCCTTATTGTCGAAACAAATACAAAGTAAAAAAAAAGGAGCTACTGTCCCAGTCACAAGTCAAAAGAAATTTTGTTTTGAAACTATGATTAGAGGATTTACTATTTCATAATTCGAACAATATGCTCGTGAGTTGTGGCCAAGTAACAACAGTCTCTTTTTTTTTTTGGGGGGGGGGGGGGGGGAAATCATCAAATAACCCTTTCTCTCTGGGCAGAGCGAAAGGGAGTGTCAGACTTCTACTGACTAGAAACCACCCATGTTCCTTCTTAGCCCTTCATGTCTAGGCCGCGGTATCTCTTACTCTCTTGGTAAAATGTTGCAGCACCATGCTGAGATAGTGGCCTTTTGGCCTCGTACAGGACTTATTTTTAATACTGTTTTATTTTTTAAGTGTTTCTCTTGTTTTCTTTTTGTCATTTTTTTATTATTGATTTCTTGTCCTGTGTGAGACCAATAAATACTTTTTCTTTCTTTCTTTCTTGCGAACAACCCGCAGCCCCGACGGGGAACAATAGTCCCTCGGGTCGATTTTAAGGTTAAACCGCGCTGTCCTATGTTGTTCCGTGGATGGGTGACCACCCATTACATACCGTGTTTCCTCCGTGCTTCAGAAAGCGCTTTAAGCCGTTGGGTCCCGGCTCTCATTTGTAGATTTTTGACAGTCGTTACAGCTCGTTATAATAATAATAATAATTTATTCTCAGACAACACAATGATCCATAATGGTTAGTGACAATTGGAACTTATAAACTATGTTAGTAGGCAGGTAATAATTTGGCAACAAGACTGATAGTGTTAGTAACAATGTTCTTACAAACTATGTTAGTAATACACTTACACTTGTGACATCATTGCTGCAAGGTCCAGCCGAAACCCAGCCGTTATTAGCCTGAAAGTCTGGCAACTACTCTAAACTAATAGGGATGTTTACTAACTAAAAAAAATATGATTCTAATTAGTCCGTCTGTTAGATTATCGAAAAATATTGGATACGTATTTTTTGTTTTATCAAATCATTAAAAATTGACGAAAATAAAACACATCAAAGATTTGAGTCCCCGGGTCGTGACGTCACTCACCGGTAAAGAATGTCATACTAATGTCTTAGAATATGACGTCACACGAGTTTTCAAAGCACTGTATCGTCTTCATTGTTTGTTTATGTGAAAAAAGAAATGTTGTTTTGGAAATCTATCTGACAGACTAATTAGATTTTTTTAGTTAACTACCCAGTTAAGGAGGGCAAATAGGCAGTTGCTTCATGTAAAATTCTGGTATTTAGGTGAATCCAGTAAGTCTGGAAGCTGCAGCCTTAATCTTTTAAATATAAATGCATAACATTAACTAGTTCACCATCTATGGGAATATATTGGATTTAGAATGTCATCACACTAACCATGCATTGTCATTCAAACTACACGACTGCTTGACCTGGGAATAGAGCCAGTACCTCATGCTCAGCTTACGACTTCTGTGCCAACAACCCGATCACGAAGAAATAACTATTTGTAACTGTAGCGAATAAAGACTGTTCAATCGATATCCTGGAAAACCTTTTTTTTTTTTTTGGCGGGTGGAAAATCATCGAATAACCCCTCCCGCTCTTGGCCAAAGCAAAAGGGAGTATCAGACTTCTACTGACTAAACACCACCCATGTTCCTTCTTAGCCCTTGCGCCGAGGCCGCGGTATCTCTTTCGAACAACCCGCAGCCCCGAAGGGACCCTGGAAAACCTAGGCGCAGCTTAACCTGAAGATTGACCCGAGTGGGTGTTATTATTAGGCCACGAGCTCCTCCTCTAACAGTAGCAGATAGTGACTTTAAAATCGATATCCTAGATTCGAGCTTTAAATTTCCCTGGAGGTACTTCCCGAGCCGTTGCCAGCAAAACATATATTTTCTTCAAGTATTAACTTTTAACTTAAGTTTCATTTCTTTTTTCGGGAACGAGAGATTTTTCACGGCCAATCTAAGTGATTTACCTTGTTTTCCCTTGAGAAATTGTATCGTTTGTTATTGTATCTTATACTCATTGATGTTCGATTTTTGTGTTTAGAAATGTGTTCTTTGATGGCAATAGACTCGCCCCCCATTACATCATCATCTGCCTAGCCTTTTCCCAACTATGTTAGGGTCGGCTTCCAGTCTAACCGGATGCAGCTGAATACCAGTATTTTACATGGAGCGACTGCCTATCTGACCTCCACAACCTCGTTAATACTAGGTATACGATACCTCTTTGGTAAGACTGGATGTCAGAATTTCAGGTCACTGACTACCTGTAACGGCTGCCAAAGATCTATATATGGCAGCCGGGACCAACACCTTAACGTGCTTTCCGAGGCACGGAGGAAACTCGATATGTCGGGCGGTCACCCATCCACAGACCGACCTAGGCAAGCACAGTTTTACCTAAAGATCGACCCGAGTGGCAGTTCTAATTAAGCCACGAGCTATATACTCGCCCCCCATTACGTGTGACTTAAATATAACTAGCGAAATGTGGGTGTACTAATAGGTAAACCTTTGCCCTGCTTCTGTTATGTTATGTAATATAAAAAATGTTATATGCATATGTAATGGTTTCATCTCTGCCTGCCTTTGTCCTTCAGACTCTGTAGGCGTGATGTTTAAATGTGTTCTTTTCTAAAGTAGAAAAGGTGAATCAAAATAATTGTATTGCCATTTGCAGTATATTCCACATATTTCTTTCTACCAGGTATTACGTTCGTACGACCACCACGCAGGTGAAACCGCGAGCAAAAGCTCGTCAACAATATTGAAAGAACACAAATTGCTCGGTAACTTCTTCCTGAATATGACATGTTTTCATTAAAACCTCATTGTTCTAACAAATTGATGAAACTTCATTTTCTACCCGAGATTTTCTATTGCATTGGGTTTTCTATACTTGAGTATTGTTTCCACCGCGAAAGAGTTATGAGCCAGAAATAGCTAAGCGAATCGGACTTCGTTTTCATGAAATAGGTTTGCGTTTCCACTAAGAAAGAGTTTAGTTGTCATATTCCCACTGCAAAAGAGAATTGAAACAAGAGCAGATCAAGCTCTTTTTACAGTATCAGCTGCTGACTCATTTCCGCTCGACTTTTTGTTAGTGGAAACACATGTAAGCAGTTTTCTCTTGCGAGGTAAAATAAGTCATTAATGGGTCCGCTCCGCTTGCGGTGAAAACATTGCTTTAATTCATATTGCGGAAACTGGGTCAAAGAATATCAGGTAACAAGAGCAGCGTAGATGCAAGTCGGCCAAAGTGGATTAAAAATCAAACAAATTCAAATTATTAAGTAATACTAGTACCAACGGACTTTATGAAAGGACTCGTTTGTAAGCCACGGAAGTTTTACAATAAAATTTAATACTTACTCTTTTTAGGTCACCATGTAGCTACCTAGTATTATTATTTTGTGGGTTGAAGGGTATGGGATTTTTTTCAACTAGCCTTGTCGACGAAGGTGCATTCGTGTTCCACGCGTGCCTCAAAGAGATGTCAGCAACATTGCAGGGGCCCGCCAGATACCGTGGCTCTGGACACAAAGTGCTAAGAAGGGACATGGGTGGTTTTTAGTCAGTAGAAGTCTGACACTCCTTACCGCTCTGCCCAGAGCGGGAAGAGTCATTTGATGATTTCATACCCTCCAAAAATAAGGTATGAATGGTCTAATTGAAGGCACATGAAACTTTGAGTTATTTTTTATTTTGCTTTTGGCTTAATTTTTATTCTTGTTTAGGACCACAGCGAGTAAATCTATTAACTACAAACGACCTGTTTGTTAGTGTGGACCAGTAACTAGTGGAAAGGGGGTTCTGGCGGACAGTGTGAACAGTCTTTCGGTTCGCTGAAGGTCGACCACTTTGCACTCTTATGCCCAGAGTAATAAGGTTGAAAGCTAGTCAACCATCACTGAGTACGGTAGTACGTAGCTTGAACGGAAAAATTATCGATACCTTGTGGCTTCCTAGTAAGACCAGTGCTTTTGTTTCTTGAACATTGAGTAAATACTTTCTATGTCGTGTTCCTTCTTTTATTTTATTTTTATTTTTGTTCGACGAACGATAAATCTCTTGATTGTACACTTGTGGAGACATGATGTTTTTAGATCTTTTTCATCGTTATGGTTAGTGCCTATATAACCAGGTGTCAGAGATTTCATTCCGTCCATGAGCCTCTGACTTGCCTTTACATGCCGTCTAGAAATATATCTCAGGCATACTGGTTTCCTGTCGAGGCTGCGGGTTGTTCGCAAGGGATACCGCGGCCTCGACATGAAGGGCTAAGAAGGAACATGGGTGGTTTTTAATCAGTAGAAGTCTGACTCTCCCTTCCGTTCTGCCCAGCGGGAGGGGTTATTTGATGGTTTCTCAACCCCCAAAAAACTTCCTTTCCTCACAATGTTTCCTTTACCGAAGTAAGTGATAATAAAACAATACGCACATAAATTTGAAAAATCAGAGGTCCGAAGTCAAGACGTATGACTTGACAGTCCGATGGTCACACCAGTAAGTTATCATCTTCAGCCTATAATGTTCCCACTGCAGGGACTCAGGCCTCCTCTAGGAGAAGGATGGGGTTTAATCCACCACACGGGCTCAGTGCGGATTGGTAGATATCACCTGTCTTCGATTCTTTGGTTCTAAGACACGGTTTCCTGACGATGTTTTCCTTCACCATTTTGAGAGCAGCGGTGATGAAATAAATTACGCAAAGTAATGCGCCTGCCTATGTTCGAACCCACGACTTATTGTTCGTGATTCGGGGCCACCACCACTGGGTCACCACTGCTCATAAGCTATCACTGCTTATTAAATAAAGCACAGAGATATACTAACTGTGCTTGCAAAGGTATATGGCGTAGACTGGACGTATACAGGGTGTAAATTAACCCATCACACAGCCGTCGACCAAGCATTCTGTACATCAAACTAAGTACCCCTATGCAAAAATGTTTGCTGGGAAACGACTTTTTTTTTGGGATCAAAAATCACTCGGTTTCGGTAAAACACAATGTAGCACTGTTAAAACATTGTGCTAGTGGATGCTTTGAATAGTAAACGGGTCATGGAGGTAATTTAAGTGAAGTTATAACCTGAAAAACTAGTATTTACAAAAACAGCTGTGAAAAATTTGGAACTTTGACACCCAATATCTCCGTAACTAAGGGGTTCCCAGGTATGGTCTGGAACAAAAAAATTATCCCAGTGGTGGGGAGAACAAGTGGCCTTCGTTTGCGTTAAGGGTACTTTTACACCCTTTATATCAACGTGTCAGTGACAGAGTCTCTATCCCTGTTGTCTCTGTTGATACTGCGCCATTTATTAACATTCAATATGCATGCAGTGTATACAGACATTGGAACGTCCGTAAATCCTTCTTGTCAATTTCCTCGTACCGTTACGCTGCATTTCCACTGAGCGAAAAGATCCTGACGAACTTTTTTAAATGAATAAAATACTATAGGTATTAATATTGAAAGCACAGAGAAGCTCGTGACTAAATAAGATGGTTGGGTCGATCTCTAAGTTAAGCCATGCTTGCTTAGGTAGGTCCGTGGATGGGTGGAAACTCGGTATTAGGAAAGCAAATTAAGCTGTTGATCCCGGCTGTCATATGCAGATCTTTAAAAATCGTATCAGGTAGTCAGTGGACTGAAAGTCTGACAACCAGTCTTATCAATAGGGTATCGTAGTACCGAGTTGAACTGGGTTGTGGAGGTCAGACAGGCAGTCGTCATCTAAAATACTGGTATTCAGCTGCATCCGGTTAGACTGGAAGCCGAGGGAAAAGGAGAGGCAGGTAATGATCACTATTGAGAGCTCAAAAAAAGTACTTAAGAATCGTGACCTACAGAAATGCTATCAGATTCCAGCCATTGTTGCTACGAAATTAGAATGTCTATGAGCGATAACGTCGCAATCCCTTCACAATGGTCATTCATTTTATATATTATATTCTATCTCGCCTAGTTTTTTTGTACAAAACATAATTCGCAGCGGGGTACAACTCTCTTTATTTTTAGGACATTTTATTGTTGCCGCCGAAAATGTTTGAAGTTCGTGGTCTTTGTTTGATGGTGGGACGTATTAACATTCGAGACGGAAACGATATTGTTTTTTTTGTTTGTTACGCCCACGGCCTAACAATGTTTGTTATAAATCACAACTTTTTCACCGCATTCGTGGAAAGTATATAGGTAGGTACTATGGTATTGGGTGGAAAGTTTTTCATCATCCACAGCTCGCAATATAATAATTATCATCTTTCGAGGCTCTCACTGAGCGCTTGGTTTATTTTATTATTTTATTTAAGCCTTTATTCATCCTTAACAATTACATTTCTTGCAAAAACAATTAACTTAACATTACCATGCTTTACAATAATTATGTTTTCATTTAACATTTCATTAAACATTTAACATCTTATTAACAATACATAAATCATAATAATATAGGAACATGTTTTTCTTTTTTTTTTTAATTTCATCATACATTGTGACATTCTATTTATCATTCTTGTTTGTTTTTTTTCCTTAGATTTCATATACAAACATTCCATTTGTTATTTCAAAAAAAACATTTTTTTTTGGACGCTTGGTTTAGTTTCCCTTAATTCACCTGGGTGAAACTAATATCACCCAGATGAATTGAGGACACTAATTTAGTGTCCTGTGTTCACCTGGGTGATATGACACTGATATTTTTTTTAGTTGATTATTGTAGTCTGTTGATTTATGCAACTACTAACACGCAAGTAATATTTTTAATAGGCAAGGACAAGTAGGAGATGAGAAAAATGATAGTAAAGTCCCACCAACTACCAGGAGAACAGAAACATATACGAGGTATTGAAAATTGGAATCTTAAAATCAAATATAATAATATATGCTTTTCTAAACCATATACTAACGGCCTAATTAAGATTGCAGTACTTCCCTGAACGGTTCGCAATGTGAGGAGGTTCCTGTATCTGGAGCCCTAACCACCTCTAACTTAGCCCGTGCTTGCAATACCAGCGCTCCATCTATATTTTTTAAACGTTTGCCTAAGTAGTTTAAATAAAAACAAAAGTTTTTTTTTAATCACAAATATTTTCATTTAAGAACAGCTGCAGGGTATGACTGGACAAGTTTTGGGACAATTAAAAGAAATACTGTCGTGCCAGCAACACGAAGATAAAAAAAAGCGAACGCAATATCTTTTAAGTGCAGATGTCATGTTCAATTGCCATGGGGTGTTTCTGACATCATCCCAAGTCCTTCGATTATCCTTGAGACGTCATATGCGACAAGAAGGAGGAATGAAAAGGGGTGACAGATTTATTGCCGAGAGCTATAAGATGGTAAAGACGTAGCTCCGTAGTAGCCAGTAGCATAGCTAAAAATAGTGTACTATAAAATTGGGGCCTTTGAACCCCAGTACAGCGAAACCTAAACAATGAGTAATAAGCTAATGAATTTGCAAAGTGAATAAAAATGCTTCCTGACTTGTATCGTTTAAGCTATCCTGACTGGGTTTTAAACAGTCTTCATCAAAAAGCAAGCGTAGCGAGCTCAAAACTTGTAGCTTTTGGAATTGGAAATTTTATTTTCTTCTCATTCATCAATCACCCTTTATCAATAAAAAAATGAGGTAATACAATACCCCTTGGTAAGACTGGTTGTCAGACTTGTTATAGTGGTTGTCTGTAACGAATGTCGAAGATCTACAGATTACAGCTGGGACCAACGGCTTAACATGCTCTCCGAGGCACGGAGGAAACTCGGTATGTAATGGATGGTCACCCATCCACAGACTAACCTAAACAAGCGCGGCTCTTAGAACCATGGCTGAATAAAAAAGTTTTTTTGTCATTAGGCTGACCCAAGAGCTGGTTCGAAAAGGCACAGTCAAGCACAAATTCGCACTACCCCAAATTAAAACAACAGTTGCGACCCAGACCTTGGTAACAATTAAGCGTAATTAAAAACATTAATCGTCATTAACTCTCCAGTGATGTATTAAATGACCTTTTTTCTCAGACGTCATGTTTTCGTGGGGCTCACCTTGACTTTTCACTTCAAGAGTTCTTGTTACGTTCATTAATATACTCATAATGTATTATAATATCATAGTACTGTATCTAGGTAGAATTACATGCCACGTGGCTTCACATGTGGGTTCATTAAATACACGTGTTTTGGGGAAAACAGGCTTTTTTATGTTGCCTCACACGAGAATGTTCTGATGTATCGTGGGTGCGGTTACAAACATTAAGATGGCAAAGTCAACATTAATATATTTGCGGAAATGGTGATATACTAACATGTTGCAAATGACACATTTCGCTATAAAAATAGCATGCAAGTATTAAGAACATTAATAAATAAGGGAAGATATTTCTAACTTTAATTTACTCGATACAAAATAAACAAATTGTGCCTAAATAACGGTTAAAAACATTAAGAAGGCAAAGTCGACATTGATATATTTGCGGAAATGGTGATATACTAACATGTTGCAAATGACACATTTCGCTATAAAAATAGCATGCAAGTATTAAGAACATTAATAAATAAGGTAAGATATTTCTAACTTTAATTTACTCGATACAAAATAAACAAAATGTGCCTAAATACTACAAAACAATTGATAACACATTAAAGTAGCATAAATTATCGTATTTTGTACTCCACAAGAACGCTCAAAACATCGAGCAAGTGAAGTGTTACTTACATAGTTTTAAGTTGCTTACACTAACACAAATGTTATGAGTAATTAGGTTAAGGTATTTATCTATGGGCTGCGGGTTGTTCGCAAGAGATACCGCGGCCTCGACATGAAGGGCTAAGAAGGAACATGGGTAGTTTTTAGTCAGTAGAAGTCTGACACTCCCTTTCGCTCTGCCCAAGAGCGGGAGGGGTTATTTGATGATTTTCCACCCGCCCAAAAAAAAAAGGTATGTATCTATTATGGGTTTTTTTTACCTAAAAATAAATAAATTATCATTATTATTCTATTGGTTTATCCAGATACCGTTTTCCATTTAAGCTAAACTTTTGCTTTGACTTCAATAATACTTTACTGAAACAATACCACCGATTTGGAGCTATATTTTCCAACATCAGCATATTTTCTCCAACTCAGCTTTATACAAAAAGTCAATTTCTCCTTACGATTGTTTAGGAATTATGAGTTACAGTGAGTCGCGATCAAATAAAGCCGTCAGTAACAATTCGTCAGCCTGTTTACACAGGCCCTTTGTGTTATCGTTTCGATTTTGTTCCCAGTTTGACTTAGAACCAATATTTCTTTGATGACTTAAATACACACATCAAAAGTGTCTAGGGATCAAGCATTTTTATGCGGATTTCTTGAGATTGAGATGTGGCTTTGTAATAAATTTATGATTTTATAAATTTATATGGATCCTTTTTGGTGCATTTCATAATTTGAATCAGGAACTGTGAATCAAATTCGAGTAAAAGATGAAAATCAGCTGTCAATATTTTCCCTATAAAAACATACAACGCATTGAAGACATTATTAGTGCTACTGTTTCCCTACTACTGATTAAAACCAACGTTATTATGGAGCGGCGACGTCATTTAAGCAGGGAAGAAATGCTCAGAGCCGTGGGAATGATAGAAGCTGGTTCCCGGCAACGTACTGTGGCTTTAGCTCTGAATACAAGTCAGAGTGTTATCAGTCGACTTTGGACACGTTACCGAAGCACTGGTACCGTGGCTGAGCGCCATGGAGGACGGTATCGCTGCACCACACGGAGACAAGACCGATACATTCAAATCTTAACTCGAAGAGCTCCAACAATAACCGCCATGATGTTAGCCGTGAGGCTTCATCACTCTTCAGGGAACTTAATTAGCGACCAAACAGTCAGAAACCGCTTGCATGAAGTGAACCTTCATTCCCGAAGACCGCTACGGGTACCACCTATAGCAATGCACAATCGTAGGATTCGATATCAATGGGCTCTTGAACACAGAAATTGGGCAGAAGAACAATGGCGTTTCGTGTGCTTTTCTGATGAGTCTCGTTTTGGTATGAGACCGGATACAAGACGTATACGACACTGGAGAACCCCTGGACGCCAACAGCGATTAAAATCCTGCCAGGAAGTCCATCCTTATAGTGGTGGAACCATCATGGTATGGGCGGGTATTTGGATCGGCGGAAGAACTGAGTTGATTTGGATCAGAGGCAACCTCAACGCTCAAATTTATGCTGAGACGATTGTATCAGACGTCATCGTTACTCTACAAGTGCAAATTGGTCCCTTATTTCAGTTAATGCATGATAATGCACGACCGCACACCGCAAGAGTTGTAAGACAGACTCTCGCCGCAGCTAACATCAATGTCCTGCCCTGGCCTGCTCAGTCGCCAGACTTGAACCCGATTGAGCATGCATGGGATATGCTACAGAGAAGAGCTCTGCCGAATATGGAGGGTATCCAGTCGCAAGAAGACCTTTTTTTGTTGTTGCAACGAACATGGGCGGCCATTCCACAGCGTGATTTGGATGAACTCATTTTGAGTATGCCAAACCGATGTTCTTGTGTTGTTAGTGTTCGCGGTAGAAACACGGATTATTAATTGTTTAAGTTACCCAATAAAATTTTAAAGAAAACTGTTATTTCAGTCTTTTTTTCGAACTTTAATGTTAGTGGTTCAAATGTCAAAAATCCCTTTATTAGGAAAATGGCAAATTTCTTTATTAATGCAAAGGTGACTTGGTTTATCGTTACTGTGACAAACGAAAACACTTTATTTGATGAATCCTTAAAGAAAATTTTAATTAATATCAATCAGGAGAAAAGTTATTGCAAAAATATATGTTGATCCCTAGACACTTTTGATGTGTGTATTTGTGTAGAAGTTATGAGTTATACTTCTACTTAAATCATCAGCAGCCATAAGACGTCCACTGCTGAACTAAGGCCTCCCCCGTAGAACGCCATAAAGACCGTTATTTATGGCGTTCTATGGGGGAGGCCTTAGTCCAGCAGTGGACAATCATTTATGCCGTCTTAAATAACTGTTATTTAATGTATCATATTCATCACCATCATCAGCCTATTATGTTCCCACTTCTGGCACAAAGATCTTCTCTCGTCGGTTTCCTCACGATGTTTTAATGTTAATATTTATTAATTAAGTACAGGGTGTAAGGGACAGCCCTCCGCTGTCTGAGGGTCACTAAAACCATAGGTGACTTGGGATTGGCCATTTAAAATTCATAACTAATCAACTTCAGTAATCACATTTTTGCAATAGATACACAGCACTTGGTAATCCAGGGTATAATTTAAGTAGCCAGCAATTCTAAATTAAAACTAATTTTAATTTAGGTGTACCGTTTCCTGATAAATTTCAATAAGAACGATGTAATTTTTACGTTTTTAGGTCATCCAGGTAATAAAGTGGCAGAATATAGATTTATGACCGGAGCCAATAGGTGGTCGATAACGTGGAATAGGCTCTGAACCAAATTAGGGTCCAAAATTATGACCCTTTTATTATACCGATACTCGAAGTTTATAGAGGTAATTTTTGAGCTGTTCTTTTAAGACTTTCTGCAGTAGGATAATATCTACAATACATAATACCTACTGCAGAAAGTCTTAAAAGAACAGCTGTATATATATTATACTAATCGAACCTACCGTAGCATTTAAATAAAATCATGCACTATAATCAAGGGTGAGAGATGTAGCGAAGGAGATGGTGGAACGTGAGAGGGAGAGAACCTCTTTCCCAGCCGCCGCGGGAGACGCTCCGGGCGTCGGGGGGCACGTGGTGGCTTCCGGCCACCGCAGGCGTGGGCTTGCGGACGGCGAGTAATGGGTTAGCTCACCGTCTGTCCGTCTTATGAAGACGACAGGCCGTGTCAACGGCGCGTTCATGTTCCACGCGCGCCTCAAAGAGATGTCAGCAACATTGCAGGGGCCCGCGAGGGCCGACGCCTGCTTTCTTTCGCCTGATTCCAAAGGGATACTGCGGCCCCGGCCACAAAAGTCTAAGAAGGAACATGGGTGGTTTTTAGTCAGTAGAAGTCTGACACTCCCTTTCCGCTCCGCCCAGAGCGGGAGGAGTCATTTGATGATATACCACCCTCCAAAAAAAAAGGTGAGAGATGTACTTACAAGTTACAAAACACACTTCCACCAGTTATGTTTCAGTCCCATTGTAATGGGGGCAAGTAGCAAAAAATATCGTTATGAATAAGTGACTCTAGTCACTAACCATCATCATCTGCCTAGCCTTTTCCCAACTATGTTGGGGTCGGCTTCCAGTCTAACCGGATGCAGCTGAATACCAGTATTTTACATGGAGCGACTGCCTATCTGACCTCCACAACCCAGTTAATCTAGGTAACCCAGTTAATCTAGTGACTAACCATATGATAAAAAATAAAGAGTGACTTTTGGATTCGCTAAAGTGTCTTTTTGCACACGACAAAGTATCTTTGTGCTCCAATGTAAGAGCTATTGAAGTCATTTATATCCGTCACTAAATCAGTTCGGGGTCGGGTCAACGATATATACTTTAGTTTTTAGTTTCATTTCACTAAATTACTCTGAATCGTTACACGAGTATCCACTATGCAGCTTTGTAGCAGTTTTATAACGGCTCGGGATAAAATATGACTTGATTTTAGCTTTAAATGTTGGAAATCATGATTCTTAAAAAAGATACTATTTAAAAGAAAAAAGAAAAAAAAACATTTATTTCAGTATCAGAGTTTCACAGTGTATAGTGGTTCATTATCATTATACTGATTCCAAACAGAAAAGGTACCCAGGTAGTTAGAAATGAATCAGAAAAGTTATGAAATACAACCGCCCTAGATAAAATTTGTATCAGTTTTTACGCACGCCGATAACCGGGTGACACATCCAATATTTTCAGATTATTACAGACTTTATCTTTTTTATTATTTCGATAAATGTCAAAAGCCTTGTTCACTTTTTTCACAGTATGAAGATAACCAGTAAGCCAACTCAACCATTTAGATCTAGAGTGCTTACAGATACTAAAGTTAAGGCTCCGCTGTCTGTCAAGATCCGTCTGTCACCGGGCTGTAGCTTTTGAACAGTAACAGGAAGACACTTAAAATATTCCCAGGAATTGGAATATTACGTGTGATATAACAACTAATAATGAAAATCCTTATCCCTTAAAAGTTATACAGTTATGTTAAAGTTGGGAAACTCGTTAAGGAAAAACCCAAAAACACTTTACCTAGCCTTTTTTTTTTTTTTTTAGGTGGTGGGAAATCATCAAATAACCCCTCCCGCTCTTGGGCAGAGCGAAAGGGAGTGTCAGACTTCTACTGACTAAAAACCACCCATGTTCCTTCTTCGCCCTTCATGTCGAGGCCGCGGTATCTGCGAACAACCCGCAGCCCCGAGACAACCCGCAGCCCCGAAACAACCCGCAGCCCCGAACTTTACCTAGCCTGGGAATCGAACCCAGAGCCTTATACTCAGCAGTCGCGCTTGAAACCACTTGACCAATGAGGGAGCCGCAAGCACACTTATTATAACAAAAAAAGTGACAACAAATTTTGAGCATTTGCTCCTAGTTGAAATACTGTATGTATACTATGCTATCGTTAGATGTAATATTATATTGAGATTATTTTTATATGTGACCACTTTGGTCTCATATTTACGAAATCAATATATGTAATTGTTTTGGGTTAATACATGGATAAGAGTGGGTGGTATTGTGCTAAATTGCATGTTATTGCAGAACTTATCACCAACACTGAACTGCTATACGTTATGGTGATGAAAACTGTGATAATGATAATTCAGCGATCGATCGATTGAGAACGGGGGTTCTGAGGAACAGTCATTCTTCCATCACATTATTTTTTTAAACTTAAAGCACCTTTCAATTGCGCGACAATGAGCGAAAGGCACCTTTTCCCGTCCTTTGCTCTAAGTACAATCTGAAACATTCAAAACTCAAAAACATCATTTATTTCAATTAGACCATTACATGCACTTTTGAATGTCAGAAAAACAAGTAGCTCCCCATACCCTAGCGTGAACGGGCAAGAAACTCTATGGACACTGTTTTAAATCAGAATATTGTTACAAAATCATGGTACATTACATCATTCATGTTGAGATGGTATATTATGTGAGAACTATGTAGCAAGACTTGTAAGTTTTTATTATTATATCTTCACTACACGGATCGCACATTGGTTTCTGTGAATATCTCAATTGATGTATGTGTCACCTTCCACGGATTGAAAGTTTCGTCAATAGCCACAAGCCATAGTCATAGCCATAGTCGCGTCGTAGCGTCAATTTAATCATTTTCCTTCATAGAACTTCGGTTTCCTTCTTAGTGTCTAACGACAATATGTTGGCTGACTTTAAGGCAATCTAGGTGATTCTCACAAGACATCGGTTATCCGTATGGTCTGGTGGAGGCGATGAAGCAAATGTATTGGCGGTGTTCCACGTGGAAAGGTGGTGAGCGCCACTCATCGAGCTGACTGAAGTAAATGTATTGACCTTGACGGTACTGTCTGGTGTACATGTTTTATCCACAACGGATTTCATACAAGCCATTGCAACGACATACAAAAATGCAGTTCTTAAATACACTGTCATTGTAATACATGATGGAAGTTCTGCTGAGATGACGACTCATCATCATTTCAGCCATAAGACGTTCACTGCTGGACATAGGCGGAGGGAGGAGGGGATTTGCCATAATCGCCACGCTTGGCAGGCGGGTTGGCGATCGCAGTATGGCACAGAGAACGCTGCTGCCCATTCTCTGATAAGTCCCTTACGACACCCACGGGAGGATATGGGAATAGAGAAGTATGGCGCTGAAACTATATCGGGTTCAATACAACCGTAAATACACAATTTTCTTTCTCTGGGAAGTTAGACAGGCTCTACCAAACTAGACCTTATCGCCATAGCGAAGCTGTAGGTGCCTGTGATGAACAACAACATTACGATATCACCAACATATTTTAAAACAAAATCCTCCGCCGCGTCTGTCTATCTGTCTGTTCATGATAAACTCAAAAACTACTGCACCGATTTTCGTGCTGTTTTCACCAATGAATAGAGTGGTTCTCGAGGAAGGATTTCGTGTATATTTTTTTTCGGATTTAAAGTTTGTTGGAATATTTTTCTACATCTACGCGGGTGAAGCCGCGGGTAAAAACTAGTTCCTTTTGAGATATTTTAAATAAAAAGTTGTAAAACAATTTTACTACCCACGACCTGAACTCTTCTTAACGTAACTTGACACCTGTCCACGGCACAAAGGTACATAAAATGACCTCAAAGCCGTTGTTACAAACGCGCAGTTTTTTATCCCTGCTGCGAGCCCCCATTGGATTAGACGGACGCGGACGTGGCAAAAGGGAAAACTCCACACCTATACATAAGTTTCTATTGTCCTAGTAATCTGTTTGACAGGTTTTTCCTAGTGCAGATACGAGTCTCAAAGGATTGAACAGACTTTACACACACACACACACACACACACACTTGTTAAGCCCCTTATTCGGGACATGTTCGAAAACAAAAAACGTACGCCAGGGCAACACAGCAAAAGCAACCCAACTGTACCGAAACCTGTACCTGTACTAGTTTTAATTGTAAGATCAATGGATCAATCACAAAAGAAAGAAGAAACAAAGTTTTTCTTAAAATAAAGAATGAAAACTTTCATTTGGAAAAATTTAAACATAAGTCGGTAGAAGCTGAAAACACGGAACAGAAAAGATTCTTCAAATAAAAACATTCGTAGTTAATACTGGTCGTTACACCCATTTATTGTTACCGAACTTAAAACAGACTCAGGAAATAACGAATTTTGTAGATAGTTACATACTCGTAGACCCTCACAATGCCATATACAGGGTGTAAATTAACCCGTCACACAGCCGTCAACCAAGCATTCTGTACATCACACTAAGTACCCCTACGTATTTTTGTTTGCTGAGAAACGACTTTTTTTTGGGGTCAATAATCACATTTTACGGTAAAACTCAATGTACCACTCTTAAAACATTGTGCTAGTGAATGCTTTGAATAGTAAACGGGTCATGGAGGTAATTTAAGTAAAGTTATAACCTGAAAAACTAGTATTTACAAAAACAGCTGTGAAAAATTTGGAACTTTGACCCCTACTATCTCCGTAACTAGAAGGTTCCCAGGTATGATCTAGAACAAAAAAAATATCGCAGGTAGGTAGAACAAGTGCCCTTCATTTGCGTTAAGGGTACTTTTACACCCTTTATTAGCTCAACATGACCTTTTTATAAATTATCAACAAGTTAACATCAATTCAGATACTGTAGCAGTCTCGTAAATAAAATAGCCGCCGATAAAGAGCCGAAAAAACAATAAAAGCGACACGTAATGTGCGGTATATTTCTTTTTACGCTTCCCCTTACGTGACTGGGACAATGAGCCATAAATAACCCTGGTTATAGGGTTACCATTAGACAGTTTTAGAAGTCCTTTCAAAACATTCCGGTCGATTTAGTTTTCGGGGCAAATTTCACAAATAAGAGCTCATTTATTTATTTAGGATCTTCAACAAAGATCAGATCATGCGAAATAAATAATGGATTCTAAAAGTATCACGTAAATGTGCTCCTTTACTTACAGAAGACTACAGTAT
Organism: Diarsia brunnea; assembly: GCA_949774965.1. NCBI lineage: Eukaryota > Metazoa > Arthropoda > Insecta > Lepidoptera > Noctuidae > Diarsia > Diarsia brunnea. The sequence continues at coordinate 12,978,547 of OX459007.1, read as the reverse complement.
TTATAATAAAATGTATAGCTAAGCTAACTAAGTTATAAAAATTACTAATTGAAAAATTTGGTAATAAATATTTTAAATTGAAAAATTAAAAAGTGGATAAACTAAAAAATAATTAATCATGGTGATTGCAAGAGGTGTCAACATAGGTATAAAACACTAAGGCCGCAAATTCGGGGAAGCGTTTCTTGGAGCTTGCAGCGGAGCGTTACATGGACATTTCCATTAAATACCCCGCTGCACGCTGCAAGAAACGCCTCTCAGTGCAAGGTCTTAAACCCAGTTTACATGTAGTGAACGCGTTCAATTTAATTGCTGCAAGTCGCTCTTAATCTTTTATTATTTTCAGGACTCTGAAACTTTTATATTAGGTAGAAATATCACCAATTGAATGAGTCTGAATAAATATCAAGGTTAGATAAAATCCGAACGTATGGTAACTTTACCTTAATAGGATACTCCTCCTTAAATATAGGGTTTATACGCAAAATTAAAGAGTAATTTATTTGTCAAGAAATATTATGAGATGACCTCTCCTCTCCTCTACGGAAATAAATAAAAGAGTTTCCTCCGTGCCTCAAAAAGCACGCTAATCCGTTGATTCCGGCTGTCATTTGTAAATCTTTGTGTGTGACCCAAAAGTCTGACAACCAATAAAGAGTATTGTTTTACCCAGTACTCATTGGATTGCGGAGGTCGGAAAGGCAGTCAGTCCATGTAGACTACTGACGTTCACCTGCATCCGGTAAGACTGGAAGTCGACCCCAACATAGTTCGAAAATGGTTAGGCAGATGAGGATCTGAAAATTATACTCCTATTCCTTGGCTCGAAAGCAGGTCCCAATAAGGTAGTTCACAAAATAAAATCTAATTAGTCCGTCAGATAGACTAAAAAAATTTTGGACACATACTTTTTTTTCACGTATAAAGGCGTAGGCTTCTTCTGGGTAAGCTCGTTCCATCGTCGACCTCATCTTTGCCCTTAGGGTAAGATTGAGGTCAAGAGCAAGCCCATTCCAAATACAAAAAAAAAATGAAGACGAGAAAGTCTTTCGAAACGTCACATTGCAGTATATTTTTACCCGCCAGTGACGTCAAAAGCCCCCACTCATGATCTTCGACGCGTTTTATCTTCGTCTATTTGTATTAATTTGATGAAACTAAAAATACGTTTCTAATATTTTTCTATAATCTAACTGATGGACTGAACAGATTTTAATTTTTTTTGTTAGGAAACATCCCTATTTTCTAAACAAAGATAACTTTACTTTCTCACATACCCAAAGGTAACTTGAAACAGTTGTAAAGGGTCACGCCGTAATTATTATTTGATTGGGGCGTCTGGGTTGGGTAGACCCAGGGTACCAGGTAGAATAAACTTTGACAGCAGATATAATATTTTTCAAACCTTGATTTTGAATTTCCAAATTGTTGTTTGCCTTTTTAGGAGCAGACGGTAGCAAAATTGTTTTATATTGAGGTCATACATACATAAATCTCGGCTTTACTGTCATGGTCATTTCTCATTTAAATCGGTTCAGTAGTTTTGGCGTGCAAGCGCAACAGACAGACAGAGTTACCGCATTTATAATATCAAGTATAAAGTAAGGATTGAACTTTTAGAATAATTCTAACTAAATATTTACAAAAAAAGGAGACTTTAAGCAAAGTAAATCAGCTAAACAACAGGGCGTTTGGACATCTAAGTACTCCTCGACATACGTGTCATCCTGAAACGTGCGCAGACATGACTACCTCGTTAGTCTAGTACAGCAGTCACGCTTGCGGCCAAGCGTGACTGCTGTGCATGAGGTCCAGGATTTGATTCTCGGGTCGGGCAAATAGTTATTGAGTTTTATCCATCTGGAATTACTCAGTAGCAGCCACGGAGTCTGGATTTATACTGACACGAGACTTATACTGGCGAAATAAAGGTGCCCTATTAGGTACATCTCTACCTAACCTTTCGGTGGTTTCAGGGTTTATATAAACTATGTATTTTAAATTTCTATCGAGCAGACCATCAATTATATAGCACAAGTTCGTCTCACATAACTATACATCTAATTATTTCAACGAAACTGCCAGCGGGTATAGTACTGTAATTATTATTTAATTAAGGGTTGTCGGTCGGTATAATTTTATACTTATTACACGTCAGTCATCAGTAACTTGATACGTTGTGAAAAGTTATTATTTACATGTGTATGTAACTCTTTGTTTTGAAATTGTTTGATAAACTTTTTGTTCTATTATTATTCTACAGCTTTTCAGGGCGTGTTCGGTGTTTGTTAGATATTTAAATACTACTATTTTTTTTACTGATTGAACTATAAAAATAAAAATTATACCATAAATAAATAATCTTTATTGCACAAGAAAGTGGTTACAAATCTGTGTGAAGTTCCAGACTTCTGTGATAGGTGATAGACCTGCGTTACAGGAGCCAGTGCCCTCTCACAAGCGGAGATATTACAGAATCTTTTGCAATAAGAATAACAAAAATGAAAACCATGAATTAACCAATCATAGAAAACTTGTATGGAAAGCAAGATCACTACGTACGCACGTCGTGGCACTGCTACGTGATAAGCTACGCCGTAGCGCACCGAGCTACGAGCGACCCGCTTCGGCCTACGGGTTTGCGCAGTCGGTAGTTAGCGGGGACAACTAGTGTGGACGCTTTTTGATGCTCGTTCAGACAATCTATCAGTAAAATCACCTTTATTTCTATTAAATACACATTTTCACAATGTAAGAATATATTATCTTAATATTAAGTTTGACAATCAAAGAACAACGTCATATGTCGTCAACATGACAGGTGTCCATTGTATGTAACAATTGCATTTTTCATTTTTTTTTTTGTAGTTCAAGTGTAACTGCTGAACTTTGTTAAACCATACCCTTAAGTATCTAGTTCAATTTAATCATAGAGAAATTATACGTTAATTTAATTCATAATGGTTCAACGAAATCATACAGAAATAGAATAAAATACATTGTGAACCTAAAAGAACCACCTTCTTCATAAAGATAATTCCTTCGCCAAAAGAACAGCCAGTCTCAACCACTAAATGGCACTAAATGATATTAACCTTTATTACCTCTTTCAAACAAAGTCACTGCCATATAACATTATTACTTTCTCTGAACAAGACTCAATTATACTTTATAGTCTTTCTTTTCTTTTCTTTTTAAAAAAACGTTGCCCCACACTAGGAATTTCTCCTGTATCGTGGGTGCGTTTACAAACATTTAAACTCACATACACAAATACCCAGACCCGAAACAACTATCTGTAGGTCATACAAATATTTGTTCCGTGCGGGAATCGAACCCGCGACACGCAGCGCAGAAGTCGACACTTTTATATCACACTTGCTTATACCCTTGGCTTCTCTAGCATGGAGTTCAGTAAAGCAGTAAAGAAAGAAAGAAAGAAAAAGTAATTATTGGTCTCACATGGGATAAAACAAGCCGATAAAAAATTAAACATTAAAAATGTAATCATAACAGAAACACTTAAAAATAAGACATACATTAAAATTAGTCCCGTACGAGGCTGATCGAATTACTGAAATAAAAAATATTTTATGTGTGTATCCAGGTAATAAACTAACGGCTGCTAAGCAAGAGGTCCTGAGTTCAATTCCTGGTCGGGCAAAGTCAGGTAGGATGTCACTTCATTTGAAATATTGGTATTGAGCTGAATCCGGTGAGACTGGAAGCCGACCTCAGCATAGCTGGAAAAAGGTTAGGCAGATAATGAAGTAATAACCGACCTTATGTGTATCGCGTTAGGGATTTAATTGAACTGCTCTATGGACTGGTCAATCTTCGATTCAGTAGTAATTGTAAATTTCTACTAACACAAAGGATTACAACGGCGAGACAGCCGACTAAAACCCTGCGTTCATCAAAGTTCAATGCTCAAAGATATCAGTGCGCCACTCAAAACCGCAGTAACTTTAGTTACGTTGAAACCAGATAAAGGGATTGTGGCTTCAAACAATCTCATCGAACTATTGTTTCAAGTACTTCGTAATGCAGGAGCAGTATCTCATTGGTAACAACTTGTCTTTGGAGACGGATTGGAACCCTAAATACTGACGAACTCAAACTAGAAACATTTATTTTAATTAGACCATTTCAGGCACTTTTAATTGTCAGAAAAAAATAATGTGAAGCTACTGTCAGTCACAATTCATAATAACTTGTGAAAGTACTCGTTGGTCGTAAGCACTTTAGCTTAGTACTGGGTTTAATTCCCATATCTACCCAAAGTAATGCTATGTGTCGCGGGTTCGATCCCCACACGGTACAAAATATTTGTATAACCAACAGATAGTTGTTTCGGGTCTGGGTATTTGTGTATGTCAGTTTAAATGAACGCACCCACGATACAGGAGAAATTCCTAATGCGGGGAAACGTTTAAAAAAAATATTATCTGGATGTTCAAGGATTTCCCAATGATAAACCGTTGTGTGGTGTCCGAATAATGGACCTAAGTTCAGCGTCTGCTGCGTTTTGCATCCAAGCCTGAATCCAGATTTAGACTTGGTTGCAAAACGCATCCTATACTAGTAATAGCGCATTTACGAAATTAAAAACCTAAATACTTTAACCAGCCTATATATATTAATTGTCTTGTGTTATTTATTTTGTAATGTGTGGATTGGTCCATGTTGGCCTTTTATTCAATAAATAATAATAATAGTGTTTGTGGAGAATCCCTGTCATTTAGGCGGGTATTCTTAATTTTATAGGTCATTAATCTAACATAATCTACTTTCGAAGAAAAATCAGTATCTGAAGTTTTTGTTTTCAATTTTTTTTCAAACTTGATTTTCGGCGTGTCCCATTACTACGTCACCACAAAAAGTCCATTAAACTTCATCACAACATGGCAATTACACTTCTCTCTGAAATTAAAAACTGTTTGCGAAACGTAAATTAAATAATTGTTATAATTACCAAGTGTTTAAGAATTAATTGCTGCGTGAAATTTCTGTTTTAGGGTTCCCTTGTTGATGTTTTTATTATGCCGTGTTGACATTGGGTTCTGTATTTATTTTAAAGGTCTCAGAGGACTACAGAATCATTCTTACACGTATTACATATGATAAATGTCACACTGTGGTTACCAGTATATAACTCCCTTTATTTATTTTGAAACAAATTTTGTATATTTTAAAATACCTAAATTTGTAGCCCACCGGTATCGGGAACAGAGTCCAAGCTACCGGCGGACAGAGCTTCAGAGAAGGGAACCTCCTAACAATACGAGCCGTGTCCAAGAGTACCGCTCTCTATATCAAACCCTTGATCCAGCAGCCTAACGTGAGCCTCCTCAGGTGTTGATCGAGGCTCTTGGCAATTAAGCCATTGGCTGAAACGACTATCGGCGCAATGATCGCTGAGTTCACACCCCACATGTCGACAAGCTTGCGAGCCAAGTCAAGATCCAGTAAATTATATTATTATAGCATTCATTTCAGGCTACGCCCATAGTGTTAGTACCAATGGTCTTAATTACTGATTCCAGGACACATACATTCTGTATTTTTATTCAATGTGAAGTTTCATCCAATGTCGTAAGTATTGAAGAATTCCAAGGTAACAATACAATTCTTGTGAGGAATCAGAACAAAAAAAATGTATTAGATTCTAATAACGCTTCTGAAAGAATTTATTGAACCGGTCATCTTAGTATGATATACTGAATTCACCCCATCAGTCTGCGGAGGGCTGGTCCCATCAGTCTGTGAAGGGCTGTCCCTTATACCATTTTTTTTTGGCACTTGGAAAATCATCAAATAACCTACTCTTCCTACTCTTGGGCAGAGCGAAAGGGAGTGTCAGACTTCTACTGACTAAAAACCACCCATGTTCCTTCTTAGCCCTTGCGCCGAGGCCGCGGTAACTCTTGCGAACAACCCGCAGCCCCGACGGGGTCCCTTATACCCTGTATACTGATCAAAAAGTGTTTAGTACTTCTACGCAGAAAAAAAACTAAAACCCGACTACGACAGCAAAAAAACCACACAAAAAAGTATGAAACAAGATATTCAGGATGCTGAAATAATCAAGGTAACTGGAAATACAAGAACAGAACAAAAATAAAAGCCGCATTTACACTTTCTAAGTACCAACCTAAACACTTTAATAACGTGTGACTACGGCTACGTGGTTTTTTTTGTCTTAGTCCGGTTTTAGTTATTTACTTTTATTTATTTAAATAATTTTGGTGCTAAATCACTGTGCTTTTGAGAAGTAACAGTGAAGCCCTTTCAAATGATTTCAAACACGATGTATTTATCTTAACATTTTTTTTTTAACTTTCATCCTTTTATTTATAGAATTCAATTAATCTTTACAATCTTATTTGTTTTTTTCTAATTATTATATTGATCAATTTCCGTGATTTATTGTTGAGCGCTGCCGAGCTGCACAGAAGACTGATTTAAATTTTCCAAGTAAAATACAATCCAGGCATCCACGGGCATTGCCTTTTGCCCACGGAACCCTAGAAAGAACATGCATTTTAATAGCAGATCTTCATAACCGTTGACATAGTTGTCAAAAGACACATGCAGCCTACTTCACGAAGCGCATCAAATAAAAAGGATTCATAAAAATTAACGTTTATTTGCACGGCGACCTCCGAGTCGGTTTACTTCGGACGTAGAGTAAAAATATGCAGTGTGACTACAGACGTAAGAAGTAATTATTAAAATTAAGATTTGCTGTTTTATTTACTTTGTGTAATTAATTACATAGCTCTTCCTGCCCTTTTCTCATGTTAGGGGTGTATCGCGATTTATTCTTCAAGCAAATTCGCATCGATGCCGCGATGTGTAAAACTTGCTACAATTATTTTTGTTCTGTGTTTTCCCGTCTGTACAGGGAAGTTGGCTGGTTGGTTGGAGTTTAAGTAAAAAGTGATGTAATAATTGGGTACTTGAGAATTTTTTATTTTCCTAGCGATCTGAAAACAGTAAATAAAAAGATATGCAAAAGTAAAAAAACAACTAGTGTAATATCTTAAAAAATGGCTTAGTTTTAACCGATTTAAAATGACTTGATCGACGGCACGGTTGGCGCAGTGGCTCAAGCAATGGACTGCTGCGCTGCGTGTCGCGGGTTCGATCCCCGCACGGAAGAAATATTTGTATGACCTACAGATAGTTGTTCCGGGTCTGGGTATTTGTGTATGTGACTTTAAATGTTTGTGAACGCACCCACGATACAGAAGAAATTCCTAGTGTGGGGCAACATTTATTAAAAAAAAAAAAAAAAAAAAAAAAAAGACTGCTCTATGAAGATGTGATGTCATAACTCATACCACCATAGTTACGTAGTGCAAATGGCCGTTTCGCGTGACAAGTATAGAAAATGCACCCACTAAAAACTTTTAGCGCGTGTAGCTATTCCATTTTTTGATCCATCGTATTTCTGTTAGTTCTCTGAAATAACATAACATTTTCGTAATTTTTTAACAGTAGTCAAGTACCCAATTGTATTATTAATTTTAAAAGCGACAAACACCGCACGCCCGAGCTAGGGTCTCTGTACTTATATTGATTCATTTATTTTATAACATATTTACACGCAAGAGAGAGCATAAGGAAACAACATAAAAATTGATCTTATTAGGAATATAATAATATGAATTGCGTCAAAATTCGCAAAATGGTCACAGACGCAGTTACTATTATGAAAGGTCCATTTTACGCTGTTTAACGCAATTCATATTATGATATGCTTTTTTTTTTTTGGGGCGTGGGAAATCATCAAATAACCCATCCCGCTCTGGGCAGAGCGAAAGGGAGTGTCAGAATTTTAGTGACTAAAAACCACCCATGTTCCTTCTTAGCCCTTGCGCAGAGGCCGCGGTATCTCTTGCGAAAAACCCGCAGCCCCGACGGGATATTATGATATGCTAAAGTGGCCATTTTAAAACCCCGGTCATATACTCACGTACCGGTTGTGAACACTTCACCCCTGACCGTTCTGAAGAACGTTACCTAAAAGTAAGTTTGTAACGTAACCCTGGAATAACTTTTTGGTGAATAAAATACCAACTGGTATACTGAATATTTCTACTCTGTGTTAAAGTATCATCAAGACTTTTTAACGAAGAAAATTGTAAGAATTTTTCCATTTCTAGAAGCAAACCAAGTTGGTGTCAGTTACCCGCGTAAGATTTGATTCCTTAATATCATTGTTATAAGTCATTTGGGGATATTTTTCTCATAGTATTTTGTATCTTTTTAAGTGAACTCCTAAAAAGTATTATTTCATGGGCATATTTTATTTAGTATATTTTCATGATTTTGTAATTATTATTATATTATATTATAATTATTATTTATTGTGTACTTCGTAATTGGCGTATTGTTTTGTAATAATTTTAAGTTATTTTACTGTAAGCTGTGAAGCTACCTTTCATAAATAAATAAATAAAAAAATAAATGATTTTAAGTTTCATCCATATTCATATTTTTTTAATCTTATCAACTACTAGCTGACCCACACAACTTCGTCTGCGTCACTTAATATAGCTTACAACCTTTCTCGATAAATCGACTATCTAACATTCTAACATATTAAATTGAGTTAAATCGTACTCGTAACAAACAACAAATCTTACCTTTCCTCTTTATAATACCTATTAGTTTAGATTGGCTTCGATTATATTATTAAAGTAACAATTACTATAGGTATCTCTTACTGTTTAATATACAGTAACACCTTGTACTTGTAAACATTATGGTGTAGTAAATATTTTGAATTTGAATTTCTCCGGAGCCCCCAGAGGCCAGAATCCCCACGTACCTACCGCACCGGACCGAATGACTGCCACGCGCTTAATTATTTTGTCGCCCGTATATTTTTACATTGCGATATCTTCTAAGATATTATTGTTTAAACTGTATAGAGTGAAGGGCACAAATATTCTATATTAAATTTCCGTGCTAACAAACACATTTATTTAAATATAGATTAATACCATATGGGTTAAATAAGCTTCGCAAAATATCATTCTTTTAAACCTAACATTTTAATATTAAAAAATGGTTACAGTGCGTCAATCTTAAAAGATACATATGCTGTCGCGGATTGTTTTTTAGAACTTTTAAAGAGGAACAATTTCGTCATACATGATATTTACGTAACTTAAACCGTTTTCGCAGCGCACGCACCGGAAGCTCTCAAAAAGGAATATCTTTTCCCGTTTTTGCAACATTTTTCATTTGTGCTCCGCTCCTATTAGTCGTAGCGTGATGTTATGTAGCCTAAAGCCTTCCTCGATAAATGGACTATCCAGCACTAAAAGATTTTTTCAATTCCAACCAGAAACCAGTAGTCCCTGAGTTTACCGCGTTCAAACAAACAAACAATCAATCAAACAAACAATCAATCAAACAAACAAACAAACTCTTCAGCTTTATAATATTAGTATAGATTCATATTAGTCTGATTGTCTTGCATCTGTATTAAATTTTTATGTTTATACGGCTGAGGCAGTGAAAATTATGTTTTTGTAACTCCTTCGCAATTTTTTTCTAATTAAATTCGTTGCAGGACCCCAGAAAATTTATTATTTTTCTTTCTCTGGGACCCCATCGACCTACATTGTCTCGGTACTTATCTGTTGGTTGCCATTGTTGATTCTGGATTTCAGCAATTGCTGTGGTTTAAAAAAGAAAGAAAACTATGAGTAAGTATAAGTTTTTTTTTTTTAATTAAAGTTGGTTTTTGTTTTTTTAAGTTAATTTGTACCCTACCGCAATGTTGTCTTGATTAACCCTAAGGTTGACTGGTAGAGAATGCCTTGTGGCATTAAGTCAGCCTATGTATCACTATTGTGCATAAAGTTTAAATAAATAAAACATATTGGCCGAATCGTCTGATAAAAAAAAGTGTAATTGGGTTTTTTCATCAGATATTGCTTCAGTAGCAGCTTTTGTGCCCGATTGATGGCAATAGGCTCGCCCCTACAACATAGGACTTAAACATAACTGGCGAAATGTGGATGCACTATTAGATGCCACCCACTGCCTTACCCTACTGCCCTTTTTGTCTCATAAAAAGGTCCTACGTAACTAAAACTGCCACTCGGGTCGATCTTTAGGTTATGGTCTATGGATAGGTGACCACCCATTACATACCGAGTTTCCTCCGTGCTTCGGAAAGCACGTTAAGCTGTTCGTCCCGGCTGCCATATATAGATCTTTGGCAGTCGTTACAGGTAGTCAGTGACCTGAAAGTCTGACAACCAGTCTTACCAAAGGGTATAGTATTACCCAGGAATAACTGGGTCGTGGAGGTTAGATAGGCAGTCGATCCATGTAAAATACTGTTATTCAGCTGCATCCGGTTAGACTGGATGTCGACCCCAACATAGTTAGGAAAAGGCTAAGCTAAGAGGAAAAGAGGAAAAACGTTTATATTGTCACCTTTAAACAGTCCCAATATAGACAATTATTTTCACTAACACAGCCACGACAAAGTGCAACGATTTATCTAAAACAAACATTTTGTTTACCGCTAGGAGTATATAAACTTCCTCCCGTTCCATCCAGCACCGTCAACGTTTGCAAACACCAATCTCACATATTCAAACACGGAATTTTTCTCCAGAACGGGATTCGATGGCACAGCTTTAAGTAACATGACACTTGTAATCCGGGATGGGTTGGGCAGAGGTGGTCAAAAAGTACACACGTGGTGGTGTTATGTATATTATCTTGAAGTGCAGCGCCTTGCTTCAATGTACTACTGCGCACGAGAGACCGCGGACGCAGACTTTTTAATGCAACGTGACCGTGCTAAAATAGCTAGATTACTTAAACCACAGACTGAGGTCTGGGAGGAACTTTTGCTAGGGTATAAATCCGGACTGATAAAATGCTTGTACAATTTCCCCAACCTGGTAATTCAAGCTGAGATCTCATGCTCAACAACAGCACTTTCTGTCTTACACATTTCAACATAAAATTGTAATTATAAACTTCAGTACATTTTCCAAAAACCGAGAATGAAGTTATAAATTGGCTTATTTATGTAAAACTTATTAAAATTGAAGTATAATTACAAATACATTGAAAGGACTTCGATTGCTTGACTTATCAAAAGAAGAACTTTTGATATATATATTAAAGATTTTCGACCTTTCACGTTTCTAAAGAAAAATATACTTCTTAATAAAGTTAACGTGGTGTTGGAAGTTCAATGGCATTCGTAATTTAGGGTTGTCAGACGTAATAAAAATATTTATGGGTAGTTAACGAGGCACCACAAAATTGTTAGTCTACACACTGTAATCAGACACGAAAATTTGCAAGATAACGTATGAACGATTGCGAATTTATTTTGGGTGTCTGACTACGAACCCAAACGGATCTTGATCGAAATTATGATAATGCATTATCATGATTAATAGGCAAGAGGAGTATGCAAGGATCGTAGCAGGTGGCGTTCTATGGTGTCTGCCTACCCCTATGGGAAAAGGGCGTGAGTTTATTTATGTGTGTATGTATGATTATAATTGTGCAGGGGCTTAGCGTTGCCGTACAACATGGCATCGCCACCAGTTTCTTAGGGACATTACCATTTAACAGTGTCGAGTGCTCCGAGTTCCATTTTTAGTTTATTTTTAACCGTAAACATAACTTAAAGCTACAAGGAAGTTTTCATGCTAGTCTTCTGATGGTTCATCATTAAGTTAACGTTGCTACGTCTAACGAGGTGTTCACTTTATTGCTGTTTAGCTTACAGTTACTAACTGCAGGATCAAGTAATTTTAGATCTAACCAACTTATGTAGATTCCTCTTAGAACGGCGGCACGATGCAGTTTCTTATATTTTACTGGCGTAAGACTCGTTGAGGTTACTTGCGATATGTTTTACAGTTACAGTCAGCATCAGAAGTAGCTTAACATTTCGAAATTGTAATTATTTGATGTACAGGACTCCAGCTGTTATTTTTTATGTATCAGAACATTATTCTTTTAAATATTCCTTACTCTTCAATAATTTGTTAGTAACGAGTAATATCTAACATGTTTTTTATAAAAAAAACCTAATTTGTAACTTTTAGTAGTGTTAAGCTACTTCTGCTGCTGACCGTACAGTCGAACAAGCTAATAAGTATACAGGTAGGGTTTTTTATAATTCTAGTACACTGAAAATATTTATTGCAATTTTTTTTCAAAAGCGTTTCGCATTCAGCGACTGATGTCAAACGCTGTATCGTTTGGCATTAGTCTATAAATGTATCTATATAATCTTAAAAGTAAATACAAGTTAGCTGGTTGTATACTTATTAGGTTGTTCGACTGTACAACCGTTTGTAACTACTCATTTGACCAGCGTTATCTCAACTGTATTAAGGTCAGTTTCGAGTGTAACAAGATGCAGTTGAAAACGCCTTGGTAAGACCTTCGGGACTGTAAAAAATCTACAAATCCGGGCCAACGGAGGAACGTGCTTTCGAAAGTTAATAGGAAATTATTTTTTATAATATTTTATCGTCGTTTTAATGTCGTAACCGAGGCAGGCCCAAGAAACGCTGGCGTGACGATCTGGACTCATTCTCAATAGAATGGACTGGAGAAGGCAATTAGCAAACGAACTTGGATAGAGAGCGAAAGGGAGTGTGTTCCTTCTTAGCCCTTTATGTCAAGGCCGCGGTATCTCTTGCGAACAACTTGTGGGCCCCTTCCGTGTTGCTGACATCTCTTTGAGGCGCGTGTGGAACACGAACGCGCCGTCGACATGGCCTGTCATCGTCATAAGACGGACGGACGGCGAGCTAGCCCATCACTCACCGTCCTGGCCTACGGTGGCCGGAAGCTATCACGTGGCCCCCGACGCCCGAAGCACCTCCCGCGGCGGTGGTTATGATACCCTTGGCGAGACTATTTATCGGACTTTCAGGCCACTACTCGCCTCAGGCCTGAGGCTTTCAGGCCTCTGTTTTCTTGTCCTTTGGCGGAATTCCAGAGGGTGACACTTAGTATGTTGTCCACTGTGTAACTTGTATTTCTACCCAGACCCGTTACTTGGGGCTGGACTATTAGTAATTTATGACTACTTTTGTAAGCTTGGGTCTTACCTGTTAAAACAAATGTATGTATTAATGAGTAAATAAATAAATATTTCGCCAGTTTGTACTCTGACTACCTGAAACAACTGTGAAAGATCTTCAAATGGCAGCCAGGAACATCGGCTAAACGTACTTTCCGAAGCATTTAAGAAATTTGGTATTCAGCGATCCATGGTTCGACTGCTTAACCTTCAACATCGACCACTGCGGCTGTTATTATTTAGCTAGGAGCTACTTCTACTTCTTCCATTTGTTTCTTCGCAGTCACAATAAAATTATGTATATCGGTTTTCCAAAACAAACTAAGGACCAATATAATTTTTAATATTTTTTGTATTTTTTATTGTCTCGTTGTAGGTTTTATCCGACGCACCGCCGCAACTAACAAAACTTATTCAGATTTTGGAAGTTCAGCAAGGCAGAAAACATTGCGTTTATTTCTTGGCCACAGATTTCACGCTCATACGCTGCCGAGAAACAAATGAAAGTTTTATGTTTCAAATATTTTTGGTCTCAGTGGCAACCCTGGTCATAATTCTTAATATTCGGTGTTTTTCTAATTAAAGTTGAGTCGAGTTCTGATTGAATATTAATCTTATTTAACATCTAATTACGTGGCCACTAAGCATTCTGTTTTGATGTAAAAACTAACAGCTTTTCATAAAATATTGAATCTATTTTTTATGTATTGAAAATGCTAGTCGTATACCTAACTGATTTTTGAGTTAGTTGATGTGATGCCTGCGCCCTTGCAATTATCATTCTAACTGAACGATGAATACAATGAATGATTTTACATAGTGAGAGACAACACAACTGTCTGCCACAACCCGCTTACTGAGTGACAGTTTTACTGGACATAAGACTTTTAAATCGGGGTCACCACTGCTCAGAATGTTTCTTTATTTATTATTTATTTATTTTACTATTTATGTACACACAGTAGATAGCACAGGAAAATATTATAATACAACATGTGAGTACAAAGGTACTGCTTATTTCTAAATTTCTGCCAGAAGACCTGCAAAAGGAGAAATGACAAAAAAAATGTAGACGATAGTGAGTGAAAAAAAAAAAGAAGAACAATGAGTTTATGTGCATAAACTAACTTAACCTATAATAAATACACACATAAGTAAATATGGATATATACTTATATAAATACATAATGCTAAGATATATAAACATATTATAATATAATATGTGTATAATAACTCATAAAGGAGAGGAGAGGTAGTGATCTTTCACTCTATTTTTAAACAATGAAATTGTTTTGAAGTCCCGAATGCTAGGCGGAAGTGAGTTCCACACCCTTACAGCGTGAACAGAGAAAGAATAGGATTAATAGATGGATTTATGAGGATGGGATTAAAGTAAGGATCGAAGGTGCAAAGCTTTTCTCCCAACCCTGTTGAAGTCGGCTTCCATTCTGACCGGGTGCAGCAAAATACCAGTATTTTACATGGAACTATTGCCTAGCTGACCATCCCAACCCAGTCAATACTGAGTTATACGATTACCCCTTAGTAACATTGGTAATTAGACTTTCGAGCTACAGACTACCTGTATTGACTGCCAAAGATCTACAGTGTTTTCTGAGGCAAGGAGGTAACCAACAGGGCTATTGCGTATCTTTTGAAATGTCAGTGGCTATCATAGAGTCCATCGATTAACTTTCAAATGGTTCCATTTTGTACCAAACCATAACCATTTGACAGTTAATCGATGGACACTATGTTAGCCTCTGACATTTAAAAAGATACGCAATAGCCCTACTGGTCTGTGATGGATAGTTACCCACCCATGTAACCACGTTACCACCACCGTATCCACGTTGTCAAAGACCCTTAATATTCCAAAATCGACTGTTTGGAAAAATTTCAGCCGTTTTTAATAATGATAGACGGTACAAAGACTTTGGGAGAAAGGTTCTAATTAACAAAGAAACCCTTTATTAAAACTAATGAGGCGAGTGTCTTGTTTCTTGTATTTTAATTTGAATGTCAATGCTTTTGAAATGAAAACGTAATTATTTTGGAAAGAGAAATATTAAGCCAGAATTAATTAAATAACCCAAAACGAAATATTTTTCAAAATCGAGGAGAATATAGGGTGTTTCAAGGCAAAATCTGGGACGACGAATGTCAATATTAAAAATGGTAAATATCTCGTTTTCAGTATTAATAATAGTGTTAGTGATCATGTCAGTTTAAAAACTTATATTGTCAATATTACCTAGAAATAAGTGTTTTTTTTTTTGTGTCTGTTGTTTTCCATAGCTCAGTAACATCACGCCTGTAACCCCCGAAGACACCCATTAGTCTATTGCCGCCATTAGTCCCGGTGTTCCAGTGGACGTAAGAGCGACTGCAGAGGATGAGCTCCTGGGTTCGACTCCCGAATCTGCCCAAGTGTATTTGAACTTTTCCATCAGGAATTATACAGTAGCAGCCACGGAGTCTGGATTTATGCCAGGTTGATGGCAATAGGCTTCCTCCTTATTTATTATATGGCACGTAAACATAACTAGAAAAATATGGGTGTAGGTACTAGGTACAGCTCTGAATAATCCTTCGGGGATTGAAGACGAGTTCTTATAATATTTATGTCATGTTATATTACGAATCATCGTCGAAATAACTTACACGTGCTCCAATTATTTACTGGACAAGTGAGGCACAAAAACAATTTTCTTTTCGGTATTAAACGCAATCAAATAAACAATACATGTTGAAGAGAAGTAATTAAAATCCACTTTTGTGCACAGATTACGGCATACGGTATGGCAGAGAATCGAGGTTAACGCACACGTACAAGTACTGCATGGAATTGGTATCACCTCACTACATCGGTCAGTCAGGTAAATCTTGTATTGTAACGCATTCAGAATATTGTTGAGACTTCCATGGCG
This sequence comes from Diarsia brunnea, assembly GCA_949774965.1. Lineage (NCBI taxonomy): Eukaryota > Metazoa > Arthropoda > Insecta > Lepidoptera > Noctuidae > Diarsia > Diarsia brunnea. The sequence goes on along the minus strand of OX459007.1, from coordinate 12,962,521 downwards.
ATGTAGTGCGTTTAGGTTTCAGTAAAGGCAAATTTACGGCAAGGTTGGCGCAGTGGCATAGCGATTGGACTACTGCGGTGCGTGTCGTGGGTTCGATCCCCGCATGGAACAAATATTTTTATGGTCTACAGATAGTGGTTTCGGGTCTGTGTGTTTGATTTGTGTATGTAAGTTTAAATGTTTGTAAACCCACCCACGATACATACGTAGGTACCCATGTAGCTTAAAAAAAATAAAATGAATGGTTTTATGGCCACCATACGTAAAAAAAGCGCTTCCCTGCTTGCTTGTCTTCGTTGTTGAACCAACACTAACTTGAGTTTATTCGCAGATAGATCATATTCTCCAATGCTGCATTGGATGAAACTCGACACATAATAAAATAAGTATGTCCATTAGCTATAGTAATTAAGACCATAGTTACTAACGCTAGGGTCGTAGCCTGAAATAAATTCTATAAAAATTTACTGTAAGCTTGTAACCGAATCGACCCAAGCTTTTTTTGCGAGTGGTAATTCTGATGGATATCCTTCGCCGTTTGGCAAACGGTGGGTCTGCCAGACTCTTATAGACATAAACCGTGTTGTTTGACGCAAATTACGTCGCTTGTGGACGTTCTTTTGGCTTAGTTTCTCAATAGGCTCTGTCAATGCGTATCTACCTTAGTGTACCTTTTTTTTTTGGTGGAAAATCATCAAATAACCCCCCGCTCTTGGGCAGAGCGAAAGGGAGTGGCAGACTTCTACTGACTAAAAACCACCCATGTTCCTTCTTAGCCCTTCATGTCGAGGCCGCGGTATCTCTTGCGAACAGCCGCAGCCCCGACGGGGTGCGTACCTACCTTAGTGTACCTTACATTAAAGAGTTTCACAGAAAGAGCCGTTCCGAGAACGGCTCAAATTGAGGCGATACTGACACGTGTGCTTTGACCTGCAGGCGCAGCTCTCAAAAGCGAATAAATTAAAATCTCACGGCGCATGTTCACGAAATCCTTTTAACGTTGAATTTCCTGTTAATGGATGTGTTTTTAAAGTAATTAAAACTGTTTTTACTTGTATGTAGTTTGCATTTTAAGGTGAGGACAATCACCCCTTCTCCCGTCGGGGCTGCGGGTTGTTCGAAAGAAATACCGCGGGAGGGGTTATTTGATGATTTTCCACACCCCCAAAAAAAAAAAGGTGAGGACAATCTGAATTGCGTTCTCTCATTTAACAGATTTGTTTTTTTTACACGGAGTCTGGATTTGTGCCCGGTTGATGGCAATAGGCTCGCTCCCTTTTATATTAGATTTAACGTGGGGAAAATATCATTGCAATACCGAATCTTAAAATTTTTGTCAACAGTCAAATATTCTGGCAAAAGGACTCTGAGTTTTTGATCATGTAGTAGGTACATTTATTTTTGGAACTCCGTTCTTTACGGCCAGTTATATTATCGTATCGTTTTTAACAAACCAAGCAGCAACCCACCAGCAACTCTACAGTAGCGACATAAAGATCAATTTCGTTGTGACAACAATGGTGTAAAATAATTTTCCTGATAAATACGAATATTTCTTTTCCAGGAAATAATGAAACGAAAAATGTTTTGAAAATTGTCAATGACGGATATTGAAATCTCTTTGAGTTCAATTGTTTGTTAAATTTTTGGGATGGTTCGATTTTTGTACATTTTATTTTAATTGGCAGGAGTAGGGAGTTCCCGTCGGGGCTGCGGGTTGTTCGAAAGAGATACCGCAGCCTCGGCACAAAGGGCTAAGAACGAACATGGGTGGTTTTTAGTCAGTAGAAGTCTGACACTCCTACCGCTCTGCCCAGAGCGGGAGAAGTCACTTGATGATTTCCCACCCCAAAAAAAAAGGGAGTAGGGACAGTGTGGATAGACTAACTTTTACCACGGCCGCAGACTACATAATATTATCACGACTGTTTAAGAAATATCAATGACAGACGGAACCAACGGCTTACCGAGCTTTCCGAGGCACGGAAGAATTTTGATATGTAAATGGATCACCCATCGACAGACAAACCTAGGCAAGACTAACTAACTGCCGCACTCAGAGAGCATTAATGATTACTTAGGCCGTCACTTAGTAAAGGTTTTTACAGTATTGTCATACAAAAGTATGTCAAATCATTACTAAGTGACGGCTTAAGTAATCATTAAATGTCTCTGAGTACCGCAGTTAGCTAGATAAAACTAACCAAACCCTAATAGTCCTTCAAAAGGAAAGAGCATCGCAAAAATATTAAATCAGCCAAAACACTGAACTGTGAAAGCGGTCACTAAATCATACGAAATCCATTACAGACGCTGACATCAATAAATATTAGAAGGGTCCGGATGTTCCCGGGTTACATGTTGGACAAACGACACCAATGTTGGATCACATAGCCAACCTTGGATAGCCCATCTAGACCAATGATACAATGGATCGATTGTGAAAAGGATGAAATGGCAAAAAAGGAGGAGTCCAATGAGATGACGGGTAATAGAGAAGTATGGAAGAAGATATGCTGCGCCGACAACAAATAATTTGATATATTGGAGCAGGGGAATAATGACAGCAATACAGGGTGTAAATCAACCCATCACACAGCCGTTAACCAAGCATTCTGTACATCAAACTAAATAACCCTACGCAAAAATTTTTGCAGGGAAACGATTTTTTTTTTTGGGGTCAAAAATCACATTTTACGGTAAAACTCAATGTAGCACTCTTAAAATATTGTGCTAGTGGAAGCTTTGAATAGTAAACGGGCCAAGGAGGTAATTTAAGTAAAGTTATAACCTGAAAAACCAGTATTTACAAAAACAGCTGTGAAAAATGTGGAAATTTGACCCCCAATATCTCCGTAACTAGGGGGTTCCCAGGTATGGCCTAGAACAAAAAAATAATCGCAGTTGTGGGGAAAACAAGTGCCCTTCGTTTGCGTTAAGGGTACTTTTACACCCTATATAATTATCTCCTTTGGAAAATACAAACCAACAATCAGTGAAGCAAGAATTACGTAAATCGGCTGTCCTACATGACGGAATAGGCACGTGGTTCATTTTATAGTCACTGTACAACAGGAGCACGGTTATATGTCTACAGTCATTGTCTAATTTTTTTTTATTAAAAAGTATCTTTTTTAAGGTTTCCGTGAGCCTGAAGTCGTACTAGTGGTTTATTTTTTCTACTAGGACTTTTTTCTTTTAGGACTAGTACTCGCAAGCGCGACTGCTGTGCATGAGGTCATAGGTTCGATTTCCAGGTCGAGCAAAGTGTTATTAGGTTTTTACCTCAGGTATTTTTCAGTAGCAACCACAGAGTCTGGAATTGTACCCAGTTGATGGCAATAGTCTCGCCCCCTATTATATGGGACTTAAACATGACTGGCGAAATGTGGGCGAACTATTAGCTAATAGCTATACCTCTGCCTTCGGGGATTTCAGGCGTGATGTTATGTTATATTGTAATAGAACTGTGACAATTTTAATTTTTAAATACAGTTTAATCTAAGATTTATATTTTATTGGTTAATCTATTTACAATTAGTGAAGCGTAACTAATTTGTTACGTAAAAATTGAAACCAAAACAAAACTCGAAACATAAGTAAAAAAACTGTTGTTATAAACAACAATAACGTAATAAAAATAAGAAAAGAAAAACGAAAACAACAACATGATATAAGAACACAGAAAAGAAAGAAAAGACGGTATTCTGAAAAAAGACGAACACGCTTTACCAACATAAATATGTAACCTAAAATTCTGAACCTTGGTCTTTCTATCTGTCTATATAAATACCGAGACCGCGGCACTGAGTTTCCCTCTATAATGAAGACTAGGAATAATCAAACATTTTTTTTTAATTCATTCCCTTTTTTTTTCCTGGTGAAAAAAAAAAAAAAAACATCAAATAACACCTCCCGCTCTTGGGCAGAGCGAAAGGGAGTGTCAGACTTCTTTTGACGGAAAACCACCCATGTTCCTTCTTAGGCCTTGTGCGGAGGCCGTGGTATATCTTTCAAACTACCCGCAGCCCCGACGGGACCCCTACCCTTGGACCTAGAAAGCTGAATTTGTGCACTGAGTTTCCCTTTATAATGAAGACTATGAATAATCAAACATTTTTTGAAATTGATGATTAAGGAGTTAAATAGCAAGTTGTATGCAAGTTTGTATGGAAAATCGCCATTTTTGTAGGTTCACAGACATCCACGCGAGCGAAGCCGTGGGCAAAAGCTAGTCCTTTATATTAATTTTAGTGTAGGCGTTCACTGTTTCTATAGAAAACACGTGGAACAGAGTTTAGCATGAACGAGTGGGTTACCACGCAGTGTGATTCTTAGATGGAAGATTCATCTTCATGAGAGTTCACGTCAACAAGACATTTATAACTTATTTGTTGTATACCAAAAATAACACAACATCACGCCTGTAAACCCAGAAAGGATAGGCAGAGGCATACCATAAAACACGCTGAACATATTTTTTTTTTGTACAGCGTTTAGTACAAATCATTGACACTGTTTTCATTTGTTGATGATGGTTGATGGTTGCTGTTGTTGTTGTTGATTGTTGTTGTTGATTGTTGTTGCTGTTTGTTGTTGTTGTTTTGTTGTTTGTGTTGTTTCACAATTCACAAGTGTCTGCGCAGCATGTCTTCTTCCTCTATACTTCTCTTTTACTTGTCATCTCATCAAACACCCTCTTTCGTACCATATCATCCTTTACACAGTCCTTCAATTCTTTGGTCTTCCTCTACTCTTATACCACTTAACATTTGTACTCAAAACTTTCTTAAAAAACTTTTGATGACTCGATCCATTTGCCAATTCATTATAATTGCATAATTCATAATATAAGCTGGCATTTACTGAATCCAAGATTAATATTTAAAACTGTATTTCTTTTGCAAACATGGCTACTGAATGTTGACGTTCAAATACAATAAACATTTCATTCAGGAAATTCTAATTCAAATATGTATTCATGTTCTAGTTTATTCTTTATGAGATGAATTGGTAAATAGGATAGCGGATGAACTAAGGAAAGGTACTAATATTAGCTTTGTTATTTGTACTCGTAACTTACAATTGCGCTTGTTTGTGCAGAGGCGGAGCGATATTACATCAGGTTTTTCCATCAGGAAATTCTCAGTAGCAGCCACAGAGTTTGATTTTGTGCCCCGTTGATGGCAATAGGATCGCCCTCTATTACATGAGACTTAGACAAAAGTTGCGAAATGTAACTACAAAAGTGTGTACTATTAAAGACACCTCTGCTTAACCCTTAGGGAATTACAGGCGTGATGTTATGTTATGTGCAGAATAAACTACACCTAAAGACATTAAAATATTTATGAGCAATAGACGAGACAAGTCGAAGAAAATCGTATTCCAATACTTGTTACTACTTAGTAACAAATCAGTCTTTCTAGTGCGCTCGCTTGTCAGGTATCATTCGTGTGTAAAATAAAAATGTTCGGGATTAAAATTTTTGTTAGAACATTATGAACAATATTCCCAATGTCCGCTCTATAAGTCTTTGAATATATTTCAATTATATGACTATACTAAACATAACAACAAAATATATTAACTAAAAGCTAAATTACTATAAAAGGGCATCAAAATACTCCTCCTGAACGCTGTCAGCAGGTAAAGTGCCCAAAAGACTAGCAGTGTTGCCACGTTGTATGGCAACACTTAGCCTCTGGTCAGAGGATATAGTTATATTATTTATATTTCAACAATCAAGTCTTTTAAATATCTTTGATTACGGGGCGTAGTTTCGTCGAAATACTAATTACGATGAACACAGAGTACGTTGTCGCTTTGACCGGAAACATTTTCCGGGAATTATCAAGGTTTCACGTCACTCATTCCCGAAATTGTGACACCGAGTTTGGTGCAACACTATTGTGTTGCTTCCTGCTATAATTTTATGTATTCATCACGTATTGTGTTCGGTATTTGCCACAGAGCGTTTACACAATAGATGAGGTATTTAGATGGGAATTGTTCTTTTTCGAATTAAGAACATTTTAAATTGACTCGACGAGTTTGGCACTTTCAGTAGCGTCCCTCACCTCCTGTGATGTGGAAGCAAAAGGACAGGCTGGACACGATATCAAGTGCCCCATCATTTGTAGGACAACACCACTACTACACCTAGTTTTTTTTTTATAGTTTTTAACATAATAATATACTCTTTCGAATAATGATAAGCTTACCAGCTCTCAATTTCCATAAAGTATATTGTGTCCAAGTGGTAGTAGAACACTTACTCATAAGTCACAGGTTTCCCTAGTTTATGAGTCAGGGTTTCAGCTTTTGTACGCCTTAACTATTATGAACCTTGTTAATATCTTTAAGCATATATTGTAAGGATTTGTATCAATAAAGTATTATTTTTATTAGTATTTACACTCCGGGGCCGAGTCATCTATGAATCTCCACCTGAACAGGTTTTCCTGTGTCAGTTGTGCCCGGGCGTTGCTAAAAGTGTCTGGTGGCCGGAGGTGGACTGCGCTGAATGGGTCGCAAACGTCACGCATAGCAGTTCTCGCGTCTTATCCACCAAGGCGACATAAGCCTCAAGGCAGGATTTTTAATTGAGTGCAAGTCCCACATAACCAAACCGTTTCCTCCGACGACACCGCCTTTATAAAAAAAAATAACATAATATAGATTGACACAAGAAAAGACAGATGAATAATCATCTGTCAAATCACCATAAGGTGATGATGCTGTTTTTACCGCATTATTGCCTTTCTCGTGCATCAATGACCAGAGACCAGCAGAAGTAGGCATATCTATGGTCTCAATGCTCTATGGATAGATAGACCCCATAATATTTGTAGTGAGAATAATGAAATCAGGCAGGCTTTGTTCTGAATGTTTGTGAGAGCTGTCACTATTGTACGGGAAAATGAAAAGCCTCCTGTATTTTATCGATATTTCGTAGTTATTTTTGACGTCTTCATACCGTTCCTTTTCATTGGTTAATAACATTCTTGGTGAGAATAGTTTACCTTTTTTAGAGGGTGAGAAATCATCAAATGACTGTTCCCGCTCTGGGCGAAGCGGAAGAGAGTGTTAGACTTCTACTGACTAAAAACCACCCATGTTCCTTAGCTTTGTTTCTCAGGCCACGGTATCTCTTTCGAACAGCCCGCAGCTCCGACAGGCTTGGCCCCTGCGGGCCCCTGCAATGGTGCTGGCATCTCTTTGAGGCGCGCTTGGAACACGAATGCGCCGTTCGACACGGCCTGTCGTCGTCATAGGACGGACAGATGGCGAACTAGCCCATTACTCACCGTCCACAGGCCCGCGAATAGTTTACAGTACACTTTTAATGCTAGCTTGTGGTTAAATAATGGCAGCCGCTCGGATCATCATCTTCAGGTTAAGCCGCGCTTGTCTAGGTTGGTCTATCGATTTTTGACCACCCATTACATACCGAGTTTCCTCCGTGCCTCGGAAACTACGTTAAGCCGTTGGTCCCGGCTGTTATTAGGAGATCTTTGACAATCGTTATAGGTAGTCAGTGCACAGAGGGGCTGACAACCAGTCTTACCAACGGTCATCGTACGTTGTTCGTCCTTTACTCATATAAAATTCTTCATTACATACTCGACATTTTCTTCACTATGCTGCACAAACTAAATCAAACGAAATTCCAAATAGTAAGTACGTAAACATGAATTTCTCAAGACTGAAGATGTACAAAGTACTCGTAGTAAGTTAAACACGCAATTCTCTACCTTCTACCTTTTATTTAAACAATATAAAATACTGCATCAAAATGGTTCCCAAATAACACCATTTACAATGTACGTATGTATGTATTGAGTATTGCGTCGCATAAACACACCGAATTCTCCGAAAAGCCGACTTGTACCGAACATAGCCGATGGCGCCCGAAGCTATTGCGACCGGGTTGCCGGTGCATGCTTTCTTGACACTACAAATATCAAGGATGATGGCGTCCTTGGCATTTATCTGGATTGAAATACGTAGTGTTCATGTGTAAATTCTACGTGCAATTGTTGGACGGCAAGTTTTATGAAGGGTCAATGCTGCTCTGTTTCATGTATTATTGGACATAATTATTGCGAATGTTGTGATGCTGACCGCGCAATGAGCGCGATGCTGACCGCGCAGTCTTACCAAAGAGTATCGTATTACCTAGTATTAACTGGGTTGTGGAGGTCAGATAGGCAGTCGCTCCATGTAAAATACTGGTACTCAGCTGCATCCGGTTTGACTGGAAGCCGACCCCAACATAGTTGGGAAAAGGCTAGGTAGATGATGATGTTGTGATGTTGTGACAACTTTTATACATAGCTTACGATTACGATTTTGATTTAATGTTAAGTCATTTTTCTATTTTCCAACCATTTTTCTATGATCTATGTGTGAGTGTGTGTTGTTGGTATCTTACTTATGTAAGTGTTTTTACACTCTTAGACTGCCAAAATATCTTTTAATTTTAGGGCTGAATTTGTTATTCATTCCCTCTCACCCCGGACCATGGCTTGAACCAGGGCCGGACGCGAGATGTCACCGCCGCCAATTGCCACTACTAGAACACGGAGGGGCTTCGCCCAAGCGGAGCAGACCTCCATCGTGTGCTCCACCGTGTCCTCCGGCCGATTCTCGCAGTGGAAGCATCACCCACGATACCTTATGTTGTCCATTATCTAATAAGTTTTTATGTTTATCTTTTATTCCAGATTCTAAAATAAACATGATGTTTCCAATTCATCATGACCCTGTCAAAAATTATTTTATTTTAGGAGTTTAATTTTGTAAGTTTACTTGTTAATTTTAATGTGCATGCTGTGGTTTTCTAGAACTTCTATATAAGTATATTTAGTAATGTTTTGTGTACATATATTTTCTTGGAGATCCATAAATAATTAAACATTATTCCAACATTAAATCCACTGAATTTCATCATGCATATAAATATCTAGAAGCAACCACAATTTTCACACGAATTCATGAATTTTGCTTGATTATCTTCAACTTCTGCGAATACCACGTAAACCCCTTTTAGTTTTTTGAACTGTGTAACTAAATAACTTATTTTGGTGCTTCAGTTGAAACTCATTAAATTTCTACTATTATAATTTCTGTAGTGTTTCGTAAATTGCGTTTTAATTTAGTTTGCAGCAAACACATATTAAAAAACTAAAGATAAGAAATCTGTTTCTAGACTGGTCATTGCTCGCTCGTCTTGTTTTAGTGTAAGGGGTCAAAATTGCTGACGGTGGCCTCTCGCGTCCGACCCTGCTTCAAGCCATGGTTCGGAGCGAGAGGGAATAGGACGCCGCCGCCTCCTTCTGCGAAGCAGTGATGCTAGCGAAGGAAGTGGCGGAACGTGAGTGGCAGAGAATCTCTCGTCCCAGCTAAGTACCGTGGGAGATGGTCCGATTGTAGGGGGCCACGTGATGGCTTCCGGCCACCGTAGGCGCGGGTGGTCGCGTCCATCTTATGACGACGACAGGCCGTGTCGACGCGACAGCGCGTTCGTGTTCCATGCGTGCCTCAAAGAGATGTCAGCAACATTGCAGGGCAAAGGCCGCAAAAGCCGACGCTTGTCGAGACTGCGGGTTGTTCGAAAGACATACCGCGGCCTCGGACACAAAGGTGTAAGGAACACGGGTGGTTATTAGTCAGCAGAAGTCTGACACTCCCTTCCGCTCCGCCCAGAGCGGGAGTACTCGTTCGAAAGAGATAACACGGCCCCAGAGCGGACGGGTTTGTAGTCAGCACTCCTTTCCTTGAGTCATTTAATGTCCACCCACCAAAAAAAAAGGGATTACTGAAACATGGGATTTCAATTTTTCCGATAGCCGGTATTATGGTCATTTAACAAGATTATTACATGTTATTTTTTTTAATAACGTTTCGGTAAACGATCTGGACTTAACGCAAACGGCTTGATCGCCTTTGCCCAGCAGTGGGACAGAGTAGACTGAAAAAAACCACCTCTTAATGATATAAAAACTATTCTACTCACAAATATGACTTTTATTATGTAAGCCATAAAAGCGTAGGAACAGAGTAATCCATTATTGCCGAAGGTCTATAATTAATCAAAATACCGGCTTCGGGTTAATTCGGGTGGTGTCGTGTCCGCTAATAACTCTTGTCATTAAAGGTAAAGAAAATTGACATGAATGAAAGGAGAAATTGGAGGGGAAAAGATTAAGCTTTGAACTGGGAATAAGGAATTTTTCCTGGCCAAAAGAATATAAATCTGTTTATTCCGTCAGTTAGATTATCGAAAAATATTGGATACGTGTTTTTTGTTTTACCAAATTAATAAAAATTTACGAAAATAAAACACGTCAAAGATCATGAGTAGGGGCTTATGACGTCACTTTTCGGTAGAAAATGACTACTGTAATATGTCATCACACGAGTTTTTAAAGCACTGTATCGTGTTAATCTTTTGGTTACGTGAAAAAAAAAAATGTGTCCAATATTTTTTGGAAATCTATCTTATGGACTAATTAGATTTTTTTTGTGTACTACCCTATTTTACAGACAGTCTTTTGTCAAGGTCAGTTATATACCTACGTTTTTTGGGCGTTTCTAGAAACTCGGAGTCAACTCTGCTATCTTGATTTTAGGGTTTCGTATTCGAAGCAAAAACCAACAGGAACCTATTACTAAGCCTCCGCTGTCCGTCTGTTTATCTGTCAGTGGGTTGTATCTCATGATCCGTAATAGATAGGTAGTCGCTAGCTGTGTATTTCTGGTGCAACATAAAACAACTTACAAAAATAAATAAACAATGGGGTAGTTGACAAAAAAATATTGGACATTTATTATTTCTTTTTTCACGTATACAAAAAATGAAGACAGTACAGTGCTTCGAAAACTCGAGTGACGTCACATTCCAGTACATTTTTCGCCACGTAGGTACGTAGTGACTTCACAAACCCCCACTCATGATCTTTGACACGTTTTATTTTCGTAATTTTTTACTAATTTGATAAAACAAAAAACACGTATCCAATATTTTTCGATAATCTAACTGATCCATGACTGACTAAACAAAATCATATTTTTTATAGTCAGGAAACATCCCTATTTATTTCAAGGAGCTCCCCTACTACGATGGTACGGAACCCTTCATGAGCGAGTCCGACTTGCACTTGACTGGTTGTTTCATTAATAACAATTTCAATAAATATGTTGCAAAGGAGACTATAGTAGGTTATTCAAAATATGTAAAATTCTACCAGTTAGCCTAAAACATAAATATCTGTTATTAGTTAACAACCATGGCAGTCGAGATAATAACTCACTAGTTTCTAACAAGTATACTACCAGGTCGATGACAGCAGGTAAATACGATGTACCTAGAGTAATTAATTACTATGGCGACAGAACTTTAAAAAAACGCGTTCCTTACTTATTGAACACTCTGCCTGCTGACATCAGACAAGAAGTTGAGAAAGTTAAATTCGCACGCAAACTAAAAAAATATTTATTAGATAATATGTAAGTGTAAATGTAGGTATTAAGATTATGTGTATAGTTTATAGATGTACCTACCTATATGATAGTAACTTTATTGTAAAGGACTCAGCGATCTCACAGTTAAACTGCGTAAGCAGTTTTGTGGGGCAATGTATTTAGTTTTAAGACCTTTTTAAGTAAATAAATCATTCATTCATTCATTCACATATTTTTACCAACACACCGCTAATGCGATTGATGTGCCAAAACAAAAATAACACTTTTGTGCTCTAAACAGGGGTCTTTTAGAGCTGAAATGACGACTTCATCATCATTAGCCTATAATGTTCCCACTGCAGGGGCTCAGGCCTCCTCTCAAGGAGAGGGATGGGAATCCACCACGCGGGCTAATGCGGGTTGTTAGATTTCACATGTCTTCGAATTTTTTGGTTCTAAGACAAGCCGGTTTTCTCACGATGTTTTCCTTCACCGTTTTGAGAGCAGCGGTGATGAAATAAATTACACAAAGTAATACGCCTGCCCGGGTTCGAACCCACGACTTACTGTTCGTAAGTCGGGGCCACCACCACTGGGCCAATGAGGACTTCACACGTCTTGAACGGTATAACGATTTGAGACGACTACACAAAATTCTGCGACAGACAGACCAGAAACGCTTTGAAATTTAACTGCCACTGAAAGAAAACTACCTCCGTCATCCCTTGCTTCATAATTAATGATTAACACAAAGGGTACTGAGTATCGCTTTCATTTCTAGGGCATCTGTCCCACCGCTGTCGAGAATTACTGGCTAGGAATCGACTGTTTTCTCGCTAATTAATACGTTTTTCGCGGGTGACCACAGAAAACTAACGCTGTGTTGTGGACACAGCATAATGCTAAGTGGTAACGTACTTACCGCATTCATGGCGTGTAAGCTGTAAACTTTTTTTGTATACAGGCTGTCTTTTTGTCGTCCTCGTCAAATTCAAAGAGGTAACTAACTGGACATTGATCTTATAAACTGAAATCGGTAAGGGTGAACCATCCGTGTTAGCAGTAGCCTGTCTGATTATCTCCCTTTTTTTTTTTTTTTTTTGGGGGGTGGGAAATCATCAAATAACCCCTCCCGCTCTTGGGCAGAGCGAGAGGGAGTGTCAGACTTCTACTGACTAAAAACCACCCATGTTCCTTCTTCGCCCTTCATGTCGAGGCCTCGGTATCCCTTGCGGACATCCCGCAGCCTCGACAGGCGTCGGCCCTTGTGGGCCCCTTCCGTGTTGCTGACATCTCTTTGAGGCGCGCGTGGAACACGAACGCGCCGTCGACACGGCCTGTTGTCGTCATAAGACGGACGGACGGCGAGCTTACCCATCACTCACCGTCCACAGGCCCGCGTCTACGGTGGCCGGAAGCCATCACGTGGCCCCCGACGCCCGGAGCGCCTCCCGCGGCGGCTGGGACGAGAGGTTCTCTCCCTCTCACGTTCCGCCACCTCCTTCGCTAGCATCACTGCTTCGCAGAAGGAGGCGACGGCGTCCCATTCCTCCTCGCCCCGGACCATGGCTTGCACCAGGGCCGGACGCGAGAGGTCGCCGCCGCCGATCGCCGCTACGAGAACACGGCGGGGCTCCGCCCAAGCGGGACACACCTCCACGGTGTGCTCCACCGTGTCCTCCGGCCGATCCTCACAATGGTGACAACCGGGCGTTTCCTCCCGCCTGATTCGGTGCAGGTACCTCCCGAAACAACCGTGTCCGGTGAGTACCTGCGTCAGACGGAAGGTGAGGGCGCCGTGGCGCCTCTCCAGCCACTCCTCAAAGAGGGGACTTCCCGCCACTATCGTGGCGTGCCCTCTGATTATCTCCCTATAACCGTGTTTTTACACACACACAAATCAACCACAGTCTGTTATCAATCTTTTTCTCAGCCCAGCCTTCTGAGCCATACTCTAACAAGGACAACTTATTTAATCTGCTAGGTCTAGGTACTCGCTTCTCGCTAATCACCAGCGGTGGGACTAACGCCCAGAGACAATTAATTTTAATGCGTACAAAGAGATCGTATTAGTAGTGTGGTTGAAGACACACAAGAAAGGGTGAGAAGCGGTGTCATGTTTTATTTGTAAATGGAATTAATTGTTTTTCTTGTGGCCTTGAGTCAAGGTCATTCCCTCTGCTGTTCTTGATACCAATAGAATAATACTGGGGGTCCGAACTATATACACAAGAGAAAATAAGTAATACGTAGGTACCGACTAGCGACTTGCTCAGCGAGGCTTAGGTACTAATTCCGTCTTCCGTTCTTCAAAGAAAGAACAAGAAAGAAAATGTATTTATTGGTCTTACACAGGACAAGAAATTAACAATAAAAAAAAGCGAAAAAGCAAAGCGCAAGATGGTCCACACTATGTTCCAAAACAGGCACTATTAGGTATCTATCTAACCTTTTCCCTACTATGTTGGGTCGGTTTCCAGTCTAACCGGATACAGCTGAATACCAGTATTTTACATGGAGCGACTGACTTCCACGTATCAGCTAGTGCCTTAAAAACTATAGGGATATTAGGTTCTACCTGAACTAGGAATAAACCGACGGTACGGTTGGCGCAGTGGCTGAGCGATTGGACTGCTGCACTGCGTGTCGCGGGTCCGATCCCCAAACGGAACAAATATTTGTATGGCCTACATATAGTTGTTCCGGGTCTGGGTATTTGTGTATGTGAGTTTAAATGTTTGTGAACGCACCCACGATACAGGAAAAAATCCGAGTGTGGGGCAACGTTTAAAAAAAAATAAAAAAACCTGTATCTCAGGTAAGTCACTCCGGTAAATGACAACCGGGACGTGCTTTCCAAGACACGGAGAAAACTCGATCGGCATGTGTTTTCTTCTTATCGTGTGGGCAATAAGGTGTAGTGTCCGAGTTTCTAAATCGCCTAATGGTCCTCTGACATAGTTTGAAGACCGCCATTTGGGGGCCGGGACCACCGGCTTATACGTACCTTCCGAAGCACCGAATCATCTTTTTATCAGACAATCAGGTGCGTTAAGCCTGCAATGTCCTAGCCAAACTGGAAACAACTTTACAAAGTATGCTTCACGTGGGAATCGAACCCACGACCTCCGGGTCACAAGGCAAACGTCTAAACTACTCGACCACGGAGGCAGTTACTCGGTATGTAATATTATTATGTTGTCACCCATCCACAGACCAACCTAGGCATGCGCGGCTTTACCTGAAGATTGAATCGAGTGGCTGTTTTTATTTAGCCACGTACTCCTCCGTACTGTTTGATACTATATTTTGATAAAATAACTACCCAATTCATACCAAACAATCATATTAAAACCATTTACAAGAACATGGTAGCAAGGCCAAGCGTTGACCTTCAGACTTCCTTAACAGTGCACTCCGTGGGTGCTAATGGAATTTTCTCATTACACAAAGTATTATTTTCATGGCTATTACTTCTTATATTTTCTATTTAACGTCACATTTGACATTAGGTACTCCGCCATCTTGGATATCGTTACAACATTCATAACTCGAGTAGATTTACGTAGTTTATGAAGATCAATGAAGATCCGTGTTTTATTGGTAGTAAAATATGGAAGTACTGGCTGATCCCGCGGTGTTACCCGCGGTGAAAAACTTTTCACACGTACACGAACTGAAACTTGGAAAAAAGAATGACACTCAAATGTTATTCTTTTTAAAGCCGTTTGAGAGTTATTAGATTAAACCATAATAGGGTATTTCACCAAAAAAATCTAATTAGTTCGTCTGTTAGATTACCTATCGAAAAATATTAGATACTTTTTTTTTGTTTTATCAAATTAATAAAAATTGACGAAAATAAAACGTGTCAAAGATCATGAGTGGGGGCTTGTGTTGTGACGTCACTTTTTTGGTAAAAAAAGTACTAACCTTGTGACGTCACACGACTTGAAAAGACTTTTCGAAGCACTGTATCGTCTTCATCTTTTGTTTACGTGAAAAAAGGAATTTTTATATAACGGACTAGATTAGACTAGATTTTTTTGGTGAAATACTCTATTGAGTTATTTTATAATTTCACGAGAACACTGCATTTGGTATGGAAGGGAAGGAAATTCATAATTTATTCACTTTATAAATATCCCTTGCAAGTTCATCAGAAGCCCCGATAACTAAAGGTAAACCGAACAAACCGCCAATAACCTTTACACAAACAATGAACTTGCTAAGTTTCAAACTCGCTTCACTGATAATTATATACTCCTGTTTACTTGCCTAGTTGTCACATAGACTATGAATACGCAGAAGCAAACAAATGTATTATAGTTGTTGCCAATTTAGATTGCAGTAGCGGTCATTGCCCTTTCCCTAATATTATTCTCTTCGTACGAACCAAAACAAATGACCCGTGTATCGTTTTTCATTAGAAAAAAATTTGAAGATGATGATTCAAGACATGAACAGGCTTATTTTTGGGTTACAAAGTTAAGAACTCTAATTTATGTAGGTGGGTCAATGACCGCTATTGCGATCTTCACTGGCAGCAACTAAAGCTTTGTAGCGGCGCTACAAAAAGTACTATAGAAACATGGTCTAAAAGTACTATAGACATAAATATGACCAAAATAGACAACAAATACTGAACTTCCATCTCTTCTTACTTCTCTTGTTTTCTTCTTCGGCCAAAACCAAACGTAACTCCCTTCCTTAGTGGTCAAAAGAAATGGCTGCTGCTGCTATTTTAGGCTCGTACATAAACCGTAAGGCACCAACGAGTTAACCTTGTATTTCCTAGATACACACCGGTTTCGCCTTAAAAGAAGGTTCTCATGATTTCGCTTCTGAACTGTAGACTTATTCTATGGCCGTGCCCTGTCCTAGGAGTACCGACAACTCACATACAAGCGAACTTTGTGCAACTAATAATAACGTTCGCAATTTGCTGGAAACTGTCCCGACCGAGCCAACACGTGACGGTATAGGTACAGGGAGTGTGCAAATAGTTGCTAGTTGTGTGAATACCTCAGAGGCCTATGTGGTGCTAGTACTTTGTAATATGATTGGTATGTAGGTATGTTTATTGTTAGTGATCGTGATTAAATTAAAACTTGTCGTGCCAGCAGTAATTTTAACTTTGAAGTATTAAATGAGAAAGATACATTAATTACAAATTATAAAAATATAAACCGATCTACCTAATAATAAAAATATGTACTTACAAGTATGAAAATCAGAAAAGAATTATAGGCCCTATATAAAATCATTGCCTCGTTTACATCATCGTTGACATCATCAAGTGGTAGCTCATTAGAAATTACCCCGACTTACCAGTTATAGATCTTCAAATTCCAATCACTTATTTCATCACCACTGCTCTCAAAACGGTAAAGGAAAATAATGTGAGGAAATCAGCACGCCCTAGTACCAAAAATTCGAAGTCGTAGTCAGTGACCCGAAAGTCTGACAACCAGTATTACTAAGGGGTATCGTATTATCCAGTACTTACTAGGCCGTTGGCCCATGTAAAATACTGGTATTCAGCTGCATCCGGTTAGACTGTAAGCCGACCCCAACATAGTTCGGGTGGTTCTACCAAACCGCACTGTTCGCGCGTAGTCCATTCTCTCTCCAAAAGAATGTGTCCCAGCAGCTGATTAAGTTATGCCTACCAATTTTCATGATAAATTGGTAATGTAAACTAAAATTTCGTAGGTTTTTTTGGAGCATAAACATTACAAAGTATCTGGATTAAAGTGAGCCTTAGTTACAGAAAATAGAAATAAAAATGCTGAATTGTAATTTATTTTCGTTTCATTACTTCTCTGGCACGTTCCAGTTTTTTTTCAGATTATGAAGTTCTAAGAATATGTCGACGCCAAAAACATTGTTATTTGAAACGAGGACAAACCGAAAATATTAAACTTTTTGGGTGCTATTTATAAGGAAATTTATTTTCCTGCCTACAGCAAATAATAAGGAGCTTTTTTTGGCGCGTGGAAAATCATCAAATAACCCCTCCCGCTCTTGGGCAGAGCGGAAGGAAGTGTCAGACTTCTACTGACTAAAAACCACCCATGTTCTTTCTTAGCCCTTTATGTCAACCCGCAGCCCCGACGGGGATAACAAGGAGCTCGTGCCTAAATAAGAACAGCCACTCGGGTCGTTCTTCAGGTTAAACCGTGCTCGCCTAGGTTGAGCCGTGGATGGGTGACCACCTATTACATACTGAGTTTCCTCCGTGCCTCGGAAAGCGTAAGTCGTCATTTGTAGATCTTTGGCTGTCGTTACAGGTAGTAGCCCAATAATTTGAAAAGCAGCCTCACCAAGGTGCATCATATAATATTCATCATCATCATCCTAGCCTTTTCCCAACTATGTTAGGGTCGGCTTCAAATCTAACCGGATGCACCTGAATACCAGTATTTTACATGGAGCGACTGCCTATCTGACCTCCACAACCGAGTTAATACTACGTAATACGATACTCTTTGGTAAGACTGGATGTCAGAATTTCAGGTCACTAACTACCTGTAATGACTGCCAAAGATCTTTATATGGCAGCCGTGACCAACAACTTAACGTGCTGTCCGAGACACGGAGGAAACTCGGTATGTCGAGGCGGTCACCCATCCACATACCGACCTAGGCAAGCACAGCTTTACCTAAAGATCGACCCGAGTGGCAGTTTTTATTAAGCCACGAGCTCCTCCTCCTCCTCCTCCCATATTACCAATACTAATTAGGTAGTGGGCAGCCGCTCCATGCTAAAATTGGCATTCAGTTGCATCTGGTTAGACTGGAAGCCGATCCTACATACAAGTTGGGTAAAGCGATGATGATGTAAATTGCTGATAGAATTTCACTTAAAAGCACTTTTTCAATACACGTCCTTGAAAATTAGCTCTTATTGCACTACGATTAGGTTCGACATGCAACATAATTATTTGTTGTTGTTGTTATGTTATGTATGTTACGAAATTTTAAAAAAATCACCACTGACTGTAGAGTTGGCGGTGTATTTTTTTTAATTTCGTCATTTTAATTTATGTCTTTACAGCATACATATTTTTTGAATATTAAATTGTGTTCGTAAAAAGAATACTTTAAATAAACATGATTATTTTAAACAAATATTTACTTTTATGAATAATTAATCATTTATTTGTGTTCTTAATTAAAACATATTTAAATTTTATATTTTTCCAATGAGGCTGTTTAGCGGCCTCGACCTTTGCTTCTTCTTCAATCTGGCGAAATCAAACCGCGGAAGAAAATCAAATGAAGTCATACTGCGGTACTCAGAGATATTTAATGATTACTTAAGCCGTCACTTAGTAAAGTTTTGACATATTTTTGTATGAAAAAACTGTCAAAACCTTTACTAAGTGATGGCCTAAGTAATCATTTAAGCTCTCTGAGTGCTGCAGATAATAGTCTCCTAAAAATTGATGACAAAATATTAGTTAATTTCTTCGAAAGTGTATTGACAAACGTCGTTTGACACACGTGGGAATTTGTTATTGCATTTCTTGACCCCACGAACACCCTCGCCATTCGGCTCGGGTGTTCAATCCGCCTCGAATGCAATAACACACTTTCCGCACTTGTATCAAAATGTACTATTTAGATCGATGGTACGTGATCAGGAAATTTAACGAAATCAATAAAATCCGTAACAATACACACGTGTATCATTTTTACATGACGATAACTCCAGGAAAATTCACAAGTTTTACACATAAGCTTTTATTTTTTCACAATACACCTTTGACACTTTTGACGTGTGCATGTGACTCATACCGTTAGAAAATGAAAAGGCGTATTTAATTGGAAAACGACAATGAATTTTGCATGACATATCACACCTGTAATCCGCAAGGGTTAGCAGAGGAGTACTTAATATTACGCCGACATTGCGTCAGTTATGTTTCAACTAATAGGGGGCGAGCCCATTGCCATAAACCGGAGACAAATCCAGACTCCGTGGCTGCTACTGAGAAATTCAAGGCTTATGCTCAGCAGTCGCGATTACAACCACAAGGTCACCGACGCAGTCAATTTTACAATTTCCAGAGAATTTGTCATCATGTGGAAAAGTATCCTAGAACCAAAATTTCGAAGACATGTGCTAACCACTAACTCACAATGAACCCGCGTGCTGTATTACCATTCCTCGCGGTGAGGCCTGTGACCCAGCACAGGGAAGTCATAAGCTGATTGTGGCATATCAATTGAAACGGCCAAAGTACATTTTCCTGCACTGGGCATTCATCCTTACCAGGTAACCTGCATTCCAACTACCCAATCTTTTCACCATTGCAAGCCGAAAAGAGCCAAAAAAAACAGAAAAGAGGACCAATACAAAAGCAAAAAAAGACCAAATTCGCTGACCAACTAGCAATTAAAATACTTTGACAAAATACATACCTACACATTGAAGCTCATCGAACTCGGTGAATGCTAGACGTACGGAATTGGTCAATGTGGTGACACTTGGGCTCCCCCAAGTGTCACCTCATTGACCAATTCCGTACATGTTGCCGCCTATGGTCAGCAGTGGAGGTCTTACGGCTTAAATGATGATGATAAAAACTATAGATTACTTTTTTTTTGGCGGGTTGGAAATCATCAAATAACCCCTCCCGCTCTTCGGCAGAGCGGAAGGGAGTGTCAGACTTGTACTGACTAAAAACCACCCATGTTCCTTCTTAGCCCTTGTGCCGAGGCCGCGGTATCTCTTTCGAACAACCCGCATCCCCGACGGGACCTTTTACGAACCTTACACAACTCTTTCCTTTATCCTCTTATATACATCTTGTTTTACACCACAGTCACGAGTACTACGTCCTTACTGACTAACAACACCAATAAAACTAATATAGGCCAAGACAATAGGGTACTTGAAATATATTTAGTATTATGTCAGATAGATTTCTAAAAAATATTGGACACAATTTTTTTCACTTAATCAAAAAACGAAGACGGTACAGTGCTTCGAAAACTCTTGTGACGTAACATTTTCCCGTCGGGGCTGCGCTTTGTTCAAAAGAGATACCGCGGCCTCGACGCAAAGGGTTAAGAAGGAATATGGGTGGTTTTTAGTCAGTAGAAGTCTGACACTCCCTTCCGCTCTGCCCACAGCGGGAGGTGTTATTTGATGATTTCCCACCCCAAAATAAACAAAAAAACAGCTAACATTTTAGTTCATTTTTTCCCGGCAAGTGACGTCACAAGCCGGTACTCATGATATTTGACGCGTTTCATCTTCGTCAATAATAATTATTATTAAATGTTAAAACAAAAAACACGTACCCAACATTTTTCGACAATCTAACTGACGAACTAAACAAAATCATACTTTTTTGTCAAGAAACTACCCAATTCACAAATTGGCATTTTCACACACATTTTAGGCTCTTGCGTAGACTTACACAAAATATCTTTACAAAAACCCGTATGTCATACATAATTATCATGCGTCGTAAATTATTAATGCTAAAAGCAGCACATTTTCGCCTCTAAGCACAAAAGCTTTTCCTTCCTTTTGACAAAAGAATTGTAATGTTACCGTAAAGGTCTTAATTGAAAAACGTTTGCCCTGAAATATGAATGAGGATAAAGTGCTAATGGGTTGTTCTAAACCCGGTGATATTTAAAAAGGTAAAGTCAAAGTTTATGTTGTGTTAGGGACATACGAATGAAAAAGCTAAAGATCATCTTTAGGGTCAATTCCCACGGATGCCGCGCTGCCTCGCGCGGCGCCGCCGCACTGCCCCGCGCGGCGCCACACTGCCCCTTGCGGCGCCGCGCTCAGTCACTTGCTCTTACGGCCGCTGCGCGCCGCTGCTCTTTTAGTGGGGATTGACCCTAAAGCTCATACCATGAGGAAGGGCTGTGAATTGTTGGGCTGCGAGTTGTTCGAAAAAGATACCACGGCCTCGGACACAAAGGGCTAAGAAAGAACATTTGTGGTTTTTAGTTAGTAAAAGTCTGACACTCCCTACCACTCCACTCAGGGCGGAAGAAGTCATTTGATGATTTCCCAAACTCCAAAAAAAAAATAATGAAAAGTGAGGAAAATTTTGAGTATGAATGTAGACCGGAGAGTAGAGGAAGACCAAAGAAACGATCTATGGACTATGTAAAGGATGATCCAGCAAGAAAGGAGGTGTCTGAAGAGATAACGCGTTATAGAGAAGTAAAGAAGAAAAAGACTTGCTGCACCGACCCCAAATTAATCGAGATAAGGGCAGGAGAATAATGATGTATGGTAAAAAGTGTGAAGAATTGCATTTGCTACGTAAGCAGATGCTGACGAAACTTGAAAGCCTCTGAGCATTGCAATCAAAATAGTTTTTTTTTGTTTATAAAAACTTTGCCCCACACTAGGATTTTCTCCGAAACAACTATCTGCAGGCCATACAAATATTTGTTGAGTGAGTTGAGTAGCGCAGTAGTCCAATCGCTTAGCCATTGCGCCAACCGTGCCGTCAAAATAATGCTTCACAATAGATGATAAGAGCCTAGATGCATTAGAATGAACACGGATAGGTTTTAGTCAGTCAGAGTCTGACACTCCCTTTTGCTCCGTTCAGAGCGAGAGGAGTCAATAACCGACTCCCGAGAAAGGAGGAGGTTGTCAATTCGATTGGTAGTTTTTGTATGTATGTACACCGATATCTCCGTCAATTTTAGACCGATTTTCAAAATTCTTTTTGTATTCAAAAGAGTATACTTCCGAAGTAGTTCCATTGGCACCAAGTCAGGATCTGATGATGAGATCCCAGGGAAATCGAGGGCTACCCTCTTTTATAGGTACTTACTTCATAATTTCCCATCGTTTACTCCCAACATGTTCACCGTTTTCTTTGTCCGTAAGTCCCAACACTCACCACCCTCACGGGCCGAACGGTCGACCACGAGATAAACATTACCGACACTTTGGCTTTGTTTTATAATACAATGTATTAGCGCCACGTAATGTACAGCTCTGTTAATTTTACATGACTCCTGTATATTATTTTAGGCTTATTAAGAGAATACGTAATCGTGAATGAGTTTGTACATTCGGGCAGTATGTTTATAAGAGATGGAAATATTGACGTAAATGTAGATAGGAGAGTAGATGTATTGTGGTGTAACGAGAATGGATAAAATAAGGAGTGAGTACATAAGAGGAAGTCT
This sequence comes from Diarsia brunnea, assembly GCA_949774965.1. Taxonomy (NCBI): domain Eukaryota; kingdom Metazoa; phylum Arthropoda; class Insecta; order Lepidoptera; family Noctuidae; genus Diarsia; species Diarsia brunnea. The sequence goes on along the minus strand of OX459007.1, from coordinate 12,939,865 downwards.
GGAAGTAGTGCCGGTGGCTGAAAAGTTGTAATGCGATAGGATGTGGAAAATGTAGTAATGAAAATGTTGAGAGGTAATGTGGATGGCTAAAAGTGTAAAGGAAGACCTGACCTTTCATGTCATATCATCCTCCTGACAACTCATCCATGGTTTTTATTATTTTTTTTTTTTGTTAGCCTACGTTGTGTCCCACTGCTGTGCAAAGGCCTCCCCTTTCTCCTTCCATACCTTTCTGTCATGTGCGATCTCTGGCCATGTTAGCCCCGCAAACATGATCAGATCGTCACGCCACCTTCGCCGCGGTCGACCTCGACGGCGCTGTCCTGCCTCAGGCGTCCAGTGTGTGACGTTTAATGTTTTAATGTAATGTTTTGATGGTTTTTATTAAAAAAAAAAATTGATAACCTCCTCTTTTTTGAAGTCGGTTAAAAAGAGCATACCTAGCATACTTTAGTACAAAAACTGATATCAGTCGTTCACTTGAAAAAATATTTTTGTTTACTTCCACATTTTATGTTCAGGCCGTGTCAGTCTTTATACGACTGCTTCCGTATTGTAGGTACTTATTTTTTTACATTTAGGCTTGCTTTTGGATACAACTCGCCTGATTTAAAGAGGGCTTACGGCCATAGGGTGTAGCAAACTTGCCTAGAACAAAAAACGGATTCACTCGGACTTTGAATAGGTCCAGATTATAATGATCGGGAAACAGTGAAGCTGGCAGTGAATTCCACAGACTGGCGGTTCGCACAATGAATATGGAAGCGAAGCAAAGCGCTTTGTTCGAGTCCGTTGGGCTTCAACCGCATAACGGTGACGCTTCAACGTATCTCTGCTCGTCCGATGATAGAATGGGAATGCATATTAATTGATTAAACGAGATGAATGCTCGTGAAATAATTGAGTTGGAATTAAAAGGTAATTCCAAAGCACATTCTCCGAAATGTTGCCGTTATTAAAATAGTTATTGAAAAAACTAAAAAATCTGACAAAAAATCTTAAAAGCAATAAGAAGCATACAATTTGAAAGCAGACAAGGCCCACTTGAAAATAAAATTATTAAAATGGAAAGGGCTGTTTGTAATGTTGCCAATGACACTCGCGCCACCAAGACGAATATAACAATGTATAATTAATGAGGAACTTTACATCCTGTTCCTCATACCCCCCAAAGTGGGAAACCTGATGCACCGATTCCAAATAAATTGGGATAAGGGCAGAAGAATGATGGTGCTTGCAGCTGATGCTTGACTGATCCAAGACATACCGAAAACGTTGCGACATGTTGTATGTTCGTTCAAAAATCTGTTGAATTTTATATTTACGTTGCGTCGTACGTTTATACTAGAGCGTCGAATTTACTCAAATCCTTTTTCCGATTTAAGCCAATATTATAGTCCGAAAGGTCAGTCGTATATTCTAGCCGCTAAATCACACATGACGACTGTTCAGGCTTTATATCAACGAGATTTAGCAGACATGTTGGATTTATGTCAAAGCGTTTTTGACGTATACTGCAGGGTAGCTGAAATTGGTGTGAATGTGACATGTAAATGGCTAGATTGGAGCTTTGTGTATTTAGTAAAGGTATTATTTTAATTGTCAATTAGAAATTGGTTTATTGGTCACAAGCGCGACTGCTAAGCATAAGGGACAGAAATTACTCAGTGGGTCGCCACAATTCGCGCCACAAGTCGCCAAAGTACTCATAATTTAAATAAATACCGAGTCTGAAAACTACATAAACTTTACTTTCGGAAGTCGATAACTTTGTTTGTTTCATTACGGTATGGGCCATTATGGCAATATAGGCCAAAAAGAAAAAAATCCAAACTACTGAACCGATTTTGATGAAGATTCTATGGGGCCAGTCGAATTTTTCAAATCGGTTCATAAATTATGAATTGATGAGTTAACAAAGCAGTCAAAATACATTCGAATTTAGAACCTCCTCCTTCTTGGAAATAAACCAACATTTTAACGTCCCAAACACATCTTAAAGGTATTCCCCTCAAAGAGCAGAAACACAATAAAAGGACGTAATTAGTTTGGCCCGGAGCTCGCACTCTCAGTTAACAAAATATATCAATTAAAATGCTAAACAGCGCCGGTTCCCGGTAGATTCAATTAGTTCAATTATTTTGGGCCCGTCGTCGAACTCCGTTAATTGTTTTGTGTTTATAGACTGTCTTGGTGAAAGTGTAACAAAAAGGTTGGTTATGGGTGGAAGGTTTTCCCAACTATATTGGGATCGGCTTTCAGTCTGAAAATCAAAATTAAAAGTCATTTATTCAAACTAGGCTGATAATCAGCACTTTTCGAACGTCAAAATTTACTTTACTTTACTTATTTACAAGTGACAGTCCCCCAAAACGCCCACCCTTCGACACTTCCTAGTGTTTTTGCTGAAAAGAAGAAGTGGCGGAACAAACTCCCCAGCAACACATCTGTCTGTTTGGTTAGAAGAACCAGACTCGATACAATAGTAAGGTGTAAGTTAATATTACGATTGACTACAATCAATAAAAAAAAGGATATAATAATAAAACATAAAAAGGACTTCATATCAGTGAACTAATTTTGGAGAAAGAACATAAAATCTGACTGGATGCACCTGGAAACCAGTACTTTACATGGAGCTTATCAGACCTCCACAGCCAGTTAGTACTGGGTAAGACTGGTTATCAGACTAAGGACACTGACTACCTGTGGCGACTGCCATCATCTTCCTGCCCTTCATCATCATCATCATTTCAGCCATAAGACGCCTGCTGGACATAGGCCTCCCCCAGAAGGGCGGGATTTGCCATAATCGCCACGCTTGGCAGGTGGGTTGCCGATCGCAGTATGGTTGTTACGAAGGCACAGAGAACGCTGCTACCCATTCTCTGGTAAGTACCTAAGCTTCTTACGACACCCACGGGAAGATATGGGATGGTGCTATTCTTTACGTCAGACACCATACGGAACCCTTATCCCATGTCATTTGAGGTCGGCGCAACACGTTTTTTTCTTACATTCTGGCCTGTCAGTCGTCACGCTATCATTTATTCCTTTTTCCTTCATATCACTCCTCACACACTCCATCCATCTTTTCTTTGGTCTTCCTTGCCCTCTCCATCCATCCACATTTACATTCATCAGTTTTTTAGTCACATGTGATTCATCCCTCCTCATCACAAGCTTAAGGCGCTAGGTACAGGAGCATTCGGTATGCAATGTGTGGTACTGGTCACCCATCCCCGGCCCGAACGGCTGTTATTATTAAGCCACGAGCTCCTTTCCTTATCATCATCATCAGCCTATTAATGTTCCCACTGCTGGGACACAGGCCTCCTCTCTTTGAGAGGGAATTAGCTATTATAATCTACCACTCGCGTCCAGTGTGGATTGGTAGATCTCACAAGTCTTGGAATTTTTGGTTTTAGGACATGCCGGTTTCCTCACGATGTTTCTCTTCACTGTTCAGCTTCTTTCCTACATACAAACAATAGAATCATATATTCCCCAAAATAACATTTTTTTTTTCAAATTCAAATTAATTTATTGATTTTGTGAACGGTACAAAATATAATGTTCAATAAAAATAAAAATTTAGTCCAGCCTATGCTCCGCCGCAAAGCTTAATACATTCCACATTACTATATCCGAATCGAACTTTACCAATAACCGGTATATAACGGTTTATCTTATAACCACGTCAATAAAACGAGAATTGAATAGATATAGGCACATGAGAATATCAGAATATAATATATGAGTTCTGAAATTATATGACAGGAATTGATATAATATTGTAATACCTTTTTTTATCTTCGTACACGTCAATGTCATATAGGAGTATCCAAAAAGTATTTATAGAAATTGATTGCCTCACTGGTCTAGTGGTCGCAAGCGTGACTGCTGACCGTGTGGTCCTGGGGTCGATTCCCGGGCTAAGAAAAGCGTTATTGTGTTTTATATCTGGAATTACTCAGCGGCCACGGAGATTGTGATCTGTGCCCGGTTGGTGGTTGGGTTTGCCCCCGATTATATGGGGCTGAAACATAACTGGTGAAATGTGGGTAGACTATTAGGTACACCTCTGCCTAATCCTTCGGTGATTACAGGCGAGATGTTATTCCATGTGTTATAAAAACTATGCTTTCTGATTTTTTTGAAAATAAGTCAAGGAACCAATTAATCTCTTCAGTTTATTGTATGTGACTTCTGAGTTTTTGACCTTTTTTTGGGTGGGAAATCATCAAATCCCGCTCTTGGGCAGACCGAAAGGGAGTGTCAGACTTCTACTGACTAAAAACCACCCATGTTCCTTCTTAGCCCTTTATGTCGAGGCCGCGGTATCTCTTGCGAACAACCCGCAACGACGACGGGTGAGTTTTTGACCTGACTTCAAGATTTTTCCTCTGAATCCTTACAATTTGGTTTTACTAAATTATTACCTACGTGTACAGTAATTGCCGGCAATTTTCACAGTGCTTATATCGTATTAAACAATTCTCTTTGCAAGTTCGCCTCTTCAGACGCCTTTGAGTTCTGACTGAAGAATTAAGACCCTTAAAATAAGGCTAATTTTGTTGCTGCGTAGGGCTTGAACCTGTTCAGATTTTAACAGCAATTTTAACGTAATCGACCGAAAGAAAATACATAAAAAGTAATGTACCTCGTTGGTCGAGTGATCTCAAGCGCGCACGTGGCCATAGGTTTGATTTTCAAGTCGGGCAAAGGGTTAAGATTTTCCATCAGGAGGTCCTCAGTAGCAGCGGTTCATGGCAATTGATCATTAATTTGAAACGTTGGTAATATAATTCAATCATGATTCGAAAGACACGTGGCGCCATCTATTATCATAAGAATGGTATTGTTGTTTCTCTCAGGAACAGTATTTTTTTAGTATGAACGTGACAACGAAAATGCAAAATTTCTGGATGATCGGTTCAGTAGCTTAGGTGTAAAAAAGTAACAAACAAACAAACTTACTTGTACATTTAGAGCAGTGGTGGCTCAGTGGTAGCGGCCCCGACTTACGAACAGTGAGTCGTGGGTTCGAACTCAGTCAGGCACATTACTTTGTGAAATTTATTTCATCACTCCTGCTCTCTAAACGGTGGAGGAAAACATCGTGAGGAAACCGGCATGTCTTAGAACCAAAAATTTCGAAGACGTGTGACATCTACCAATCAGCACTGGGCCCGCGTGGTGGATCATAGCTCATCCCTCTCCTAGAGAGGAGGCCTGAGTCCCTGCAGTGGGAACATTATAGGCTGATGATGATGACTTGTACATTTATAATATAATTTAGTTGGGAAGTTAGGATTACTAATACGAAACTGGTGTTTTAACAAAGCACGTCAATTTTAAGGTTGATGCTCCAAGGTAACCCGAGAAAATTGGATGGAATTTTCTTACTTTTTTTGCAATTTGCCGGTCAGTGTCAGGTTGTATGTTAAATAAAATACGATTCGCGACCGTAACAAATTTTAATGTGACTTTACTGAATAATAATGATTAAAATCACCAACACAACCCTCTGAGTTCATATAACTGTCATGAATGCCTTTTCATCAAATCGTCACTCAAGGAAGTAATATGAACTGAGTGGGTTGTTTTGTTGGTTTTAATCATTATTATTACAGAGTACTAATGATTAAAATTCACGACCGCGAACGACTCGCGACCGTAACAAATGTGACTTTACCTACAGAGGTAAAGTCACATTTGTTACGGTCGCGAATCTTATTATGTTTACATACAACCTGACACTGACCAGCAAATTGCAAAAAAACGTAAGGAAAAACGAATTTCGCGGGCTACGTTGAAGAATTCACCAAAAAGAACCAAAGTTGATTCACCCGTCATTATATTTAAGTAGGTGTATTTTATATTTATAATAGGTACGGGTCATGAGCTATGTAATGTTGAGTCTGTACGTCTAATAAAATACAATACTCCTTTATTTATTTCGGACATAAAAATGCCATGTTAAGTACGATACACTGGGGTCACAGTCACGTATTCAGAAACTGTCCCCATACTCAGCATTCCGAAGTTGAACTCCCCGAAAAAGGACAAATAATGGTAATAAAGGACCATTCCGTATGCTGACTACAATAAATAATGATTATATTGACTTTAATGGGTGTCAAAAATCAGTGGTTTACAAGTTCTGTAAATTAACAAGGCAATACATTTTTATTATCTTCTTCTTGTTCAGTATTCGTAGGCAAAACCGTGAAATCGGATTTCACGATGTGCCTGTCATCGGTTTTTTTAGTAAAAGAATTGTAATCTTTTGTAAATAATTTACGGTTGTATTTTTTAGTTGATTTGCATAATTTTCATTACCTAACACTGAAAAAAGAATGAAAGAAAGAAACATTTTAATTAGTCTAACGGTACTCAGAGATATTTAATGATTACTTAAGTCGTTACTTAGTAAAGATTTGACATACTTTTGTAAGACAAAACTGTCAAAACCTTTACTAAGTGATGGCCTAAGTAATCATTAAAGCTCTCTGAGTACGGCAGTTAGTCTCACACAGGACAAAATAAAATAAAAAATTACATTATAAAGAAAAATATAAACGTTCGTGAACTGCGCATTCCATTGACATCTCGAAATGTATGACTATGTAGAGTAATAAACATTAATTTGAATTTGTTCTCTCTGTTTTTTCCTTGTACATGTTTAAAATACGTAACCTTTCTAACTGGATAAAAAATTAAATATTTTTTTAACTGTCAAAACCCTTTTATCGAACGAATAACTTTGAGGTCTTGACAGTGTTTTTAATTTGTGAAAATGTCAAAGCCATTCCTTTGATAAGAATCAAAAGCCGATCTTAGCAAGGTCAACGGCTAAATTGAAAAACCAGCCGAAAGTAATTTTAATAAAATACTTTGAGCTGAATAAGAAAAGTAACACCTTTGTTTGTTTGATTACTTTTTAAGCTAAGCGCACCATTCAGAATGTAATACTAAGGTCGCGGCTGCGGGTTGTTCGCAGATACCGTGGCCTCGACATGAAGGGCTAAGAAGGAACATGGGTGGTTTTTAGTCAGTAGAAGTCTGACACTCCCTTTCGCTCCGCCCAAGAGCGGGAGGGGGGTCATTTGATGATTTTCCACCATAAAAAAAAGGTATGAATGAGACCATAGAATCAACTGGCATATGAAATATTTTTTAATTATATTAATGTAAAACACACTTATGTGATAACGTCGTCTTAACTTTGCTTTAAATTGAGTCCACGGTTTAAATGATAATGAATTACTCATAATTATTATCAATCTTCGAAACTATTTATTTTTGGATTACATAGGATTATTAGAATTATTTTTACTTATAGACAACCCTATACCGTAGCTTTGGGATACTTGAGGACGGCTCAACGGAGTTGGCTGTTTTATTTTTTGTTATGTTGTAGGTAATTGTCACACAAGCTTTTTTTTTGCCAGGCGCTCCTCACATTTTCTTCATTATTTCATAGCACCCGTGCAAAGCCCGGGGCGGGTCACCTAAATCTTCAGCAGCCTGTTCTAAACTCAATTTCACACAAACTGACTTCAATTGTTTTGATAATCTCTTGATATACAATGGATAGTCCTCAAGGGCATTAAAAGGGTATAATTAAAAGGGAGGGAAGGGAGGGGGGGGTAGTTCTGTTCTCAAGCGGTACTCCGTGGAACAGTCGTAAATCTAATCGTTGTGCCGTGCCAATGGTTTTGTAGCACAACGAAAGAGGTTTTTACAACCTATATAAGATTTTTGTAACTTAAATAAATCACGCAAAATGACTGAAGTTACTTACTACTACTACTACTACTACTTACTGATACTTTAACCACTTACTTACTTACTTTTTTCTTTTTTAGTTTTTGATACTTTAGACCTATCGGAACCTCAGATTTGACACTAGTAGTACTTTATTTGTTGGCGAAGGTGCATGAATTCTTAGGTAGGTACGGTCAGCAGCAGAAGTAGCTTAACACTACTAAAAGTTACAAAGCAGGTTTTTTAATAAAAACTTGTTAAATATTACTCGTTACTAACAAATTATTTAAGAGTAAGGAATATTTAAAAGAATAATGTTCTGAAACATTAAAAATAACAGCTGGAGTCCTGTATATCAAATAATTAAAATTTCAAAATGTTAAGCTACTTCTGATGCTGACCGTACCTACCTACTCTGGAACTACCGAAATAATTTATTATTTCGGTACTAGACCTTTTTTTTTTTTTGGCTGATGGAAAATCATCAAATCCCCTCCCGCTCTTGGGCAGACCGAAAGGGAGTGTCAGACTTCTACTGACTAAAAACCACCCATGTTTCTTCTTAGCCCTTCATGTCGAGGCCGCGGTATCTTTGCGAACAACCCGCAGCCCCGACGGGCGTCGGCCCTTGCGGGCCCCGATAAACTAGACTCACAGTTCTGTTGATTGTGGTTAAAGTCAACCCATTTTATGATAAGTTTACGTACAATCATCACTACTCAAAAATGGTAAATTGAAGGCGGAAAAGTTTTGAAAATGAATATGAAGGGATATAAGAGTAGAGGAAGACCAAAGAAACGATGAATAAACTGTGTGTCCTCTGTTTCATAGAACATCGTTCTAAACTCCACCAGCTCCATTACCATAGCGTGGTTTTTCATTTCATGTGTTTAGTAAAGTCATGTCATAGGCTGTTTACAAACATGACCACTTAAAGATTCCCTTAATTAATAATGAACTTCATCAAGTTACTCGGGAAGTATTAAACACTAGCTTGTACCAGCGGCTTCGCCCGCGTGGAGTTCAATAATTGTCCCACGGGATCATACTACTTGGATAAGAAGTATCCTATGTGTTAATCCAGGTTATAAACTATTTGTGTTCTAAATTTCATCCACATCCGTCCAGTAGTTTTTGCGTGAAAGAGTAACAAAAATCCATCCATCCATCCATACATACATGCTCCCAGACTTTCGCATTTATAATATTAGTAGGAAGTCGGATTTAATAACATCACATCAGTTTTGTAACTGGGTTGTGGAGGTCAGATAGGCAGTCGCTCTATGTAATATGGATGTTAAACTGGAAGCCGACCCCAGTTTGCAAGAAACCAGGAAGATGATGATAATGATGACGCCAATTTTATAGCGGTGTGTAGTGATGTTACGTCTACCCACATTTTGTCAGATAAGTTTAGGCCCTAGGCTCAAATCCATCCTTAGGAATACTACTAAGAAATTCATTGAAACGTAAGCGCATCTCTTGAGAACAGTTGGACCGATTTGGTTAACTTTATTTAATGTGTCTCATGAAAACTTAAACAATCAAATTGATTAGATTCGTTCACGACAACATGTCTCGTGTCAGCTACGTGAAGTATTAGAATATTATCTCTTTTACAAAACGCTATTACATCAATATCCAAATAATAAAATAAATATCTAAACCCGTTTCAAATTATTCGAAGCTTAGGTAGAGGTACTAAACTTTATAAATTCTCAGAAAAAGAAGGCAAAATGGGTACAGTCGAACAAACTGTTTGGTATACAGCGAGCGGACTTGCAACTACTTTATTTTAAAGAACCCAAGCATTCTTTAGAGTTAAATATGTTCCACCTCTCTCACATTTATTTGACCTTTTATAAATAAAATACTATTTTGTGCCTTACGAGGAAAATGAGTTATGGTGTGCACTAAATAAGCTGTTGTTGAGATGAGCACTAAAAATCATACAAAGTCTTCAACAACCCTTTCATAATCCGCTTTAGTATAATAATATTATGTACTCTGACAGGGCAGGGCACTAAATTTTGCAGTGCCCTGATAGGGTCTACAACCAGCTCTTAGCTCTAAACCTTTGTTAATACCAAATTGTACCTTGTGGCACGCAAATGAATGGATATGAATACCTATGACACAATGCTTTAAAATTAAATAAATAATAATAGTATCATTTTTATAATTTGAAAAAATCTGTCTTTTGACAAGAAGCATTCCAACAAGGAGATTTCCAAGAGAGTATAACTCAGAGGGGTGGCATTTGGTAAACTGGAACATAGTCGAGGACCAGGCGGTGCGTTTCAAGTGGACCTGGGCTGGATATCTGACTAGACGCGGAGATGGCCTCATCAAGCAAGGCATTGAATAAGTGGTGGCCGAGGTTAGGCCATAGAAACCAGGGCCGTCCTAAAGCTCGTTGGGTTGACGGCATCGTCCAAAGTCGCGGGAAAAACCTGAATAAGAGACGCACAGGATCCGGACATGTGGGGAGGCTTAAACTCAGCAATGGGTGATTCCGGGCTGATTTGATGATGACTGTTGGATTTCTGACACTCGACCGCAATCGATTGCAAAGTGCAGAACGAAAAAAAATCTTACCTGTAAACCAAACAGCTTGTTCGACAGTACTACAAAACCGTGTACAAGCTAGCATACCTACTCGCTTAGGGGACCGGTACCCCACGCTTTGACTATTTTCTAAAAGCACAATTTCTGTCTAGACTTACAGTTGTCTAGTTCGTCTAGACTTAGAATAGACGCGACGCGAGACGGTTTGATTTATATCAGGTTTCAGTGTTGTCTTTTTCATTGCGATGTCACTTTGTTTGGATTTAGGGGAACGACGTTGTACGAGTATACAGATTCTTTCTATTCATAGCCAGTTGTCGGTCCTTACCTAATGTTATTAACTTCTTATTTTTCGTATACCTATTCTTGTATACTTTCGTATACTCCATTTTGACCTATGGATCCTAGATTTGATCTTTGACAAAAATTCCAACGTGCAATGGAGCGTAGGATTCTAACCGTCAAACTAACCAACTGTGTAAGCAACACCACATTGCGCTCCAAAACAGAAATTATTGACTTTGCTCATATTTTACTACTATTTTTCTTTATGGATTAAATCTGAAATATAAACGTTATTATTATGAAGCTGCTAAGCAGAAATGGGACTGGACTGAGTAAGAGCATGTCTGCCACATGCCCAATATGTGGGCCAGGATAGCCACTTTCTGGAGCCCTGATACAGCCAAAAGGCGTCACGGCAGACCTCTGACGATGGTCGTTAGTCTTGGACGATCTGGACAAGACTAACGACCAGCAGTGGGATGATGCAAGCTAACAGTATAAGTATCTTTTTCGTGTGGTTAGTCTTCGTAAGTGATTAACCTGGTGACAGATTTTTAAACTGCCCATGGGACTATGACTTAGCCGGCCATGCCGTCGAGAAATATCTGTCACGCCTGTTAGTTTCCTCACGATGTTTTCATGCACCGAAGCAAGTGTATAATGAAAAGCACAATTGCACATGCATCCGAAAATTTTGAGACCGGCTTTGCAGTCCGACGGTTAAACCGCTAAGCTATCACTGCTTTTAATATTAAGATAAAGGATAGGCATCCACAAAATAAGGAAAATCTAAAGCGTTACTGATTTCGATTCTTCGGGTCTAATTATTACTGACAAAACCAATCGGAAACTTATTTGCTTTTCACATTTACAACTCGTCCTTACCTTACCCATTTGTTCCACCTGCTGAACATCTCCCACCTGGACAAAAGTGGCCGTGGCTGACCTGGAAGTCTTTAAACAGGCTCCGGACCCAGGTTGGTCGCAGCAAAGAAAACTTGCTGAGGTGGGGACACATAAATGACTCTGCACTGGAGTGTAAATGTGGTGCTATTCCTCAAACAATGGGGCACTTAATATCGTGCCCTGCCTGTCCTGCTAGTTGTTCACTACAACTGATGATGAACTGATGGACGCTACCGAAACCGCCAAACTAGCAGCCCAATTCTTGGCCAACACAATTTAGATTGCCATCGACACGCTAAGAAGAAGAAGAAGACTCGGCAACTTTGAAGTTGCACACAACAGTTGCCGACTTCGCAACCAGCCTAACAATGACACATCATTAATATCTTTGTCAGTTCACGCTAAGTTACAATAGAAGCGCATTACATGAACAAGGGACATCCATTTACGATACGAAGTTATAGTTAAGTTAATGACCGTTTAGATTGTGCCAGTAGCACTTCCAGTCCAGTGATCCAAGCCAGTATACTGGAGCGCGACATAAATAGTGCTTCGATTCTAGTACCGTGTGCTGAAAACGGTTAGAACTTCGGTCTAATAATTAGATACTAATTTGGTGGTCTAGTTCAATGCAGTGCATCCAAAACAAATTCAGTGGAATTCCAAAGCACATTTTCCACTATCATCATCATCAGCCTATAATGTTCCCACTGCAGGGACTCAGACCTTCTCTCTAGGAGAGGGATGGGTTTTAATCCACCACGTGGGCCCAGTGCGGGTGGGTAGATGTCACATGTCTTCCAATTTTTTTTTGGTTCCAAGACATGCCGTTTTAAACACGATGTTTTCCTTCACCGTTTTGAGAGCAGTGGTGATGAAATAAATTACACAAAGTAATGCGCCTGCCTGGGTTCGAACCCACGACTTTTTGTTCGTAAGTCGGGGCCGCGACCACTGAGCCACCACTGCTCTACTAGCAGCTCTATAAGTGTTGAACTAATTTCTTTATTTTTTTCAGAATTTTAGGCTCAATAGTTTCGGATATAAGGGAGGGGGAATGGTCGGACAGACAGACAGACACACGAGTGATCTTATAAGGGTTCCGTTTTTTCCTTTTGCGGTACGGAACCCTAAAAATAGTTTACAATTAAACGGCTTATAAAATAATGAAAAAGCGTAAACGATATCTAGTCCAGTTCAGATTAAACTTGCTAGATTAAACTGGCAACTGGAACAAAGTGAACCGAGCAAAGAGTTAAGTTAAAGTCACTGCTCTGTTTACTTACTCGTACCACAGTTTGGTCACTTAGTGGTACCATTAAATATTGATTTGAAATGTTACTAATCTCTGGAAAGGGATGGAAACTTGAAAGTCATTGGTTTTGGTATTAGTTTGAGAGTGTGTTGATGTAGATGAGGTTACAAGATGGATGGGAGGCAAGTTTGAAAGTCATGTTGGTTTTAAGTTATTGGGAGTTAAAACACGGAGCTACCGTGGGGTAGCTCCGTGTTTAACTAGGAATTTCTCTTGTATCATGGGTGCGTTTACAAACATTTAAACTCTCATAGACAAACACACCCAGACCCGAAACAACTATCTGTAGGCTCCACAAATATTTGTTCCGTGCGGGGATCGAACCCGCGACACGCAGCGCAGCAGTCAAATCGCTCCACCACTGCGCTAATCGGGTCGTCAAATTTAATTTAATTAAAATTAATTATTTAAATTAATTATTTAATTTTATTCAATTAGTCCCTCAGATAGATTTCCAAAGAATATTAGACACTTATTTTTTTTTTTTCACTTAAACAATAAATTAAGACGATAGTGCTTCGAAAAGTCGCGCGACACACGACAGTTTGGTACATTTATTACCAGACTAACGTCACCAGCTCACGATCTTTGACACGTTTTATTTTCGTCTATTTTAATTAATTTTGATAAAACAAAAACCACGCATAAAATATTTTTCGATAATCTAACAGACGGACTAAACATAATCATATTTTTTTTAGTCAGTCAACTTGTTTAAGTTGGTGCGTGATTGGGTGACCCTGACCAAACCGAAAATATTAAACTTTTTTGGTGACATTTATAAGGAAAAATTAGAATTTATTTTTCTGCCTACAGCAAATAACAAGGAGCTCGTGCCTAAATAGAAACAGCCAACTGTGCTTGCCTAAGTTGATCCGTGGATGTTACATACCGAGTTTCCTCCCGCTTCGGAAAGCACATTAAGCCGTAAAGCCAGGTTGTCATCTAAAAAAAGACAGTCGACAGTGGCTCTAAAGTCTGACAACCAGTCTTACCAAGGGGTATCGTACGCAATACGAGCTGGGTTATGGAGGTCAGATACGCAGTCACTCAATGTAAAATACTGGTACTCATCAAAAGAAGCAAAACCCCAACTTAATTGGGTAAAGGTTAGGATAGTTTAAGATAGCGTCGTTGAAGTTTTTACGTAAGTAAATGGCGGTTTTGATAATTTGATGCCGTTTTCAAGAGAATCAGAAGATGCGTTGTTTCAGCCAATCAGAAACAAGCATCTCTCTATCTAATTTGAAGTGAACCCAAATTAAAAATGGGTTTTGTACTATTACCTGGGTATACTTAATTATGCAGTTTTTTCACTTTCCTGTGAAGCTTATTTTGACTTACGTGGTGTTAGAACTTCACTAACGATATGTTATTTATGCTGCAGAAAATATATAAAACGAGATCATTCATTCACATTTACAACATAAAATATTTGATATTTTTAGAAGCTTTTGGAGTGAATCGAATGACCAATTTTTCCACCCATTCGTAAAAAACTCGCTTGGAAGTTGAGCTGTGGATCGGATACGAGCTTAATCTAAAATGCAATACAAGCCCTGAGCACTATATTTTTTTAGTCCGAAGTTTATAGTAAATTATATATTAATTCCAGCAGGATTAGAGTCTACTTTAAGATTAGCACACCTTTATATCTAGGATTATGCAGCGTCGGCGGTGGTGGGCGAAGCAGAGATAAACTTTATAAGATTCTGGTTTATTATGTTGTGAATAAAACTTATAAAAGTTGAAGAGGGGAAAGTTTTTTTAAAGAAAGAAGAAGGTAAACATATTTATTCGGCAAATGCCACACATTAAAAAAAATAAATAAAAGGAAACAAAAACAAAACAGGAAAAAAGCCTAAAGAGAATGCTTTTTAAGGAAGGCACGATAAATTAACTGTATATAACGAATGATATGACTAGAAATTAGGTGACAGCAGGGATGACGAGTAATAGTATGGAAGAAGACGAAATGCTGCGCTTACCCCAAATAATATGAGATAAAGGCAGGACATGATGAATGAAAATAATGATAGGTCTATAAATAATTTCCACGGTGTTAAATTTTGCCCTTCCTTCTGAAAAACTTATGCTAAGTTTGTTTATACCATGTGTGAAATGGCCTGAACATGGTAATCATATATCCAACAGCAGAAGGCTATGGGCTGAATTATTTTTACTTACACACATTTTTACGGCATGTAAAGCTAAGTGGCCCACGGGCGGCATTAAAACTCTGACATTATGCTAACCTAACCTAGCCACACGATGAAGGAGCAGATCACGCCTGTAACCCACGACGATTAGGCAGAGGTGTATCTAAAAGTACACCCACAATTTCACCAGTTATGCTTAAGTTATAATTATATATAATTTATAATTTCTATTTATAATTTATAATTTCTATTTTGTAATATATATTTTATGATTGTTTTTTGTGCCTTCTAAAATAGTTTTCGTACCACTTGCTCAAAAAAGTGACATTCTATGCCACAAAAAGCGAACATAACAATAGTCATTTTTAATCTGTTGAAAACAGGGAAAGAAAATTGTACTGAATTTCATTCATCCTCTAGGGGGAGAATGTGATTTAAATTTGGAATACTTACCGAAATTTATACTGAACTACATATTCTGTGTTTACACCATTGAGTTTGTATATTATACATCTTTTTGAATAAGGAATACGCATTTATTATGCAGTTGATTATTAAATTAAATTACGAAAACCGACAAGGCCGTATGAGCTTGATGCCGCTTGCTTTTCCGACAAAAAATATTAGTCTAGGAATTTGCCGCGTTTTTGTTTTCTTCAAATACATAAACGTTAAGTTTATTTTGATTTATTTTTATAAATAAGTTAATGTTCTAAAAATACGTTACGATGTTAAATCAAAGCGACAGTGACAGTGAATTGTCGGATTCCATCAGTGCAAATATACCGCAATTATAAATAATTTGCTTCCAACAAAATCCAAGGAAAATTATTTAAAAACTTATGAAGAATTTTCAACGTGGAGAAGTGCGAAATGCCTATCAATTTCAGAATCAGTACTTCTTGTCTATTTTGATTATTTATCCAAGACTAAGAATCCGAATACACTTTGGTGCATATATTCAAAACTGAAAGCTACAATAAGCATCAAACACAGCATTGAAATAAATAGATTCACGAAATTACTGGCTTTTTTAAAAAGAAAATCAGAAGGGCATTGCGCAAAGAATTCTAAAATATTTACGACTCAAAATGTGAAAAAATTTCTTAATGAAGGTCCTGACGAAATTTTTCTTGCCACAAAAGTAAGTATACATGATTTAACTATGAATATTTCGTATCTTAGTAATGGTAATTATTCTATATATTTACCTGTTTTTTATCTTTGTTATAGGTGGCCTTAATTTTTGGACTCAATGGTGCTTGCCGCGGATGTGAACTTGTAAACTTAAAAGTGGAGGACGTTGAAAATCATTCCAATGAGTTACTGCTGATTAATGTAAAGGAAACTAAGACAAAGAAAAATCGGTCATTCATTGTACAAGGACAATATACTAAAATCATTCATAAATACCAAGCATTACGTCCCACCAACATGGAAAACAATAGATTTTTTATAAACTATCGGAATGGGAAATGTACTCGACAAGCCATCGGCAAAAATAAAATTAGCAATATGCCAAAGGAAATTGCTAAATATTTAAAACTTAAAGATGTTGAACTCTACACCGGTCACTGCTTTAGAAGAACTTCGGCGACTTTCTTGGCGGATTCAGGGGCGGATATTACGTCAATAAAAAGACACGGTGGTTGGAGCTCTGACAGAGTAGCTGACGGTTATATCGAAAGCTCAATGGCGAATAAAACCATATTAAGCAGTCAAATTAACAAAAATATAAAACTTAATCCATCAGAGCCACAACCATCAACTTCCGGCATCTTATCTTCGTCCGTAACTCACAATGCACCACCACCACTATCTCCGACGTATACTATCTACAATGAAACGCAAGTTCCTCAGACGCAAGAACAGAGAAATACTCAAATCAACTCATCAACAATAAATGTACCAAACAAAAATGTAACTCTCTCTATCAATAATTGGACCAATGTTTCGAATGTTAACTTTTACTTTTAATTGTCATTATTGTTAATAAATGCTTATCTCATATTATTATTGTGTTAATTTTTTCGCAAATGGTACGAAAAGTAGAGTATTTTCCTCGGTGATAAAGCTGTCTTAGTCTTGGGTGAACTTAAATCCCTCGCTACACTCAGCACTCGTCTTAAATCCCTCGCTTCGCTCGTGATTTAAGTTTTCAACACCCTCGCTACGCACGGGAGTAAACCTCGAGTCCTTCGTTACGCTCGCGATTTAAATCGTCACCCGCGACAGAAGACACTGCTTTATCCCCTTGGTTAATAATCTACTATTAAAGTTGCAATTGTTACTAACCATAATGGATATAATATCATCATCATCTGCCTAGCCTTTTCCCAACTATGTTGGGGTCGGCTTCCAGTCTAACCGGATGAAGCTGAATACCAGTATTTTACATGGAGCGACTGCCTATCTGACCTCCACAACCCAGTTAATACTAGGTAATACGATACTCTTTGGTAAGACTGGATGTCAGAATTTCAGGTCACTGACTACCTGTAACGACTGCCAAAGATCTATATATGGCAGCCGGGACCAACAGCTTAACGTGCTTTCCGAGGCACGGAGGAAACACGGTATGTCGGGCGGTCACCCATCCACAGACCGACCTAGGCAAGCACAGCTTTACCTAAAGATCGACCCGAGTGGCAGTTCTTATTAAGCCACGAGCTCCTCCATAATGGATATAATATATATTTAATTATTGTTTTTTGTGCCTACTAACATAGTTTATAAGTTTCAATTTTTACTAACCATAATGGATCATTGCTGTCTGAAATTAAATAAATTATTATTAAGTCCCATGTGATCCCATGGAACGAGCCTTTCGCCATCAAAATATGTACCTACCAAAATAGGCAGATATACACATCTGTATATACTCAAATAAGCAACTCCCCAAGACACCACTCAATAATATTAGTTCAGTTATTAACTAACGGTACCAGGCAAACATGATTCCGAAGCGTTCCTTCCACAATCAAGTTAGCAAACGGCAGTGCCACTTACCGTCCACTTTAACTCGACCCCTTTACCCCCTCGGACCACTAAATTGCTCTTTAATGGGTACCCGCATAAATTATTACAGCTCTTCATTGGATGGTTGGGTCCAGCAAATGTCAAGGGTGCGTTTTGTTTGTTTATTTTTGCCAGCTGTTTTTTGAGGTAGCCCTGTTGAATGTGGGTCCTTTTTATGTTTTGAAAGGACAGTATTTGGGATAAGGACATAATCTACGCGATATGCTGGCGAATAAGGGATGAAAGTAGGTAGGTCTTATTGTTTCAATTTTACGCAAAATTTATCTTTTTTGATTCTGACAAATTAATGGTAACATAAGCAATAACTTTATGGTGTGACCGTCGGGCCGCCAAGTCATAGGTCACAGTCGAGTTCCAACCCAAGACACGTACATCTGATGTATCGGATCCAGCATGTGCGTATTCTATAATTATCACTTTACTTTATTAAAGTCAAGTCAGAGGCATACGATCATCATCATCAGCCTATAATGTTCCCACTGCAGGGACTCAGGCCTCCTCTCTAGGAGAGGGAGGGGCTATATTCCACCACGCGTGCCCAGTGCGGATTGGCAGATGTCACATGTCTTCGAATTTTTTGGTTCTAAGACATGCCGGTTTCCTCACGATGTTTTCCTTCACGGTTTTGAGAGCAGTAGTGATGAAATAAATTACACAAAGTAATATGCCTGCCGAGGTTCGAACCCACGACTCACTGTTCGTAAGTCAGGGCCGCAACTACTGGGCCACCACTGCTCTCTACATAGGCATACGATAAAAAAAGGTATTATTATCATGTCGTAAGCTTCTTTACAAAGGGCATTTATTGCCACGGCTCCATACTATACATTGACAAAGTCCAAGATGCTTCCATAGGGTTTCAAATCAGGAGATCTGAATGATTATGGTATTCGGTTTGGGAGTAGTTCAACTAAGAACTAACATCATCATACCAGCCGAAAGACTTCTACTTCTGGACTCCCTTGGGGGAGGTCTTTGCTACACACACTTTTCGTGACTACACTATAATTATATACACTTGGGTGTTACCACATTGACCGATCACGTGCGTCTCGGATCCAGCGGATTCTCGTAACCTTAAAACTTACATACATCATCATTATCTTGCCCTCATTCCAATTTATTTGGAAAAAAATCCTTAAAAACTTACATACGGTCATTTTAATCTTTTTTTCAACCTCGTCAATTCTCCTATTACAACATTAAATTTTTCTTCCGACTTCAGTTCCAAATAAGCCGTTTATCACACAGAACGAAAGAAAGCGGTTAAAGTGCAAAGTAACAGAAACAACTGCTAGAAAGAAAATCAAACTTGTCTAAGAATTTAATCGAATTTATTACGAGAATAAGATATCTATTTTTAAGGTCCTTCTTTCCCCACCCCTTTTTACTTTTCTGTGATTCAATAATAAACAAGTTCCACTTTGTTATGGATTCAGGGTTGGCAGTAGATGGAGATAATATTATTATTCACTAACTTTTCGTGGAATTTATTCCACGAGACCGTATTATTGTTGTGACCGTATGATTTTCACTAATCTGCTTGCTTTGGCAACATTACTAAATTTTTCACGTTCCTGTCCGTTCCTTGTTCCTCGTTCACGATCTAATAATGAACGGTCGAATGTTCTGGAATTTTATGGCGTCATAAAATTCAAAGCCCATATAATGGCATCTTACCTACAATCTCACATTTTTGTACTTAACTCTTGGCCAGGAACTACACACTTTTTTTTATTATTTTTTTTATTTTGGGGTGTGGGAAATCATCAAATGACTCCTCCCGCTCTGGGCAGAGCGGTAGGGAGTGTCAGACTTCTACTGACTAAAAATCACTCATGTTCCATAGCCCTTTCTGTCGAGGACACTGTGTCTCTTTCGAAGAATCCGCAGCAACCTGCCACCCCTTACAACGAAACAATCTAGACTTTTCCGAGGTTTCAACAAAGTATGAACAGCGAAGTTTATAATTTCATTTTGTCGTCTGTTGCGCATTTCTCGGTTCAATTGAGTGCAGTAAATTCACAATGGAGTTGATTTGTACGTTTCATTGAGTGAGTCTACTGAGGCTGTGAGAGTGCAGGGAAAGGGTATCGGACTTCGTTCTCAATGTCTTACTTACCTAATAATTTATAGGAGCACACGAAATAAAACCACCATCTTTTCTGAAGCTGACCATAGACAAATTTATTTCTTAAATGTCATTCATAGACAACGTCGATAGTGAGGTGCGTTTCGTAACAGAGGCCACAGATATATCTATACGTAGGTATATGTACGAGTAGATGCTCTTGTGTTATGTAGATAACACAAGAGCACTCGTGGTTTCATCATAACTGCCACTCGGAGGCACACAAGGTTAAGCCGCGCTTGCCTAGTTTGGTCTGTGGATGGGTGACCACCCATTACATACCGAGTTTTCTCAGTGGCTCGGAAAGCACGTTAATCTGTTTGTCCCGGCTGCCATATAGAGATCTTTGGCAGTCGTTACAGGTAGTCAGTGACCTGAAAGTCTGACAACCAGTCTTACCAAAAAGGGTATCGTATTTTCCCAGTATTAACTGAGTTGTGGAGGTCAGATAGGCAATCGCTTCATGTAAAATACTGGTATTCAGCTGCAGCCGGTTAGACTGGTAGCCGACCCCAACATAGTTGAGAAAACGCTAGGGATGATGATGAACGCAAGAGCATACGTCGCGCGCCATTGCCCGGTATTTTATATAATGTCCGACCGAAACTGGTTTTTCAGCCGAAACCGAAACCAAACTTTCGGCCTTGCTCTCTGTTTCGGCCGAAACCGAAACTTGTTTAAAAATGATGATTATTTACTGAAAACTGTTTTTAGGGTTCCGTACCTCAAACGGAAAATACGGAACCCTTAAAGGCTCACTTGTGTGTCTGTCTGTCTGTCCGACCTTTCCCAAAATTTTAGACCCAGTAGTTTCGGAGATAAGTGGAGGGCCACCTCCGAAACTACTGGGTCTAAAATTTTGAAAAATATACAGAAATTAGTTCGAAACTTATAGATTACAGGGAAACCTATAAGAAGCCTATGGTGCTAAAATAACATGAAAAATCTCTCAATATCTATTATCTAATACTTGCAGCTTTGAGATATGACCTACTTTATGATGATATGGTTCCCAAAATAATAATTTCGTTTAGTAACACTTAAATTAAATCTATACAGTAGGCAAATATTGCTGCCCGTCGGGGCTGCGGGTTGTTCGCAGATACCGCGGCCTCGACATGAAGGGCTAAGAAGGAACATGGGTGGTTTTTAGTCAGTAGAAGTCTGACTCTCCCTTTCGCTCTGCCCAAGAGCGGGAGGGGTTATTTGATGATTTCCCACCCACCCAAAAAAAAAAAAAAAGGCAAATATTGCTTCTAAACATTGCTAAGTGTATATATTGGTGTATATTATATATTGGTGCTGTTGACTGTACATATTATGTAATTTTGGTGTGCTACAATTATAACGAACACCGGGAATTGGGTCGCAATAATTTTACCTACTACCTATCATATCAGGCCAAGCCTTTGACCAATAAATTGGTCTTACCTACCTACTACCTGTACCCATACATACGAGAGATCACGCAGAGATCTTTATAATTCTAGTAAACTAACAATATTGATTGCAATTTTCAAACGCTGTATCGTTTGTCATCAGTCTCTAAATATATCTGTGTAATCTTAAAGTAAATGTAAGTTAGCAAGCTGTATACTTAATACCTTTTTCAACTGTACAACCCGCATTTACAATTCCGAGGTTCAACCGAAATAATATCATATTTGCGTAGCTTCAGTTTGCATACCCAGAGGGCTATTGACAAAATGCTCTGAAATGTCCAATGCGATGTGAATATACCAACTGTTTCCACGTAAACATGAATAGTTCGATACCTACTTTAGTGTTGGCTGATGTATCGGGTATTTGCAATAACCAGTCTGTGGCCACAAACATTTTGTAAGCATGAATATTTGAGGTTGTATTGAATAGATCATTTTAGATAGTATCATGGTATGTAACCCATAGTTTTGGCAATGGATTTTCAAGGCATGGTATCGCCTCGCCATGGATTGGCAGTGTGTACCGTACACAATCCCGCTACACTATTTTCAAACCACAGTAACTCCTGAAAGACAGAATCAACACTGACGATCAAGTTCGACGAAGTCCCCGAGAAACAATTTAACTGTCTTGGATCCCGCAACGCAATTAATCATTCAAGGATTAGCGGAGGAGTATGAAAAACTTAATTTCCACTTTCCTCTATATCAGCAGGAGACAGAACAAAACGAGGTAATAGGCACAAACGGACGAATTAAAGGTTAAAAGGAAAGTTTACAATTTGTGGCACCAAAAGTGCATTGACCGTATAACTTTTGACACAGATTGTCTTCAGAGCTGTCAGTTTCAATAGGGTGTAAAAGAACCCTTTCTTCATGAAGCCTACAACCACAAGTACATCATACTAAGTTACACTGCGCAAAAATAATTGCTGGGATACGACTGTTTCTTTTAGTTGGATATTTTATTCTGGTTTCTCTACGGTGGTTTTCGTCGCCGTTTTAGGAACAGTAGTGATACAATTTTCATAAGTGAGGGCCAGTCTGGATTAAAAATAAAACCGACAGAAAACGCAATTAAAATAAGAGTTCTTTAACAAAATCACGAGCTCCACAAACTTGGCAGATACCTGCCTGAAGGCTGAAACAATTATCCGGAGACACGGTAGAAACTCAATTATGGCTTAATGAGCGCCAATTTTGTGACTCCGCTGCCACATGGAATTTAGAAACAACTGTTTTAAAAAACAACGAATCTATCGTTTTAGTTGAACTTTGCGTTCCACTGCGCATGTCATTGGAAAAATTGTAGTTTGACTGCTAGTGAGAACTGTAGATACCGATAATGTATGTCAAAATTAAGAGAAGGTATCTATTATATCAAAATGTAGGTATTTTGTGGTGCGGTACATGCATTCAATTTCTACATAAATCGCTTGAATTGCTTCCGAGTTTCTATAGAATCTGAAACAATAGGCTATCTAGTGAACTTGCCAAATCGGAGAATTAGGTAGCTTTGTGAAACTTGTGTTTGATCGAATTCTAACAGTGGTCAGTTCAGATTTCAGAACTTCTGAGGTTATCAGATAATTATATACAGGGTGTAAGTGGCATGTCAGCTAGATTGCAAGGGCCCGCAAGAGTCGTCGTCTGCCGGGGCTGTGGGTTGTTGGAAATAGGTACCGCGGACCCGTACACAAACTGCTAAGAAGGAACATGGGTGGTTCATCCCTCCGCAGACTGGAGGGTTGAAATTACATCATATTACTAAGACCGGTAGGTACGTACAACAAATTATTTTAGGAATGTAATGGGAACATATATTTTTTTTCCATACGCAATGTATTGTTACCGTAGGAAAACGTACATAGCGAACGACAAGGGTGACGTTTGACGCGAGTTTGACGAACTCTGTAGCCATGCTGGAAGTGAACAGCTGATTTCACGCGTCGTTCGTTAAAGTATTTCGACATTCATTGTTGGTTTTAGCCTTATTATGTACATTGAAAAACGATAAATATATTGTTTTTTTTCCTGAGAAAAGAAGAATTCGCATTTACTACGAAGTATTGATGCGTCGTAGACAATCTTTTTACCGCGTTTAGATATATAGGTACTATAGTTTCAATATCTGCGAAGTTTCCTACGTGTCTCAAAAAGCACGTTAAGCCGTTGGTTCCTGCTGTCTATTGTAAATCTTTTACAATCGTCATCATCTGCCTAGCCTTTTCCCAACTATGTTGGGGTCGGCTTCCAGTCTAACCGGATGCAGCCACCAGTATTTTACATTGAGCGACTGCCTATCTGACTTCCACAACACAGTTAATACTAGGTAAAACGATACTCTTTGGTAAGACTGGATGTCAGAATTTCAGGTCACTGACTACCTGTAACGACTGCCAAAGATCTATATATGGCAGCTGGGACCAACAGCTTAACGTACTTTCCGAGGCACGAAGGAAACTCAGTATGTTGGGCGGTCACCCATCCACAGACCGACCTAGACAAGCACAGCTTTACCTAAAGATCGACCCGAGTGGCAGTTCTTATTAAGCCACGAGCTCCTCTAAAATCTTTTACAATCGTACCAGGTTGTAAATAGCCCGAATGTCTGATATATTCACCCTATACATATTACCCAGTACTATCTGGGTTGTGTGGTGGTCAGGTAGGCAGCTTTTCCATACAAAGTACTGGTATTCAGCTGCTTAAGGTTAGACTGGAAGGAAGACGCCCCCAACATAGTTGGGAAAAAATAATGGCAGATGATCTGATGATGATGACACCTGCGAAGTATTGTTAGCAAAAGTTAACCTAGTACATACCATGACCATGTTATGCCAAAAGCCATGCCATGTTATGTTGTGTCATGTTCAAAAGGATAAGATATAGTGCCGTACCTTTACACCAATACGATATTAATTTATAACTCTCATTTCATTACCTATATCTATTTAATACATTTTATTAAGAGGAAAGATTTGTATTTTTGTATATAACGATTAAACTTAAAAACTATTGGACCGATTTGAAAAATTCTTTCACCCTTAGGGAGCTACACTATCCCTAGGTGACACAGCTTACTTTTTATCCCTGTATTCCCACGGGAACGGGAACTACGCGGGTGAAACAGCGTGACTTCCGCTAGTTAGATAATAAAGACAGATGTTTACAACCTTATCATCGCGTTTTGAAATCCACACCATTTATATTCAGGGCTTATTTGAATCTGGTTGTCTATAGCAACCGCAGGCTCAAGGGATTACGCCTACAATAGCTAAAATATGTTTATATTCACAACAATTTACCGGAATATTAGAGGATGATACTGTAATCTATGTAAAGGGCAAATATGATCCGTTAGGTTTTACTGAACAGATTAATTTGTTATCCAGATTTTGCCAGGAATCACGGATTAGTATTTTGATTTGGGAAAAAATTGCTGTGTCTTTTCACGGTTCATGTCAGTTGCTGCCTTTATATTGTAATACCTATCTATAATTTACCAAAAGGGGTTAGAAGCAGTGCCTGATTGCTGCCTGCCTGAAAATGGCGGCCACGTATAGTACTGTATCAAAACAAACAAAGATTAATATTAGACAAATCTATAAAGTCGCGCATTTCGAAAATTTTATGCGCGACAGCATCGCTAGCGACGCGCGTTAGTTTTGTTGTCGAGGGCACAGCGAGGACAAACAGCTAGCGACCGCATCACGACTGTAGCGATGCGAACGCGCGACAGCATCATCGCTACAAAAATCGCCGTGGGCGAGAGGTGGAAGTCAACAAAGTCACATCTTCGCCATCAGCACAACTTTGATAGCTCATATTTCGGGAATGTGACGCTTTTGAAGATTTGGTCTCATACACAACTTGTTTATATTGAGCTATAAATGAACGTTTTATCGGAAACTTTGTTACTGCAGTTTTCGGCTCCATCTCGTCTCCACTGCAATAACAAACCCCACTTGTATCAAAATGTACTATTTTGAGTTTGCATTCCTGTGAACCATTACCTACGTTTTACAGAAAATACAAAAGATAGGTTCAACAATGCGAAAGTTGCTTTCAGGAATGAATTCCACTTCCTGACACAAGCTTGTGGAGAAAACGAATGACAGAAGATGAGAGCATGTCATACTGAATGTAAACTTCACGAAGCCGCTAAGTAGGTACCCTACGCAAATATAATTGCTGGAAAACATTTTTTTTTTCTTGGGTGAAAAATCACATTTTGGGGTAAAACTCATTGTAGCACTCTTAAAACACTGTGCTAGTGGATGCTTTGTCATGGAGGTAATCTAAGTAAAGTTATAACCTGAAAAACTAGTAGGTATTAAAGAAAATAGGTACCTAACTAGGGAGTTCCCCGGTAAGGTATAGAACAAAAAAATGATCGTAGTGATGGGGAGAACAAGTGCCTTTCGGCTGCGTTAAGGATACTTTTACACCCTTAGTAGATGGCTATAAGAATAGACGAAGACCAAAGAAACGATGGATGGACTGTGTTAAGGATGACATAACTATGACGGAGGTGACTGCTGATATGACGAGTAATAGATAAGTGAGGAAGAAGAACATTATGCTGGGCCCAAGTAAATTGGGATACCTAGTGGCAGGAAAATGATGATGATGAGACCATGTCATGTGTCGTTGAGATGCGAATTACCTAATCACGCTGAGAGCAACAGTGAAGAGTGCACTTGTCGCTTGAAGCCGGGCCTATAGCCCGAGGCAGTGTATGGGGTCTAAGGTGCTTTTGGCGCATCAATACAGTCGCGATGCGGTCGCTAGCTGTTCGCCCTCGACCACAAAACTAACGCGCGGCGATTTCATAAACGTGCAACAGTATCGCTACAAAAAGTCGCCGTGGTTGAGGTGCCCAAATGCACAGCCGCACTGCAATTTTGCCTGCATTCGAACTTTTTATATTTTTAAATTTTTTGTTTTCTCCTTGTGAGACTAATGAATACTTTTTCTTACGTTCTGTAAGTTTTGAGATTTGCATTAGATCCTACTTCCACACTGTTTTTTTGTTCTGTGCTTCCACAAGACCAAATTCTATAAGTTTGTACCTAAAGTCCATTTCACGAAAGAAGTCCCGCGGACAATTGTGGAACTAAATTTAACAGATCGGCCATGTTGTCGTTTGTCGATGTTATCAAGGTGCGTTTGTTGTGGTAGATATTTTGTGAGTTTATTATTGGATTAGTGCGTTATAAGGTTTATTTACGATGCCAAAAGTTGTGAAACAACATTATGTCGCGCGACATACAGCGCTGCGTCTGCGGGACTTCTTTCGTGAAATGGACTTTAGACCAAATTCGTTTTTAATAGGTAGAGGTAGGTACTTTTTTTGAACTATCGAACACACAAAAACGTTGGCTTCATCTGCATCTGATTCCGGACGCAATATACCTAACTAAGCTTTCGATAGTAGGTGTCGCGAGGGCGCGTGGATTCTCTCTTCATATTATATTCTGGTTATCTCTAGGTTTATAGTGATTGATTTTATAATAATAATATAGGATTGTACTGCTTCGCTTTGATGTGAAGAGAAATCCCCGCCTCACGATATATTAGAGACACTCACCGATACGGATCCCCCTCCGACTTGCAAGCGTCTCCCAATCCAGTCTCTTATCTTCGGTCCGCAAGGGCACCGAAGTGTTAACACTATGCCGACCATCAATCCATCCAACTTCTCAGGTGTAACTAGGATATCTGTAAGTTTAATTACCCATGAATCTTTGGGTTAAGTACTACCTATCTGTTTCCATCAATAAAGCTATCTAAAACAGTTATTCAATTGCAATATGTATGATGAAATTTACTTCAAGTTCTCATCAACAGTCTTTGTGACACCTATGTGCTAATCAGATACTAGGATTCTTTCCACGTCTGCAGAAGCACGCATTCCTGTTCAACTTCGGCCCATCGCCTCCGTCTAGAATGCTCCCCCTTTATATTACCTATATATATATGATATAGTGTAATTTTCCATACGTTCGTCAACGTTTGTGCCCGTCGGCACATTCACTAAGGCCATGGGGGACCAAGAAGATTTATAAGAGAGGTTGGCCCACGACCCTTCCTATAAACTCCCAAGAGCTTTTATGTCCGGACAAGTAGCTCGCGTGCGGTCGCTGTTATGCCCCCAGCCCAACGCTGAAGGCACGACCAACACATTTAAGTTTAGGTGACTCAAACAATTCCGGTTAGGTAAAAGTACCTCCGTATATTTAATTACTAGAACAACAGATAAATAATACTTAGCTTTCCAGGTGGCGCGTATCACGGGTGACAAGAATCTACTTATGATCTTCTTGCACTGAATTTACTTTACAATAAACTTCATTAATTAGTCGAGACTGAATATGCTATAATGACCATTCAAACAGAGGCGTCGTTTGGTAGCGTCAAGTTGTCAATACTGATTTAGTGTTGCTATTACATTAGTTCTGTGCAATTATATATTTACATTTTAAGTTTGGAACATCGCGATTTCATCTTTCGCGACACTCCCGACGACGACAGAAGTTACATGTGTTCCATCAAGTCTCGCGTCCACTCTCGGATCTTCTCTCGAGCCTTCAAGGACGCATCCCTCACATCTCTCACTTCAGGAGTTTGTGTTATCTCAATTGTATCAGTGCTTTTAGGTATGCTATCATTAAGGTGTTTTTCATCAAGAATTGTTGGTTCATCATTTCCTGAGGTAAATGTTCTCTGAGTTATTTTCTTTTCTATTTCTTCTCTATTTATGTGTTTTTCTGTTTCAGGTTTGTCAACGGGTTCTGCGGTTTGTGGAGTTGTGGATATTTCTTCGGTAAGAATAGTTGAGTCGAGTTCTTCTAGCAGAGGTGAGTCATCCAATGTTGGTGTAACATCTTCTCTTTCAAACTCAAATATAACCCTTTCTTTTCCAGATATATCTTCTTCAACTTCCAACGGATAAAGATGTGCGATGGAACGAGTGAATTCCGTATCATTCACCATTACTCGTGCCACTCTGCATTGACCGTCGGCTCCTTTCAACAAAGATATAATTTTTCCAACCTTCCAGTTCTCTCGGTTCTTCGTATCTCCTTTAATCTGGAAGATATCTCCTAGTTTTGGAATTTCTAATTTTGTTATCCTTGGTTCTTTAAGAGAGTGTCGGTATCTCTCCCTTAGACTTGGCAGGTACTGGTCGACGAACATTCTCTTAAACTCTTTCAGCATGTTCTGTCCACGTTTCCAACCTTCCACTAGATTCTGTTTTGTTACTGTGCCTTCTTGTGGAAATTCTGCATCTGAAGGTGTTGTGACGATGCATTTATTCAAGGTTAGAAAATCTGAGGGTTTGAGAATATCCTCTAGATCAGAACCTACACACGTCAATGGGCGTGTGTTTAATATTGCCTCTATCTCTTTTATGATTGTACTTAGTTGATTATCTGACAGTAAACTTTTCGTCAGAGTTCTCTTGAGACAGTGTTTAACTAGTCCAACAAGTCTCTCATAGAATCCTCCATGCCACGGTGCTAATTGTGGAATGAATTTCCATTCTATGTTATTAGTGATGCAATAGTTGCTTGACAGTATTTCTGCAGTTAATTTAAATTGTAGTGCGTTATCTGAAACTATTCGTGTTGGTATTCCTCTGCAAGATATAAATCTTCGTAGTGCTAATAGACATTCCTCAGCCGTAAGATCCTTAACGACTTCCAAGTGTATAGCACGTACTGCTAGACATGTATACAGACATATCCATCTTTTTTCTGATTTATTACTTGTCTTTACTTGAAGAGGACCCAGATAATCTATTCCGGTATATGTAAAAGGTGAACTATAGTTTACTCTTTCCTTAGGAAGCGCTGGAGTAGTTGGTAATTTGAATGGACCTCCTCCATGTTTGACACAATTTGTGCATTTTCCTAATATTTTCTTTACTTGGCTTCTTCCTTGGGGAATCCAGTACGTTAATCTGATCAAACTTAAGGTGTGGTTGACCCCTACATGATAGTTTTCCTTATGTGTTTTTAGGATCAATTTGTTAGTGAAATCACAATCCTTTGGGATTAATATTGGATATCTTTTATCGTAAGACCAATCAGCGTTTTGTAATCTTCCTTTGCAACGTAGGATACCGTCTATGTCGGTAAATACTCCTAAGTTTCGTTGTAAGTTAGTATCTTTACCCTCTACTTCCTCAGGGAAATGTTCCTTTTGGATCCTTTTGATCTTTTGTGTATGTGATAGTGTATCGTCTTCACAGTGTTCTGTGGTGTTGTTTCGTGATTCCTCATCTAATTGATTTCTCCGTTCCTGCTCTTTTGAGATATTTTCTCCACTCGTGAGATCCTCCCCAACAGGAAACGAAAAGTCATGTTCCACAGAAGAACATGTGGGATTTACTGCGACTTCGGTTTCATTAAGTAAAGAAATTTCGGCTCTACAACCTTTCGGCCAAGTTCTGGAGTGTTTCAGTAGAAAACTTGGTCCGGATAGCCATTTCTGCTTATCTTCCATAGAACTCGTGGGTCTAGTAGCCACGTCTGCTGGATTCAATCCTGTTGGAACATATCTTACTGTTACTGGTGTATTTCCCTTTATCTCTTCTATCCTCCTTGCAATGAATGGTGGTAGTAGTTTGTTGCCGTAGTACCAATCAATCACTATTTGACTATCTGTCCATATAGTGTTTTCTGTAAATTCCAAGTCCAGGAACTTGGTTACGTACTTCAGCAACCGGCTACCTATTAGAATACCTAATAGTTCAAGTCTTGGGATTTTCAAATTGTCCTGATCCTTGATGGGCACCACTCGTGATTTTCCTATTACAAAACTTAATTCTTTTCCATTAGAAATATATACAACTGCAGCATAAGCTTTGGTCGATGCATCCGTGAAAACGTGCAGTCGAATATTGTCATCGCCAGCTTGTTTGAAGTATTTCCTTGGTAAAACAATATTTTTTGTGTCTTCCAGTTGTTCTCTAATAATTTGCCATTCATTGGTCAATTCTTCTGGTAATGGGGCATCCCATTTGAATTTATGTATCCACAGATTTTGTAGTAAAAGTTTTGCTGGTAACAAATCGGGTGCAGCATATCCGCATGGATCGTAAATTGATGCTATGTTTTTTAGTATTTCTCTCTTGGTAGTGGCTTCTGTAGTCTTTCTTGGTCTCAATCTGATCGTATCTTCTCCTGTGTTCCAATTCAGTCCTAATACTTTAACTTCTACGTCTCTGCAGGCATCTGATGAAGAAATGCTTTCTGAGAATCGTTTGGAATTTGAACTCCATTCTCGAAGATTCATTGAAATTTCTTCAAATGTGATCTTACACGACTCATACATCTCTGTTGCTTCTTGTACAGATTCTACTCCTGTGACAAGGTTATCGACGTAGATGTCATTCACTATGCGCTTTAGACTTTCCTTATTGGAACGCAGTAGATGATGTTTCAAAGTAGCATTTAGAAGAAATGGACTTGATATCACTCCAAATGGTACGCGACAAAATCGTAAGTGTAGGATGTTATCCTCCGTGGCCGCCTTTTTTATGTCTTTCAACCATAAGAATCGAGTTACGTCTTTGTCCTTTTCGTGTAATGCTATCTGTAGAAAAGCCTTTTCTACGTCTGCTGTTATTCCTATTTGATGCGACCTAAACCTTAACAACATTCCGGTCAAGTCTTCTAGCATAAGTGGTCCGCAATGTAAACATTCATTTAAACTTTTGCTATGCTTGGTCTTTGCCGAAGCGTCGTAGACTATGCGAGTTGGCTTACCCGGATGACTAACACCGTGATGCGGCAGGTAGTGTATAGGATGATCTACATCTTCGACTCTTCTTTCATTGTCTGGTACTTTTTCAATTATTTCTTTTGCTAGTTGTTCCTTTAATGTAGTATCGTACGCTGTTAGTGAATCGGAATCTAATCGTTTGAGTAGGTTGACTAGTCTGCCTATAGCTAGGCCAAAATTAGTCTCTAAATTAGGTGGGTAATCTATCCATGGCCAACTAACAGTGTACCTATCATTTACTAGTTCTATGGTATCATTGAATTGGTTGATTACTTCTTCGTCCCTAGTTAATTTTGGTGAATCGCATATTCCAATGGATTCTAGTTCCCATAAGTATTTGAGGTTTCCATTGTATAATGGAAGATCCGGTGGTGTCAATTTGTGTTCTACTCCCTGAAAGTAAGTTATTACTGACAACGTGTCCGTGGATTCCGTGTTAGTTTTTCCAGTCAGTATGTAACCGAATTTAGAGTCAATCAGGAATAAATTACTTTCCAGTTGAATTTTGTCTTCAAGGATGAATGAAATGTAGAAGTCATTGCCGATCAATATGTCTATTTTGGGTGACAATGAGCCGTCGTCCGCCAAAATTAGATCATCTTTGTGTTTACTTATGTCGATACCATGGAAAGGAACTCCATTTGAAATATGAGGAACAACGTTTGCTTCTATTTGTAAAATATTATTTGTTTTTGTTTGTATCTGTAACTTGACTACGGGGCTTTCTATTACTTGGGGAGTTTTTGATCCGAACGTGAAAACTGATAAGGTACTTTCCTCTTCGATAGGAAGGTTCAATTTTAAAGCTACTTCTTGCGTTATATAAGTACGTTGACTACCCGAGTCCAACAGTACTCGACAGGTCTTCTCACCTGAATTATCGCCTTTACGTTGAGCCTTAACTATCGCCGTTTGTAATATAGTGGAGCTTATAGAGTTGACATGAAGCGTCTTGACCTCCTCGGTTTTATTTATGCAATTCTTATAACAAAGTGCTCTGTTATGTTGCCTTTGGAGGCTTTCGGTACTTTGTATAACGCAGCGTAGTGTGCGTCTATGACGTGATTTTGTTTACCGTATCTATTTTTCAGTGTAAAAACAGCTATTTCATAGTTCTTATTAGTGGTCTCGAACCCTTCGATAACCTTCTTTGCTTCGCCTTTCAAAGAACCTTTAAGGTATAAAAGTTTGTCTACCTCTGATAGGTCTCTATTTCCTACATTGGAGCAGAATTGGTCCCAAAATTGATGCCATTCCAGAATGTCTCCGGAAAATTCTGGCAAACTTAACTTGGGTAATTTTCCCATTAGTGCAGTATTCCTACCCGGTAATATAGTTGATGCAGAGTTTTCTTTTATCCTTTTCAGTTTGATATTCATTTCCGCTAGAACCTCCTCACCGTTTAGCTGTACTTCACTAAAGGAAGTGATCTCTTCCACAGAAGATTGCATTTCGTTTATTGATAGAGTACTGTTTAACTCAGTTCCGAACCTTTTCACCGTTACCTCAAGCTTACCTAGCACTATTTCTAAATTTTCAGAATTTTCTTTATTAACGTTATCTTTATAGGTGAGAGCTTCTTCAGTTAGTTTAGAGATAGCATTTGATATAGACTCCAGTCGTCTTATAAGAATTTGTTCCATTTTGAAATTCTGAAATAATATTTTACAATTTGATACCCTGTATCCTAAGTTAAGGATTTACATCGTGTATATCGTTAAATTTCCAAATTGCGTGGTGTTCGCAATATAATAAAAACGAAAAAATAAAAATTTGGTTAACACTCTGTATGACCAAAAGTTTATCTAAAACTTCTTATGAACAAAGAATCATACCAACACCTGACATATAATGGAATGATATTTTATTAATGCCCTGTATATATAACAGAAAGTTTTAATTGACATCCTGTACAGAACAGAAAAGTTTTTATTGACGCCCTGTATAAAACAGAAAAGTTTCTATTGACATCTTGTGTAAAACAGAAAAGTTTTCCAAGTTAAAAGCAAGGAATATTTCACTATCTATAGGATACTACATTTTCCGTAATAAACTCAGCCATTGAATTATATGTGTAAGGAAAATTCCCTTGTACCTATGAAGTTTCAGTATTAACTCAGAATATATTCATGCTGTTCGACGGGTAAAACTGGTTAGTTTCATTATTTTAAATTTTCCTGAATTTATTTAAAATTTCTATGTCATCCAATTATCCCCTCCTGACCTTTTCTTCCATTCTCCCCTGTTAACCACCACACAATTATTTACACCTTTTCCTTCATACCATTTCTCCCACAATCCATTCATCGTTTCTTTGGTTTTCATCTCACTCTTCATCCATCAACATTTATATGGTTGATGTTCTATAAGTTGTTTCATTACTTATTCATAAACATATTAGGTACCAACATCATTTATGTATGCATCCATAAATGATATTAGAGTTTACCTACATCAACTTAGTATCTAGTTACTTGGTACACTTCAGTAGCCAACATGAAACGATGCAGTCAGTCAGGGACGATGTGTATAACATGACAGAAGTTCAGACACAAGTTATAATATACAATCCAGTTTCCTCCGCCAGCATATTTTATTAGTTTTATGAGAACATATCTATTTTATGCTTAGTTCTTCAAAGTAACTGGTAAAATAAACTTACAATGAGTGTTGATGTACTTTTCTTTATATAGTAGCATCTATACATGAGATGGGAGGTGTGTAGAATCAGTGTCATACATCTGCCTTCATTTGCCCATCTGTATGGAGAGTATTAGGTATAAATAAACAGTTTTATGCAAACTCATACATAACAATGCTGTCTTTAGGTAAATTTTAACACATTACAACTTTCAAAAGTTACTCTTCAGCTACATAATTAGCAGACACAATAGTAAACAATGACATCCGTGTCGAATTTGGCACGGGTGTACTTGAGCGCTTAGGGAGGTAGTTTTGACAAGGCATACATTAAGTAATTTCCTCTATAAGTGTATGTTATAGCTTGTAAATCATAAAATAGTTTACCTGATAATCTTCTTAATTATTCCTAAGTTATGTTAAGCTTTCTTTCATTCACTTTTAGAAGTAGGTATAACTTTCTTGGAATTATTTCGCCCAAACAAATTGTGAGCTTCCTGGTTATGATAGGAGCACTTTTTCACAGTTGAACGAATTACGTGTAGGTACTATTCACACAATACGTACAGGTTTCTAATAATTTTATTCTTGTAAAAGAATGTAACGAACTAAGTTTTAGTTTTTTCGATATTCAGTCTGACTGACACACGAGACGCTACGCTTTTGCCGCCTTTTGGTTTATCATCGCGGCCATTCGCGGCATCGCCATTTTGAAAGCAGGGAAAATTTTCACAGTCGAATTTCGTAATTCGTGAATATTGTAATTTTGTCAATTGTTTAGTGTAAAATCGTATGTTTATTTGAGCTCAACTCATATTACTTCCTGCTTCCGGTCAAAGAGAGCATCAGTCATTCTGCCAAACTTGTGGCAAGTTTTCAATATTATCAAATCCGCGCCAAATTCAAATTAGAATGTTTACTTGGCTCATAACGTTGCACATTAAACGTACACACGCTACATACCCATTCAATTTGCAGTAACTTCGAGAATCTTTCATCTCGGCCTGCCGTTCATCTCATTATACTTAGATAAATGAACGTTTACTCATCATCACCTTGACGTTCGAATTTTGGCGCCAAAAGGTGAATTTTTATGTACATTCGTTTATTGAACGTTAGTTCCAATCGGATTATATAGATGTCGCTGACAACCTGATTTTTACACAATATCTCCAATTTTAACAATAAGAGTCTGGATTGGTTTTATGTCTTGGGATTCGTTTTTGGAATGCTTTAAATGCTAGCTTCTTTGCGATCCCAGCATCTCCACCATGTCGCGAGGGCGCGTGGATTCTCTCTTCATATTATATTCTGGTTATCTCTAGGTTTATAGTGATTGATTTTATAATAATAATATAGGATTGTACTGCTTCGCTTTGATGTGAAGAGAAATCCCCGCCTCACGATATATTAGAGACACTCACCGATACGGATCCCCCTCCGACTTGCAAGCGTCTCCCAATCCAGTCTCTTATCTTCGGTCCGCAAGGGCACCGAAGTGTTAACACTATGCCGACCATCAATCCATCCAACTTCTCAGGTGTAACTAGGATATCTGTAAGTTTAATTACCCATGAATCTTTGGGTTAAGTACTACCTATCTGTTTCCATCAATAAAGCTATCTAAAACAGTTATTCAATTGCAATATGTATGATGAAATTTACTTCAAGTTCTCATCAACAGTCTTTGTGACACCTATGTGCTAATCAGATACTAGGATTCTTTCCACGTCTGCAGAAGCACGCATTCCTGTTCAACTTCGGCCCATCGCCTCCGTCTAGAATGCTCCCCCTTTATATTACCTATATATATATGATATAGTGTAATTTTCCATACGTTCGTCAACGTTTGTGCCCGTCGGCACATTCACTAAGGCCATGGGGGACCAAGAAGATTTATAAGAGAGGTTGGCCCACGACCCTTCCTATAAACTCCCAAGAGCTTTTATGTCCGGACAAGTAGCTCGCGTGCGGTCGCTGTTATGCCCCCAGCCCAACGCTGAAGGCACGACCAACACATTTAAGTTTAGGTGACTCAAACAATTCCGGTTAGGTAAAAGTACCTCCGTATATTTAATTACTAGAACAACAGATAAATAATACTTAGCTTTCCAGGTGGCGCGTATCACGGGTGACAAGAATCTACTTATGATCTTCTTGCACTGAATTTACTTTACAATAAACTTCATTAATTAGTCGAGACTGAATATGCTATAATGACCATTCAAACAGAGGCGTCGTTTGGTAGCGTCAAGTTGTCAATACTGATTTAGTGTTGCTATTACATTAGTTCTGTGCAATTATATATTTACATTTTAAGTTTGGAACATCGCGATTTCATCTTTCGCGACAGTAGGTACTGGGGGTTTAAAATTCATAATTATTATGATCTGTTAAAGTGGCCATTTTAGACCCCCTACTTAATTTAACTGGCGAAATGTGCTTACTATTATTAATAAATAAAATAGGGGACCTATTTGTCATCCACCGGACACAAATTCAGACTCCGTGGCTGCTACTGCTCCCGAAGACCGAACCCAGGACCTCATCCTCAGCAGTCGCGCTTGCGACCACTACACCAACAAGGCAGTCTAACCCTCTAAAAACTTTCATAAAGAGAAAAGAAATCGGTTCATCCCTTTCTTCGTTTTAAAATTGGTCATTCTTCTGCATCGGTAATACTCTTTCCTTTTTTTTAATCGATCAAAAATAGTTAAACACGAAAGTTCACGAAACAAACCTTTTTTGGCTCAATTACCGCGTTCGCCCCTCTTAAAATTATTGCCATTGTCAATGTTTGACTTTAGATGACAATGACAAACAAATTGACAACTCACTATTTGACATTAAGAATAGACTGACGTGTTTTTGTGTACGCCTAAAAAAGTCTTGTTTATTGTAAACTAACAAATAAATACTTACAAGTAAGCTATAAAAGATTTTAATCTTCATTTAAAAGGTCGAAAACTGTTTACAATGTTGAAAGCTGTCATACTTATTGGAGGACCTCAAAAAGGTAAGATTTATTACATCCGCGTCGACGTCACCGGCTTTTCTTATCAATAAATTGTAATAAAACATATTAATACGTATTATACCTAATTATATTATACTTATAGCTACGTATATTTAATTGGTAAAGCTACCAAGTATGTGAAAGGGGCTATTTGTCTTTAGACGAGAATTTTTCAAAGTGTGAAGGTTATGTAAATAAAAAAATAATATTCTGCCATTTATTCTGCATGGAGTGTATTGATAATTATAACTTCTTTAATAAACATAGATATGACCTTATTTAGTAATCTAAATAAGGTCATATCTATTATTAAGTTATTTGATCATAGATCATTATCAAGCATAATTGCTTGATAATGATCTATGATCAAATAACTTAAGTTTTTCTTATCTAACCTTTCCCCTTTTTTTTCTTATAATTATTATTTTACCATTTATTGATGAGTATTCTTGGCATTAGCCTTCATGTCCTAGAGAATGTCTTTCAATTGTAAGAATAAATTGAGGTGGACATTAGATAATGTTGAATGCAATACAAAAAAATATCTGATAGGTATTAGAAATTCATTTCAGTTGTATGAAAAGGTACCTTATACTGAATGTTTTACAATTTACTGTCCCACTGCAGGGAGAAAGCCTCATTTCATATTGATTCCCATGTTAAAGGCAGATTTTACACTTAAATAAATGATGTGTCATAGGTCATATTTTCTTTTATGTAATAGTTAAAATGTGTAATCTTTCCATTCCAGGCACCCGCTTCCGTCCCCTCTCTCTGGACACACCAAAGCCCCTGTTCCCGATAGCAGGGTACCCTCTGATCCAGCACCATGTGGAGGCCTGTGCCAAGCTGGAGGCCTGCAAGGAAATTCTTATCATTGGGGCGTACACTACTAATACGATGGCACAGTTTGTCAATGACATGCAGAAAGAGTATCATATTATTATTAGGTGAATACAAGTGTTATATATTTAAGACTAGCTTTTCAACAGCAACATCCTGTGGGGATGAAAATATTGTATGTCCTTTTTTTTTTTTTTTTTTGGGGGGTGGGAAATCATCAAATAACATTTGATTGTATGTCCTAACTTAAGGTCATTATAAGTTTTTAAACTGACATGGTCGCTAACACTATTATTAATACTGAAAATGGGATATTTATCATGTTTACTTACAAACAAAAGTAAACATGGTAAATATCCCATTTTTAGTGTTAAGGTCATTGTCTTCTACTTTTAGAAAACAAGAGAGATACAGATCAAGTTCCTTTAGCATTAATCTAAATGAAAATACAGGGTTAATACAGGGTGTAAGGAATAGCCCTCTGCAGATTGATAGAGTGAATTCAGTATAAATACTAAGATGACCGGTACAAGTAATTTTTTTTTAAGTAAATTATGTGAATCCAATAAATTTAAATAGTTTTAGTTTTTTATAATTATACAACCATACTGTGGTAAAACACGCATTGCAAAAGAAGTGCGCAGCTGATTATAAGTGTTTGTTATAGTATTTCATTATCTATGGTTGGTTTTAGCCATATTATTTACATAAATAAAGTGCTGTGTACAGAGAATGTAATTTTACATTGTAATAAAGGGAAAAAAAACAATACAAAAATGAAAATTTACCACAGAAAAATTCTGATGGAATATGATTTAAAATTAGGAGCTGAATGCACTCAATGCATATCAGTTTGCGGAGGGCTGTCGCTTACCCCCAGTAAGTGTTTATACATTATAAAAATCAACAGCCACATGTGTGATGGAGCATTACTTCAGGACGACTCGCCCAATTTCTTTTTGTTGTGTTCTTCGTTGTGTATGGGGCTTAAAATTCGGCATTAGTAGGTGTACTACTATCGTGCCTTAATATTACGAAGTAAGGATCTCATGTTCTCCCTTACAATTTACAGGTACCTCCAAGAGTTCACTCCGCTAGGCACAGGCGGTGGTCTCTACCACTTCAGAGATCAAGTCCGAGCTGGAAACCCTACAGCGTTCTTCTTGCTGAACGGAGATGTGTGTGCTGACTTCCCTCTCAAGGAACTGTGGCACTTCCACGAGGAGAGGACTGATGCTTTGGTAAGATTTAATAGTTTTAATCTACGCTATCGATAGCACTAATGTAGTAGCGGGGTGGAAATCTGCTCGTGGAGCTGCGACACTCTCAAACTAGACTATACTCAAGTTAGATACAAGTGCAGGAGGTGTTTGGTGCGAAACGAACTGATAAATTGATAATCAACACCTAAGCAAACAAATAAATGTTACAAACCATACTAAAAGTCGATAAAACTTGTATATCATAATTTTTAAATTATGTTATATGAAGGGGTGGCTTCCGGTGTTCGCAAGAGATACCGCGCCCTCGACATGAAGGGCTAAGAAGGAACATGGGTGGTTTTAGTCAGTAGAAGTCTGACACTCCCCGGGAGGGGTTATTTGATGATTTCCCACCCCGAAAAAAAAAAAAAAGTGCGTCTGACATGGTTTTGACGACCGCCATTTGGCGACCGGGAATACCGGCTTATACGTGCCTTCCGAAGCACGGAATCATCTTTTTTTTCAGACAATCAGGAGATTCAAGCACAATCGAACCAGCGACCACCGGGTCACAAGGCAAACGCCAAAACCACTCCTTTACAACAACTATACAAGTACAAAAAGTTCATTCATTCATTTCTCACAGGTAACAATAATGGGCACAGAAGCGACCCGGCAACAGTCGGTCCACTACGGCTGTATGGTCCGGGAGCCGGCCACGAAGTCGGTCACCCACTACGTGGAGAAACCCAACAGCTATGTCTCCACGCTCATCAACTGCGGCGTGTATATGTGCTCCCTGCAGGTGTTCCAAACTATGGCTGAGTCGTTCCAGAAGAAGCAGGATGGGTTTTATAGGTAAAGGTTTCATTTGAATCCTCATCGTCTTCTCTACCCACCACTGGAGAGCTTTTTAGGGTTCCATAGCCGAATGGCAAAAAACTGTCTGGCTGTCTGTCCCTATGTCACAGCCACTTTATCCCGAAACTATTAATATATACTACAAAGTTAAAACTTGGTAGGTAAATGTATTTTGTTAACTACTTTACGATTTTTATACAAAATTAAAAATATTTATTTTCTAACCGTGTCATTCTTCACACAGTCCATCATCAACAAGTACTTTTTACCCGACCCGTGATTGTTTTAAGAAGGGACAACATTTACAAGGAAAAATTGAGACATGAAAAATAAATATAAAAAAAAACTATTGCCAAAAATGATTTACATGACCCCAGACTACAGACAAAGTCATCATCTGCCTAGCCTTTTCCCAACTATGTTAGGGTCGGCTTCCAGTCTAACCAGATGCAGCTGAATAGCTGTATTTTACATGAAGCGACTGTCTATCTGACCTCCACAACCCAGTTAATACTGGGTAATACGATAGGTACCCTTAGGTAAGACTGGTTGTCAGACTTTCAGGTACTACCTGTAAGGACTGCCAAAGATCTATATATGGCAGCCGGGACCAACAGCTTAACGTGCTTTCCGAGTCACGGAGGAAACTCGGTATGTCAGGCGGTCACCCATCCACAGACCGACCTAGGCAAGCACAGCTTTACCTAAAGATCGACCCGAGTGGCAGTTCTTATTAAGCCACGAGCTCCTCCCAGACTACAGACAAAGTACAGGTCAAAATTTAAATATTCGGTGGCATTAACCTTTCGTATGCTGTGTAATGAGACACAATTAAAAAGTCATTGTGTCTCGCGTAGATCTACGTTCCGGCACACGAAAGGTTAAGTGTTCATGTATGAACACTATTACATCAGCCTGTGTCATCCATTCCCACTACTGGGCAAAGGCCTCCTATGACTTCGCTTTCTTTTGCGATCCAGGGCCAATTGTGGACCACCTGTAATTGTTGCTTGAATTGTATATGATTTCGTTTTCTTTTAATATTAACAAGCAGGTTGTTCTAAAATGATCTGTTTGTGTTTTAGTGGTAACGGCCAGACCAGTCCCCACCCTGGATACATGTCTTTTGAGCAAGATGTGCTGATGCAGCTAGCAGGAACCAACAAATTATATGCCATGCAAGTGAGTACATTATAATTATAATCTACTATAATTTCGCTCCCTTTATGTGCGGAAATTAACCAACGGGAACATTTTAACATACATAAACTCACGGCCTTTTACCAGGGGGGTAGGCAAAAACCACAGAACGCCACTTGCTACGATCCTTACATACTTCTTTTGCCTCGTCCACATTCATAGATCTGGTCATACACGCACGCCGGTTACGAATACAACGCACCTGTCCTTTCTGAAAAACATGACCAATAAGATCAGTGTATGTCTGTCTAGGGCGTCGGCGGTTCGTCGTCCCGGCGTTACCACTCACATCTGCCTTGTAAATACCTTTTGTTAATCGACTTTCATTCATCCTCTCCACAACGTTTTAAATGTAACCTATAATAACACTCTTTTCGGAATCGGATCGGTAGTTAACGCAGATTATCCCCTATAGTCTTATAGTTCATCTTGTCTTGTCAAATGCATTTCACAATGGTCCCAAACGATACGATTTTGAGGCTTTCTGCACCTTTTTAGATTCTAGCAATCAATAAAGAGCGAAGACAATAGACTAATGTCTTCAAATATTTCAGATATTAATTTAAAATGTATTAATTTATTTTATATCCTCAGATAACAAACTGGTGGTCTCAAGTGAAGACGGCAGGCTCCGCGATCTACGCGAACCGCCACTATTTGGAACTGCATCGAGACCGTGAGGGTAGGCCCACTCCCTGCACCATACTCGCCGATGTCTTCGTACACCCCACTGCTAATGTAGACTCTACTGCCGTGGTGAGTACCTTAAATGCAAGACTCACCCATATTTATAGTGCCGACTGCCGACTCAGCAAGACTTCCTTACATTTTTGTCTAGTAGTGCACACTTTCTTTAGTGATAACCTATTGTAATAATTCCTAATTCTCTCTGTTGTATTCACACCTCGCCTTTTTTCACAATTTTTTTTTAACTCGCTATATCTAATTATTTACTTATTTATTATTTTTTTACAATTATTATTGCGATTCGAAATTGGAAAGTGCTTTCAGGGTTGTATCGTATAAGTGGTATTTATTAGATGTTTTACTCACAGTTTTCTTTCAC
This sequence comes from Diarsia brunnea, assembly GCA_949774965.1. Taxonomy (NCBI): domain Eukaryota; kingdom Metazoa; phylum Arthropoda; class Insecta; order Lepidoptera; family Noctuidae; genus Diarsia; species Diarsia brunnea. Next base: position 12,897,624 of record OX459007.1, on the reverse strand, counting down.
TCCAGATAGACGAAGCTCGTGCTTTCGTTTGTACTGTACATTTATTTATTTACCACTAGTTATAGCAACATTACAGACAATACATCCAATACGATGCTTTAAGACACAATTTATAACAAAAATGTAAGATTAAATGAAACTATAGCCAAGTCAGTAAAACATGACAAAGTTTACAGTTGTATGTCCTAATAAATACTTCTTTTTCTAACTACCTATGTCTCTTCCACACAGATTGGGCCGAACGTGTCGATCGGCGCAGGAGTGACGATCAAGGCAGGCGTCCGCATCAAGGAGTCAATCGTTCTCAATAACGCTACAGTAAACGAACATGCGTTAGTCATGTATTCTGTTGGTAAGTTTTACATTATCATCAATGCAGCCTTCTTATTCATCAACATCATCAGCGATATGATGTTCCCACTGCAGGGACACAGGCCTCTCTAGGAGAGGGATGGGCTAGCATCCACCACGGGGGCCCAGTGCGGGTTGGTAGTTGTTACAATATGACTTCGAATTGTTTGGTTCTAATACATGCCGGTTTCCTCATGATGTTTTAAACTATCTTATGACTATAGTTGAATTCTGTAAAGGATCTACTGATATTTTATTTTGGAACGAAGTTCCTTTTCGCGCGTTGCGAAAGGGGGCTAGACGGAAAAAATGAAGACCAAAAGTTGTAACGACACTTTTTTTCTTTTTTTTTTTTCTGGCTTCGCACGGTTATAAAGGTAGGGAAACTGGGATTTATCAAAATTATTTAGTATTTAAAACGGAATTTGGGATATAGGATCAGTAGGTTTACTAACTATGTATATTAATAATGAATGATGGAATACAATAAATTGGCGAAAAATATATTACAATCTAATATTATTAATGTTAATGAATGAAGCTATACATTTATATACAGATAAACTATTTGTACAAAATAAAGAAAGAACTGAAGTGGGAAAAGGAATACGGAGAGACAGTAGATCACTGAGAAACAAAGAACGGTCATATAGAGGACAGGAGAAAAGAATGTGGTTCAAGTCGCCCACATGGGGCTAGACGGAAAAAATTAAGACCAAAAGTTGTAACGACACTTTTTGCTATAGTTGTAAGCCGTGCGGCGTGCGCGTGTTTCTCTGTCTGTCTCTCTCTCTCTCATAGAAAGCAAACCAGTTATTTTCAGAACTTCGTTCCATCCGGGTGTCCCTTGACACCTCTCAAGTTTTTTTTATAATCGAAAGGTTCAGTACATACACTGACCTTATTGGTGATGTTTTTCAGAAAGGACAGGTGCGTAGTATTCGCAACCGGCGTGCGTTTATGAACCAGATGTATGAATGTGGACGAAGCAAAAGGAATACTCCTTTTGCCTCGAGGAGCGTTCAAGTAATGCGTAACGCAATTTTTGGCGATTGTGACCCCCCCCCCCCCCCCAGTAACGCGCCGTTACGTAACCACCAAGTGACCATTTTTTGCCAAAATATTTCGATCTTTAGGTAAAGCTGTGCTTGCCTAGGTCGGTCTGTGGATGGGTGACCGCCCGACATGCCGAGTTTCCTCCGTGCCTCGGAAAGCACGTTAGGCTGTTGGTCCCGGCTGCCATATATAGATCTTTGGCAGTCGTTACAGGTAGTCAGTGACCTGAAATTCTGTCATCCAGTCTTACCAAAGAGTATCGTATTACCTAGTATTAACTGGGTTGTGGTGGTCAGATAGGCAGTCGCTCCATGTAAAATACTGGTACTCAGCTGCATCCGGTTAGACTGGAAGCCGACCCCAACATAGTTGGGAAAAGGCTAGGCAGATGACATACGTAGCAAGTAGCGTTCCATAGTTTCTGTCTACCAACCCGCACTGGGCTCGCGTGCGGAATTTTGACCCATTCCCTATTACAGAGTGGATCCCTGTGTCCTGTGTTCAAACAGTGGGAACATTATAGGCTGATTATGCTCTGCCGAACTTAAAAATAAAATTATTATTATTTTGTCTAGTGGGTCAGGAAGCCTCAGTAGGAGAATGGTCGAGGGTTGAAGGCACTCCTTCTGACCCGGACCCAAACAAGCCTTTTGCCAAGATGGACAATACTCCGCTGTTCAACACTGATGGAAGACTCAACCCGTCCATCACTATATTGGGTAAGTTCATCTTTCTACTAATCAAGGAGCTCGTTGTTTGACGGGATGGCTGGTGCAGTGACTGAGAGATTGGACTGCTGCGCTGCGTGTTGCGGTTTCGATCCCCGCACGGAACAAATATTTGCATGGCCTACAGATAGTTGTTTCGGGTACAGGAGAAATTCCTAGTGTGGGGCAACGTTTTATATATAAAAAAAAGTATAGTCAGTGGCCGAAAGTGACAACCAATCTTCCAAGGGATATCGTATTACCCAGTACCGACTAGATTGTGAAGGTCAGATAGGCAGTTGCTCCATAGAAAATACTAGTACTCAACGGCATCCGATTAGACTTTTATTGGGACAAGCCCGCCACAGTATTCCCAAACCACTGTAACTCCTGTAAGCCCGAATCAACAGTGGCGACCACAAGAAAAGCGCCGAGACAATGAAGCCCGACGAAGTCCCAGAGAGACGATTTAACTGTCTTGGATCCCGCAACGAAATTAATCAGAAAAGAGGAGTAGGAAAAACATAATTTCCACTTCCCTCCATATCACCAGGAGACAGAACAGAATAAGGCCAGCCAATAGGCACACAGGGACGTATACAACTGGGATAGGCCCAGTTGCCTAGCACCACGGATATTATTGTCATTAATATTACTGGGTCCTAAGTTGTGAGCTATATATATTTGATTCCAATAATAGATATGATAAAAATGTTTGAACGCGCGGAAATTTGTTCTAGTTTCTACAAGGTCCGTATAGTAAATAACTCCGGATGTAACGATCCGATTAGACTGTAAGCCAACCCCAAGAAGATTAATGAACTACAGTACATTCACAGTTATTATGCCTTGTGACAATTCAAAAGTGCCTATAACTGGCCTACTTGAAATATATGCTTTAATTTTGATTTTTATTAACCATTATTTTTATTAACAGGTGCAGGCGTAGTGGTACCAGCCGAAACCATCCTTCTCAACTCGATAGTGTTGCCACACAAACATCTAACAAGGAGTTTCAAACACGAAATTATTTTATAGTCCTTTAAATGGCAACGTTTAACGGTATGTGACAGAATGTTATAACAAATATATTTATAAGGCCTCATTTATATAGATGGACAAACTATTAGAAAATATTCAAACCTCCAAAATAAGGACAATGGTAAAAAAAAAGTAAATGAAATCACTTTAATCAGTGTTTTTGCTTGGATATCTTTGGTTTGACGTACTGAACGCTGCCGCCGTGTTAAAATTTGTCCATCTATTTTAATGGGACCGTATATACAAAAGAGTTTTTATGTAATGAACTGTGGATGAACACAGACTACAAAATATTTGAGACCAATTTTTTTAATATATTCATAATTTAATAGCTATTAAAATAGTATTGAATTATATTTATTAGTTTTAAGTAAATAAATTGTACAGTAAGGCTTTCTTACACAAAACCTCGAAACGCATTTAGCGCTAGACATATTTTAAACATCGTATTGTTGTTTCTCTTATTCGTTTGAAAACGAAAAGAGATAGATGATATTTAGCGTTAAACTCGTTTAGTGCCTTTTGGTGCAAGAGGGTCGAAAATATATAATACTAGCGACCCGCTCCGACTTCACACGGGTGCAATGTAGATAGAAACCTTCCTCTTGAATCACTATCTATGCTGAAAACTGCATAAAAATTCGTTGCGTAGCTTAAAAGATATAAGCGTATAAACAGCGGGAGCGATTTTGTTTTATACTACGCAAAGATGTAAAGAAGAAATATGAGCTATTTATAATACGACACCTATTTGATTAATTGTCCTGCCCGTATCCCAATAGGGTAGTTGACTGACTAAAAACAAAGGTTCTGTTTAGTCCGTTTGTTAGATTATTGAAAAATATTGGATACTTATTTTTATTTTATCAAATTAATAAAGATTGACGAAAATGAAATGTGTCAAAGATCGTGAGTGGCGACTAGTGACGTCACTTTCTGGTAAAAAATGTACCAAACTATGACGTAGCGCGACTTTTCGAAGCACTGTTTCGTCTTCATTTATTGTTTACGTGAAAAAAGAAAAAATACGTGTCCAATATTTTTTGGAAATCTATCTGACGGATTAATTAGATTTTTTTTTGTCAACTACTATATTCATATGAGGTCTGCTCCACAGCATGTTTTGTGTATGTGAATTTGAATATTTATAGACGCACCCACGATACAGGAGAAATTACTAGTGTAGACCAAAGCTTATAAAAAACAATTGTCAATTAGGGCATGTATTTAGGTGTCGCTTAGTGTTATTAAAACAGTAAATACCAATTAATTTAATTTTAGGCTTGGCATTAGGCTCGCCCTATATTATATGGGTCTTAAACATTACTGGCGAAATGTGGGTGTAATTGCTAGGCCCACCTCTGCATAATCTTTCAGGGTTTACAAGCGTAGTATTATAATAGAACAGTGAAAATATGACATCACATTAACTTATTTATACAAAAGACACACGAGTTATGAACAAGTTTTTTGTATTAAAAAAATATTACCCATGAAATTGCATAAATCCCTTTTCGTTGACATTGAAGTTCACGCATTCACTTTCGAACATTTTAATTTTAGCTTAGTAACAACGTTTTGTACAAGTCCACCCACTTTTGTTTTTATTAGCTATCTTTTGCTTAAAAACCTTCGTTTCTGATATTTCCTGCTTCCGGTCTGTTACCTTTAGGAAAGTTTTGTTCTGCGATAAAAAAATAAACAATGATTGTTCTGTTATGTTGGATAGGGTCACGCAACGCGTTTGGCCACTGTCTGAGGCCCTAGTATAGCGCATTGTAATCGTATAGTAAATGCTATGTTGACTAAGTGTAGTCAAATAATTATGTAGTGAAACATTTAGACTTTCTTTTTCGTTTTTTTGAGGTTGGGAAATCATGAAATGACTCCTCCCGCTCTGGGCCGAGCGGAAGTGAGTGTCGGACTTCTACTGACTAAAACCACCCATGTTCTTTCTTAGCCCTTTGTATCCGGGGCTGAGGTATCTCTTTCGAACAACCCGCAGCCCCGACGGTCACATTTATAGTAAAAAACACAACTTTTTTTATTGTAAACCTATCTTGGGTCCTACTGCTGGACATCTAGTAGACTTGGACCCAAGTGGAATTACATACTCTTAACGTATCTTTTAATGATTTAGATCGGGCATTACTACCGGGAATGAAAAGAAAAAGTATTTATTCGACTCGCACGGAAAAGGGCAAAAAAACATTTTTTTTTAAACAAGCCAAAATAATTAAAAATGCAAATATGGCCCGATGTTCCCTATCAACCTAATGGTTTAGCGATAAAGTTAAAAATCTATTAAAAAAATTAGATCTCAGCTTAAAAAACAAAGATTTCGTTTTTTTCGGCAGTTCACGTATAATGTCTAAGTGAGTGTAGATGATTTAGGTAGCTAAATTTTACCAAAAGCAATTATTTTGTTGCACACAAGTCTTTGTGAAAGTGGCCTCGCATAAATAAGTTAGCATAAGGCTGGATCACATAACGTATATTCTAAACCAAAGCTTCCAATAAAATAGATAATACAAATAAGAAAAAAACTGCTTAACGTCGCTGCGCCTAATAAATTCCATAAGTGCTTTTTTTTATTTCTTGAACACTTCATTAAACATGTCTTCGATTCATTCTCGATGTGCTGATAAAATCTTTTTGTAACATTTGAACTAGAGACAGGTCCATATGCATTAATAATTTTGTGTTACCGTTTATTATTCAATAACATGTTTTTGTTTTTAACCGACTTCAAAAAAGGAGGAGGTTCTATGTTCGTGTGTATGTATTTTTTTTTATTTTTTTTATGTATGTTACCTGATTTCTCCTCCATTTGTGAACCGATTCTCAAAATTCTTTTTTTATTTGAAAGAGTATACTCCGGAGGTGGTCCCATTTAAATTTGGTGAAGATATGATCCTGATCTTCGGAGATATACAATAGAACTCTTCAAAAATAGACGGCAAATCTGTCGTGATTGCTGCAATCGCTTGGATGTTTATTGTATAAACAACATTATGACGTAACATCACGCCTGTATGATCATACGGTGAGGGGGTACGCAGATGTGTACACCCAGATTTGGACAGTAAGATATTATGTAATGTTCCATTTATTGGGGATAAATAAAACCTATTATTTGTTTGGGAACATCTAAAAATGGAAAAATAAAAAACTTTTTGGGAAATAATAAAACCGATGAAGTCGGTGGCAAAAAACGAAATCAAACAAACAAATGTCACCGAATTCAGGAGCTGATTTTTCTTCAGAAGTTTATTTTTCACTTTTTGGTGTTTTTGAAGTCGGTTTTATTTTTTTCCTAAAACTTTTCAAAAATCACATATGGAATTTGTCAAGCGCAGCGACGATAATAAATATATTCTACAATATTAATAAATACACTCAATTTTGCCCGCGGCACTAGCCATACATCTTGTCTTACGTGCACAACCCCAGCAACCCTGCCAACCCCGGTATCGTATTACCCAGTACTAACTGGGTTGTGGAGGTCAGATAAGCAGTCCATGTGAAATACTGGTATTCAGCTGCATCCGGTTGGACTGGAAGCCGATCCGAACATAGTTTGGTAAAGGCAGGTTGCTGTCAAGAGGTTTATTGTAATTGTGAATTCACACATTGATGCGCGGCGTTGCCCTTGCAACGCCGCGCATCAATGTGTGAATTTACAAAATTACTTGTAAACAAGAAGTTTTGTAAACAGCTGACGTTTACAAAACTCCTTGTTTACACTCTATATATTAATTTTATATTCTACAATAGTGCATGCATCTTTTGGCGCTATAGGTAATATCATTGTCGAGGAGGCCATCTTGGTATTTTTGTATTTGTGAAAAATAGAGATATTGAAATACCTAGATAAAGCAAAGGCACCTCCTTCGCGTGGCCGACTTAAGTATTTTCTACTTAACGAGGCCTGTCGAGCAATCTAATTTGTTTTAAAATAACGTTACACCCACAGAACAGATAAAAGAGATTAGAAAGGAAATAGTTCCTGATTTGTATTAGAACGCCTGTCGCCGCTTGTCTCCCACTCTCTATATCCACTACAAGCAAGAGGCTAATACGTACGCGCATAACGCACACAAATAAACCGCACTCACTTAGATCGCGAGCTTGCTACTGGTTGTCACACTAGCGCAAACACTGCGTATGACGTACACTCACACACGCTTTAATTTCTCATACATGTTACGGCGACCAAAAGGTCGATAATTTATGTCGATAAAATTACTTTAGTTTTGTAACTTTAAGTTTTGCAATATTTTGCTTTAATTTCGGAACGGGATAGAAAGAATGAAAAGGTATTTATTTGTCTCACACAGATACAAAATTAAAGATTAAAAAAGTAAAATCAAAAGTAAACATACGAGAAACACTTAAAAATAAGACATACATTCAATTAATTACTACATTTAGTTAGTAGGTATCTATTCAATTCTACCGGTTGCCTCTAGCCATAGTGTTCTTGTATCTGGATCTGTTGGAAACCTAAAAACAAAACTTTGTTGTGTTATGTTTCCATTATAAATAACTAACCTCAAAACAAATTTTAGACGAAAACCAAAATTAATAACCCACAATAAACAATAATTGACAGTAATAAACGAAGTTATTTAATCATATTCATAATAATATCATTTGAATACATTCACACATACTAAATATCGACATTGTTTACAACTTGGTACAACACAATCGAAACGCATAGATTTTGCAGAACTCAAGCTTTGGCTCGTCGTACGCGACGTTCGCAGTGAACGAAATACATCGCGCAATCGCCCACGCAGTACAAGATGGTACCCACGTATTGCAAGCAATGTACGTAATTTTTTAACTGCTTGCGACAGTATCATTTTTTCTACCAACTACATAATACTATTGTAATAATTACAAATATTACTTGTATTTTAAGGTATTTGGACTTACCGGTGATAAGAAATCCCTTCTCGAGGCACACTACACACCCTGGCTTCTTTTCCGACACATTATAATAGCGCAAGATGGCATAATTCTTTTTTTTCGCGGAGCTTCGTACGCTGTCAGTGTGAGCGCGATTGTTGGCCGGTAAATCAAATTTTGTCGACATTTGAGCGTTTGCGACATATGAGCGGCGCGCCTACCCCGCCCACAAGGCCCTTCTAACCTCTTTTATCTGTTCTGTGGTTACACCGCTACAACTCAAGAACTCAATTCTGTACATTTAAAAACAAAAACGTTGTCTATTCTGTATAGTAATCAAAATGTGCTTATGACGTTATAGAAGTAATCCGAAATTGACATGCTTCGTTTTCACAGGGATCTTGATACTTACGTATCCTATCTGTGATGAAAAACAAGATGGCCGTATTGTTTCGACTTTACCACGCGTCAAAAGATTCATGTACAATTAGAAATAGCTATTTTTGAAAGCCAACACAACTGAAGCACATAATGTAAAATAATAATGTTATTTTTAATAAAATATTTGTATTTTCATAGATTACTGTTATGTAAATAAAATGTAATATCATTTTAAGACGGTGCTGCAAATAAATGGAATGAGCACATTTCCGACTTTTATTCTTTTCTGATATGAATGGATGCATGAACGTTGGATGGACTGTGTAAAGCATATTTCAAGAAATGAGGTGACTGTTGAGATGAGAAGTAATAGAGAAGTTTGGGAGAAGAAGACATGCTACCCAAATAAATAGGGTAGCTAACTAAAAAAATCTAATTAGTCCCTCAGATAGATTTCCAAAAAATATTGAACACGTATTTTTTATTTTTTCACGTAAACAAACAATGAAGACGATACAGTGCTTTGAAAACTCGTGTGACGTCATATTCTGAGACATTAGTATGACATTTTTTACCGGTGAGTGACGTCACAACTCAAATCTTTGACGCGTAAGATAAAACGCGTCATTTTTTATTGATTTGATAAAACAAAAAAACGTATCCAATCCAATATTTATCGATAATCTAACAGACGGACTAATTAGAATCATATTTTTTAGTCTGTTAACATCCGTCGTTAGTCAGTTATCTGGGATAAGGGTAAGAGAATGATGATGATGATGCTTTTCTGAAATAAGCGATAGAACTGGACGTACCTATATAGCTTGCAGAGTAAGTGAACTAATGAGTTCATACTGGAGGAGTTCAACATTCACCAAATGGCTTTCCACAGTCTGCCTGGAACGTAACCTCAGATTTTTCGGACATAATTGGCTACTTGACTACTGTTAAAAATTCACGAAAATGTTATGTTATTTCAAAGAACTAACAGAAATATCACGATGTGTGAAAAAAGTTATAAGATTTTAAATGATGTGTACATACTCGTATCTATTTTAATACCTTAATACATACGAGCAATTCTTGTAATGTAGTATAATCTGAATCTCAGGGGTTTTTTATTTAGAATGAAACAAAAAAAAAAACACGATTTATCGCTGTCACCAAAGGACAGCGATAAATCGTGTTTTTTTTTTTTAAATGAAACCTAGCTTAAGGCTGTTGCGTTGCTAAAATCCCAAAAACGACGTATGTTTAAAGAAATTTGTTGAGGAATCCTTCCGTACGATTTCCATATAAAAAATATATGTTATACTTAAAGTCATCACAAATAATTCGTATTGTTTAAAATTTTAATAAACCTTCACATTATTTAATAAAAAATCGTAGTATGTCTTAACCTAAATCGAATTTTGTCTCTGTAACGGCTGAATAGTTCGGTATGAATTTTATACCCAAAAAAACGTAGTGATGTATTTATCAATCCGTATTGTTTATTTTCTCTGATTTGTAATAAAATTTTAAAATAATAAATTAATTCCCGACATTTTGAGGCAAATGCGGCGCGAGACCCGTCGCGCATACTCGGAACGCGCTGCGCCAGTGTCTCGATGACTGTTGTCACGGGTGGACTGCACGCATGTCATTACTTCACAAATAAAATTCAAAAGTTCACGTTTTTAATGTTTTCTGAATTAAAACATATTGTAAATTGTATAGTTCTTTATCAATAATTCGTAAAATAAGAACAGAAAATAAGTTTGTAAATATATTTAAAGTAGTTTGTAATTTCATTTTGTTGTTTGCACCTATCATAGACTAAGCTGACTATGCCTAATAAACGTAAAGTGATGCGTGGCCGAGCTCTCCAAAACTATTGGTAAATTACCTACGTTTCTTAGTAGATATTTTGGTATATAGATATATCTATGATATTATTTTAATTTTGGACTGCCTCGTTGGTCTAATGGTCGTAAGCACGATGCTGAGCATGAGGTCCTGGGTTCGATTCCCGGGTCGGGCAAAGTGTTATTGGGTTTTTCCATCAGGAAATTATAAGTAACAGCCACGGAGTATGGATTTGTGCCCGGTTGATGGCAATAGGCTCGCCCCTATTATATGGGACTTAAACATAACTGGCGAAATGTGAGTGTACTATTAAGTACACCTCTGCCTAACCCTTCGGGGATTACAGGCGTGATGTTATGTTATCTAACTACTTTGACTTGAGATTTCCGTTTGATGGAAGATGGAGATCTAGATGACTGATGATGTCTCGTATCTAATGATGGTCTCTCATACTACATGATACATTTTGAAGGTCTGATGAAGACCAGGTAACTGCTTATCGGTTCTCAGTCACGGAAATAGTCAGAATGCTCCAGCTTTCAGCTTTTATCTCATTGAGCACGGATGCTACTACATGATACATTTTGAAGGTCTGATGATGATCAGCTAAGTGCTTATCGGTTTTCAGTGACGGATGTAGTTAGAATGACCTAGCTTTCAGATTTTATCTTATTGAGCACGGATGCTACTACATGATATATTTTGAAGGTCTGATGATGACCAGCTAAGTGCTTATCGGTTCACAGTGACGGATATAGCTAGAATAACCACCATCAGGTAAATGGCACCATCAGTCTCCAAGGCCTCTTCGAGCTCTTTCGAATGAGTCCACACACGACGGTTCTACGTGGTGCCATCAATGAGATCCTATACTGACCTTCGGAGTCTACCATCAGGTAGCTGGTATCATCAGTCTCCAAGGCCCCCTCGAGCTCTTTCAAATGAGTCCAAACACGATGGTTCTACTCAGTGCCGTCAATGAGATCCTATACCCACCTTCGGAGTCCACCATCAGGTACGAAACATCATCAGTCATCCAGATCTTCATCTTCCATCAAACGAAATTCTCGAGACAAAATAATTAAAACGATAAAACAATTAACACCATTAAAACAATAACATACATTACATAACATCGCGCCTGTAATCCCCAAAGGGTTAGGCAGAGGTGTACCTAATAGTAGGCGTGATGTTATGTTATGTATGTTTTATTTTAATGATTTTAATTGTTTTATCGCTTTTAGCGATAAAACAATTGTAGCAAAAAACAATTGTAGTCGTTCTTGAAGCACGGATGCTACTACATTTTGAAGGTCTGATGATAACCAGCTAAGTGCTTATCGGTTCTCAGTGACGAACGTAGTTAGCATGACCTAGCTTTAAAATTTTATCGATCTGAGCACGGATGCTACTACATAATACATTCTAAAGGTCTGATGATGACCAGCTAAGTGCTAATTGGTTCTCAGTGGCGGATATAGCTAGAATGACCTAGCTTTCAAATTTTATCGATCTGAGCACGGATGCTACTACATGATACATTTTGAAGGTCTGATGATGATCAGCTAAGTGCTTATCGGTTCTCAGTGACGGATACAGTTATGATGCTACAGCTTTCTGCTTTTATCTTATTGAGCACGGATGCTACTACATGATACATTTTGAAGGTCTGATGATGACCAGTTAAGTGCTAATTGGTTCTCAGTGATGAATATAGCTAGAATGACTTAGCTTTCAAATTTTATCGATCTGAGCACGGATGCTACTACATGATACATTTTGAAGGTCTGATGATGACCAGCTACGTGCTAATTGGTTCTCAGTGACGGATATAGCTAGAATGACCTAGCTTTAAAATTTTATCGATCTGAGCACGGATGCTACTACATGATACATTTTGAAGGTCTGATGATGATCAGCTAAGTGCTTATCGGTTCTCAGTGACGGATGTAGTTAGAATGACTTAGCTTTCAGATTTTATTGAATTGAGCACGGATGCTACTACATGATACATTTTGAAGGTCTGATGATGATCAGCTAAGTGCTTATCGGTTCTCAGTGACGGATGTAGATAGAATGACTTAGTTTTCAGATTTAATCTTATTGAGCACGGATGCTACTACATGATACATTTTGAAGGTCTGATGATGATCACCTAAGTGCTTATCGGTTCTCAGTGACGGATGTAGTTAGAATGACATAGCTTTCAGATTTTATCTTATTGAGCACGGATGCTACTACATGATACATTTTGAAGGTCTGATGATGACCAGCTAAGTGCTTATCGGTTCACAGTGACGGATATAGCTAGAATGACCACCATCAGGTAAATGGCACCATCAGTCTCCAAGGCCTCTTCGAGCTCTTTCAAATGAGTCCACACACGACGGTTCTACATGGTGCCATCAATGAGATCCTATACTTACCTTCGGAGTCTACCATCAGGTAGCTGGTATCATCAGTCTCCAAGGCCCCCTCGAGCTCTTTCAAATGAGTCCAAACACGATGGTTCTACTCAGTGCCGTCAATGAGATCCTATACCCACCTTCGGAGTTTACCATCAGGTACGAGACATCATCAGCCATCCAGATCTTCATCTTCCATCAGACGAAATTCTCAAGACAAAATAATTAAAAGCGATAAAACAATTAACACCATTAAAATAATAACATACATTACATAACATCACACCTGTAATCCCCAGCGCTGCGTAGAACCATCGTTTTTGGACTCATTTGAAAGAGCTCGAGGAGGCCTTGGAGACTGGTGGTGCCATTTACCTGATGGTGGTCATTCTAGCTATATCCGTCACTGTGAACCGATAAGCACTTAGCTGGTCATTATCAGACCTTCAAAATGTATCATGTAGTAGCATCCGTGCTCAATAAGATAAAATCTGAAAGCTAGGTCATTTTAGCTACATCCGTCACTGAGAACCGATAAGCACTTAGCTGATCATCATCAGACCTTCAAAATGTATCATGTAGTAGCATCTGTGCTCAATAAGATAAAATCTGAAAGCTAGGTCATTCTAACTACATCCGTCACTGAGAACCGATAAGCACTTAGCTGATCATCATCAGACCTTCAAAATGTATCATGTAGTAATATCCGTGCTCAGATCGAGAAAATTTGAAAGCTAGGTCATTCTAGCTATATCCGTCACTGAGAACCAATTAGCACTTAGCTGGTCATCATCAGACCTTTAGAATGTATTATGTAATAGCATCCGTGCTCAGATCGATAAAATTTTAAAGTTACGTCATGCTAACTACGTTCGTCACTGAGAACCGATAAGCACTTAGCTGGTTATCATCAGACCTTCAAAATGTATCATGTAGTAGCATCCGTGCTACAAGAACGACTACAATTGTTTTTTGCTACAATTGTTTTATCGCTAAAAGCGATAAAACAATTAAAATCATTAAAATAATAACATCCATAACATAACATCACGCCTACTATTAGGTACACCTCTGCCTAACCCTTTAGGGATTACAGGCGCGATGTTATGTAATGTATGTTATTGTTTTAATGGTGTTAATTGTTTTTCGTTTTAATTATTTTGTCTTGAGAATTTCGTTTGATGGAAGATGGAGATCTGGATTACTGATGATGTCTCGTACCTAACGGTGGACTCCGAAGGTGGGTATAGGATCTCATTGACGGCACTGAGTAGAACCATCGTGTTTGGACTCATTTGAAAGAGCTCGAGGGGGCCTTGGAGACTGATGATACCAGCTACCTGATGGTAGCCTCCGAAGGTAAGTATAGGATCTCATTGATGGCACCATGTAGAACCGTCGTGTGTGGACTCATTCGAAAGAGCTTGAAGAGGCCTTGGTGATGGTGCCATTTACCTGATGGTGGTCATTCTAGCTATATCCGTCACTGTGAACCGATAAGCACTTAGCTGGTCATCATCAGACCTTCAAAATGTATCATGTAGTAGCATCCGTGCTCAATAAGATAAAATCTGAAAGCTAGGTCATTCTAACTACATCCGTCACTGAAAACCGATAAGCACTTAGCTGATCATCATCAGACCTTCAAAATGTATCATGTAGTAGCATCCGTGCTCAATGAGATAAAAGCTGAAAGCTGGAGCATTCTGACTATTTCCGTGACTGAGAACCGATAAGCAGTTACCTGGTCTTCATCAGACCTTCAAAATGTATCATGTAGTAGCATCAGTGCTCAATAAGATAAAAGCTGACAGCTGGAGCATTCTAACTATATCCGTCACTGAGAACCGATAATCACTTAGCTGGTCATCATCAGACCTTCATAATGTATCATGTAGTAGAATACGTGCTCAGATAGATAAAATTTGAAAGGTAGATCATTCTAACTACATCCGTCACTGAGAACCGATAAGCACTTAGCTGGTCATCATCAGACCTTCAAAATGTATCATGTAGTAGCATCCGTGCTCAGATCGATAAAATTTGAAAGCTAGGTCATTCTAACTACATCAGTCACAGAACCGATAAGCACTTAGGTGGTCATCGTCAGACCTTCAAAATGTATCATGTAGTAGCATTCGTGCTCAGTTAGCTGAAAGCTGGAGCATTCTGACTATTTCCGTGACTGAGAACCGATAAGCAGTTACCTGGTCTTTATCAGACCTTAAGAATGTATCGTAGGAGTACCTGTGAAATAACTCATGAAACATCACAAATAACTAGTGAAATAACTAATGAAAGCTAGGTTATTACTTCATTAGTCAAAGTGTATAATTTATTATTAAATATTTTATTCATACATTATGATGTAGGTACTCGAAGAGAAACAAAATATGTTAAGCAAATACGATGACCACTCTGCGACACATTTCTGTTCTTTGGTACGTTTTTCTGTAGTACAGTCGTTTGCCGGTAGGGGCCGAAAAATAAACAAAAGCCAGTACAGAGGTCAAATCGTCAAAGTCATCCACTGCTGTGATCCCCTTAATCGATTTATCGCCCCCAAAACCCCCTGCATACTAAATTTCATGAAAATCGTTGGAGCCGTATTCAAGATTCAGATTATACTACATTACAAGAATTGCTCGTAATAAGGTATTAAATAGATACGTTTTAATATTTTTTTTGTTGTAACTCGTTATTTTTTGCGAAATATTAATAAATTAACATTGAAGTTACGGTGAAAATATTATTTATTAGCTCTAAACATTTTTTCTTCCCTTGTCCCTCTCATTTTTCAGTACATTGTTGAATTGAAAAAAAAAAAATGAAGAGCGCGCAAACTTTTTTTTTTAACTTCTTTATTGGGGCTTTTACCAATGCAGTCCAAAAGTTTTTATGAAGATTCATTGACCGGCCCTGGATTCCGAGATTTTACAATATTTATGCCTTACGGCACTCCACTAGTAGTCAAGTAGGTAGCTAATTATTAGGTATGCGTTCGCATCTCTACCTCGTTGGTCTGGTGGTCGCAAGCCCGACTGCTGAGGTCCTGAGTTCGATTCCCGGGTCGGGCAGTCTTATTAGATTTTTTCATCAGGAATATCTCAGTAGCAGACACGGAGCCTCAATTTGTGTTGATGGCAATTGCCCCCTATTACATGGGACTTAAACATCACTGTCAAAATGTGGGTGTACTATGAGATTACAGGCGTGATGTTATGTTATGCGTTCTTCTAGATACTGTCTGGAAAGGCTTATAATACTAGGCCGCGTTAGAAGGTAAGCGCGCGCAAGACAGCACCGGCAAGATGGTCACACGCGATCAAGAAGACTGCTAGGTAGCCTGTACCAAGCGGTTCACACTGCTGGAGACAGCATAGCTTGGAGAATTGTCATGTCTGGTCGTTATCTTCATGAGTGAGAGAACCACGAAGAAGAAGTGAGATAAAGTAGCTATGGGCTGACCATTTTCTTTAAAAAAGGAATGGAGCATACGAGTCCTGGAGTTAAATAGGTAAGCGTGGCCTTGGTGACGTCTGCCACCCAGATGAACCGTCGACCCTTTTTTTTTTGGGGGGTGGAATATCATCAAATAACCCCTCCCACTCTTGGGCAAAGCGTAAGGGAGTGTCAGACTTCTACTGAGTAAAAACCACCCATGTTCCTTCTTAGCCCTTCATGTCGAGGCCGCGGTATCTCTTGCGAACAACCCGCAGACCGTCGGCCCTAGAACGGATGTGGATGGCAGGGTGCAGGAACTATTGTAGAGAGAGGCCTAAGTCTAGCAGTGGGTTGCAATTGGCAGACTAGCAGAAAAACAGCAGCAGCGCTATCGCACGGGGCAGCATCGACGATGCGATCAGCAACGTGCACTGACTATAACCCACCCATGCTCCTTCTTAGCCCTTTGTGATCCAGGGCGCGGTATTTCTTTCGAACAGTCCCGCTACCCCGACAGGCGGGTCCTTGCGGACATCTTCCATCTGTTACACCACTAAGAGGCTAATAAAATTGATTATATTGGACGTGTTGTGAGTGTTGTCAGAAACTACTAAATGTAACCTACCTTTTTTTTGTTTAGCAGGTACCAACCAGTTTTTATGAGTGGAAATACATATGTTGCTGTCCCAAAAAGACGCGACGCACGGGGCATTTATAAATATCGTGTACTACGTGTCCTAGCAGGGCTATTGCGTATCTTTTTAAAAGTCTGTGGCTATTATAGTGTCCATCGATTAACTGTCAAATGGTTCTATTTTGTACCAAACCATAACCAATTGACAGTTAATTGATGGAAACTATGATAGCCACTGACATTTAAAAAGATACGCAATAGCCCTGCTGTTGGTGTACAGGACGATCAATCAAGCTACTAACCAGTTTATACGGATCTCTCATAGTACGGGAAATCTATACAAAGCGATGCTATATTTTACTGGAAATGTATATCATGAAGAGACGCTGTGTGTACATTACAGGAACTGATGGACGCTACTGAACGCACACCAAACACGTAGCCAAATTCCGAGAGGATTTAATATATTGATCGCCGTCGACAAGGTAAGAATAAAACCAGTTTCTACTGCATAATAATAATTACCGGTATGTGACGCTCGTGCAGAAATGAGGTCACAAAACCTTATAATAAATTGGGCAGTCTCGATTTGCCAAAGTTTGGTCACATAATTATATTGATAATTCATAAAAGCCACGATTTTTATGACGTGACATTTGCTAATTTCATTCAGTATTTCAAGATGTTTTTAGGTAAGAAACTATTAACACGATTCGACAGAAGTGTAGATAGTTATAATTATAACATAACATCAAGCCTGTAATCCCCGAAGGGTGAGCAGGCGTGTACACCCACATTTCTCGTCACCTCACATCGAGGTGTCTCAAGAGATGACGAGAAACAGAGAAGTATGGAAGAAAAAGACATGCTGCGCCGACACCAAATGAATTGGGATGAGGGCAAGTGAATGATGATGACGTTTAAACCCCATGTAATAGGGGGCGAGACTGTTGTCATCATCCGGGTATAAATCCAGAGTCTGTGGCTTTTACTGAGAAATTCCCGATGGAGATACCCACTACACCGATCGCTAGGTCATCATCATCATCAGCCTATAATGTTCCCACTGCAGGGACTCAGGCCTCCTCTCTAGGATAGGGATGGGCTATAATCTAACACGCAAGCCCAGTGCGGGTGGGCAGATGTCACATGTCTTCGAATTTTTGGTTCTAAGACATGCCAGTTTCCTCACGATGTTTTCCTACACCGTTTTGAGAGCAGCGGCGATGAAATAAATTACACTAAGTAATGCGCCTGCCTGGGTTCGAACCCACGACCTACTGTTCGTAAGTCGGGGCTGACACCACTGGGCCACCGCCGCTGCTCTCGCTCGCTAGGTATTCTTTTCTAATTAATTCCGTTGCGGGATCCTAGACAGTTAAATTGTTCGTCTGGAACTTCGAGCTTCATTGTCTCAGCGCTTTTCTGGTGGTCGCCACTGTTGATTCTGACTTTCAGGAGTTGCAATGGTTTGGGAAAATTGTGGCTGGCTTGTTCCATCAAGACTCAGCTTTAGCTCTTGCGACCACTAGACGAAGGAGGCAGAAAGGATGTTAATTGATTTATAATTTACCGATTATACAGGGTGTAAATCTACCCATCACACAGCCGTTAACCAAGCTGTCTGTACATCAAACTAAGTACCCCTACGCAAAAATTTTTGCTGGGAAACGATTTTTTTTTTTGGTTCAAAAATCACATTTTACGATAAAACTCAATGTAGCACTCTTAAAACAATGTGCTAGTGGATGCTTTGAATAGTAAACGGGTCATGGAGGTAATTTAAATAAAGTTATAACCTGCAAAACTAGTATTTACAAAAACAGCTGTGAAAAATATGGAACTTTGACTCCCAATATCTCCGTAACTAGGAGGTTCCCAGGTATGGTCTAGAAAAAAAAATGATCGCAGTGGTGGGGAGAACAAGTGCCCTTGGGTTGCGTTAAGGGTACTTTTACACCCTATATAACAGCCAATCGGTTTCGCAAAAAAGCATTAATTAGCGCAGTTGCCTAATCACATCATTATGCCGTATCTCGACAGAGGAATGTTTACGGAGAGGTTTTAATTTTGAATTTCAAGTGCACCTACTTATTTTAATTTATTTCTGGTAGGTCGGTACAACGACCTATGAAGCTATGCAAAACCAAATTAAACTGACCTCTCATTGTACGGGCAGTTCATACAAAGCGGTTAGACTGGAAATGTATAACTTGATTTGTCGCGCTGTGTGTACCTACTATCAATGTGTAGATTTCAGTTCAAGTTTCAGGTTCGGTTCCGACAATATTTATTTTTATACACAATCATTAATCCTCCTAAATGCCTTCGTGTAGTCCTCGCGCAGATCAGACTTCAAAAACTAAAACATCAACAACCAACACCATAATTATATTTTAATCAACAGTTTAATTTTTCAATTAATCAGAATAAGCTTAAAACATAAACGGTTCAAAATGTCAACACTTCAGATGACCAACGAATGTGAATAACATTGATTAATAACATGAATCGCTCAAAATATCAACATTTTAGATGATCCAAGAATACCATGATCATTCACTTTATCAACACTTCAAATTCACCAAGATACCATCATTAAAATATGAAATGCGATGGAGAAACATGACTTCCTGCTTACACATACTAACATAGGTGAAGTATACATAAACACATTCACAGTCTTTGCTGTCTGAGGTTTGTCTTGCTTGACGTCCCAATCCATGTTCACCCCGAAATACGCTGAAAGTAACCAGCGGTGCTGTTTACCTAAATTCATCTCTAAAGCATCATCTGATCCAGCCTCTTTTGCCTTGCTGCCATCCCCCAGCCGAGATTTGTAACCCACGCAGGGTACCGTAGGGGTGTTGTCCGTCAGTTCATAAGTTATTTCCCCTGGCCGAAGGCCTTACACACAATCATTCAAGGCACAGGATTGCCAGGTAAAACCTCCTCGCTCCACTTGATTTGCCTAGCCTTTTTCCAACTATGTTGGGGATGGCTTCCAGTATAACCGGACGCAGCCGAATACCAATATTTTACATGTTCCAACTGCCTATCTGACCTCCACAACCCAGTTATTAACTGGGTAATACGATGCCCTTTTGATAAGACTGGCTATCAGACATTCAGGCCACTAGACTACCTAGATGCCAGACAACAAAATCTTTCGTACAACTGGCTGATCTCAGACATAGCTATTTTGTACAATTTTGCATTATAAATACTTTGGGCGGGGTCTCATTATTTATTTATTTATGAGTCAGCTTTCTCGCACCGGTTTAATAGCGCACGTGACTCGCTAAACAGCTGATCAACTTATGTATTTTATTTCGCAGAATACAAAGAATTAGCTATAAAATATTTGCTAACAGCGTTCAATTTATAATATTATTAATGACAATGTCGGCATTATGTACGAAGCTAAATAGAGGATTGTCGCTAAATAATAACAGTTGCTCGGGTTGATATTTAGGTGAAGCCGCACTTGCTTAGGTGGGTCTGTGGATGGGTGACCACCCATAACATACCGGTTTGCCTCCGTGTCTCGGAAAGAACGTTAACCCGTTGTTACCGACTGTAAGTTTTGTTAGATCTTTGACAGTGCTTACATTATTGTAGTCAGGCCCAGAAGACTAACATTCCGCCTAACCAAAGGGCATCGTATTACCCAGTAATAACTGGGTTGTGGAGGTCTGACAGGCAGTCGCTCCATGTAAAGTACAAGTATTCAGCTGCATCCGGTAAGACTGGAAGCCAGCCCCAGAATGCGAAAAGGCTAGGCAGATGATGAATGTCTTCATTCTGCATACTTTAGTATACAGGTTGGAACACTTTATGGTAGGTTCCTACGTCATTGTTTCTACAGTTTACAGACATTTATGCAAAAATATTTTTAAGGTAAATTGTACTTCTACTTACCTATAGTTTTATGTCCAATACAATATGTGTCGAGGTTATAATTTAATAATAATTTTACTTGAAATAGGTAACTTTAAGGAAGTATTCGCTTACATTCACAATAATATTTGCATGCCCTAAAAAGGCAAGGTGTGTGCCCAAACCACCAATTTGAACACGTGCATTAAATAAATTATTCTTAGTTTTCTGA
The DNA here is from genome assembly GCA_949774965.1 of Diarsia brunnea. NCBI lineage: Eukaryota > Metazoa > Arthropoda > Insecta > Lepidoptera > Noctuidae > Diarsia > Diarsia brunnea. The sequence goes on along the minus strand of OX459007.1, from coordinate 12,876,729 downwards.
AATACACATAGAACTTTTTCACCGATACCTGCTTATTTTTTTAGAACACACGTTTCCTAGAAAACTGCAATACGTAAGAGAGTGAAACTGTATGGACAGCTGGTTTTTTTTTAAATGATCGATAAAAATGTCTATGGTAGGAACGGAATAGTGTATCTACCAGGGACTGAAAGCGGTTACGGTTAAAGGTCAAGATACCTCAAAATATACCGGTACCGGTTTATAATAAAGGTTGAGCTATACCGGGACTTTTATAAATAAAGGTTCTAAACCGTTATTTAAACCCTTACACGATTTCGGTACCGAAATGCATGCGAAACGGGGCGCGGCGCGCAATCGTGTCCTTCCGATCGGAAATAAAAACCAATACTGAGTTATTTTATCTGGAGGAGCTCGTGGCTTAATAAGAACTGCCACTTGGGTCGATCTTTAGGTAAAGCTGTGCTTGCCTAGGTCGGTCTGTGGATGGGTGACCGCCCGACACACCGAGTTTCTTTCGTGCCTCGGAAAGCACGTTAAGCTGTTGGTCCCGGCTGCCATATATATATCTTTGGCAGTCGTTACAGGTAGTCAGTGACCTAAAACTCTGACAACCAGTCTTACCAAAGGGTATCGTATTACCTAGTATGAACTGGGTTGTGGAGGTCAGATAGGCAGTCGCTCCATGTAAAATACTGGTATTCAGCTGCATCCGGTTAGACTGGATTCTGGAAGCCGACCCCAATATAGTTGGGAAAAGGCTAGGCAGATGATGACTGAGTTATTTTATAATAATGTGCAACAATCGGCACGTGAACGACAGACAGAGTGGCGAGGCAGTTCGTCAAAGAAAACCCCTATTTATTCAGGTTTAGGTACCGCTACCGATACATTTATAACGGTTATGGTACTTGTACCGCGGTTGCGGGCATTCGGCGGCGTGTGATTCGGCGTGGTGGCTTTCGGGATGACGTATTGCACTCGTAGTTTAGTTTTATGAATTGTTCTTCTGACATTCAAAAGTACCTAGTAATGGTTTAATTGAAATAAATGCTTTGACTTTGACTTACCGAATGCATTTCCAACCTCAAAATTCCGCTACCGAAAAAAATAACGGTATCGAAATATTACGGTAACCCGGTATGACGTCATACCGAAATTTAAAGGGTTCCGTAATTTTTGGGATAATCAGTCCCTGTATCTACTGAATACGTGACAACCCGTTTGTCCCTTTCAAACTGTATTATCTTAAAATCCGGTGACAGTCAAGTACGCCTTGGTTTTTTTACTACGGGATTAGAACTGTTCTTTACACTTTTCAACTGGATTCACTAGAAAAAGTGATTTCAGATTTAAAGGTAAAAATATTCAGACATTTTTGAAAACTTCTATCTGTTTAGATTTCGTAAACCTAAATTCATAAAATCATAACCTACCTAACTATTTATGAATATCGATTAAAATATGCAATTACAACACTTTCAAAATCATAAAAGGACAAACGGTCCTAAACTTCAAATTAAAACTAATTCCAATACAATATATTCAAGGACGTTAAAAAGATTCCCATGCTAACTATTAGCATCTTAATTTGTATAGAATAAAATTATTTATTAAAACACATAAATAAAACTGGATTACTAATTCGTTGGGCAAGGTTGTCGTTTTGCATCACAAAGCAGACGCATTTGCAAAGTTGTATCTACAGATAATTCATCACGTGTTTTTTTAGTAATTTTTAATTAAGAAACATTGCCTATTTAATGATATCATCCTTATAGCTGCGAAAAATCTACAAACAAGGCTGTTTTAGATCTATTTGTTGTATTAGCAAAATACTTATCAACTCCCGCCAAACCAAAAATGACGCCATATTAGAAAAAGAAACAGATGACCAAAAATCTGTATTATTTACTTTAACCAAACTTACGATGAAGTTTACTAATAATTGTATCAAAATCTAGTTTGGAACGTATACTGTAAATAAACGATTAATTTGTTGTGGATGCGATCGTACGCAAGAGGCAGTTCGTTCGGAGCCACCATCGAGTTTGGCTGTATGCGTTTTTACTTGTGGCGGACAGTGTGTTTAAAAAAAAAATGAATCTTTTAATAACGAGACTAGCATGGACTAATGGGACGCGGATAAATCAATATCTTTTTGCAATTATTAGTGAGTACCCTTTAATTGTTTATTTTTATTATAAAAAGTGATTTGTCCATTTTAATTTTATTTTGTGTTTATTTTAAAAACTGAAACCTGCAATATTAGCAATTAATATGTTACGATGGCGATTAGGTTACATTTGAAAATGACAAAGAAATTATTGACCGAATTAAAATATTAAATGTTTAATTATCGACCTAATGAAAAAATAGTGAGCGTAATTTTATGTAAATCTAAAAAAGTTATTCTAATGTCACGCGTTACAGCTTTTTTATTATTTTTGCCATGTCATAATCAAACCAAAATCATGCAAGATTAAAATTCAATTGACATTTTACTGAATTTACATTTCGTATGCATTTGTCTACATTCAAAGAATACTAATTCGATATATTCATGTAAAAAAACATAATAAAAAGAAGAATTAAGTACCTTGTCTTGAAATAGAAACTTTACTTTTGAATTCTAAACGCGGGTAGCTGAATACTTAATTCTCGTTTTATAGCAAGATGTTCTGTTTTTAAAACTTGTCTGTGTAAAAAGTTTTTAACCATGTAAACGTGTTTTATTAAGTACCTATATACTAAAACTTCGTCCGCGTGTATTTTGAAAATATAATATTGTAATGTTACTGGGTAAAGATGTAGCTTTCTCAAGGTGAAAGAATTTTTAATTTCGGCCGAATAGCTTTTGTTTTAAATCGTATTTAACAAATAATCCAAAAATCATTCCTTTTAATATTATTATAAGCATATTTATATGTTAAAGAGAGAAAATACTAGGCAGATGATGATGTTGTCAACAAACCGCCCCTAACAGAACCTGTTCGTTCACAGCAGGTTAAAGACCTCCTTTCCACTTTTCGCGATTGTATGCCAATACTATAAAAATTAATGCAGCTGACCCCTCCATCTCCTGAGCCTGCCGCGTTGTCAAACGACACAGCGTGCTTGCAATAAAATTCTTTATCACATTAATAAAATTAACTATGGCAAATAAATCTTACCTACAATATTTGTTTTGATAATTTCTAATTACGCAACAAAATATAAACAATGGCTATTGTAATGCTATGCTTTTTACAAACTCACAATTTAGACGCACCATTACACGAATTATTGAAGAATGAACTAAAACGTAAACAAATAACTTGCAATGAATGATGAAATCACGTTTTGATAATAATATTTCTGTGACATAAAACAAAAAATACTTTTTCGATTATAAAATGAAATATTTGTCGAAGGAAACGCCAATATAATAAGCATAACAAAATCGATTTGGCTATTTCCTGAATGGAGTAATAAAAACTATAAATGCCAGTGTATGGAGAGGAGCTCATGTCTAGCTAGATATTAACAGCCAGCAGCTCAGATCAATCAGGTTAAGCCGCGCTTGCCGAGGTTAACCTGTGGATGGGTGACCACCTATACATATAGGGTGTAAAAGTACTCTTAACGCAAACGAAGGGCACTTGTTCTCCCCACCACTGCGATAATTTTTTTGTTCTAGACCATACCTGGGAACCTCCTAGTTACGGAGATAATTGGGGGTCAAAGTTCCAAATTTTTCACAGCTGTTTTTGTAAATACTAGTTTTTCAGGTTTTAACTTTACTTAAATTACCTCCATGACCCGTTTATTATTCAAAGCATCCACTATAGCACAATGTTTTAAGAGTGCTACTTTGAGTTTTACCGTAAAATGTGATTTTGTACCCCAAAAAAAAAAGTCATTTCCCAGCAAAAAATTTTGCGTAGGGGTACTTAGATTGATGTACAGAATGCTTGGTTGTCGGGTGTGTGATGGGTTGATTTACACCCTGTATAAAGGGTGTAAAAGTACCCTTAACGCAAACGAAGGGCATTTGTTCTCCCCACCACTGCGATCATTTTTTTGTTCTAGACCATACCTGGGAACCTCCTAGTTGCGGAGATATTGGGGGTCAAAGTTCCAAATTTTTCACAGCTGTTTTTGTAAATACTAGTATTTCAGGTTTTAACTTTACTTAAATTACCTCCATGACCCGTTTACTATTCAAAGCATCCACTAGCACAATGTTTTAAGAGTGCTACTTTGAGTTTTACCGTAAAATGTTATTTCTGACCCCAAAAATAAAAGTCATTTCCCAGCAAAAATTTTTGCGTAGGGGTAGGTACTTGGTTTGATGTACAGAATGCTTGGTTGTCGGATGCGTGAAGGGTTCGTTTACACCCTGTATACCGAGTTTCCTCCGTGCCTCAGAAAGCATGTTAAGCGGTTGGTCCTGTCTGTCATTTGTATATCTCGTGTGTGGCCCAAAAGTCTGACAACCAGTCTTACCACGGGATATTATATTACCCAGAACTGTCTGGGTTGTGCAGATCAAATAGGCAGTCGTTCCATGTAAAATACTAGCTGCATCCAGCTAGAATGGAAGCCGACCCAAAGATAGTTGGGAAAAGGCTAGATGATGAGTCCAGTGTATGGTTTAAATTGTCGCTGAATCGGGACCATCATCGTTTCAAGCCGGAATCGCCATACTGAAATGGGTTCAAAAAACAATCCAAATAGTACGTTGTTATTAACCCAGCGCGTTGTATGTATATGAGTTTAAATGTTTGTAAACGCACCCACGACACAGGAGAAATGCTTAGTGTGGAGCATCGTTTTTTTTTTTAAATAAAAACGATCTGTCCATTTGCAGCCGTTTCAGTTAATTTGTTCGTGTCTCGGAAAGTACGTTACAGATAGTTACAGTGAGCGGAAAGTCTGACAGTTTTACCAAGAGGTATGTTGATCGTATGACCCAGTACTAACTGGCCTGTCATGTGGAGGTCCCGACACATGGTAGTAGAAATTAAATTGTCTAATTAAAAAAATAAATCTAATGTTATTTACGTTTTTTGTGAAGTGTATTATACCCTCGTTGTCGGGTAAACGCCGTCCTCCTCTTAATAACATTGTAAAACCGACCTGACTCAAAAATAAAGGACAACTACTGCGAACGAGGCACAACCAGCGTCATAGTATACTTATTGCTTATTTTTTGTTTAGTGTCCTTTATTTTTTCTTTGTGCGTCATGTTAAGTTCAATTAAATAATTATATTGTTACATCTTGGGGCTCGCCCCCTATAATATGGAACTTTTTTTCTGAGTTTTCCTCCTCTTACTTTACAAATTAGATGGGAGGATCATTACTATCTTGAGTTTATTCGCAGATAGATGGGAGTCTCCAATGCTGCGTCATTGGATGAAACTCCATACTGTTTAATTTGTGTATTATGTTTACTAACACTAGCTTTTAAGATCATTGTTACTAACACTATGGGCGCTGCCCGAAATAAATGCTATTATTATTATTTCCTTTATTTATTTTCTTACATATAATTTACATTTTTAAATATTTCATACAAAACTTAATTATTATTATTAATTCAGTCACCATAATATACTCGTTCACAGTAAGCTTGTTAAATAGTTTGTTTGTACTAGCTTAAGCCCGTGACTTCGGCTGCGTTGGTGAGGGTGTTTGTCCCCCGGATTGATGAATGTTTGTTACTCTTTACCGCAAAAACTGCATAAGGGATTTGGATGAAATTTGGCAGACAGATAGTTTATAACCTAAATTAACACATTAATGCTTTTTATCCCGGATTTATGATCCCGTGGGATAGTCATCGAGCACCATGCGGGCGTAGTCTCAGTCATGAGCTAGTAGATCATGAAATCCTGCTATAATGCAAACCAAACAATATGATTAGATAAGTGCACATGTAAATCGTAAAATACTAATGAATTATTCATGAATCTTTCAGTGTTACAGTTCACTACGGGCTGGCCAGTTTTCGCGTCCACAACGGTATTACGTGACGAATATTATAACTAACTTATGCCCGCGGTTTCGCCCGCGTGGACGTCGATAAATTGTGCCACGGATCATACTACCGGTATAAAAAGTGTGCTAATCCAGGTTATCTACACTAATATTATAAAGAGGAAAGATTTGTTTGTTTGTAACGAATAGGCTCCGAAACTACTGGACCGATTTCAAAAATTCTTTCACCGTTGGGAAGCTACGCTATCCCCGGGTGACATAGGCTACTTTTTATCCCTGTATTCCCACGGGAACGGGAACTACGCGGGTGAAACCGCGTGACGTCCACTATATCTGTACTAAATCTCATCCAAATCCGTTCAATAGTATTGGCGTGAAAGAGTACCTAACAAACATCCATCCATTCTCACAATCTTTCTCATAATAATATTAGTAGCTGTAAAATGTAAAATAGTTGTTTAACAGGTACTGAAACAAAAAAGTACAGTTTTTTTGTGTACAAAGAAAAGTGACGGACCAGTAAACACGTGATAACTGATAATAGCTTCCTCAAATCTACCTAGGTACTATTGATTTTGTGCTAGTAAGTGAAATATATTTTTATTTATAGTCGAAAGCCATAAAGTTAGTATCCGTTAACCTATATTAGTAAGTAGGTATCATCATCTGCCTAGCCTTTTCCCAACTATGTTGGGGTCGGCTTCCAGTCTAACCGGATGCAGCTGAATACCAGTATTTTACATGGAGCGACTGCCTATCTGACCTCCACAACCCAGTTAATACTAGGTAATACGATACTCTTTGGTAAGACTGGATGTCAGAATTGCCTTCGTAACAACCACACTGCGATCGCCAACCCGCCTGCCAAGCGTGGTGATTGATGCGATTTAAGTTTGGCGATGATGATGATTATGATAATTGACTAAAACAATCAAACAGCAACAACGCTAAACTTAAATACCACTGCATGCCCTGAGACCTACCACTAGACGATCTCATAAATGCATCAGCGAATGGAGTTCGCATAGCTCAATTTTGGGCCTAATTTATTTAATGAAAATTTGCCATCGACACGCTAAAAAGAACTCTTGCAACAATGCTCAGAAAACTATTGTCCTCTTAGCATTGTTGTTATTAAAATATCGGAGGATCTCATGTAAATAATAACTGCCGCTCGCGGTTTAACCTGAAGATAGACTATCTTCAGGTTAAACCGCTCCAACCTATTTTGGTCCGTAGATTGGTGACCACCCTTTACATACGGAGTTTCCTCCGTGCCGCATAAAGCACGTTAGCTCTTGGTTCCAGCTGTCATTTGAAGGTCTTGGACAGTCGTTACAGATAATCAGTGACTCGAAAGTCTTACCAAGGGGTATCGTATTCTCGTCGAGGTTGCGGATTGTTCGCAAGAGATACCGCGGCCTCGACATAAAGGGCTAAGAAGGAACATGGGTGGTTTTTAGTTTTCAGTAGAAATCTGACACTCCCTTTCGCTCTGCCCAAGAGCGGGCCACCACACAAAACCACAGCCCGCCAAAAAAAAAGGGGGTATCGTATTACCCAGTAGGTACTAACTGGGTTGTGGAGGTCAGATAGACAGTTTCGCCATGTAAGATACTGGTATTCAGCTGCATCCGACCCCATCATAGTTGAGAAAAGGAGCAAACGATGATACCTAATAAATTTGGGGATTCCACAAAGTTATGCATACAAACGCTTTGCTCTGCTCGACTGCGTTTCGTTATGAACTTTTGTTATTAAACAATGACATTCTCAGTACTCATGTTTAAATTAAACATTAATAAAGTAACAAAAAATACTACTCGACGGAATTATATAAATTACATTATATATAGTTTTTGTGTCCAAACTGTCGTTAAATCTAATTAGGTAGGTACTAGGATCACAGACTTCCTTATATATCATAATCTGCTTCCCAAACCTATTTAGAATACGGACTTCCAGTCTAGCCGGATGAAGCGATCGAATCGATTTGAAATGACTTATTTACTTAAGGATGCTTTCACATTAGGACGTTAGCAGCGCGACAGTCGCCCGACTAGTAACAAGTGCTAACGGGTTGTTACGGCTGTTCTTATAAAATGTGAAGGATGCTTCTGCCGCGCGACTGTCGCGCTGCTAACGTCCTAATGTGAAAGCGGCCTTACACAGTCAAGTTAGTACTGAGTAACGCGATAGCGATTCGGCTTAGTCTTCTTAATCGTGTGGTTAGCGTCTAACCTGGGCCCCGAGTCTGCTATTCAATAGTGTCAGAATGGTCTGTCATTGATCTCATAATTGTTGATTTTGACAAGTTTGGTGTTGTCAAAATCAACAATTATGAGATCAATGATAGACCATTCTGACACTATTGAATAGCAGACTCGGGGCCCTGGTGTCAGACTTGGTTTTACACGCCTTCGAGAAACATCTCTTGGGCATTCTGGTTTCTGCCGGGGCTGCGGGACTGTTCCAAAGAGACACCACAGCCCTTTTTTTTTGTTTGGGGGGTGGGAAATCATCAAATGACTCCGGTCGAGAGTGTCAAAGTCAAAGTCAAACATTTATTTGCAAAAAAATATGGTTACAAAAGACAGACTTCAGAATTCTAATGACTAAAAACCACCCATGTTCTTTCTTAGCCCTTGTGCCGAGGCCGCGTTATCTCTTTCAAACAACCCGCAGCCCCGACGGGAGATACCACAGCTCTGGAACACAAATGGCCAAGAAGGAAAATTTTCAGTCTCGACATTGTCCGATTTTAGTCAGTACAAGTCTGACAATCTCTTTCGCTCCGGTCAGAGCAAAAGAGATAATTTGTTGATTTCCCCCACGAAAAAAAGACATGCTGGTTTCCTTACAATGTTTTCCTTCTACGCCTAAATGGAGACTCCTCGACGTGCAAAGTAGGCCAAAATTATACGAAATAAACTTTTTTCTATCATAATTATTTTCTCGAGCAACACACGCATTCAGTATAATTCCACGTGGTTTTAATTGGCTGCAAAACAAGCTATGTTCAAGTTCACGTGAGTTCATGGTTGAGTAATTACCTATATACGGTTGTAACTCCTAACCTGGCACAAGGTTCCATCTACTTTGATGACAACAACATCACGCCTGTAATTCCCGAAGGGCTTGGCAGAGGTGTACCTAATAGTTCGCCCACATTTCGCCAGTCCCATGTGATAGATAGCGGAGTTATTGTCATCAACAAGGTACAAATCCAGGTTCTGTGGCTGCTATTGAAAAATTCCTGAAGAAAAAACTCGTTATCACATACCTTTTTTATAGTGTTTGGGAAATCATCAAATGATTCTGGACGAAGCGGGAGGGAGTGTCAGACTTCTACTGACTAAAAACCACCCATGTTCCTTCTTAGCCCTTTGTGTCCGGGGTCGTGGTATTTTGGAACAATCAGCAGCGCACTTTGCCCGACTTGGGAATCGAACGCTTCGCGATGCACTTGCGACCGCTGGCGAGCCAGTGGAGGCCAAGGTTCCATCTAATTAAACCTATAAAGAATCTTAATTAAAATACCATAGGATCTATGTTATGGTAGTTTCGAGTTAATGGATTGTGATTCTTCCGGAAATAAGGCATATGATGACCTTTTAGAACGTTTAAATGATTCTATAAATGAGATTGATTCTATGCAAATCTTGTTGATGATTACGGAAGACCTATGAACGTTTTAAACTTTGAGCCTTGAATATGGTTGACTGCATCGTTGGTCTAGTGGTCGCAAGCGCGACTGCTGTTCATGAGGTCCTGGATTCAGGACGGGCAAAGTCTTGTTGGTTTTTGGTCGTCAGATATTTCTCAGTAGCAGCCGCTGGATACTCGTATGTGCCCGGTTGATAGCAATTCAATTCAATTCACGGAATGTAGGGTAGTTGTCAAGAAAAATCTAATTAGTCCGTCAGATAGATTTCCAAAAAATATTGGACACGTATTTTTTCTCATTTCACGTAAACAAAAAATGACGTCATAGTTTGGTACATTTTATTACCAGAAAGTGACATCACCAGCGGGCACTCATGATCTTTGACGCGTTTAGTTCGTAATTTTTTATTAATTTGATAAAACAAAATCACGTAGGTATTCATGATCCTTGACACGTTTTAATTTCGTCAATTTGTTTTATTTTGATAAAAGAAAAAACACGTGTCCAATATTTTTCGATTATCTAACTGACGGACTAAACATAATCATATTTTTTTAGTCGGTCTTCATCCCTATTGCTCAAACAAGAAGGTTTAGGTTCTGATTTCAATTCTCACTCGGTCATGAATTTCACGGAATTTATGTTGATGAAATACAAATATTTTCAACAATAGCAATAATATAAATTATTGGAGTTTGACATCACCAACAACAACACATGATTATCCATTTTGTGGTTACCGTTGTTAGGTGTCTATCGTTGAAAACACTGCAATAGACCAATAAATAAATATATTGTAGTGTTTTAACGTGTTGGTTGCGAAAACAACTTCAGTAATAAAAAACAATAAAGTTAAAAAATCAAATATTATGAAAAATATTAACGTATCAAATTAACAAAAAATATATAAAATAAACCTAAGAGATCTCTCATGAAAAAAAAGCAAGGGATCGCGAAATAGTTTTTCATAATAAAGGAGTCATATCATCCCGTCGCGGCTGCGGGTTGTTCGCAAGAGATACCGCGGCCTCGGCGCAAGTGCTAAGAAGGAACATGGGTGGTTTTTAGTCAGTAGAAGTCTGACACCCCCTTTCGCTCTGCCCAAGAGCGGCCGCATTATTTGGTGATTTTCCACCCGCCAAAAATAAAAAAAAAGGGTTCATGTCATGAAAAAGGTTAGGAAATAGGCTAGACCCTTTTACATGAGACTTAAACATAACTGGCGGAAATGTGGTTGTTCTATCTTCTTCAGTTTAGCGTATTGATGGCAAACTTAACTGTGTCGGCCCAAGTACTGAGCTAGTAGTGTGGCGCTTTCGGTAGCGTCTATCAGTTCCTGTAGTCAACAAAAAACAGGGTACGCAGGACACGACATGGATATGTTGTACTATTAGACTACACTTCTCTCTGCCTGACCTTTATCAGATAACCGGTGTGGTATCGTTTTTAAGTGTTGCATAAATACACGAAGGTCATCGTCCTCCAAATGTCACAAACTCTGTGCGTCATCAATCATCAGTTATTTGGAAGTATTCTAGGTCTCTTTCTATATCTTTTCATGCCTAATTGCTTCATTAGAATTTGAAAGAAAAACATTTGAAAGGTAATTTATAAATTAGTAGGATGGTTTATGTACAGTCAGTGCCCAGCATTACCTGACCTCTCTTCTCACACCTATTGCACTCTTTATCTTTATGTGGGGGGTCAGGTAATGGTGGGCGCTTACTGTACAAAATGCGTTATTTTAAGATCGTTTTGTTCAGCTAATTTTTTGCTAATAACTGTAAAAAGTAACGTGAACTTGTTCGTAGTACAATATTTGCCGTATAGAAGTGTTTTTTTTTTTTTAATATTTCGCACCTTTGGTAGAACAAGGGCACAATTGCAGTTTTTGCAATTTTACAGGAGAGTCATTTTAAGATATTTTTTGTACTTAATGTGGTCTAGCTATGTTAATAATGTTCTAAGGTTGTTGTTGCCACTATTTCCATCTGGCGGTTTTTTGAAGGAATTAAACGAATGTCTTTGTCCCTCCAGTTCAAAGGGCCTTTTTAAAGCATTTCTGCATATTTAAGTCATTTTGGCAATTTATGACATTTATGCCCTTGTTCTACCAAAGGTGCGATTTGTTCGCCCTCAATTACGGATGCACTATTATTTCTGTGTTTGTGAAAACGTAAAACGTTACGAACAAAGCACTTTTTTAGCCATTATTTTACAAATTAGTCCTTTTTTTTTTGGGGTGCGGGAAATCATCAAATAACCCCTCCCGCTCTTGGGCAGAGCGAAAGGGAGTGTCAGACTTCTACTGACTAAAAACCACCCATGTTCCTTCTTAGCCCTTCATGTCGAGGCCGCGGTATCTCTTGCGAACAACCCGCAGCCCAGTCCATTATACCTACCTATAGCTCGTGGCTTAATAAGAACTACCACTCGGGTCGATCTTTAGGTAAAGCTGTGCTTGCCTAGGTCGGTCTGTGGATGGGTGACCGCCCGACATACCGAGTTTCCTCCGTGCCTCGGAAAGCACGTTAAGCTGTTGGTTCCGGCTGCCATATATAGATCTTTGGCAGTCGTGACAGGTAGTCAGTGACCTGAAATTTTGAAATCCAGTCTTACCAAAGAGGTATCGTATTACCTAGTATTAACTGGGTTGTGGAGGTCAGATAGGCAGTCGCTCCATGTAAAATACTGGTATTCAGCTGCATCCGGTTAGACTGGAAGCCGACCCTAACATAGTTGGGAAAAGGCTAGGCAGATGATGATAGTAGTACGTAGTGTTTGCGTAGTGTATAATTTTACTCGTGACTGTTCTGCTAAAGCCCTGTCTAAAGCTCCACGCTCTTTTGTCAGCATCATCCAGGTGATCCAGGGTAATCCTGCGATGGCAAGAAGTCGTCTGTCTTTTACCAATTTCCAATATCGGATTTCGATTTTGGAACTCTGTCTACTAGTTTTATGCCGAGCATGGAAGGCTCCATCTTTCTCTGTGCTACACAGCCTTCTTTGTGAGCATCCATGTTGGTTAGTGTATCAATTATTTTTTCTACGAATAATGCATGAATCGTGCAGGGTTTGGTTACAACCATACTTTGCTGGTGCTTCTAAAAAGACAATTGTTTTGACAAGTTTTTTATTATTCCCTTTATTTATTTTCAAACAAACTTATTATATTTTTAAATATTATTTATAAAAAAAAAACATTTAAAAATATATAAAATTGTAGCCCACCGGTATCGGGAACAGGATCCAAGCTACCGGAGGTCAGGGCTCCAAAGAAAGGAACCTCCTAACAATACGAGCTGTGTCCAGGGCCCCGAGTCTGCTGTTCAATTTTGGTGTTGTCTTTGATTGATTTTGACAAGTTTGGTGTTGTCAAAATCAACAATTATGAGATCAATGATAGACCATTCTGACACTATTGAATAGCAGACTCGGGGCCCAGGAGTACCGCTCTCTGCATCAAGCCTTTCATCCAGCTGCCCAACAAGAGCCTCCTCAGGTGTTGATCGAGGCTCTTGGCAATTAAGCCATTGGCTGTAACGACTATCGGCACAATGATCGCTGAGTCCACCCCACATGTCGACAACCTCGCGAGCCAAGTCAAGATACTTGATTTGCTTATCTTTCTCAGCTTTCACGAGGTTCTTGACAATTTTTTTTTTTATTATTAACCAGCACTGCCCCACTGCTGTGCAAAGGCCTCCCCTAATTCCTTTCAAGAGCCTTTTCCATGTGCCTTCTCAAAGCAGCCCTCGCGGTAGACATCTAGATCGTCTTGCCATTTCTTTCTAGGTCGCCCTCGATGGCGCCGCAAGTCAAGTTAACAAGTCCGGCCAGACTTAACCAAAGATACCACGAGTTCGAGCAAAAAAAGCGAAAATCTTAAACAAGACTCCAATTTAACAATCCAGGTCAACAATTAACTGGTTTTCTTCTAAAAAATTATATGGCGCCGTCTCCAAATTTCTTCGCATAAGGTCTTATACGGCCATATGGCGTACAATCTCCTAATGAGTGAAAGTCGTTGATAACGATGTAACGATAGATAGTCATTTTTATAACAAATTCTTTAAATTCTACGAATTCGTATACGGTGTCATCAATATGTATTTAATAGAATATAATATTTAGACAAACGTCCGGGGTTATTAACCTTCGTCTCTCGCATTGCCAAAGTCTTGATATTGCGTATTTTTGTTTTCTCTTTTCTCTCACCGCGTCACATCTACGTAGAAAGAACTGCATTATTTAGATAATAATAAGCTCCACTATTCAGTACATCTTGAGTCGTCAGCCATACTGTCATATTGTAGGCTAAATATTTTTTTACCTCGATTATCGTAGCATCAGACAGTATTAAGTACTCAAAATGACAATATTCCAGGATTTAATCTCAAAAAGCATTTTTAGTCGAGATAACTTGTGAAAACCTTGTCAATCAAGGATAAGAATCCGGAGTAACATCATCTTGTATGTAATAATGAGCTGCTGTCTGCGGACTACTACCTCATTATACTAGCTCCATTCACGTCCAAAGCTCGTATTTTGAGATTGAGAATCGTAAACGAATTTGAATTGTAAAACACTCCGTACGAAGTTCATAATTTCGAAAATGGAAATCACAAACGACAAAAAAATGCAGCCAGTACGAAACATTGAAACGAGTTAGTCCAAATCACAGACTAAAGTCAGCATCCCAAAATATAATTATAACAGGTCTTAATCCGAGGAACCGGTTACCTTATCAATATATTCTGAATTTTGGGTGTGTATTGTGACGTCACTATACGAGAGCGCGTTTTTTGCGAATAGTCTTGATAGCCTAGTTGTAATAGCTTGGCTCGATCAATAAGTATCTTTCCTTTTATGTATTTCATCTCCACTGCTACGAAAATGCTTTTTCCATCAGGAATTTATCAGTAACAGCTACGGAGTCTGGATTTGTGCCCGGTTGATGGCAATAGGCTCGCCCCCTATTACATGGGACTTGAACATAACTGGCGAAATGTGGGTGTACTATTAGGTACACCTCTGCCTAACCCTTCGGGGATTACAGGCGTGATGTTATGTTATGTTATGCTACCAAAATGATGGAGGAAAACATCATGAGGGAATCGTCATGTCCATGAATCAAAAACAATCAAACAATCAATTTCTTATGGTTGTTTTATATTATAATCCAAGTCATGTTTATAGGAAGCTTACTGACTGATTAAGTGATTATACTAAGCTATGCATAATTTTCACTTCATGTAAGAAACATCCTGCACGTTAAGCTCGTAGAAGATATTTGACAGTCGTTCCAGCTAGTTTGTGGCCTGAAAGTCTGACAACCAATCTTACCAAGGGCACCGTATTACCCAGTACTAACTGGGTTATGGAGGTCAGATAGGCAGTCGCTCCATGTAAAATACTACTACGTTTTGTTTGAGACCACAGGGTCAGTTATTTTGAATAACAATAATAACAATAATAGGGGATCAGACTGAGTCAAAAAAATATGATTCTAATTAGTCCGTCAGTTAGATTATCGAAAAATATTGGATACGTGTTTTTTCAAATTAATAAAAATTGACGAAGATAAAACGCGTCAAAGATCATGAGTGGGGGGTTGTTCCGTCATTGGTAGGTAAAAATGTACTGACATGTGACGTTTTCGAGGAGTTCACGAGTTTTTGAAGCACTGTATCGTCTTCATTTTTAGTTTATGTGAAAAAAGAAAAAATATGTGTTTAAAATTGTTTTGGAAATCTATCTGACGGACTTCTTAGTTTTTTTTGTCCGATCCCCTATTGCAACAGATACCTGAGTTTGAAATACTCCACAAGTCAGTATTTATTGAGTTGTTGAGGTCAGATAGGCAGTCGCTCCATGTAAAATACTGGTATTCAGCTGCATCCAGTTAGACTGGAAACTGACCCCAACATACTTAGGAAAAGGCTAGGCAGATGATGATGTAAGAAACACGTCTTGTCGCGTGTAAAAATCTAATAAACATTCAGATATAGTCCAAAGATTAATCAATTATCTTTCTATATCGATTTCTGTCATATCCAAGCAAATACTAATTTTATAGTATGCATTGACACTTCCTTATAAATAAACGAATAAGCAGATGTGAAAATTGATAACAGGTTCATTATTGTAAAGCTAAATAAGACGTAGTCGGTCATCGAGGGTCAAATTTTGTCGTATTATACGTTGTGGCAGTGGTTTGCTAAAATAATGATACATTTGGAATAATTCATCTTTATCTGCCTAGCCTATTTCCTATCTATGTTAGATACGGTATTTAATTTCGCTGATTGCAACTTATACCCGCAGCATCACCCATGTTGAGTACGGTAACTGCCCCAGTTGATCGTACTACAGGATAAAAAGTAATCCACGGGATAGACTATCTGTGTATCAAACTTCATCCAAATCCGGTCAATAGTTTTTGCGTGAAAGAGTAAAAAACATCCATATACAGGGTGTAAATCAACCCATCACACACCCGTCAACCAAGCATTCTATACATCAATCTAAGTACTCCAACGCAAATTTTTTTGCTGGGAAATGACTTTTTTTTTGGGGTCAAAAATCACATTTGACGGTAAAACTGAAAGTAGCACTCCTAAAACATTGTGCTAGTGGATGCTTTGAATAGTAAACGGGTCATGGAGGTAATTTAAGTAAAGTTAAAACCTGAAAAACTAGTAAGTATTTACAAAAACAGCTGTAAAAAATTAGAAAATTTGACCCCCAATATCTCCGTAACTAGGTTCCCAGGAATGGTCTAGAACAAAAAAATGATGGCAGTGGTGGGGAGAACAAGTGCCCTTCGTTTGCGTTAAGGGTACTTTTACACCCTATATAATATATCCTTTCATCCACACAAATCTACATAATTATTATTATCTTCTTTATCTTTAAATATATAATTCTATTGCACGTGTGTTTCCCACTGAACTCCTCCTAAACGGCTGGACCGATTTGGGTGAAACTTTCTGGAGATATTTCAATGGGTTCTTAGATGGTTTGAAAACACAATTGTACCCGGTAGGTGGCGCTGCTATCCGGGCAGGGCGACATCAGCCAGGTCCGCTAGTTAATTTATAAAAATGTGAGTCGGATTTGTGCATAAGATAAGATGGATCGTGTTGCGTGAACTGAATCATCCTCCACACACTCCATCCTAGATTTTTTAACCTTCTACTCTCAACCATGTTCAGCAATAATAATAGTGATTATACTCTCCTATTAACAGTCAATAATGCACCGTACTTAAACCATACTAGACCATTAAATCCCATTCATCCATTGTACTTCATCGTAAAATCGCGTGTCACTACTAATTCTAAATCAGCTTGACGTTCGTGTTCTCTGATAATTTCTACCCGTTACAAACGGCAGTATTTACCTAATTATTAGCTTCATTTACTCATTATTTACTACAGGATCCCACTGTGAGGTTAATTGTACCTACATTACACGAACGACCCTAATTACTTTTAAAATTGTAAAATTGTTTTGTTGACTAATTCTCGTCTGTTTGACAATGATGTAGTTCATAGGAAGAAAGGAAGCTCTTGGCTAAGTACCTACCTAATATCAGTCTTAAGCTCATCTTCAAGGTTAAGCAGCGCTTACCTATGTGGTCCGTGGATGGGTGAGCATCCATTACATACCGAGTTTCCTCCATGTCTCGAAAAACATGCGTGTCGTTAGTGCCGGCTGTTTATTTATTTATTTAAACTTTATGCACAAACGAGGTACATAGGCGGACTTAATGCCACAAGGCATTCTCTACCAGTCAACCTTAGGGTCAAATAGGACAGCACTGTGGTAGAGTACAAATATAAATAAATTAGGAGAATACTATTTTGTTAACATAAATCAATATACCTACATAAATGGTACATATATATTAAGATGGAATTAAAAAAACTAATATATATTATAATACATACCTACAAATAATTTAAAAAAAAACTGCTGTTATTTGCAGATCCTTGACAGGTTCGAAAGTCTGTGAACCATGGCAGCCTTACCCAATGTATTATATTACCCACCGCGAAAAAAACCTGCCCTAATCATTCTCATGTGCGCCTGGAAACCTCCTGTGAGTAAGTATCCTTTCCACCCTGCATACGGACATCGGCTAGATCTAATATCTGTAGTAGTGATTGATTGAAATAAAACCTTATATGGTGTCTTAAATTATCACGAGATAGCACTAGTAGGTTCTACATAAGATGTTGTTCAATTAGGTTCTTTTTTCCGTGAGTACTTTATGGTATAATTTTAAATAAATACTTGAATGCCATTTAGTGACATGGGTCACATATCATACAAGTTGCAATAACCCTTTTTTGTTCCAAGTACAGGTATGTTTACTATAAAAGACATGTTTGAAGATACGTCATGGTCAAATGATTCGATTACCTATACCTGCGTTTAAAAACACTAATAAAAATCATACAAAAAATATGTTGTCAACAGTTTTTTTGAAAATGCCTCCAGTTATAAGTCCGCCTCTGTACTTTGTGCTTGAAGTGGGAAATAAATAAATTAACAGTTTTTTTTTTGCTGTCGAAAGTCTAAATATTCTTAATGCTCCTAAATCAATATCACGCCTATAATCTTTGAAGAGTTAGGCAAAGGTGTACATACCCGATAGTACACCGCAACGCCACCAAATCAGGAGTCTCCAGACTACTCTACTGGGAAAATCCTGCGTGTAAACGTTCGTTGTAAGGTCATCATCATCCTCCTGCCCTTATCCCGTTCATTTGAGGTCCGTAATTCAAAATAACGAACCCTGTGGTCTCAAACAAAACGTAGCCTCAATAATTACCTCCACATTTTTAATAAAGTCTGTAAAACCAGAACGAATGAATCGTTTTTGTGTTCAAACATCGTTTCTTCGACGAGGTATCGTAATCTGCTCTGCTCATTCATTAATATCCAGTTGTGCAGCATTTCCAGTCTGTATTGGATGTGGCAGGTTGTGTACAGCATTCCTAGGTTTCTCAGTTTATTTTTAGCTTTGAAAATTATCGGCCGATTGAAACAAGATGGTACTAAAATAGTTTGAACTTAGTTCATGTGGATAGGAGCTAAGCAGCTTGTGGCATTAGCCGGTGAGCGGATGTACTTATAGTCCGACATGCAGTAATTTATAGACTACCTACCAGTTTTTGCCGGCATCAAACGTTGCAAGGGTTTTTTTGTTTCCAGTTTTCAGAAACCTTCCAAATTTAAAAAAATATCTGTGTTGAAATAATTGCAAACAACCAAACTCCACTTTTATGATTCAGTTAGGTAGTCGTTTATGACTTTTGCAATTTTTGCAAACGGCATTTGAATTATTTCAAAAATCATCTGAAATCATCCGAATCGAATGACACCTTTTTCATATTTTTCGGAGACGGAGAAAAAAGTTTGCCCTAAAAGCATTTTGTTGACTAGACTAGACGGTTTTGCTCACGTTATGAACGGAATTTACCCCACAGGATCGTTTTTTTCAAACCTTGAACTCAATACTTTAGCGATAAAGTTAAAATCTTTTAAAGAAGAACAGATTAAATAGTAGCTTTATGTGCTAACTGTACCTAGGTTGAAATATTTTACGACAGCGAAACTGTCCTCTCAGCCTTGTAGTTCTTTAATTAAAAATAATAAGTTCAAAACATGGTCACAGATTTAAAAAAACTGTAATTTTTTTCGAATTTTGTAAGTGTTGTCGTAATTCATATTTTTTGTGTTTTTTTTTATTGAAGTTGTAATCGACGTAGGTAATTAAGAATTATGAACGTGTATTTTTGAAGTAGGTAGTAATTTAGAATCGTCCGTAATTTTGAGAGCTTTTACCTCAACGTAAAAACCCCTAAAAATAAAAGATTAGGTACCTACTTTGCATTTTGCAAAGCAAGTTTTGTAGTAGGTGTAATTAAATTAACACTAATCTTGAATCGAACTTTTAAAACGTGAGATTCTCGACGTTTTTAAAGTTGCTGTTTTAAAATGTCGATAATGACTCAAAACTAGAGTTTTTCCTCCGTTATCGTTATAACGTATTATCTCAAACAAACTTTTGAAATTAAATTATATAATTTGTGCTTTAAATATGAAATTGGTATCACTTTTATATAACATGATTTCAACAGTATTTTCACTATTCCATTCTCATTTAAACCTTTTCGGGACCCTTTTTATATTTCCTTTCTCAAAATTCAAAGGAGCTACTAAAATAAACTTAATCAAAGTTGCTCTAGCTGTTTCCGTGGAACCAAAACAAACCATAAAGACTTGAGTACTTGGCACTTTCTTAATCATACATGACTTACTGCGGTACCCAGAGATATTTAATGATTACTTAAGCCGTCTCTTAGTAAAGATTTGACATACTTTTGTATGACAAAACTGTCAAAACCTTTACTGAGTGATGGCCTAAGTAATCATTTAAGTTCTCTGAGCAGTTAGTAATATTACTATTTTATCTTATCTTATCTCACGAAAAACCAGAAAAAAAGATCAAAATTGGATGAATAGAGAATTTAACAAACCAATAGTTATTCTGGATATAAATATTGATGGACGGAGAGGGAGAGGAAGGCCACAGAAAAAGTGGATGATTTGTGTGAGGAATGATATGAATGAGAAAGGAGTAAATGCCACCGTGACGTCTAACAGGGAAGAATGGAAGAAGAAAACGTATTGCGCCGACCCCAAATAGAATGGGATAAGGACAGGAAGGTGATGAGTTAATAACCTGGATCATGGAACGCAAAAGACAAATGTAAAGAAAATAAACTTTTATTTGACGTAGTGTTCGATAATTTTCCCACGGGATCATGATACGGAGATAAAAATATCACATGTGTTATACGATATTTTCTTTACAATTGTCTTTTATAAAGTTTTATGGAATTTCTTAAATAGATTGAATTTAGCACGCAGTAATATTTTTTGTCACAGTCTACGCCTTCAATAACATTGTTCTTACTTATTGCGATATCTACGTAAGTATCAGCATTGAACTTGAACTGTAGCCAAGCTATGTAAGTACTTATACGGTATGTTAGTTTGAACGAGGGACATATTAAAACCCGCAATAGGACATGCTTACATGTACCTACTAATAAAAATATCAACAAAACAAAACATAAATAAATGTTTTTGTAGTAAAATTTTAAAATGTATCGAATTTCTTCATTATAGATTCACTCATCTTGACGGTACGAAAAACAAATGAAAATCACACATTTTCCTAATTTGAATTTAGAAATATGTTCTTTAAAATTTAAACTTTCAATGATACCAAAACCAGCCAGATACAAATAGTATAGCCAAAGAGATTTTATTACAAGTTCATACATACCATAATGCGAAAAGACTTTTTCCCCAACCTAATATTTCGGAAAAGTATCGCAACCCGTGCGGTTATCACAGAAAATGTGCGCGGGTCAATGACTTTTTAGGTATAACCCATTTACCCTTCATATTTTAAAACTGGCGTAGGACAATGGCGAAAAAGAAACTTCTAATAAAGTAAGATCTGGAGACCGTGCCCATGGTACAATTACGTCACAAATTAAGGCTATAATTTCTATATATTTTTGGGACGAAAATCAAATACTGTATTCCCTTAATAAGTCCCTCGTATAACCTAGCATAAGTACTGTATATTGTAGGTATGTTTGTACCTATGTATTTCTAGGCTGCACTACACTTCCTGTGTTATACTGATGTGCTAGGATTATCTGATGCGAGAACGATCTATCTACGAGATCACTCACAATGGCAATGGCGGCCATGTTCTAGAAATTGTTTTATTCGTCAATTAAATCGCATGTGACTAAAATAGTGATGAATTTAAACGTGGATGGATGAAGAGGGGAGAGGAAGAGCAAAGAAAGGATGGATGGATGTTGTGTGAGGAACGATATAAAAATAAATTAAAATCGAAGACAACTTTGCAAATAAAACGAATAACTAAATATTACCTACCTCACAGTGGATCAATACAAAGTTCCTCTAGTTAGATCTTTCACAAATAAATAAATAATTTAATCTTAAATTATAACAATATACACTCGCACATAATCTTTCAGAATTAAGATTAAGCGTTGTGTGTTTAACCAAAATTAATGAAATGTTTTTTTATAATATGATAGAAAAAGGAGTGAAGCTTGATAGAGGAGAATGGTAGAAAAAAACGTGGTTTACCCAAAGTAACATGGGTCAATGGTAGAAAGATGATGATGAATTCAATACCCATCGAACAAAACTTAAACATCTTGTTTCTGACTACGATTAACTGAATTAATTCAATGACTCACACACACACCGGTCTAGTAATTGCCTTGATCTCTCATCTCCTGGAAAACCAAATAAAAAACTTATAAATAACCAATTGCCTGCGTCGTCGTAGTTCGAAACATAACAATAATATGTTGATGTTAAAATAAAACTGGATAAATACACTGTTATGTAATGATTATTAAAGGTTTTGTATATAAATAACCACATATACGCAAGGCACAGAAGGATAAGTACAGCTCTGGGGGTCTAAAATGGACACTTCTCATAATATGAAAGCGTAAAATGGTCACAGACGCAGTTACTATTATAAAAGATTTATTTTTAACGCGATTCAAATTGTGATCTACTAAAGTGGCCATTTTAGACCCCCGTTCCTTACATCAACATCTGCTTAGCCATTTCCCAACTATTTTGGGGATGGCTTCTTTTTCTTCTAGTCTACCCGGATGCAGCTGAATACCAGTATGTTACGCCGTGGCGGTGGGTGCGCGGGGCTCCGGATCGCGGGGCGGCGGTTGCGCGTTGCGGCGTGCATTCGTTGTTCCGTGATTTGGAGTCTCGTACATTCGTTGTTGCGGTGTGCGTCGCTGCGTGCTTTCGTGCTCGCAGTGTTCGTTGTTGCGGGCATTCGGCGTGGTGGCTTTCGGGATGACGTACTCGTATTGCACTCGTAGTTTAGTTTTATGAATTGTTCTTCTGACATTCAAAAGTACCTGTAATGGTTTAATTGAAATAAATGCTTTGACTTTGACTTTGACTTTTACATGGAGCGACTGCCTATTTGACCTCCACAACCGAGATATGGATATTACGATTCCCCTTACTAAGACTGGTTGTCAGACTTTCAGGCCACTGACTACCTGTAACGACTGCCAAAGATCTACAGATGACAGCTTAAGGTTTAACGTGATTTTTGAGGCATGGAGGAAACTCGGTGTGTAATGGGGTGTAATCCACGTACCAACCTAAGCAAGCACGGCTTAATCTAAAGATCAATTCGAACGGCGCGAGCTCTGTTCTTTACATAAGCGCCCGATATTCTTGAAACTTAATTTATCTATACTTAAACAAATTTTATTATTTTTATTATAAAGAGGAAAGGTTTGTATTTTTGTATGTAACGAATAAACTTAAAAACTACTGGCCCGATTTCAATAATTCTTTCACCGTTGGGAAGCTACACTATCCCCGGGTAACATAGGCTACTTTTTATCCCTGTATTCTTACGTGAACGGGAACTACGCGGGTGAAACCGCGTGACGTCCGCTAGTGTATTATAAATTAAGTTTTTTTTTGTTTCATGGAACTACTATTATTTTCTATGTGGTGCCAGAGTGCAACCTTGCGTGACCTTCTGTAAAGTAACTGATTTGAATTCCCGCTCTATTCACAACTAAAATAAACAAGCGTGTTTATTATTTTCTGAGTTTTATTCTATCTGCTTGAACTCGGTTTAAGTTTATTTTTACATATAAACTTATCTCTGCAGCGAAGTGTAGAAACTAGAAATTACTGTTTTGAATAGATTACCTGTAATTGTACGCCTGGCAAGTCAATAAATGTTCTAAACGCTGCATGAATACCTTGGTTATAAGAATAGATAATTAATGCAATACCTCACTATGCTCTTATCAGTGCAATTGTAGCTAGTTAAGCTGTTAGTATGTAGTTCTAAAAAATTAAAAAATTGTACCTCTGTATTTGTACCCATTTCGTTTAAAGCTTTTATTTTATGTTTCGTGTAGGTACTAACAATGGTTCATATGAGGATCATAATTGTTATATTATGTAATGTAACATTTATCTATAAAAATTATACAAATAAATTATTTAATTTAATAACAATCAATTTAAATAAACAGGAAACCATATATAGACATTATTACAAAAACTGCTTTCTCCAAGAGCTCTTGTAATTCACAATCGCCTGATTATGTGAACTCGCCCCGCCATAACTAATTCTGTTGGAAGCTACCATTCTTCTTCTTAGCGTATCGATGGCAAAAAGTTCAAAAGGGTGTAGCCCAAAACTCAGTCGATATTCAAGGTTAAGCAGCGCTTGTCAAGGTAATCCGAGGGAGGGGTGGATGGGTGATCATTAATTACATATTGACTCCGCCATACCACAGAAAGCCCGTGAAGCCGATGGTCCGACAGACAACCAGGGTTTTCGTATTACCCAGTAGGTACCAGCCTATAATGTTCCCACTGCAAGGACTCAGGCCTCCTCTCTAAGAGAGGGATGGCCAATAAACCACCACGCGGGCCCAGTGCGGGTTGGTAGATGTCACATGTCTTTGAATTATTTGGTTCTCAGACATTGCTCACGATGTTTTCCTTCACCGTTTTGAGAGCAGCGGTGATGAAATAAATTACACGAAGTAATGCGCCTGCCTGAGATCGAACCCACCGCCACTGGGCCACCGCTGCTCTAACCCTAACTAGGCTTAAAATGAGTTGGAAAACACCAGGCAGTAGGTAGATGAGACTTCAACTAACTGAAACAATTTTCTTTTTGTCCACAGTCACAATACCGCTGCTAAGTTTCGGCATGGTACAAGGATGGCTATCCCCCATGATATCAGTCCTGCAGTCCGATGACGGGCCCTCGCCGGATCCCTACACCAGCTCCGACATATCTTGGATGGCCTCCGTTACTTACATCACAGCCATCATCTTCGGTGCACCCATGGGGTGGCTCACTGATCGTTATGGCAGGAAGCTGATGACCCTGGTTACAACGGTGTCACTTATTGTGAGTAACTGTTTTTTATATTATTTTTTGAGCTAGTCTACCAAAATGTATTTATTTATTTTACAATTTCTGTATACCGCAGATATAGAAAAGAACAGAAATTAAACATCTTCTTTTGCTCTTGTTCATTTTACATTCATCTTCTTCGATATCGATACATTACGATAGGTCTCCGGAATTGTCTTTATCTATACTCTTTAACGTGAGAGGAGAGGTGAATCCGCAGGGCACAAATTGTTCCAGCGGAATTGTAAGTTCAACCTAAAATGATGCTTTCTTTCGTAACGCACCGATTACGTTGTGGTGCATTTACAGTTAAGTTCAAGTTTGGCTGTTCATCTTTATCCTTTAATTGTGGAGTGACAGTGTTCTTATTAAAACGTAAACATGAGCATCATCAACAAGATTTTCCCGCCATTATCCCAATTTATTTGGAGCTTCGACTCCAAACATACTCCAGGAAACCATTAACATTGCATTGGTACATTAAACTTAACCCTACTTAAAACATTTTTTTTCGGAAAAACTTAAAGTAACACGCAACACCAATGAACTTCTTTAATCACGTAAACAAGCCTACCTACTTACACTTGGCACACGACCAATTTAGCACACCCGATCTAATCGTCATAAAAAAAACTCGAACACATGACAAACCGTAACTAGTGCACCTTGACAAATTACTAATTACAACATTATAAAACGTACTACGTTATCACTGACAGCAGTCTCCATTAATTCAGAATGCACCTGATAAGACGCAATAACGTTAATGAAATTAAATTATACGGCACTTGATAAGAAAGTCGAGTTTGCATTGCACATAAACCTGTTAATTTCTGAACGGTAAAACTAATCTGGCAATTAAATGCATCCGATGCTTGGAATTTAAGTCAAGTTGAAGGCAATCGATTGAGGTGAAGTGGTGCTAATTGTGTAATGCATATCAATGGTAATGCCATTCATTTTTAGGGTTCCGTACCCAAAGGGTAAAACGGAACCCTATTACTAAGACTTCACTATCCGTCTGTCCGTCTGTATCTGCTGAACCATGATAGCTATACAGTTGAAATTTTTACAGGTGATGTATTTCTGTTGCTGCTACAACAAAAAATACTAAAAACAGAATAAAATAAATATTTAAATTTCCCATACAACAAACGTGTTTTGTTTTTGCCCTTCATGTGCGAGTCTGACTCGCACTTGACCAGTTTTATTAGCATTACAAAAACGAGCGAGATAGAATACGACTTTCCGAATCGAAGTGTTTGTGAATAAGGTACTGGTGGGTAATAAGGTAGTTAACTAAAAAAATTCAATTAGTCCGTCAGATAGATTTCCAAAAAATATTGGACACGTATTTTTTCTTTTTTCACGTTAACAAACAATGAAGACGATACAGTGCTTTGAAAACTCGTGTAACGTCGTATTCTAAGACATTAGTATGACATTTTTTACCGGTGAGTGACGTCACAACCCGCCACTCAAATCTTTGACGCGTTTTATCTTCGTAATTTTTTATTGATTTGATAAAAAAAATACGTATACAATATTTTTCGATAATCTAACAGACGGACTAATTAGAATCATATTTTTTTTAGTCAGTAAAGATCCTTATTGTGTTACGCATTATCAATGACAATGCCATTCATTTTTACAGTTCAATTACATTCATTGCGTTATTTACGTTATCACGCAAATATTTAATCAATTAAAATAAATAATTGGGCATTTCCTTCAACATGGAAAATGACTGAAAGTGTGATTAATTATGTTGCCGGATTTCTGGATGTTGAACAAAATAGGATTTGCGAATTTGTATTTCCTATTTTTAATGGCTTATGGTTTGTTGAAGATCTTTGCCCGTCGTTGCAGTGTCTGACAACTATTCTTACCAAGGGGTATCGTATTACCCAGAAAGAGAGTACCCCAATAGAGGTCAGAAAGACAGTCATCATCATCATCATCAGCCTATAATTTTCCCACTGCAGGGACTCAGGCCTCCCCTCTAGGAGAGGGATAGGCTATAAACAACCACGCGGGCCCACTGCGGGTTGGTAGATGTCACATGTCACATGCTGGTTTCCTCAAGATGTTTTCCTTCATCGTTTTGAGAGAAGCGGTGATGAAATAAATTACACAAAGTAATTCGCCTGCCTGGTTTAGAACCCACGACTTACTGTTAGTTAGTCGGGGCCGCCACCACTGAACCACCGTTTCTCAGAAAGACGGTCTCTTCTTGTAAAATACTGGTATTCAGGTGCATCCGGTAAGACGGAAAGCCAGCCCCAATAAATCAAAAACAATCAATAATTTGCTAAATTTTGACATTGTATTTTTTGACATTAATGAATTTAATTTTAATAACTAAGTATGTATGTTTTTTTTTTTTTTGTATTTTAATCTAATGTATTGTAATTTGTATTTGTAATCAAATTTTATGCTTATGGGAAATTTCCTGAAATAAATGATTATTATTATTATTATTAAAGGCAAAAGACTAAGTTGATAATGATTTGCAAGCTTATCTTGAGAGCCTTGAAAAGTGAAACTTAACAGCGATAACCATAAAGGTGAATTTAGAAAGACAAGCTACTGAAAATCTTATACCTATCCAGTTAAAATGTATTGTAGAATTACGAAACGATTGCGTCTTATCTTCAGAAAGTTAACATTGGTGGAAACACTATCTACAAACACCCCTGTCTAGCGAGAACCACACAAAAAATAAGTATTCAAACTTGGAAGGATTAAAAAAAAGTAATAATAGCCCATACTTCTACATATTTTGCGCATTAAACAAATAGGAACATTGGTTTTTCCACACACGTCTGTAAAACGGCAAGAAGTTAATTATAAGCTAAAACAAAATTAAGACAATTACGCTCAATTTTTTCTTATAATTAACTATCATTGGAATATTCTACACACAGGTTCTATTAGATGTAGAAAGCGGTTCTTTTTGTTTTCGTTCTTGCTTCAGCGTATTAAAAAGTTGTGTGACTATATTATGGTGTTATTTTTAATACATTAATATTTTGAATCATACTTTAATCAACGTCAAATCTGACACTGACCGGCAAATTGAAAAAAAAACGTAAAAAAAACCCTGGAGCTTCCCTTAACCCAAAAAACAATAGGCATGCACCACTAAACTCTGGTTTTGGTTTAATTAATAAATCAGTTTTTTTTTGTCAAAAGTGGGAGGAAAAGTTATTTCTGACACTAAAATCGACCTCTGTCACCTTGTCGGGACTACGAAATTACTCATTTAGGTAAATAGCTGCTTAACTTTGTGTTGAAAAAGAAAGTGATAAGATAAACTTTTTTCTGCCTGTAATGTCCCGAATATTAGGCAAAATATACTTGTCATGAAGATAAATAAAGAGAATGAGTGCCTCATTCGTCTAGTGGTTGCAAGGGCGACTGCTGTGCTTGACGTCCTGGGTTCGATTCCTAGGTCGGGGCATAAAGACAGGCGGATATAATGAATTCAGTTTTCGTTTTTTGCCATTTGGCAACGGAACCCTAAATATAATGTGAACGTCAAAAATTAAAATACGTGTAAATAAAAACATCGTAAACTGAAATATCGCAGTACAGAATATCAAATTAAAGTCCTTAGTAAATATAGAAGTACAAAAACTTCCAGAAAGGGTATTTTTATGATTGAAAAGACCACTTATATTTAAAAAAAAAAAACAGTTTTTATCATCACAAATTTGCTCACTCGGGTTTTTGCGTCGTCACACGTCAATCATTATCAATTAAATTCATTACTTGTAAAAAATAATTTTATCGCCAAAAACAAGTGATTAAAATAAAGCATAGTATGTATTTAAGCACATAAGACCGTCTCGCCAGCACACAGATAAGCCCTAAGAGTTTTTCGTGTATTGCAAAAACGTGGAAATAATTAAAACATAAAAATAAAACACGTGATAAAAGCTGAGAAAGATATGCAAATTAAGTATCTTGACTTAATTCACGAGGTTGTCGACATGTGGGGTGTGTGTGAACTCAGCGATCATTGTGCCGATAGTCGTTTCAGCCAATGACTTAATTGCCAAGAGCCTCGACCAACACTTGAGGAGGCTCTCGTTAGGCAGTGGATCTAGGGCTTGATACACAAAGCGGGACTCCAGCACGCGTAGCATGACCACCGTAGAAACGGGTTTTGTCGACGGAAGAATCGACAAAATGACGGATTGTACTCTGGAACCGTGACCGCCGCCCCCGGTAGGTTGGACAATGGCTACAATTTTTTTTAATTTTTAATGTTTTTTGAACTTATTTTTGCAAGAAATAATTAAAAACTTATAAAAGTAAGAAAATGAATAAATGTTCTTTTTCACGTGTTTATAGTAAAAAAATAAACACACGAAAAAGAACACGTGATTGGCCCATTTCTTCTCATCGTGATTGGGAGATATCCCATCACTCATTGTTAAGCGGAAGAATCAGTGTATGACAATAACAAAAACTTCACTTTATTGAGTAAATCTTGTTAAACCCGTATCAGTTCCATGATCTCATCACTCATAGGCACCTTAGTGGGGAGAATCAGTGGATGCCAAAACATAATAATTTACTAATGTGTATAAGACTGATAACTATTGATAAGCGATTTCGGAGATAGTTCAATAATTTGGACAAATCTTTTAGATCTCTTATCAGTGTCATCACTCATTCTTTAGTAGGAGAATCTTCAGTGATTTATACTGTACTGTGTATCAATATTTATGTACTTTACATAACAAAGTTACATCACATCTGTAATCTCTTTAGAATTAGGCAGAAGTGTATCTATTATTTATTAGTACAGTCACGAACACTGCTATGTATACACGCTCTAACTTTTAAAAGTGATTTTCTTCTACTGTCTTGATTGTTACCTTATGTCGTTGCGGATATAGCATTTTCGAACTCATAATACTACGAAATAGGCGGTAACTTAAAGTTAAGACTGTTTTTTCACGAGAAACACTGGTTTATATTTTACTGCGTGTGTCATACATACAGGGTGTAAATCAACCCATCACACAGCCGTCAACCAAGTTCTGTACATAAAACTAAGTACCCCTACGCAGAAATTTTTGCTGGGAAACGATTTTTTTTTGGGTCAGCAATCACATTTTACGGCAAAACTCAATGTAGCATTGTTTAAACACTGTGCTAGTGGATGCTTGAATAGTAAACGGGTCATGGAGATAAATTAAGGAAAGTTATAACCTGAAAAACTAGTATTTACAAAACAGCTGTGAAAAATTACGGTTTACGGTTTCAGAAATTTATTTCGCTCAAAAAGAATACAATTATTCACTTCTATGAGGAAAAAACATAATAATTTAGGTACAATTTATAAGCGACGGTTTCGCTTGTTGTGGCAAACTAAAATTAAGTAATAATAAACTAAAATTATTTTCTAAAAACAGTAAAAACTAACAATTTATAAATTAATCAGGTGGTTCTTTAATAGCCTTTTAAAAGTTGGAAGTGATTTCGATTCCTTGATAGCTTTAGGTATAGAGTTTGGAACTTTGACCCCCAATATCTCCGTAAGTAGAAAGTTCCCAGGTATGGTCTATAACAAAAAAATGATCGCAGTGGTGTAGAGAACAAGTACCCTTCATTTGCGTTAAGGGTACTTTTACACCCTATATTAGGTCTGGTGACTACGTCCACATTTTGCCAGTTATGTTTGAGTGCCATAGGGTGCGAGCCTATTGCCGTTCATCGGGCAGAAATTCATAAACCACGTGTGCTACTGAGAAATTCCTAATAGAAAAACCCAATATGTTCTAGAACTATGAATATTGAACCCGGCATTATTTGTTGTGGATTAATTTTTCGGTACGTCACTTGTTAACAAAATGTATAGCTTCTCGTAGCTCGGTTTTAAATACACATAAACGTACAGTCAGTGTCCAGCATTATCTGACCCTCCGTATAAAGAAGAAGAGGGCAAGTTAGTGGTGTGAGGAGAGGGGTCAGGTAATGCTGGGTGCAGACTGTACCATATCCGTGTGTGTGTAATGTTTTATTATTAAGTATTTATTTAGGTTAACCTAGTTATGTACGGGTCTTTTTACCTAAAAATTAATGATTTATTATTAAAAACATAAAAAAGTACCCTTCTAATAAGCTAACAATAAAAATATTTTATTTAGCTCTTTAGAGTTATCAACAATACCTGTTTTATTGCTCACAATTTGAATAACAATATCAATTACGTGAGAAACACAAAGTCTACGAATAATGACGGCGTTAAGTCAAGTTTATGCTTATCTTTTATGAAAGAAAAATATAATTATTATCATATAGACACAATAAACTTACAAAACGGGATATCTTACTAGAAAAAAAACTGTAAACGTGGTAACGTCTACCGTTTTTTTCGAGTTCCCGATATTTCGGCGGTATTGCAGGCATCATGATTACGGATATATACCTACTTACTGAAGTTATTCCGGAGGGTGGCAACGACTTCAGTTTATCCGTATGGTAAATATCCCGTTTTCTGTGTTAGGTAATGATATTGCACATTCGATATCTTCGTGCCGCAAAGACTGAAAAGCCGTAACATTCCGAGTCCTGGCGAACGCTCTAAGGAAAGACTCGAACTGTGGCGAGGAAGCGTATTAAAAAATTCGATATCTTCGTGCCGCAAAGACTGAAAAGCCGTAATTCCGAGTCCAGGCGAACGCTCTAAGGAAAGACTCGAACTGTGGCGACGAAAGTGTTTTTCTACCCAACCCATTTGTGCCACTTAGGTATTGTAAATTCCTCACCTGGACAAAAATGGCCATGGCTGACCTGGAAGTCTTTAAATAGACTCCGATCACAGGTTGGCAGTAGCAAGGATGCCTTGACCGAAGAGTCTAAATGTGATGTTGCCTTTTTTTGTTACCCACTCTGGGCAGACGCAGAAAGAGGTCAGACTTCTAATGACTAAAAACCACCCATGTTCCTTCTTGTCCAGAGCTGCGGTATCTCTTTCGAACAACCAGCAGCCCCGACAGGCGTCGGCCCTTGCGCGCGTGGAACACGAACACATCATCGACACGGCATGTGGTGTTGCCTTGCAATGGATGAGACACTTGATATCGTGTTATGTTTGATCATTGTCCTGTTGTCAGCACATTACAGGATGTGATGAACGTATCAAACTCGTTGCCAAATAACTAACTCGTCATCAACACATGAAGAAAAAGTCAATTAATAATACCGAGTTTGGTTTAAAACTGACAATTTACTGAGTCCGAGGCAGATAGAAACGCACTTTGACTCAATCAAAAAAAATTAGATCATAAAAAAGCTGTTTCTATACGGTGTCAGACGGTGTCCAACGGCAGGTTGGTTGATTTTAAGAAAAATGGGGCCTCTTAAGGTTTAACTAAGATAAAACTAACACACTCACTGGGATTTTGTCGAGCATGGGCCCACGTGGTGGATTATAGCCCATCCCTCTTCTAGGGAGGAGGCCTGAGTCCCTGCAGTGGGAACATTATAGGCTGATGATAATGATGATACTGCTTCCCAGTCTATATACATAAATTAAATCGAATTCTGTAGTTTAGTCATAGGTACTTAATACCTATTTTATTTTAACCGACTTCAAAAATGAGGAGGTTATCAATTCTTCAGACAATTATTATTACTACAACATTTTTTTTTTCTTCTCAATAATTTTCTACATGAAGCATCTAACGAACGACCCTCGTTTAATTTTTTTAAATTTCTATGTCAGGATTTATTTCACAGTTTAAAAATATTCCTATGAATTAGTATCGCCATTGTTTATTAATTTAGGTATTGTGGTCTCCACCTTGTCACTGTCACTACATACATATTATAAAAGTCCTCCACTGCGTCTGTCTGTCTGTCTGTTCGCGATAAACTCAAAAACGACTGCACCGATTTTCATGCTGTTTTCTCCAATGTATAAAGTGGTTCTCGAAGAAGGTTTTAGTATAGAATTTGCGACATCCACACGGACGAAGCCGCTGGCATCAGCTAGTACAATATAAATCACCTTTAAAATAGAACATAGTTTCTGAGTCACAGTCATCACACTGCAAGATAAGAAAAGCTATATATACAAAGGAAAATGCTCATAATTTGAAGACATCATTGACGTAAATTTAGACCCTTTGTCAAACCACACTATTACTTATCAGGAATTCCACGAAGGTTAGGTTGAACCGGTTGAACGTACAACAAGAAAAACACATTGTAAATATACGTCTAATAATGCGGGTGAACATGGTACAATTGTAAATATAGAAATACATATTAAAATACGCATAATAATCAGGTACTTATATGTAGGATTCTAAAATTAACTCGTTTTCTCTTGAACTCGATACTTGAATGCTTGGCATGCATTGGATGAAGCTGAATACCAACTTAATACAAGTACTAAATAAGTATAAAAGGTGCAGTTTTGTATCTTCGGCCAAATTCAGGAGAATGTCATAAAAGATACCAATAATTACAGTACCTTGAATTTTTACCCGACTGCGGCGAAGTCCAAAAGGAGGGTTATGTGTTTGACCTGCTTGTATGTATATGTGTATGTATGTATGTCCGTTTCTTTGTTCCCTCATAACTCCTAAACGGATGAACGGATTTGGATAAACTATACGTCATTATATTGGTCTTGGTGTCACTGGCTACATTACAATTAAAAAAACAAAGAATAATTTTTTTTTTCCATTACCATCGAGTTGGGTATCAAAGTGAAGGGTTTTAACAGGAGATAACAAACATATATACAACTTATTGTATGTTTAAAAAAAATTCTAAGTAATAAATCGCATAAAAAAAGTCAAATCGTCTGCGAAGTATTTTACATGGCTAACTAAAATGATGGAAATAATTCCATCAGGAATTTCTCAGTAGCAACCAAGGAGGGAACTATGTGGAAATAACATAAATCGGAAACTAGTTCCGAATAGATTTTAAATAAAATCTTTGAACTCAATACGTCACAGAGGTCGTGATACGCGGGATATCACTAAA
This sequence comes from Diarsia brunnea, assembly GCA_949774965.1. Lineage (NCBI taxonomy): Eukaryota > Metazoa > Arthropoda > Insecta > Lepidoptera > Noctuidae > Diarsia > Diarsia brunnea. Next base: position 12,843,008 of record OX459007.1, on the reverse strand, counting down.
ATATTAATACGATTGATCACGTCATCACTATTATGTATCACCGCATTTCACTAAATGAGGTGCTAAACAAAATCACATAACATTATGCCTAAAATGGTAGGCGATGGACATACCTAACTGAAATGTGCTAATTTCTTCTGATTTGTCGTCACTGAGACAAGTTCCATATTTATGTCGTTCTTTTTTTTTAATGGGACAAGCCCGCCACACTATTCCCAAACCGAACAATATGTCATGTTTGTAAGGTTTTGGGAAACAACAAAAAACATGAAGCGAGAACATTGCCAGGGTAGTCCAGGGAACCAGGGTCCCGTCGGGGCTGCGGGTTGTTCGCAAGAGATACCGCGCCCTCGACATAAAGAGCTAAGAAGGAACGTGGGTGGTTTTTAGGCAGTAGAAGTCTGACACTCTCTTTCGCTCTGCCCAGAGCGGGAGGGGTTATTTGATGATTTACCACCCCCCAAAAAAGAAAAAAATAATGGCTGATGCTCAAAAATTCCTGATAGAAATACCTATTAGGTAACACTTTACTGAATTTGGCCATCGAACCCAGGACCTCATACTCAACAGTAATGGTTGCGGGTTCTAAACCATCGAAGCAGTAAAGATGTATTTACAAAATACCTGCCTTCCGGAATGAGTCATATTCTTGAATTACGGTGAAAAGCACTTCAAAGTTTGTTGATTATTTTAGAAGAAAAACGCGGTTGGACAGACAAACACGCAAACTTTAATTTATGCCTAACATGTATGGAATAGATTATATAAATACTGCGGACAAATTGTAATGTAAATAAGTTATGATGTAAGCGTAATCTGCACTAGGTTTTCCCGATCTATTCATGTTTGGACTAAGCTGGTGAACTTAGGCTCCGTGCACGGCTTCGTGAGGTGCAACTTGCGATTTGTGTCAAGAGACAAGCGCGCGCGACTTTTGTTTCCTTCGCCTGTGCCGTCACTCCGCAAGTGACGTCGTCATTGTCTAGCATATTCTAAATATTATGTTCTTAAAACACACTTTTATGTTCTTCCTGTAACTAAGTTCTGTAAAAAAATCTTAGAAGTTAAAATTGAGCTTTTCCCGGTTTCCGACTAAGCTGAAATTTTGTTAACATATTTTAGTTTGGGTGACAATGCATGGTTGACTAAATACCTAACAGCATTCTAAATCCAATATGGCGGTCTCCAAAAGATGGCGGACTAGTTATTTTTTATACGTTCCCATGATATGGAAATCAAATGAAAGGGTTTCTTGAGAAAAATACGAGTACAAAAAAGGACGTCACTCAAAACGTGTTTGTTTTTTAAACAATAATACTTTTATTTCTCTCCGGTCGCTATCTGAATTCGCGTATTGTTTTGAGCTGGTTTCTCGTAGAAGAGTTAGAAATCATAAAACAAAATACCTCCATAATTATTAATCTAGTCCATCTAGTTTTGATACTTTGGTACCAGTCACGAATGAACTGAAAAATAAACTTAGATTAGATTAGTTTTATTACATTTTTTTAAATTTACCTTGGCATTCCAATTTTGTATGTAAATTACTAAAAATAGTACCTACCTGACCTGAATCTCCATCATTTTCCTCAATAAACTGCATTTGATATGTCAAATTTGATTCTATATTTGTTTTAGAATGTAGAACTATCAAAATGGCAGAAACTTGATTTGAGAAGTAACTATTTCGTTTTTATTTATTTAATTATTATTTTTTAAAAAGAACGTTGCCCCACACTAGGAATTTCTCCTGTATCGTGGGTGCGTTCGAAAACATTTAAATTCACATACACAAATACCCAGACAATATTATGTATTATTTATGGAAACTCTGAAGCTACGAAAGAAAACATCTAAGAAAAAAAACTTATGCAATTATAATTATTTATTTATTTTATTAATGCAGTATTTTTTTTCTTTGTTTTTTTTTCTATGATATTAATTCAAGTTACACTTTGAGCGTGGTGACCGATAAAAAAACATTTTTTTTTCTTTTATTAAATAAATGAGTGTTAGGTTTTTTTCGTTACGGAATTTCTGGATTCGGTCCCCACGCTTAAGGCCCGCGATAAAAGCTATGCAATAGCTTAAAAAACATATTCATTTACTTAGCACCTGCAATAAGTGCGAACAACAAAACATAAAACTTGAATCTATAAGCAGAGAAAAAAAGTGTTATTGTGTGTTTCATGGCTGCGTAACAGGTCCAGTTCAATAAACGGTCAGATCCCGGTATCCGTGGATACATCCCGCCGGGATCCGTGGCTAATCCAATCGGATCCCAGGATCGGTGGAGACAATCTTTGCCGAGCAGCTAGATACGGACGCTGGTTTGCAACTGGATCTAACATGGTAATGTGACGTAACTAGTCACCATGGGGCAGCGTTCGTGTAAATGAGTCACTGAGTTGTGGAGCTCGAGCCAGAAGAAGGCAGTCATCATCATCATCACCAGCCTATAAAGTTCCCACTGCAGGGACTCAGGCCTCCTCTCTAGGAGAGTAATGGGCTATAATCCACCACATGGGCCCAGGGCGGGTTGGTAGATGTCACATGTCTTGGATTTTTTTGGTTCTAAGACATGGTTTAGTCACGATGTTTTCCATCACCGTTTTGTGAGCAGCGGTGATGACATAATTACACAAAGTAATGTGCCTGCCTGGGTTTTCAACCCACGACTTACTGTTCGTAAGTCGGGGCCGCCACGGCACCAAAGCAGTCGCGCCAAAAAATACTGGTATCCAGTTGAGTCCAGTTAGACTGGAACCGACTCCAACATGGTAAGGAAAAGGCTAGGTAGATGACGAGCTAAAACACCTTTTGAGTAGGTTAACATATAATACATCAAAACTACATAAACAGAACTCTATAAATCTTTAATGTCTAGTTTTATAGTTAGAAATATAATAAAATAAAACATTATGGTGCGAAAATGAATTACCACAATGTATCGCTTTTTACATACTTATACTTACAGATTCCTTAAAACTAATAAATGTGAAATCTAATAGCAATACATAAAAGTACCCAAACGATTTCCCTGTACAATATCACCGCCTTTTTTTTAGGAACTGGGAAAACATCAATTAATGACTCAGAGCGGTGTGTGTGTGTGAGAGACTTCTACTGACTAAAAACCACCCATGTTCCTTCTTAGCCCTTTGTGTCGCGGCCGCGGTATCTTTTTCGCACAACCCGCGCCCTCAACGGGAAATACCACCGCCTTGGTTTAGCCACACATGCCATTAAGAGCATACACTCTTTTTTCATACTTAGTTATAAAAGTCAAAGCTAACACTGTCAAAGGCCTTTGATAGATCTAAACGCGGAAAAGTAAAATCAAATGATTGTTTTCTTTAATAGAATCTTCTTGTTTACAAATAGATAATAGGTGGGGACCATTCAGGTCTCTTCAAGCGTGAACTGTGGTGCAGAAAAAGTAAAAAGTATTGAACTCAGTAGCTTCCTTCCTTCCGACGATTTTGTAGTATTGTCTGTTCTCTTGTGTTTCCTTTGTATTGTCTTTGATCTTTGGTGCCTGTTCTTGTTATTGTGTGCGCTTTTTAGGTCTGGCTGGTCAATTGCTTTTAGTATTTTCTTCTTTACATAGTTTTGTTCTATTGGTCTTGGTGAAAGTGACTTATTGTTATTAATGAGAATTGTATTAAGAAAAAAATACTCGATGTTCTTTTAATACGACTTAGTTTTTATTGGTTGTTTCTTAACAAAAAACTTTCTTTTGACCTACACCAGGTCATACAATAGTCAAGACTATTAAGTCTGAATCCCGAAAGTTTCTCGTTTTCAGACCTCGTCAAGCGTTGCCAAAGCTTGAAGATCAACCGCTGCGAGTGTTTTCGTTTAACCCTTTTTTTTTTTTTTTTTTTTTTGGGGGGGTGGGAAATCATCAAATAACTCCTCCCGCTCTTGGGCAGAGCGAAAGGGAGTGTCAGACTTCTACTGACTAAAAACCACCCATGTTCCTTCTTCGCCCTTCATGTCGAGGCCTCGGTATCCCTTGCGGACAACCCGCAGCCTCGACAGGCGTCGGCCCTTGCGGGCCTCTTCCATGTTGCTGACATCTCTTTGAGGCGCGCGTGGAACACGAACGCGCCGTCGACACGGCCTGTTGTCGTCATAAGACGGACGGACGGCGAGCTTACCCATCACTCTCCGTCCACAGGCCCGCGTCTACGGTGGCCGGAAGCCATCACGTGGCCCCCGACGCCCGGAGCGCCTCCCGCGGCGGCTGGGACGAGAGGTTCTCTCCCTCTCACGTTCCGCCACCTCCTTCACTAGCATCACTGCTTCGCAGAAGGAGGCGACGGCGTCCCATTCCTCCTCGCCCCGGACCATGGCTTGCACCAGGGCCGGATTTCGTTTAACCCTTCAGTATCAGTCAGTTTATTAGGCATAGTTCTATTATATGTATGTACGCTAGGACAAAAGTAATGTGTCAAAAACCAAAATCTAGGTACATCTTCATATTATTTTCAATGTGTGATAAAATGTTTTTTGACGCAATTAGTTCCATTCTACAAATCTAATAATAAAAGAAAATGATTAATTTCTACATTCTATCGCTCAAACAACAGATTAACACGTTATTACGTAGTATTGAAAACAATAGCTATACCTAAGCACGTTATTAATTAGAGACATCATTTTATTGTATACAGACATAATAAAACTGTGAATAAGGCCTTTTTATGTTTTTTTATGACTGGACTGCAAGCAGCATACTTGTATAGATTTTATCCATTCTCTGCAGGGTCCAATTACTTGGCTATTAAAAAGTTAAAAGTATTGTAAGTGTTAAAAGTTAGAAGTTATTTAAAAGTACTTTCTACTATCCTCAGATCTACTGGCAGATTAAGCTGCTATGCCTGGAGCCATGGGCCCTGATCCTGGCACGAGCAGTCGCTGGTATCCCCTGCTCGTCCTGCTACATCGTCCTGCCTATATATCTGAAGGAAATCAGTGATATTGACCTCAGAGGAGCGCTGGGCTCTCTGCTTATTTTGAATAGGTAAGTTTACTTATTTTTTATTTGCTGTGGTTCCATTGCTAAGCAAAGGCTTCACCTAGGTCCTCTCAAATGTTCTTTTCCCAAGAACAGAACTAAAAGCAGCTGAACTTTACGAGTCTTAGAAATAGTGCCACCTCCTTATCAGCTTACCTCGACAGTGCTTTCATCTTCAGAAACCCTCTGCGTGGAAACTCGTGCCAGTATAGATCCGTTTGACGTTATCCACCCAATCTCATTTAATCCTAGTCAGACTGGAAGCCGACCCCAACATATTTGGGAAAAGGCTAGGCAGGTGATGATGGTCAGGCGGAGGGAGTAGCAATTTTGGGTGCAGTTAAAATAGCCTTACAAAGTATCTAGGGCCCAGACAATATGGGTCATATTGCCTGAACTTGCTGGACAACCAAACTTGTTAATGCTCGAATTGCTATACTATTCGCAAATCGGAAAAGTAATATAATTTACGATGATCTCACGATACATTGAAGATAAACAACTGTGTAAACTTCTAGAATTATGTGTGTCTTTTCTATCTATAAATAGAATAGACGAAGGACTCTTGATCAATAACAAATATCGATCAAAGGAAAATTTACGTGCTGAATATTAAATTAAATCGTCACATGACTAATTATAACGAAGTGCTTGTTGCCGTGTTTTCCCAGGTCATTGGTTGTGTAACCTATGACAACAAATGAAGTTTATAATCAATAATCATTGTCATTATTCTATCTATACATAATTGTCTATAATTAGTATCGTTAAGCGTGCTTGCTGAGTGGGTGACCATCATGACATACCCAGTTATTTTCTGTACCACGGTAAGCAAGTTAAGCCGGTCTCCGCTGTTCAGATATGTGATGTTCAGATAGGCAGTTGCTTTATGTAAAGTACTCACCTGCATCCAGTTAGAGTGGAAGCCGACCCCAACATAGTTCTAGACAAAAGGCAAATGCCGTTAGCAGGAAGCAACTTGAAAGTCAGAATCCATTTGTTTGTTACTAAGGACGCCATTGCATATTACTGTGTTGCGGAAGTCAGGTGGTAGCCACAGTAATTGACTTCTGAGTGAAATGAGACCATTGCGCTTTTATCATCATCGTCATCAGCCGGAACACGTCCACTGCTAAACAAAGGCCTCACCCTAAAGAGGGGTTGCCATAATCCCCACGCTTGGCAGGCGGCTTGGGGATCGCAGTGAGGTCACCGAAAGTGTAAAGGACGCTGCTGCCCGTCCCTCGATGGCTGGTCGCAGTTTAAGGACATACCCGGGTCCGTGTGCGCATTTATAAAGGGTGTAAATACAAACTTAACGATACTAGGGTTCTTCCCGTCATTGTATTTTTGTACCATGCCTGGAATCTCCTAGTTGCGGAGATATTGAAGGTCTAAGTTCCCTTTTTAATTTTAAAGTTTTTAATGTTATGTCTCCATAAACGTTGTACAATTTGATAATTTTATATCACGGTTTCACCGGAATACCGCACAAATGGCTCGACATCGCTTCATATTAATTTTCAATTAGCCAGCATCACTAAGTATTCCTATAGAATAAAACACCAATATTCGATATCTGTAGGGATAGTTCGTGATTATTTAATAAAGATACGTTAAATAAGTACATAATTATGCATGTAATAGTTCAACGAACAGACTTGACCAGATTGTTCTGTTACGTAACCACCTCTGCGCATCGCTTTTAGAATAATCATTAGATTGCAGGGACTTTGTTTGAGTAAATATATTATTATTGATTTTTATAAACACATAAAGTTAAACAAGAAACCAATTACCTACAGTATAATTATAAAAAAACTGAATGAACACTTCCCATGTTTTTTCTTTGCAAAATGTTGTTGGCCCATCAAACCATGTTTCTCGCCGCATTGTCAGTACGTTTACGACAATAAATATCTTGGTCCACTTCCTTGGTTCCATGGATAAACCGTCGCGTCGTAACATATAGCGAGTATATTTAATTGATGATAGAATTCTATTTAAAAAAAATATAATTGCTTACAAGAAGAGTCAACGTTCATGTCCGGATCCAAAACTCGATTTTATTAGCACTTTCATTTGTTTCACGTTCCAGGAACATCGGGTACCTGATGAGCTACGTGTGTGCAGACTTGCTGAGTGTGAACACAATGCTGTGGCTTGGTCTGCTGGTCCCGACCGTGACCTTCTTCATCTTCCTCGCCATGCCCGAGACTCCTGAGTACCTGGTTAAGCAGGGGAAAGTTGAAGTAAGTATTCTGATTATGATTAGAAGGTTGTTTTCTTCCCGTCGGGGCTGCGGGTTGTTCGCAAGAGATACTGCGGCCTCGACATGAAGGGCTAAGAAGGAACATGGGTGGTTTTTAGTCAGGAGAAGTCTGACACTCCCTTTCGCTCTGCCCAAGAGCGGGAGGGGTTATTTGATGATTTCCCACCCCCCAAAAGAAAAAAAAATGGTTGTTTTCTTAGAATGGTGTGGTGCGTAGTACAAACATAAGTACAATATGTATTAATAGTCATTCTGTAGTGCTATGCCCATGGGAAAAAGGCTATGTATGAAGATAGGCTATTTCATTTAAAAATTCTATATGAGATAAGGTAAGACTTTAATCGGGAACGTGAAGGAAAGCGCTATGCTTCCAGGTTATTGTGTGAACCTCCAGTCGGTAAAATTCACTGGCGACTTCGTTCAAGTGAATTCGGTAAAATTTCTTCTAGGGAAGCGTGCTCCATACTAGGCCGCATCATCGCTTCACATCAGGCAATTAAGGGCAACCGCAAACCTATTTATTACCTATATAAAAATATTTATAAAAAAGTCGATATAATTACACAATAATAAAAAATAGTACTCTAGGTTTTTGGAAACGAGAACACGTAGTTAAACTATATGTATAAAAATTATCTAAGATTTGGTCGAAGATAAACTCAAAGGCACAGTTTTATTTTCTTCCAATAACCCAACAAAAGTAGATCAAGAAATATGGAGGACAAAAATACCGTTACTATATTTTTTAAATAAAGAAAAAGATAAATTAATCAATAAAACGAACCGTTATATTATCTTTTTAACACAAATAAAAATGTAAACAGACCACAATGACATGCATAAAATAGCTGTATTTTAAAATATCTATTTATTAGTAAAACACCATTTTATCAAGGTCAGCGTAGAATATCAATTTCCATTAGAACATAATATTACAATCTATACAAATAAATTAAATTGAAGTGTCAGTTTGTTGTTTAACAATAACAGCCTTTTACTGAATGCAATTATGGTCTGTCTGTCTGTCTGTTTGTACCGGCTAATCTCCAAAAAGGCTGATTTTGACAGGATGTTTACGGGAACATAGCTGATGTTATAAAAAGTAACTAAGGCTACTATTATTCCGGAATAATAAATAAGGGTTCCGTAAAAATGGTAACAAAATCAGATTCAATACGGGAAGTATTATAAAATAATTTCACACGAACGAAGGTTGCGGGCAATAGCTACTAACTAATAAAGAATCACTTTGCATCAATGTCTTCCTAGCTAAATCGGAAACTAAGATCATCAATATTCTATTTTATTGTCGTATAAATTCTTATTAATAAATTCAGTTCCGTAAAGCATTATTGTTTGTTCTTAAATTGCATATTGTTAACACAATATGCGTCAAGTGGGGGGTAGGACATCTGGCTAGACGCGGAGATGACCGATGGAGCAAGGCATTGACTGTGTGTGGCCAAGGTAAGGCCAAGTAAACCAGGGCCGTGTAAAGCTCGTTGGGTTGACGACATCGCCAAAGTCTCGGGAAACACCTGGATAAGAGACGCACAGGTTTGGGACATGTGGCTGACAAAAGGGGGGGCCTGTAATACCCAACAGTGGGTGATTCCGGGGTGATAAGATGATGATAATTATGTTAAAGGTGTTCCCGCAATGTGTGACCGACGAAATGACGGCACGGTTGGCGCAGTGGCCAAGAGATTGGACTGCTGCGCTGCGTGTCGCGGGTTCGATCCCCGCACGGAACAAAATCTTTGTATTGCCTACAGATAGTTGTTTCTGGTCTGGGTGTGTTTGTGTATGTGAGTTATAATGTTTGTAAACGCACCCACGATACAGGAGAAATTCCTAGTTTGGGGCAACGTTTTTTTAAACAAAAAAAAAAAAAGAGACACACGTCGCAGCGGCTTATATTCGTTAGAAAGGCATGCACTCATACCGGAAAACGACTCAACAACATACATACATAAACTCACGCCCTTTTATCATAGGTGGCAGAAACCACAGAACGCCACCTGCTACGATCCTTACATACTCCTTTCGCCTCGTCCACATTCATACATCTGGTCATACACGCACGAGTTGCGAGTACTACGCACCTGTCCTTTCTGAAGAACATCACAAATAAGACAAAGTTTATCAAAAAAACTGGCCCGGCAATATTTCAGTATTTTCGAATGTCAAACGATCGTTCAGCAATATTGCCAGCTACACGTGAAACTGTTTGACCATACCACATAATGTATGTATGGCTAGATGGCCGGGCCATAACTGCAATATTGCATAGGTATGGTATTGATGGCAATGGTGTCGGCCTTTGTATTGAAACCACATATTGCAGTAAAATATTGCCCGTTTAGAAGCACCTGAGGACTATTATTCTAACAATAGTAATATCGATAATATTGTCCATGCAGTTTACGAAATGATTTATTACATGAAGTACTTCTACTGATCACACGTGGTGAAACATTGAGATAAATTATTGAAATCAGTATTTCTACATACGTACATAACATAACGCCTGTAATCCCCGAAGGATTAGGCAGAGGTGTACCTAACAGTACACCCACGTTTCGCCAGTTATGTCCATATAATAGGGGACGAGCCTATTCCCATCAATCGGGCACAAATCCATTAGCCGTGGCTGCTACTGAGAAATTCCTGATGGAAAAATCCAATAACAATTACCCTACCAGAAAATCGAACCTCTCCGAAACCCTCATGCACAGCAGTCGCGGTTGGGACCACTAGACCAACGGAACAGTATCTCTGCAAAATGACGGCACGGTTGGTGCAGTGGCTGAGCGATTGGACTGCTGTGCTGCGTGTCGCGGGTTCGATCCCCGCACAGAACAAATATTTGTACCTATGGCCTACAGATTTCGGGTCTGGGTATTTGTGTATGTGAGTTTAAATGTTTGTGAACGTACCCACGATACAGGAGAAATTTCTAGTGTGGGGCAACGTTTTTTTTAAAAAAAAATAGCAATTTAAAGCATTTCTAACCCATTCTTCTTACACATACCACTAAGGTCTCAAAGACTGGTAGAAAAAGAAACATGGTTTCGTGTAGTTTAGGGAGGTATCTCGCACATCTATAAGAATAATAAATAATCAGCCTATAATGTTCCCAGCGCTGGGATTCTAGCCTTCTCCTTATGGATTTTAGATGTCACATTTCTTCGACTTTTTGGTTATAGGACAATGCCGCTTTCCTCACGATATTTCCTACACCGTCTTGAGAGCAGTTGTGATGAAATAAATTACGCAAAGTAATCCGCCTGCCCAAGTTCGTACCCACGACTTTCTGGTCGTAAGTCGGGGACCCCACCACTGAGCCAACGCTACTCTGCCGCCTAAAATAGACTTATTACTGTGTAATACGACAAACTAACCCTGCGAACGTTCACGTTACAGGAAGCCAAGACAGTGCTCGCATGGCTCCGAGGTGTCTCTGTGATGGATCGTGGCGTGGAAACAGAAATTGAGAGCATCGTGAGGGTTGATAAACAGACACAAGCTGACCCACAATCCGTCTGGAAGATTATTCGTAAGTACTTAGTTAAACATCATATTTTTTTACTAGAACGAGCCCGCCACACTATTCCCAAACCACTGCAACTGCTCCAAGCCAGAATCAACAGTGGCGACTACCTGAAAAAAAGGCGAGACAATGAAGCGCGAAAAACTCACTTCGCTTCGACGCTTACTTATTATCTGTATAGCCTTTTCCCGTCTATTTTGGGGTCGCCTTCCAGTCTAAGGGCTCGTTTACAAGACGCGGGGCGGCGCGTGCAGAAGGCGAGCCTTTTTCAGAGCGTCTCGAGCTTTTTTAATTATTTTCTGAGAGGCGCGTCCACCGCAACGAACGCTGCATTTAAACTAACGAGCGAAAAATCACTTCTCGTAAAATCGATGTTTGAAATCGTTAACGTTTTCATACAATGACATCGCCATGATTGTGTTTGAATTAAAAACGCACAACAGGCCGCGCGACGCCCCGCGTGTCCGTAAATGAGGCCTAATTGGATGCGGCTGAATATTAGTATTTGACATGGGGCGACTCCCTAACTGACCTTCACAATCTAGTTAGACTAGATAATATGATACCCTAGGTAAGACTGGTTATCAGATTTTTAGGTCACGACTGTCCCGTCGGGGCTGCGGGTAATAAGTAAAAAGTTTTTATTACAGATTGGCACAATTACAAAGAAAACGATGATAGCTACAAAAGTTTATAATAACTGTGTCGCAGCTATCAACGCCCATTCAAACAGGAGGACAAATTATTGTCCCAGACTTAAGCTATACAAAGTTAATATTAAAAATTATAAATGAATGGTTTGTTCGAAAGAGATACCGCGGCCTCGGCACAAAGGGCTAAGAAGGAACATGGGTGGATTTTAGTCAGTAGAAGTCTGACACTCCCTACCGCTCTGCCCAAGCGGGAGGAGTCAACAGCCAGAACCAACGGTTTAACGTGCTTTAAGAGGCACGGCGGAAACTCGGTATCTAATAGGTGATCAAGTGATCAATCATTGTTTAAGAATAGTGAGGCGGGCGTGTCCCATTAAAAAAATAGGTGATAGCCATCCACGGACCAACTTATGCAAGCACGGGCAGGTATTGAACTTGATAATTTTGAATGCACAATCTCACCACACGTGAAACTTAGCTCCTATATTATAATTATCTAATTTTAATATAATCTTCTTCTATTTCCTTCACAGTGAAAGACAAACCAACCTTTAAAGCCTTCATCATAACACTGATAATCAAGATCACGCAGCAGTTTGATGGCTACCTCATCGTGCTGATCTACGCCGGCTTCGTGTTCGAGCGAGCTGCAGATTCCATTAGTCTAAAGCTCAGTCCCAACAAGCAAGTCATGCTGATTGGTGTGGTGCAGCTACTTGGTTCTGTAGTCGCCACTTGCTTTGTTGAGAAGACTGGCAGAAAGGTAAGGAACGCAATTTTCCACCTAGTTTTTTCTGAACTGTAGATCGGCTTCCATACTACTAGCCATACTTGCCAGTATATAGGGTGTAAAAGTACCTTTAACGCAAACGAAGGGCACTTGTTCTCTCCACCACTGCAATCATTTTTTTGTTCTAGACCATACCTGGGAACCTCCTAGTTACGGAGATATTGGGGGTCAAAGTTCCAAATTTTTCACAGCCGTTTTTGTAAATACTAGTTTTTCAGGTTATAACTTTACTTAAATTCAAAGCATCCACTAGCACAATGTTTTAAGAGTGCTACTTTGAGTTTTACCGTAAAATGTGATTTTTGACCCCAAAAAATCCCATCAAAAATTGTTGCGTAGGTACTTAGTTTGATGTACAGAACGCTTGGTTGACGGCTGTGTGATGGGTTGATTTACACCCTGTATTGCAAAGAGTGACCGACCTACCTGACCTAAGAGAACTTGTTGAGAAAGTTGGCAGAAAGGTGAGTCTCGTTTTCTATGTATTTTAGTTTTGCCTATGAATGTGCTTCAAGGTCCATCAGCTCCGAAAAGCAGGTTGAAATCTGTAAACAGCACTTGTTTTGTTGAGTAGAGTGGAAAAAATTGAGAATACTTATTTCTGATTATTTAGTAACTTTATTTGCCCCTGTCCGGAAGATTTTTCTTAGGTCAGTATAGACTTATCCTCGTCCTATTAGACGTGTTAAAGTTATATTACAGGGAACAACTAACCAACACAACAGGGGTCAGTATTGATTGCTCAATATGGACTCTGACATCCACAACGAGGACAAGAGGGATGGGCAAGGGAGAAATGAACTGTTAAACTTCCTTGTCGTACCGAGTTGAAGGCGAAATCTCTTCCCGTAAAAAAAATCATATCACCCGATCACATCCTTTAATATTTATTTTTTTGTAAATTCCAGCTTCTCCTAGTTACAACATCGTTCGCCGTCGGTGTGGGCATGGTGGTACTCTCCGCATGGTTCTACATGACCTCGACAGGCATTTGGCTGCCTGGCTGGCTGCCGGTCCTGGCCATGTGTCTCTGCATCTTTGCTGACGCTGCAGGGTTCCAGCCTATCTCCTATATTATTATCACGGATCTGTTTACTTTCCAGGTAAGTCTAATTTAACTTTCTTCATAGATTTTATCATGATTAAACTAGTCAAATTTTAGAATTTCTCGCTTCAACGTCTTATTGCTCAGATTTAATCTACAGTAGGTAATTTTATAACAGTATTGTTTAGTCAGTTACTGTGTAGGTACATATAGTTCATGACTTCTCAGAATCTGAGCCTTAATAGCGACGCTATTACAAAGGTTCGATGTCAAGTTATCGATGTTAAGAAACAGCGAAAAAAAAGTCGTACTTTTAAACATAAAGTCGCATTAACAAGGCTTTGTTGTATAGTCATCGTTGTAATAATTTTCGCTGTATTTCGAACTCATATAACCCCCAACTGCTACAATTTAAAAAAACTCCTTTTGCTTCGTCAACGTTCATACATCTAGTCATACTGGCACACCGAATGCAAGAACTTATATAACCTTTTTTTTTCAGCTCCGTGGAACCGTATCAGCCTTCGCGAACGTCTGCGCGAAAATGAGCAACTTTGTCCAGACAAAATGGTTCACTATCCTCTGTGAGCTCATTGGCATCCACTGGACCTTCCTCTTCTTCGCCATCGTTTGCTTCATTGCGTGCTTCTACACTGTCATCTACTTCCCTGAGACCAGACAGAAATCCATCGATGAAATATACTCTAAGCTCTCAGGTAAGGTCAAGAAGGAAGACAGCAGGATCGAGTCTGTACCTTAAGTTGTTGAGGTAGAGTTTAGTTTTAATCTGTCGTAGTCCTACCTGGACAAACGCCTCTCAGAAGTTGCCACAATACCTGGATTTTCGTACATTTTTTTAGCATTTATATTGTGATTTATTAACAACTTATCTGGGTTTAATAAAATGACATAATCAGTAATGTTACGTGCAGTTCAAACCAGTGAAATTGACTTGGTTTTACATTCAGCTAAAGTAACAAAAGATCTTTATAGACAAATCCAGTGATAATCCTCGTATAACGCTCTATGAGAAGGTAAAAGGGTCTTGGGCAAAACGGTCGTAACTCCAACAGAATTGACATACGTCTCAAATCGTAGCCTACAAGAAGTTCCTCAATATTCCGATATGTACCAAAATCACTGGCGGCTAGAGCTACGGTGAATCGAAAATGTTGCAATTTCTTGTATTTAGTCGATTTGAAATTTGAGTACAATATCCATTTTGTTTTAAGGTATGTCACATTAAAATATTGTGCTAAGCACACTATAATTAAGACAAGCTAGGCAAACGAGTGCCTAGAACCGACAATGGACTATAGAGGCTGTGTAACAGTTTCCTCTTGGCCCTTGTTAAATTACGTTTACTAAAATACAGAAAAATGCATCATATTTCCGTTCTCTGGTGAATTTGTCATCCTCAATTTATCTACTTTTTGAGATATATTTCAATTGTGTTGGTCATTTCATAGAAAAATGCCCATGGTCCTTTGTATCCAGTCGTTTCAAATGTGGGCCCAACTAAACAGACAGATGTCTTTGGGCATTATTGTTTTTATTTAATGTTGTGATTATTTCGTCAAGTTATTTATACTTATTATTATTGTGTATTTTAATTTAATTTGTGTATTTTACTGTATGAGAGTGTGAGATTTGAATACACTGAGTGTATTTAATGTCTGTGATGTCTGTATACATTTCCAATATAACATTTCCTTGCTTTGTGTAGATTTCCCGTACAATGAGAGATCCGTTTATACTGGTATTGTATAGCTTGATTGGCTTACATTTGTTGCGTGCGGTTTCCACAAACGGCATAAAGGCTATAGTTCTTCTTTTCACAGTAGCCTTTTATTCAACATCACTGTCAAAGACACAGTAACCCTTGCTTTCATAAAAATACGGTTGATATTAGGTTGTCGTTGCTGCCACTGCCTGCCGCCCGCTCACAGCTCGGTCTAAATCACAGTGGTATTTATTTTCGTTTATTCATGTTCATTCAAATGGCCGTTGTCTATACGGTCTATCTGTTCATACACTAAATCTGTGCTATATTGATTGCCAAGCGAGATTAGACCCTGTGTTTCTGCAACAAGAAAGAAAACCTACGAATTAGTTACGCGTAGATGGCCCTAAGTGCTTGTTACTTTCATTAAGTTCTTTAAAACTGCCACAAGATGGCGCTAGGTGTTGTCTTTTCACCAACTGGTCGCTTTCATTCAAAATGGCCACCAAGTAACAGTGACACTTAGCGTTCTCTAGCGGTGAAACTTCAAGTAAAGAACCCCATTGTATTTTGGTTGTCAGATTTAAATGTTGCGTT
The DNA here is from genome assembly GCA_949774965.1 of Diarsia brunnea. Classification (NCBI taxonomy): domain Eukaryota; kingdom Metazoa; phylum Arthropoda; class Insecta; order Lepidoptera; family Noctuidae; genus Diarsia; species Diarsia brunnea. Next base: position 12,827,352 of record OX459007.1, on the reverse strand, counting down.
GGGCATGTAAAATGTAAATGTAGCAAACTTTGCTTAGGAGCCATTTCCTCAAGCTAGAAGAGAGAAGAAGTTGGTTTCTTTCGTGTATCTTGATGTACGTAAGCTGCTTTTATATACATGACAATATTTCATTAAACATATTTTCATTAACATAGAAATGTTTTAATGAATTACTCTACTGAACTTTTACCGTTGTGAGTTGAAAATTGAATATTGCCACACAGAAAGTCCCCAGTGGCGATGGCGTAACATTTAGGCAGTGTTTGAGGCACTGCTTAGCTAAGATAGAAGATGATAGGATAAGTACTTTGAAAGATGTGGTTATGCATGTTTGTTTGTGTTTGGATAAAAATGTCTACCTTCCGTGTGTTTTCGAATACCTATTTAGAACATAATTATTGTGTCCTACAATTATCTAAGTAGTTGTGTATTCTTATGAATTAATATAATGTAAGTTCCAAATAAGTTATTCACAGTTATAAATAATGAAATGATTAATTATAATATTATGTCTTCCGTATTTTTAAACTACATTTATTATTTGAAGGAGATTAAGAATGACAATTTAAAGAACAATATTTCTTTGATTTGATTTTCTTGCTTTATGAAAAATCATCTTATTAATTATCTGGAAAATTATTTAAATGAATATAATATTTTGTAAACAAACGATGACCTTACATCATGGATCATCAGGGTTCAAAGATTTATTTCAATAGGTTCCGTATACAGCGCCAAGAAAATGTTGAAGTTTTTTGTTTCGCTGCCATTGAAATTGACGTTTAACTATATAGTATCGTCTCACTCACTCATACCGAAAGTTGTATCTAGTATTCCATGTTGGGTGAATAATTGGCCCTAGCACGAGTGCACGGTGTAAACTTAACGTAAATACTTACATGGATTTTAAAATTAAAATATATTGTTTCACATGGAGTATTTTCATAACTTTATGAATTTATAGTGTTGTGATGATACCGATTGTGGTTGTTGCATATAATTTATGTGAAATTCTATATAGGATTATTGTATTTCGATTCAAAAATCGAAGTATTTACGGGCCTCAGGTCTAACGATTTAATTCTTTTATTTGAATGTAACAAAATATCAACTTAGACATAATATCAATTCCATGACGTCATAACATTTTTAAATGGAAATTTCCCAAATGCAAGAATGTATCAAAACTTAAATCCTTAATAAACAAGCTTGATGATAATGACTCCAATAGGCAATGGAGGACAAGAAAGTTCAGAACGGCATTTATTTAAAGAAAAATCCTTTTACTTGAAATTGTACTCATTCCTTGCCTGTTAACTTAAGAATACAGTTAATTATTTCAGTAATTAACTCGCAATAGACTGGATTAGAAAGAAAACATCGATAGGAAACCGACATCTCCTAGAATAAAAAAATAGAAAACTTGTGACATCTACCAATCTGCACTGGGCCTCCGTGGTAGATCATACCCCATTCCCTCTCAAAGAGAGGAGACCTGTGTCCCAGCAGTGGGGACATTAATAGGCTGATGATAGTGATGATGATAAGACTGGACCAATAGTAGGTATTTAAAAGGTATACCTAAACGAACCACCAAGCAAGCATTCTGTACACAAAACAAAAACTTGAGATAAACTTAGAACCTTCAATATCTCCGCAATTAGAAGGTTTCCGAATATAGTCCAGAACAAAAAAAGATACCGCAATGACGAAGAAAACAAGTTTCTGTCGGCTTTTGGTCAAACAGGACACCGAGAACTGAATTCAGTGTCTGACAGTATTAAAGAATTTGTCAGTGTTCTATGTCCGTAACCGATCCATAGTTTTTCCTTTACCTTATCAGCTTTTTCCTTAAAGTACAAGGTGCTTACTGTAGTAGTTGACTGTATTTTTAGTTCTTTTACGTACTTATATTTTATTTAATATTGCGAATAATATTTTTAATTTTAAATAACGAGCCATGATATTGCATAATTATTATTATTAGTTATTAACAATTATTCTCTGTAATGTAATTGTTAAAATAATGTAAATAATGTTTATTGAAGTGCCTTATGTAAGGTAATCCTAAAAGGATTTTAGTTCTTAAAAACGCCACCAGTGTCGTGATGGGCAGTAGTGAGACCATTTGTAAAAAATGGTGCTAATTATTTAAAAGTTTTAAATAAATAATATATTATTGAATTTATTTTAAATTCTATTTGATAAAGATTCTACTCTACACTAATTACACTCTTTTGATATTTATATCAAAAATAACTGACACAATTTGACCTATAGTACCATAATCTTCCGGCAGAGGCGCTACTTGTACTGTCGCCAGTGTCGCTGCCAAACTAAACAAATGACAATAATAAATTTAATTTTACCGTCTCTCACTAGATGGCGTTAGTCACTTTAGTTTAATATTATATCTCTGACCGGCTCCCTAATGGAAAGCCGTCGTGATGATGCGTTTTGAAAGCGCATAAATAAATAATAAATTGTAAATAATATGTGATAATGATGATAATTATAAAATAATACTTAATTATACTGTAAGATAAAGACTTGTTAATAATAAACAGTTATTGAATGAATGTGTATTATTATTTGTTAGATAATATATTTTCTTCCTAACAGCAAATGCTTGCTCCTTATAAGATATTAGGAGCAATGGTTCCTTAGTAAAAATGGCTGCGACTTAAAAGTCTTAAGTTCAAACCAAAAACAGGCCCTTTACTTTGTGCAATTTATTTCGTCACCACTGCACTCAAAACAGTGAAGGAATACATGGTGAGGAAACTGGCATGTTTTAGAACCAAAAATTCGTCAACATGGTGACATCAACCAATGCAATGCGCGCTAGGATCGCGTGGTGGATTATACGTATATATAGCCCATTCGCTCTAATAGAATATATATACCGGCCCCGAACAAATTATTATTATTATAAAGGGCTAAAAAGGAACATGGGCGGTTTTTAGTCAGTAGAAGTTTGACACTCCCTTCGTGTTGTATTTCGTAGCACGACCATGATTGCATTCATTATGATTTTAGATGGTAAAAAAATCCTTAAAAAAAATGTTTACTGTTTTATACGACTAATTAGAAATTTTATACCTCTCAATTATCGTAGATGTCGTGCTGGCAAGATTCCTTCTCAGCAAGACCACACTTATATTCCAGCTGGCATAGAAGTTGATAAAACGGGAGCATGCCTAAACATTTTTACTCATAGTAGGAGGTACCGTGCCAAGCACTGACCCTAGAAGGCCCCGTCTACTTGGCTGACAACTCAAAAAATTATGTATCTACTTCTATATTTACGTCATAATAATATGCCAATAATATGCACTGGAGGATGTCTTCAAGGTTCTTCAGTAGTAGTACATCACTCACCTTCGGTTTACCGACGATTTATTGGTCATGGCTGAGACCATGGAAGACCTCAGTACAATGCTCGATAGACAAAACCAAGGTTATGTTGAATGTTTAAGTAACACCCACTCCTATCAATATCGGAGACTTTACACTCGAAGTTGTGAACGATTATGTCTACCTGGGTGGGACAAACGGTCCAGTTGGGTAGGTCAAAGTCGAGAAAGAGTCAAAGAGTCAATCGTCGAATCCGACTCAGCTGGGCAGCGTTCGGGAAGTTACGCGGTATCTTCTCGTCCAACTTACCACAGTGTCTCAACACGAAAGTCTATGACCAGTGTGTGTTAACAGTGTTTACATACGGGACCGAAACGTTCGATGAAGAAAAGCTCAAAGTCACCCAAAGGGACTTTGAATGGAGAGGGCTATGCTCGGAGTTTCCTTGCGTGATCGAATCAGAAATGAGGACATCCGCATGAGAACCAAGGTTACCGACGTAGCCCGAAGAATTGTCAGACTTAAGTGGCAATTGAAAGACACGTTGCTCGCAGAACGGATGGCTGTTGGGGTCAAAAAGTACTGGAGTAGCGTACGTTGCGTTGGAAGACCTCCCACTAGGTGGACGATAACCTGTTGAAGGTTGCGGGTACCCGCTGGATGCGAGACGCACGGGACCGGTCAATGTGGCGACACCTGGGGGAGGCCTATGTCCAGCAGTGGACGTCTTTTAGCTGAAATGATGATGACGAATATGCCACAGATATCAAAACAATGTCACCGAACAAAATATTTCTCAACTGAATGAATGATTGAGTAAGTATCTAACTACCTGCCCTACAAGAAGGTATTGCTTGCTACTTTATCACCTTACGTCATTGTTGATCTCACATGGATATGCTAAAGGTGATATAAGTTTACCTACCTTTGTTTACGCCATCATCAGTACCTATGCAAGTTCTTAATTGTTTATCTCCGAAACCACTTTGTCTTATTTGTTTATACTTTTTTTTAAGTATACGTGTTGCATTGAAGATAAAGAAAAACCCACAGGCAATTTAGAACTGTTTCCTACTTCTGAACAGGGTTGAAATCAAATTTTCACGAAACAGTCAATGATTTCATGCATTTTTAACTATCTTATTCTGTCATTTAGTGGTGTAATTTATTGGATCGAGAGGCCTGGTGTCAAGCATCCGCATTCATTAGTATCGTAAGCCTCTTTAACGTGCAACTGGACTTCTCAGACTATCATCATCATCATCTCCCGCCCTTATCCCAATTAATTGGGGGTTGGCGCAGCATGTCTTCTTCAATATTTCTCTATTACTCCTCTCATCTCATCAGACACCTCCTTTTTACCATAACACGCTTTACACAATCCATCCATCGTTTCTTTGGTCTACCTCTACTCATATAGTTGTCCACATTCATAATCAAAACTTTCCTCACTACATTTTCCTCATTCCTCCGCATCACACGCCAATACCACGGCAATCGATTACCACACAACTTTTCAGTCACCGGCGTCGCCACTTTTAGACTTCCTCTTATGTACTAATTTCTTAATAATAGGTAAGTTACAATTTTAAGTGATAGACAGAGAAACAAGAACATCCTGGTCTGTGCCTGTAATTTTAACTTAACAGTGTACAAAGAAAACAGCTAGATTCTTTCTTAGATTCCTATGTAGAAGAACGAATTATGAATCAAGTAATCAAAATCATCCATCACGTGAAGGAGTTTTGAAGTCAAGGATTACCTGTCATCAACTGTCGAGGTTAAGGTATTAATAATTCACACTTGTTTATCAAGTGTTTGTTTATCATGCAAGTGGGAAAGGAAGGAAGAATAATATGCAATGGTAATAATTATTATTTCCTTTATTCATATACCTACTCAATTTTTTTTTCTAAAGTTCATATACAAAATAATATTAAAAAAAAACATTTGAATGTATAAAATAGTAGCCCACCGGTATCGGGAACAGGGTCTAAGCTACCGGGGGTCAGGGTTCCAGAGAAAGGAGCATCCTAACAATATGAGCCGTGTCCAGGAGTACCGCTTTCAGTATCCAGCTGCCTATAATTAATTGCTTTTACAGTTAGCCCCTCCCGCTCTTGGGTAGAGCGAAAGGGAGTGTCAGACTTCTACTGACTAAAAACCACCCATGTTCCTTCTTAGCCCTTCATGTCGAGGCCGCGCTATTACTTGCGAACAACCCGCAGCCCCGACGGGAAGATGTAGGTCTCGAGTTCAAACCCAACACATGTACGTCTGATTTTTCAAAGTAATGTGCATAATCTATAATTTATCACTTGCTTCGATGAAGGAAAACATCGTGAGGAAACGAGCTAGCCAGAGATATTTCTTGAGGGCATCTCGTAAAGCGATGTCAGAGCAGAGGTCTATAAACGGTATAAAAACTCTGACACCAGGATAGCCACTAACCATACGATAAATAAGAAGAAGAAAGTTACAGAGCCTCTACACAAAGCACTTCCTATGAGAAATGTTCTGATCAGAAGGATGACGAAAAATTTTAAACCTGTGTTTGTAACCATTTGTTGCTTTATCTTCACTGTCTATTCAATTCGTTCTTGTCCCAGCTAGTGAATTAGTATTTTGTTATGCGATTCGCATGTTATACTTACCTAACTGATAGGTGTTATGTGTGTTATTATAGTTTCTATTGAATAATCATGTACGATGTGCTTGACATCTGCGGCCGCGGTCGATAAAGAGTTTCCAAAGCGCCGATAGATGGCGCTGGGCCAATGACGTCACATTCCTGAATCGCGGTGTTAATATTCTCCGCTACTGAATGACCCCCCTCGATTTCTGTAATGTAGTTATCGCTTCTCGGCCTTTTGGCTAAGATCAAAGTGTAGTATCTGTTCTTTTCAGCTTAATATCTGAAAGTTCCCTCACTGAGGGACCAGTATATTAATCTGATTTTTGTAAGCTGACGGGATGTTCGGGGCTCGCTCCACTCCCGTCGCGGGTCGGCCCGGCATTGCAGTGCCGCCGGGATCGGCCCACATATTACATTGAAACTAGAGTTAATAAAAATCGAGACAAGATTGCTAGTTAGTGCTATCTCGTTTCGGATTTCCGAAATCGAGATTACACGATACGATTTCAGGGATTTCTAAAAACAAAGGAATGGATATAGTAGTCATAAGACTACAATTCTTATTCCTTTGTTTCGTTCCAGATGTCAGCATTTGAGATTATGAGCTGGAACCTTTAAGACCTTTGGCTCATAGGACTATTTCCACACACCCATTGTCTTTAAGGAATAAATACATTATATTTATGATCTGTTCGAAAATTTACGGGTACGGAGCTGACAGGGGAGGATCGCAGGAAAAAAGGAATTAACCGAAAGTAGTTAATCGACTCAAGTAATATTACAGTAGCAGAGGTGACAAAACATGTTTCGTTATCCATGATCGAGATTTCGCATTTGATATTGCGCAATCTTGATTCGGGAAATCTGAAACGAGATAGCATTAACTAGCAATCTTGTCTCGATTTTATTTACTCTAGTTTCATTCAATGTATTATGTGGGCCGATCCCGGCGGCACTGCAATGCCGGGCCGACCCGCGACGGGAGTGGAGCGAGCCCCGAACATCCCGTCAGCTTACAAAAATCAGATTAATATACTGGTCCCTCAGTGAGGGAACTTTCAGATATTAAGCTGAAAAGAACAGATACTACACTTTGATCTTAGCCAAAAGGCCGAGAAGCGATAACTACATTACAGAAATCGAGGGGGGTCATTCAGTAGCGGAGAATCTTAATACCGCGATTCAGGAATGTGACGTCATTGGCCCAGCGCCATCTATCGGCGCTTTGGAAACTCTTTATCGACCGCGGCCGCAGATGTCAAGCACATCGTACATGACTATTCAACAGAAACAGTGACATCAATCTGTTAAGTAAAACATGTGAATCGTACAATAAAATACTTATTCACTAGCTAGGACTAGAAAGAATCCCGTCGGGGCTGCGGGTTGTTCGCAAGAGATACCGTGGCCGAGGCCACGGTATCTCCCTTTATGTCGAGACATAAAGGGCTAAGAAGGAACATGGGTTGTTTTTAGTCACTAGAAGTCTGACACTCCTTTTTGCTCTGCCCAAGAGCGGGAGGGGTTACTTAATGATATTCCAGCCGCCATAAAAAAAAGGACTACAAAGAATTGAACATACCCATAAACAGACACCGAAGATAGAGTGACAAAAGTAATCTGAATCAAAAGCCTATCGTTAATCTTTTAACAAGTTATGCCTACTACGCCAAAATCACTGATAGTAGAGGTAATTATGATGTAACAGAAAAACAAGTTTAAGATAACTTTGACAGTTGTCTGGGCAGAATAAAAGAAAAAAAACATGTTACGCCGACCCCAGGTAACAGTAACCCCAGGTAACAGTAACTCCAAATATACAGGGGAGAATGGAACAAAACGTGTTGGGCCTATCCCAAGTAACAAGAGCAGGAAGGTAATGAAACAACAAGGCCAGCTGCGCAAACAAACACTGAACTAAAACAATCTAAATGTGACCGAAGTCATTCAGACAAAGTTTATGTATATTTTGGTAGTAAAACGGAAACAATTGCTAATGGCTTTGTCATCTCCCGTGCATCCGTCATTCATATTCTGTTTAGTTAGTTTACAAGCATTTCCAGTATATTCTGAACTATCATTGTAAAATAATCATGAACAGACACCAACACATCAAGCTATCCGAAACTGTCAAATTTTCCCAATCAATTTTGAACCTAATGCTGTAGCGATAAACTTGAAAGTCTATTATAGAAATGTGACAGATTGTATTAGCCCATTCCATTGTGATACCCATTTCGTTTCGATCTGAGCCAAAGAACTTATTATTATGAATCAAGACTCCGGAAATCCGAATAGAGGTAATACATTTTAGCAATCTTGCCCCGACCGAATTAAATGTATAGTTTCAATGAATTATGTGGGCCGATCCCGGCGGCACTGCAATGCCGGGCCGACCCGCGACGGGAGTGGAGCGAGCCCCGAACATCCCGTCAGCTTACAAAAATCAGATTAATATACTGGTCCCTCAGTGAGGGAACTTTCAGATATTAAGCTGAAAAGAACAGATACTACACTTTGATCTTAGCCAAAAGGCCGAGAAGCGATAACTACATTTCAAAAATCGAGGGGGGTCATTCAGTAGCGGCGAATCTTAACACCGCGATTCAGGAATGTGACGTCATTGGCCCAGCGCCATCTATCGGCGCTTTAGGAACTATTTACCGGGTGCGGCTGGCCGGCTGCAGATGTCAGGCAATTTACGAAAACAGTGACATCAATCTGTTTAGTATAACATGTGAATCGCAATAACAAAATTCTAATTCACTAGCTAGGGCTAGAAAGACTTGAACATACCCATAAACTGACAGCGAAGATTGAGCAACAAAAATGAGAACCAAAAACCTGTCACACTGATCTTTTCAAATGTTCTTCTAGGTATGCCAAACATCATAGACCAGGGAGGACTGGAATTAGATTTATTTATCCCTTAGAAAATAAAAATAAAACGGATGGATTGCGTGAAGAATGATAATTATGATATGACAGAAAACAAGTTCATGGTAGCGTGACGGCTGTCTGGGGCGAACAAAATGGAAAAAAAGTGTTACCCCGACCCCAGGTAACAGTAACCCCAAATATACAGGGGAGAATGGAACAAAACAATCGTGTTGGGCCTATCCCAAGTAACAATAGCAGAAAGATAATGAAACAGCAAGGCCAGTGCAAACAAACACTGAACTAAAACAACCTAAATGTGACCGAAGTCATTCAGACAAAGTTTATGTATATTTTGGTAGTAAAACGGAAACAATTGCTAATGGCATTGTCTTCTCCCGTGCATCCGTCATTCATATTCTGTTTAGTTAGTTTACAAGCATTTCCAGTATATTCTGAACTATCATTGTAAAAACATGAACAGACACCAACACATCAAGCTATCCGAAACTGTCAAATTTTCCCAATCAATTTTGAACCTAATGCTGTTGCGATAAACTTGAAAGTCTATTATAGAAATGTGACAGATTGTATTAGCCCATTCCATTGTGATACCCATTTCGTTTAGATCTGAGCCAAAGAACTTGTAGGGGATTAGGGGATCCCCGAAATCAAGACTCCGGAAATCCGAATAGAGGTAATACATTTTAGCAATCTTGCCCCGACCGAATTAAATGTATAGTTTCAATGAATTATGTGGGCCGATCCCGGCGGCACTGCAATGCCGGGCCGACCCGCGACGGGAGTGGAGCGAGCCCCGAACATCCCGTCAGCTTACAAAAATCAGATTAATATACTGGTCCCTCAGTGAGGGAACTTTCAGATATTAAGCTGAAAAGAACAGATACTACACTTTGATCTTAGCCAAAAGGCCGAGAAGCGATAACTACTTTTCAAAAATCGAGGGGGGTCATTCAGTAGCGGAGAATCTTAACACCGCGATTTAGGAATGTGACGTCATTGACCCAGCGCCATCTATCGGTGCTTTAGGAACAATTTACCGGCTGCGGCTGCAGATGTCAGGCAATTCACGAAAACAGTGACATCAAACTGTTTAGTATAACATGTTAATCGCAATAAAAGAATACTAATTCACTAGCTAGGACTAGAAAGGCTTGAACATACCCATAAACTGACAGCGAAGATTGAGCAACAAAAATGAGAACCAAAAGCCTGTCACACTGATCTTTACAAATGTTCTTCTAGGTATGCCAAACATCATAGACCAGGAAGGACTGGAATTAGATTTATTTATCCCTTAGAAAATAAAAATAAAACGGATGGATTGCGTGAAGAATGATAATTATGATATGACAGAAATCAAGTTCATGGTAGCGTGACGGCTGTCTGGGGCGAACAAAAGGGAAAAAAGTGTTACGCCGACCCCAGGTAACAGTAACCCCAAATATACAGGGGAGAATGGAACAAAACAATCGTGTTGGGCCTATCCCAAGTAACAATAGCAGAAAGATAATGAAACAGCAAGGCCAGTGCAAACAAACACTGAACTAAAACAACCTAAATGTGACCGAAGTCATTCAGACAGAGTTTATGTCTATTTGGGTTATAAAACGGAAACAATTTATTGCTATGGCATTGTCTTCTCCCGTACGTCCGTCATTCGTATTCAGGAACACAATCAAGCTATGGATTTTCGTATATTCTGAACTGTCATTGTGAAGAAATCAGATACAGACGTCAGCACATCAAATCATCTGCCTAGCCTTTTCCCAACTATGTTGGGGTCGGCTTCCAGTCTAACCCGATGCAGCTGAGTACCAGTATTTTACATGGAGCGACTGCCTATCTGACCTCCACAACCCAGTTAATACTAGGTAATACGATACTCTTTAGTAAGACTGGATGTCAGAATTTCAGGTCACTGACTACCTGTAACGACTGCCAAAGATCTATATATGGCAGCCGGGACCAACAGCTTAACGTGCTTTCCGAGGCACGGAGGAAACTCGGTATGTCGGGCGGTCACCCATCCACAGACCGACCTAGGCAAGCACAGCTTAACCTAAAGATCGACCCGAGTGGCAGTTCTTATTAAGCCACGAGCCACATCAAAATACCCGAAAAATTTCCCAACCAACCTAATGCTTTAGCGATAAAGTTGAAAATGTATTAAAGAAATGTGACAGATTGTATTAGTTTGATGTGCTAGCGTCTGCACAAGACTAAGCGTAACATTATCGTCTCTTTTCCCAACTATGTTACATTATTCTTACCTGATTGTGCCGAATACCAGAATTATACATGCAGCGACTGCCTATCTAGCCGTCGCAGTTCAGTTAGTACTACGTATACGTTATGAACTTTCTCATTGATAAGACTGGCATCAGACTTTCGAGCCACCGACTACCTGTAACGAATGTAAAAGATCTTTAAATGACAAGCAAGCAATACTAAAATTAGTAAGTATTACGGGTGGTAACATATGAGAATAAATTAAATGAATTTTTTAGACTTAGATCGTTTCACCCACTACTTCGTACGCAAAGATTGTGATAGCTCGGCTTATATCATACTACAAATATAATTAGCACCCACGAATAATGTAGCTATGCATTTCCACTATAATCTGAAGTATCACTCTAAATAAATTATATACAATACTAAACTTAGTATTGTACATGATTGTTATTCTTATTTATTTACATCTGCCTTTCCCCGAACTATGTTGGAGACTTGGGGTTGACTTCCAGTCTTACCTGCTTCAGTTGAATGCCAGAATTTTACTTGGAGTGACTGCTGATCTGACCCAATTGTACAAAGCATAGTAACTGTCCACAGGTTCACCATTGCTCAGGTGTACATTACGAGGTTAGTTAATACTGGAACCTTATAACTTGAAACGTCGTCGTATGTACAAGTTGTACAATCATCATCTGAGTCATCAAAACTTGCCCTAAATGATTCGGGAAGTATTCGGTTCTACGAACTGATTATCATAATAAGGTCATGTGGTTACAGATGTGGTGCTGTTGGAATCATTAATGCGAAATGACTATAACTATACGTGCTTCTTCTAAAGTCGGTTATATCTATGTTAGGTGGTTGGTAAATCGTTTATTTCTTGTTACTATGAGTTTGATTGAGTGTTCATGTTGTAGGTCCTTCTCATTACAATTTGATTGAATTCCTTAGTTTATTAATGAGAAACCCTAAGAAAAACGTTTGCGAGGGAATTATATGGGAGTTGTGCATGAATGACCAGGCTGTGTTTACTAAAATGATAATCATTTTGGGTCTAATAAAATCCACAATCAACATAATATTTTATAACGTAATTAATATTGATGTCACAGCAACCACTTCTGATGTGAATATTTTATATTTTGTCTTAATCGTTGTTTGTAAACCATAAAATATAGTTTTAAACAAAATAAGCTCCATTAATATTCCACCAGCATTGAGACAACAATATAAATCAATGATGTTTTTCTTAAAATTGACTGTTTTAGGTAAAAACATTGTTTGTTCAAGTATTCATGTTATACATATTAAACACAATAATGACATAAACATAGTTGCCCATAAAAACATTATTATTTTTCACAAATCAAACAAATTAAATAAGTACTTAAAGACGAATAGGACATGCAAAAACAAGGAGTGCCAGCAATCCTGATACTTATTTAACAATCTGGCTGTAAAATACTGGACAAACATTTGCTCAAACAATGAGTTAACTCAACAGGTCGCTGAAGGAACTGTGCTAATGTTTCCCAAACCGATCTTTATTAAAAAAAATCATTCATTGAATTGTGTTTCTGTAAAATATGTTTCATTCAAGTAAACAGTAGTTGAAATCAAGGACAAGATATTATATACAAGAACCAAATATAATATAAAACATTTTCTGGGAAACGCAATTCTATAAGATATCTGTCTGCGAAGCAAGGTGACAACACCTTTATAAGCAAATAGACACGCCACTTCATATCATTTGCCTGACATGCGAAAGCAGTATGATATCCTTCGCAGAACTTCAGCGTAATCCCTTAGACATCCATGTAAATAAATATTAAGAGTACCATGACTCAATTCATATAGGAATATGTAGCTTGCTTCGCTTGCTCTGACTAAACTATTGCAACAATATTTGCTCTGTACACTTCATGATTTACTATTTCTTTGTCAGGCATAATAATTACTGGAGGATTTAGTTTGAAATATAGGATGTACGAAACTCAACCAAGTCTGCGTTGTTTCTTCTTATGTGTCACATTATTTTCATCTATCTTATTTTCATCTTTTTCATGTTCACAATTTATTTTATTACCAGTACTCACAAATGAAATAGTGAAAGAAAAACGTCGTCAAGAAATAATGCAAGAACCAAAAAATTCGAAGACTTTTGACATTCTTGACCCGCTCTGGGCCCACGTGGTGAATTACGGAGAGGAGGACTGTATCCTAACAGAGACAACAGTATAGGCTGATTATGCCTGAGCAAACGCCAGCCAGCACATTAAGCTTCTAAAATCTGTAATTTTAATTCAACATTATCGTTAAAATAATAGATTCGAGTTCTTAAAAACTGTCCATGAGGCCATGGAGTGTAGAAACATAAGAAGGTAAACTTGCGAAACTATGTCCAGACTCCCTTCAACCGGACCTCAGATCTACAACAACTCTCATGCACTGTCCCCTGATTGGACCAAAGACAGTATATCCGTAGCTAAACCTCCCAGTTTTATATGTATACCGCTGTAAAATGCCAAATATACTACGGAGCACCCTGAAATTGTCTCAAATATTATTCATCATCGCTGACCACCAAGGCTAAGGAAACATTAATTGTGGAATAACCAATAACCTTGGTTAATTGTCGTCAGTTGTCGTCACTGACAGGAATCACCTCTTCCATTTTTAGCGAAGTCGAGGAATGATTAGCTGGTGAATAACAAAATACTGGGAATCACTAACCAGTAATAAAAAAAAAATAAAGATCAACTAAACCGGAACTAATATCAAACCTTGGGGAACTCTCGTTTTCCCTTACGAGACATGGGAGATTAGATATCGAAATGTAAACTTGCATGGTTATAAATTATAACTTATAACATAACTTGCCCTGAACTAATGAGTTTTTAAGGGACGGCACAAATTAACCTATTATATTTAATTAACTTAATCAGCGCAGCGCACAAGAAACGCACGAAGTTTTAAATTTGGCAAAAGTAATACCACCTTTATCATTTACTCCCATAAAATAATCACCACGTATTCCAGTAGGCGTTTATTATATATGTAATTAATCCTCATATACATGTGCGAGCTTTTGCCTCGCATACATAAGTTTTTTCATTATTTGTTTACACTGCTTTGGTTCGTTCGAACTTTAAAAGCAAACGAACGGAGCATGCCGATCAGATCAGTGCGTGGAGAATGTTCGCGACGGACGCACGTACTCCGCTACCGTTTAAATATCGAACTCAGTAACGGGAAGCGAAACCTTTTTGATTTAGACTTTTAAATATCGAATCTCAATTTATATTTTTTTAATTTTATTTGTGATACTTTTAAGTGTGTGGTTAGTACTTAACAATCTTGAAACGTAAAATTGTGATAAAATTGTACTTATTTTACAAGATTTTTTGGTAAAACAGTTTTAATTCGGAACAAGTTACTATTGAATCTCTATTTACATTTAACAAAATACTTAAAATTAACCATAATTTCCGTTAAAGTGTTGAAAAGTGATATTAGAAAAGTAATTTCAGAAAGTGACCGAAAATATTCTATGATCCCAAATTAACAGTGATTTTTCAATTAAAAACTTTAAAATAAAGTGTCCAATGTGCGCATAACAACTGGAACTTTCGTGAACCCTTAGTGAAATCGTAAGTAAACGCTTGTACTACATTTCAACGCTGTCATTACAATTCAGTTTTACTCGTCTCTCGAATACAGACCGCCTTTAATGAAGAATCTCAGTACAATATAAAAATAAATAAATACTACAAGTCTTAGTCATGTTTGTAAAATTTATACGTTTATTTTGTACTTTTATTGACGATCATTCATTATTTTTTCTTTTGTTTCTAAAGCTGTGAGACTTGTGATAGAAAATACCGTGAGAATACCAGCATGACTTAGAACCGAATATTCAAAGACATTACCCTCTCGTGGTGCATTACGGCCAATTATTGCCCATAAAAAGGACGCCCCTGTGGCTGTGCTGTGACCGAGCTTTGGGTATGTGAATGGAATTTAGGCTGATTTTACTGTTCATTCATTGACCTATGGACAATTTTGATTGTAAAATATGTGAATGAAAGTAAAAACGTTGGAGAATTGTGTGTGAAAGATGATATCGCTAGAAAGGGACTAAATGAGATGATAGGTGATGAAGAAGTTTGAAAGGAGACATTGCTCGACCCAATTAAATTGAAGTTAGAGGCTGTAGGAATTATATTGTAAGAGGACATGCTCCTCACCAAAGAAACTGGAATTAACGTAAAAGGGTGAACAGATGAGCAAATATGTCTAAAAGTAATCCATACAAAGAAAAAATATTTAAAATAATTCATAAAAAAAATTCAAATTGTTTCGATGTCCACTACAGGACTGGTGTACAAACCAGGGGTAGACACTGAGGATCATCGGAATGGGTTATGTTAATTCATACTTTTTAACCGACTTCTTAAGGACAAGGTTAATTCATGAATTGTAATACAAAGAATAGAACGCTAATTAAAACAAGTACCTAGGTATTGTTGTATATTTTTGAATTGTATTGAGTTTAAAATATTTATGGTGTGTGCTGTATAGTTGATCAAAGCTATTGTAGTTTTTTGTGCGTTCAATTCATCGCTGTCATAAATGACATGGATTAGTTGAATGAGTAAAGTTATTCAACAATATTATGAACTGGGAAGGATATTAAAACGTCAAAGTTAGCACGCGTAAATAATTTATAGACTATTCTTCCTTATAAACATGTATTTTTATCGGGATTTGATATATTATACCCTGCCGTATGAATTTTTATGGTAAGTATGGGTTTATGAAGCTTTTTTTAAACTGTCTGTCTTTCTGTATGTTCGTGCTAATCTCCGAATCAGAAACAGCTAAACCAATTTTGACGGTACTTTTACTGGCAGAAAGCTGATTTAAGGAGTACCTAACTCACTTTTATTTAAGAAAAAGAAATAGGCTTCCGTATAAAAAATTGTTATACAAATTCGATTCAATTAGAGAAGTAACATTTTTTTTAATAATTTCACGCCGACGAAGGTCGCGAGGCCCAGCCAGTAACTTATAAGTAAATCAATAATAAGCTATGTCCAATTATTTTCCAATAAAAAATATGAGCACCTATTGAAAGATAACGAACGAACTTATTGTAATTGGCAATTGTATTTGTATGTAAAATTTATCAACCACAGATTTATGTTACGTTTTATTTTACCACAATTTTATGTTCCTTGCTCTTAATTCAATCTTTAATAAGGTACTTAATAAACCCTTTTTCTTCCTTTTCTGTCTATCAGCGATAGAGGTGATGGAAACAAAGATTGTATTAAGTACCGCAAAATTGCCATCATGATCTGTCTAGCCATTTCCCAACTGTTCTATCTTAGGGTCAGCTACTAGTCTCACGAATGCAACAGAATACCAGTATTTTACATGGAGCGACTGCCTATCTGACCTCAAGAATCCAGTTAGTACTGGCATAGAGGATACTCTTGGGAAGAATGGTTGTCACACTTTCGTGCCCCTTGCTACCTGTGCCGATTGTCAAAGGTCCACAAATGCAGTTGAGACCAACGGTTTAACGCACTTTTCGAGGAATGGAGGAAACTCGATAAGTAATAAACACATGCACGAACTAACTTGGGCAAGCGTGGCTTAACCTGGAGATCGCCCGAGAGGATGTTTTTATTTAGCCACGATTCCCACTAAATGCAATCAATCCGATATCGCACGGAAAGTGTCGGAAAGGGCCGTACACGGAAACTATTAACTACTAACCATTTGTACCTAAATGAAGTATCAGCAAAAAAACCAGCATAACTTGTTTGTGGTCTCTCGAAACGTGCCATAGACGTGCGTGAATGAAGAGTGACGTAATTATCGATCATAGAGTAAGAAAAAATGAATAAAAAACTTATTGTTCAATAAACAAACAAAGACATGGAGTTAAGAACCAATTGATTTGGTAAAAAATTTAATAGAATATGTTTCATAATAATCATAATCTGGCTTTTTTGTTTGGGGTTAGCGCAGACAGAACCACTGTGGACTTGCGTGGTACTTCTACTCACGGCCCAATCCATATACCAGACGAGAGTGATCATAAACTGACTGGGTTAAGATATTTGGGCAAGTCGAGCTTATAGGCTTGTATGGAAGTACCGCCACTAATTCAGAGGTGACGCCTGTGTCCCACCAGTGGGAAGGTTTCAGACTGATTGCAATATTTACTTGTCTTCTTCACAATACATCTCTTTTGTCAAGACTCTCTAGATATGTATATATCTGTATATATATGTATATCATACACTCTCTAGATTTTCTCATACACAGTCACGACCAAAAATATAACGCTGAGCATAATAAAATTCAAAAGCTATTTTCTTATAGAAAACAAACAACCGACTTCAAAAACACCAAAAAGTGGTGGTTTCACTTTTTGATGTTTTTGAAGTCGGTTGTTTTTTTTTGCAAAATTTTTATTTTTATTTTTAGTTGTAATATCCTATACAAATATTTACAAAAAATGTTCATAAAATGAAAAGTACTGGACCGAACTATGTTAAATTTTTATGGGACTAAATGGCAACTATTCCGCATCAAACGGAAAAAGAATCACGTAAATCGGATCACAAATCTCAGCGTAATCGGTGTACATACAATCATAAGAAAAAAAAAACATACCGATCGAATTGAGAACCTCCTCCTTTTGGGAAGTCGGTTAAAAACAGTTTGTACTTTGAGATAAAACTATGACTTTCAAAATGCTATGTTCGTAAACACGTAAAACTTTAATCAACGCAGTAACAAAAAATCACTTTTAAAAGTTGCTTTGTATAATAGGAACATATATTGGTGCTCGTGACTGCATCTTTCAGGCGATTCAGCCTTTGTCTATAAAGTCCGTCCCTCCGTAAAAAACTAAAAACGTCTTAGACACAATTACGGGATTTTCGGAACAGGTAACTTTCCGAAACACTCATTTACGTACGTAAAAATTATCATTAATTAATGCAATTAGAGCTTGTTCAAATAATTAACACTACTTAGCACGTGTCTGTGTTACCCCGAAGGAATGTAATGATAGCAATAGTTTCTACGTAACGAACTCATTGAAAAATGTCAAGGTTTTCTTATAAACTGCGTTCAGAAAGATAAGAGTTTAGATAAATAATTGTGGCACAAGCTTTGTAACATTATAGTTATATAAATTTTAATTAAATCAATGTATGTATCAGATAAGATAATTATTATGAGTTATTATGTTCTAGAACTGTTCTTCTTAGCATTATAAGCTACTGTCGATAGTGTTTGCAAACTAATACTATCACGAAACGAATAATATTATGATAAGGTAAAATTTGTTAGTGAGTTTGTTGTGGTGGTAATCTCCGCAACTAATGATCAAATTCTACAATTTTCTGCACTGATATGGAGATACATGATACGTGGGTCTATCAATTAAGTAATTTATGTATACCATGGATATGAGCCGCTCTATCATATTTTTTGCGGGCAAAGTAACGGGTGAAGTCATGATTTCGTTGGGCATAGGCAACTACATGTACGGGAAGAGCTTATAACAATTAGAGCAACGCGGCTGTATTTTTGCGGGCAAAGTCACGGGTGAAGTCATGATTTCGATGGGCATAGGCAACTGCATGTATGGGAAGAGCTTATAACAACTAGAGCAACGAGGCTGTATTTTTGCGGGCAAAGTCACGGGTGAAGTCATGATTTCGATGGGCATAGGCAACTGCATGTACGGGAAGAGCTTATAACAATTAGAGCAACGCGGCTGTATTTTTGCGGGCAAAGTCACGGGTGAAGTCATGATTTCGATGGGCATAGGCAACTGCATGTATGGGAAGAGCTTATAACAACTAGAGCAACGAGGCTGTATTTTTGCGGGCAAAGTCACGGGTGAAGTCATGATTTCGATGGGCATAGGCAACTGCATGTACGGGAAGAGCTTATAACAACTAGAGCAACGAGGCTGTATTTTTGCGGGCAAAGTCACGGGTGAAGTCATGATTTCGATGGGCATAGGCAACTACATGTACGGGAAGAGCTTATAATCACTAGACCAACGAGGCTGTTCTGCTTCTAAAATAGTTACTCCTCTGTAGGTACTGATTCAGTTCAGTTACCTGCGTACTTCAAGTCTAATTACTCATAGACACCACAGCTTGCAAGGCAACAGTTCGGAAACCATCTAGGGATGTCCGAAAAACAAAATAATTAACACGATACCAGATGCGTAACGTTTGAGGTCATATAAGCTTATTGGGTTAACCACTGGAACGTTTCGCGTGCGGCTCGCAAAACGGTAAAACGTTTCACCCCCCCCCAAGAACGCACAAAAAACGCGCGCCGTACGGCCGGGCTCGGAACGTTTCGCGTGCGGCTCGCAAAACGGTAAAACGTTTCACCCCCCCCCAAGAACGCACAAAAAACGCGCGCCGTACGGCCGGGCTCATAAATTATTTTTTTGTTGACGTTTTATAAACAAAGGACGCTTCGAGTAATGTTTTTGTTCAAGCCTATGAATGACTCTTTCAAGTGGTGTCAAGTGTTTGTTAGTATTTCGTTTCAAATTTATTATACTTAGCGATAAACATTGACTGTAGTTGAAAAAAACAATATGTGGTGAATAAAAATAATATTTATATAAAAAAGTAAATCGGTAACACATATATTTTATGGCTTCTAAAGTTGGAACGGTTCTATTTACGTACGATAAAATAAAAATAAACATACTTAACAGTATAAAAATATTTATTTACATTTTTTCAAGTAACTAAGCCAACCGCCATTTTTGTTTGTTTACTTTAAAATTTTTTCAAGGTTATCTTGAACAAAACATGTAATCTTGAATTATATTTACTATTTTTGCATATGTTTTGACTGAAAACTATTGTCGAGTAAATATTCAATGCAATAACTATTACTTTGGTTACAGAACTGGTCTTACAATTTTATTACGAAAGCATTCTGACAAAATTCTAAAACCGTTACAAGCACACGTAAAAATCACTCAGAATTTGAAACATACTTACCTTCAGGTTAAAATCCGGTTGCACACACATAATCACATATATAATTAACCATTTAATCAGTAGTTTATTCAAAAATACTCACTTAAAACCAATAAATTAATCGAAAATAGTCTGGAGCTATTTCTATCGCGCGCGAGTTTCAACGACTGACTTTTGACATTTTTTTTTTTAAATTGAAATGAATTTATATGAACTTTTGTCGTATTTTTAGCATGAAAAATTTAATAAAGTATCGAGTAGAAAAGAGCCAAAGGATTGAAACTTCATGGGATAGAAAGAAATAGATATATTCCGTCGCCATGCTGACGAAAACGTAAAAGGGGACAATAGTCACCCAGAAACGTTTTGGCGTCTAAACGTCAGGGGACAATAGTCACCCAAAAACGTTTCAGTGGTTCACCCGCATGCTATTTATACTTCGGTTGCTCTATCTATAAAACTGTTTAAATAACAGATATTTTAAGAACTGTTGTCCCAAAACGTCTGGTAGTTACGTAAGATTTGAACATCAGTAGGTATTGTCTGATTACATGAACATGTGTAACTTTTTAGTGGACTACGTAGATGATAACGTCATTGAACAAGATACAAATAGGTATAACTGTAATTTCCAAGTATCGAATGTATGACACGGCATGGCAGATTTTTTTAAATAATGTAACATCACATTACGCCTAAAATCTCTAAAGGACTAAGCAGAGGTGTACTCATTAGTACATCCACACATCCATTTATGTTTAAGTTTAATGTAATATGCACAAATTCCCACAAACTCTCAAAATTAGGCGCAAATGGATTAATAAAATAAAAATACATCTAATTATGTATATGTCGTAGGATAATTTGATACTTCGAATCTTCGCGGAAATCCTAGGGGTTCCTAGGGGTTTTGCGAAAACGCGGATAATTAGACATAGGCGAAAAATTATCAAATCTTACTGGACAAAGTCAGGATTTTTGCGAAAATACTCGTTACTATTTAGACGGCCACCACAAAATATTTTTAAGACTCTAAGCCTAGGCACCAAATAAAATTTTCGGTTCCTAAAAAATTTTTAGGGGCGGCATGGGCACCGGGCCGTAGGCCGACGAAGGAGGCCGGCGGAGGCCCGGCACTTCGGGGACAGAAGATATTAGTGTTATTTAATATGCGAGCGAAGCGAGCGCGCGTTTACCTATGTCTAATTATCCGCGTTTTCGCAAAACCCCTAGGATTTCCGCGAAGATTCGAAGTATCAAATTATCCTACGACATTTATACAATTTACTCATTTATGACCAATGGTTTCAAAAGACACCGCCCCACTGGCTACGTTAAAACACCATAATTATTTAGTGTGTCAAACCATAGCCACACAGAAGTCGCAAACACCAGAAGTTTCTCATGCTTGATAGCATTTTGATTGAAGTTTCTCCGGCAAACACTATTGTCCGATAGTCTTATTCACCGACGCGGCGACGATTTGATTCCAGTTTCCCTGACGTTAACGACACTAGGTTACAATCTCACGTCAACAATGCATGTCGAAACCAAACCTACGACATCGTACAGTCAGTGCCCAGTATTACCTGGCCACACCACTTGCCCCCTTCTTCTTTATACGAAGGGTCAGGTCAAGTTGGGCAATGAGCCAATGACTGTACAACCCAAGGATATTTAAGACATTCCAAAGTTTCCATTCCAAAGAAAAAAAATTGCTTTAATGTCTCAGTAACACTTTCAAACATCATATAAACAATAGTGCTTGGCGCTATGGTGGATTAACACTCCTTTCTCGTATTGGTATTATATACCGTTTATGGTAGAAGTTAAAGTCTAGTATTGTAAGGGAAGTAGCTATATATTTATTAAATCACTAAAACACATAGTTACAACACAATGGTAAAAATAATGGTAATGGTTTGAGTACAAGGTTTCTCTTATGAGATCCGATCGGGAATTGGCTCACGGTTTGGTAAACGAGCGAATGTGCATACTTGCATTCGATCTAATAACGCTTTTTCGCTGTTTGATTTAAACTCGAACACATCCTAACTGTTCCGAGGTCGGTTAAAAATTATAATTCCCAGTTTGACACACACAGTTTACAATTACATGATGATTTTGTTCGCATTGGCCTATCGTAAGTTTATTTAAAATGTCTTTTGTACAACCCTCGTTTATTCCGGTTTCCTCTACCTTCATGGTAGACTTTTGTTGTCAAAGCCAGACACCCCACTGAGAAGAGACCATCACAAAAGTGCCTATTATAATATTTACAAAGCAAAATTTTAAGCATTCAAACTCTTTGAAAGGAATCCGTATTTTTTTGTAATGCAGCTGACACCTGCTACAGAAATAATTCTTCCCGCCGTGTTTTTATAGATTAAACCTGTTACTAGTCTATGGTTTAATAAGCTTATAAAGCTGGCTGGCTGAATAACCTGTTTAGTATAATTCTTTATTTAAAAATGTGGTTACTTTTTTTTGCTTCGATCATAAAGAGGTCGTCATTCAAAACTGTCGCCGTCTTTATATCATGTACCCTAAAAGGAGATTAGGATGGGCAGACATTCCAATATCTTGGAATGAAGAATAGTTATGAAGAATGAGGCTTCTTAAGAAGAATTTTCAGTGTGTTGCATTTATCTTATAACCTAACCTAAACCGTATTTATAAAAAATGAACAATAAGTACGAAAAATTACCCATGTTCTCCCAAATAACATTACAAAATACATTACAACAATTGAACCATATAATTATTAAGTCTTTTAAAAACAAATTCATGTTGTGATTGTGATGTGTGTGTGTGACAAATTAATTATTTGTGCACAAAATTATATTCTCGTTTTCGTTTTAATTACTGCAACAACCAAATTCGCCATGAACTGTTTTGGTTTATTTAAAACTCTAATTATGACTGGCAGGCCAGACATCTCCGCTGTGTTTCTTTTATATTTTGATGTACAATTGTTTTTCGGTACAATTCGAATAATTTGACAAGTCACAAACAGTCTTAACAAAGGGTATCGTATTACCAAGTACTAATATGGGTTGTGGAGGTCAGATAGGCAGCTGCTCCATGTAAAATACTGATATTCAGCTGCATCCAGTTAGACTGGAATTCGACCCTATTTTTTTTTTTTGGGGGGTGGGAAATCATCAAATAACCCCTCCCGCTCTTGGGCAGAGCGAAAGGGAGTGTCAGACTTCTACTGACTAAAAACCACCCATGTTCCTTCTTCGCTCTTCATGTCGAGGCCGCGGTATCCCTTGCGAACAACCCGCGGCCTCGACAGGCCTGGAATTCGACCCTAATAACCTAATAAATGGGAAAAGTGTAGGCAGATGATGATGATTTTTTTTAAGTAATATTTTAATGAAAATAGAAATTATACTTAGCTAACACAGACCTAAACGTTTAGTACAGGAAATACAGAAATAACTTAAACTTAGCATAAGCAACCAGTTGCTTAGACAACTTTTCCAAGTTGTCGCAGACTTGAATGCAGTTTGTCGGCTATAGTCATTAGGCCTATACAGTTGTATGAACTGTCCACTAGTGTACATTGTATGGTCATTGGTCAACTAATGTTATAAGGTACCATCTTTACATGTACTTCAAAACATAAGCTTAGTATAGCCAGGTCGGGGCTGCGGGTTGTTCGAAAGAGATACCGCGGTCTCGACGCAAAGGGCTAAAAAGGGACATGGGTGGTTTTTAGTCAGTAGAAATCTGTCACTCCCTTCCGCTCTGCTCAGCGGGAGGGGTATCGCCGCCGCCGGCATCGCCGCAATCGGGTAAAAATACAGCTCAAAGCTAATTTCGAAAGATATCTCATTCATCCAACACCAAACAAAAAAAAACGAAATTAATTATTTAAAATAAATCTCCTTTTTTCTTTCTTTGTCTTTCTTATTAATTAAGTAATTTTTTGACTGACGACAGTAAAAACTTAACTCAACCTCTTCTAGTATTATCGTGCATTTATTCTCTCCATCATCTTCCACCTAGAAAGTCCACTATGACGCCCACACGTCTGGCTGTGTCAGGGCTCCTCACGCGTACTTCCTCCGCACTTATTTTGGTCCACAGCAACTCGTTGTCAATCGAGGTCAACCCAGTTTAGGGTTGCCACACATCTAGAATTTTCCGGGTCTGAAAAATCGAAATGTAGCTAGGGGATTTCATAAACGTCTGGATTTACCAAACAATTTAGAATTTTTTATAACGGTTAAGAATTAAGTTATTTTAAAAATATTACTTAATGCTATTGACATAGGTATCACATAATTATTTTACACGGTGTAAGAGAGATCCCTCCGCAAACTAGCATTATAGAAACAAGGTGTGAAAACCCTGTTCAATGTAAATTACGCTTCTAATTTATATTTTCAGCTCTCCACAATGTTCTGCTAACTTAAACTTTCAATACAAAAACGTTGTAAAAGATAGCCGAACGAAATTAAACTGCGGAAAAATGACCATATTTTTTTACAAACGCCTAGAATTTTCTCCGAAAAATCTCTCTTTTTTTTGGGAACCCTAGCCAATCCTCAGTTAAACTATGTGACTTATGTCATAATGCCGCTTGAACTAAAATACACTTTTTCTACGCCAGACAGATGTAAAAATATACTTCCCTGTACCGTCGTTTTTTTCTGCGAAGTAATTAGATACAATAGTTTTGTATGCCAACGCTCGGCGACACGGTCAGACAACGTGGGGGCCAGCTGACACGAGGTTTAACGAGATTTTAGAAGTGTCTTACTCAACAGGATGATTTTTCCAAGTGTAAAATGCATGTGAAAATATAGGTATATTTAAAAAATGATTGTCAAAATTGCCGTATCTAGGCATACGCCAATTTTGACAATCATTTTTTTTTATTTTTGTCTTATCTCGTTGTTCAATCTAATCCCCTGATGTTTTAAAAATGACAAAAGCTACTTTCATTTTAGATAAATAATTAATTAGAGTTCCGTGCAAAAACACACTTGAATTTTTATACAAAATCAGATTCAAACTACTGATCTCCGAAACGGCTGGATCGATTTTGACGGGACAAAGGAGAAGTATTATTTATTATAATAATTTCACGCGAACGAATGTCGCAGGCAACAGCTACCTAGTGTACTAATAAAAGCAAACTACAAATAAACCCAAAATTGAGATTTCAGCCAGCTAACTTATTGCTATAGTGAGCAAAAAGATATAAAAATATATTTTATACCATACCTACTCTAAAAAGCTTATTTTATTCACGCAAAACAGTGAATAAAAAGGCCTTTTATTCACTGTTTTGTTTTTATTCACTATTTTGGTGTTTGAATTTGGAACACAAAAATATATCCGGTCTCTATTTCAATGCTTACACAAACTCCTTGCGCTAAGATTCGAAATTCAAAACTCTTTGGTGCAAATAAATTCTCGAGATTTGATTGGTCGATATTTGCGACAAGGAGTTTGGCATTAGATTAATAAATATTGTTTCACAAGTTGACCACCCTAATGATAATAATAAGAAAATTACGCTTAATTTCAGTCATTGCTCTAATTTTAATGTCCATTTCAATTAATGTAACAATTCTTATTTCTTGATTAAATTTCTATTTTCGCTTAAATTATGTCTTTTCTCGTAGTCATGATATAAAGTATAGTATGCAACTCCTGAATAAAGTACGAATTTATATCGAGGGCCATGAATCACTCGCGTCGTTCAGGATTCTAACAGTTGAATCACTCGCTGCGTTCGTGATTCAATCATTAGAATCCTTCACTTGCTCGTGACTCATCTACGGCCCTCGCTTTAAATCCGTCCTTTATTCACTAGTTGCATAATATACTATTATACCATACCAACTCTAAAAAGCTTATTTTATTCACGCAAAACAGTGAATAAAAAGGCCTTTTATTCACTGTTTTGTTTTTATTCACTATTTTGGTGTTTGAATTTGGAACACAAAAATATAATCCGGTCTAATTCAATGCTTAATGGTCCGGTTCAATGCTTACACAAACTCCTTGCGCTAAGATTCGAAATTCAAAACTCTTTGGTGCAAATAAATTCTCGAGATTTGATTGGTCGATATTTGCGACAAGGAGCATTAGATTAATAAATATTGTTTCACAAGTTGACCACCCTAATGATAATAATAAGAAAATTTCGCTTAATTTCAGTCATTGCTCTAATTTTAATGTCCATTTCAATTAATGTAACAATTCTTATTTCTTGATTAAATTTCTATTTTCGCTTAAATTATGTCTTTTCTCGTAGTCATGATATAAAGTATAGTATACAACTCCTGAATAAAGTACGAATTTATATCGAGGGCCATGAATCACTCGCGTCGTTCAGGATTCTAACAGTTGAATCACTCGCTGCGTTCGTGATTCAATCATTAGAATCCTTCACTTGCTCGTGACTCATCTACGGCCCTCGCTTTAAACTCGCCTCCACAGAACAGGCAACTCATTCATGGGTCAATGTATACGCTTTTACAATAAACTTCCCATTGACATTAGAAATTTATCAATCAATCGATTTAAAATTTGCATTAAAACTAAACTATGTACAAAAGGGTACTATAAAATAATTGATTATTTAGATGACAAAAAGGCTTGGGATTAAATTGCTCGCTCTGCTAAGCTTTGTGTAATAACAATATTGACGTAAAAATCCGATACCTAATTATATCGTATTGTATATTTCCTTTTTTAATTTTATTAAGTAATTCTTTTACAATTTTATGACATGTAAATTTGACATTATAATTATTATCCTATTTTGTATGCTCAAATTATTATTTAATTAATTGTAACACATGAAACATATTGTACTGCTTTAAAACAGACTTTGATCCCTGAGTTTGTTTCACCATTTCTTCTCAGGGTAGTCAGATACGAAATGTCGACCCCATCTAGCTTAAGTTTAAAATGTGATGACGTGTAAAAGTGATTCCTACATCCTATTTACTGAATAAACAATTTCATTTCAATTTCATTTCATTTCATTTCATTTCATTTCATTTCATTTCAAATCCGTCCTTTATTCACTAGTTGCATAATATACTATTTTAATACTATAAAAAGTCGCTGACGAACATAATTGGCGTCCTCTAAGCATCGCCATGTCGACAGTCGGTCGAGAAACGTTTATTAAAATAATGAAAAAAAATCCTGGCTTGCAACAAAAATTCAACCTGTATAAAACTTTCCTACTGGCACACATTATGAACGTGACTGCCACGAGAAATAATTTGTAAAATTGGTTAAAAATAACTCTTTTACACGACACTTTTCATTTAATCTTGATAAAGATGAGTCAGAACCAGAACTAAGGTACAAATGCCAGACCATCAAACTACTATAATCTCTTTTTTTTTTAGTATATTTTCAACTTTATCGCTAAAGCATTAGATTGAAGGTTGATTGGATTTTTTTTACAGTTTCAGATATCTGTACTGTACTTTTATCGCCTAGTATAACTATTGTAACCCTTATCTGTGAGATAATTAGGAAGCTGCATCTGTACACAAGATACAATAATAATATTTACTGTCTCTTAATCATCTACCTGCTACCGAGAAAAGGCTGTTCATGATAAAACACTCATAAATTAGATCGTTCAAGGTGAAGAATCGTGGAAGGATTCTTAGATAACGATAAAAGTAAACAGCGAAGATGTAACAAGAGGGCACCCAAAATTTCCTACTACATGATTTAAAAGTGCGATCGGATGAAGCTTCTTGTCTATTCTTTCTTCTTCGTGATCTAAAGGCATAACCTATATAAAGGATCCATAGATTCTATACTAAATATTTTGCATAACATTTTAGGATCCTATGATTTGGTCAAAAATACCTCAGAATATCAAAACCTTCAAAGTGTAGACGATTTAACATCGTGTAATATTTTTGCATGCGGAAGTGCATCGAAGCCATATTTTTCTATCAAACCGCTTCCTCGTGACAGGACGACCGACCAATACTTTGATGATTCTTAGTTTTATCCAAAGAGAACTAGTTGCAATTGAATGTTGATACGCGGAACATTTCAACACTACATCACTTTATGAATACTTTAATTGTTCGGTGTCATCATTTTGATCAGTTTGTTTTTTTTTTTATTAAATAGAAAATATACCACTCACCATTGCCTAAATCTAGCCTAGTACCTAAAAGAGGAAAAATAATGTCTCGATGTGAAGAGTCTTTGGTCAACTGGACCCACTCGAAATGGACCCGCTTGATCAGTCGAACAAGTAACATTTTGTCTTGGTCGATTTGTTTACCGATTCGGGTCCAGTAGCAAGTGGGTCCAATTGACCAAAGACTCGATGTGACATAGTAACACAGTGATAATTAAAAGTTGCAGTTAGTTAATTACTCACTGCATCTTTTAATTAATATTGTGGCATCCCACTAGTTTAATAACATAATCTATCCTTACTATTCAGACGAGTATTAACTAATCATTCGAATGCAACTCTGTTTGTCTGTCATTGTCTATTACCTTTCATTATTTTAAAGCTGAACTGATTTTGATGTGGTACACGGGTAGACCATGGCCTCAAGAGGGAACAGGGCCTGCGTCGTTAGGCTGCCCGTTTGGTATTTGAAAACGCGTACGATAGAAACAAGTGTAACTCAGACCGATTAATTACTAAAAATTTGTCGAGATCGATATAGTGTCGGTCTAATTATTAAAATTCGTAAGCCCATTTAAGCAAACTTTACAGGAGTAACAAAAAATAATTTTCTAACTAGTTTCGAGAGATTTTTAAAATGGCGTTCTATATTTTAGGTTTAGAATGGGTGTAGAAGTGTAGATTGATATTTTACTAATAAGTTTTTGAATGTTATGGCTAGGGAATAAAAAAATGGCGTTAAAACAGATGGCGCGGATAAATGGCGTTTTTGGAGATAGGAATTCTGAAAATAATTAGTCCGACGATATCGTACTCATTCCCCTTATTTATCCTCAATAACTGACTCAATTCAATTAATTCTGGCATTTTTTTTAAAGATAGTTTGTCTAGTTTCCTATCAATTTTTTTTAAGCTTTTCAAAATTGTCTGATATTCATCTATAAATCACGGCTGAAAAACAAGGGTCATTTTTGGAGGGCATTTACTAATTAGTCACGAAAATAAAGGAAATTACAGGGGCATGTCTACAAAAGACCTTGATTTTGTGAAATACGGGCGAAGCCGCGGCCGTAAGTTATGCTATGATATAAATTAATGAATGAATGCACGATAGTGTTTAGTTGATGGTATTAGTCACGCACATTTTGTCTGCACGTATTTCTATTTCATATTATATTCTAGGGCAGTTTCCATAATTATATGTAAGTATGCGTTTCGACATTATTAGACCAAGATATAAGTATTTTCAGTGTTCACAATGTTGGAGGAGCTCGTTAACAGCCGCTCGGGTCGATCTTCAGGTTAAGTCGCGTTTGCCTAGGTTAGTCCGAAGTATAAAAGTCCCAGTAATTAGTTGAACACAAAACAAATACAAAATAGTTGGGAAAAGGCAGAAGGACGATGTTGAATCATACACAGCCTGATACAAACTAATAGAAAAAAAGTTTAAATAAAGTCTTAGTTCTATAATTATTGTTGTATTTATCACAATATTTTTTCATATAATATATTTCTTAGTAATTGCCATCAAATAACACACCGTACGATAATGCATGTTGACACACAGCCAAACACCCATAAAAGCAAATGAACACACAGAGATACAAAAAAAAATCTGTCCTCACTTAACACAGAAATAAATCAGGCGATACGATCAATACACGATCATTCATTGAATTGTTCTCAATCGATTATGACGGTATCGAGAGGGCGCCACTAAATATAGACGTTGGGTGTAACCGGTATGTTTTCATGATCATTTGTTTAGTTTATTGAATATTTAGAATTACCATGCATGGTTGCTTGTAAGGATTATAGTATAGAATCATCGGGAGCCGGGACTGCCTCGTTGGTCTAGTGGTCGCAAGCGCTGACTGCTGAGCATGAGGTCCTGGGTTCGATTCCCGGGTCGGGCAAAGCGTTCTTGGCTTTTTCCATCAGGAATTTATCAGTAACAGCTACGGAGTCTGGATTTGTGCACGGTTGATGGCAATAGGCTCGCCCCCTATTACAAGGGACTTAAACATAACTGGCGAAATGTGGGTGTACTATTACTCGTAGGTACACCTCTGCCTAAACCTTTTTTTTTTTTTGGTGGGTGGGAAATCATCAAATAACCCCTCCCGCTCGAAAGCGAAAGAGCGCGAAAGGAAGTGTCAGACTTCTACTGACTAAAAACCACCCATGTTTCTTCTTAGCCCTTAGTGTCGAGGTCGCGGTATCTCTTGCGAACAACCCGCAGCCCCGACGGGCCTCTGCCTAACCCTTCGGGGATTACAGGCGTGATGTTATGTGTCATTGGGAGCTTTTGCCTGTATTATAACAGTTCAGATTCAGTTGTTTATGTGCAAAATCGAGTCGGTTTTCGTGATAAGGACTTGTGATGCAAAGAAATGAGGAAAACGTAGTGAGGAAAGTTTGTAGTATGAATGTGGATGAGTAGCAGCAGAGGAAGACCAAAGAAAGTATGGATGGACTGTGTGAAGGATAATATGGCTAGAAAGGATGTGACTGTTGAGATGACGAGTAATAGAGAAGTTTGGAAGAAGAAGACATGCTGCGAAGACCCCACAAAAGTTGGGCTAAGGGCAGAAGAATGATGATTACTAGGAATTGATACACCATCTGAAAAACTTCTTCTCTATAATACATTCATTCATTTATTCAATTCAATATCAATTTACATTGTGTCTGACCCTTATCTAAACCTTTGCAGGACTAAAGTCACTCGACATTTTGAATTTCGTTAATCATTTACCTATTATCCTAATCGATGTTTTTTAGACCATAAATCACACTTTTTTAGTAAAAAATGAGAAATGCTAGTAATCAATTTTAATTAGTTTTTGCTACTCATTCAATAACCATTAACAATTCGCTACGTTCATAACCACTTTGCCACCATTTATTGTTTTTTTCGGTATAAGGAAAAACAACAAATTAATACTACCATTAGCTAAGATAATATTATAGTCTATGGTACTCTATGGCCTACCTTCATTTTTAATATTATTATAGTTTATGGTATGTTTTACCTTCCTTATTCTAATAAATATGGCAATAATACACAAATCCTGAAAACTTGCAGGATTGACGTCAGGATGACAGCCATTTTTTATGATGTACCTACTAAATATATCTGAATCATACTTTATTATGTACTACATGTAAATTGTTACGAGCATTGTATTTTGAACCCCATACTATAATTAAATAGGTCGTATCTCAAAAGTTACAATCGTCGAAGTTGCACGTCCAATACGTGGAAATCACTTTTGAATTTTGCTGGATTTATAGATATTAGTGATCGTGACAGTATAACTAGGGCCCCCTTCAGTTTTTTCAAACTAACATTTTTCTTCTTCTTCTTCCAGTCGATGATTCCCATTGTTATTAAATAAAATTTGTTTCGGCCAGAACTCAGCCAAATCGACAGCGATGGTAGTGGCTTCGGACAAGTCCTTTAAAGTGCAGGTGAAGTTGCACAAAAAGCTGGTCAGGAGGAGGGCTATGGTTTGGAAAGACTCCGTATTCGCACTCAGTTTTAATACCCTCACGTGCTAACGGAACTTCGAAGTCGATCTGACAAACTTCTTCTTTGAAATGGCAATTTAAATTGGGTCAGCCCAGAACTGAGCTGTTGATTTGAGTCTTTCGGTGGCGTCCATTAGCCTTTGTGGTAAACATACAGCAGGACACGCAGGACACAATATTAATAATTGCCCCATTATAATTCACTTTTCGATATCCACACATAAAGGGTGTAAAAGTACCCTTAACGCAAACGAAGGGCACTTGTTCTCCCGGCCGACCGACCGCGATAATTTTTTTGTTCTAGACCAACCCCTAGAACCCCCGTTCTAGGGGTTCCCAGGAATGGTCTAGTTTACGGTCTAGTCTAGGTTACGCAGATATTGGGGGTCAAAGTTCCAAATTTTTCACAGCTGTTTTTGAAAATACTAATTTTTCAGGTTATAACTTTACTTAAATTACCTCCATGACCCGTTTACTATTCAAAGCATCCGCTAGCACAATATTTTAAGAACGCTACATTGAGTTTTACCGTAAAATGTGATTTTTGACCCCAAAAAAAAATCGATTCCCAGCAAGAAAAAAAATTAAAAAAAACATTTTTGTGTAGGGGTACCTACTTAGTTTGATGTACACAATGCTTGGTTGACGGCTGTGTGATGGGTTAATTTACACCCTGTATACAGTATGTACCGAAAACAAACAAGTTTCCTACCTCCAAAAATCATCATTGCCATAGCGTGCAATCATGCATTCAATGTCAATGTCACATGCTGCGTGTCATATCATGTTTATGTAGTCGCACGCTCCATAAAGATAATACAAAATATTTCCATTGTTAATTAAATATAATACTAGTTATTATTTAACACCTGCGAAACTACTGTTCAACAAATATAATAATAGCCATAATCTAGGGAAACTATAGTAAATTATGTTTTAGTTCTAAAGTCTATACAGGGTGTAAGCGGACCCTTCACCTAGCCGTTAACCAAGCATTATGTAGGTACATCAAACTAAGTAACCCTAGGCAAAAATTGTTGAACCCCCAAAGTTGTACGTTGTGATTGTGAACAACATACAACTTTGGGGTGATAAAATCGCGTTTTACGCGACACACGAAACAATGTGCTGATGGATGCTTTGAATAGTAAACAGATCATGGAGGTAATTAAAGTGAAATTATTACCCTAAAAACTAGTATTTGAAAATAGGCTTGTGTAAAATATCTTTGACCTCCAATATCTTCGTAACTAGAAGGTTCCCAGGTATGGTCCAGAACAAAAATAATATTACAGGAGAACAAATTCCTTCCGGCTTCTATAAAAGTGTTATTGCACAGATTAGTTTTAATACTTTGATGGTATTTTTTGCCCGCTCTGTGGGCTTCATCAGGCAATGGACTTTGCTTACCGTTTAGTGAATCCATAAATGTTTCAATATTATGGTCGATGTCGAGTTCTCCAGTCTCGATCCCAGCAAGATGTGCATCTTGAAGGCTTATAGGCAAGCCCGTCAGGGCTGCGGCTTGTTCGTAAGAGATACCGCGGCCTCGACATGAAGGGCTAAGAAGGAACATGCAGTGGTTTTTAGTCAGTAGAAGTCTGACACTCCCTTTCGCTCTGCCCAGACCGGGAGAGGTTATTTGATGATTTTACACCCGCCAAAAGAAAAAAGGCTTATAGGCATGTATTTTGAACCAAATCGTGCAGTTTAAATTTTCAATCTTGAAGAGGCTGTCTATGTGGATTCCAATTCCATGCTTACGGTGAAAGGATCATCGACGCACAATCCAAAATGATAGGAGTTATTATCAGCAGTGGAAACTTTCATTTAGGTATTTAAGGAAGATCGGTTGGATCGGTTTTTCATTTCGCAATTAAAAAAAAATACGGTTTTTTTCAGTTACTAGAACCTAATATCCACCATCTTTTTACGTTGCATACTCACACTACGTGATATACGCATGTCGTAGAACTATTCTCGATAATCTTATATAAGCTGTTATCTAGCCTCTAGCCTTTGCATGCTGTACACAAGTGATGAGAAAACTATCATTAATCACTTCTCGCTTAGGAATGCTGAAGATTATAGCTCAGAAATGTTTAGGGTTTATAAAAAACAATCAGCTCCTCTGCGTCGTTGGTCTGCTGAGCTTGATGTTCTAGCTTCGATTCCCGGGTCCGGCAAAGTGATGTTGTGTTTTCCATTAAGAATTTCTCAGTAGCAGCCTGAATGGATTTGTGGCCGGTTGTATGTAATTGTTTTTGTCTCCATTCTATCTTTGACCGTTTCAGAGGCGAATGCTGATGATGATGAGAATGCTTTCTAGCCGATTTCCTCAACAACGACTGCAATCGATTACTTTCTAGGAAGGTTGTGTGTGTGATTAGACCAAATACATTTATATCTTAAAAAAAACACAAAACCGACATGTTAGAACACCATTGACAACATTGTAAGACCAGAAACAAACACTAAACACTACTTGTAAACGTATATCATAGACCTTCTTACAATAAAGCTGTTATCTCTCCTCGAACCTGCTGCGGCATGCTGTGACCAAATGACGAGAAAACCTCCGTGATGAGTCATTGTTCACTGAGGAATGCTGAAACAATGATTGACATTGATTTGTACACGCGCGTGCCTTTCATTACTTTGGGATGGAATATTGTGACATTACACATAGATGTGTGTTGGAATTTATTGGTAGCATAGATGGTTATATTCGCTTTTAAATGTAATTGTACTGTTTCTAAAACCAATTGTGACTCAACGTTTTAGAGTACTTTTCGTTCTAAAACTTCATAATCTTTCTTCCGTGTCCCATTTTACTACATACTACGTTTTCTTCTTCTATTCTCAGACGTCATAGCATCATTTACTCTTTTCTCCTTCATATCTTTTCTCACTCAATCTTTCCAACTTTTCTTTGACCATCCTCTTCCTCTCCATTCATTAACATTTATATTCATCACTGTTTTATTCAAATGCGATTCGTCCCTCCTCATAACTCCTTAAATGTCCTTATCACGAGAGTCGATTCCCTTTCAACTTTTCTGTAACTGGCGGAACTTAAAAACTTCCTCGAATTTGTTTTGCTACAAAGCGGATTAAATTCAAATCCCTTCAGGAAGATAAATCTAGCACGTGTCTATAACCTGATATACCACAAGATCCGCCACAATCTATCCTATGATATAATCTGACATGACCTGTGACATTGAATGCACGCTCTGACGAATATGTTGACAACGTGCACATTATATTGACTTGAACGTTAATGGAGCTAAACATTGTGTTGTGATTCACGCGTCAATAGATTCTGGATTTTAATGTCCGTTGTTTTTGTATGGGGCTATAAGCATGAATTGATAAAATAAGAATTGATTATACCTATTAAAGGAAGTTTGAAAATGGCGCCTGTTACAGAAAAATTTGAAAGGAAGTCGCCTATAACACGACTAAGATATACGAATAAGGATAATAATGTATTGAGAACTGATAAAACACATGTGAATAAAGAGCATCATTCTCTTGCCCTTATCCCAATTCATTTGGGGTCGGGGCAGCATGTCTTCCTCTTCCATACTTCTCTGTTTCTCGTCATCTCATGAGACACCTCCTCCACATGTGAATAAAGAGCGATGGATATTAATGTTGATAGATGGATTGTGAGATACTTTAGACTAACTATAACATAAATATGATAAAATACAATTTTTAGCCTAAAGTAAGTTATTGACTTGTGTACTACTTACTTTATTGTTTTACTGCTTCATCATCTGCTAGCCTTTTCCCAACTATGTTAGGGTCGGCTTCCAATCTAACCGGATCTAACCTCCACAATCCAGTTAATACTAGGTAATACAGTAATACGATACCCTTTGGTAAGACCGGTTGTCAGACTTTCAGGTCACTGACTACTTGCAATGACTGCCAAAGATCTATATATTGTTAAACTTCTTACGATTGTTTTTTTTTAAGTCTGTCTGTAGCTCTGTGTGTGACTACTTAATTTGATCCATGTGTATTCCATTGTTCTTCGTAAAATATCATACCTACTCGTTAGCCTTTCCTGGAATTTTGCGATCAGCTTGCAATTAAATCCATATAAAGTCTATTTTTAACTCCTAGCGCACGGTTTTATAGGTAAAACTGATCTTCTGTTGTTTTGTAATACATCAGGACCAACAGAAACCTTCCTAAAATCGCTTTTCAATTGTTTTGTATTCTACGTTTGTCGGCAGTAGAATATCTTTTGACTTTTCGATAGCTTTAAATGTCAATCACACTATTATTTTTAGACTTGTCTGGTCGCTAAGATGTTTGAGTGGATGGGAGAGAATGTTTTTTTTTTGGGGGGTGGGAAATCATCAAATGACTCCTCCCGCTCTGGGCAGAGCGGAATAGGGAGTGTCAGACTTCTACTGACTAAAAATCAACCATGTTCTTAGCGCTTTGTGTCGAGGCCGCGGTATCTATTTCGAACAACCCGCAGCCCCGACGGGAGCTAAAGATTGTCACTTTGTTATCTTCGTCTCTAAACTTTTAACTCCTTCAAAATCGAGTTACCACCAGCTTAGCATTATTATCTCAATCGCTTCATAAGATATATTAAATAATGCGTTAACGCCAAGTGAATGGTGTGCTGACGCGTAGGACCTTGATCAAATTGGCTTAGCAAGGATGTAGTATATACCCCTGTTTATATAATATAGTATACCACATAACCACCTACGAGTACTTCCTTTGACAACCGCGGTATGTAATCACGAGTTTGCTGGTCGCTAATTTGACAAGATAAAGATATTTGCTTGTGTAATTGTTGTAGGTACTTTGTTACCATAGACAATTCTAGGAGTAGACACAAAGAGGTCCATATCTGTTCTAAGAAAGTTTTACAGTTTTTTTTATACTTTGAAACATTGCATGCAACCTGTACGAATCGCATGTGACTTAAAGAGTGATGAAGTTGAATGTTAATGGATGGAGAGGAAGAGGAAGACCACAGAAATGTTGAGTTGACTGTGTGAGGAATGATATGAAGGAAACAACCAAGCCGTTAGTACTATTATTTTTTCTGTGACCAAACTAACAAATGAAGTACCTACTAATCCCGTCGGGGCTTCGGGCCTCGGCACAAGGGCTAAGAAGGAATATGGGAGGTTTTTAGTCAGTAGAAGTCTGACATCCCTTCCGCTCTGCCCAAGAGCGGGAGCGGTTATTTGATGATATACCAACCCAAAAAAAAAAAGTACCTACTAATAACACTACAAGTGGCCGGGAGAAACTGGATAGCCATGACACAAAACGGCCAAAAGGGGAGAGATTTGGAAGAGACCTACACTCAGCATTGGATGGCCAAAGGTTGAAGTAGAAAAAGAAGAACACCATTGACTTACATAAGTTTACATGACGTAATAAAAGCTTGGTGCATTTAGACAGTCAACAAAAAAAGGTCTAAAACCACCTGAATTTAAAACATGTTTTAACATAACATTGACAAGTCCACCCACGATGTACAAATGATTCAGTTGATAAGAACTATAAAACAATGAGCACATTGTTGTAATGGTCTAATTGTGGCCGGTCTACTGACCGCTTGCTAATTCAATTTTGGCAAACCATTATGGTGGCCGGAAGTGGAAATTATCAACTTAGTCATCTAGATGTGTTTTGTTTTAATTGTTAGTGTTGCTCAATATCACCACCATATTGTTCAAAATCAGTCTATAAACGCCATACGTCATTTATACTCAACACTTGCCTCATTCCTCCGCATCACATGTCCACGATAAACGTTAACCACACAATTTTTTAGTCACCGGCGCGGGTGCCACTTTAACGATTTCTGAAAGTAAACTTTTGTAAATAAATTTTCGGGCCTCGTTTTCACGTAGACTGAAACTAGACTTCGTCTATTTGGCATAGCCATGAGGAACATATTTCTGTTTTATCCTTTACTATTATTTGGCAGAACACGTTGTGTTTATTTTAGTCTGTCAGTCCAAATATGTAGACATATTTATTGAATTTTGTCTTTATTTATCTTTGTGTGTCTTTTGTCTTTTATTTTAAATATTCTCGTTTTTTTTTCCACAGAATCAGTTCCCCGGACCATGCGCGCATAAGCGGCGCGCACACACGCGATACCGGAAGTAGCGCAGCGGCGCGCGCGCGACATGCTCGGGGTACTTCCGGTGCGGTGGGTCGCGCGCCTCAAACATGGCGGAGTTGTCAACCAGTTCCTTATGGCCACCATGGGTGAGTTTTGTGGCTTTTAACCTTTGACTTATATAGGTATTACTGCGTAAGGACTGGGCGGACGGCATGTTAAAATGACGCCTCAAACGTGGTCCCAATATGGTCTTTCCTAAGCCGAAGTGAACTAGTCCACGATCGGCTCTCTTCGGGTGCGGTCGTAAATTTTATTAAAAGCTTTATTTATGTTCTTTATACCTCGAAAATACCACGCCGCTTATACAAGGTTACATTAAAGAGCAGACTACACCGATTCTCTGTATGGCGAACGCGTCGAGCAAATGTTCGGACGACCGTATCTTTAGTTTTTATATCAATGCTTTTAACGTTTTTTTTTTCACTCATGATATGTTACCTACTTTTTATAGGTTATAGGTACTTGATAACAGAACTTTGTAAGTTTTATATTTTCTCCACGTGGTAACCGTTTGTGCATCGTTGTCCCTTCTACATACTTACAGAGGAAATAATGCAATAATTACATGTGTTAAGGTCCAAAGTAAATGCTAATGTTTGTAAGGATGTATGGATGACAGGATGTCTAGACATTTCTTACTCTTTCACGCAAAAACTACTGACCGGATTTGGATTAAATTTGACACACAGATAGTTTACGAGTATAACCTGGATTACCACATAGTTCTTTTTATCCCGGTAGTAAGGTACCGAAATCGACGTGGGCGAAGCCGGGAGTAATAAAGATGATATTATTATAGCTTGTTGTTCATAACGATATGATCAGCTGTATTGACATAGGCTCGGTTATAATAACCCACATTCTCTTTACTCGTCACATTCCATCAGTAAGTACTAAGTAGGTACTTACGTTTAATATGTTAGGTATGTTATGTTGGTTTGTATGTAGGTAGCATTCACTGGAAATGCATTGTCACGTCTGATGCGATTGTGATAAGGTTTCGTGCTGGTCCATACAAATGTAAATGGAATTTTTGGTCGTTATTTTGATAAATGCACTCGAAAAAATTTAATTTTCCAAAGTTATATTCTTTAAACTGGTTAATTCGGAAAATCTCGGTCGCGACATCTGAATGTTAAAATTTCTAGAACAGTCCTAACCTATTCAATAACGACTCTTATCAAAACTGGGAGGATCAACAGATTTGCTATAAATTATGCATATTAGCCGAGGTTTCATTTTTTATGCGGACGAAGTCGCGTGTGCGAAGTTCTAGTAAAATATAAAAACTTTAGTGCCAAAAACGGATTACAAAAGGATTTTCCAGGTCAAACTCGTGTCGGGCACTAGTTGTCCAGCATTGTGCTGAACTGGGCGTATTTGGCGCAGCACACGCAGAGTGTGAATAAAATTATAGCCTCTTTAGTTTAGTTATTTTTATACGTATTTAAGCAACATTTGTGCCACTTTTCCTGATCAATTTTGTTGCGAATTTCAAGACAGTAAATTCGTCGCCACTGTTGATTCTGGTTCTCCGAAGTTCACTGTAACTTCACACTGGGCTTGTCCCAAAATAAAAAAACATTTGTGGCATAAATATGACAAATAAATAAATTTTCTTTATTTTTCAATACTCCATACCAAGCAAGTTTCTTGGCTACTAATGGAACTGTCGTTGACATTTATAACAATGAAAATGTTCCACGATTGGATGCAATGCAGTGACATAGGTGACACTTAATGACAATCGGCCACATGCACGTAATTGTCTTGCTGTTATTTACAAACGTAAGCCGCTTGTCGTTAATTAGCTTTTCTCGGCTTTGTTTGTCTTAATCAATGTCAATGTAATGGGCTGAAATGTGTTACATTTCCTAGTGGGACAAAAGGAAACATCCTGTTGATAGGTTTCGAAACATCAGTCATTCAATTGTCCATTCATTCATTCATTGTTACTGTTGTAAGTGTTGTAACATCACATAACCTCACGCCTATAATCCCCGAAGGATTAGGCAGAGGTGTAATAGTAAACCTACATTTTGCCAGTTAAGTTTATGTTCCATGTAATACGGGGCGAGTCTATTGCCAGCAACCGGGCATAGATCTAGACTCCGGGGCGGTTAATGAAAAAATCCTGTTGGAAAATCCCTATAACACTTTGCCCGGCTCGGGAATGAAACCCAGAACCTAAATGCTCAACAGTCGTGACTATTACGCCGGCAACCACTAGACCAACGAGGCATTCAGTCCTACTATTGTAAAGTAAACGGTTTAAAAAAAAATCTGATAACATAATATAAATTTGCGTTTACCTACAATGAAACCTAGCATGAAGAAAATATGACAAATCGTGAACACTACCTACTTTGAATGACATAACTTTAATTACTAACCCATTATTACGCAACTTTCAATGATTGCACTGTGATATTGTTACTGTAGTTCGATACTTCCATTGATTCGTAACGTTACAAACTTACAACCAGCCAAGATTGTAATGACCTATTCAATGGCCGGAGTATTACTCAAATTGGGTCGGTAGTTTTTGAGATAAGATCACTCACACAAACTTTCTCTTTTTACTACGACTCCACGTGGGGCATGCACGTTTGTTATGTAATATCTTAAGCTATGATACGCACTATTGGGACTTTACGACTTTAAACCTTACTTGAAACATTAGGTTAGTAACGTACGGGTAGTTTTAAAATTTTAAGAGGATGTAAAACTGGAATGAGGCCCGAGACTGTATTGCTATAGTTGCTTTTGGTTTTGCTATAGTCAACTAAAGAAATGGTGACGTAGATTTTTTGTTAACGTTTTCAATTTTTCCTCGATAGAAATTCCATCATTTGATTTTACAGTATATCTAAGAGATATCATATTCCAACATTATTTAGACGAGACATGCAATGTTATAGGAACCGCCCCCTATAACTTACATGGGAAAAACCTAACAATTTGCCCGACCGTGTAGAACCCGGGACGTTATGTTCAGCAGTTGCGTTTAACAACATAGCCTTAAAATGTATCCCTTAAAATCATTTAATACAGAATTCATGTTTTAATCGAAGATGGTCGATAGAAATCCTACCAGATTGATCATCTGCCTAGCCTTTTCCCAAGTTTATTAAGGTCGGCTTCCAGTCTTACCGGATGCAGCTGAATACCACTACCTATTTACATGGAGTGACTGCCTATCTGACGTCCACAACCCAGTTAGTACTGGGTAATATGATAATACCACCAGCAGGGCTATTGCGTATCTTTTTAAATGTCAGTGGCTATCATAGTGTCCATCGATTAACTGTCAAATGGTTATGGTTTGGTACAAAATGGAACCATCTGACAGTTAATCAGCCCTGCAGGATGTAACCTTATAAATATCAAATCGTATATTCCACGCTTGACTTTACTTCGCAAGATACTTCCTAGTTCCTTGACAATCTTTTCAGCTGAATAGACCAATGGACCCTGACCGTAAGTCAATCTAACGCCACAGTAAGCAATCACAGTAAGGGTAATTAAATTATGACGCATCAGACGTCAAATGTGACGTAATCATGAAAGAATGACGTTGACGTCTGACTTCTGACTTTTCAGTTTAATTTGCGATAATTATTATTAATGAGTGTGTGCGATAATTATTAAGGAGTGACAGATAAGATGATGATGCACGCGCGTCGCTTCTAATTAGATTGCTATTGAGAAAAAACTAATATGAGTAACAGTGCCAAGTCCTGATTTTTGAGCTTCTGATCCCAAAATATAGGACTTTGGACACTGTCCGTTTGTCCATCCGTCTGTCAGCGAACTGTACCTCATAATCCGTATAGGGTCATCATTATCATCCACAGCCCGAATTCACCCAATGCTGCAACCACGCTCCTGTGCTCCTGTGCCCACCTGTAAAAGGTAGACAGTTGAAATTTTCACGGAATGTGTTTCTGTTGCCACTTTAACAACAAGTAACAATTACAGAAATCCATCGAGTGGTTTGGAAGATATAAAGAATATAATAAACAAAGATAGTCGCGAAAAACATAACCCTTTCCTTGCAGTTGGGTAAAAATAAATTCATTTAAGGGAGCTCTTACCCGTTTTTTAATTTGATTGATTAACAACCTTGGATGTTAAATCATCCACCCAACCAACCGACCAACCTAGCCAACCGCGGCTTAACCTGAAGAAAGAGCTCGACATAAGCATAATTATACATATTATTAGATTTTCTGTAGGCTAACCTACATAAAATTTCAAATCAATCTTATTGTAGTCTTTATAGAAACACAATCGTATGAAAGCAATTACCACAGCTCCCTTTGTTCTCTCCAAGCTAATGCAATAGTTACAATATATTCAAAACAATAACTACCTCCCACATCAGAACAGTGCCTACACAAAGTGTTGCAAAACCTGCGCATGAGTCACTATGGTCCTCGAAAGCTTTGGAACTGGTTCCAAGTGTCCCACACGCAAGCGCGGTGACAAACAGGGATGTTATGGAGCTCCGCAACCGTAACCGAAACCGATTTAAAAGATTCGGATAAAGGCGGACTCTAAATTATTATCTACTAGCTGATGCCCGCGGCTACGCCCGCGTGAATGTCGGTTATCGCAACAAATTATATACTAAAACCTTCCCAGAGAATCACTTTATCTATTGGTGAAAACAGCATAAAAATCGGTGCAGTAGATTTAGGTTTATCGCGAACAGACAGACAGACGCGGCGGAGGACTTTGTTTTATAATATTTATAATATGTTTTTATAATATGTAGTCATTATTTTTTCAAAATATTTTCTTAGGGCCATTTTCAAATAATTGGTGGGATTTTAGGGGTTTATGATTTTAGTTTTAAGGATAAATTTTGTGTTAGTTTGGACACTCGTCAGTGTTTTGTTTTGTGCACTGTTGTAAGATTCTAATATCCGTAACCGAAATTATCTGAAACTAACGGATAAATCTAAAATATTATTGCTATTCCGTATCCAGATCCGAAATTTAACATCGAAAACATCCCTGGTGACAACAACGAGGTTATGCAAGTTCATGCCAGCTTGGTCAATTACTATCTAACTGGCGCAAATGTTGGCGACCAATGCAGTATGGGAGGGCCAACAAACAATTGAAGATGAGTTGATGAGTGCCATTGTTGAGCAATATTCATATTATCGCTGCCGTTCGAAACAGCTTGATGTGTATCGCAAAAATCGTTCACCGTTTTGTGTTTTTTAGAGTTCCGTACCCAAAGGGTAAAAACGGGACCCTATTACTAAGACTTCGCGGTCTGTCCGTCCGTCTGTCTGTCACCTGGCTGTATCTCAAGAACCGCAATAGCTAGACAGTTGTCATTTTCACAAATTATGTATTTCTGTTCCCGATATAACAACAAATACTAAAAACAAAATAAAATTAATATTTAAGGGGGGCTCCCATCGGGAGGCGCTCCGGGCGTCGGGGGCCACGTGATGGCTTCCAGCCACCGTAGACGCGGGCCTGTGGACGGTGAATGATGGGTAAGCTCGCCGTCCGTACGTCTTATGACGACAACAGGCCGTGTCGACGGCGCGTTCGTGTTCCACGCGCGCCTCAAAGAGATGTCAGCAACATGGAAGGGGCCCGTAAGGGCCGACGCCCGTCGGGGCTGCGGGTTGTTTGCAAGAGATACCGCGGCCTCGACATGAAGGGCTAAGGAGGAACATGGGTGGTTTTGAGTCAGTAGAAGTCTGACACTCCTTTCCGGTCTGCCCAAGAGCGGGACCCCTTATTTGATGATTTTCCACCCACCATAAAAAAAGGGGGGCTCCCATAAAACAAACGCGATTTTTATAAATAATGGTACGGTATGACATGATAAATAAAAAACCTAATCGAAGCCTAACCAACTTCACAAGCATCAAAACAACGATAACAAGCCACAACAAACATTTTGTTTTTAATTAATGATTACCAGTCATCTCAGCATGCACTAATTAATATAGCGCGGGTTCTAATTAACAGAACACAGATAACCATGATCTTCTTGAACACTATTCTAAAGGTATGCGCACAGTATCCTCTCTGAGAAATCGATTATCGGTGATTCGATTATTTGCACAGTTTATCCGACCAAAATAATTACTCCTAGTTTAGCCGTTTAATTTTATAAATTTTAACAAATTAATCGTTCAACGTGTACTTGAATCGCTTTTTTTATTAGTCTATTCTGTCCCACTGCTGGGCAAAGTCCTCCCCCATTCCTTTCCAACACTCCCGTGGGAAATCAAATGACTCCTCCCGCTCTGGGCAGAGCGGTAGGGAGTGTCAGACTTCTACTGATTAAAAACCACCCATGTTCCTTTTTAGCCCTTGTGCCGAGGCCGCGGTATCTTTTTCGAACAACCCGCAGCCCGGAAGGGGCTTTCTGATGTCTTCGCTCAGGAACGAGTGCAAATCGTCACAGCAAGTCAAATAATAATTATAAATTCTAAATCGCGATCAACAGCTCTTAAACGCGGTTTACGTGTCACGCAAATCATTATGCCAGAAAAAGGGTTGATACAGTCTGTACCCAGCATTATCTGACCCTTCATGTAAAGAAGTAGAGGAGAAGTGGTGTGAGAAGAGGAGTTTGCGGAAGTGGACATTTATTTATGTATACCCACATCATATACCACGAATGCTAACGATGCTCAACGCGCTCGTGGAGACCAACCGTGGATTGGATTTGTTTGCTGATGAATGGGAGACGATACTGATAGAATGTTTGTGGTTCTGCGAGAAGACCGAGTAATAGGATTACTTAATTTAGTGTTAATGGCTTAAGCTGTACTAAATGCATTGACTTATATATTACTGCGTAAGGACTGGTCCTCGAACTTGGTCCTAAAACGGTCTTTCCTAAG
The DNA here is from genome assembly GCA_949774965.1 of Diarsia brunnea. Taxonomy (NCBI): domain Eukaryota; kingdom Metazoa; phylum Arthropoda; class Insecta; order Lepidoptera; family Noctuidae; genus Diarsia; species Diarsia brunnea. Next base: position 12,782,420 of record OX459007.1, on the reverse strand, counting down.
CCGAAATGAACTAGTCCACGATCGGCTCTCTTCGGGTGCGGTCGTAAATTTTATTAAAAGCTTTATTTATGTTCTTTATACCTCGAAAATACCACGCCGCCTATACAAGGTTACGTTAACGAGCAGACTACACCGATTCTCTGTATGGCGAACGCGTCGAGCAAATGTTCGGACGACCGTATCTTTAGTTTTTATATCAATGACTAAATGTAATAATAAATAAATAAAATAAATAAATCATCTTCCTGCCCATGTCCCATGTTATTTGAGGTCGGCGTCACACGTTTTTCGAGTTTAGGTACGTTTTCCCTCCATTCTCCTCTGTCACGCCATAATTTACTCCTTTTTCCTTCATAATATATCACTCCACACACAATCCATCCATCTTTTCTTTGCTTTAACTCTCCATCCATCAACATTTATATTCATCACTCACTTAGTCACATGCGATTTATTATGTATCTGCGTCACAGAATATTACGCTATATTATAAACAAAGATGTTATCATTTTGTAACTTACAAGATTTAGGAAGGTAAAATTATAACAAAAAATAAGCAGTGTACAAACGCTTTTGCCAATCAACCTTGAACCTAAGACTTCAGCGATAAAGTTGAAAATATTCCTACAGTTGAAATCCGATTATCCGAATCAATTAAAATTAGGGGTACTCGTATTAGCTCTAAGCCTTTTTTGTTAACACCATGCTTTACCTTGTGGAATGCAAATTAATGAATATGAATATATTATCGAAAATCCGGATAATCGATTTCTAAGTAAAATCAAAGAGCTTAGTAACTTTTGATTATAACTAGCGTTTCAAATACGTCATTTAGACAATAGGAAAAAATAATATGGTAATTAGAGACGTGAACGATGAGTCCGGATATCCGATATCCGGATATTCTATGTTTGGATAATCGGGATTCTACTGTAGCTTGATGTGCCGGCGGCGCCTGTACCTAAATTAGTTTTAGTTTACCTTGATCCATAATTTAGTTTATCCTTGGGTTGAAAATTAAAGAAACCAGCTAAATTCTTCGTTGTTAAATTGAGGAAAACATATACTAAACACGTTATTTTTTCATTATCATCATTAACCTCATTTTCTTCAATTGCTTAAAGTTACATTTATAAAATTATCCTCTATTTTGTAGAAGGAGAACATGCATGTTATTAGTTGGATATACAGAGTACATTTTACTACCATTTTAGTACCCAATCTTTAACGCTTTTGTTAACTTAATAAAACATACCTATGCAAGTGACAATCAATGTACAATAAGTCCACAGAACAATTTCCAAATAAATAAAAATTTCAAGAAATAAACATATTGGCAAAAACTGGTAAAAAAGTAGTAAATTACGAGTATTTTTGACAAAGGAGAGATGTGACTGCGAATATATTGAAATATGTATGACGGGATTTGCTCATTAAACTTGCCGACCATTGAAGAATAATCGCGAAAAACACGTAGAATTAACCCTTTCATTCATCATTATCATCTGGTGTCAGAATGTTTATGACGCCTATGGACCTCTGACTTTGCTTCACATGCCGTCAAGAAATATCTGTCAAGCATGCTGTTTTCCTCACGATGTTTTCCTTCACCGAAGCAACTGATAAATTAATACAATACCAAAAATCAGAGTTGCGTGTCTTGGGTCTGAATTTGAGACTTATAGTAGTATAGTCACAGGACTACACTATTATAATTCACTTTAACGTTTATTATCATCTTTCTCTTGCCCTTTTTTTTTTGGCGGGTGTAAAATCATCAAGTAATCCCTCCCGCTCTTGGGCAGAGCGAAAGGGAGTATCAGACTTCTACTGACTAAAAACCACCAATGTTCGTTCTTGGCCCTTCATGTCGAGGCCGTGGTATCTCTTGCGAACAACCCGCAACCCCGACAGGCGTCGGTCCTTGCGGGCCTGTCTTTCTCTTGCCCTAATCCCAATTCATTTGAAGCCGGCTTCAAATGAATTCTTCTTCCATACTTCTCTATTACCTGCCATCTCATCAGACACCTCCTTTCTTACCATATCATCCTTTACATAGTCCATCCATTGTTTATTTGGTCTCTCTACTTTTAAACCCGTCACTTAAACTTTTACATCTGCTATTAATTCCATTAGACAAATTACTCTTCCCTTAAAACACCTCCTGTGTCCTCACCCTAACAGTCAGAGTCAGTAACATTAAGATAAAGTCAGCGGTTGAAACCCGTCACAAATCTGACTGACCTTGCTACAGGACTCGATCGAACCGACCGCCTTGATTGGCAACAACTCGTCTCTTTAATACTTGCCAGTGTTTATTGATTGAGACATCGATATTTTTTGTGAGAACTTGCGATCTTGTTGTGTTCATGAAGTTAGTTTCCGTATTATGCTTTGAATAGGCCTCCTCTTTTGTCAGTTTTTTGGCAGACTAGCATTTAAGTTTCCTTATAGTCTTGCCCACAACCTAAGAATGTGATCGTAAAACGTGCCAAATCTAGCGAAAATACCCGTGAAATTTAAATTTTCTTACGTTTTATTGCAATTTGCAGTTCAGTGACATATTATAAATGTTGATTAAAATATGATTCGCGACCGCAAAGAATATAGCTTTACAGGGCTATGATCACTAAAATCATCAACTTGATCAAATAATCATTCAATGGGATTAAATGAACGTTAGAATTTTGGTGGGCTACCCTTGTAAAACTTTGTAACGTGGACATAATATCTATAAATGGCTATGCAGTTATTGTGTCTTTGTTCATAACACACAATAAACTCATATTCTTCTGCTTCAGACCGCATACAATCATTGTCTCCGTTTATTGGTGGTTTCAATTGTTTTAAATCTAATATATCAATTTTAGCTCTCGTGTCTTCACTTATTTCAATACCTACTGCCAGGCCAATAAAATTTATAATGTAACGATCTAAAAATATTTTATAAACCTATCCTATGGTAATTATAATTTAGTTCAGTATTTCAGATAAATTAAGACACCGGTCGTTACTTAGTGCAAATCAATGTCATTAAATGTTCTGCAAAATATTTAGGGTTACTTCCACGAAAAAGACCCAGTCTTATAGCAGGATGCAGCACCACCTTTCGGCTGAAATAATATACATGCAAAAAAATTGCATTCCATGCACCCAAACCTACACTCGACACGTGAATGTAACTCGTCCCTACACGGGGCATTCTCAGGAGATGTTGATAAATCATTATCATTATCCACAGCCCCACTTCATCCACTGAAGTCGGCTATATGCCCCTCTTTGCTTGTACCCTGTTCCACGTTTTTGTACCAGCCTCATCCAGAATACACCCGCGATGGCAACGATGTCATTTGCCCATCAAGTTCACACAACTTAAATAAAATAGTAAAAATTTAATTGACTTTAAATCTGATTGAAGAATTTATCTGAAGCACTAATTAACTTCTCAGAATAGTCTTAGATGGTGTGCCTAGTGAAGCAATATATTCGAAATGGTCTGGGAAGTCTGACTAGCAACAATTTGGTCTACTAAGATTATTATATTACCGAAGGTAGTCATAAAATAATGGTTATAAAATAATCCTGAGAAGTTATTTGAATTTGTATTGTGTTTCACTGATTGTCAGCAATTATTTATAACTAGTCACTTGGAGTACTCACAAACTTAACACGTAAGTGATAATCGCACCTGAGATCATTATATTTGTATACTGCTGTGAGAACGAACACATCGTAGACAATTTAAGATCGTGGTTTCCATGATCAGGAGTCAATCATGACAATCAAACGATGGAAGACTGTGTGAAGGATGATATGGTCAGAAAGGAGACGACTAATAAAGAATAAGAGTAAAAGAAGAAGACAAGACATGAAGACATGCTGCATCGATCCCAAATAAATACACCTATGTAACACGTGTTTTTTTTTAAATTGGGACAAGCCCGCCTCACTATTCCCAAACCACTGCAACTCCTGTAAGCCAGAATCAACAGTGGCGACCACAAGGAAAGTGCCGAGACAATGAAGCCCGACGAAGTCCCAGAGAAACGATTAAACTGTCTTGGATCCCGCAACGAAATTAATCAGAAAATAATAGCGGAGGAGTAGGAAAAAAAACATAATTTCCACTTACCTCCATATCAGCAGGAGACCGAACAGAACAAGGCCAATAGGCACACAGGGACGTATACAACTGGGATAAGCCCAATTGCACGTGTTTGTAATAATATTACAAAGAAGTGACCCACTTTCAGGATTTAACGTCGTTAAGTCAATTCCAAAGTTTGCATCGATAACCTTATGACCCGGAAGTTAACATTATCTAAATTCTACAAACGAAGTGATGCATGAAAGCGAAATGTGTAAGTGCGTTGCTAAAATTGAATCTGTACTATCTATACTAAATATTATAAAGCTGAAGAGTTTGTTTGGTTGAACGCGCTAATCTTGGACCTATATAAAATATTTTTTGTGTTGGATAGCCTATTTATCGAGGAAGGTTATAAGGTATGTATGACGCAGACGAAGTTGCGCAGGTCAATTAGGGAAAATATAATTTATCCTGCGTAAACACAAACTAAAGTGGTCTTGGAGGAAGACTCCCTCGTAGACCCAATCCACCGCCTGGTGACTGAGCGACCGCTTAAACATTTATAACTCTCTGAAAAACAGCTGCTTTTTACCGACCGGATGTAATTACATAAACACCAAAATAGCAACAAGAGAAACATCCCACAATGTTTCTCAACTAAGATTTCACTAGGCGAATTGTCTGCATAATGTCATTAGGCAACATCATCAGGATTCTCCTCACGGCTGTCATTGTAAGGAGCCCTAATTTATATGCAGTGACCGACGTACACGACAGACAAACTTGCTTTGATTAGATCAAATGATGTATTGGTGTTTTAGGCAGTCGTGCGTCTAATTTAGTGATTTTTCAAACTATTTATCATTTGTCACTTCTATGAGTTTCACTCCGTGCCTGGATTTACAATAGCTTAAGCATTTATCAGCCCATAATTCACGATCTGCCATGACTGACCTAGAAGTCGATGGGACACTTGTGATCGTGCCCTGCCTGTTCCGTTCCTTGTACACTTACTACTACACAGGAACTCCTTAAACTACTTACTTTACAGGAATATCAGCTTCTATATTGGACGCGCTACTGAAAATGTCAAAATCGTTACCAAATTTTGGACTGATTCAATATAGGTTCTAATCAACATGCCAAGAAGAAGTCCATGATGATGAACTGGCCTTTTCTGCGTTCGAAGGAGGGAGCCATAAAATAAATTGATTATAGCCCATATTTAACACTATGAATGTTCATTTCTTTGGACTCTGTTGGTATTTGGTCATCTTGATTCTCTTATGAGTCCCCACATTTCTGACACATCACACACTGGCTGGCATCTGCATTGGTCAAATCAAACTTGCGGCGCCATACATCATCACTGGCTCCACCCAGATTGGTCAAAGACCTTCGTCTTGACACCTACGATATTGCGAAGCTCCCTAACGATGCCCAGACGCGTAAAAGTCGAATATTCACTAGGTCAGGATTTGCTGTTTTATTGCTACCTATAGCAAAAATGAAATTAATTCAAAATCAGTTTTACCAAGTCATAACCTTAACCAACGCAACGCCGACTCTCCAATCAGCTGTGTAAGGTAATCAAATAAAGGAATGCAGTAAAGGCTTATCTTTATGCTTAAATTGAAATATTTTACTGCAACAGTTAACTTGTTGCATGGTAATTACCGAGCAATGCAAAGATTTATTGCGAGCTAACTTTACTTCCCTTTTTTTGTGGATTGTAAATCATTAAATGAACCCTCCCACTCTGGGCGGAACGGAAGGGAGTGTCAGACTTCTACTGACTAAAACCCACTCATGTTCCTTCTTAGCTTGGTATCTCTTTCGAACAGTCCCGCAGCCCCGGCAGGCGTCGTCCCTTGACTACTACATTGTTGCTGACATCTCTTTGAGGTGCGCGTGAATAAATGAATGAATTATTTATTTGCGAGAATATATAGGTTTTTTACATATGTTCTTGATATACATAATAAATGGGTTTCTCTATATTCGGCATTTCACCCATGCAAATATTTAGATTTTACATCTTTTGGTTATACATATAGCATGAACACGAACGCGTCGTCGACCCAGCCTGTCGTCATAAGACAGACGGTCGGCGAGCTAGCCCATTACTCGCCATCCACAGCCCCGTAGCTACGGTAGACGGAAGCCATCACGTGGCCCCAGACGTGCGGGGTGTCTCCCGCGGTGACTGGGCCGAGAGGTTGTCTTCCTCGCAATACATCTCCCTGTCCCTCCTTTAATTAGCTCCATGGCATACAAATCGCCTCAGACAACCAAATCCAAGGGGATCCCAGACAGTTAAATCGTTTCCCTGGGGCTTCGTCGAGCTTCATTGTCTCAGCGCTTTTCTTGTGGTCGCCACTGTTGATTCTGGCTAACAGGAGTTACAGTGGTTTGGGAATAGTGTGGCGGGCTGGGTTGTGGCGGTCAGATAGGCAGTCACTCCATGCAAAATATTTAGCTGCATCCAGTTAGACTGGAAGTAGACCTCAACAACAACAACAACAACAACAACACAACAACAACAACACAACAAAACACAACATAGAACAACACAACACAGTTGCGAAAAGCGCACAGAGCACAGTTGCGTTGTTGTTGTTGTTTGTTTTTCACAACATAGTTGGGAAAAAGCTATTTAGATTATGATAATGATAAGTTAATAATGTATTCTATTTTGTTTTAATAGAATACATTTTTGACTTGGCTACTAATGAAACTATCCTGTTTAATGTCTGTCACTGTATGCTACGTAAGTGATAGCCATTTGTCTAGGTTCTCTCAATTGGTCCAGTCAAAGTACTTTTCCAAAACCAATAAAGAATAATGCAAATCTGTCCACAAACAATACGATGCATACGTCAGTCAGCTCAAAACATAGTCGTCGTTAAATTTTATTATATTTTTATCAATGTCCACTGTTTCCTATTGTACTTTCTGATATGGAATGTAATTTATTCCTTCTTCGATCAGTAATGAGTATTTGTTTAGCTGGCTATGGATTCGTTTAGAATTATGTAACTGTTACAAGGTCTCCTGAAAGCCTATTCGATTAATCGAGTATGGTTATTTCAGTTTAGAAAACGATAGTTATTTAACCAACTAACCATAGCTAGGATTATTATTTCTTCATTCTCACATACACACCCAGAAATCACTTAATTATTTTAGAAAAAACTGCAAAGTTAGATGACTATTGTTACTGTCTTGGTTAAGTTAATGGTGAGGAGTCAGAAACGTATTTTTATTTTATTTTTTTTTTTAAACAAACGTTGCCCCACGCTAGGAATTTCTCCTGTATCGTGGGTGCGTTCACAAACATATAAAGTCACATACACAAATACCCAGACCCGAAACAACTATCTGCAGGTCATACAAATATTTGTTCCGTGCGGGGATCGAACCCGCGACACGCAGCGCAGCAGTCCAATCGCTTAGCCACTGCGCCAACCGTGCCGTCAAAAAACGTCAAAAACGTGTCGTCGTATTGTTCGAAAAGTTTAGAGTATATAGATGCATATGGACGGTAACCAAAGGAACCCAACGAATATACAGTGGCTGTATGGTCGTTGGAAGGAACCATTGAGGATGGAAGTGACTACTGGGGTATATATATAGAGTTGCAAGAAAGTAATCCCAAATTAATTGGGAGAAAATGTAAATGGTGATTACAGATGAGGTGGTTTTATTCTAAATTGCGACGCCTAGTAACGTTCATACAGAAAAAAGTTTAATAATAAACCTAATTTAATACCTTTAATCATAAATATTGTTGAACACCAAACCCGGGGAGGGACTGTCTCGTAGGCTGATTTAATTAAATCGCATCACACATTCGTGCATACAGTTTTAGACATCGGTTCAACCTACCAGGTGCACGACTTACAAGCTACACTCATTATTATTGAAAGTAGCAGTAATATTTATAAGTTTAGCGAATGACATAGTTAGCTTATACTAACAGCTTAGCTGGTAAAGTAATGGCTGTTCGGAATTCTCAATGCACCTGTTGGCTTAATTATTGACTTTAGACTATCTTTTACACGCGGTGTTTCTCGTGATGTAAGGTCCCTATAGATGCCCGTCGGGACTGCGGGTTGTTCGCAAGAGGTACCGCGGCCTCGACATGAAGGGCTAAGAAGGAACATGGGTGGTTTTTAGTCAGTAGAAGTCTGACACTCCCTTTCGCTCTGCCCAAGAGTGGGAGGGGTTATATGATAATTTTCCACCCGCCAAAAAAAATGTATTATGTATTTATCACATACATAATGTATTCTACTTATGAACTATTAACGATTACAGAGAATTAATTAACACTATATTAACTTGTACACTAGTACAAGTTAATATAGTGTTAATTAATTCTTAGAATGCATGCTTTCAAATTCATGATTATTCATAAGCGAATGCACTTGACTATGTGTGAAACTTTTACATCGTGCTTTTAAAGATAGCCTGATGATCTTCATACTCACTGATGCATTGGTGGTTGCAAGAAACACCACTGCATCTGGTAGAGCCTATTCTACTGTCATTGCATTTTTTTTTGTCCTGAACCATGCCTAGGAACCTTCTAATTCAAGTTCAGTTGAAAACCAGCGTCGGGCACTAGTTGACATTTTGCTGAATTGGACCTTTTTGGTGCAGCCGTCAGGCACAGTGGCACGTTTTGTTTGGTTTTAAGTCCTTTTTTTTCTTTATAATATTTTACATTGTGTGTAGTTGTGGCATGTGCCAAATAAATGCATTTTCTTTCTTTCTTTCTTGTTTCAGAGATATAGGAGGTCAAAGTTCCAACTTTCGCACAAGTTAAAAAAAAAGTTTATAAATCTTGACTTTATAACACATCCATGATTACTGTGCTACATGCATCTATCAGCACTGTTTTGAATGCGTTACTTTGAGTCCTACCTTGCCTAGAATATAATTGTTTATCCCAAAACACGAATGTAGCGTCCGCATAAAAAACGATTATTTAGTTTTCTGCCTTTTTCTCTGTACTTATCGGTACCTAACAACTAACGTCATCCATCCATCTCAAAAAGAAACTAATTACGAAATATGTATATTTAAAGAACACTGCTTACAAAATGATTAAGTAGGATTGTGATTAATAGTTTGTTGAAACAGTCGCTAATGCTAACACTGCTTAGCACGAGGCACCGTACGTTACTTTCTGTATAAACATTAGCATTGTTTTAGCACACGTATTCCTGCTACGACAGGTTTTATATAGTTAAATTGTTTAGTTATTTGAACTGTGACTACATTAGGGTATGAGAGACTACCTACAGTACCTACCTTTAAAAATTGCTTTATCAGGATCACATTGCTTCGTTTAAGTCCTTGAACGTGCAATGAATGTTGCAGCACCATGCTGAGATAGTGGCCTATTGGCCTCGTACGGGACTTACTTTTAATTCTGTTTTATTTTTTAGTGTTTCTCTTGTTTTCTTTTTGTAATTTTTTTATTATTAAGTTCTTGTCCTGTGTGAGACCAATAAATACTTTTTCTTTCTTTCTTTCTTTCAATTAGTTGGGCACGACGGGCAAGAGGGGTGGTGTCCTGTGTTGGGGCTCCACACTAGAAATCTGTCAGAGATGGGTCGATTATACCCCATCTGGCCAGATTGGATCGATAGCGGCCAACTAGGAAATGTAGTATATTTAACGAAAGAGCTGTCCAGGTTTCTACGTATGGATGGACAAAATTTATTTAAAAAAAATTGGATTTAAATTTTTTTGCGAAGTCTAATCCGTTTTCTAAAATTAACGTACCTTTAGTTACTCCATATAACCAGCTATCTGCCGGTGGACAAAGTCAGAGATATCATGTCGAGTAGAAGAAGCAAATTCTTTCATTCATTTTCTCCACCGTTGCTATTGCAATACAAGTAAATCAAATCAAGAGTCATTCATGTACTTATATTCAAATTTTGCTGATACATAGCACTTTTTAATCGTCAATATAACCCCTCCCGCTCTTGGGCAGAGCAGAAGGGAGTGTCAGATTTCTACTGACTAAAAACCACCCATGTTTCTTCTTAGCCCTTGCGCCGAGGCGGTATCTCTTTCGAACAACCCGCAGCCCCGACGGGAATCATAGATTCCCTTAAAGGGGGGTACCCACTTCGCGGTTTTAATGAATAAATCTAGGAACTGCATGCGAATCAAGTTGTTATCATAAAATTATAATAATAATAAGATTACTGTCGAGTCATAAACTAACGCATATATAAATGTTCTATAAATCAATATAATGATTCAGCGTGATTTATATAATAGCTGTTCTGTAGGTATATAAGTAGAGATTAATCTAAATCATTTAAAAATACGTGCTAAGCAATTACACGCTATATTATGCTGATCTGTTGAAGCAAGTGTAAGTCAATCAAAAGGTGATTTAAATACATAATTACATTTAGTTACATTACATTTACTGCCTTGTTGGTCTAGCGGTCGCAAGCGCGACTGCTGAGATGAGGTCCTGGGTTCGATTTGGTCGGGCAAAGTGTTGTTGGCTTTTTCCATCAGGAATTTATCAGTAACAGCTACGGAGGCTGAATTTGTGCCCAGTTGATGGCAATAGGCTCGCCCCCTATTACATGGGACTTGAAAATAACAGGTGAAATGTGGGTGGACTAATGAGTACAGGGCGGGATTACTGGCGTGGTGTTATATTACATATTATATCTAAGGCTGGTAGGTCTCCCGCCGGGGCTTCGGGTTGTTCGAAAGAGATACCGCTGCTTCAACACAAAGGGCAAAGAAGGAACATGGGTGGTTTTTAGTTAGTAGAAGTCTGACACTCACTACCGCTCTGCCCCAGAGCGGGAGGACTCGTTTGATGATTTCCAAACCTCCATAAAAAAGAAGGCTGTTAGGTCTGGTCACTTATTGCACAGCTTGTTTCCAAGCTGTTACCACTCCATAGCATTCGGACTTATATTCACAAACTCTCCGATTCGGAATGTTGTCGTATCTCATCGTGAACATTGTATCATACAGGAGAGAAGGGATCATACAAACTCACAAACGGCTACCACGTTATAGGGTAGTTGACAAAAAAATCTAATTAGTCCGTCAGATAAATTTCTAAAAAATATTGGATATTTTTTTTTTTCACGTAAAAAAAATTAAGAAGTGTGACGTCACAGTTAGTTACGTTTCTTACCAGAAAGTGACGTCACAAACCCCCAAACATGATCGTCAAAGATCACGTTTTATTTTCTTAAAATTTTTATTAATTTGCTAAAACTGAAAAAACACGTACCTATGTATTATTTTTTTCTTCGATATAATCTATCAGACGGAATATTTTAAGAATCTTATTTTTTTTTAGTCAGGAAACATCCCTATTATTCGGTACATCATTCTGAACCCCTCGAGATAAAATTCGTTTGAATGCAATCTGAACCGTGTGTGAATGTGACGGCTTCAAGATCAAAAACAGTCCTTTCAAATTTACTGGAGGTACTTCTAAACTTGACTATATAACTGAACTCCGAAGTTTATGTCTCAACGTCAAAATCACAGTTATCTAGAGGCAATTTACACACAGCTGTTCACCGTCGAACCGCGCGGTCGAGCGATGAAGCAGACCTTACGTTGCATTGGCTTGTATGAATTCCGTTGATGTCTAATACACGTACACTACACGATGGCGCGGACGAGCAACGCAATCCGCTTTGCCGCGCCGCTCTTCCGCGCGGTCGGGCAGTGCACAGAGTGCATTATAATACAGGTAGGGCGTGTCTCCTCTTATTCGCAAAAGGTTGCTAGTTTGGGTTGCTAAGACCTATATTCACCTTAAGACAAAACTTCTAAGTCTCCATCTGCCTTCCAATATTCAAAAACTCTTTCTCCTTTGTTCCAGTTACAATCCCAGCCCTAAACTTCGGGATGCTGATGGGCTGGCAGTCGCCGATGACTCCCATCTTGCAGTCGGCGGACGGACCAGCCCCGGAGCCAATCAGTGACGAGACCATATCATGGATGGCAGCTATCACGTTCATGCCCCCCATATTCTGCGGCTTCATGGTTGGAGACCTCGCTGATCGGTGGGGCAGGAAACTGACTACGCTTCTGACTGCGTTGATGCTTGTGGTGAGTTTCCAGAAGTTTGTTTGACCAATTATTTTATAGGAACAATACTGACTGAAGTTCGACCGTATATAAATAATGTCTTGAAAAACCCTGGATGAAATTAACGGTATGGTTGGCGCAGTGGATCAGCGATTGACTACTGCAATGCACGTCGCGGGTTCGATTACCGCAACCTCTAGGCCTACAGCCAAGGTAAGGTAGTTGTTCTGGGTCTGCCTGTTTGCGTATGTGAGTTTAAAGTTTGTAACCCATGATACAGGAGGTAGAGACTGGCAAAGTTAAAAAAATGTCTGGTATTGCAAATTTTCTGTAGAATAAACGCGTCGTGATAACGATAACCGATTCTACAGAAGTTAAGTGTTACTAAGTACTAACTGGGTTGTGGAGGTCAGATAGGCAATCGCTTCATGTAAAATACTGCTATTCAGCTGCATCCGGTCAGACTGGAAGCCGACTCTAATAAAGCTGGGAAAAGGCAATGCATATTATGATGTTGGTACTTATTATTGATTGCATAATAACGGTTGATCAAATTGATCCAACCCAAAACAACAGATCAGTCCCAATAACCGTCAATTGATACAGCTGCTAGTCAACAATATCCTTATGTTCTGTTACTATAGTAACTAGGAGCTCATGGCTTACTAAGAACTGCCACTCGGGTCGATCTTTAGGTAAAGCTGTGCTTACCTAGGTCGGTCTGTGGATGGGTGACCGCCCGACATACACATACATACTAGTAAATAATATATGTTCTACCACATGTGGTTTGGTAGATATCACAGACATGTGATGTGTGATCTAGCAATCCGCACTGGGCCCGCGTGGTGGATTATAGCCCATCCCTCTCCTAGAGAGGAGGCCTGAGTCCCTGCAGTGGGAACATTATAGGCTGATGATGATGATGCTGATGACATGTGGTTACCACCCCTTCATCGAGTGATTCTTTTGTAGAAACCTTTGCTTTGTTTGTGAGCCAATGGCGCTTGATGAAATACAAAAATGTTTACTGCCATTATTATCATCTGTTTGGTAGAAGTTTCATCATCTGCCTCATGTTTCCAACTACATATATTGGGGTCGGCTTCCAGTCTAACTGGATGCAGCTGAATACCTATATTAAACACTAGCGGACGTCACGCGGTTTCACCCGCGTAGTTCCCATTCCCGTGGGAATACAGGGATAAAAAGTAGCCTATGTCACTCAGGGATAGTGTAGCTTCCCAACGGTGAAAGAATTTTTGAAATCGGTCCAGTAGTTTCGGAGCCTATTCGTTACAAACAAACAAACAAATCTTTCCTCTTTATAATATTAGTGTAGATGGAGCGACTGCCTACCTGAACTCCACACCATAGTTACTACTGAAATACAATACTCTTTGGTAAGACTGGTTGTCAGACTTTCCGGACACTGTTACCTGTAACGGCTGCCAAAGATCTGGGTCCGAATCCCGGGTCGGGAAAAGTGTTATCTAGTTTTTCCATCAGGAATTTTTCAGCATCAGCCGAGGAGTCTGAAATGTGCAGTTGATGGTAATATGCTTGTCCCTATTACTTAATGGAACTTAAACATAACTGCAAAAATGTGAGTGTGAGTGTGTACACCTCTGCCTAACCCTTCGGAGATTACAGGCGTGATGTTACTATTTTTTTTAAGTGTCGTATTCCGTAACCAGCCCCAAAAATAAGCCACGCAATTCGTTGTTAAGACGTTTCCTTTGTAACTGTAAACATTTCGGCAGTTTCACTAACGAACCCTTTGTTCACAGATAAGTTGGACCATAACCCTGTTCTCTCTCGCGCCGTGGGCCCTGATAACGTCTCGAGCGGTGGCTGGGCTGGCCTGCGCCGGCTGCTATGTCGTCATACCGTTATATTTGAAGGAGGTAAGTAGTACGCATTACCCTGAGATAAACATATGTGTGTACATTGGTAGGTGGTTCGAATGCAACAAAAATCGTACTTGTATGTCTGTCTCAAAAACTGATTCCAAAGCCATAAATTGGCAAAGATTTTACTACTATGATTTCAGGTACAGGAACAAAATAATTTGCCAGAACATTAGTGAAAACCCCATAGAAATTTTAGATATAAAGTTATGCTCACACTAAACCACAATAAATAGTATTATAATTATGATACAGGCAGATAAAAAATTTAACTTTTCTCTATCGGTTCGTAAGGATTTAGATTTTCTGACTCGACCTTTGAAAAAAATGTCTGGGTTAGTCCAGTTGCCAATAATACTTAACTAGTATGTACACACAACGACCAATCAAACTTTAAAAACCCAGTTTATGCGGATCCCTCAAGCTCCACGAAATCTTTGAAAAAAAGGCCAGGTTATACTGGAAGTTTGTGTACGTCAGTTATTCGATGAGCGACCGATGACCAGCAAATTCCCCATTCATGCGCTATATAGAGTTGAAAAACAGCTGTGTACCTAATACTTTAATAAATTTCATGAATCAATAGAGGGTTATTGATTCATGAAATTTATTAGGCTTTTGGGCTTTGCCGCAGTCGGGTAAAAACAATGGTAGATAAATATTTAACTATTACCCACGTTCACACTTCCAGGAATATCCTACTATTGTTTACCTAAAATTAATCATTTTTACCGTATTAAGCAAAAAGATACCTTCATTACCAATAGTATTAGTTGTTTTAGTGCGTCATAGCATTTCAGTTGTACGTAAATTAAAGTCTTGGTAAACGGGCAGTTTTTCCCATGATTTAAAGAAAGGTAGGTAATTACTATTTTGTCATTGTTTTGTAGTGGGTGTGTTTGTGACGTTCAAGGAAAGTTATACCGCGTCACAATAATACAAGCGTTTGTCAAAAAGCTTCTTACATAAATGCCACTCCCTTCCACTCCACCCAGAGCAAAATCAAAATCAAAAGCCATTTTATTCAAACTAGGCTGATAATCAGCACTTTTCGAACGTCAAAATTTATTTACAAGAGACAGCTCCGCAAAACGCCCACCCTTCGACACTTCCTAGTGTTTTAGCTGGAAAGAAGAAGTGGCGGAACAAACTCCCCAGCAACACATCTGTCGGTAAGGTTAGAAGAACCAGACTTACCTAATACAATAGTGAGGTGTAAGTTAATATTACGATTTAAGACAAAAAAAGTATCTATATAATAATAAAAAATAAACAACATATCAGTAAACTAATTTTGGAGAAAGAACATAAATTACATAAACATTCTCTTGTGTTCAACTCAGCGACCAACTATTCGTATCATTTATGTAGTCGTTAATGGAATAGTAAACAGGAGCAGTCATTTGATGATTTCCCATCCTCAAAAAAAAGGTCTAGAACAGGACAGTGTCTATTCTCCAAACCCGATTCGCAAGCAGTCGGTATTGATTTAGAAGCATCTTTGCTAATGAAAAAGCTTAGTTATTTGTGGTGTTAGCAGACCTAAGCTTCAATAAACACGCGAGCAGTTGGCTACACCGCACCTAAACCTATACTTCACCTAATATTGTCAGTGGTTCTACCATTGACGCAAGATAAACTTTCCTCGAACGTCACACCAAGGAAATAATATAAACAAAACAGGTATTCCTCACAAACACGCCCACAGCAAAACTATGACATTTACCTTTCTTTTGATATCATCGGTAAATGTTCCCGTTTACCTAGATTTTAATTTACGTATTACTTCTATGACACCTAAACTTTTTAGTTTTTACGAATATGGTTATTCGTAGTAAAAACTGATTACTTGGAAAGTAAACAAATGGAGTATATTCCTGAAAGTGTTTACGTAGGAAATTATATTGTTCTTAATTCATAAATTATAATATTACCTACACTTACTTCGGGTCACTGAAAGTATGACCATTTGGACATCGGTCTTTATCCTAAGATTTATGCAGAGATGAACATGTAGTACATTCACGACCTCTAATTTTGACTGAATGAATAACTGCGGTACTCAGAGATATTTAATGATTACTTAAGCCGTCACTTAGTATAGATTTGACATACTTTTGTATAACAAAACTGTCAAAACGTTTACTAAGTGATGGCCTAAGTAATCATTAAAGCTCTTTAAGTGCGGCAGTAAGTGATGGCCTAAGTAATCATTAAAGCTCTCTGAGTGCGGCAGTAAGTGATGGCCTAAGTAATCATTAAAGCTCTCTGAGTGCGGCAGTAAGACTTAAACATTACTGGTGAAATGTGGTTGCGCTATTAGCTAGTAAGTCTCGCTGACCCGGCAGACGTCGACCCTTGCGGACTCCCTCCATTTTGCTGATATTTCTCCCTGAAACTAACATCCCAATTCTCTCCACAGATCGCCTCAGACAACATCCGCGGCGCCCTAGGTTCGCTCTTCATTTTATCACAGAACCTAGGTTACCTAGTGGTCTATGTAGCAGGTGATATGCTGTCATTCGACGCCGTGCTATGGCTGTGTACTGCTGTGCCGGCCGTCTTCCTGGTGGCTTTCATTGCTATGCCGGAGACGCCTGTGTTTTTGGTTAAACAGGGGAAGATTAAGGTACGTAAGATTTTTTTGCTGATTTATTGGAATAACCCCGTTAATCTAGATGTCGCAAACCCTATAACTTAGCATGAAGCACCTGCACATCATCTTCTTGTCCTTATATGCCATGTTATTTTTGGGGTCGGCGCAATACGTTTTTATCTTCCATTCCCCGATAGACCATTGAAAAATCGTCTATCGCTATCATTTACTACTTTTTCCTACACATCATTCTTTACACAATCCATCCTTTCTTAGGTCTTCTATATCTCTCCCTTTCCATCCCTCAATAATTATATTCATCACTCTTTTTGTCACAAGTTCCTTCCTTCCTCATTATACATGCCCATACAGAGACAGACGACTCTCTTTCATATCTTCTGTAACAGGCTCCACTTTAAAACCTCTTCTTTAATGCTGATTTCTTAATTGATCCATTTTTGTCACTCCACACATCCATCTCAACATTCTCATCTCCCTTGCATGCAATCTTTTCGTCCCCTTCACTGCCACGCTATTCCCAAACCGAGCAGTGTTGTTGATGTTTTCAACATCAACCCGTTGTTTTAATTTGTGACCGGTTGATGACTATGGACGTCTTATGGCTGATGATGATGATGATGGTAGCAAATTGCACGCCAAAAGCCGGTTTTCTCCAAATTATTAAGAACATTACGCCTGTATCATCATAATCTCAGTATCAAAGTACTTCATTTTAAAGTCATTTTGTAAAGTAGATCAATTAATCTCACTCTTACTATTAAATTATCTTCTGTCGAGTCACAGAGATTGACCCGGACGATGTAAAGACGTGGTATTTCCCGGCGAAGCGACTTTCCCGTGCACAAGTGAGCGGTGGAAAGATCAGATGCTAATTACTGCTAGTAAAACATGTAAAAGTTGTTCTCTAAAGTGTTGTTTGATGGGCAAAGAGGCGCCACTGTAAAGCCTTAAATTAATAGTGCGATCGCATTAACTATGCGAGATAATTTAAAGCGATCGTGGGAATACGTCTCGCAATCGTATACATCAATGTATGTCACCCATTCGTTTAGAAAATCCCTTAGGCCCTTACCTACGCCAACCCTAACCAAAATGATCATTGTACGAACACACGACGTCTCATTTATTTTGTTTAGCAATAAAGTCGCCCCAAACTTATTTATTAATCTCGCACGGGACAAAAAAATGTTTAAATAACTAGTAAAACAAAGTTATTTAAAAAAACATAGGATAAAAATAAAGCTAATGAAAAAAAAAAGGAAGGAAAAAGTAGTATGTAAGGATCGTAGCAGGTGCCATTCTGTGGTTTCTGCCTACCCCCATGGGAAAAGGGTGTGAGTTTATGTATAAAATGAAAACGTAAACGTAAATTCTTAGAATAGGTAGGTACACCTACTCTAAGAATTACTTTAAGTGGTGAAATATGGATATAAGTACGTGTAGGTGTTATACAAGTACTTTACACCTCCCCAGCAGGAAAATACAGGCCTGATGCTTAAGTGTGTTTATATCTATAAAACTTGTACCTATATCAAAATAAGGTACCTACATTTTAGGTATACCTGTGGGGGTTCCCATAAAGATGAATCTGATATTATCTAGGTACTTAATAGGTGTTATTAGAAACTAAACCCATAACTGCAGATTTTACCTCCTTCTAAAGTAATTTATAAACCTCTATAATTTATAAAATGAGATTAAAAGTACCTCCATCTGAGACATTTACCTAGCAATTCTCGTATATCATTTAGTATTCACGTTTTACTATAAAAATATTTTGTTAAGTAATGTATTTACATAGAGTTAATTTCAATGTATGCATCTTTTATAGGTGGGCCCATAAATATAAAACAAATCCATAAAACGTTGAGCAATCTATGAAATAAAGGAAAAAGATTTAAATACTTTCAGAGATTAATTTGTTTACTCTTAACCATCTTTTCTTTATCGAGTGGTTAGATACCTAACCTGGTGTCACAGTTTTTATGCTGCTGCCTCTGGCTTGATTGTTTGATTTTATTTTATTATTAAAAATAAAATGAAAAATTAAGAATTTAAAAATTAATTAAAAAATAATTATTTATTTTTATTAATTATAATATTAATATTATTACAATATAAATATATAGGTATTATTATTAATTTAAAATTTAGAATTTTATTCCTTTTATTTTTTTTTATTGGCATTATGCCATCGATCAATATTTCCTTACGATGTTTTCCTTTACCGATGCAAGACACTCATGAAGGAGACCCATGGGCGGCATAAAAAACTCTAATACTAGGTTATTCAAACCAAACGGTATAGAAGAAGTATCACGGATATTATAGGGTCACGGGTACAAATGGTACTTTTTAAATACGACAATAGTTCCTATGGGATAATTTTCGATCAAAACCGGGCAGAAGCCGTTGGGTAAAAAGACAGTTATAACCAAAACTTTTGATGTTCTTACAGGAAGCTCGTGCAGCACTAGCCTGGCTTCGGAACACCACAACCGATGACAAAGACCTGGAGGAAGCTATACAGCAGCTTGAGAGAGAGGAAGAACACGCCAGGAGTATGAAGAAAGCCACCTGGAAGAGTATAGGTAAGCAGTTCTTGCTTGATAAGGATCCCTAATTTCCACCGCCGAGAAGATACCGCGTAGTGCGTGCACCGTTCTCTTCGTTCCATTCTCTCTGTCAGAAGTCACGGCATCATCTACTCCTTTCACTGTCATATCATTAATTAGAACGATGCTATTATTTTTTACATTTCGATCTGCTGCGATTCCCAACCCTGCAAAGTCAGTCGGGGGCTTTGAGATAAATTCCAACCTTTGTCTGACACACCACTAACGTCATATTTATGAGATTAAGTAGTCACCTGTAACCACAAGTCATTTGCAAGGATTTAATTGCATCCCAAGAAATAAACGAAACCACAAAAACTTCCCCGTCTGCGTCAGCTGGGGACCATGTATCTTTCACAACCATTATTCAGATACAATTTTCTGCACTGTTAAAACCGAGAAAAAAAATATCTGAGTGACTCATAACCATTGCCATAAAGCTCATCTGCAGATTCTTTGAATCTCTTATAACTTATGAAAGCTCCTTAACTGTAAAGCTCGTAAATAGTAGATTATCTGTGAATGGGTGACCAGCCATTACACACGAGTTAAGCTGTTGGTCCCGGATGGTATTTATAGATCTTTGACAATCGTAACAGATAGTCAGTGGCATGAAAGTCTGACAACTTGTCTTACCAAGGGGTATCATAATATTACCCACACCCAGTACTAAGTGGGCTGTAGAGGTAAGATAGGCAGTCGCTCCATGGAAAACACTGGTATTCAGCTGCATCCACTGTTAGACTGGAAGCAGGAACATTGTTGGAAAAAGACTAGGCAGATAATGATATAAGAAGCGTAAGAAGAAACCTCTCATAAGATAACTTATTAAAATGTTGCATAAAAGAGCAGATGTGGCCTGGTCATACGGATCCCAAAGAGCAGCTGTAAAACCAACCAAAGAGATTTGCTGCAATGCTGTAAGCAAACAGTATGCCATTAAACGGTATCGAGCAAAAATGTAGCATCGATTTACTGTAAAACCAGTTAGTTCAACTGTGCTATATTTGAAGAAAGAAACATAAAGTTCTACAGTTTTTTGATATGGGACAAGTCCGCCACACTATTCCCATAACTCTGTAACTCCTGAAAGCCAGAAAGCCAGAATCAACACTGACGACCAATAGAAAAGCGCTGAGACAATGAAGCTCGACGAAGTCTCAGAGAAATAATTAAACTGTCTTGGATCCCGCAACGAAATTAATCAGAAAGAATAGCGGAGGAGTAGGAAAACACATAATTTCCACTTCAAAGTTCTAAACCCAAACACATGACTCATGCTAAAACTACACAAAACAAACCAAAATACCAACAAAATCTGCTAACAACTTATCAGAGCCGGTTCCAAACTGACGTCAGATCCTGTCCCTGTGTTCCAAGAAATGCTCTCACTCGTGTAGATATATTTACCGTCAAGCGTAATGAGCTATGGCACGCGACGGAAACACAGGCTGCACTTATGTTGAAACCTCTTTTTGTGACAATATGGCTGTTGGAAACCGTTCAGTTGTTCATTTGTAACTTGCTTGACTATATTTTAGCACAGAAAGGAAATAATGAATAATATCTGACACAGTAAGTCTTGGTATTTGAAAGTTTAGGCAACTTTAAATTAATCTGCTTTTAAAATTTGATTGATTTAATGAGGTACCCCTAGATTTGAATGTAGTGTAGGTATATATGTCGGCAGACGACATTATTGTCATCGCAGGTATATCCTGTATACCCGTCGGGGGTACGGGTTGTTCGCATACCGCGGCCTCGACATGAAGGGCTAAGAAGGAACATGGGTGGTTTTTAGTCAGTAGAAGTCTGACACTCCCTTTCGCTCTGCCCAAGAGCGGGATTATTTGATGATTTCCCACCCCCCCAAAAAAAAAAAGGTATATCCTGTATGAGGATGTCACAGTAACTTGAAGCGTTGCACAAGCAAAGAGAAGCTATAAGCCTCATAGCCAGCAGTGGGTGAAGTCCGTATGTGTTGATAATGATGACCTTCCAAACTAACATCATGAATGCTTCATTTATTCAGTTTAACTCCTACAACCTCCTAAGCCAAGTTAGAGGCTCATGGGCGCCAAAAACCTTTGACACCATGTTAGACACTAACCTCACGATTAAGAAAGAAATACTCCTACAATACAACAAGCTGCAACGATAAAGAACACAAGACGAAACACTTCTCGTAACAAAATATTTTGCTAACAGCATCCTGTACGCTCAAAACCTGATACCAATCAGGGCACAGTCGAATAATTCCAAAAGGGTGCATTCACATTCTCCAACCAAGCTTGAATCGATTTATAACTCGTGCTCGCATAATATTTCATCTCGAGTTTTAATAAAGCCAGGCTCCAGAGCAACCGGTTGGTAGTCAGTTAGTTACTGAATAAGAAGACAAGACAAGTACTGCTGGGTTATAAATGAAGAGGGCATTAGTAAACGCAAACATGTAGTTATGGCAAAAAAATATATAATGTTCCCAACACGTCTAAGTGATTACTTGACTAAAAGTAATGACTTTTAGTCAAGTAATCACTTATTTATAAGCGTTATTTATATTAAGGAAAAATTAATATTCTGTAGTCTGCTTGAAGTTAGAACTGACAAAAGTTAGAATTCTTAGCTTTGCCACAGTTTGCTTTCTTTGACAGTACTTTCTACCTCCGTTTAAATTCTATTCATTTTCATTAAAAATGTTAGAATAAGTAATTACTTAAACTCTAGTCGTTACTTTAACTTGACTATAGATTCAGGTGTCAGATGTTCAACAAAATCAACTTAGACTTAGAAGCTTTCCTCTAAATGAACATCACGCCTGTAATCCCCACAGGTAGACACAGGAATCACAGGATAGTAGACAAGGTGATAACAATCCAAAAAGTCTTTTTTTCTGATAGAATATCACTTGATCTGGGACCTCTGAAATTACTCTTACATTAAAGCAGTTTGGTAAAACACGGTCTAAGTATTTCAAGTACAAGATACATTGACTGTTCGGATAGATTACCCACCACACAAAGTGTGGGAAAACCTCTGAATAGTTTTACCTTTGTGACGGACAGACAGTGACAAGACAATTGTAGACAGTCCTCCGTAGAGACAATAATGAGGGTGTATTTACTAGAATTTTGAACCTAAAGTTGCGATCGGAGATCGTATAAAAAAAACCGGTTTAAAATCCGTTGCGTAGTTTTAAAGATTTAAGCATACATAGGGACGGACATACAGCGATAGCGACTTTGTTTTATACTATGTAGTGATAAAGTCAAATTTCCTCAATATATTTTCGACATTCCTCCGCTGCATCACATGCCCATACCACGATAACTGATTATAATTATCACACAACTTTGCAGTTACCGGCGCGTGGCGCCACTTTCACACTTCCTCGTATACAGTATGTTTAGTGATACATAATAGTCCCAGTTGGCACCCTGGTGGCACTGCCTGATACGGTAATTAGTCTTCCTTCAAATCAGCATCATATTTCATACACTACCACGCAATATTTCATTTTACCTCAAGACTTATGCAAATAACTTTAAAACGGTTTCCACAACAACAATATTTAATAATCGGGCTTTTCCCTGGCGTTTTCCTGGTTACTAGATAGGTAACCATTATTTATATTAGATAAACTCATCTCACATTTTTTTCGATTCTAAGGAAGGAAAACGAAATATTAAACTCTTGAATGTTTTGTGGAAATCTTAATTTCATATCATTTACATCTATACTAATAATATAAAAAGGTTTTGTTTGTAAGTTTTTTAGGTTGTTTGTATGGGATAATCTCTGGAAAAAATGATCCACAAACATTGTAGTAGCTATGTTTGCTGACTAAGCCGCAAACGAAGTGTCTAAACTACTTTTTTGTAAGTTCATCGCTGTTGCACCAAGTTATTTCTTTTTGCATAAAAATTTTGTCGGCCAGAAATACACAGAGCGTAATCATTTTATCATCTTTCTATAAAATTCTCAAGCCAATTAAAAATAATAATAAACAAAACACATTTATTTTTATGCGCGGTTTGCAACCAGTTTTTTAAACGGTAGAAGCTTTCGCGATGTTCCATTTTTAAAACCTGTCTGATCGTGGAAAAATATAGCAACATTTTATGCACATTTATACATATTATTACAGGCAAAGTAAGGTTGGCTTAATAAGAACTGCCACTCGGGTCGATCTTTAGGTAAAGCTGCGCTTGCCAAGGTCGGTCTGTGGATGGGTAACCGCCCGACATACCGAGTTTCCTCCGTGCCTCGGAAAGCACGTTAAGCTGTTGGTCCCGGCTGCCATATATAGATCTTTGGCAGTCGTGACAGGTAGTCAGTGACCTGAAATTCTGACATCCAGTCTTACCTAAGAGTAACGTATTACCTAGTATTAACTGGGTTGTGGGGGTCAGATAGGCAGTCGCTCCATGTAAAATACTGGTATTCAGCTGCATCCAGTAAGACTGGAAGCCGACCCCAACATATGTAGTTGGGAAAAGGCTAGGCAGATGATGACAGGCAAAGTAAGGTTTTATATGAAAAAAACATGCTGACGTTTGTGTGAGAAAAAAAAATGTTTCTTGTGCTATCCGATCCGTTATGTCGTATCTGTTGTGCTGTCACCAGCCGTTCTGGTGTGATTAAGTAACAAACGTCCATCCCTTTCATAAAGAGGTACCCTGGAGTCCCAGCAGTGGGAAAATTATAGGCTGATTCATCCATCCAAACTTTCACATTTAAACATAAATATAATATACAGGGCCTCGCACGGAAGGAAAGTGTACCTTAAACATTGTACATGGGAAGTTTTAGCGACTTCCAAAAAGTAGGAGGTTCTCAATTCTTTTGTATGTAATGTTCTTCCTTTTGTCTTGAGAATGAATGGATGGAGATTGTACGAAGAAACCGTAGCTTTACAACGGCAAAGGCATGTTTTTTTTTTATTTTCTAAGTTTTATTTAACTTGCCTTGTCAGTTAGTATTTTACTATGTATTCAAATCTTGTAAGTGAATCTCTAACCACTTCCCCCAAACCGATTGAGCTGAAATGTTGCATACACATTTGGTTCTGGTGACAATACTTTTTTATGACAGACATTACTTAATCCTGCAGCCAGGATCACCTCCTCACAAAAGAACTCCTAAGCCGTTAATAGCACGGACACGAAACTTTGTATAAACGTTCAATGTTCATAGATAAACCACATTTTTATTTAATGAAGGTTTTTTTTTTGTTCAAAAAATGTTTTTTTCAGATAATGTGTTGTTTTTATATTGGTCTTGTCAAAATTATAAACTGTCGTTTAAACCCTGTACAGTGTGACCACGTCAGGGATTCCATCGCTCTTTCTTTACCAAGAATAATTTTTATCTAGATAATAAATAAGACTTTATTCCTAATTAACATCGTGTCTTCCGAAGCTTCACTGGAAATAGGAAAAATTATTCAAAGGAAAGACTTCCTTGGAATTCATTTAAATCTTACTTTGAATTTATGATAATTGTTTCTAGAAACTAGTTTTTATGCAACGTAGGTATTATGTTTTATTCTTTACTTGTTTTGTTTTCTGAATTTGCCTGCCTAATTTTGTCCCGAATAAGGTTTTGAATAGAAATTAATTTTTACTCAAGTCCACTATGTATCTGACTCCTGAGAACTTGCTATACCTAGATACTACAGACATAATGTTCCCACTGCTGGGACATTATGATTTATTTATTGATTCCTTCTATCTATGTGAGGTCTGGTCGTAATCCACCACTCTATTGGTCGGGGACTCGGGGTGGTGTTAAATTTTGTGAGGATGGATTGATCTATGGATGTTTGTAACTCTTTCACGCAAAGACTACTGAACGAATTTGGCACACAGGGAGTTTGTAAACTGGATTATAATAATTATTATTTATTTAATTCAGACACAGTCCATACAAGATACAACAATTAAAATGACATAAAACACAATAATCAATATAAATAAATTACACCTAAACATTAGAATTACATGATCAATGTCAAGCACAATTAAAATCATCTAAAACACAAGTACATTAAAATAATCAATAAAAATAAAATTACACAAACACATTAAAATTACATAACCAATGTCAAGTACAATTAAAACATGTAGGATAATTTTTATTTTCATCTTTCCTTCTCTGTTTTGTACAAAATGTAGCCAGACAACAATCTACGAATCAAGTAAATTACACAGAATTTGGACGAGCCTTTTTGAATATAATAATGGATAGACAGGTAGACAGACGGCCAGATTCATAATACGTGAGACACGGCTTAGGAAATACGATACAAAAATCCAGTTTGAATTTCAAGAATATGATACTTGTATTATGCCAAAAATACCCAAAACCAGTTTTAACAAAAACAATATTATTTGCGTACGATAATTTCTTAGAAGGTGCAGAGGTCACAACTTTTGTATATTTCTCAAGTACGTAATCGGGTTTTATACGAACTTTGGGACTTACCCAGACTTAAATAATGGAATAGGTACCTACTCCTTTTTAATTGAAACAAGCCCGCCACACTATTCCCAAACTACTGCAACTCCTGCAAGCCAGAATCAACAGTGGCGACCACCAGAAAAGCACCGAGACAAAAAAGCTCGACGTAAATAAACAATGTAACTGTTTTGGATCCCGCAACGAAATTCACCAGAAATCCAGAAAAGAATAGTGGAGTGTAAACTTTTATTTGATTTCCCAATTAGAATTTGACAAGAATGGTCCTATAACAGTTCTCGACGTTACTCTCCCCTTACGTCTATTTGCCACCCATCACATTTACTCATTTTCTCACACCCCGACACTCTTCTTAGAAGAATGACTTAAATGTATAAAATATATCATCTGCCTTGGTTTTTCATAATTATTGACTTACCGTCTGACTGCATGCAGCTGAATATCAGCATGCTACTGTGTCTCTTGCCACCCGTACACGGTCCAAGGCCTACAAATGTCCCCCAGAGCCAACGGCTTATCGTGTTTTTCGAGGCACGGATCACGGAAACACTGCAACCATGGCTTTGATATCAGATACCCATATTTTTTCAGGATATTCATTCAGTTTTTTTAGACCTCCATATGACAGCCAGGATCAGCAGCTTAACGAAAGACGAAAACTTATAATCAACCCTTAAATGATAGTTAGAATCACCAGCTTAACGTGCTTGCCGAAAGACGAAAACTAATCAACCCTCATTCTCTTTCCAGTAAAAGACAAAACGACCTTCAAAGCCTTCCGGATCTCCCTCAACGTGATGCTGTCACAAGAGACCTGCGGTTACCTGGTGGTCCTCATGTATGCTGGCTCCATCTTCGAGCAGGCTTCGGAGTCCATCAGCCTGAAGCTGAGCCCTAACAAGCAGACGATCGTGGTGGGGGCTATACAGCTGCTTGGAAGTATTGTGGCGAGTTGTATTGTGGAGCAGACAGGGAGAAAGGTGAGCGAAATTTTTAAAATAGCTATGCATTATGTACGGTCAGCAGCAGAAGTAGCTTAACATTTCGGTATTTTAATTATTTGATGTGCAGAACTCCAGTTATTATTTTTAATGTTTCAGGAGATTATTCTTTAAAATATTACTTACTCTTTAATAACTTGTTAGTAACGAGTAATATCTAATATTATAATATCTATATTTTATTAAAACACCTACTTTGAAACTGTGTGTGATGTTAATCTACTTCTGATGTTGACTGTACCAGCGACAAGTGTGACTGCCTCGTTGGTGAAGTGGTTGCAAGCACGACTGGCTAAGCATGAGGTCCTAGGTTCGATTCCTAGGTCGGGCAAAGTGTTATTGGGTTTTTCCATCTGGAATTTCTCAGTAGCAGCCATGGAGTCTGGATTTGTGTCGATGGCTATAGGGTCGCCCCTTATTACATGGGGCTTAAACATTACTGGTGAAATGTGGGTGTTCTTTTAGGTACACCTCTGCCTAACCCTTTGGATATAACAGGCGTGCTGTTATAATCTTAAGTGTGTTATTCCTGTTTTTGTAGGGAAACATAGGATTTTGTAGGTTCATGTCGACTGAACTGCCTCGTTGAATCTTCACTTCAAGCCCCACCCAGATAATTATGCCCCAACAGTGTGGAGGCCTGTTCCCCAACAGTGTGAAAATTTAATGGTCTTCAGATGTGAAGTTTCGCACGTTATCATTGTGTACCATGTGTTGCGTAATCACAATAATCGTGTTGAACCACCCACTGCCGAGTATACACGAAGGAGGCTCTAATAACGACGCTCGGCAGACGGATATGAAATCGGAGTAGGCATTTTTTTATGATTCTATTGTGGCTACACGACGCACTGCAATTGATTCTAAGAATGCATTTCGTACTAGGTTGTTCGTGTGCATTTGTAGACACATTTTTCTGGAGTCACCTTCTAGAGGCCTTTGGTGACAAGAGTGGGTATTTGGGGACCCTATCCTCATTAGAGCCCCCCCCCACTTGGAGTTCCGAGGTTTCTATTACCAGAACCCTCCATGAAACCTCTTTTGGCCACATCCTAGAGATGTCGACACACGCCTATATAACATAGCATCAACCCAGCTGTAGCTTCCATACAAACCTCCTCTCTAATACGAATTAATATTGGTCACGTGTCTTCGAATTTCGTGCGAGGTAACTTCTAAGTGGAAATTATATTTTTCTTACTAATTCGCTATTCTATTCTGATTAATTTCGTTGCGGGATCCCAGGCGGTTTAATTGTTTCTCTGGGACTTCGTCGAGCTTCATTGTCACGGTGCTTTTCTGTTGGTCGCCACTGTTGATTCTGTATTTTAAGAAGTTACAGAGGTTTAAGAATAGTGTGGCGCGTTTGTCTTTATTGAAAAACAAATGCAATGGATGTATGTAAACCGTGTACTAAAACAAGGTTTTATTTTATTCCAGTGGCTGCTAGCCGGCACTTCCCTGGCGACTGGTGTCTCAATGCTGGCGTTAGGAGCATGGTTCTACATTACCTCGGCAGGCATCTGGTTGCCCGGTTGGCTGCCGGTGATGGCCATGTGTCTGTGCATCTTCGCTGATGCTGCAGGGTACCAGCCTGTGCCTTATGTTATTACGTCGGAGCTGTTTAGTTTCCAGGTAAGCATTGATGGTTAAATTTATAAATGTTCATGATTTATTTCAAAGAACTGCATAGCTATTCACAAACAATCGAATCGACCTCGACACTTTTTCGAGTATCAGATTTTTGAATTGAACGATTGGCAAATGATGGTACATAAATACTCGTGGTGAAAAATTTGCATGCGGTCCTGGGTTCGATTACCAAGTCGGGCAAAGTGTTATTTGGTTTTTTCATTTGGAATTTCTCAGTAGCAGCTCAGTAAACTCCGTGGCGTCTGGCTTTCTGCCCGGTTGATTGCAAAAGGCTCGCCTCCTATTACATGAGACTTCTGGCGAAATTTGGGTGTACTATTAGTGTACACCTCTGCCTTACCCTGCGGGAAATACTGGCGTGATGATATTATGTAATGAATATTTCAGTTCTAAATTCCAATCAACTAATAAATCCTTTTCCTTTTCCAGCATCGTGGCATGGTGACCTCTTTCGTCAGCTCCGTGGATGCTCTCAGCGACTTCCTCCAAACGAAGGCCTACGACCCGCTCCTCAAACTCCTGGGCATCCATTGGGTCTTCATCATGTTCTCCATGGTCTGCTTCCTCGGCACCTTCTACACCGTCATGTGGGTGCCAGAGACGAAAGACAAGTCTGTGGAAGAAATATACGCCCTTCTAGCAGATAGTAGGAAGAAGGAGAAGAGGAAAGCTGGAAGAGAAGGAGAAGATTTGGAGAGTGGGAAAGAGATGAGTAGATTATAAGTTATGTTGGAGACTTGTTGGATTGAGGAAATTTCATTTTCATTGTTTTTTTTTTCTGATTTTAAAGTGCACCTTGGTTTTCTTTGACATAAAGATTATGTTAGAAGTAATTTGAGAAGAGAATTCATTGTGACATTCGAAATAAAATTGACTTTTTAATATGCATCAAATATTGATCATTCTTTTGGTTTATACCTTTATTGATTTATAAGATCTCGTCTGATTTAACTTTATTTTTGCCCAAGGGAGTTAATTATAAATTCCATTAGACTGTTTTGGTGCAGTTAGCAATAAAAGTTGGTGTCTTAAATTTGAATTCGATAAATCATTCAACTAAAGAATCTCTAAATGAAATCTCAAAAAAAAGCTTTAAATCTAATCCGGTAAAAAGTACCGTACACATTTTTTTACCGTTAGCAATTTATGTTGGCTAAACTGAGGTTTAAACGGTTAATGTACTTAAAAAATATTTTTTACACAGTGCTCATGTTAGCCAACTCAAAAGCTAGCGGTAAATAAACTAAGAAAGGATAGTTGCCAACTATTTTTGTGGACCTCACCATAGTGTCTGTTTCCTTAGCTTTAATTTCTTCTTAAAAAATGACAGGTTGTCTGTGGAATGTTGTCTTAACTGCCAGGGTCAAGTTTATACCTGAGTCATAGCAAAAAAAGGACTAAAAAATAGAACATAACACATGCTTGTGCCATTATGAAGCCTTTGGAATGTTTTTATAAGTATGACTAAGACCAATTTTGACAGGATATACCGCGAGTTTGTGATAAAGCGGTGTTCTCACGAGGCGATTTAAATCGGTTGAATTGAGTTTCGTTGACGAGATTAATAAAAAAGAAATAACTGACTTTGTGCTCGCAGTTGTGTTACATTTTACGTGGTCAACCATACGGTGCTACTTACTTTAGTTTTAAATAAGAGACACACCATCTTCCTTTTGGCTTATCATAACTGTTCGTAAGGTTTTTTTTCTTTCTTTCCGTCTCCGATATGAAGTAACAGATTAATATAATTTCTACATGAAGTCAACATCATTTTTGTCAAACAGTCCCTGTGCCTACTTTTTTTTTCTCTTCATCGTCATCTTTTTGCCCTTGTTTCATGTTACTTGGGGTCAGCGCAACACATTTTTTTCTTTCATTTGCCCCTGGCAACAGCCACGATATCATTATTCCTTTTTTCTTTCATACCATTCCTCTCACATTCCATCCGTCTTTGGAAGGAAAAACAAAGCCTTAATTTCCCTTCTTCTAGTAATAATCATATTTATCATGATCTCCGTCTCAGCCTATATTTAAATGGTTGGTACAGACCCCAGTTCATCAATCAACCCAAAATTGACAAATTTTCCCAATCAGCCTTGAACCTAATGCTTAAGCAATAAAGTTGGATATCTACTAAAGAAATTAGACCGATTGTAACAGCTTAATGTGCTGACATCTATGCTCACGCTAAAATGAGCAACTAAAAGTTGCCCAACTGAGTTGCCTCGTGAGAGTACTGCTTTACGGAAAGGAATTTTTAAATCTTCCGGTGTATCGTTTGAGGTTTTTTATTATTTGTATTGATCCCTCAGATGTTTGTGAATGTTATAAAAAAGATTTTGTAACAATAATTACAGCCAGTTATGTATTTCTTTACTGTTTTTATTTTTTATAATTATGTTTCTTTTTAGCATTTACTGTTTTTCTATGGAATATTTAATGCAAAGGTTTTTTTTCTGGATATGACAATAACTCAATTCGACAAGTGTTTACAACCAACTAAAATGTACAGAAAAATCATTCAAAGCTACAAATGACACAAAACAATGAATTTTCTGTACATAATTCAGTAACAACCAATCTTTCTGCGCACCGATTTTGTACCTTACACTCATAAAACATACGTACATAATCGACTGAGCAGGAAGATCGTGATATGTGCCTCCTGACTACCGATTGTGATATTATGACGAATTAATAATGTTTAGTATTTTGGTATTATTAGATTAAGATGTCTAAATGACGTTAAAAAAAATAATTTATATCAAATGATCCTTGTGTTTTATTTAATTTAAACCGATTTCATCATCATCCGAATAGCCTTCTACCAACCATAACGGGTTAGGCTTTCATTTAAACTGGATGCAGCTGATATGGCTGATTTTACATCTGATCTCCACAATCTAGGTGCCTGTAACGACTGTCCAAGATCTAAAAATTACAGCGCCGGCACGGTGGAAACACAGAATCGAAGAATCAAAGAACAAAAGCGAGGCTTAACCTCAGAAATCAGCTAGCTTTTATTATGTAGCCACGAGTCACGGCTGTTAATATTTGTTATGTATTCGTTTTTAACCGCCTTCAAAAAAGGAAGGGGTTATGTATTCGCTGAGTGTCCTTTTGTCGGCAGTAATCATGTAGAAGTCGGTGTACCTACATAATTATAAACATGAAAATAAAAGATTCTCGAAGAACACAAACCTCTTCCCTGTTTTACAAGTCTGTTAAAAAATAAAACATATTCTGGGTAACATCCGGTAGATAAGTACTCCGGCCAAACATTTCACAATTTAGAATAAAACGTAAATAAAAAAGTAATAGAAAAAGCAGTACAATAATAATAACTTCTAAACAATAAAACTCAACATATACCCACTTACGTACTACATAGGTATACGTGTTATACACATCTAAATAGTTTTAAGATGTGGAATAATTTGTGTTTGGTAATATTAACTTTAAGTTGCACTAGAAATTATGGAGTTAAAAGTTACAACTCACTTGGTAAGTTTAATTTTTAACCGACTTCCTAAAAAGGAGGAGGATAATAATTTTAGACCTCGCAGATGATGGCGTTGACATACGCCACACCACACTGAACTCCGAAACACAAATCACTGAAACTCAAAAAACCGCTAAGCTGAAGTGTGACTGAGCTGGTCATGACCGTATGCCCGACGACGACCTGTGGGCCAAACTAACCATGTTGTGGAGCCCTAACACAGTCAGAAAGTGACGCGGTAGGCCTCGTTGGAGATATAATTGTTTGAGATAGACAGAACCAACAATGTCAGACTTTCAGGTCACTGACTACCTGTAGTAACTGTCAAAGATCTATATATGGCAGCCGGGACCAACAGCTTTTTTCTTTTTTTGGCAGGTGGAAAATCATCGAATAACCCCTCCCGCTCTTGTGCAGAGCGAAAGGTAGTGTCAGACTTCTACTGACTAAAAACCACCCATATTCCTTCTTAGACCTTTGTGTCGAGGCCGCGGTATCTCTTTTGAACAACCCGCAACCCGACGGGGAATGAATACTACCTTAGCTTGTGATCAAACCGTAACATTACCATTTTTTCAAAGACCTCAACATGAGAGACTTCAATCAGCCCCATACGCGTGTATTCGACTACGGGCGTCGCCGTGGACATCCCCACAAGAAACATGGTCTTCGGATCAGGAATGATCACCAGATCTTCATCACGGACCTGAAGACCAACTTGAGGATCCGAGGGGGTAACGCCACGGATACTAAGAACTTTCCGTATATGGCGGCCATCATTATTAACGGACGGTTGTGGTGTGCCGGTACCATTGTTGATGTTAACTGGATTGTCACTGCAGCTCATTGCCTGAATTAGTAAGTACCATCTTCTGAAAAATACTGTGTGCATGATGTGTCTAGAGATGCAGAAGAAGCATGAAATACGTCCACTACCTACAGGTAGTACGGCGTGTAAGAGTCAAATTGCTTTGGTATACCTACTTAAAAAAAAATGATCATAGCTAAACAGACTTGCCATGTTAGGTACTCACTCACCAATAGCCAGGGATCGTGAAAGGAGCCAGGGATCGTGGAAGGGGCGCCTTCCACGATCCCTGGCTCCTTTCACTTTCACTTTTATTCCCATGATCACCGATGCAAATTTAATAAGGGAATACCGCGGTGGTTCTTACCTTAGTGTGGAGGACATCCAAAAGATTTTCCACATTTCATCATCATCATTTCAGCCAAAAGACGTCCACTGCTGAACATAGGCCTCCCCCAGGAGTCGCCACATTGACCACTCCCGTGCGTCTCGCATCCAGCGGGTCCCCGCAACCTTCACCAGGTCGTCGTTCCACCTAGTGGAAGGCCTTCCAAAGCAACGTCTTCCGGTTCGCGGTCACCACGACCATCGGCCATCCGTTCTGCGAGCAATGTGCCCTGCCCACTGCCACTTAAGTTTAGCAATTCTTCGGGCTATGTTGTAACTTTGGTTCTCTTGCGGATGTCTTCAAGATTTTCTACAACCGAACAAAAATAAATTGTTCGTATCGTTCTACCCAGTGGAGGTCAGATTAGCAGTAGCATGTAAAAAACTAGCATTCAGCAGTACCCGGAATCCGGTCACACAGGAAGCCGAGCTCTGCATTACTGGAAAATTATGTGGCCGATGATGATGGCTAATATGACGTGTCTCCCACAGTGTCCTCAGTGTGTCTCCTCTAAAATCCCTGGGGCAGTACGTGAAAGTCCGAGTGGGCAGTGCAAGACCTCATGAAGGAGGTGCTCTAGTCGACGTGGCGGGAGCTGTACGACACCCCAAGTTTGAAGAAGAACCGGTACCACATGCTGATGTAGCACTGTTAAAGCTTGTTGACAGACTAGGTCAGTAGTTCTTAGCTAAGTTATTTGAAACTTTATACCTACTGTAGCACAGTTTTTTGTAATTGACGAAAAATGAGGTGATGATCATCACGGCGCGTTCGTGTTCCACGCGCGCCTCAAAGAGATGTCAGTAACATGGAAGGGGCCCGCAAGGGGCGACGCCTGTCGAGGCGCAAGGGATACCGCGGCCTCGACATGAAGGGCTAAGAAGGAACATGGGTGGTTTTTAGTCAGTAGAAGTCTGACACTTCCTTTCGCTCTGCCCAAGAGCGAGAGGGGTTATTTGATGATTTCCCACCCCCCCAAAAAAAAAAAAAAAAGGTGATGATCATCAGTGAATGCTTGAAATTTCTTCAGGTGCCCTATATATGGCATCAAGAAGTTCTGTTTTATTTTTATTCCTGAGTGGAAAAGCAACAGAACTATACAGGGTGTCTAGCGCTATTTCTTTTCAAGACGGCGCTTACCACCGCTTGCCATGCTTTAGAAGTAAGATATCATGGTAGGGTACCAGGTCATGCCCGACGGGGCTGCGGGTTGTTTGCAAGAGAAACCGCGGCCTCGATATGAAGGGCTAAGAAGGAACATGGGTGGTTTTTAGTCAGTTGAAATCTGACACTCCCTTTCACTCTGCCCAAGAGTGGGAGGGGTTATTTGATGATTTTTCACCCACCAAAAAAAAGGGTGCCAGGTCATTGAATCACTGTAGCTGGTCTTTAGATTGCACCACGCTAAAGAAGATGAAAGAAGAGTTGAATTTTTTGCGATGAAATATAAATTATCAGATACTAGCTGATGCCCGCGGCTTTGCCCGCATGGATCTCGGTTATCGTGACCAAAAGTAAGAATTTCGTTGAAAGCTTCCAGACGGCTTATTTTTTTTCCGACACCTCTAACAAATATCAATATATTTTAGCCAATTTATGCAACATGTGCAATACGACAACTTGATAAATTATATACTAAAACCTTCCTCTAGAAATACTCTATTCATTGGTGAAAACAGCATAATCAAATCGGTGCAGTAGTTTTTGAGTTTATCGCGAACAGACAGACGCGGTGGAGGACTTTGTTTTATAACATGTAGTGATAATAAATTGAAGTAGCCACTACATTCTTGACTGAGGTATGATATAGATAAACTGTTTGTTCTAGAGTTCCATAAACACGTGTCCCACATAAAGATCTACGAGGGGGTCAGGGAACCGTTCGGTCAGAGCTTCATCGTGGTCACAGGCTGGGGGTCTACCAGGGTAATGTACAAGTTCCTTCAGCATTGTCATGATCATGACAAGAGTTTGAACCCTATTTGATTACACGTGATTATCATAAACCTGTAATGTTTCCACTGTTGGGACTTAGGCCTTCTTTCTAGGAGAGGAATGGGCTATCGAGTGGCACATGGCGAGCAGCTTGCAAAAATATGTACCTAAGCATGCATTTACTTTTTTG
Source organism: Diarsia brunnea (assembly GCA_949774965.1). NCBI lineage: Eukaryota > Metazoa > Arthropoda > Insecta > Lepidoptera > Noctuidae > Diarsia > Diarsia brunnea. The sequence continues at coordinate 12,747,128 of OX459007.1, read as the reverse complement.
CGGGCGATAGTTTGATGCTGTATAACATTTATCTGTCATGATTTTCCGCAAAGTTATAGGTAGAAAGGTGTCCGGAAAGTCTGACAGAAAATATTACCCAGTAAGGTTGTGGAGTCGCTCCACGTACAATGGTATTCAGCTGAATCCGTTTAGACTGGACGCCGACTCGAACATAGTTCTGAAAACGCTAGGCAGATGATGATGATGAATTCCCGCACAAAGCACCACCTAATTGACTGCCTCGTTAGTCGAGTGGTCGCTGAGCATAAGGTCCAGGGTTCAATTCCCGGGTCAGGTAAAGTGTTATCCCGTCGGGGCTGCGGGTTGTTCGCAAGAGATACCGCGGCCTCGACATGAAGGACTAAGAAGGAACATTGGTGGTTTTAGTCAGTAGAAGTCTGACACTCCTTTTTGCTGTGCCCAAGAGCGGGAGGGGTTATTTGATGATTTTCCACCCGCCAAAAAAAAAAAGGTAACGTGTAATGAGGTTTTTTCATCAGGAACTTATCAGTAACAGCCACGGAGTCTGGATTTGTGACCGGTTGATGGCAATAGGCTCGCCCCCTATTACATGGGACTAAACATAACTGGCGAAATGTGGGTGTACTATTAGGTACTTCTCTGTCTAACCCTTCGGGGATTGTAGGCGTGATGTTACGTCCTAATAACATAACTTATTTTTCAACACTAGGAGGGTTCCGATACGCAGTTCAGGGAGCATACTCCTGAACTGATGACGGCTCGTTTGAAGGTGCGCACACAACACTACTGCAAGGACGCCTACCAGCTCGTCAACGGCTTCCAATTCACTCCTGACTTCTTCTGTGCCTCACTGAGGAACGGCACCAGGGATGCTTGCTTGGTAAGACTTTGTTACTTAATTTTACTGTAAAAGTGTGGTTAGCCCGGACGGATTGGATTGTTTGCAGACATACTGTCAATTGACGGATGTTTAAGTAGGCACTGTCAGCATCAGAACTAGATTAGCACTGTCTACTCAAAGTTTCAAAGCAGGTTTTTTTAATAAAAACTCGTAAGGTATTACTCGTTACTAACAAGTTATTGAAGGAATAATCTTCTGAAACATTAAAAATAATAGCTGGAATCCTGTACATGAAATAATTTAGTTCAAAAATGTTAGTTCTCTTGACTATTTTGATAGGATAGGCTTCTTCTGGGTTAGCTCGTTCCATCGTCGCCGTCCACCTTATCTCTGCCCTTTTTTTTTTTTTGGGTGGAAAATCATCGAATAACCCCTCCCGCTCTTGGGCAGAGCGAAAGGGAGTGTCAGACTTCTACTGACTAAAAACCACCCATGTTCCTTCTTAGCCCTTCATGTCGAGGCCGCGGTATCTCTTGCGAACAACCCGCAGCCCCGACGGGCGTCGGCCCCTTCCATGTTGCTGATGACATCTCTTTGAGGCGTGCGTGGAACACGAACGCGCCGTCGACACGGCCTGTCTTCGTCATAAGACGGACGGACGGCAAGCTAACCCATTACTCACCGTCCACAGGCCCGCACCTTATCTCTGCCCTTAGGACAAGATTGAGGCCAGTAGTAGCCCCATTTCATATTTAAAAAAAAAACACAAGCACCTGTTATCTGACAGATGCAAAGGTGTCCAAACGCAATGACAGACCGTCGAGTCTCGACTGGTTGCTATGAAAAAGGCAACAGGCGGCGTTTCGCCGCTCGCCGTCTATGAAAATCTTTACAAAATGTCACACTCTATGTCATGATGACGAGAAAACCAATTGTACCATAATTGAAAAAAACATAAGTATAATAATAGGACCAGGGGGTCTAAAATGGCTACTTTAGCAGATCATACCATTGAAGAAAATAGATGTAATAGGAAAATAATATGAGTTGCATTAAAATTCTTAAAATGGTCACAGACCCAGTTACAATTTCACCAGATTTTACTAGATATCATAAACATGCTCGCGAAGTTACGCGAACAAATTGTTCGCGTAACTTCAAGTATCAGTAACCATTATAAACGCATCATTGACTCATATTCCTTTTTTTTTTTTGATGGGTGGAAAATCATCAAATAACCCCGGCAGAGCGAAAGGGAATGTCAGACTTCTACTGACTAAAAACCACACATGTTCCTTCTTAGCCCTTCATGTCGAGGCCGCGGTATCTCTTGCGAACAACCCGCAGCCCCCACGGGCACTCTTATTGCCCTGTCTCGGTATTTGTTGAGGCTGCTCAACCAATCCCGAGATTAAAATCATGTTGTATAACGTTATTGTGTTTTAGACAAAAAGTTAGAATTAAGTTTGTAGTGGTTAGATTAACGTGGGCACTATTGAGATCCCTTAAGTGTTTACAAGAAAGATAAATAAACGTCGGTATCGTATTACCCAGTACAAACTGGGTTGTGGACATCAGACAGGCAGTCGCTCCCTGTAAAATACTGGTATTCAGCTGCATCCGGTTAGACTGGAAGCCGACTCCAACATAACTGGGAAAAGGATAGATGATGATGATACATCTCGTCTGCCAAGTCACAGGTTAAGACACGCACCTCTGATTTTTCGAATTCATGTGCGTAGGTATTGTAAAATCACTTGCTTCGGTGAAGGAAAACATCGGGAGGAAACCAGCTTGCCTGAGAGATATTTCTTGACGGCATGTAAAGCCAAGAGGTAACCCCGGGTTAGGCACTAACCACACAATAAAGAAGAAGATCTCGTTCACGCCACTCTTTGCTCTTAGTTCGACGCAGGCGCCCCCGCCGTGCAACAAAACAGACTTATGGGCATCATGAGTTTCGGGCCTGAACGCTGTGGTCATGAGTACCAACCCGCGGTCTTCATCAAGGCTTTCTACTTCAGGTGAGCTACCACTCCATCATCATCATTCTTCAGTTGTTTGACATCTCCTTGCAGACACAGACCTTCTTTACCGTCTGCGTCAAAATGACTAATCCAAGAGATCTAAGAATATCGTATGTTGTGGTACCAATGAGGTACTAAATTTTAAATCATAAATAAATCATAAATCATTTAATCATTTGCTAACACAGGTACAATAAATAGTTGTTATAAGCTCGCCATGTTATACCCGGAGGTGTACAAATATTTATAGAGGTCATTGACATTCAAATTCATAATAATTAAATTAATGAAATTAAAAATAGAAATGATATAAAAATGTCAAAAAGAAAATCTATAAAAAATGTCAAAAGTAAAAATAAAAATAATGTCCAAATAAAACAAAAAATAAAATATAATAAACGACAAAATATTAAAATAATAATTAAAATAATACAAAAAAATGTCACGTGGAATGTCAAATGGAATAGAATTTTATAACATACTAGGTCAAATGAATACCGAAGTAAAAAAACACAGTCATTGCAATTTGTCTGAGAAAAATTCCGAAATGTTGTAATACGCTTTAACGAAAAGTTTAATTATTATAACGCCTACAACTAGGTGACAAAGACGTGGTCAAGCCATTCTGGAGTCAGAATTGTTGGCCTGTTTCCTCTTCATAGCTTTCCTTTTTTAGCGAGGTACCAATTATATACTGTCTGGTATTAAATAGGTCCAAAAACCTGGTATTACTCAAACTTCCAAAAACTCTCATGGTCCAGTCACCCTGAAGCGGACCTCTAACCGCGTACACGATAACATAGAAAGCATGTACATAAAGCAGATGGTTCATTGACCCCAACCATCATTAAAAGATCTTCGATAATCGTAACGGGTACTCACACTCACAAGATTACGGCTTTATCTGACAACCAGAACAACCAGTCTTGCTTAGCGGCTTCGTGTTACCCAGTAACTGAATGGAGGTCAGATCGGCAGTCAAACAAACAACAGTCTACGGTTGGCCCAGTGGCTGAGCGATTGACTGCTGCACTGCGTGTCGCGGCTTCGATCCCCGCACGAAACAAAGATTTATATGGCGTACAGATAGTTGTCACTGGGTGTTTGATCTGTGTATGTGAGTTTAAATTTTTGTAAAAGCTCCCACGATACAGGAGAAAGATCCTAAGATGCGGCACTGTAAAATAAAAAAATTACCTGATTTTTTTTCAGAGACTTCGTAAAATCAACGATAGCATCATACAAGACAACTGGCGAGCTGGTCGAAGCGATCCAGGAGATTGACGATCCTCATCCTCAGGGACAGTCCCCAGAACCGCTAAATCTGGGCGTACCACCAGAAATACCCGACAGACTGAAGTACGATCTGGCTGGAGTCACACCTGATAAAAAGCATGACTGAGAACTTTTGATTAATGTAATAAAGGATATATTCCCGTAACGGCATCATGCATTTAGTCTTCTAAGGGAAAATAGCTTGAATGGTAACTCCCCTCCACCCTCCTACACCTGGACGAGCTCCTTAACCAGGTTTCCAATTTGTGAAGGCATTCTTCAAATTGTCCATGATCAGGTTCCTTAATCTGTTTACGGTTCCTATATCCTTATTTGACGGGATAATCGTAGGGATAACGAATAAAATACACCCCAATTTCCCAGTGTCCCCATGTAATACAAGGCGACCCATTGCCATCAACCGGCCACACAAATCCAGACTCTGGCTGCTACCGAGAAATTCTTGATCAAAAACCTTTGACCGACACCTCATGCTCCTCAGCAGTCGCTTTGCCAATGCAAGTCAATGTTCCAACTCTGGTTCTTTTGAAATTCAATACTTTATCAAAACCAAAAGTTATTATAGCCAAATTATGCTAATTACCTATCAGATCAGCATTTTATGAACGTCAAAGTTTACAAGAGACAGTCCCCCAAAACTTATATACTTCCTAGTGTTTTAGCTGGGAATAAGAAGTGGCGGATCAAACTCCCCAGCAACACATCTGACGGTTAGGTTAGAGGAACGGGGAACCACCAGCGAACCGGAAGACGTTGCGTTGGAAGGGCGCCCACTAGGTGGACCGATGACGTGGTGAAGGTTGCGGGGATCCGCTGGATGCGAGACGCCCGGAACTGGTCAATGTCAGGCGACACTTAGCGAGACCTATGTTCAGCAGTAGACGTCTTTCGGCTAAAAGATGAAAATGAAGAAGAACCAGATTCTATAAAATAGTGTGTATTTCTCTCACGTACGGTGAGGAAACATTTTACATGTAATTTAAGAACATCCATTTTATGATATGTATATCATTTGCAAGTTTAATGTGCTAACCACATCATGAGATAAGTATTACCTAAACGTGTCTTGTCAATATTTAATCGAGATAGTCACGCTGGAGACATACCTAAGTATAATAGGATCGTTAAAGCAAAGATAGAGTTACCTTACGAGTTTCATACGAATCAAGAATAGGGTATTTCACCAAAAAAATCGAATTAGTCTGTCTGTTAGATTATCGAAAAATATTGGATAAGTACGTGTTTTTTGTTTCATCAAATTAATAAAAATTAACGAAAATAAAACGTGTCAAAGATTTGAGTAGGGGGTTGTGACGTCACTCACCGGTAATAAATGTCATACTAATTTCTTAGAATAGAAAAGTTTTCAAAGCCCTGTATCGTCTTCATTGTTTGTTTACGTGAAAAAATAAAAAACACGTGTCCAATATTTTTTGAAAATCTATCTGACAGACTAATTAGATTTTTGTGTTAACTGCCCTATTAGAAAACGCAGTCACTATTTAGGTAAAATCCTAGTCTGGGGAAACTCTACTGTTTTACTTTGGTGAGACTACTCTCACCAAAGTTAAACGGTAGAGTACTGTCTGTTTCCCTTATTTATAGGTACTTATTTCACTATTTCAGAATAAGCACCTACCTCACCTTATAATTAACTCTAAGTGGCGCCTTCTAGACTTATCGTAATAACGATAAGTTTAGTCTAGAAGGCGCCCATGTTTCTAGAACGAGCTAATTAATTTCAATAACAATACCATTTGTAACAGGAAAATTACCCATTGATTTCAATGAAGACTCCACTACAAATGCGACCCTACTTCAAATCAGTATGGAATCATTCATGCTTTCTTTGAATCGGGAGGGAAACCCAATGACTGAATGCACGAAGACCATGTATAAGCTGACTCCCACGTCAATAAACAAAAGACTTTAAACCATATTTGTCAAGGTCTTAATTCGCTTAGCTAATTGCTAAAGAACGGTCAACGAAATCGGTCAGCCGGTACGCCGCCAAAACCCCACAAGCACTTGATAAAATTCATTCCATTTAAGTTTAAACTCTATCACTGAATGATAAGAATCATTTGAGGAAAACTGAAGAGTATGACATAACATTGTGTTTGCATAACTGTTAGCTAGTAGGTACACATGTTGATGATTATAGGTTATAAAAAGTAGTCGTTTGACAGACGTCAGTTGGGTCGCACCGTCGCAGGCGCAATGAAATAATCGCGATTTTTTTGACATTTTAAATGAAAACGTAAACCGCGAACTACGAAAAGTGATAAGAAAACAGTGATTTTTGTCATGAATCTATTTTTAGTGAAGTGTCTTGTCAAAAAATAACCTACATACGACTTTGTTTTTTTTTTAAATTTTGGATTCAGAGAGCGTATTCATACAGCCAGTATGGACCAGCGAAAAAACGAAAGTAGTGCGAAAAGGCAGATTTTCACCGCTTTAGTTGGTGAGTACTTTTCAAGGGTATCAAAACTAATATTATAAAAAGAAAAATTAGATTTTTTGTTTATTACGATTTAACTCCAAAACTACTGTCGATTTTAAAAATTCTTTCGCTATTAGAAAGCTACATCTTTACTGAGAAGCATAGGCTATATTATATTTTCAAAATACGCAGTGCTAGTGAAGGAAACGCTAGTATTTATGGATATTTTTGTTTGAGGAATGTCCTAAGTTGTTGTTAATGTCCATCACGATCGCTGACGTACCCTTTGATGCTAGTACTTGTGTAGTTTTGCTTACAAAGTCGGAATTAAAGCGGTCAAGTGCAGGACGGTTAGTGCAGTAGGCACAACATTAATTTATCGTTTCTAGCGGAGTAGAGTAGGTCAATTTGATGCACCCGGGCTACATTTTAATGCAACTAGATGCGATGCAAAGTGATGCATAGCAACACATTCATGTACCTACCTATTAGATGAATATATAGAGTTTAAATCCAACTATTAAATTAGCAATATTTGTAATCACGAAAACCGCTCTAACGATTTCGAAGAAAGGTCCAATGAAGCGAAATCGATTTAGCTAGGTCTCATATCTGAGAAAATTCAATTTCTCTATTTTTTACTCTATCAGAACTAGGTGGTATCCTTGATCCATCCCAAACAATTAGCCAGTACGAAGCCTCTCTGCAGGATGCCACCCCCTGGGAAATCATCAAATGACTCCTCTTAATCTGAGCGGAGCGGAAAGGAGTGTCAGACTAAAGCCCATCCGTGTTCGAAGAACCGCGGATGGGTTTTGGAGGGTGGCGAACGCAAAGATGATAAGAAGTTATGCCCTTTGCGTTCCAAGGCCGCGGTAACTCTTTCAAACAAATTCCGCAACCTTGGCAGAAACTGGCCTAAGTGGACCCCATCAATTGTGCTGACAACTCTTTGAGGCGCGCGGGGAACACAACGCGCCGCCGCCGACCCGGGCTTGGTTCTGATCGGACGGTGAACCAAGGCGCCACCCTCTGGCCTGCCCATCCTGCACAACCACTAGTACCTATCAAGATTAAATCAAAGCAAATGATAGAGAAGAAGTAAGATGATGAACACAGATGTTGACGAAGAAAAACGTTCAACAATTCAGCAAAACACTATGTTTAGCGAAGGGCAATAGTCTAGGGTTAGCAAATAAGTGACACAATCGTAGTGTCAACTGTCTAAGTAAACATGAAACTATCTCACGGATTTGATAACAACACCTCCTTTTGTGTAACTTTCTATTTTACCGAGAACAATGTATCTATTTCAGCATCCTTAGCCTTCAGTTACATGAAAAACATAACATGCCGCGAAAATATTACATAATAATATTTACAAGTGGTCAAGCCACACATAACATGACATCACGCCTGTAATCCCCAAAGGGTTAGGCAGAGGTATACCTAATAGTACACCCACATTGGCCACATTTCGCCAGTTATGTTTAAGTCCCATTAATAGGGAGCGAGCCTATTGCCATCAACCGGGCACAAATTCAAACTCCGTGTCTGTTACTGATAAATTCCTGATGGAAAATTCTAATAATACGCCCGACCCCGGAATCGAACCCTTATGCTCAGCAGTCGCTTGCGACCACTAAACCAACGAGGCATTAGCCAAGTCATAGTATGTTTAAGAAGTCCCACAGGATGGTTGTCAGAAGCCGGACGGTGCCGCCGAGGCCGGCCCAGGACGAGGTGGCGAGACGATCTAGACAAAACGATCATTATAACAACTCTACATAGGTACATTAGGGTGAACCGTAATAGTACATTATGGTATAAGTGTGTAACGGTGGTGATCACAAAAAAATCATTTTCAACAGTTAAAACGAGTTGTGAAATAAATTTCGCCATGGCGGGAAAAATTAAAAAGTTTTCCTGCACGCGCATCTAACAATGGTGATCGACCATAGACTAAAAGAATGAGGTTTCTTTTTTTAACTTTTTGAGAAATGAGGAATTCAAAGTTTTTTTTTATTATAGAGAAAACAAAAGTTTTATTTATTAAAAACGTAAACAAGTTGATCTTATCTATTTCAATTAATAAGTTTTCCTGCGCGCGCATATAACAATGGCGATCGTCTATAGACAAAAATAATTTTCAACACACTTGCTCATAAAGTGGCTCTAATTTCACCACAATTAGGCACATAATGACACCTGTAATCAAACTGTGAAATTTTCATTACCATTATTCACAAGTGAGTTATAGGTTTTTTTTTTAAATTTTATTGGTTGAGTTGCTTTGTTCTTAAGAAAGTTTCGATACTAATACTAAAAAGATTGTGTTCAATACTACAAATAAATTAATTTACCCATTGCTTGCTCATTTCATGCAACTTCGAATTTAAATAGATAATTTGAACTTGTAAATACGTTTTTAATAAATAAAACGATATAAGAACAAGTATTGGGGGTCAAAGTTCCAAATTTTTCACAGCTGTTTTTGTAAAAACTAGTATTTACAAAAACAGCTTTTTAGCTTTACTTAAATTACGTCCATGACCCGTTTACTATTCAAAGCATCCACTAGCACAATGTTTTAAGAGTGCTACTTTGAGTTTTACCGTAAAATGTGATTTTTGACCCCAAAAAAAAAAGTCATTTCCCAGCAAAAATTTTTGCGTAGGGGTACTTGGTTTGATGTACAGCATGCTTGGTTGTCGTATGCGTGAAGGGTTCGTTTACACCCTGTATAAACGCCTTAACCGATTTTGATGTATATGGTATCGTTACATTCTTTACGTCATCCCGGGTAACATAGGCTAGAGAAAAACATAATGGTCATGGTTTGGAAATAAAAATAACTTTTGATTTGTTTTTATTGAAATTTCGATGAAAAATATAATCATCGCCTAGAACTTGTTAAGTAGATTACAAAAATATACAACAGTAAAATTCAATATCTTTTGTTTACTAGTAATACTACTAATTAAATGATATGGTGACATTTTAAACCCGGGTTTCGAAGCGAATAAACTACATATCAATACATTTCTTGTAATGAAAGAAATAAAACTGGCTAGGTTACAATTCCCAAATCAAAAATAAATGGTTTTAAAGTTTGTATGAAAAATCAATATGCGTGAATCAATTTATTTGAAACATGACAAGAATATTAAATTAAATAAATAATAATATTTGCTATCATAGGTGTTTCAAAATATAAAGTAAAGCGGGAAACTCAAATGAGTATGATTTATGAACACAGGTTTGAGATTTTTTCTCGGATTGCACGCAGTTACATCCAACGGCTTTGTTTGTGAATGGTTCAATAAACTTTAAATCTTAATATAGCAACAAATGAACGAAAACGAATGAAAGAATTTGTGAAACAGATCGAAGCCAGATGAGCTACGTTTCTCGCAATCAATTTCCTGTATCGTTTGAGGTTCTTAACTTTCAAAATTATTTTGTAACAAGATGAAGACTAAGTAATGAAGCGCTCTTTAAATCTCTACTTATACAAATGCTGAGCCCGACTTTTTTTATTTTTTATTTAAAAAAAGTTATATATTTTATATTTATCTTCTGTAAGCGGGACTGCAATAAACCATTTTAATTGAATTCATATACGCCTAGAACGGTGTCTACCAGAATCTAATTTTAGGCCATTTTCATCTTTCTGCACTTGTCCCATATTATTATCGTATTTGAGGTCGGCGCAATACGTTTTTTTCTGCAGTATCTAATTTTTATGTAAAAAACTGATATAAAGCCTGACTACCAATGAAAAGTATAAAAGTATAATAGTTATAAATGCTAGCAATCTATAATTCTTGGTAAATTACTTTTAAACTAATATTATAAATAAGATTTGTATTTTTGTATGTAGACAAATAAATTTAAAAACTACTGGACCGATTTGCAGAATTTTGTCACCGTTGTGAAGCTACACTATCCCCGGGTGACATAGGCTACTTTTTGTCCCTGTTTTCCCACGGGAACGGGAACTACGCGGGTGAAACTGCGTGACGTCCGCTAGTTATCACTAAACGTGGCCTCCAAATAAACACTGAAAAGAAAAAAAAAAGGATTTTCCGGTAATATCATAGAAACTACAAGTATTTTCTAAATACCGTCATTATAGCTATTAATCACTGCCACATTATTACATTAACAGAATAAATAAACAATTTAATTAATTATGAATGTACATATTATTTGCATCATCGTGAATCGGAAGATATTGTATTTCGTAAAACTGTACACGTCACCTAACAATATGTGTAGTCATCGGTCCAAAGTTCGCCTGATATTTTCAGTTATTACGTTCACTGTAGGTATGGACGTTTTCCTAGTAATTTATCTTAACAAAGATAGTGTTTGGACTATTCGTCTGAAAATGTAGAATTTTGTTTATACAAAACGCCAGCACATTAAGCTACTATCAATCTGTCAAATTTCTTTGATTGATTCTCACCTTTATTGCGTAAGCATTTGGTTAGACAATACTTTGCTCGACTCGGAAATCGTACCCAGAACCTCATGTTCAAATGTCTCGCATACGACTAGATCAACGAAGCAGAATTTTGTTTGTGAATTTTGTTTTGTTTTGACCGAAAATAGTTTTTTCTTGATAGGTAGTCCAGTTTAAAGTTCTCAGAAAGCTAACTTATGTGCCATACATACCTAACCCATGTAGGTATCCTGAATTAAGATCAACAGCTAGAGACTATAATGCACTTACTTTTCCTGATGAAGTTTACCTAATTGTCGGTGTACTCAGATGTACATTACTGAAGGCAAAGTCCCAATGATGTGTACTTTACTTACTTGTAAAATGGTTAATTAACACTTCTCTTCCAATTTACATAAATACTTAGGTACTTACTTTTTCATTTATACGCGAGATATTCTTGGATATTAGTTTAAAATCCGAAGACTTATTAAATCCAGACTTGGTAGCGCTGACGACAGCCCAAGTGTACAGGTTCCGCGCTTTACATAGAAACCCCCCTTCGGAAAACAATCGTGAACTCTTTGAATACAACCAAATACCAATAAGTACTTCATACCACTCCAATAACAGCTAATAAAGAGGTAATGAAAGCCTTTGCACTACACCGTGAAATCGAAATCGTTGTTTTCCCGCAGCGAAATGGTTTTGTCTTAGTAATACAATCGTTTTATAAACAAATAAAATATTAGAAACCAAAAATGGCAAATTAACCATTGTAAAAAACAAAACTCGAAAGCTACCACGAACCAATAGTAGGTACCTCCCGATACCTACGCTAGGAGCAAGTCGGGTGCCTACCGGCCGCGCGGCCGTTTACCCGCGTACTTTTCAATCAGCTGATAATTTATTCTTGAAAATAATAAGCTTTAACCCTACAAGTCATTCAAATTTTCCCTTCATACTTTTACGTGCGAGTCGAGTACTACCTACAATTTACGTTTAGTGTTACTTTTGATTCTCACGTTTTCGAGTTGATGATTATTATTATTATAGCTAGCCTATGTTGTCCCACTGCTGAGCAAAGGCCTCCCTCCATTCTTTCCAACGGTCACGATTCTGCGCAACGTCTCTCCAATTCTCAAGGAAGACATCCGAGTTGATGAATATTTTTTTAATTATTTTAAAACAAAAACATCCTAATTTTTTACTTTTACTCCATGCCTCGAAAGTACTCCTTATGGCAAGTTGTTCAGCCGCGGGAAAACAACTATTTAAATTTCACGGTGTATAGTGTTAGTGGGATACATCAGGCGCCAATCCTACTAATATTATAAATGTGAAAGTTTGTGAGAATGGATGTGTGGATGTTTGTTACTCTTTCACGCATAAACGGCTGGACCGATTTGGTTAAAATTTGGTATGTAGATAGGTTATACCCTGGATTAACATATAGGCTAGTTTTTATCCCGATTTTCTCTTCCGGTGGGATAATTTTCGAGTTGTAGCGGGCGAAGCCGCTGGCAACAGCTAGTAAATAATAATACCAGACTAACCTAGCAAAAACTCCGTTTGTAAAATTCCAGCAACCATCCCAACCTTCACATATGGCATCCAGATAGGCTGGCTGTCCCCCATGGGGCCGCTGCTCAAGTCTGACGCAACGCCTGCGCAGGCGCCGCTGACGGACAACGACATCTCGTGGATGGCGGCGGCACTACCACTGGCAGCTATATGCGGGATACCGTTCTTCAGTTACTCATCAGATCGGTTTGGACGGAAGATTTGCGTGATTCTTGTGTCTTTGCTGTCTTGTGTGAGTATTTCGGGCCTTTTCTTTGCTCTTTGCTTTAACTTGTGTCCTTTTTAACAGACTGCGAAAAAAAGAGGAAGTTCTCAATTTGGTTGTATATTTTTCAGTTTGTGACTTCATAACTCCGTTATTTACGAACCGATTTGTAAAAATATTTTTTTCATCTTGGTCTAAGATATTGTAGTGTAGTTACAAAAAAACTTATTCAAAAACACTTATTAAAAAATACATATATAACGTGATAAAAAAGGCAATGAAACAAAGTCACCGATTTCCGAAAGTAAAAATATTTTAGACGTTTTAGTGTTTTTTTGGAAATCAGTTTTTGTTAACAAAAAAAAAAAATGTGCAATAATATTTAGTCGGTCACTAGGTGTTAAATGTTATTCGAAGCGGGCACTATTCCCTTTACTTCAATCTTATTTATTTACCCACGTGAGCCAAAAGGATGTTTTTCTTCAAATCCAAACTGTTTCTCCACGTTCTAACAAACAGCTTCTTATGACGCAGTCCCCAAATCTTTGCACATATTGTGTCAAAGTAAATAAGTAGATCCTAAGCCTTAGGAAGTAGTAAAAAGATAATATTTGTTTTACATACTAATTACTCTTGTGTGTATTTAAAGCTAACTTCGTTGATATGGATTAGGTGGATTGGAAGGTCACTTGCTTGTAGGCTCATGTATGTTTCTAGTAATTATCATCATTAATGAATACTTACATAATAACTGCAATTTAAACGCATATTAATCTGCTGTGCCCTTTAATTTCGACGACTGACATAATATGCTAAATCACAAAAGGTCTGGATAAGTGGACCAACCACATTAAAGAAGTTAAAACATATTTGATGTTTTCAACATTGTTAAGTTAAGAAGAATGGCTCGGGAGATCCATGTTCATTCGCCCTTCATTATTACCACGCCCTCAGGTCTAAAGCTTTTAAATTAATTTAATGGTAACCCACGCGAAAAAAAAAGTTTAAAAAGTAAACTCCGCGATATGGCCCCCAAAATCCACAATGTTTTTGTTTTTTTAATTTTATCCAGTCAGTCGTTTTTGTTTTAGTCAGTGACACTTGCGCCACCAAGACAAATCTAACTACGTATATTTTATTCAAATCCCTTCATCCGTTTACGAGTTATGAGGGACCAAAGAAACGGACATACATACATACAAAAACATACATACATGTCAAACACATAGCCCTCCTGTTGGGTTTCGCCGCAGTCGGGTAAAAAAGGCATAAGCAAACATGCAGCCAGTACTTACATTTATTCAACTATAACTTACATAGCTATAAATAGTATAACAAATCCTGTAAATATCTCATATCAGAAAGCCTGTCAACAATAACAAATTATCAATCTTCTATCAAATTCCAGATATCCTGGACAATAAAGCTGTGCGCGATAATGCCGTCGACCCTCATAGCGGCCAGGGTCATAGCAGGTCTGGCTGCTGGTGGCTGTTTCGTGGTCGTGCCGGTCTACGTGAAGGAGATCTCTGAAGACAGCCTTAGAGGAGCCCTGGGGTCAATGAATATGACTGTGTGTAAATTAGGTAAAGGATTTTGAAGTTTATTCTCTTTGATAGTTAGCTGTTTCTTAATCGACACTTTGATTGTTCTGAAACGTTACAGTGTACAGCTAAATATTATACTAGTACTAAAATAATATACCAGATATTTAATAAGAAAAAAATGTATCCAGGGATTTTAGTGTTGTATTAAATTTAAAAAAATATATGTGGTAATGTTTGCATGCCTCTAGCGATCTTATCATAACATCATCGGCTTTAAGCCCCGAAAGGAGAGGCAGAGTTGTATTTAAAATACACCCACATTTTACCAGTTACGTTTAAGTCCGGTGTGATAGCCTATCGCCATCAACCAGTCCCAAATCCAGACTCCGTGGCTGCTACTGAGAGTTTCCTGATGGAAAATCCTAAAACTTTTTTTTTTTGTTTGTTGGAAAATCATCAAATAACCCCTCCCGCTCTTGGGCAGAGCGGAAAGGAGTGTCAGACTTCTACTGACTAAAAACCACCCATGTTCCCTCTAAGCCCTTGCGCTGAGGCCGCGGTATCTCTTTCGAACAACCCGCAGCCCCGACGGGCGAAATCCTAAATCTTACAACAGAATTTTACCGCCTGTGTACCACGTTTGTGCACGAAGTTTAAATAAATAAATAAATAATTTTAAAACAGTTATCCACACACAACCTATCGAACTGAAGTTTTGAACACAGGTTTGACGTCTTACAACAGTCCTAACTTACTGGTATTCCAGTGTGGAAACGTGACAGAACTATACAGGGTCTATACACTGGATTAAGAATAGGCTAGGACTGTTTTAAGACGTCAATCGTCATGGTAGACCTTCTGGTTGGATGACAATGCGACAAGACAATGCATAACTAAGTGACGTCATCCAAAATATGGCGGACTCCCAAAGATGGCAAACTTGTTGTTTTGTATGCACGCCCATGATAATAGTTACTTATCAATTTGCTGAGAAGAATACGAAACACGCAACTATTATCAAGAGCTTGTTTTTAAAAATGTTTTTTTTTCTATGGGTAAGTGTCTACTATGTTCCGTATGGTTTCGGACGTAAAGAATAGCACCATCCCATAATTATCTTCCCGTGCGTGTCGTAACTCGTAAGAGGCGACTAAGGGACTTACCAGAGAATGGGCAGCAGCGTTTTCTGTGACACTATTTACGAACGACCTAAGATTTTCGTAAAATAACATACCATCCCCGAAGGGTTAGGCAGAGGGGTCAAAACAGAACCCCGTCGGGGCTGCGGGTTGTTCGAAAGAGATACCGCGGTCCCGGCGCAAGGGCTAAAAAGGAACATGGGTGGTTTTTAGTCAGTAGAAGTCTAACACTCCCTAGCGCTCTGCCCAGAGCGGGAGGAGTCATTTGATGATTTCCCACCACCCAAAAAAAAAAAAAGTTTTAGGCAGAGGTGTATTTAAGTCCCATGTAAAAGGATGCAAGTCTATTACCCACAATCGGGTACAAATCCAGACTCTATGGCTGCTATTGAGACATTCCTAATGGAAAAACCCAATTACGTTTTACTCAACCGGGAACCAAACCCAGAACCTCATGCTCAGTAGTGGCGCTTGCTTGCCTAAGATTTTCATTTGTTCTATTTTTGTTTTTTAGGTGTAATCTTCGTGTACGCTGTCGGCATGTTAGTGTCGTACCGTGTGAACCAGGCGGTGTATCTCGCGGTTGCGTGCGCGCACGTGTTCCTCTTCTGTTTCATGCCGGAGTCGCCCAACTATCTGCTGAAGATCGGAGAGGAGAAGGTTGGTATGTTTTTGTTTTCTGTCATGAGTTTCTGGTCGTTTATTCCCAAAGTACTCCAAAAAGAGTTCCCAAACTAATCCATGAAAAATATAATATTTTTAAATAGGTTTCATTCCATGAGTTCCCAAAGTACTCCATGACATTTTAACTCTTTGCGACTAACGTGGTAGTCCAAAAGACACCACGCAATATTGTTGTAATATTGTTTTTTTTTGGAGATGAGAAACAAGGATAGTAAAATCTCACAAAGTACCAGGAGGCCAGAAACATAAGGAGGTATATTATATTATTTGAAATTTCCTGAGGGTTCTGAGATTTGAGTCATAATGATGACAAAATGATGATGGGAATATAAGAAATAGAGTCAACACATTAGAACAACGGTTTTAAATGTGCACATTACAATGAAAAAAAAAATGTTGTATTTATCCTTCCCGCATGCGTAATCCCGTAGGTACAGGTAACCACTACCTATAATTTTTCCTTCCTCTAAAAATGCCTTTTTTCTTTAATGCGAAATTATCTTGCCGAGGCATGAAAGTTTAACAGACAATGGTTAACCGGTAGCTAGGACTCAGCTCCCGACTCCATCGGACCACTATTTTTCTATATTTTTAAATAATTTTTTTTCAAAGAAATATTCAAAGATATAAATTAAAATGTAAGAAAAATGAATAAAGGAAGTTGGTGGTGACTGTACATAGTTTTCCCGAACGTTCGATTTTCTCTGAACATCATCAGAGAGCAATAGCGGATAAAAACTTCAAAAATAACTTTACTGTATAGTATAGGTACTAAATATAGACCTTAATACCTGTTCTAGAAAGCTGCAAAAACGATATCTTGGTTGAGGAGCCTGAGTCTGAACCACAAGGTAGTAGTCGAAGAGGTGTTGAAGCTGAAAGAGGAACAGCGCCAGTTTGAGGAGACCACGCGGCTGTCACTACTCAGTGTGGGTAAAGTACGCACATCCATCAACTGTCAATACTAGGTGTAAACAAAATTGATTAAACATAACATAACATCACGCCCCCCCCCCCCCCCTATCAAGCATCCCTCCCCTTGAAAGTAGGCCTGCGTCCCTGCAGTGGGAACATTATAGGGTGATGATTTTTTATTTATTTATTTACTTTCAACCAACAACTAACATTACAGGTCTTTACCTAATTCGTTAGTATGGCAATCAATTAACATAAAAAATACACGTTTCTTACAAATTAATACAAACAATAATAAAAAAATTATTAAAACTAATAAATTAAAACTATAAAAAGAAAAAACAACAATTTACTCTGAAACAGGAATAACAACATAATTATCTATTTTACTACTTATCAACTAGCTCCTTAAATTAAATAACAAATCACGTTCAACAGAACTATGGCGAATTCACTGAAATTACACGAATAAATGTCAATTCTTCCGTGAACCTCATTCACTATGCGGATTGTTCGGGTGAGGGGGGCTTAGCCAGGAGATTGGTTCTGGCCACAGGCACGGTTAGCAGTGGTGGGCGCCGTCGCCTCCACACGTATTGGTCCGGCACACACAGGTTCAGGTGCCGCAGCACTCCGGGGTTGCTGATGATGAACATCACGCCACTAATACACGAAGAGTTAGGCAGAGGTGTAATAAGTGCTAATAGATCACACACATTGCGCCGGTTATGTTTAAGTCCCATGTTATAGGGCCGAGCCCATTGCTATTGCAAGAATATATGTAATTTTGATTTCCAATATCTTGGTAACATCGCGAAAACATGTACCTTTTGGCATCGCGCGTCGTTAAGAGTAGGCATTTTTGGTTCTTTTAAAGGTTGGCCTACAATCACACTAGATTGCGAAAAGTGAAAGGAGGGAAGATAGGCCTTTGCCCTGCAGTTCAGTGCTATGGAACAATATAGGCTAATAATACTAAAGATATGTTTACATCCATTTTAATATGTGTAGTGGTCAATCGGCACTCAAAACAATGTCAAATCATTTAAACAAGCGTCTAGACGTTGACACAGAGAGGATGTGTGTCGATTTTTTAGAACAATAAAACAAAAAGATTGACTTTTTTTTTGGGTGTTGGGAAATCATCAAATAACCCCTCCCGCTCTTGGGCAGAGCGAAAGGGAATGTCAGACTGCTACTGACTAAAAACCACCTTATGTTCCTTCTTAGCACTTTGTGTCGCTGCCGCGGCATCTCTTTCGAACAGCCCGCTGCCCCGACGGGACCTTGACCTCAGTATATCCCTTCGGGTATTATAGGTGTGATTTTATGATTATGTTATGATAGTTGCCACCAGGCGCTAGTTCAGTTTCAGGATTCATTGAAGTTTACGTTAACGCGATCGAACGAGTATAGAAACGCTCACTCGCCCAAATTATTCCAGTTCCTCTATTGGCATATTACCATCTCTTGTGTATCTAAAAAATATAAGCAAACAGTTTGTATTACTCAGAATCACATAGAGATTAGTTACCGAGGTTAACACCCTTTCAAACAAAGTCAGCAGAGTACCCTAAGTAATCTTAAAACAAAGTTGAAAATCCCAGCAATCTAGTAGGTAACTACAAAATGTTCCGCAATAAAAAGAAAGCCTATAATTAACAATAGTTCATTATACCTAATCACGTTTTAAACAAACAACGAGATCTGTTATCTTGCTAAATGGCGTACAATTTAATCCCATATTATGTAATGAACAGAACTATTATTAGTCAAACATATATAAATAGCACAGACAAATTAATACTTGACTGATTTTTACGACTATGTGGGTCTAAAATGGCTTAACTTCAGCAGATCATAATATGATTTGCGTTAAAATTCGTAAAATGGTCACAGACACAGTCAATGAATGGTCCATTTATCGAATTTTAACTCAATTCATGTTAAGATCCTATTATGATCTGAACGTGGCCAATTAAGACCCCCTGAATGCACGCTTTTATAATTTCTTGCTTTATCATCATCTACAGCCCGAATTCACCCACTGCTGGGTATAGGCCTCTCTTTTCTGGTGACAATCTCTGAGCCACGTTCCTGTGCCAGCCTCATCCAGGTTTTTCCCCCAACGCCAACTATGTCGTCTCCCCGTCTCGCCGCCGGAACACCCCATTAATTTTGCCCGTTCTTGGACGCCAGTCAGTTATATTTCTTTCGTAATCAGGAAATATAACTACATATTTCTTATTTTTTTATATAAAATTTCTCGGTATGTAACTAATTAGACAGGTATGCAAGTCGGTAACTAAGCAAATAAACTGTGCTTATGTCAATTAACACCTTCAAAGATTATTCATGTAATAGTGCGTCGTTGGCAGTTTACGATATTTGCAGAGATAATAATTGCATATTGCAGAGGCATAATTATTCAGACAGTAAAGAAGAGTGTTTGTTTAGTTTTATTAATATAACTAACTCTAAGAAATTAACCTACGCAAGTATGTCTAACCGTAAGAAAACTCCGTATACACATCTTTCCCATTTATTTTTCCTCAACAACAGCGACCCAACATGTGACCAAAAGAGTGATGAACATTAAAAACAGATTTTTTCAAAGCAAGACAGCTATGCACTAATTACATGAAAAAAAAACAAATAAAAAATAACTTATTATATAAGTTTAGTGTTTATTAACACGACCCTTGTTTTAGAGGGTGGGAAATCATCAAATGACTCCTCCCGCTCTGGGCAGAGCGGTAGGCAGTGTCAGACTTATACTGACTAAAACCGCCCATGTTCCTTCTTAGCCCATTCTAACAATCTAACTATCTCTTAGGAACAACTCGCAGTCCCGACGGGATTAACACGACCCTTTTGTCACTAATTCTCGAGGTATTTTGAAACAGCTGTGAAAAATCTGGAACTTTGACCACCAATATTTCCGTAACTAGAAGGTTCCAAGGTATGGTCTAGAACAAAAAAAAATGATCGCAGTGGTGGGGAGAACAAGTGCCCTTCGTTTACGTTAAGGGTACTTTTACACCCTATATAGTATGTGAGAAAGACGTGCAAGTTAAGATACGCCAGAGAAAAAAAAAACAATTCAAAACTAAAATAAACTATAGCAGTTTAAGAGATGACCAGTCCCTACTGACAGCGCACGAACATGTTATTATTAATCTAAAACTAATTTTCACAGTCCGCGATCGTACGACATTTGCGGCGCTACGGATGACGCTGATCCTGATGGCAATGCAGACACTCTCCGGGTGCTTCGCCCTCATGAACTACGCAGCCGACGTGTTCCACCGCGCAGGCACCGAGTGGAGCCCTAACACGCTCGCACTGGCTGTGGGCTCCTTGCAACTGGCTGGATCCTTCTTCACTACAGTTTCTATTGAAAAGTTCGGACGGAAGGTCAGATACTTGAAGTTTTTAATACTATATTCAACAACTGGAAGAGCAGCGGCGGCCTAGTGGTGGCGGCCCCGACTTACGAACAGTAAGTCGTGGGTTCGAACCCAGGCAGGCGTATTACTATGTGTAATTTATATTTATATAATTAATTTATATATTTATCAATCCGCACTGGACCCGCGTGGTAGATCATAGCCCATTTCCTCTCAAAAAGAGAGGAAGCCTGTGTCTCTTTTTTTAATTTGTTGGTGGGTGGAAAATCATCAAATAACCCCTCCCGCTCTTGGGCAGAGCGAAAGGGAGTGTCACACTTCTACTGACTAAAAACCACCCATGTTCCTTCTTAGCCCTTCATGTCGAGGCCGCGGTATCTCTTGCGAACAACCCGCAGCCCCGACGGAAGCCTGTGTCCCTGCAGTAGGAACATTAATAGGTTGATGACGATGCTTCAAGAACTGCTCAACCTTTTCCCAGCTACGTTTTTTTTTTTTTTATTTTATGCCTGTGATCCTCGAAGCCAGAGGTGCACCTAATAGTACTTACCTACACCCATATTTTGCCAGCTATGTTCAAGTCTCATGTAATAGGGGGCGAGCCTATTGCCATCAACTACAAATCCAGACTCCGTGGTTACTACTGAGAAATTCCTAATAGAAAAATCCAGTGACAATTTGCCCGGGAATCGAACCCAGGACCTCATGCTCAGCTGCTGCGATTGCAACCACTAGACTAACGGTGCAGCTGAAATACCAGTAGAGTCGTCTGCCGGTCAACAATACTCAACATCATAGTTACTAACTGCCGCACTCAGAGACGTTGAATGATTACTTAAGCCATCACTTAGTAAAGATTTTGACATACAAAACCTATTGGTTAATATTTCTCTGTTTCTCCGCTACGCAGCCTCGCTCCGCTTCAGTGGACAGGCAGCCTTAGTGAAGGTTTTGTATGTCAAAATTTTACTAAGTGACGGCTTAAGTAATCATTAAATATCTCTGAGTACGCACGTACGGCATCGGCAGTAAAGTCCATTTCACGAAAGAAGTCCCGCAGACGCAGCGCTGTATGTCGCGCGACATAATGTTGTTTCACAACTTTTGGCATCGTAAATAAACCTTATGACGCACTAATCCAATAATAAACTTACAAAATATCTACCACAACAAACGCACCTTATAACATCGACAAACGACAACATGGCCGATCTGTTAAATTTAGTTCCACAATTGTCCGTGGGATTTCTTTCGTGAAATGGACTTTAAGTATAGGTTAGACTGGTTGTCAGACTTTAGGGTTTAACTACCCTACCATACAAACTGTCAAAGAAGATAGAATTGACAGCTGCAGTCCTTTCCGAGACTTGGAAAGATCTCGGTATGTCATGGATGCGGTCACCCATTCACAGATCGATCCCTGCAAGCGTTGCTTAACCTGTAAGATCGACTCGTTCGGCTCGTAATATTTAGCCAGAGCCCTTATCGATACTGTGTTTAGCGTGTGAAAGAATACATTGCAATACTGATTACTAGCTGATGCACGCGGCTTCGCCCGCTTCGATGTCGGTTGTCACGACCTAAAGTAATATTTTCATCCCACTGTTTCAACCCCTTTTTTAACCCTTTTTTCGCATTACAAACCTACGTATAATTAGCCTACGTCCTTTCTCAGGCTCTAGACTATATGTGCACCAAATTTCATTTCAACCGGTTCAGTAGTTTTGGCGTGAAAGCGCGACAAACAGATTTACTTTCGCATTTATAATATTAAAGTAAAGAAAAGGATTATACAAACCAAAGAAAATGTTTCACAGCCAAGGAAAGAGTTTTTATTCGATACATGTTTTTTTTAATCTACAATTTTATGGCCATGGAAAATTATTTACACTATTAACAAGAAGTTCACCACAAAATAATGCGTGTTAGCTAAAACTTAGGAATACTCTACAGGAATACGGTTGACAGTACTCATGAATATGATCTTTTACCATAGGACTAAAAACACAGTCAAGAAAAAATCAAATATTTGCATTTCTTACCTATACTATAAAAAGCAACTAACTACTTATTACGATTCTCCCTTACTCCTTGTTGCTAACTCAACACACTGTTATAGAACCGGGGGGTCTAAAATGGCCAATTTAGCAGATTTATAGTAGGATAATAACATGAACTGCGTTAAAATTCGTAAAATGGTCTATAGTAATGGAAATGGTAACTGCGTCTGTGACCGTTTTACGAATTTAAAATTGGCCATTTTAAACCCCCAGTTCTTAAAATAACAGTGTGTTTGGTAACGCAACTCATATTATGAAAGTGGCCATTTTAGACCCCCAGTATTAATATAAGCAATGGCTAAGGCTAAATAGATTATTAAGAAATTGTCGATGAACTTCTATTTTTTGCACTGGGTTGATTTATAACATGACCACCCATCTGGTTACGCTCGGAAGCAATAATAACTTCAAAACTTTCAAAGACGCAGTTGTAGAAATAATAGTACCTATATTATACACACTCACTACAATAGAAAAACAAACTGAAATCAACAGTTCCATAAACGCACGAAAATGTCAATCACATTAAGAAGAAGAAGAAGTACACCCCAACTGAAGTACGCAACTAGAGTTCAATATCAGCATACAAAATAATTGAATGGTCTTTACGAGGTCTTTAGTTAAGAAAGGCAGCACACAATATCACTGTGACTTGTTATCTAACAATAACGTAAGCGAAACCTTGACATGATTAAGCATTGGCCCGATTTAAGGTCAAGGCCAAAGTGTAAAATCATTGAAATTGGCGTTTCTAAGACAAACTCACATCTCATCGGCCTATAGTTTATTAACGAACTCTTGCCAAGGACAAAATCCTTGCTCATTAGTGTTGCACCAGTTCAATCGCATCACAACTCTTTGCGGAGGGTTCTGTGAGGTATACTTTGAGCCATCTCTTAACTGTGACCAACTTGGGTACACATATTCTACTTTCAAAAAATCATTTTCTCCATCTGTCCACCTTTGAAAGACAATTTTGCCACTAATAGGGTATTTCTCATACTGATTTGGTAAATCGATTGATTGGAATCCCATGGATGTTGAAACAGAGTTCATGTTGTAATCATGGCCCACCATTAATATTAACTTAGGCTTTTCGTCATAGTTCTTAAATATTTTAGTTATGTACTCCATTAACGGTGCCGCTATATCATCGGCCATTGTTGCATATCTAATGTAATGGTCCTGTCGCCCTATTTCAGTCAAGGTTTTCCATTTTTCTGGTGTTGTTATTAGTCCCCAAGCAACGTCTTCCATCGGCTTGCCTTCGTAGTAATTCATAGTAAAGGAGTCCATGGACGAGATTCCTATGAACAGAGGCCCTAAGACCCACACTTCCTCACCGACCTCATACGTTATCGTATTATAATCTCCAGTTAAATCACATATTCCATCCTGCTTGCAAACGTCTGATCCTTCAATATCCAATACTTTGTTCAATTCCAGAAATGCTGCGGTCAATTTATGATTATTTTGCATTTTTCTGGTTATTTCTTTAATCACCATTTCTTTATATGCTTCAGTGGTGTTGTGTATGACAGGTTTAAAGAGTGGGTCTGGGGTTGTAATGTTTTTGTGATGTACAGTCACGTTACAATTTTTGAACACTGAGTCAATGAAAGATCTCGCAGTTACCTTGGTTCTGTTTGGTGTGTTAGCGTACACATACACTGTATCTTCATCAGGGCATCCTTCAGGAAGAAACTCTTCGTTTTTGAACCATTCTGCGAAATATTCGCCCATGTATCCTTCTAACTGCGCTCCTTTCGGAGTCAGAAGTCCCGGCTGGCCATCTGGTTGGGGCCAGTGCTTCGCTGAAAATGTTGGTAGATTTTCTCCTAACGGATACCGTATGTTATGTCGACCGAGCATAAAGACTTGTTTCAGTTTCAAGTTATTGGCGATAAAGCCTTTACACAACACAAACAACAAAAGCAAAGTAACTGATTTCGACACCATTTTTTATCACTGTTTTTTACTTTTTTGTATAACGTCCGAATTGTTATCTTTATAATTGTGTTTAAATCTTTTACGAGAACTGCTCATGTCAATTGATTGATCAAAACTAGTTTATTTTTGCTACATTTGGCACGGGACGTGTTACGAACCGATGCTATTTGTTGTTTAAATACCGTGACATTTTATTTTGTACACTAGTAGTTTCACCCGTCTTTGGCGCCCGACCCATCGTGTTGCATCGTTCGCCCACTTCGTTTATGCTTTACGTTACGTTTAACATTTACTCAGCTCCTTAGGACTGTAGCGTGATGTTATGTAATATAGCCTAAAATCTAATATAGCCCAAAACCTTCCTTCAGAATTGGGGCTTAACGCAGAACGTCATTTTCACATACACATTTTTCAAGTATATTAATTAATTAAAATACGTTGTCGGTAACAAACTGACAAGAAACCCGTCGGACTGGATCCTACGAATAATGATGAGGATATTATTTTGATATCACATAACTGGAAACAGTTAAAATAGGTAAAAACCTTGATTCACCACGGGATAGCATGTTTTTTCTCCTTAGCTACAACGGCATATTTGAATTATTATTTTATTTTTGAATCGTCGTTTTTGACTTTACTGTGGACACTTTTATCGTGTACATCTTGCTACATCGTTCTCACATAATATACCATCTCAATATGAAAGATGTAACCAAAGTTTTGTAACTATATTCTGATTCAAAAGAGTGTCCATGGAGTTTCTTGCCCATTCTTCTCCATAGAGATCTACGCTAGGGAATGGACAACTACAGTGCAGTCACAGTTATTATGCCTTGTGACTGGGACTGTAGCTTCTAAAGTAATTTGTATTTGTGTTGCAGTACAGTCACAGTTATTATGCCTTGTGACTGGGACTGTAGCTTCTAAAGTAATTTGTATTTGTGTTGCAGTACAGTCACAGTTATTATGCCTTGTGACTGGGACTGCAGCTTCTTAGTACTTTTTTGTATTTGCTTGGACTATTCAAAAGTGCCTGTAACTGGCCTACTTGAAATAAATCTTTTGATTTTGATTTTAAAGCCAATTCAGAGGCCCATTGGCGGCAAAACAACACTGACACTAGGTATTGGTAAGACAGTAACCAGAACCAGATAAAAAGAAGAAGATAAACAGTTATGCTGTAGAAGCAATAATTTAATCAAGAATTTCAGATAACCATCTCACTTATCTGTTAGGAGCTTATGTAGATATAATTCTATGGTTATGATCTAGCGCGTCATTCATTATGCAGGGTAGGTATTCCATGTTTAATTCCCGTGCAAGAAACATTTTCATTTCACCAAGTTTGACCACTCATCATAATATCAGTTGAATTGTGTCCACCAACAGGAAACAAGCCTCTCGCGTCATCGCGTCGACGCAGCCTTGACGACGAACGCCGACGTCGCGTCGTCAGAGCGATAAATTATTTATAAATTTTAATTCAGGCGGATCTTGATATTCAAGACTTATTATTTTATTAATTCCTTTATTTGACCTTTCTGCACATTCGTTTTTTAATACATGTAAAAATAGAGTGGTACGCGCCCCGGATTTGCGAAAGAGAAAGGAAATCGGGTTACGTCTTTAACTACTTCATAAAAACACTGGCCAAGTGGGAGTCGGACTCGCACGTGAAGGGTTCCGTACCATCGTTGTAAGGAAGACCCCTTTTTTTTTGGAAGTTGGGTAATCATCAAATGACTCCTCCCGCTCTGGGCAGAGCAGTAGGAAGTGTCAGATTTCTACTGACTAAAAACCACACATGTCTCTTCGTAGCCCTTTGTGTCGAGGCCGTTGTATCTCTTTCGAACAACCCACAGCCCCGACGGGCGTCGGCCTTTGCGGCCTCCTGCAATGTTGCTGACATCTCTTCGAGGCGCGTTCGTGTGTTCGTGAAGTGTCTTCTTACAAACAATTAATTTTGAGGAAAAATTATTTTAGAAACCTCCACGCCATTTTTAAACACACATAATATAAAGGGTGTAAAAGTACCCGTAACGCAAACGAAAGGCACTTGTTCTCTCCACCACTGTGATATTTTTTTTGTTCTAGACCACACCTGGGAACCCCCTAGTTATGGAGATATTGGGGGTCAAAGTTCCAAATTTTTCACAGCTGTTTTTGTAAATACTAGTTTTTCAGGTTATAACTTTTTCTTAAATTACCTCCATGACCCGTTTACTATTCAAAGCATCTACAAGCACAATGTTTTAAGAGTGCTACATTGAGTTTTACCGTAAAATGTGATTACGGCAAATTTTTTTGCGTAGGACTTAGTTTGATGTACAGAACGCTTGGTTGACGGCTGTGTGATGAGTTAATTTACATCCTATCTATACTAATATTATAAAGCTGAAGAGTTTGTTTGTTTGTTTGTTTGTTTGTTTGTTTGTTTGAACGCGGTAAACTCAGGGACTACTGGTTGGAATAGAAAAAATCTTTTTGTGTTGGATAGTCCATTTATCGAGGAAGGCTTTAGGATATATAACATCACGCTACGAGCGCTAGGAGCGGAGCATAAATGAAAAATGTTGCAAAAACGGGAAAAGAAATTCCTTTTTGAGAGCTTCCGTTGCGTGCGCTGCGAAAACAGTTTAAGTTACGCAAATATTATGTATGAAAGAATTGTTCCTCTTTAAATGTTCTAAAAAAAAGTCCGCGACAGCATATATCTATCTTTTAAGATTGACTCACTGTAACCATTTTTTACTATTAAAATGTTAGATTAAAAAGAATGATATTTTGCGATGCTTATTTAATCCATATGGTATTAATCTATATCTAAAAAAATATGATTGTTAGCACGGAAATTTAATATAGAATATTTGTGCCCTTTACTCTATCCAGTTTAAACAAATATCTTAGAAGATATCGCAATATAAAAATATCCGCGCCACAAAATAATTACGCGCGCGGCAGTCATTCGGTCCGGTGCGGTAGGTAAGTGGGGATTCTGGCCTCCGGGGGCTCCGGAGAAATTCAAATTCAAAATATTTACTGCACCATAATGTTTACAAGTACAAGGTGTTCCTGTATATTTAACAGTAAGATATACCTATAGTAATTGTCACTTTCATAATATAATCGAAGCCAATCTAAACTAATAGGTATTATAAAGAGGAAAGGTAAGATTTTTTGTTTGATACGAGTACGATTTAACTCAATTTAATAAGTTGAATAGTCGATTTATCGAGAAAGGCTAAAAGCTTATTATGTGACGCAGACGACGTCGCGTGGGTCAGCTAGTATAATATATATAGTCACCCCACACGAATAGTTTTGATGTTTGTTTTTTTTTTAGTTTCTGTTCCATGTATCGGAAGCCCCACTTAACTTTTTATTATTATTTTTGTATAGAAATCGTAAAGCGGTTCACAGTTTACATCTACCTACCAAGTTTCAACAGTGTAGCCTTAATAGTTTTCGAATAAAGTGGTTGTGACATACGGACGGACGAATCTATATGGGTTCCGTTTTTGTCATTTGGTTACGGAAACCCTAAAAGAGGTCCGCACCCCGGCATTGCGAAAAAGAAAAGACATCGGAAGACGTTACGCCGTCTTCTACTTCATACAAAAAATCCCACACCGCTGTCTAAACCGCTTCGTCTAGATCTAGAAGGCAACCTTGAAAGGTGTAAAATAGATAGAACATCTAAGTTAGTAAAAAAAAGACAGAAAGAAAGAAAAGTGTCTTTATTGACATTAAAACAAAAGACAACACCTTAAAGCTAGAATTAAATAGTTTAACAAAGATATCCGTTTTTAAAGTTAGAAGCGTGGAAGCTAGTACAGGAGAATTCTGTTTTTAAGTTAAAGTTAGAGAAACTCAACATTCGCAATAAGTTACCCTAAGTTTATTAACGAACTCTTGCCAAGGACAAAAACCTTGCTCATCCGTGTTGCACCATTTCAATCGCATCACAACTCTCTGTGGAGGACTCTCCAAAGAATACTTTGAGCCATCTCTTAACTGTGACCAACTTGGGTACACATATTCTACTTTCAAAAAATCATTTTCACCATCTGTCCATCTTTGAAACACAATTTTGCCACCAATAGGATAATTCTCATACTGATTTGGTAATTCGATCGGTTGAAAGCCCATGGAAATCGCAACTGAGTTCTGGTTGTAATCATGGCCCACCATCAATATCAGCTTCGGCATTTCGTCATAATTCTTGAATGTGTTTGTTATGTACTCCATTAACGGTGCTGCTATATCATCGGCTATTGTTGAATATCTAATGTAATGGTCCTGTCGCCCTATTTCAGTCAAGATTTTCCATTTTTCTGGTGTTGTTATTTGTCCCCAAGCAACGTCTTCCATCGGCTTACCTTCGTAGTAATTCATAATAAACGAGTCTATGCACGAGACTCCTATGAACAGAGGCCCTAAGACCCATACTTTTTCACCGACCTTATATGTTATCACATTATGATCTCCAGTTAAGTCACATATTCCATCCTGCTTGCAAACGTCTGATCCTTCAATATCTAGTATTTTGTTCAATTCCAAAAATGCTGCGGTCAATTTATGATTATTTTGCATTTTCTTGATTATTTCTTTAAGCACCATTTCTTTATATGCTTCAGTGGTGTTGTGTATGACAGGTTTAAAGAGTGGGTCTGGGGTTGTAATGTTTTTGTGATGTACAGTCACGTTACAATTTTTGAACACTGAGTCAATGAAAGATCTCGCAGTTGCCTTGGTTCTGTTTGGTGTGTTAGCGTACACATACACTGTATCTTCATCAGGGCATCCTTCAGGAAGAAACTCTTCGTTTTTGAACCATTCTGCGAAATATTCGCCCATGTATCCTTCTAACTGCGCTCCTTTCGGAGTCAGAAGTCCCGGCTGGCCATCTGGTTGGGGCCAGTGCTTCGCTGAAAATGTTGGTAGATTTTCTCCTAACGGATACCGTATGTTATGTCGACCGAGCATAAAGACTTGTTTCAGTTTCAAGTTATTGGCGATAAAGCCTTTACACAACACAAACAACAAAAGCAAAGTAACTGATTTCGACACCATTTTTTATCACTGTTGTTTACTTTTTTGTATAACGTCCGAATTGTTATCTTTATAATTGTGTTTAAATCTTTTACGAGAACTGCTCATGTCAATTGATTGATCAAAACTAGTTTATTTTTGCTACATTTGGCACGGGACGTGTTACGAACCGATGCTATTTGTTGTTTAAATACCGTGACATTTTATTTTGTACACTAGTAGTTTCACCCGTCTTTGGCGCCCGACCCATCGTGTTGCATCGTTCGCCCACTTCGTTTATGCTTTACGTTACGTTTAACATTTACTCAGCTCCTTAGGACTGTAGCGTGATGTTATGTAATATAGCCTAAAATCTAATATAGCCCAAAACCTTCCTTCAGAATTGGGGCTTAACGCAGAACGTCACTTTCACACACACATTTTTCAAGTATATTAATTAATTAAAATACGTTGTCGGTAACAAACTGACAAGAAACCCGTCGGACTGGATCCTACGAATAATGATGAGGATATTATTTTGATATCACATAACTGGAAACAGTTGAAATAGGTAAAAACATTGATTCACCACGGGATAGCATGTTTTTTCTCCTTAGCTACAACGGCATATTTGAATTATTATTTTATTTTTGAATCGTCGTTTTTGACTTTACTGTGGACACTTTTATCGTGTACATCTTGCTACATCGTTCTCACATAATATACCATCTCAATATGAAAGATGTAACCAAAGTTTTGTAACTATATTCTGATTCAAAAGAGTGTCCATGGAGTTTCTTGTCCGTTCTTCTCCATAGAGATTTACGCTAGGGAATGGGCAACTACAGTGCAGTCACAGTTATTATGCCTTGTGACTGGGACTGTAGCTTCTAAAGTAATTTGTATTTGTGTTGCAGTACAGTCACAGTTATTAAGCCTTGTGACTGGGACTGCAGCTTCTTAGTAATGTTTTGTATTTGTTTTGACTATTCAAAAGTGCCTGTAACTGGCCTACTTGAATTTATAAATCTTTTGATTTTGATTTTAAAGCCAATTCAGAGGCCCATTGGCGGCATAACAACACTGACACTAGGTCAATACCTAGTCAATATCCAATCCTAGCCCAATAGCCAATATCCTAGCTGTCTTACCAATGTAAGACAGTAACCAGAACCAGATAAACAGAAGAAGATAAACAGTTATGCTGTAGAAGCAATAATTTAATCAAGAATTTCAGATAACCATCTCACTTATCTGTTAGGAGCTTATGTAGATATAATTCTATGGTTATGATCTAGCGCGTCATTCATTATGCAGGGTAGGTATGCCATGTTTAATTCCCGTGCAAGAAACATTTTCATTTCACCAAGTTTGACCACTCATCATAATATCAGTTGAATTGTGTCCACCAACAGGAAACAAGCCTCTCGCGTCATCGCGTCGACGCAGCCTTGACGACGAACGCCGACGTCGCGTCGTCAGAGCGATAAACTATTTATAAATTTTAATTCAGGCGGATCTTGATATTCAAGACTTATTATTTTATTAATTCCTTTATTTGACCTTTCTGCACATTCGTTTTTTAATACATGTAAAAATAGAGTGGTACGCGCCCCGGATTTGCGAAAGAGAAAGGAAATCGGGCGTTAGTCTAAAACTGGCCAAGTGGGAGTCGGACTCGCACATAAAGGGTTCCGTACCATCGTAGTAAGGAAGACCCCTTTTTTTTGGAAGTTGGGTAATCATCAAATGACTCCTCCCGCTCTGGGAAGAGCGGTAGGAAGTGTCAGATTTCTACTGACTAAAAACCACCCATGTCCCTTCTTAGCCCTTTGTGTCGAGGCCGTTGTATCTCTTTCGAACAACCCACAGCCCCGACGGGCGTCGGCCTTTGCGGCCTCCTGCAATGTTGCTGACATCTCTTCGAGGCGCGTTCGTGTGTTCGTGAAGTGTCTTCTTACAAACAATTAATTTTGAGGAAAAATCATTTTAGAAACCTCCACGCCATTTTTA
Organism: Diarsia brunnea; assembly: GCA_949774965.1. NCBI lineage: Eukaryota > Metazoa > Arthropoda > Insecta > Lepidoptera > Noctuidae > Diarsia > Diarsia brunnea. The sequence continues at coordinate 12,715,548 of OX459007.1, read as the reverse complement.
AACACACATAATATAAAGGGTGTAAAAGTACCCTTAACGCAAACGAAAGGCACTTGTTCTCCCCACCACTGTGATATTTTTATTGTTCTAGACCATACCTGGGAACCCCCTAGTTATGGAGATATTGGGGGTCAAAGACCCAATTTTTCACAGCTGTTTTTGTAAATACTAGTTTTTCAGGTTATAACTTTACTTAAATTACCATGACCCGTTTACTATTCAAAGCATCTACAAGCACAATGTTTTAAGAGTGCTACATTGAGTTTTACCGTAAAATGTGATTACGGCAAAATTTTTTGCGTAGGACTTAGTTTGATGTACAGAACGCTTGGTTGACGGCTGTGTGATGAGTTAATTTACATCCTGTATAATATATATAGTCACCCCACACGAATAGTTTTGATGTTTGTTTTTTTTTTAGTTTCTGTTCCATGTATCGGAAGCCCCACTTAACTTTTTATTATTATTTTTGTATAGAAATCGTAAAGCGGTTCACAGTTTACATCTACCTACCAAGTTTCAACAGTGTAGCCTTAATAGTTTTCGAATAAAGTGGTTGTGACATACGGACGGACGAATCTATATGGGTTCCGTTTTTTGTCATTTGGTTACGGAAACCCTAAAAGAGGTCCGCACCCCGGCATTGCGAAAAAGAAAAGACATCGGAAGACGTTACGCCGTCTTCTACTTCATACATAAAATCCCACACCGCTGTCTAAACCGCTTCGTCTAGATCTAGAAGCCAACCTTGAAAGGTGTAAAATAGATAGAACATCTAAGTTAGTAAAAAAAAGACAGAAAGAAAGAAAAGTGTCTTTATTGGCATTAAAACAAAAGACAACACCTTAAAGCTAGAATTAAATAGTTTAAAAGATATCCGTTTTTAAAGTTAGAAGCGTGGAAGCTAGTACAGGAGAATTCTGTTTTTAAGTTAAAGTTAGAGAAACTCAACATTCGCAATAAGTTACCCTAAGTTTATTAACGAACTCTTGCCAAGGACAAAAACCTTGCTCATCCGTGTTGCACCATTTCAATCGCATCACAACTCTCTGTGGAGGACTCTCCAAAGAATACTTTGAGCCATCTCTTAACTGTGACCAACTTGGGTACACATATTCTACTTTCAAAAAATCATTTTCACCATCTGTCCATCTTTGAAACACAATTTTGCCACCAATAGGATAATTCTCATACTGATTTGGTAATTCGATCGGTTGAAAGCCCATGGCAATCGCAACTGAGTTCTGGTTGTAATCATGGCCCACCATCAATATCAGCTTCGGCATTTCGTCATAATTCTTGAATGTGTTCGTTATGTACTCCATTAACGGTGCTGCTATATCATCGGCTATTGTTGAATATCTAATGTAATGGTCCTGTCGCCCTATTTCAGTCAAGATTTTCCATTTTTCTGGTGTTGTTATTTGTCCCCAAGCAACGTCTTCCATCGGCTTACCTTCGTAGTAATTCATAATAAACGAGTCTATGCTAGAGACTCCTATGAACAGAGGCCCTAAGACCCATACTTTTTCATCGACCTTATATGTTATCACATTATGATCTCCAGTTAAGTCACATATTCCATCCTGCTTGCAAACGTCTGATCCTTCAATATCTAGTATTTTGTTCAATTCCAAAAATGCTGCGGTCAATTTATGATTATTTTGCATTTTCTTGATTATTTCTTTAAGCACCATTTCCTTATATGCTTCAGTGGTGTTGTGTATGACAGGTTTAAAGAGTGGGTCTGGGGTTGTAATGTTTTTGTGATGTACAGTCATGTTACAATTTTTAAACACTGAGTCAATGAAAGATTTCGCAGTTGCCTTGGTTCTGTTTGGTGTGTTAGCGTACACATACACTGTATCTTCATCAGGACATCCTTCAGGGAGAAACTCTTCGTTTTTTAACCATTCTGCGAAATATTCGCCCATGTATCCTTCTAGCTGCGCTCCTTTCGGAGTCAGGAGCCCCGGCTGGCCATCTGGTTGGGGCCAGTGCTTCGTTGAGTATCTTGGTAGTTTTTCTCCTAACGGATACCGTATGTTATGTCGACCGAGCATAAAGACTTGTTTCAGTTTCAAGTTATTGGCGACAAAGCCTTTACACAACACAAACAACAAAAGCAAAGTAACTGATTTCGACAACATTTTTTATCACTATTGCTTACTTTTTTGTTCAATATTCGAATCGATAACTATATTTATTTTTGTGTTTAAATATTTTACGAGAACTACTCATGTCAATTGATTGATCAAAACTAGTTGTTTAAATGACATTTTATTTAAAACACTAGCGGCTTTGGTGTCCGAGCCCGACCCATCGCGTTGCGTCGCTCGCCCTCTATTACTTCGTCTTTGGTTTGCGTTACTACATGTTATGTAGTATAACGTAAAACCTAAAACTTTCCTGAAGAAATGGGCTATAAAATGCAAAAATAAATTCAACACCGAATGGCAATTCCGGAGTTATCGCGATAAAGCAAAATAACAAACTCTTCAGTTTTATGTCATTACTACTTGAGCCCCACAACCTTCGTCCGCGTAAAACAACATTTTATAAAATACTAATAAAGTTTGTATAATAATATAATTCAATCATGATTTAAAAAACACAAGGCGCTATCTATTGATAAGGTTGAATATTATTGTTGTTTTCCTCGGGAACTGTACTTATTTATTTATTTATTTACCTACTTTTGAGATGAAAGATACCGTTTCTGTACACTTGACAACGCACGTGTGCAAAATTTCAAAATGGGCGTGACAAGGTAACAAACAAACAATCTTACTTCCGCATTTATAGTAATAGTTAGGATAGAAGAAGAAGATATATTAATTAAAATGCATTGTCAAAATGCCAAACGGACAAGAAACCCGTCTGACTGGATCGTACGAATAATGATGAGGATATTAATATTGGTACCACATAACTGGACACAGTGGAAATAGGTATGACATAATAATGTCATACCTATTTCCACTGTGGCCTGTGTGTGTGTGTGTGATTCAGCACGGGTAAGCACTTTTCTTATTTCTTCGTTCGCCTGAAAAATATTTCTCGACGGCATGTTAAGCCAAGTCACAACCCCGGGCGGTATAAATACTCTAGCACCAGGTTAGGCACTAACAACACGACGACGAAGAACAGCTTATCATTATCATCATCAGTTGAATGGTGTCCACCAACAGGAAATGGTAAGGGAACCTTCCCCTAATTATTTTACATAATAGTGGTCCGCACCCCAGATTTGCAAAAAAAAAAAGGACATCGGGCGTTACATCTTTATCTACTTTATGAAAAAAATCACACAGCGCTGTCTTAACCGCTTCGTCTAGAAGCCACCCTTGAAAGGTTTAAAATAGATAGAGCACCTAACTTTGTAAAATAAAAACAGAAAGAAAGATAAGTGTATTTATTGGATATAACAAAACAAAATAAAACACCTTAAAACCAAAACAACATAGAATAACAAACAACAACAAAATGGTTTCTGATGTTACAAATGTGGTGTGATGTACTTTGAGTTTTATTTCGAAGTAAAAGTTACAGAAACTAATTCTTCCAGAGGTTAAATAAGGGATGAATCCTAAAGTTTATTAACGAACTCTTGCCAAGGACAAAAACCTTGCTCATCCGTGTTGCACCAGTTCAATCGCATCACAACTTTTTGAGGAGGACTTTCCAAAGAATATTTTGAGCCATCTCTTAATTGTGACCAACTTGGATACACAAATTCTACTTTCAAAAAATCATTTTCACCATCTGTCCACCTTTGAAACACCAACTTCCCGCCAATCGGCATTGCTTCGTACTGATTCGGTAAGTCGATCAATTGAAAACCCATAGCACTCGCAACAGTGTTAATATTATTATCATGACCAACTAACAGCATGAACTTTGGTTTTTCTTCATAGTTCTTAAATGTTTTCGTTAAATACTCCACCAGTGGTTCAGCCACATCTTCAGCTACAGTTGAGTATCTTATGTCTTGATTTTTTCGTGTAATTTCAGTCAATAGATTCCATTTTTCTGGTGATGTTATTTGTCCCCATGCAATGTCTTCTATCGGCATGCCGTTATAGTAACTCGAAATGAATGCGTCCACAACAAAGTGTGCTATGGAAAACGGCCCCTCAATCCACACAAACTTGTTGACCTCATACTGTACTGTGTTATTAGCTTCAGTCAAGTCACATATTCCATCCTGCTTACAAAGGTCTGACTCTTCAATGTCCAATATTTTATTTAATTCAGAATAAACTGCCTGTAGCTTAGTATCATTTAGTAATTTTCTGTTAATGTCTTTGATCACCTTATCTTTATACGCTTCGGTGGTGTTGCGTATGTCAACTTTAAAAAGGGGGTCTACCTTTGTAATGTCTTTGTGATGTACAGTCACGTTGCAAGTTTTGAACGCTGTGTCAACGAAAGCTCTAGCGGTCGCTATCGTTCTGCTCTTCGCGTTGGCATACACATACACTATATCTTCACCGGGACAACCTTCAGGAAGAAACTCTTCCTTTTTAAACCATTCCAAGAAATATTCACCCATATAGCCTTCTAGCTGCGCTCCTTTTGCAGACAGGAGTCCTGGCGAGCCACCCTGAGAGGGCCAAGGCTTCGGCGAATATCTATGTAGTTGTTCACCAATACCATACCGCATGTTATGTCGACTCAATATAAATACTTGTTTCAATTTGAGGTTCTCCGCAAAATAGCTTTTACACAACACGCTCAAAATCAGAAAAAAAACGAGTTTCGAAACCATTTTTCTCATCATCACTTTGAATGCACGAAATTAATTAACATAACTATTTGTTGCCTTTGTGTTTACGAGGGATTAAATAGACCTACTCGCATGTATTGATATAACGGGACTAAATTATTTTTGTTATTATAATCGTGGGTGTGGAACAACCAGATAACAACGAACTGGATACGGCCGGATATTAGGGCAAACTATTATAACAACCCGCGCTGTATGTGCACGGGTGCAATTTATTAACAACAGAACCACCTAAGGGTTCAATAACTGTCCTAGCTTTCTAGGTCATAGCGTGTACAAACATAGTGACACTTCACTTTTCAAATTTTGAGATGCAGCAATAATACATTGAAAGTATTAAAAAAGTATTAAAACTTAAACTAAAATAAAATAAACTTAGAATAGCCTTCCTAACAGCATCATGAGCTGACCATATATACTATTCATAAAGAGGTAGGTCAAGGATACCTACAATGTGTGACCTCTCCATTCTTTCGTAAAGTGATTGGAATCAAGAATCATGCTTTTTGTCTCGTTTGAGTCAGAATATCAAACCAATTGCATACAGATGAGAATGCTACGATAAATATTTGATTTAGAATGTGGATATTAGGAGTAGAAGAGAAGACGTAAGACAAGAAGGATGGATGGTGTGAAAGATGTTGACACATAAATAGAATAGTAGTAAGAACACAATATGCCCCAAAATAATTGGAATAAGTATATTTGGTCGACATTGACAAAACTTTTTTACAAATAAAAAAAAAAAAAAAAAATATTAAATATACTAATGCCATGATAAAAAGCGTTCTTTAATGTCCTTCCATATATTCTGTAGCTGATTCACTTCACTAATCAATTGCCTTTCACTAACAAACTGACAAGAAACCCGTCGGACTGGATCCTACGAATAATGATGAGGATATTATTTTGATATCACATAACTGGAAACAGTTGAAATAGGTAAAAACATTGATTCACCACGGGTTAGCATTTTTTTTCTTCTTCTATTTTATTTTATTTTTGAATCGTCGTTTTTGACTTTACTGTGGACACTTTTATCGTGTACATCTTGCTACATCGTTCTCACATAATATACCATCTCAACATGAAAGATGTAACCAAAGTTTTGTAACTATATTCTGATTCAAAAGAGTGTCCATGGAGTTTCTTGCCCGTTCTTCTTCATAGAGATCTACGCTAGGGAATGGGCAACTACAGTGCAGTCACAGTTATTATGCCTTGTGACTGGGACTGTAGCTTCTAAAGTAATTTGTATTTGTGTTGCAGTACAGTCACAGTTATTATGCCTTGTGACTGGGACTGCAGCTTCTTAGTAATTTTTTGTATTTAAAGTGCCTGTAACTGGCCTACTTGAAACAAATGTTTTGATTTTGATGTTAAAGCCAATTCAGAGGCCCATTGGTGGCATAACAACACTGACACTAGGTATTGGTAAGACAGTAACCAGAACCAGATAAACAGAAGAAGATAAACAGTTATGCTGTAGAAGCAATAATTTAGTCAAGAATTTCAGATAACCATCTCACTTATCTGTTAGGAGCTTATGTAGATATAATTCTATGGTTATGATCTAGCGCGTCATTCATTATGCAGGGTAGGTATATGTTTAATTCCCGTGCAAGAAACATTTTCATTTCACCAAGTTTGACCACTCAGCATAATCATCAGTTGAATGGTGTCCACCAACAGGAAACAAGTCTCTCGGCGTCATCGCGTCGACGCAGCCTTGACGACGAACGCCGACGTCGCGTCGTCAGAGCGATAAACTATTTATAAATTTTAATTCAGGCGGATCTTGATATTCAAGACTTATTATTTTATTAATTCCTTTATTTGACCTTTCTGCACATTCGTTTTTTAATACATGTAAAAATAGAGTGGTACGCGCCCCGGATTTGCGAAAGAGAAAGGAAATCGGGTTACGTCTTTAACTACTTCATAAAAACACTGGCCAAGTGGGAGTCGGACTCGCACGTGAAGGGTTCCGTACCATCGTTGTAAGGAAGACCCCTTTTTTTTGGAAGTTGGGTAATCATCAAATGACTCCTCCCGCTCTGGGCAGAGCGGTAGGAAGTGTCAGATTTCTACTGACTAAAAACCACCCATGTCCCTTCTTAACCCTTTGTGTCGAGGCCGTTGTATCTCTTTCGAACAACCCACAGCCCCGACGGGCGTCGGCCTTTGCGGCCCCCTGCAATGTTGCTGACATCTCTTCGAGGCGCGTTCGTTTGTTCGTGAAGTGTCTCCTTACAAACAATTAATTTTGAGGAAAAATCATTTTAGAAACCTCCACGTCATTTTTAAACACACATAATCTAGACCATACCTGGGAACCCCCTAGTTATGGAGATATTGGGGGTCAAAGTTCCAAATTTTTCACAGCTGTTTTTGTAAATACTAGTTTTTCAGGTTATAACTTTTTCTTAAATTACCTCCATGACCCGTTTACTATTCAAAGCATCTACAAGCACAATGTTTTAAGAGTGCTACATTGAGTTTTACCGTAAAATGTGATTACGGCAAATTTTTTTGCGTAGGACTTAGTTTGATGTACAGAACGCTTGGTTGACGGCTGTGTGATGAGTTAATTTACATCCTATATAATATATATAGTCACCCCACACGAATAGTTTTGATGTTTGTTTTTTTTTTAGTTTCTGTTCCATGTATCGGAAGCCCCACTTAACTTTTTATTATTATTTTTGTATAGAAATCGTAAAGCGGTTCACAGTTTACATCTACCTACCAAGTTTCAACAGTGTAGCCTTAATAGTTTTCGAATAAAGTGGTTGTGACATACGGACGGACGAATCTATATGGGTTCCGTTTTTGTCATTTGGTTACGGAAACCCTAAAAGAGGTCCGCACCCCGGCATTGCGAAAAAGAAAAGACATCGGAAGACGTTACGCCGTCTTCTACTTCATACAAAAAATCCCACACCGCTGTCTAAACCGCTTCGTCTAGATCTAGAAGGCAACCTTGAAAGGTGTAAAATAGATAGAACATCTAAGTTAGTAAAAAAAAGACAGAAAGAAAGAAAAGTGTCTTTATTGACATTAAAACAAAAGACAACACCTTAAAGCTAGAATTAAATAGTTTAACAAAGATATCCGTTTTTAAAGTTAGAAGCGTGGAAGCTAGTACAGGAGAATTCTGTTTTTAAGTTAAAGTTAGAGAAACTCAACATTCGCAATAAGTTACCCTAAGTTTATTAACGAACTCTTGCCAAGGACAAAAACCTTGCTCATCCGTGTTGCACCATTTCAATCGCATCACAACTCTCTGTGGAGGACTCTCCAAAGAATACTTTGAGCCATCTCTTAACTGTGACCAACTTGGGTACACATATTCTACTTTCAAAAAATCATTTTCACCATCTGTCCATCTTTGAAACACAATTTTGCCACCAATAGGATAATTCTCATACTGATTTGGTAATTCGATCGGTTGAAAGCCCATGGAAATCGCAACTGAGTTCTGGTTGTAATCATGGCCCACCATCAATATCAGCTTCGGCATTTCGTCATAATTCTTGAATGTGTTTGTTATGTACTCCATTAACGGTGCTGCTATATCATCGGCTATTGTTGAATATCTAATGTAATGGTCCTGTCGCCCTATTTCAGTCAAGATTTTCCATTTTTCTGGTGTTGTTATTTGTCCCCAAGCAACGTCTTCCATCGGCTTACCTTCGTAGTAATTCATAATAAACGAGTCTATGCACGAGACTCCTATGAACAGAGGCCCTAAGACCCATACTTTTTCACCGACCTTATATGTTATCACATTATGATCTCCAGTTAAGTCACATATTCCATCCTGCTTGCAAACGTCTGATCCTTCAATATCTAGTATTTTGTTCAATTCCAAAAATGCTGCGGTCAATTTATGATTATTTTGCATTTTCTTGATTATTTCTTTAAGCACCATTTCTTTATATGCTTCAGTGGTGTTGTGTATGACAGGTTTAAAGAGTGGGTCTGGGGTTGTAATGTTTTTGTGATGTACAGTCATGTTACAATTTTTAAACACTGAGTCAATGAAAGATCTCGCAGTTGCCTTGGTTCTGTTTGGTGTGTTAGCGTACACATACACTGTATCTTCATCAGGACATCCTTCAGGGAGAAACTCTTCGTTTTTTAACCATTCTGCGAAATATTCGCCCATGTATCCTTCTAGCTGCGCTCCTTTCGGAGTCAGGAGCCCCGGCTGGCCATCTGGTTGGGGCCAGTGCTTCGTTGAGTATCTTGGTAGTTTTTCTCCTAACGGATACCGTATGTTATGTCGACCGAGCATAAAGACTTGTTTCAGTTTCAAGTTATTGGCGACAAAGCCTTTACACAACACAAACAACAAAAGCAAAGTAACTGATTTCGACAACATTTTTTATCACTGTTGCTTACTTTTTGTACAATATTCGAATCGTTATCTATTTTTATTTTTGTGTTAAAATATTTTACGAGAACTACTCATGTCAATTGATTGATCAAAACTAGTTGTTTAAAATAAATGAGATTTTATTTAAAACACTAGTGTCTTTGGTGTCCGAGCCCGACCCATCGCGTTGCGACGCTCGCCCTCTATTACTTCGTCTTTGGTTTGCGTTACAACGTGTTATGTAGTATAACGTAAAGCCTAAAACTTTCCTCAAGAAATGGGCTATAAAATGCAAAAATAAATTCAACACCGAATGGCAATTCCGGAGTTATCGCGTTAAAGCAAAATAACAAACTCTTCAGTTTTATGTCATGACTACTTGAGCCCCACAACCTTCGTCCGCGTGAAACAACATTTTATAAAAATACTAATAAAGTTTCTATAATAATATAATTCAATCATGATTTAAAAAACACAAGGCGCTATCTATTGATAAGATTGAACATTATTGTTGTTTTTCTCGGGAACTGTACTTATTTATTTACTTACTTTTGAGATGAAAGATACCGTTCCTGTACACTTGACAACGCACGTGTGCAAAATTTCAAAATGGGCGTGACAAGGTAACAAACAAACAAGCTTACTTCCGCATTTATAGTCATAGTTAGGATAGAAGAAGAAGATATATTAATTAAAATGCACTGTCAAAATGCCAAACGGACAAGAAACCCGTCTGACTGGATCATACGAATAATGATGAGGATATTAATATTGGTACCACATAACTGGACACAGTGGAAATAGGTATGACATAATAATGTCATACCTATTTCCACTGTGTCCTGTGTGTGTGTGTGTGATTCAGCACGGGTAAGCACTTTTCTTATTTCTTCGTTCGCCTGAAAAATATTTCTCGACGGCATGTTAAGCCAAGTCACAACCCCGGGCGGTATAAATACTCTAGCACCAGGTTAGGCACTAACAACACGACGACGAAGAACAGCTTATCATTATCATCATCAGTTGAATGGTGTCCACCAACAGGAAATGGTAAGGGAACCTTCCCCTAATTATTTTACATAATAGTGGTCCGCACCCCAGATTTGCAAAAAAAAAAAGGACATCGGGCGTTACATCTTTATCTACTTTATGAAAAAAATCACACAGCCCTTGAAAGGTTTAAAATAGATAGAGCACCTAACTTTGTAAAATAAAAACAGAAAGAAAGATAAGTGTATTTATTGGATATAACAAAACAAAATAAAACACCTTAAAACCAAAACAAAATAGAATAACAAACAACAACAAAATGGTTTCTGATGTTACAAATGTGGTGTGATGTACTTTGAGTTTTATTTCGAAGTAAAAGTTACAGAAACTAATTCTTCCAGAGGTTAAATAAGGGATGAATCCTAAAGTTTATTAACGAACTCTTGCCAAGGACAAAAACCTTGCTCATCCGTGTTGCACCAGTTCAATCGCATCACAACTTTTTGAGGAGGACTTTCCAAAGAATATTTTGAGCCATATCTTAATTGTGACCAACTTGGATACACAAATTCTACTTTCAAAAAATCATTTTCACCATCTGTCCACCTTTGAAACACCAACTTCCCGCCAATCGGCATTGCTTCGTACTGATTCGGTAAGTCGATCAATTGAAAACCCATAGCACTCGCAACAGTGTTAATATTATTATCATGACCAACTAACAGCATGAACTTTGGTTTTTCTTCATAGTTCTTAAATGTTTTCGTTAAATACTCCACCAGTGGTTCAGCCACATCTTCAGCTACAGTTGAGTATCTTATGTCTTGATTTTTTCGTGTAATTTCAGTCAATAGATTCCATTTTTCTGGTGATGTTATTTGTCCCCATGCAATGTCTTCTATCGGCATGCCGTTATAGTAACTCGAAATGAATGCGTCCACAACAAAGTGTGCTATGGAAAACGGCCCCTCAATCCACACAAACTTGTTGACCTCATACTGTACTGTGTTATTAGCTTCAGTCAAGTCACATATTCCATCCTGCTTACAAAGGTCTGACTCTTCAATGTCCAATATTTTATTTAATTCAGAATAAACTGCCTGTAGCTTAGTATCATTTAGTAATTTTCTGTTAATTTCTTTGATCACCTTATCTTTATACGCTTCGGTGGTGTTGCGTATGTCAACTTTAAAAAGGGGGTCTACCTTTGTAATGTCTTTGTGATGTACAGTCACGTTGCAAGTTTTGAACGCTGTGTCAACGAAAGCTCTAGCGGTCGCTATCGTTCTGCTCTTCGCGTTGGCATACACATACACTATATCTTCACCGGGACAACCTTCAGGAAGAAACTCTTCCTTTTTAAACCATTCCAAGAAATATTCACCCATATAGCCTTCTAGCTGCGCTCCTTTTGCAGACAGGAGTCCTGGCGAGCCACCCTGAGAGGGCCAAGGCTTCGGCGAATATCTATGTAGTTGTTCACCAATACCATACCGCATGTTATGTCGACTCAATATAAATACTTGTTTCAATTTGAGGTTCTCCGCAAAATAGCTTTTACACAACACGCTCAAAATCAGAAAAAAAACGAGTTTCGAAACCATTTTTCTCATCATCACTTTGAATGCACGAAATTAATTAACATAACTATTTGTTGCCTTTGTGTTTACGAGGGATTAAATAGACCTACTCGCATGTATTGATATAACGGGACTAAATTATTTTTGTTATTATAATCGTGGGTGTGGAACAACCAGATAACAACGAACTGGATACGGCCGGATATTAGGGCAAACTATTATAACAACCCGCGCTGTATGTGCACGGGTGCAATTTATTAACAACAGAACCACCTAAGGGTTCAATAACTGTCCTAGCTTTCTAGGTCATAGCGTGTACAAACATAGTGACACTTCACTTTTCAAATTTTGAGATGCAGCAATAATAAATTGAAAGTATTAAAAAAGTATTAAAACTTAAACTAAAATAAAATAAACTTAGAATAGCCTTCCTAACAGCATCATGAGCTGACCATATATACTATTCATAAAGAGGTAGGTCAAGGATACCTACAATGTGTGACCTCTCCATTCTTTCGTAAAGTGATTGGAATCAAGAATCATGCTTTTTGTCTCGTTTGAGTCAGAATATCAAACCAATTGCATACAGATGAGAATGCTACGATAAATATTTGATTTAGAATGTGGATATTAGGAGTAGAAGAGAAGACGTAAGACAAGAAGGATGGATGGTGTGAAAGATGTTGACACATAAATAGAATAGTAGTAAGAACACAATATGCCCCAAAATAATTGGAATAAGTATATTTGGTCGACATTGACAAAACTTTTTTACAAATAAAAAAAAAAAAAAAAAATATTAAATATACTAATGCCATGATAAAAAGCGTTCTTTAATGTCCTTCCATATATTCTGTAGCTGATTCACTTCACTAATCAATTGCCTTTCACTAACAAACTGACAAGAAACCCGTCGGACTGGATCCTACGAATAATGATGAGGATATTATTTTGATATCACATAACTGGAAACAGTTGAAATAGGTAAAAACATTGATTCACCACGGGTTAGCATTTTTTTTCTTCTTCTATTTTATTTTGTTTTTGAATCGCATGATTCTTGATTCCAATGAATCAAGAATCATGCTTTTTGTCTCGTTTGAGTCAGAATATCAAACCAATTGCATACAGATGAGAATGCTACGATAAATATTTGATTTAGAATGTGGATATTAGGAGTAGAAGAGAAGACGTAAGACAAGAAGGATGGATGGTGTGAAAGATGTTGACACATAAATAGAATAGTAGTAAGAACACAATATGCCCCAAAATAATAATTGGAATAAGTATATTTGGTCGACATTGACAAAACTTTTTTACAAATAAAAAAAAAAAAAAAAAATATTAAATATACTAATGCCATGATAAAAAGCGTTCTTTAATGTCCTTCCATATATTCTGTAGCTGGTTCACTTCACTAATCAATTGCCTTTCACTAACAAACTGACAAGAAACCCGTCGGACTGGATCCTACGAATAATGATGAGGATATTATTTTGATATCACATAACTGGAAACAGTTGAAATAGGTAAAAACATTGATTCACCACGGGTTAGCATTTTTTTTCTTCTTCTATTTTATTTTATTTTTGAATCGTCGTTTTTGACTTTACTGTGGACACTTTTATCGTGTACATCTTGCTACATCGTTCTCACATAATATACCATCTCAACATGAAAGATGTAACCAAAGTTTTGTAACTATATTCTGATTCAAAAGAGTGTCCATGGAGTTTCTTGCCCGTTCTTCTCCATAGAGATCTACGCTAGGGAATGGGCAACTACAGTGCAGTCACAGTTATTATGCCTTGTGACTGGGACTGTAGCTTCTAAAGTAATTTGTATTTGTGTTGCAGTACAGTCACAGTTATTATGCCTTGTGACTGGGACTGTAGCTTCTAAAGTAATTTGTATTTGTGTTGCAGTACAGTCACAGTTATTATGCCTTGTGACTGGGACTGCAGCTTCTTAGTACTTTTTTGTATTTGCTTGGACTATTCAAAAGTGCCTGTAACTGGCCTACTTGAAATAAATCTTTTAATTTTGATTTTAAAGCCAATTCAGAGGCCATTGGCGGCATAACAACACTGACACTAGGTATTGGTAAGACAGTAACCAGAACCAGATAAACAGAAGAAGATAAACAGTTATGCTGTAGAAGCAATAATTTAGTCAAGAATTTCAGATAACCATCTCACTTATCTGTTAGGAGCTTATGTAGATATAATTCTATGGTTATGATCTAGCGCGTCATTCATTATGCAGAATAGGTATGCCATGTTTAATTCCCGTGCAAGAAACATTTTCATTTCACCAAGTTTGACCACTCATCATAATATAAGTTGAATTGTGTCCACCAACAGGAAACAAGCCTCTCGCGTCATCGCGTCGACGCAGCCTTGACGACGAACGCCGACGTCGCGTCGTCAGAGCGATAAACTATTTATAAATTTTAATTCAGGCGGATCTTGATATTCAAGACTTATTATTTTATTAATTCCTTTATTTGACCTTTCTGCACATTCGTTTTTTAATACATGTAAAAAAAAATAGAGTGGTACGCGCCCCGGATTTGCGAAAGAGAAAGGAAATCGGGTTACGTCTTTAACTACTTCATAAAAACACTGGCCAAGTGGGAGTCGGACTCGCACGTGAAGGGTTCCGTACCATCGTTGTAAGGAAGACCCCTTTTTTTTTGGAAGTTGGGTAATCATCAAATGACTCCTCCCGCTCTGGGCAGAGCGGTAGGAAGTGTCAGATTTCTACTGACTAAAAACCACACATGTCTCTTCTTAGCCCTTTGTGTCGAGGCCGTTGTATCTCTTTCGAACAACCCACAGCCCCGACGGGCGTCGGCCTTTGCGGCCTCCTGCAATGTTGCTGACATCTCTTCGAGGCGCGTTCGTGTGTTCGTGAAGTGTCTTCTTACAAACAATTAATTTTGAGGAAAAATTATTTTAGAAACCTCCACGCCATTTTTAAACACACATAATATAAAGGGTGTAAAAGTACCCGTAACGCAAACGAAAGGCACTTGTTCTCCCTACCACTGTGATATTTTTTTTGTTCTAGACCACACCTGGGAACCCCCTAGTTATGGAGATATTGGGGGTCAAAGTTCCAAATTTTTCACAGCTGTTTTTGTAAATACTAGTTTTTCAGGTTATAACTTTTTCTTAAATTACCTCCATGACCCGTTTACTATTCAAAGCATCTACAAGCACAATGTTTTAAGAGTGCTACATTGAGTTTTACCGTAAAATGTGATTACGGCAAATTTTTTTGCGTAGGACTTAGTTTGATGTACAGAACGCTTGGTTGACGGCTGTGTGATGAGTTAATTTACATCCTATATAATATATATAGTCACCCCACACGAATAGTTTTGATGTTTGTTTTTTTTTTAGTTTCTGTTCCATGTATCGGAAGCCCCACTTAACTTTTTATTATTATTTTTGTATAGAAATCGTAAAGCGGTTCACAGTTTACATCTACCTACCAAGTTTCAACAGTGTAGCCTTAATAGTTTTCGAATAAAGTGGTTGTGACATACGGACGGACGAATCTATATGGGTTCCGTTTTTGTCATTTGGTTACGGAAACCCTAAAAGAGGTCCGCACCCCGGCATTGCGAAAAAGAAAAGACATCGGAAGACGTTACGCCGTCTTCTACTTCATACAAAAAATCCCACACCGCTGTCTAAACCGCTTCGTCTAGATCTAGAAGGCAACCTTGAAAGGTGTAAAATAGATAGAACATCTAAGTTAGTAAAAAAAAGACAGAAAGAAAGAAAAGTGTCTTTATTGACATTAAAACAAAAGACAACACCTTAAAGCTAGAATTAAATAGTTTAACAAAGATATCCGTTTTTAAAGTTAGAAGCGTGGAAGCTAGTACAGGAGAATTCTGTTTTTAAGTTAAAGTTAGAGAAACTCAACATTCGCAATAAGTAGGGGATGAAACCCTAAGTTTATTAACGAACTCTTGCCAAGGACAAAAACCTTGCTCATCCGTGTTGCACCATTTCAATCGCATCACAACTCTCTGTGGAGGACTCTCCAAAGAATACTTTGAGCCATCTCTTAACTGTGACCAACTTGGATACACATATTCTACTTTCAAAAAATCATTTTCACCATCTGTCCATCTTTGAAACACAATTTTGCCACCAATAGGATAATTCTCATACTGATTTGGTAATTCGATCGGTTGAAAGCCCATGGAAATCGCAACTGAGTTCTGGTTGTAATCATGGCCCACCATCAATATCAGCTTCGGCATTTCGTCATAATTCTTGAATGTGTTCGTTATGTACTCCATTAACGGTGCTGCTATATCATCGGCTATTGTTGAATATCTAATGTAATGGTCCTGTCGCCCTATTTCAGTCAAGATTTTCCATTTTTCTGGTGTTGTTATTTGTCCCCAAGCAACGTCTTCCATCGGCTTACCTTCGTAGTAATTCATAATAAACGAGTCTATGCACGAGACTCCTATGAACAGAGGCCCTAAGACCCATACTTTTTCACCGACCTTATATGTTATCACATTATGATCTCCAGTTAAGTCACATATTTTATCCTGCTTGCAAACGTCTGATCCTTCAATATCTAGTATTTTGTTCAATTCCAAAAATGCTGCGGTCAATTTATGATTATTTTGCATTTTCTTGATTATTTCTTTAAGCACCATTTCCTTATATGCTTCAGTGGTGTTGTGTATGACAGGTTTAAAGAGTGGGTCTGGGGTTGTAATGTTTTTGTGATGTACAGTCACGTTACAATTTTTAAACACTGAGTCAATGAAAGATCTCGCAGTTGCCTTGGTTCTGTTTGGTGTGTTAGCGTACACATACACTGTATCTTCATCAGGACATCCTTCAGGGAGAAACTCTTCGTTTTTTAACCATTCTGCGAAATATTCGCCCATGTATCCTTCTAGCTGCGCTCCTTTCGGAGTCAGAAGTCCCGGCTGGCCATCTGGTTGGGGCCAGTGCTTCGTTGAGTATCTTGGTAGTTTTTCTCCTAATGGATACCGTATGTTATGTCGACCGAGCATAAAGACTTGTTTCAGTTTCAAGTTATTGGCGACAAAGCCTTTACACAACACAAACAACAAAAGCAAAGTAACTGATTTCGACAACATTTTTTTATTACTATTGCTTACTTTTTTGTTCAATATTCGAATCGTTATCTATATTTATTTTTGTGTTTAAATATTTTACGAGAACTACTCATGTCAATTGATTGATCAAAACTAGTTGTTTAAATGACATTTTATTTAAAACACTAGCGGCTTTGGTGTCCGAGCCCGACCCATCGCGTTGCGTCGCTCGCCCTCTATTACTTCGTCTTTGGTTTGCGTTACTACATGTTATGTAGTATAACGTAAAACCTAAAACTTTCCTCAAGAAATGGGCTATAAAATGCAAAAATAAATTCAACACCGAATGGCAATTCCGGAGTTATCGCGTTAAAGCAAAATAACAAACTCTTCAGTTTTATGTCATTACTACTTGAGCCCCACAACCTTCGTCCGCGTGAAACAACATTTTATAAAAATACTAATAAAGTTTCTATAATAATATAATTAAATCATGATTTGAAGAACACAAGGCGCTATAAGATTGAATATTATTGTTGTTTTCCTCGGGAACTGGACTTATTTATTTACTTACTTTCGAGATTAAAGATACCGTTTCTGTACACCTGACAACGCACGTGTGCAAACAAAATGATTTGTTCAGCGGTTTCGGCGTGGAAAAGGTAACAAACAAACAATCTTACTTCCGCATTTATAGTAATAGTTAGGATAGAAGAAGAAGATATATTAATTAAAATGCATTGTCAAAATGCCAAACGGACAAGAAACCCGTCTGACTGGATCCTACGAATAATGATGAGGATATTAATATTGGAACCACATAACTGGACACAGTGGAAATAGGTATGAACATTATTGATTCAGCACGGGTAAGCACTTTTCTTATTTCTTCGTGCGCCTGAAAAATATTTCTCGACGGCATGTTAAGCCAAGTCACAACCCCGGGCGGTATAAATACTGTAGCACCAGGTTAGGCACTAACCACACGACGACGAAGAACAGCTTATCATTATCATCATAACCTTATCATTAGAACCTAAGTTTGTAAAATAAAGACAGAAAGAAAGATAAGTGTATTTATTGCATATATCAAAACAAAAGAAAACACCTTAAAACTAAAACAAAATAGAATAACAAACAACAACAAAATGATTTCTGAAGTTACAAATGTGGTGTGATGTACTTTGAGTTTTGTTTCGAAGTAAAAGTTAGAGAAACTAATTCTTGCGGAGGTTAAATAAGGGATGAAACCTAAAGTTTATTAACGAACTCTTGCCAAGGACAAAAACCTTGCTCATCCGTGTTGCACCAGTTCAATCGCATCACAACTCTTTGAGGAGGATTTTCCAAAGAATATTTTGAGCCATCTCTTAATTGTGACCAACTTGGATACACAAATTCTACTTTCAAAAAATCATTTTCACCATCTGTCCACCTTTGAAACACCAACTTCCCGCCAATCGGCATTGCTTCGTACTGATTCGGTAAGTCGATCAATTGAAAACCCATAGCACTCGCGACAGTGTTAATATTACTATCATGACCAACTAACAGCATGAACTTGGGTTTTTCTTCATAGTTCTTAAATGTTTTCGTTAAATACTCCACCAGTGGTTCAGCCACATCTTCAGCTACAGTTGAGTATCTTATGTCTTGATTTTTTCGTGAAATTTCAGTCAATAGATTCCATTTTTCTGGTGATGTTATTTGTCCCCATGCAATGTCTTCTATCGGCATACCGTTGTAGTAACTCGAAATGAATGCGTCCACAGCAAAGTGTGCTATGGAAAACGGCCCCTCAATCCACACAAACTTGTTGACCTCATACTGTACTGTGTTATTAGCTTCAGTCAAGTCACATATTCCATCCTGCTTACAAAGGTCTGACTCTTCAATGTCCAATATTTTATTTAATTCAGAATAAACTGCCTGTAGCTTAGTATCATTTAGTAATTTTCTGTTAATTTCTTTGATCACCTTATCTTTATACGCTTCGGTGGTGTTGCGTATGTCAACTTTAAAAAGGGGGTCTACCTTTGTAATGTCTTTGTGATGTACAGTCACGTTGCAAGTTTTGAACGCTGTGTCAACGAAAGCTCTAGCGGTCGCTATCGTTCTGCTCTTTGCGTTGGCATACACATACACTATATCTTCACCGGGACAACCTTCAGGAAGAAACTCCTCCTTTTTAAACCATTCCGAGAAATATTCGCCCATATAGCCTTCTAGCTGCGCTCCTTTTGCAGACAGGAGTCCTCGCGAGCCACCCTGAGAGGGCCAAGGCTTCGGCGAATATCTATGTAGTTGTTTACCAATACCATACCGCATGTTATGTCGACTCAATATAAATACTTGTTTCAATTTGAGGTTCTCCGCAAAATAGCTTTTACACAACACGCTCAAAATCAGAAAAAAAACGAGTTTCGAAACCATTTTTCTCATCATCACTTTGAATGCACGAAATGAATTAACATAACTGTTTGTTGCCCTTGAGTATTTTACGAGTGATTAAATAGACCTACCTACTCGCATGTATTGATATAACGTTACTAAATTATTTTTGTTATTATAACCGTGTGGGTACTGGGTGTGGAACAATCAGATAACATCAAACTGGATACGGCCGGATATTAGGGCAAACTATTATAGCGACCCGCGCTGGATGTGCACGGGTGCAATTTATTAACAACAGTGCTGTTATTAATAAATTAATTTTAATTAATTAACTAAGGGTTCAATAACTGTTCTAGCTTTCTAGATTATAGCGTGTACACAAATAGTGACACTTCACTTTTAAAATTTTAAGATGCAGCAATAATAAATCGAAAGTATTAAAAACTTAAAATAAAAAAGAATTAAACTTAGAGAATAGACATTATTAGTACCCTTTCTAACAGCATCATGAACTGACTATATATACTTTTCATAAAGAGGTAAGTCAAAGATACAATGTGTGACCTCTTCATTCTTTCGTAAAATGATTGGAATCAAGAATCATGCTTTTTGTCTCGTTTGGGTCAGAATATCAAACCAATTGCATACAGATGAGAATGCTACAATAAATATTTGATTTAGGACGTGGATATTAGGAGTAGAAGAGAAGACTTAAGACAAGAAGGATGGCACGCGTGAAAGATGTTGACACATAAATAGAATAGTAGTAAGAACACAATATGCCCCAAAATAATTGGAATAAGTATATTTGGTCGACATTGACAAGACTTTCTTACAAATATTAAATATACTAATGCCATGATAAAAAGCGTTATTTAATGTCCTTCCATAGATTCTGTAGCTGGTTCTCTTCACTAATCAATTGCCTTTCACTAATCAGTTCCCAAGCGCGAAGCAAAGTTTGAGGCGCGAGGGAAAAACATTTGGGTTGAAGGGCATAGCCGGAATTACACATTGTAGCAAAGTTTTTCACCATACATATTCTCAGAATAAAATAAATAAAAATGTTTATTTCAATTACAATTGAGTTATAGCAAACACGATTCGGAGGTCACCTTTTAAGCAAGGAGTTGCTTGTGTTAGGTGACTCCGCACTTTCTCTTAACATTAAACAGTGTATGCAATTGAAAATAAAAGAGAATACAAAAATACAAAAAAAAAATGAAAGAATTTATATAAAAATACAAAAAGTAAAAAGTAGCGCACTCGTGCGATGTATGCGAGTGGGTTTTAGAGTGTGGGTGTGTGTGTGTGTTTGTGTGTGTGAGTGTGTCTGGAAAAGTGTGGATGAGAAACATAATATCATCATACATTACACACAAGCACAACTAAAGTTTATCGACGAACTCTTTCCAAAGACAAAAACCTTGCTCATCAGTGTTGCACCAGTTCAAGCGCATCACAACTCTTTGCGGAGGACTCTCCAAAGAATATTTGGACCCTTCTCTTAACTGTGACCAACTTGGGTACACATATTCTACTTTCAAATATTCAGCTTTACCATCTGTCCACTTTTGAAATACATACTTCCCGCCAATAGGGAATTCTTCATATTGATTTGGTAAGTCGATGATCCGTTGAAAACCCAAAGCGACTGCAAGAAGGATCATATTAGTATCATGCCCAACTAATAACATTAACTTGGGCTTTTTGTCATAGTTCTTGAATGTTTCAGTTAAATATTTCACTAATGGCGACGCGCAATCTTTAGCCACTGCCGTATATATTATGTTTTGGTCTTGTCGTATTAATTCCATCAATAATTTCCATTTCTCTGGTGTTGTTATTTGCCCCCATGCGACATCTTGTATCGGCTTCCCATCGTAGTAACTCATTAAAAAATTGTCCATGGCAACGTGTCCTATGGCCACGGGTCCATCGAACCATATTGATCGACCAACCTCATAAGTAATGTTGTTAGGACCTTTAGTCAAGTCACATATGCCATCCTTCTTGCAACCTTCTGATCCTTCGATTTCCAATATTTTATTCATTTCCGAACATGCGGCCTTTAGTTTGGAATTATCTTGTAATTTTCTATCAATTTCTTTGATCGTTTTATTTTTAAAGGCTTCATTGGTGTTGTGTATTATACACCCAAAAACAGGGTCCCGTTTTTCACTTTTTTGGTAATGCACAGTCACATTGCAATTTTTGAACGCTGAGTCAGCGAAAGCTCTGGCGGTTGCCTTGGTTCTGCTCACAGCATTGGCGTACACAAACACTGTTTCTCCATCGGGACACCCTTCAGGTAGAAACTCTTCCGTTTTGAACCATTCTGCGAAATATTCTCCCATGTATCCTTCTAGCCGTGCTCCTTTCGGAGTCAGGTGTCCCGGCTGGCCCGATAGTTTGGGCCAGGGCCATGACGAATATCTGCCTAGTTCGTCAACGTCAACTATTGGATACCGTATGTTGTGTCGACTGAATATAAGAACTTGTTTTAGTTTCAAGTTGCTTGCGATTATGCATTTGCACAACACAATCAATAAAAGTAAAGGAACTAGTTTCGACACCATTTTTTGCACTATTATGAACTTTAAATTTTCGAATTAAAGCTATATTGAGCATGTGTATTTCGCGAGTATTTTAATAAATGTGCACACTGCACTCATGTCGAATAGTAATCGAAGACTAGTTGACTTCTTATAAATATGTACCTTTTGAACCGTTTTGTTTCATTGGTGTGTCACGTTTAATATGATTTTATTATAGTATTGTTTTGTTTATTTTTATTATGTTTGTAGACAGAACAATTAAAAATTATTGACCGTGTATAAAGCAAGGTTTTTATTCACTTGAGACTGCATGAGCTGTAGGTACCACTAAGTCATAGTTAAGTTGGCAATAAGACATCCTACCCAAAATACGCTGGCCGTATGCATCATAGGCTCCAGTAGCCACAGCGGCTACTCAACTGTTATCCAAATCTTATTTTAATTTCTTAATAAGTTCCTTCAACGTAAGATTATTCAGGAGATAAAATGAAAATGTTTCAGGAAATAAGCCAGTCCATTGGGTGGACTTCCCCTACTAGAAATTAAGGATAAGTTTTCAGCAATCATTTTCCTGCCACAGATATTTCACCTCTGTTTTGGAAAACACTGTATTACGGCAAAAAAACGTGTCTAAAGAGCTGATGAGTAAAAGACAAGTATGGAAGAAAAAGACATGCTGCACCAACTCCGAATTAATTGGGATAAGGTCAAGAGAATGATGATGATTTAAAAACATTGTGATTCAAAATCATCTTTTCGTCTTTGCAATAGGGTGGCTGCCGAATTGCAGTCAAGCTCAAATATATGTCCAAAAACTAAGCTGTACAAGCTTGAATTGTTCCAAAAACTGTTCTTCTCTTTACAGATCCCTCTAGCCTGCAGTTCCCTGGTCGTGTCAATATGTATGACGACCTTAGCGACGTGTTTCCTCCTTGGTACTGGCGTGGCGAGCTGGCTACCCGTCGTGGCTGTGTGTGTGTGCATACTGGCTTACGGCGCTGGCCTGGCCCCCGTGCCTATGGTCATAATGGCTGAGGTGTTCACGTTTCAGGTGAGATTTTGTTAAGCGCAAGTTAGTAAACCATTGTAATCTTTGCATTTTTGCCCATTCTTTGATTGATCATCATTTTATTTTATTTATTTTATTTTCTTCGGGTGGCTTACAGCTAACAATACAAAAATTAATAATGAGTTGTTCCACGACAAGCCATTTACAAGCCTCCACATACTTATGAATAATAAAAACTAATAATATAAAATTAGGTACTCACATAGGCAGGAAAGCAGGCATACACGCTACTAAAATTCACCAACAGTGATGCGTCTTTTAGCATCTTCCTAACTTTGTTACTTGGGGTCGGCGCTAGACGTTTTCTTCTTCCATTCTCCTCTATGTTACTTTTTTTTCTTTCATATCATTTCTCACACCATCTAGCCATGCGTCATTTCCTTGGCCTGGCCTTCCTCTCCCACTCCAGTCATTACATTCTTTGTATGTATTTGGTAATTTGCTTTCAAATCAGGATATAAAAAAAATCGTATTCTTTTTTTTTCGTTAAACATCAAGATCAGATTAAAAAAACTCTACTCAAGGAAGTGATAAGTTTATACCTACTTATTGGCTTTTTTTTTATTCCACTGTAAATTCCGTAGAGAATTGCTTACATAAAATATCAATATTATTATGCTACTAGCTGTTCCCGGCATGCGTTGCAATGCCCTTTTTCCTACCTACTACCTGCCTGTGTACCAACTACCTACCTACCTACTACCTCCTACCCTACCTACCTACTACCCTACCTACCTACCTACTACCTTACCTACTACCCTACCTACTTACTACCCTACCTACTACTCTACTGACTACCCTACCTACTCTACTATCCTACTTACTACCCTACCTACTACTCTACCTACTACCCTGCCTACCTACCTACCACTTTCTCACCTTTTAAACCTTCCCTGGACTTCCACGAATAATTCAACACTATAATTTGCCAAATCGGTCTAGCCGTTCTCGAGTTTTAGCGAGACTAACGAACAGCTATTCATTTTTATATAATATAGCTGTAATGCCCTTTTACCTGCCTACGTACCAACTACCTACCACCTACCTATTACCTACCTACCTACATACTACTAATTTCTCACCTTCTCTGGACTGCCACAAATGTTTCAAAACCAAAATTAGACAAATCGGTCTAGCCGTTCTCTAGTTTTAGCGCGACTAACTAACAGCAATTAATTTTTATATTATACGCAAACACCATTTGAAAAATCGTTTTTCTATTGGGAAAGAAACAGTAATTATTTGTGATTATTGTGATAATGTCGTATGGTCTGTTTGAAGTTGTCATTCGTTGACTGAACAACTGAACGTCACTCAATTGTTTTGCCTTCCCGGAACCTCTCCACTAACACTTGAACTTTATGGGTACGGTATTAAAGCTCAAATTGATTTTACGTTTTAGTTAGAAAACGTTTGTATGGGAAAAAGAAAAGGGCTGTTTTTAGGGCTTTTCCGGTCATTATTCGAATTTTTCTCGCCGTAAAAACCATCCTTGAACTTCAACGAACATTTAAAAAAAAAAATCAGCCAAATCGGTCGAGCCGTTTTCATGCCAAGTCGTGACAACGAAAAACGGGTTTCATTTTTATATATATAGACTAGCTGTTCCCGGCATGCGTTGCAATGCCCTTTTTCCTACCTACTACCTGCCTGTGTACCAACTACCTACCTACCTACTACCTCCTACCCTACCTACTTACAACCTGCCTGTGTACCAACTACCTACCTACCTACTACCTCCTACCCTACCTACCTACTACCCTACCTACCTACTACCCTACCTACCTACTACCCTACCTACCTACTACCCTACCTACCTACTACCCTACCTACCTACTACCCTACCTACCTACTACCCTACCTACCTACTACCCTACCTACCTACTACCGTACCTACCTACCTACTACCCTACCTACCTACTACCCTACCTACCTACCTACTACCCTACCTACCTACTACCCGACCTACCTACTACCCTACCTACTTACTACCCTACCTACTCTACTATCCTACTTACTACCCTACCTACTACCCTGCCTACCTACCTTCCACTTTCTCACCTTTTAAACCTTCCCTGGACTTCCACGAATAATTCAACACTATAATTAGCCAAATCGGTCCAGCCGTTCTCGAGTTAACTAACGAACAGCTATTCATTTTTATATAATATAGCTGTACCCCGCGTGCGTTGCAATGCCCTTTTACCTGCCTACGTACCAACTACCTACCACCTACCTACCTACATACTACTAATTTCTCACCTTCTCTGGAATGCCACAAATGTTTCAAAACCAAAATTAGACAAATCGGTCTAGCCGTTCTCTAGTTTTAGCGCGACTAACTAACAGCAATTAATTTTTATATTATACGCAAACACCATTTGAAAAATCATTTTTCTATTGGGAAAGAAACAGTAATTATTTGTGATTATTGTGATAATGTCGTATGGTCTGTTTGAAGTTGTCATTCGTTGACTGAACAACTGAACGTCACTCAATTGTTTTGCCTTCCCGGAACCTCTCCACTAACACTTGAACTTTATAGTACGGTATTAAAGCTCAAATTGATTTGACGTTTTAGTTAGAAAACGTTTTTATGGGAAAAAGAAAAGGGCTGTTTTTAGGGCTTTTCCGGCCATTATTCGAATTTTTCTCGCCGTAAAAACCATCCTTGAACTTCAACGAACATTTAAAAAAAAAAATCAGCCAAATCGGTCAAGCCGTTTTCATGCCAAGTCGTGACAACGAAAAACGGGTTTCATTTTTATATATATAGATTGTTCGTATTTTAGATACTTTTCTTACATAATTGGCTTAGAATACGTACCTTTTCGTTTGCCGTAGCAACTCCGATAGGAATGATAGACTTAATTAAAGCTCTTTTTGATTCGTGTAGTCACCCTCTTAAGAGTGGTACCACTACAGGTACCTACTGTTACCATTAAACAAATACACATCATCCCACTGCTGGGCAAAGGCCTCTCCCCATGACCTCGATTCAGGGCCAGTATGGCCCACTAGTCGTTGGTTTTGTCCAGTTCGTGCGCCATCTTCAACGAGGGCGCTACATCACTTTTTGGTAGTGTGATGGTTATCTTGGCTCATTGCCCACGGCAGACCGCTGTAGCCCTCCCGGAGGATCGGAAGGGAGTCATCACATTTCTACTGCCTAAATAGGATATGGGTGGGCCATGTTCCTTCTTAGCCCTTTGTGTTTCGGGGCTGCGGTATCTCTTTCGAACATGACCATCCCTGCAGCCTCGGAGTCCCGCAGCCCCGCCGCCACAGCCTACAATAATAACAAAGATTTACTTATCCACAGGTGCGAGCGCGAATGGCGGGAGCTTCAATGGCGTTCTCGTTCTTCTGCAGTTCAATGACCGTACTCTTCTACACGCCAATAGCCAATCAGTTTGGAGCATTCGTCGTGTTCTATAGCTTCGCAGCAGTGACCTTGTTCGGGGTCGTCTACACAGTGCTTTGGGTACCAGAGACGAAAGGCAAGAGCTTAGAAGAGATTCAAAAGTATTGGAAGAAGACTGAGCCTGTGTTTGTGTAGACCAGGCCTTATTTGACTTTGTTATTGTATTGGTCTGTAAATTGAAAGATGCACATTCCCCTAAAAAAGCTACCTCCTTGGATATTGTTCCGAGGTGAATGTATGAGTCTGAGCTTACAGTTCAGAAGCCGCCTGATAAGATGTTTCTAAAAAAAATACTGTGTATTGAAAAACTATTATTATTGCTTCTTAACCTTCCCAAAAATGCTTGAAAGTTATTATAATTATTATTTTTTTGGGTAACTTGGAACCAATAAGTAAAATAAGGGAGAATTTGTAATTTTAAATAATTAGAATGTTTAAATATTTCTTATCGAAATATTAATATTTTTACCAGTATTTTAGAAGTACGAAGGTATTATTATATCAATTAACTATTTAAATATAAAGTACCTACCTGTTACTTATTGAAGGTTTATAAAATCTCATCTATTTATCATTATTAATTAATCAAAAAAGCTTTACGTATTCAAAACATTATTGATTTTCACTGTGCTATTAACTATTTGACACTAGCAGAAAAATGCTATTCTTGAAACTGA
This sequence comes from Diarsia brunnea, assembly GCA_949774965.1. Classification (NCBI taxonomy): domain Eukaryota; kingdom Metazoa; phylum Arthropoda; class Insecta; order Lepidoptera; family Noctuidae; genus Diarsia; species Diarsia brunnea. The sequence continues at coordinate 12,688,582 of OX459007.1, read as the reverse complement.
CCATGTTTAAAGATATTTTTTAGCCTAAATGGGTTCAACAATCTGTTCGTTTATTTAAAATGAGTTCTATTTAAAAGTGATTTGTTGACAGTGTAGTTTTCCTGAGTATGTTGCTAACTACAATTTTGAGTGTCTCTAAGCAATGTTCACATTACCACATTTTAATTTGTTGAGTCGTTACTGTGTCGGTGTACTGGAATTACCATAATTCAATATTTATTAAGAATGGCCTCAATATGTGAGTTAAAATGGGTTTTATAATAAATGAAAAACTAAAGTATGATAAACATAATGTCTATTTATTGTTATCAGTGAATGAACTAATTTTCTAAGCACAAGGTTGTGATAAGGTATTTAAACCAAATGGAATAAAATGTAAAACTACCAAGAAATGTGTTTATTATTTATTTTTAATACATAACTACAGAGAATCACTGCGACAGTGGAGCGAGCGGTGTCGCAAATATTTCCTTTTTTTGGTACACCTTAAATAAAAATGTTTATCAATATAAAAGTATTACTTAATGCCGGTCTTGTACGAATGTTCTGGACATCGGAGCGGGGCAGGGGAACCCTATAGTAGATACTAATGAAACAAATGGTAGCGATGTCTTCACTTAGAATAAATAATCTATATAAACCTTATAATGTATTTACCGTCAGATCATACAGTGTATGTATTTAAAAATCTGTGACCTTATTGATCTCGACAATAACATAAGTGCTGTGAAATTACAGGGTTCAATCCCCGATAAAAACCTACATTGATATTTAGAATAATATCACGAGAAATTAAATTATTTTAGTTGACGAGTACCTAAAGTTAGAGGCCGGTATCTGAGATACGTCGCACGATCGTTAATATAATTAGAAATAGGCATAAAATTGGCAAAACAATTGATTAAGTTTTGTGTCCACAAGAAACAAGTTTCCGAATATTATTTTCCTTAATATTACATAATTTTAGTATTTGTTTGATTTACAAAACGTGTTTTATTCTGTCGTATCTCAGAAACGGGTCAAAATATCGACAACACACATAATAATAATAATCTTAAAATTAGCCGCTACGATGACCACAGACTAACCGAATATGTCCTTCCAACATTATAAAAGAACTGCAGTCAACATTCGTGGTGTCCTCACAAGAGGTCCAAACTATACAATAAAATAGTTAAAAAAAATAAGGATACGCTGATCGACCAGCCGAAATGAAATTAAAACTAAAAACAACGATAAAACAAACATTAAGATTTTAAACTTATTGATTAAACTCTATAATACAGACTCATTATCTCTATTCTTAGATCGTTCTTCTTTTCAATCCTTGAGATGTCCAATCAATGTTTTTTAAGACCATATTGTCTTTACTTGGCCCGGATGCGGTTTGTAACTGGATTTTAAAAGGCCAGTTATATCTGAAGACCAATTTACACTTATGTGACAGGTAATAGGATAAACGGTAACGAATCGAGCTTTACATAACTAATATAAGCTGACCTTGCTTTGTATGAGCTTCCCGTACAAAGAGAGATTAGTTTAATTCGGATTTGCATTGCTTGATTGTTCCTCGTGCGTACCTGCCTATAGTTCATCTTTTAAAACAAGCACTTAACTTGATGTGATTTTCAGAAAATTGATGATGTAATAGGCCTTCTAAAGCGATATTTGAACCAAGTAATTTCGAATTTCAACAGTCACATTTTCGAGTTTACCGCCAACTTTTGAGTTCGTTTTTTTGAAGATATTACCCAAGTATCTATGTATACTATTATGGACATAACACAGACGGGACGGCGATTCGAATCAGAGTTAGAAAAATGAGTGTTATGTCATGTTACTGACGAGAATTTTCAATAGGATAGTCAAAAGTACTATGTTGAAAATTCTGCCACACACAATATAAGGCACTCATTCGAAGTCAGGTCGAATCGAATTCGGTGAAACTTCCGAAGTTATTTAAGCACGAAGAATAAAACACAAGAAACGTGTAAAATAGGTAAATTAAATTCTTGAAGATTGACGAAATAAATTAATACAAAAATTATGATAAACTAAAATATTAGTTTCATTTATGCATGAAGCAGTAAATATTATGCGAAGGTCGTAAGAAGAGAACGTTGAGCAATTTATTATGAAACTTAGCAATTAATAACGATAATATACATAAACACTTAGGTATATTGCTTTTAATAGTAATTACCTCATATTTTCGTATATTTATCTTCAATTTAGGTATAAATGTTGAATAATTCGATTGGATTAATTGCAATACCAATGCGTTTTTATAAAGTTAATCATTATGCTGAGCCCGATTTATAATTTACCTTTTTCAATAACGAAAGAAGTATTTTTTTCCTGGTGAATTTATCTTATTACTTATCTGCTTTTTAGCCAGCCCCACTTGCACCACAAATTACATATGTTTAGGATGTAATTTATAGTTACATTAGTAGAAATTATTTGAACAAAGCATGCTGCAAAATTGTATAGGTCAGTAGTGTGCCGGGACACAGCTGACAGTATCCTTGGTCGGTATCTTAGTGTTATACACTACTGACTAAAAACCACCCATGTTCCTTCTTAGCCCTTTATGTCGAGGTCGCGGTATCTTTTGCGAACAACCCGCACCCCCGGTGGGCGTTGGGCCCCTTCAAACCCTTACGACTAGAAACTTAAAATTTCTCACACGTATTCCTCTTACGACGGAGGCATCCTAAGGAAGGATTTTTCAAAATTCAACCCCCAAGAGGGTGAAAAAGGGGGGCAAAGTTTGTATGGATAATTTTTGTTATTTTCGATATACACGCGGGCGAAGCCGCGGGCAAAAGCTGGTAATGTTTATACGTTTAGCGTTAAACTCTTGTGGTTGTGGTGCAGTTGGACCTTCAAAAGACATTCACGCGACTGGTCGTGTTCTTAGCGACGTTTATTGAACTAATACAGTCTCGCAATTGTTGACTGTTCTTATAGAAACTATGATTAGGAGTTAAATATGTAAATCAGGCTTAGCACATGTAACTTATTGATCAAAAATATGAATTTATTATCTTAAGCACATATCAACTTGAATAGATGTTGTAATTCTCGTGATTTATCAAACATTTTCGTTTAATTTTAGTAAACAGTCGAACATAATTCATTTACATCTGATTATTTACATTTCAAATTAATGTTTTCGATTTATCGTCCAATGGTCGTGGCATCAGATACTTTAGGATAGAAAGAGGTTTCAGGAAAACTGAAGCTTGAGAATTAAACGCTAACTTACAAAAAATTTGAGAAATTTACACCGAAGTTGGTCCTAAAGACTAATATTTGAAACCAAAGTTGCCGGACTGAGTAAAAAGGCAAGTATGTTGATAGAAAATCGCTTTTGAAACAGAAGACTATTCAGGATCGAATAATTGAAAGCCAAATTATCTCATTTGATGTTTATCTAACACAATAGAAAAACGGAATTAAGGTAAATGCGACAAGGTGGCCCGCGTAATTCACATTTCGTTACGTTGTTTGCAATGTGCAGTGTAAGGTTTAATGTTGATTAAAAATCGCGAATCCTATTTTATTTAACATGAACCGGACACTGACGGACAAATTGCAAAAATTTCACTTTCAGGATTCACCTTAACAGCGGGTTCCAAACTAGGCACAGCCTGTATCTTGGTAACCCAGGCACTACACAAAGTTTAACATTTTCATTGGTTTCCGCTAGCGTGGATTCGCTAGGTGATCAAATGATCTTCACTACATAGTATAAAACAAAGTCGCTTTCTCTGTCCCTATATCCCTATGTATGCTTAAATCTTTAAAACTACGCAACGGATTTTGAAGCGATTTTTTTTAATAGATAGTGATTCAAGAGGAAGGTTTTAGTATATAATTTGACCGACATCCACGCGGGTGAAGCCGCGGGCGTCAGCTAGTTATACATAAAATGGAGTCGAAAATGCCAGGAACTTACACATAAAACATAACATCACGCCTGTAATTCCGGAAGGGATAGGCAAAGGTGTACCTTATAGTACACCCACATTTTGTCAGTAATATTTAAGTCCCATGTAATGGGGGCGAGCCTATTGCCGTCAACCGGGCACAAATCCGGACTCGGTAAACTTACATATATATATTTTTTTTTTTTTTTCAAAAATAAGAAACCTCTTTACTTTATCATTTGGTTTTCTGATGCCAAGACCAACATACGACAGTTTAGGCAAAATTAAGTAACCGAAGTAACGTACATTCGGTGAAGAATGAATGAAAAGCTTCCATCCACTCGTTCATTCAATAGTTAGGAGTACATACTAGTAGCCAGTCTTCATAGGGTTATGCTTATAAATACATGACTGAGTTTTGTCCTAGATTTTTTAGTCTCAACTCACAGATATTTTTATTGTCGATCAATGTTGTTAGACTAGTTATTTTTGATTTTTTTTTTTTGCTTTCCTAAAAGGCGACGGAAAATAACATTTCGCATCGTAAAAATATCCGTGTGTTAAGACTTCAAAGATAGCAGTTTACTGATCAAAAACAGAAATAAAGAGTTTTTTAAGTAAAATCTATTCAAATAAGAGTCAAGAATAAAATATTTACGGAGCCATAGACAAGTTTCGTTCTTAACTTTATTTTTTGTATGTGAGGTCAATGAAACTGCTACCTCTTTACAGTATTCCCGATATAATAAAACGTTCATCCAACTTCTTGTATGAGATTTGTATATTTTTATGAGTTGTGTACAATATTAAAGTGCCAACATTGACGATAGATATCGTGACGAAGTGTTAATTACTTAATTATTATTGAAACTTTATACAAAATGTAATTCATTAATAGTTATAACTACCGTGGGGTGCTAAAGGATTTGTTTTAAATGCGCGTTCCTTGTTCGGCGTATAGACCTCATAGTTCTATTTACCGTAAAAATACATTGACGTCAATATCATATACATTTTGTTGTAAATATTGTAAAACGCGTACTTAATTTGATACAGTTATATCCAAAATGTTCGTTATATGAAACTAACCTAACACTCTCCCATACAAATATGAAAGTAAAAAATAAAAAAAATCATTTTGAAGTAATATTCCAAAATTCAAGACACCCAACAAAAGAGCAATTGACAGCATATTTTCGGTTGCCTTACAAATTCGTCAGCTTATTTATAAAAGCCATACAACTGCAGTTACTTACAGTTTATCATACCAAAATTCATACAAACTCGACAAAAAGTTTTACACTCAAATGCCAAATGTCATCTGTCATATAAATCTGACAGCTGACAGCGCCTGTCATTCGAGTAAAATGTTACCATGACGAACGACGGCGAATAAACACAGTTCGTCACGTTATCTATCGCTATGTGGTACTTACTCGCTGGGTCTGTGAGACAAACCAGCGGAAAATCCTTCTCAATCACTGACTGTGCGTTTAGCTTGAGGCTCTTCTAGTTCCGTTTCCGGTGGAGCGTCTATACCGGGCAGATGTATCTGTGTATCTGATGCTTCCGAGGGCTGGAGAAAATGAAAAGGACGGTTTAGTTGTGATATCAGAGTCTAGGAGAGAAAATGAATTGTGAAACTGAATGGAAATGAAAAGGGATATAAATATAAAATTAACTATTTTTAAGGCCTTTACTAGCATAAAGGGATTTATCACATTAACTCTTTATTTAATGCAGTCGAGATCGCTTGCCAACATCGTATAACCACCATACTTGAATTGAACAAAGCCTAATAAATAACGTCACCCGAGCGGGTGACGTTATTTATTAGGCTTTGGTCGTCGTTTTAGCGTAAACACAGCGTAAACTATAGAAAAACTGTCATTTCTGCTTCTAACAGAGGGGAGGCCTTTCCCTATATTGGTTCCAGTGCTAGAACATTACAGGCTCGTGATCATCTCAAGACTGACATATAGAACAGACTTCATGCAAAAACGCTCAGAAAACAGCTATTACCATTGGAATGATGTGATGTGCATGAATGAATAAATTCAGCAATATATACTTACATCAGTAATCATTAAAGAGATATTTAAAATACTATGTTCTAATGGGTTTACCTTGACGTCAATACCGCGTCCCAAAGTAAGCTTGGAAAACATTGTAGAAAGTAAATACATATATACTATTTAGTTCAAGCTGTTGAGACGTGGTGAGGGTAAGCGAGATACATACAAGCGATACATAATAATTAAATTGTGTATATGGGTTAGTAATGAAGCTTTAGGACACCTAAACTATGGTAGTGCCAACACACAACCGTCGCGTTCATACTGAACTCAATCTCATTTATTGCAATTAGACCATTACAGCACTTTTCAATATCAGAAAAATTTATATAAGGAAGCTACAGGCCACAGTCACCAGACATAATAACTTGTAAAAGTACTGTAGTTGCCCATTCCAAAGCGTAGATCTCTATGGAGAAGAATGGGCAAGAAACTTCATGGACACTCTTTTAAAAAATTAAATATAGTGTTGCAAAATTATTCATGTTGAGACCATACATTATAAAAACGATGTAAAAACTGTCCAGCGAATATGAATGCGACGATTGTCTACTTGTGCAACTGAGCGCTTTGGTTTGAACATGGGGCTAGTATAACAAAGTGTATATTTGAACCGTTGGGTACCTTTAGAGTAGTTGTGCCCTAAAGGTTGATCAGAGGTAGCGCAGAGCAAAAGTATCTCAGTCTCATAAAGTCAAGGTGTGCGTATATAAGGTCCCATTAAAATAGATGGACAATTTTAACAAAGATATCCATGACAAAAAACACTGAATAATCAGTATTTTTTTGCAGTGCAGTGATTTTAATTTGACCTAAACTGTTGGGTAACCAACATTTTTAGTGAATTTTCGTTTTCTTGTATCTATTTTTTTTTTCTTTTTTTTACCATAGCCCTTACTTTGGTGGTCTGAATGATTTCTAAAAGTTTGTTCTTCTATATCGGCGTGCACAGTTTGCAAGTTAGCTTTCTAGCTTTACATGTCTCATCAATCATGTTGTATTCTTTTGATTGAAAAAACAGCAGCAAAATACATTTCTGGCCCTCTCCCAGCACAGTTTCAAATAAACACCATGAACCACACAAAACAAGCAGTGAATCAACACAAAAGCAAGCAGATGCCAATATGATCGTTGTAGACATGGAGTCCTTGCTTACCTCAACATCGTTAGCGTTCTCCCGCTCGGGTAGCGCGCGGAGGCGCTTCTTGCCGCGTGCGTTGTTGCCTTCACCGGCCGCCGGCCTCTTGGGTTGGAACTAAGGAGAGAAATGTTCGTTTAGTAAAGAGTGTATAAATCGACGTATTCTAAAGGTTTTAACAAATACCCTTACGAAGCCGAAAGGCACTTATTCTCTTCGTCATTGATATTTTTTTGTTCTGAACCGTACGTTCTAGTTTCGGAGATATTGCAGGTCAAAGTTCTTAAATGTTCACAATTTAGAACGAGATAACCGATACAAGATCAAAACTCATCCCAGAAAAATTAGACAGCAATACTATTTTTTTTTTTTTTGGGACAAAGACGTCACACTTTTTTCACACCACTGTAACTCCTAAAAGCTAGAATCAACAGTACCGACCCAGAGTCTTGGATCCCGCAACGAAGTTAATCAGAAAAGAATAGCGGAGGAGTAGGAAAAAACCGAGCACAACTCCTGACCCTGAATTGCTACAGAAAGAAACAAACTCCAACCAAATACCCAGCTAACCTGTAACTCTGGCGGCAGGAACACCCGAGTGTTGGCGAAGTACTCCGACTGCGGCGCGAAGTACATCCGCGGTATGCGCGCGTCGGTTGGGAAGTCGCGCAGCTCGAAGCTCTGCGACCGCGCCCAGATCACTGACATGGCCAGGTCGCATATGGCCCACAGTTTCTGTTGAGGAGAGATGAATTTAGAACATAAACATTACCCCAGTAATCCATGAAGAGTTAGGCAGAGGTGTGGCGGACGTTTCGTTAGCTATGTTTCACTGCAGTACTCAGAGATATTTAATGATTACTTAAGCCGTCATTTAGTAAAGATTTGACATACTTTTGTATGACAAAACTGTCAAAACCTTTACTAAGTGATGGCCTAAGTAATCATTGAAGCTCTCCGAGTGCGGCAGTAAGTCTCATGTTATAGGGACCGAGCCTATTGCCATCAGCCGTGTTATTTCTGTTAGCTCTTTGAAATAACATTACATTTTCGTGAATTTTAACAGTAATCAAATAACCAATTCAGGCTCCGTGGCTGCTTCTTAGAAATTCCTGATAGAAAAACTCAATAACATTGCCCGCTCTGGGAGTTCCTCATGCTAAGCAGTCTTGATTTCATGGTTTCGATCACTACACTAATAAGGCAGTCAGAAACTAAGAGCAGTCAAAAAACGAGACAGTTAAATACAAGTTTAGGAGGATTTACACTGTTATATTCACATAAGGCCCCTTGGGGGCTGCGGGTTGTTGGCAAGAGATACCACGGCCTCGACATGAAGGGCTAATAAGGAACATAGGTGGTTTTTAGTCAGTGGAAGTCTGACACTCCCTTTCGCCCTGCCCAAGAGCGGAAGTTATTTGATGATTTTCCAAGCGCCAAAAAAAAAAAGGCCCCTATGTGCCGGGAACTAGAACTATTATATTCTTTCCAATAATCAAGGAAGACATTCAGTTCGACTCGCCATCTCCGTCGTGGTTTCCCGCGACCCTGTATCACTGTTTCATGGCACCAATCCTGATTTTTGAGGGGTCCACAGCTGGTTCGATATGAAACAAACATGTCCTAACCCGTCTCATTTAACTAATTAAATGGGACTAGATAGGACATGTCTAACGGCAGCCTTTACTTGAAACTAGAACTAAAAATAAATTAAATTCCTACATAGTTGACGGCATCATCGGTTTCATTGAGCGCGTCCTTGTGCGTCTTCATGCGCTCCACCAGGCTCTTGTAGAACCCGTAGCAATAGAAGTCGTTGCGAGTGATCAGCGGCTCCAGGATGAACCACAGGCAGTTCTTTACAACCTGAGAATGAGAAAGAAAGAGGTTTGTTAAGATACTTTGGACATCATGATAAATGAAATATCTGAAATTAAACTCCACTCTGTATTATTTACTTGTAATGCCACACAAGAAAACGTAAGAAGTGTCTGTTCGTAATGTCAAAATAACAGCTTTTTACTAAATGCATATGAAGTAAGTATCGTACTTGTAACAAAACAGCATTGTTATTTAAATTTTGTCTGTCTTTCTGCCTGTTTGTGCCGGCTAATCTTCGAAACAGCTGGCCCGATTTTGATGGGACTTTCACTGGCAGATAGCTGTTATAAGGTCTAACATTTGCTATTGTTATTTTAGAACAATAGTTAGGTTACAGTGCCAAAAAAAAACCTATGTAATTGGTAACAAAATCCAAATCAAAATGGGGAAGTAATTTAATATTAAACACAGCCGACTTGAACTTTTTAGTTGTACAGTAAGGCATTAATTTCGATGTTCTAAAATAAATCATGAGTGATATATAGGGTGTAAAAGTACCCTTAACGCAAACGAAGGGCACTTGTTCTCCCCTCCACTGCGATTTTTTTTTGTTCTAGACCATACCTGGGAACCTCCTAGTTACAGAGATATATACAGGTTGGTGCCGACAATACGACAATAAATGAAACCACTGGTAGTTCTAGTCCATAGGAACATTATTAAACTATCAAAAAGATGTGAGCCGTCACGGGACGCCTGGCAGATGTGAAACATCGACATTATTTTGTAAAAGTAATATGCAGAAAAGAACAGATTGTGATAGGAACTAAATATGTCATAATGAAGAGAATCGCACAGTCGATTGCGCATGGCGACGCGTCGCCACACCGTACAAACTACTGCATATAGACTGTATATATATACTATTATATAGCGTGGCGACGCGTCGCCCGGCTTGCGTCGCCACGCCAGAAATCGGTTTTACGTGCGGCTTAACACCAAAATAAAAAAATTGAAAAAAAGACAATAAAACTAAGTAGCATAAAACTGTTAACGAAATAATTTACAAACAAAAATATTGGTTACTAACCTTAGGAATAATTTGCACCGATTAACGAGTGGAAATAAAATGTAACAAAAGAATTTGGCAAAGACATTTAGGTAGTTTGTTGTCGTATCGTCGGCACCACGAAGGTGTTAGGATTTATTTGATAGTTTCAAAATGTTCCTATGAACTAGAACTACCAGTGGTTTCAATTATTGTCGTATCGTCGGAACCACAGAACAGATAAAAGAGGTTAGAAGGGCCTTGTGGGCGGGGCAGGCGCGCCGCTCATATGTCGCAAACGCTCAAATGTCGACAAAATTTGATTTACCGGCCAACAATCGCGCTCATATTGTGACAGCGTACGAAGCTCCGCGAAAAAAAAGAATTATGCCATCTTGCGCTATTATAATGTGTCGGAAAAGAAGCCAGGGTGTGTAGTGTGCCTCGAGAAGGGATTTCATATCACCGGTAAGTCCAAATACCTTAAAATACAAGTAATATTTGTAATTATTACAATAGTATTATGTAGTTGGTAGAAAAAATGATACTGTCGCAAGCAGTTAAAAAATTACGTACATTGCTTGCAATACGTGGGTACCATCTTGTACTGCGTGGGCGATTGCGCGATGTATTTCGTTCACTGCGAACGTCGCGTACGACGAGCCAAAGCTTGAGTTCTGCAAAATCTATGCGTTTCGATTGTGTTGTACCAAGTTGTAAACAATGTCGATATTTAGTATGTGTGAATGTATTCAAATGATATTATTATGAATATGATTAAATAACTTCGTTTATTACTGTCAATTATTGTTTATTGTGGGTTATTAATTTTGGTTTTCGTCTAAAATTTGTTTTGAGGTTAGTCATTTATAATGGAAACATAACACAACAAAGTTTTGTTTTTAGGTTTCCAAAAGATCCAGATACAAGAACACTATGGCTAGAGGCAACCGGTAGAATTGAATAGATACCTACTAACTAAATGTAGTAATTAATTAAATGTATGTCTTATTTTTAAGTGTTTCTCGTATGTTTACTTTTGATTTTACTTTTTTAATCTTTAATTTTGTATCTGTGTGAGACAAATAAATACCTTTTCATTCTTTCTATCCCATTCCGAAATTAAAGCAAAATATTGCAAAACTTAAAGTTACAAAACTAAAGTAATTTTATCGACATAAATTATCGACCTTTTGGTCGCCGTAACATGTATGAGAAATTAAAGCGTGTGTGAGTGTACGTCATACGCAGTGTTTGCGCTAGTGTGACAACCAGTAGCAAGCTCGCGATCTAAGTGAGTGCGGTTTATTTGTGTGCGTTATGCGCGTACGTATTAGCCTCTTGCTTGTAGTGGATATAGAGAGTGGGAGACAAGCGGCGACAGGCGTTCTAATACAAATCAGGAACTATTTCCTTTCTAATCTCTTTTATCTGTTCTGTGGTCGGAACCACCCTGTATACAGCTGTTTTTGTAAATACTAGTTTTTCAGGTTATAACTTTAATTAAATTACCTTCATGACCCGTTTACTATTCAAAGCATCCACTAGCATAAGAGTGCTACATTGAGTTTTACTATACCATAAATTTTTGCGTAGGGGTACTTAGTTTGATGTATAGAATGCTTGGTTGACGGCTGTGTGAAGGGTTAATTTACACCCTGTATATAACAGGTGACATACCTTGAGCTGTACAACGTTGTCGTAGGCAGTGAAGGCGGGGTCGTGCGTGAGTATGGGCACGGCGAACACCAGCATGTAGTCCGGCAAGATGTGCGGCAACTGCGACACCGCGCGCTCCACTACGCACACAGACACATACGTTACTTTACCGTACACCAGAGATAACAGTAGTGATAGTCTAGTGCTGTACTATCACGACCAATAATATGTATACACTTGCCCAAGTTCTAACGCGAATTTCTGGTGAAATAACGATTGCAACTTTGAAATATGAACTACTTTATGATGATATGGGTTCCAAAATATTAGTTTCGTTTCGTGACATGAATATGAAATCTTACAGTAGGCGAAAATAGCTTCTGAAGCTTGTTAAGTGTATACATATTGGTGCTGCGGGCTGAACATAGTCTCGATTTCCGAACCCAAGACACGCAACTCTGATTTGTCGAATATTAGTTGCTTCAGAGAAGGAAAGCTTCGTGAGGAAACCAGCATGCCAAGTCAGATGCCCAAGAAATTGCGTAGAATTTATTTGTTTGATGTACAGAATGTTTGATTTACAGATTCGAGAAGGGTCCGGTTACATCTTTTTTTTGGGCGGGTGGAAAATCTTCAAATAACCCCTGCCGCTCTTGGGCAGAGCGAAAGGGAGTGTCAGACTTCTACTGACTAAAAACCACCCATGTTCATTCTTAGCCCTTGCGCCGAGGCCGCGGTATCTTTCGAACAACCCGCAGCCCCGACGGGGTCCGGTTACACCTTGTTCTCTTTTGATCGCCATCGACTACCGCAAACAGCAGCGAAAATGTTCCCATATGATCCTCTTACGACGTAAAAATATCAGTAACACATGCGTTTAACACGCACGTATTAACTTCAACTGCAACTATGTTAAAACTTTAGTTTTATTTAACCCATTTCCCAGTTTCACAATGAACAGAAATTTTGATACAATATGTTTAGTTCGGATGGCAATGGTTAATGGTTAGCTTAGTGACAGCATGCGAAATCCAATATTCCCATGATATTGATATCAAATGAAAAGGTTTTCTGAGAGGAATACGAGAAATAAATAATGTTGTTTTAAAGCGTTATCATTATTTTGTTCTAGAGAAATAAGAATGATGTTATAGTCTAGTGGTGTGACCGTCGGACCCAAGGCTGCGGGTTATGCGAAAGAGATACCGCGGCCTCGGCGCAAGGGCTAAGAAGGAACATGGGTGGTTTTTAGTCAGTAGAAGTCGGATACTCCCTTTCGCTCTGTTAAAGAGTGGGAGGAGTTATTTGATGATTTTCCACCCGCAAAAAAAATAAATAAAAAAGGCACCACACACACCTCTAATTTTTCGTATAAATGAGCTTTTTTTTTACAAAAACGTTGCCTGACACTAGGAATTTCTCCCGTATCGTGGGTGCGTTCACAGACATTTAAACTCACATACACAAATACCCAGACCCGAAACAACTATCTGTAGGCCATACAAATATTTGTTCCGTGCGGGGATCGAACCCGTGACACGTAGCGCAGCAGTCAACTGCTTGAACCACTGCGCCAACCGTGCCGTCAAATTAGTGGCAATAGTTTCGTCTCCTACTACATGGGTTTTAACAAGTAACTAGTGAAATTCGGGTGTAAGAGAAGTCTTACATACGAATTTCGTTAGCCATTCGAGGGTTACATGCGAGAATTTATCCTTATCTATTGTGCAATAATGAGAGTTAGTAAATTCAAAAGTCATGAGTACTAATATGTTTACACTTGGCTACTTTTAAAACGTTTTTCTACTTGTATTGATTATAACTTTATGTTGTTACACACAGTATTTTGGATCCCGTCTAACTTAATATTATTAACGCTAAAGTATGAGAGGATGTTTGATTTTTAAAGTAAGGTTTTGTTTCGTCATCTTACAACTAAACTTTAATAATTCATTTATGAAAATATTGTGTAGAAAGTTGAATTTACTCAGAGGGAATGTTAGTATTATTATGTAATAAGTCATATTAGGCACTGGGCCCGCGTGGTGAATCCCACTCATAAAGATGAGACTTACAGTCCTAGCAGTGGGTACATTATAAGCTAATTATGCTTATACCATTTTTTTTTATTTGGAATGGGCTTGCTCTTGACCTCAATCTTGCCCTAAGGGCAAAGATGAGGGGGCTGCGGGTGTTCGCAAGAGATACCTCGGCCTCGACATAAAGGGCTAAGAAGGAACATGGGTGGTTTTTAGTCAGTAGAAGTCTGACACTCCCTTTCGCTCTGCCCAAGAGCGAGAGGGGTCATTTGATGATTTTCCACCCACCATAAAAAAAAAAGGGCAGAGATGAGGTCGACGACGGAACGAGCTTACCCAGAAGGAAATAAATCATATTATTGAGTCACAATCGCATTCTCACGTTTTAAAACATATCCAAGTGTACACACACAAGCTCCCACGAGCACTTACGTCGGTTCACGTACATAGGTTACCTTTAGTGCCGACCGTGATGTTGCGCACGTACTCGCGGCGCCGCACCACGTCGGCCAGCATGTACTGGCGCACGGCCGCGCGGATGCGGCGCTCGGGCTCGCGGCCCGCCAGCGCGTACATGCCCATGAAGTCTAGCGGGAGGCACTTGTTGGGGATGCCCTGGGGACGAAAGGTTTCTTTATTTATTTATTTAAAAACTTACAGCTAAATACAATCGTGATAAATAACAGTATGATAATCAGACAGCCAATACGGGATCGGACTGACTCAAAAAAATATGATTCTATTTAGTCCGTCAGATAGATTATCGAAAAATATTGAATACTTCTCGGACTGCCTCGATTGTCTAATGGTTGCAAGCGCGACTGAGCATGAGGTCCTGGGTTCGATTCCCGGGTCGGGCGAAGTGTTATTGGCTTTTTCCATCAGGAATTTATCAGTAATAGCCACCGAGTCTGGATTTGTACACGGTTGATGGCAATAGGGTCGCCTATTACATGGGACTTAAACATAACTGGCGAAATATGGGTGTACTATTAGGTACACCTCTGCCTAACCCTTCGGGGATTGCAGGCGTGATGTTATGTTATTGAATACTTGTTTTTTGTTTTATCAAATTAATAAGAATTAACAAAGATAAAACGCGTCAAAGATCATGAGTGGGGGCTTGTGACGTCACTTGTAGATGAAAAAATGTACTAACATTTGCATTTGTTTGAGCACGAGCCCATACGATTACACACATCGTCTATTTTGAAAAAAGGCGAGTTTGACCACCGATCTGATACCACTTCCGTAGTCTGTTAAGCAAGAATACATAATAACGAGAGGGAAATTCAAATGTACACCTGACCTGTACTGGTAAGTATTTTTACAACCTGCTTAAAAAGTTACATTAAAGCTATATAATGTGTTATGAAATAAATTTTACCTTTGACAAACCCTTGTGTAGTTTTGTGGCAAAAATTTCTCTGACTTGAGGTACATCATCCTGTATAACAAAAAAAAATGAAAATTAATTGTCTTCTTTTAGTCTACCATAGTCTAAAGCATTCTTCACAACAGAATTTCATTGTAGCATATCAGTTTTCTAGATTTCTAGAGTATCATTAAAAGTATATTATGAGCGACCGAGTTGTGCTCGGTTGAAGAAAGAAAAAAACAATTTATCCCAGATATGAGACCCAGCTAGATCGATTTTACATCCTCGTAAACCCCTTATAACTCTGAGATAACAAATATAATGAATGTATACAGGGTGTAAACGAACCCTTTACGAAGCCGTCAACCAAGCATTCTGTACATCAAACTAAGTACCCCTACGCAAAAATTATTGCTGGGAAACGATATCTTTTTTGGGGTTCAAAATCACAATTTTCGGTAAAACTCAATGTAGCACTCTTAAAACAGTGTACTAATGAATGTTTCGAATAGTAAACTGGTCATGGGGCTAAAATAAGTTAAGTTATTTCCTAAAAACAAGTATTAAAAAAAACAGCTGTGAAAAATTTGGAACTTTGACCCCCAATATCAACAAAAAAAACCTGAACAAAAAAAAATGATCGCAGTGACGGGAAGAACAAATGCTTTCGAGATCGTTAAGGGTATTCAACAATGTATACTTACAACCATCAAATGCGAAAGGTTATAGAACTGCTCAGCAGTGAACTGATCTCCGACTCCCTTCTGTTCGCAGATCTTCAACATGGCCGCGCCTGCCGCCAGCCGTAGGTGAGCCATCTCAGCTTTTGATAGGCGGTTTTGCTGAAATAGAAGAATAATGTAAAGCAGTGGCTAAACAGCTCAGAACTCATCATCTGCCTAGCCTTTTCCCAACTATATTGGGGTCGGCTTCCAGTCTAATCTGATGCAGCTGAATACCAGTATTTTACATGGAGCGACTGACTATCTGACCTCTACAACCCAGTTAATACTGGGTAATACGATACTGGTTGTCAGACTTTCAGCTCACTGACTACCTGTAACGACTGTCAAAGATTTACAAATGTCAGCCGGAACCAACGGCTTAACGTGCTTTCGGAGGCACAGAGGAAACTCGGTATGTAATGGTTGGTCATCCATCCACAGACCAATTTAAGGAAGCGCGGTTTTATCTGATGATTGTTCCGCACGGCAGTTATTAGCTAGCCGCGAGTTCGATCTAGTCAGCTAAGAACTGCTGTCTCTAATTTATTTATGTTATTCAAAAGACTAACTTACTGCGGTACTCAGAGATATTTAATGATTACTTAAGCCGTCACTAAGTAAAGATTTGACATACTTTTGTATGACAAAACTGTCAAAACCTTTACGAAGTGATGGCCTAAGTAATCATTAAAGCTCTCTGAGTGCGGCAGTAAGTGTTGATTCCAGAGCATCGTAGTAGATTACCAATTACTTTTTCATGATGCCTCAACAGATTATAGAAAAATATTTTTAAAGCACTATTGAGCTCCATTGTTGTAAACTCGAGACAAAATCTCGATTACTAATCTCAAATGTAGGTCAATTCCAAAACTGGTCTACCACTTTGAATATTACCTGTAGCAAGTCTCCCTTATGCACAATAAATGCATTCAACATCCGGAAGGTCTTCTGCGCGGACAGTTCATCCTTCTTGAGTCCCAGCAGCCATCGCGCCATACACTTGAGTCCCTCCAGCTTGCAGCGCGTCTCCTCAGGCAAGGCGTCCTCGCTGCACCACGCGTCGTCCGGGACCGGTGTACTGGACCCGCCCTCGCGGACTAGAAGCTCTTTTACGATCTGGAGGGAGTGACAGTTGTTGAAATTGTGTTTTTACCCGACTACGGCGAAGCCAAAAGAAAGGGTAATGATTTTGGCGTCTATGCATGGTTTGTATGTTTTTGGTGGAGTGATGATGTAGTTAAGTAGCGCCCGAAAATTTAAATATGGACTGCAAAAAGAATGTGTTTGTATCAACTTTACAATGTCCGTTTGTTGGGGCGTAATTATTATTATGTCGACTTGTAAGGTATTTTTATATAAATGAGAAGAAAAGTGATTCCCTTGATGGACTTATTGCTACTAAAGTATATTTATACGATTACATACTAAGGTAGATAAATGCACATTTGGAATAATGAACGAGCCACTTATAACGCAAATACCAACTTACTACTTAACTCATAGTTATAGCGGTCATTTTAGAATGGCAATCTTACCTTCCTAGAGACAATATTCTTGATGTGTACAGAGAAGCTGTCGGGCAGGTTGTGTGCTATGTGTCCGAGCGTCACTATGGCGGTGCGGTAATGTTCCGAGTGGGGGGAGAGGGTCGCCTTCAGAGTGTCCAGGATCTCTGTGAAGATCTGCGTCCTTTGTTCTGGTACGTTTACGAATAGGCATCTGAGGAAGGATTAACATTTTGGTTCAATTGACAGATTAGAAGACGGATTATGAAAAAAAACAATTCGATTTTATTCAAGATAAGGTCTATCAAATGTTAGTAAACCGAACTTCATTATCATTTCTGCCGAAAGACGTCCACACATACGAGTCCATAAGAGTCGCCACATTGACTTGTCCCGTGCGTCTCGACTAGACTAGTCTCAACTAGCGGATGCCCGCAACCTTCACCAGGTCATCGGTCCACCTTGGAAGTCCTTCCAACGCAACGTATTCCCTCCAGAACTTTTAAACCGCACTTACTTCTTCGAAATAACGCGGAGTTGCAGGTACGCATCTCTTTCCCACACTGAAGTAAGATTTAAATAATACTGGTACAAGAGGTGATGATAAAGTCCGTGGACCACTATTGTTTAAATCATAGAAAGGACTTCATCAAAGATCTTACCTGACAGCATTCTTTGCTTGTTTCGGTGTGCCGACCTCAGCGTACGCTTTACACAGCGTAATCAGTCGCGGGAATAGTGCAGGGCACGCTTCACCTGTGAGCAAAACAATTATTTTTTTATATATTTTTGTATTGTAACTTATTTTTTTCTTTGAATAGTTCGAAGACGAGAATTACAGTTGTGCTGCCATCTAATATACGCTGCCGAACACAAACACTTCATAGCGACCGACATAAATGTAACGAATTGATTTGACGACGGTACTTAAGTGAAGGAGAGAAAGACCAAAGAAAAAATGGCTGGTTCTTTTTTTTTTTAGAAAAACGTTGCCCCACACTAGGAATTTCTCCTGTATCGTGGGTGCGTTTACAAACATTCAAAGTCACATACACAAACACACCCAGACCCGAAACAACTATCTGTAGGTCATACAAATATTTGTTCCGTGCGGAGATCGAACCCGCGACACGCAGCGCAGCAGTTCAATCTCTCAGCCACTGCGCCAGCACGGTTGTCGCAGTGGCGTCCAATTGTGTGAAGAATGATATGAAAGAGAAAGGAATAAATGATGCCGCGAAGTCTAAGAGGGGAGATCGACAGAAGAAAACGTATTGCGCCGACCCCAAATGAATTGGCATAAGGGCAAGTGAATGATGATTTCCGTGGAAGTGTCCCTCACAAAGCGCTCCAGAACGGCTAAAATTGACAATATCGTTAGACTCACTGAGCGGCCGGTATTTGCCTAGGAAGGTGAGCGCGGCGAGTATGTGCGGCGCGACCGACTCGTCATCTAGCTCCAACAGCGACGTCAGCCGGTTTAGGATGTCTTCGTGTAGGAAA
Organism: Diarsia brunnea; assembly: GCA_949774965.1. NCBI lineage: Eukaryota > Metazoa > Arthropoda > Insecta > Lepidoptera > Noctuidae > Diarsia > Diarsia brunnea. The sequence continues at coordinate 12,669,756 of OX459007.1, read as the reverse complement.
TGCGACGGGAACACGAACGACAACATCACTAGGAGCTTGAGACCGCGCTCCGCTGCTTTCTTTTCGTCTATGCCTGCGGGGAAATAAGAAATTTTAGATGCTTACTCGGTACACGTTTAATTTTTCATATGATTTGCAATACACTGCTTACAGAGATCGGCGATAGGCAACACTACATTCTGAGACTCAAAATTACTTGAAAATCAAGCCATTTGGCCTGGCTGTCAATCGTAGATCTATGGCATTAATTAAAGGCCGAAAGCCTGACAATCAGTTCTACCAAGATACCTCTACTAGTATTCAGGTGCAATTAATTTGATTGAAAAGTAACCATATAAAATTGTCTGCGAAGTTTTACCAATTCATATGACTTGACCAAAGACACACACCTCTGATTTTTCGGAATCATGTGCGTATTGTATTTATCACTTGCTTTGGTGAAGGAAAACATCGTGAAGAAAACAGCATGCCTGAAAGATATTTCTCGACGGCATGTAAAACCATGGATCCCATAAAACTCTGCCACCAGGTACTCGGCACCAACTATAGTTCACGTCAAATAACTTTGCCCCTCTGAAGTTAGCCATTTGCAAAGATCGCGCAAGTGCAGTCACGTAGAAAATTATTTGAACAAAATAAATACATATTTTTAAAAGAAAACATAGTTTTTTAATGCCATAATGCTTCGCCCCCATGACTCGCGCATGCGCAGTTGCAGTTTTGTTCGTAATGTTGAGCCACTCGTAGCCAACTTCAGAGGGGCACAGTTATTTGACGCGAACAGTAGTTGCGGTACTGTCATACAATCCTGAAAGCCTGGCTTGCTCTAATAACCAACTCCTGTTAATAATGTTAGGGTATCTCAGCAGTCTGCTTGCCTTATGGGCTTGCCGTATCGTTAGCCCCTAGGAACTCCACTGTCACTAACCACACGATAAAGAACAATTAGATTAGTCGTTGTAAACATACCGCACTCCTCCGCCATAGATCCATCAGTTCCCTTCACCGTGCCCTCCACGTAGCCCACGAGTATGAGCAACGAGTCGTGGTCGATCATCACAGAACTCACTCGCTCTAACAACATCTTCACCGTGTTGTAGTATAGGTTCGTCATCACTGGCTGGCCAAGCTTCTTTAGGACGCTTGACTGGAATGCGAAAGAAGAAATTAGTATTGTAACAAACATACGGCGTGAACTCGACAGTATTTATTATAAAACAAAAATATTTTTCAGGTTTTAACTTACCTTCATACTTAAATTACCTCCATGACCCGTTTACTATTCAAAGCATCCACTAGCACAATGTTTTAAGAGTGCTACTTTGAGTTTTACCGTAAAATGTGATTTTTGACCCCAAAAAAAAAGTCATTTCCCAGCAAAAATTTTTGCGTAGGGGTACTTAGATTGATGTACAGAATGCTTGGTTGACGGGTGTGTGATGGGTTAATATACACCCTGTATAATGGCCTACATGAGCACATACAACCTCCAGAAAAGTTGGTCATGTCCTATAGAGAAGAACCGGCAAGTCCTATCTCCGTACCCAATAAGTTCCCAGGTGTGATCTATCACATACAAAACTATAGGAATAAGTTACTCTTGGGTTCGTGAAGAGTGGCTTTACATCCGTTATACAGGTTGTATATCAACCCATCACACAGCCGTCAACCAAGCATTCTGTACATCAAACTAAGTACCCCTACGCAAAAACTTTTGCTGGGAAACGACTTCTTTTTTTGGGTCAATAAATCACATTTTACTGTAAAACTCAATGTAGCATTGTTAAAACATTGTGCTAGTGGATGCTTTGAATAGTAAACGGGTCATGGAAGTAATTTAAGTAAAATTAAAACCTGAAAAACTAGTATTTACAAAAACAGCTGTGAAAAACTTGGAACTTTGACCCCGAATATCTCCGTAACTAGGAGGTTCCCAGGTATGGTCTAGAACAAAAAAAATATCGCAGTCGTGGGGAGAACAAGTGCCTTTCGTTTGCGATAAGGGTACTTTTACACCCTATATAGTTCTGTAACCCGAGAATTGACATCCTGAAAGAAAACGACTTTGTCATCCATTTTAAAAAATTGCCTAAAACAACCTCCGTCACATTTTTGAGATCTCTGTTTAAAGGTTACATTAAGGTCGGAACCCACCTGTAGCATAACAGGTTAGTGGGTCAGCAGTCATACTAGGTCACTTGTTGGCTTAGTGCTACCTAATTACATTACGCTAATCACATTCGTATGTGCCTACTGCTACTACCTATTATTTTATACATTCCGGAACCTAAAATGGTAGTTAAAATTTTAAATCGCCCTGTATTAATGTCACACTTAGTCTAAATATTACGAAGAGGTAAAGTTTGGATGCAGGAAGTAATTACTCCGAAAGTACTCATCCGATTTCAAATGCGTTTAGGTACTTGTAGATAACCACAGTTTTGCCGAGTGTCATAATATGATATGTTTCTTCTACGTGAACGAAGTCGCTGGCAGAAGCTAGTTATTTTTTTATCTTGAGATAGGACGTCGGTCCTCGACCGACGAATCGAGACCTAACATAATGATTTATGTGACACAAAATTTATAATTTCTCATTAACGTATTTTACGATTAAAACCTATGGAGCACACGGGGATGAAAGGGGAGATCATCAAGGTTCCGAATCCTTGGACCTAGAAAGCTGAAATAATGCATGACGGAGGTTTTTTTATGACCTACACAATAAGGTTGGGTTTCCCTATGGATAAGAAATACATATAGGGCGGACAAAGTTACTGGCAAAGTGTTAGTAATAAATAAATACTCACAGTAGTACGAACGCAGACTTCACAGCTGACATTAGGGTTCAAAATGGTCTCCATTCCTTGCAACAACTCAGGAGCCTGTTTCATATGGTGAGAGAACTTATTCAAGAACTCCTGAGCCTTCACTGACTCCGGCAGGAATTTCGAACTTATGTGCAGCACTTTAGCTATCATTTCTTTTTGCACGGCCGGCGTCGGCGGTTTTCGGTGGAGTTCGATCCATTCGCCAACCGTACGGCGTACGACCAACTGGTGCTTTTGTAACTCTATGAAGGCTTTCGTCGCGTTGTCATCAACGTTTGACATTAAATAGAAGAGCTTCTTCATACGAATTGGAGCTGGGAGCGTGTATGGAACGAGGGATGTGTTTAGGAGGCGTTCTACGAGAAGTCTGTCTTCTAAAGCAGTCATGTAGTATCCATGAAGGATCTTGTCTTTGATCCATTGAACTGCCCTCTCTGTAGCGGGAGGTACGCTCTCTTCTGTTAGAAACTTTTTGTAGATTAGAGCTAAACCGGACATAGCCTCTTTTCTAATTTTGAATTTCTTGTCGAGTGTTCTTTCGCGGACGAAGTGTAGGAGGTCTTCTGATTCGGCGACAGCTTGGAAGTCTCTTTGAGCGGTCGCTATGATAGCCATAACCACTTCGTAACGTACTTGTTCATGGGCATCGTGTTGCCTTAGTTTTAATGTGTCTGTAATGTCATTTCTCAAGTCTGGGTGGTGTACTAAGAAGTGCATGCAGTACTGCACGCATTTGATTCTGATTGGTACTGATATATCGTTGAATCTGCCGAGGAAGGCCCTCCATAGCGCTGGGTACTGTTTCGCGAGTTCTGATCCGGGTTCGGAGAACATTCTAGCAAGTAAGGCGACGCCGCTGAGTCTCTCAGGGAACTGTGCGGATTTGAGCTTGCATTCTAACTGTGGTAGCACGGAGAGAAGAATGGCGGGGCAGCATTGATATAACTCGTAGATAAGCTCGTACACTTTTGAGTATATGAGAAGATTCTTCTCTTCTTTGCCGAGAATTAGCACGTGGTTGAAGAACTGTGGAAGATAAAGAGAATTTAAAACAATGTGAATAAGTGGTACTTGAAATATTTGCTTAAGAATAAATGATCTCACTAAATCATAACGTTGACGTGACAAATTAAGGCGATAAATAGAATAAAATACTTCGACTGTATAAAGGCAATACTATATAGATCTTATTATTTGATCATTCCAATATTAGCTTGTACTAATTTGGTAATCTATTTTTATAAGTGCGACTCTCATCTCAGAAAACGTTATACTACGCCCACCATCTTGTATTTTCGTGGGTGTATGTCACAAGGGATGGCGTAGTATTTAATGAAGTGGAACGTAACACCCACATGTCAGTAAATAACACCATAGTTACAGTATCCAGGCGTAAATAAGACACGTCGGTATTTAAGAGTGGTTTAGACTATCGCTTTTTTTTTTGGTGTTTATATTCGTAGGTATCGGTTAAATTGTAACCTATATTTGTTACTATTTTTTGTTTTATAATTAGCTTTATATAGGTATATAATCCAGGAAACTAAACTGTTTCTTAGGTAGTCAGTTATTACTGACTACCTAACTAAAATCAAGGAAAATAAAATCGACTCTTAACGACTGCCTCGGTGGTCCAGTGGTCGCAAGCGCGGCTGCAATGCATTAGGACCTGTGTTAAATTCTCAGGTCGGACTAAGTGTTGTTGGGTTATTTCATCAGTATTCTCATTAGCAGCCATGTAGTTTGGATATTTATTTATTAAAACTATACCTATACACTTAACACAACACAAAGGCGTACTTAATGCCTTTTCTACAAGATGTATGTCTAAAGTATTTCATAAGATATAATATTTTTTTTGTTCTCTACAAACCTTGTCATATTAAAGTTACGCGGTATTGTTAGCTAAACGAAGATCTGCAACTTTTATGGCCATGTACAGTTACCTGCTACAGACACCTGCATTTAAATGGTTTAGAAAATAGGGGAGCGTGATGATTGCAAGCGTCCGTACCTCGGCATTATGATACACGTGATATTCATGTACCCAAACGTGATGCAGTTATATATAGAGCAACAATCGCGCATTCAATCGTTTAGGACATTTACATAACTATGTATGTATGTCTACGTTTGCAATTTGGATCTCAAAAATGAATAGCATGGCTATGATGGCATTGGGTACATTTTTAACATCGGATTATTTCGAAATGTGTCCATTTTGGCATTGGCAACTGTCTAGCGGACATCCGCGATAAAGACGCGTCCGTAAAGTAAAAAAAACTGGCCAAGTGCAAGTCGGTACCATTAATAATATATACCACCAATGGTCCGTACCATTGTAGTAAATATTGAGAGATTTTCCATGTTCTTTTAGCGCCATAGACTTATTATATGTTTTCCTGTAATCTATAAGCGTTGAACTAATTTCTGTATTTTCTTCAAAATTTTAGGCTCAATAGTTTCGGAGATAACATAAAGTTGAATGGTTGAACAGACAGACAGACACACGAGTGATTCCGTTTTTCCTTTTGAGGTACGTAACCCTAAAAATATTGTTTTTACCATAACTATTTTATCACTTATTATAAATTACAAATTCTAAGCTAGGTACTTACCGCCTGTATATAAGGTTCTAGCGTCTCACTAGTCTTGATGATCAGCTCCTTAGCCAACGAGTAGGCGTACTTGTGTTCCCTCTTGTTGGGCTCCACCAGGTTCATCAGGATAACGTTCAGCAGCTCGTTGGAGACCACGTCCGACTCCGTGATGAGAGGGCAGAGGACGTCCAGCATAAAGGACTTGACTTTTGTTGAGTGTTCCGTGCTGAGAAGAGAAGAGGAAGGTTAGAAAAAATGGATTTGGTGGAACATGGTCGAACTTGCATAGGTCTTTCTATATCTGGCGATGAAGCGCGTCAGGGATACACATTGATGGTTTTGCGACCATCATACGTAAAAGAAGCGCTTCCCTGCTTACTCGCCTTCGCGGTAGTACCGTGGATACTGGACAGTGTCACCAATGCTGCGACATTAGATGAAATTCCAGTCTCCACACAGAATAAAACATGTATGTTCTACAAACACTAGTTATTAAGAGATGGAGATCGACGCATAAAGGGTTACCACATTTTCAGTACATCATACCGATCCCTCCCCCCCCCCCACACACACAGAATTTTCTCGTCAGTAATTTCATAAGAAATGAGCATAAGTTCAGTACCTACACGGCCAAAAAGGAAACGAAGAGCTGTATTTTTAGTTACCAATAAAAAAAATACAAATTCTAGCTTCGGAATGATTTACTGAATACGTGTTAAGTAACTGTATGAAGTGAACGTCGATATCCCTATTATTTATCGTATATTTATATCGTGAAGTAAATCTCGGTGTATTGACATGATATAATACAACAGTGCATTGTATCCGTGCGAAACATAGACGGTTCACTTACTCGTTCTTCGCAAACAAATACGAATAAGTACTTATTACGTAAGCATAAGCAAAATCAGCGTATAATGTTCCCACTGCTGGGACTCCAGGCCTCCTCTCTATGAGAGGGCAAGGGCTATAATCAACCACGCGGACCCAGTAGAGATGACAGATGACACAAACTTTCGGTTCTATGACATGCCGGTTTCCTCTCGTTTTTTTTCTTCACCGGTTTGAGAGCAGCGGTGATGAAATTCATTCCACAAAGTAATGAGCCTGACTGGGATCGAACCCACGACTTACTGCTCATACCTAAGTCGAGGCGTAAAATGCACTAACTAAACATTATTTGATTTTGTCTAAAATCAAATATGACTTGATAATACAATAGTGATAACTATTGTATTATCAAGTCATATTTGCATTGTATAAAACTGCAAGCAGTAAACCGCTGCATAAAAAACAGTAGGTACATTCTTGTCTGTCCTCCCAACAAACCGTATTAAATTGTCAAGAGCAAAGTTCAGAGTACTTCAGAGCCGCTATTTTTGCCTTTAAAACCTTATTACGTTGTACAGGAATGTTCTTAGAATTCGCTCGTAGTGAACACGGTCTGGGGACCAAGGTCTTGTTCTGCGAATAAAGATCGATTTAACTCCCTGTAGAGTACCCAGGGTGGGTTTTGTTGAAAGATATGAAAAGTATCATCTATCTCTAGTAGTGTGACCGTCGGACTGTAAGTCATAGGTACCACTGATTTTTCGGATTCATGCGCGTATTGTATAATTATCACTTGCTTCGGTGAAGGAAAATATCGTGGGGAAACCTGCATGCCTGAGAGATATTTCTTGGGCCATGGGCGGCACTCGCGCCCGAGCGGTCGTCAAGTCCACATCTCCGGAGTATGTCCCGTGGAAGGGCGAAACACGTGTCCAGTATAGGTATGGGTGCATGGCATGCTAATTATGTTAGCTTTTCCTGCATGCATACATTTTTACGGCTCCCGCCCGTAAAAATGTATGCCGGTGCATCCTGCATTTAGGTATCTTTTAAAACGAAATATTTTGAATATCTGTTAATGTCATGGATGTCCACAAAGAAACGCTTGATTCTATCATGTAAACAAAATGAAAATAAATAAAATAGGTATCAACTTTTCCGAAACTCTTGGAACGTTACAAAAAAGTTGCAAATTCAGGAAAGATTTTAGTAATAATAATAATCTTCAAAACCTCGCCCTATATAACCGTTAGTAATACAAAAGGCTTTCAGTTATGTAATAAATATAACTTTTTTATTAATTTTATGAGCTCGGCCGAAGGTCAAAATGTCTGTCGGTATTGGACAGACACTGAAAACGTTGACGTATTGATTCTAAATTGTTCAAATAAAGCATGGATTCCCCGTCGGGGCTAATGGTTGTTCGAAAGAGATACCGCGGCCTCGACCCAAAGGGCTATGAAGGAATATGGGTGGTTTTAGTTAGTGAAGTCTGACACTCCCTTCCGCTCTGCCCTGAACGGGAGGAGTCATTTGATGATTTCCCACACCCCTTTTTTTTTTTTTTGGGGGGTGGGAAATCATCAAATAACCCCTCCCGCTCTTGAACAGAGCGAAAGGGAGTGTCAGACTTCTACTAACTAAAAACCACCCATGTTCCTTCTTAGCCCTTCATGTCGAGGCCGCGGTATCCCTTGCGAACAACCCGCACCCTCGACAGGTGCGAACAACCCGCAGCCTCGACAGGCACCCCCTAAAAAAAAACATGGATTTGTGACGTATTTTGTAACGCGCGATGCATTCAGTCTTCAACTGGAAAGCAAACAAAGATAACGTACTTAATTTTAAATTCTTATCACTAATTAATAACACAAGGTACTTATGTGGAAAGCATGGCAAATATTAACACTGCCTACACTGACTTATTGATGCGTGTAATTAAATTGAATATGTCATAAATCGTGTGGACGCGGGAAAAGGAATAAGTATGTAAGGATCGTAGCAGGTGGCGTTCTGTAATTTCTGTCCTACCACATGGGAAAAGTGTGTAGCTATGTATATATGTCACAAGTGGATAAAGACTCGGTTATATTCACAGAAATTCTGAGAAAATCGGTCATAGGAATCGCAAAAATAATAGGCCCCGTTTTATTATATCCGCTAGTTCAATCAATAGCATTGTATGGATGATTTGGCATTTAGCATTTAAAATATTAAGAAAACTCTAGAAACACAACCTGCGTCTAATAGGTACGACATTCCCATTAGAACATCCTTTCGAATAAAATTAGACAACCTCGAGTATTAAGTGAGTTTACATTAGTGCTTCGAGGCGCGTTGAACATTTGGCACCAGGATTTATTATTTTAATTTCTAGCGAACTGCTTCTCAAAAGGGATATCTAGTTTGCAACATTAGGCAGTCAGTTCAGTACCCTGCGCTGATTCAGCTATAAATTATAATAATAGTAATTATGATAGTAACCCACTTGCGAGTTATTAGATCCTAGGTTCGAACCCAAAAGTGCATTTCTATAAATGTAATTTATTAAATCGCCACTGCTCTCAAAACGGCGCGGCGGTGAAAAAAAACATCGTGAGGAATCGATGTCGTAGAAGTAAAAATCAAAGACATCTACCAAACACACTGGGTGTGGATTACACTATAGCCCACCACCTCTCATAATATAGAAGAGGTCTGTGTCCCAGCCGTGAGAATATAGGCTGATTGTGCTACGCGGCCCTGGTGGTACCCTCTTTTTAGTAGCAGGGTTCGGGGTAATACAGGGAACTGAACAAATCAACAAAGTAAACAAAAAATCTTCTTATCCCATCACAGAACGTTCTAGAAGTAATTAAATCTTGCTAAATACTTCAACGACAAGTTGAACTCTTTTTTTAAAAGGATTGGGCCCAAACAGCCATAGACAGAGTTAAATGGAAAGAGGGAAGGTAGACCTTTGCCATGCAGTGGGCCAAATCAGGCTCATAATAGATACTAGATACTTACTTGACAATCTTGAACATAAGCGAGAAGAGTGCGCAGAAGATCTCCTGGCAGTCTTCCAACTCGAAGCACATGTTGAAGGACTTCACATACGCCAGGTTTTCCAGCAGATAGAAGTAGCGCTTGAACGCCGGATCCTTCGGGTCGCGCAGACCTTGCAACTGGTTTATCAGGAACAGGAATATTGTTTTTACCTGTTGAAGGAGAAAGGAGGATGATTACATTCTAAAAGTTATATGACAACGAGCTTGTATTGTCCCGAAGGGTGGGACAAAGGTCTTCCTAATAATCTATATATATAAAAATGAAACCCGTTTTCCGTTGTCACGACTTGGCATGAAAACGGCTTGACCGATTTGGCTGATTTTTTTTTTTAAATGTTCGTTGAAGTTCAAGGATGGTTCTTACGGCGAGAAAAAATCGAATAATGGCCGGAAAAGCCCTAAAAACAGCCCTTTTCTTTTTCCCATACAAACGTTTTCTAACTAAAACGTAAAAGTAATTTGAGCTTTAATACCGTACCCATAAAGTTCAAGTGTTAGTGGAGAGGTTCCGGGAAGGCAAAACAATTGAGTGACGTTCAGTTGTTCAGTCAACGAATGACAACTTCAAACAGACCATACGACATTATCACAATAATCACAAATAATTACTGTTTCTTTCCCAATAGAAAAACGATTTTTCAAATGGTGTTTGCGTATAATATAAAAATTAATTGCTGTTCGTTAGTCTCGCTAAAACTCGAGAACGGCTGAACCGATTTGGCTAATTATAGTGTTGAATTATTCGTGGAAGTCCAGGGAAGGTTTTAAAGGTGAGAAAGTGGTAGGCAGGGTAGTAGGTAGAGTAGTAGGTAGGGTAGTAAGTAGGATAGTAGAGTAGGTAGGGTAGTCGGTAGAGTAGTAGGTAGGGTAGTAGGTAGGTAGGTAGGGTAGTAGGTAGGTAGGTAGGGTAGTAGGTAGGTAGGGTAGTAGGTAGGTAGGGTAGTCGGTAGGTAGGGTAGTAGGTAGGTAGGGTAGTAGGTAGGTAGGGTAGTAGGTAGGTAGGGTAGTAGGTAGGTAGGGTAGGAGGTAGTAGGTAGGTAGGTAGTTGGTACACAGGCAGGTAGTAGGTAGGAAAAAGGGCATTGCAACGCATGCCGGGAACAGCTAGTCATTACATAATAATCATTTCATTATCAGGCAACCAAAGTCCATACAAGAAATTTACAAAATAATCTTATACGATAATAAACGAAATATAATATATTAAAAACCTTTTAAAACTATAATACTCGTAACGTTTTCGGCGTCGTGTTTCGCTGCGTGGTGTCGCGTAATCGTCTTCGGAAACGTCGGTAACTCGGTACCCGACGACTTTCGGCCAAATACTCTCTTACAAGAAGGGCTGAAGGCCTTGCCGGGGCTGCGGGTTGTTCGAAAGAGATACCGCGGCCCCGGACACAAAGAGCTAAGAAGGAACATGGGTGGTTTTTGGTCAGTGGAAGTCTGACAAGTTCCCGGGCAACAGTTAAGTAGTAGCTAATATTTATGACAAAGAAAAAGACAACATAACAATTCAAGTAAGACGGGTACGTTTTGAAGTATAAACTCCTAACTACGCGATGACAGGCGGATCAATACGATTATGAATTGATAACATTAACAACATCCTGCTACTAACAGCAATCCGTTCTAAGCATCCGTTATACGGATAACTGATGCTTAGAACGGATCGCTTGTTGTAAACCGAGTAATACCGTTTTATAGAGGGATCTAAGTCTAATCTTGCATTATTTCAGTGTTAAGGGCTATGTAATAGGATCCAGATTATTGGCACCAACTAAATACATGGTTCAGATACCGAGCTGAGTCCTTTCTATAATCTGTCGAGGCTGCGGGTTGTTCGCAAGGGATACCGCGGCCTCGACATGAAGGGCTAAGAAGGAACATGGGTGGTTTTTAGTCAGTAGAAGTCTGACACTCCCTTTCGCTCTGCCCAAGAGCGGGAGGGGTTATTTGATGATTTACCAGCCCCCAAAAAAATCCTGATAGAAACATAGATACTGCAGCCCTGGACACAAAGGGCTAAGAAGGAACATGGGTGGTTTTTAGTCAATAGAAGTCTCGACACTCCTTTCAGCTCCGGCCAGAGCAGAAGTCATTTGATAATTTAGCCCCTCCAAAAAAAAATTTATTGCAGGTATCATAACTAAAGCAGTATCCAAAGCAACAATATATCACATACAGTGAATTCAGCACATATCATATCATCTTCCAACTGACATAATCCGCATTGACAAATTAGACACTTGAGTGGTTGCACAATCGATTCACTCATAGCTGCGCGCCGCCGGGGAACGCTCGTGCATGCCGCGAATGCCTTTAACCCCGCCTAACCCTTCGGGGATTACAGGCATGATGTTATATTATGTATGCAATGCAATAACTTAAACTGTATTTAAAGTAACAATAGGGTATTTTACCAAAAAAATCTAATTAATCCGTCACATAGATTTTCGAAAAATAATGGACACATTTTTTTTTTTTTTTTCACGTAAACAAAAGATGAAGACGATCAGTGCTTCGAAAAGTCGTGTCAAGTCGTGTGACATCACAAGGTTAGTACTTTTTTACCCACAAAGTGACGTCACAAGCCCCTACTCATGATCTTTGACACGTTTTATTTTCGCCAATTTTTATTAAGATAAAACAAAAAACACGTATTCAATATTTTTCTATAATCTAACAGACGGATTTATTCGATTTTTTTGGTGAATTACCCTATATTATCGCTACAGTAAATTGAGCACATACTCGATCCATATCATTTTCGTCACAAAATTGGCATGCCTAATTTAGTAGGCGGAATATGAAGAAATGTGTATTTTCGTGTTATAAAATCTGTAAAATACTGGGCAAATAAATGAATCTAATATTTATCTATCAACTGAAATAATCCGCATTGACAAATTAGACACTTGAGTGGTTGCACAATCGATTCAGTCATAGCTGCGCGCCGTGAGGCAACGCTCGTGCTTCCCGTGAATGCTTTTATTTAGGTTCTGATTCGCTTGCTACGTGGAATCTAAATAGGGATGTTTCCTGACTAAAAAAAATATGATTCTAATTAGTCCGTCTGTTAGATTATCGAAAAATATTGGATACGTAGTTTTTGTTTTAACAAATCAATAAAAATTGACGAAGATAAAACGCGTCAAAGATTTGTGTCACCGGTAAAAAATGTCATACTAATGGCTTAGATAATGACGTCACACGAGTTTTCAGAGCACTGTATCGTCTTCATTGATTGTTTACGTGAAAAAAGAAAAAATACGTGTCCAATATTTTTTGGAAATCTATCTGACGGAGTAATTCGATTTTTTTTGTTAACTACCCTATTATGTTGAACGTTTGGAAACAGCCTTAATTTAGAATCACTTAAGGGTTGTTTTTGAAGGTGCCTTTCTTATGGTAGGAGAAATAAATAATCTTTCTGTGTTCAAATGTTGTTGACCCTGTTATTTACACATTTTGTGAAATTAATATTAAACTAAGATGGCGGGGTGGGTGTGAGTTACAATTTTAGTTCGACGCCAAATTATGCTTTTGGAATGTATACAGGAGTACCCTTGACCTTGGCCATTGCCTTGTGCCTTTGACTTGTATACAGGTACCTAGACATAACATCACACCTGTAATCCCCGAAGGGTTAGGCACAAGTGTACCTAATAGTACACCCAAATATCGCCCAGTTATGTTTAAGTCCCATGTAAAAGGGGGCGAGTCTATTGCCAGCAACCGGTCACAAATGTTGATTCTGGCTTACAGGAGTTTCAGTGGTTTGGGAATAGTGTGGAGGGCTTGTATTATCAATAAAAAAAAAACCGGTTACAAATACAGACTCCCTGGCTGCGGCTGAGAAATTACTTACCTAATAACCCTTTGCCCGACCTGGGAATCAAACCTCCTCCTCCTCATGGTCAGCAGTCGCGCTTGCAACCATTTACTAGACCAACGATGCGTGCCGATATGACATGTTATTCGAAACAGCGGGACAGGTAGTCCCAGCCCTTCACTATAATTATCCTACTAATATTATAAATGTGAAAGTTTGTGAGAATGGATGTGTGGATGTTTGTTACTCTTTCACGCAAATACTACTGAACGGATTTAGATAAAATTGGGTACACAGGTAGTTTTTAATCTGGATTAACACATAGGATAGTTTTTATCCCGATTTTATCTTCCCGTGGGACAATTTTCGAGTTGTAGCGGGCAAAGCCGCTGGCAACAGCTAGTACTTCATATTAGTGCCCCCGCGGCCCCGGTTGCTATTTATTAGGATTTCCCGGCAGAATTTCTCAGTAGCAGTGTAATGGGAATAAAACAGATGTTATATCCCATGTAATAGGGGTGATTTTTACATAAGTAACACCATCTGGCCTAAATTAATGCATGCAGAGCTTACAACGGTTCCTATAATTACGCTTAGAAACTCATAGTAAATGCATGACTGCTAAGTACGTATAAAAGTTTGAGCACTAACTCGCGATATCCAATTAAACTTGGAAAGTTTTCCTTTAGTTGTGTTAAAATGTTTCCAGAGTACTACAGCGTCCATATTCATGAACGTGAATAAAAATCAAGAAACACGGACGACGGTGTGACTTGTGTACGATGAAAAAAATTGTTCAAATATTGCATACAGGGTTAAATTTAATTATCCAGCGAAACTCCTCAGACATTATGGAATGCACTCAAAACATTGTGATGTCGGACGCACTGAATTGTACAGGGATCATATTTAAAGTAAAGTTATAGCAATTATAAGTACATATAACATTATAATTTGTATAAAAAAACTTAAGACAAACTTGAAACTTTGACTTTACTATATCGAGTAAGTAGAAGGTTCCTCGCCCAATTAAAAAAAAAAAGCGAAATGACGAGGTGAATAATTCCCTCTGGTTTTTTTTTTACACCCACTCTGAGAAATTTCTGATGGAAAAGACCAATAACATTTTTTTCGACCTGGGAATCGAACCCAGGATCTCATGCTCAGCACACGGGCTTGCGACCACTAGACCTACCAGAAAGTCAACTTATGTAGTAGTAAGTAAATGCTTTAATAGTCTGTTGCTACTTCGTATACATTTACTATGTATTGATTTTGGGTTCCATGGCATTAATGTAACGATGGTTAATTAAAGCTCTTACCGAAGCGGTCTATCAAAAAGTAATTATTGGCTACCCAAGTAACACATCAAAGCACTATAACGGCCGGCTTACGGCATTTCGGTATCGTTTTAGCATTTTGAGTTGGTTATATTTTAGCATTGCAAACGTCCATACGGCTACTGTAATGCTTATTTGGGCACAAATTATGCGGCTTTAGGCCGTAAATAGGTTCACAAGTAGTCATTTTTTAGCATTACTGGCGCATTATGTTAGCATTTTTGTGACCAATTAAGATGCCAATCGCATTAAAAAAGCATAATTACGGTCAATGAAGTTGCCAATCGCATTACAAAAGCATTAGGCTAGCATTAGATTGTGCTAAAAGAATGATTGTGGCTTTTTAAAGTGTTCACATGTAGAACTTAAATAAACCCTACACCATTGCAAAAACATCTCTAATACCATGGCACAAATGTTATAATACAATTAACGTTGTAGTATAAGTACTATGTCCAGCAATATAGTATGGACGGGGACCGTCAAAACATAATGAACGACAACATATTTTTTTTGCTTCACTAAACAATGTATAATACTGGATGACTTTATGACTGTTTTGTTATTTCATGCCATCAAATATTAAACGCAATGTAGTTTACTGTAAATGTCTATATGAGTTTAATTGAACATTTTCACGCGCCTTCGATATTTTGTGTTTTTGATATAAAGTTTTGATATAAAGAAATGTACGAAATAACCAAAATAATTGTGTATTCCTAGTCTAGAACGAATTTTGCATAATTAACATAATAGTATTGGCTGGGCAGTATTTAATTAAGTTATATCAGTATAATAAAGGTCTATTGCTATTATAAATAGGTCCATTAGATTATATTTTTTGGTTATAAAATATTTACAAAATGGTGTCGGTCTACAGTAGCCCGGTGAACCTTTAGAAAGTCTAATTAATGCCACCAGCATTATAAATACTCACATGTGAACAATTATTAGGCTAGAGGCCAGAGAGAAGATTTTTGGTGAACCATCGTAGTGCCATTGTCTATAAAGTAGTTTTATATGGGTTCACTGGCATGCCAATAGGCTTGATGTAGACTGAAATAGTGCCATTACTTGAACGCAATTTTGGGAATCCTTGAGCAAAACAATAAAACCCATAAAAACTAAATAGCGGTACATGACGATAATTGTCAAAATCAATTATTTTTTTAATTTAGATTTAAAGGGTAATCAACAATTTCTTTGGCAGGTTATTAAATTTTAAAAATAATAACCTGCCAAAGAAATTGTTGATTACCCTTTAAATCTATGTAAATAAAAAGCTTAAGTAAGTACTTCACATAACATTTTTTATTGGTACGTATGTAATAGTGGTATGAAATATAATTAGTATTCATGATGATGCAAACATACTAATGTACATCTTGTTTTGTTGATTTTAATAAAATGTGTTTCTCCCCAATATGACCGACAAATGGCTTTACGAATACAGTAAAGTGACTGCCTCGTTGGTCTAGTGGTCGCAAGCGCGACTGCTGTGCATGAGGTCCTGGGTTCGATTCCCGGGTCGGGCAAAGTGTTATTGGCTTTTTCCATCAGGAATTTATCAGTAACAGCCACGGAGTCTGGATTTGTGCCCGGTTGATGGCAATAGGCTCGCCCCCTATTACATAGGACTTAAACATAACTGGCGAAATGTGGGTGGTACTATTAGGTACACCTCTGCCTAACCCTTCGGGGATTACAGGCGTGATGTTATGTTATGTTAAAGTGAATGTATATATGGCTTTACGCATCACAATAGCTCACGTGTATTTGGTTAAAGAGCTGTTAACCGGACAACAGCACTCAGGTGACCTTTAAAAATGCAAGCATTATACTGATTCACGTTTATGCTATTCACCAGTATTAGGCTTTTACTTAGCACTTGTAAGTCCCACAACACAACAAAGAGCACTCAAAATAGCTCAAAGCCGTTTAATAGATTTACGGTGCATTATAATGGTACAAGTATATGCTATTAAACAGCATTAGGCATTATCTTATGGCCCAAAATGCTATTGTAAACCCTAAGGCACCAAAAACAGCTGAAAGCTGTGTACTGGATTAACTTGGCATTTTAATGGTTCACGTTTATGCTATTAAACAGCATTAAGCATTTATTTTAATAATAACAATGCTATTGTTGATCCAAATGCACTGAAAACAGCTAAAAGCTATACAGCTGCATTGTGGTTTGCTGCAGTTAAACTAAAGGCTTAATAAAAGCATTTTGACATGCCACTGTCCAACCGCTATACAGTGTAAAGCATGACAATGGTTTTCAAATGCCAAAATAAAGCCTTAAGATGTTCGGTGAACTATTATAAGAGTTTATACGGACCTTTAGCACTACATAAGTATACTAGTTGTTTTTTAAAATGCTTTCTGTGTTACTTGGGTAATAAGCTGGTAACTATGGCTATTGGTTTTGTCTGTGTTTTATGCGGATAAAAACGAAGATAAATATAATCTATTACCTACTGAATTTTGTTTACAATGTTTGCAAGTTCTTTGAAAGCCGAAGCTTTTCATTAATCATTTTCTTTTTAAAACCGTACTGACTCCGGTTTTTGAGGACAAAAGGCAGAAAAGCGCTCTCTCCAACGAAATTCGTGTCCATGAATCTGTCAAACTATAATCTCTGAAGTAACTTATAAAACCTATTTTCTCATAAGTCTTTCTTTTCTTAATTAGTACCTTGAGTAGGTTGAGGTAAGGTAGGGAACGCTGCTGGCAATGGACAAGCAATATTAGAGTTCCCGACTTGGGCTTCCCTTATCCAAGTAATGCCAGCTACCTTCACATGATCGTCTGTCTTTTCGACTATACTAAATTTACCTCGCAGCTTCACTTCTGTTATAAACCCACGGTAGCCCATGATACTGGCGTATAATGTAGCTTCTCGTTAGTGAAAGAATTTTCAGAATCGGATTAGTAGTTCCCCTTTTTTTTTTGGGGGGGTGGGAAATCATCAAATAACCCCTCCCGCTCTTGGGCAGAGCGAAAGGGAGTGTCAGACTTCTACTGACTAAAAACCACCCATGTTCCTTCTTAGCCCTTCATGTCCGCCGCGACCGCGCGAGGCCGCGGTATCTCTTGCGAACAACCCGCAGCCTAGGGAACAGTCCTCGCTGTGACATGGAAAGGGCAGTAATACAAACAAACAAACAAACAATATTACATACAAACTTTACAATATTAATAGATAAATAAAAGCTCACCTGTTCCTGATCTTTATAAGGAGCCTCCGGGGCATACACCCGGAGCACGTCAGCGATGCAGCACGCAATGAGGAGCTGGACATCTCTGGAGGGGTGTGTGAGGAAGAACTCGTCGGCCAGGTGGAGAGCCAGGGGAATGTACTGCTGGTACATGCCCTCATCTTGGCCGAGACCTTGTAATGTGTGTGCTAGGACCTGCGAAAGAAAAAGGGAAAATGAGAATTGCGTCATCGGTAATTGGTCGAGTTGAGGCCTTTGTTGTAAGGATGTGAAAACATCAAATTTTAATGAACCCCCCCCCCCTTCCACACGGAAGGAAGTGTCAGATTTCTACTGACATAAACCCATCCGTGTTCCTCCTAATGCACTTTGCGTTCCAGGGCTGCAGATACTCTTTCGAACAAATTCCATAACCCAAGCGGGCCCGTTCTACTATGCTGATGTATCAGTAGGTCTACCACCAGCTTTCCTCGTTCTGTATAGCTCCATTTTTGTGTAACACTGGAGAAAGCTTACAACAATACTTGTATAAAAGGAGGTGGTAGACCGCCAGGTGTTTCTAGTCTAGTGAAGGTGTTCGGGAGCATCTTGTTTGACCATAGGAAAAGCGTTGGAAAATCTTGGCATACCCACGTTAATACTGTTTTGATTAAACCTAAGCTTATTTAGTTAGATTTATTTTATTTCCACCTGCTTAGATAGATTAGTCACGCAAGTCAATGACCCTTAGCAAATAGATTAGATTTTCCACGGACAAGAGTGCAAAAGAGCTCATAATAAAATAAGTAAATGCTGACCTGACCTACTTGGGGAGTGACTTGCAGTCTTGTAATTGTAACTACATATTATTATAAAACAAAGTCCCCCGCCGCGTCTGTCCTGTCTGTCTATCTGTTCGCGATAAACTCAAAAACTACTGCACCGATTTTCATGCTGTTTTCACCAATGGATAGAGTGGTTATCGAGGAAGGTTAAAGTATATAATTTGTCAGGTTCCGACATCCACGCAGGCGAAGCGGCGGGCATCAGTTAGTTTAAAATAAATTAAACACCAACCTTGGGTTGCTTTGTTGAATATGCGTGACGTGAATCTTCACAAAGATTCAATGGCATTCAGTAACACCGTTATTAACCAGAATCGATCCCAAACCTAACTCCGATTGTCTTCCTTTGGTCAGTGGGTTGCCTTTGGGCGGAGTTAACGTGTTATGAATGCCTAACCTGCAGGGCTATTGCGTATCTTTTTAAATGTCAGTGGCTATCATAGTGTCCATCGATTAACTGTCAAATGGGTAAGGTTCAGTTTAAAATGGAACCATTTGACAGTTAATCGTTGGACACTATGATAGCCACTGACATTTAAAAATATACGCAATAGCCCTGCTGGTGTCAGAGTGTTTATGCCGCCCATGGGCCTCTGACTTGGCTTTACATGACGTCGAGAAATATCTTTTAGGCATGGTAGTTTCCCGTCTGGGCTGCGGGTTGTTCGCAAGAGATACCGCGGCCTCGACATGAAGGGCTAAGAAGGAACATGGGTGGTTTTTAGTCAGTAGAAGTCTGACACTCCCTTTCGCTTTGCCCAAGAGCGGGAGGGGTTATTTGATGATTTTCCACCCTACATAAAAAAAATTAAAAAAAGGTATGATAGTTTCCGTATGATGTTTTCCTTCACCAAAGCAAGTGATAATTAATTATACAATCCGCACATGAATCCGAAAATCGGGTCGAATTCGAGACCTATGACTTGCAGTCCAACGGTTATACCACTACACGCTTATTAAATCGTGTTTAATGCTCCGATGACCTAAATAAAATCCAGTAATCACCTCGATTGAGATAGGCCTAACGCTATTTACTGCAGCATTCCGGCCCATCACGTAGACTCAATCTAGGCCAGGTGTCATGTAGACAATAGAACAATTTGTACGAAGATTACATCTAGATTCCAGACCACTCTAATGTGACCTAACAATGTAGGCGAACCTTGGAAACCGAAAAAAATTACGTGTTTTTTTTTTGTTTTGTGATTGTGATACATACTATTCTGATTACATCACATATTACAAATTCAAAAACAACTCACACCTTTTTCCCATGTGGGTAGGCAGAAACCTTGATTATTTTAGAGATTGACTAGTGCAAAAAAACATACTGATGACTTTTCTGATTATTCTGGACACTAACTAATGCAAAAATGTTGCGTTACAAACAACAAATAGATGATCAGAAACTAGGGTTGTCAAACGCGGTTTAACTCAGACTGACGTTTGGAATGACACTTCCAAATATGTCGCAAAAAAAATAACAAGTGTTTGACAGCTCTCTTATTTCCTTGTCTTTATTATTTTCGTGCTAAGTAAAAGACAGCAAAAATGTTAAATTTTACTAATGAAACAAGACCTCATCTCAAGACTCCTTCTTGTGGTGTCAATTATCATAATTGCTACGGAATAGTGACACAGACTTCTTGAAAGCCGTTTCGCCCCTAGTTTCGTCAAAGCACCAATTTCCCTTATCCAACCAATATCCAGATTATCTTAGCCATGTGCTGGACAAAGGTCTATCCTTTAATAGAAGCATTACCAGTCACTACGGCGAGCGGATTTGTGACCGCAAAGTCAGCTGGTTCGCACCACTGCCGTTGTCATTATCCCGGTCAGTGGTAGAATATATTGGGGTCAGAGACTAACTAGTAGCGGTTTAATGGAACTGCTTTGTACCGTAAATAATTACTTTTTGATTTGTTTTTCTAGCCATCTCAGTTTTACCGAATATTTTTTACCAAGGTTAGATTCAGCTGACTTTTCGACCGCCTGCCTAACACCAACATTGCTTGGAAAGCTTTTGCTGGTGGTTTGTCACTACTCGGGTGTCCCAAGGTGCGTTCCAAGGTCCATCAGCTCCAGTCATGTGCAAGCAACAAAACAGGCATGGCACGATATCAAGTGTCCCATCATATCAAGTGTCGTTTGTGGGGCAGAGTCATATATTTCGCATGATTCGCCGCTATCTCGAACCAAAACTGGTCGGTCATGACTTTCTTCCCAGTCGAATTCTACAGGCAAAAGTCATGGCCGTGCGAGGTCGGGCTCGTAATAAGAGGCCTTGTGGCTAAGGGAACTCGAGCTCTTAGCCACGAGCCCTCTTATTACGAACGATATGCTATCAAAGTATTTGATCGATTGATTGAAATTACAAGTTACACAAACCGCTCATCCAACCAAACACACTCACATTCACTACCCACACACAGTTGACGTTTCTTTATAAATAAATCATTGATACCACTACACATATAATTACGAATATTTTGTATCAATTTCGACGGAATTAATTTATTTGACTCTATATTTAGATGGCAACTGAAATTACATGCAATATATCTGACATAATTATTTAGTTTTATGACTAAGAAACCAGAACAACTAGATGATAAGGCTGTAAAGGGAATTACTCCTGATGACAATTAATAGAGAAGCATGGATGAAAAATACATGCTGGATCGAAACCAAATAAATTGGGATGAGGGCAGGAGAATGATTACGTTCAAACAGGAAAATCCCAAAGTACTTATATTATTCAGAGTAATACTACAAACATGACAATGACACATACGTTTACGATGAACCATTCTATCCCCAAAGATGCATGTTATCTTATCATGCTACGCGGAACCGCCATAGCTTAGGAATGACGTCATCAAAGCTCGATAGACGAGGCGAGCCTATTGCTCTAAGGCACGACACGAGGGACAAAGGTTTAGCCTTGGATTAAGCTCAGTCTAACGCCAATCAACCATGGGGACGCCGATCTGAACTGGCTCGATAGATAGGCGAATAATTATGCAAAATCAGGTAAACCTGTGTCAGTTTCGAATGACCGGATGAGTGCATTCACACACGATGAATCGAATTTGACAAGTAGGTCGATACTTTTATTCACATAAAATACACATTTTAACAGATTCAGTACTATGTTCAAATCCTTATTCTGGGAAGTACTCTTACAAGTACAAGTTAAAGTGATTACATAATTAAAGGACAGGTAATTATTTAAGTTCCAGTTTTTATTCCGTAAATCCGTAGTTTAGTAATTGCTTGAATTTCCGACTGTCAAAAGTTAGATTTCTTAGGTTTGCTTTCTTGCCTCGTTAAAATTCTTGCCCATTGTATCAAAATGTTTGCATAAGTGTAATAGATGCGGGTGTAATTCTTCGTTGTGTACAAAAAATATCTAAATAAAATTCTAATAGGTATGCTTAGCCTTTTCCCAACTGTGTTGGGGTCGGATTCCAATCTAGCCGGATCATACAGCTGAATACCAGTATTTTACATACATAGAGCCACTGCCGATGTTACCTCCACTCCACAACCCAGTTAGTACTGGGTAATATGATAGATTATACTCCTTAGTAAGACTGTCATACAAAATACCTCAGAAATATCAACTGTTCAAATCAAAGTAATGAGCAAGCAAAGTTGCGTAAATTAATAATGAAACTGGTTACATCGGTCATAAACGAAAGGCTAACAACCGATCACAATTGATTCACAATTATGAACTTTAATTCAAGGTAAATAGGAACCTCATTTTCATACTTGAGCAATTCCAAAGATTCAATCTTCCTTCATTATAAATTACTATAAGCGAATACTTGACGAAGGCCAAAGAAAATATGGATGCATTGTGTGAGGAATGATATGAAAGAGAAAGGAGTAAATGATGTCGTGACGTCTGACAGAAGAGAATGGAAGAAGAAAACGTCTTGCGCCGACCCCAAGTAGAAATAGTACAAGAGCAGGAAGAAGAATACTTGAACAACTGTAGTAAAACCTACGACTTTGTTAGTAAATCTTAAGATTTCTCAACAATTCAAAGAAAAACTCGAGATTAAAATGCAAAATAGGGTGACTAAATTCAATTAAACAACAGTTCTAATTTATGACTATAACTTAGTGCCAATTTAATACCAAGGCTTGGCAAAATGGCAGCTATGCCAAAGCGGAGTTTTTCGATGAATACTAAAAAGCATTTGCGACTGCACATGTGGAGTTCTGAAAAAGGCAATCATTTGGGGCAGTTCCTTTGTACGTAGTCTGAAAAGCGAGAACTACTTTATCTGATAATAATATTATTATGACGAAAAGACAACGTGTAATACCTGCTGTATTCATAACATTATAACACGCCTGTATTCCCCGAAAACTTAAGCACCAAATAGTACACCCACCACCCACCCACCAGTTACTTATATTTAAGTCCCATGTAATAGGGGGCGAGCCTATTGCCATAAACAAGGCACATATGCAGACTCTGGCTACGACGGAGAAATTACTGATGAAAAAAATTCAATAGCACTTTTCCCGACCCGGGAATCGAACTCAGGAGCTCATGCTCGCCTACGTTTCGACAAGACGTATATCTGAATATTATTATCAGATGTAAAAACGTGTTCCACGCGCGCCTCAAAGAGATGTCAGCAACATGGAAGGGGCCCGCAAGGGCCGACGCCTGTTGGGGCTGCGGGTTGTTTGCAAGAGATACCGCGGCCTCGACATAAAGGGCTAAGAAGGAACATGGGTGGTTTTTAGTCAGTAGAAGTCTGACACTCCCACCGCTCTGTCCAGAGCGGTAGGTGTCATTTGATGATTTCCCACCCCCAAAAAAAAACGGAGCTCATGCTCGCGCCTACGTTTCGACAAGGCGTATATCTGAATATTATTATCAGATGTGAAGAAACCAACAAAACCTGGAACTAATGCTAGAAATATGATACTTGATTATAGCAAGCAACGTCCTTTGATATCATAACGAGCCATTTCTAAATCCCAGCGGGATCATAAAAACCCGACACAGACGACTTATGAGTTTATAACGAAGTCCCGGGGCGTTCCCGAGTAATCGATAAAAAAAAACTACGTAATAACGCAATCAAATAACCTGACAAGCAAAATCCCAGAGCTTTCAAACGTCACAAGTTAGAAATACTCGGATGTGTAATCCGGTGAGGGGAAGCACCAGGGTAGAAATTCAAATTTTCGTTTGCACTTTGCAGGTCAGTGTGAGACTGTCTGTACGTTGAATTCGCGAAACTCGAATCGTCGAACTCGAAAAGAAGTTCGCAAATCGCGACCACCGTGTGCATACACCGTGGCTCTAACGCATTTATTCGGGTCGGCACATTCGATTCGACATGATTTGTTGAACAACAAAGCCGGCCTGACGCAAAGACAGATAAAAGCATCAAAAATGAACGGGTTTTATTCAGTTCGTGCCGATTGTTCACTCAGATCCAGCCTGTCCCTTTGCTGTCCTCCCCACAGGCTGTACCCTATAACAGAGGGTGCTCAGTGTTACTTAATGTGTAGTCGTTTAGTTTATTAGTATTGTTACGAGCTGGGTATGGGATAAATAAAAACACTACCAATTAAACACACGAAATAACTTTATTTAACACAAAACACTAAATACACAATCACTTCAACACTACTGAACACTTTATCGCACTAGATAACTCTTCGAACCTTCCGTTGTCTCGCTTTAAAAGTAGACTCCTGCTCCGACCTCTGTTGGTCCTTTTATACTCAAACACACAAAAGAAGTTCGAGAAAATTCCCTATTATTAACAAAAAAATGAATACAATATTCACAAAGAAAAATAACTAAAAAATAAACTTAAAGATAAAAGAACCCACAAGGAAGAAGTTACGTTACGCTCTCGGCATACGGTCGAAATTACAATGGCAATTATGTCGCCGACGCCCGCCGTGCTGACCTTGTAAACATAATGGAATTATACCTATAGAATGTACTGGAGTGTTTTAGACACTACACAATTATAAGCGAGGTTTCTTGAAGTTTCTAGATGACCGACGTAACACTGCCCCCTCCTTAGACATGCTCGTCCCGAGCATCATTAGTCCCGTAGTATCGCGCCAATCGGTCTACATGCACAATCTTAGGCGCACCTCGCGGACCCTTCTGTATTCGGTAGGTGACGTCGTTGATCCTGGTCACAACTCGGTATGGTCCATCCCATTTTGCTTGCAATTTCGGAGACTTTCCCTTGCTCCGCACTGGGTTATGCAACCACACCAGCGAACTTTCGTCGAAACCACTACTGTTTGCCTTCCGGTCATAACGAGTCTTCATCTTCTCAGACATCTGTTGTCCGGATTGCCTGATATGCTCATACACATCATTTAACTTGTTACGCAGGTCATTCGCGTAATCCGTTACACTGCGTGGGACATCAGGGGGAGTTCCAGTGATTAAATCTGCAGGCAATCGTAATTCCCTTCCAAAGTTTGCGAAAGCTGGAGTTACGGTCGTACTTTCGTGAACTGCACTCCGATAGGACAGAAGAAACGGCTGTATGTGTTTGTCCCAATCCCTTTGCCTGCTTTCCACAACTTTTGCCAGATATCTTTCCAACGTCTGGTTGAATCGTTCCACCATTCCATCAGATTGTGGGTGGTAAGAGGTGGTTCTGGTTTTGTGTGTACCCATCAATCGACAAGTCTCCTGGAAAACTTGCGATTCAAAATTCCTTCCTTGATCGCTGTGAATTTCTAAGGGTACTCCAAAACGACAGAAGACTTCTTGAACCAATTTATCTGCGACTGTTGTAGCTTCTTGGTTAGGAATGGCGAAGACTTCTGGCCACTTTGTGAAGTAGTCCATGACAACCATGAAGTACTTGTTTCCGCTATCACTTTCTGGAAATGGTCCCGCAACGTCCAGCGCTATCCGCTCCCAGGGGGCTCCAACGTTGTACACTTTTAATGCACCTCTGCTACGTGTGTGGGGTCCTTTCACAGCCGCACAACTGGTACATTTGCGACACCAGTCCTCCACATCATCTCGACAGTGGATCCAGTAAAAGCGCTCTCTGATCTTCAATAGAGTCCTTTTTACTCCCATATGTCCTCCTGAGCATCCATCATGGTAGAGCCGTAAAACATCCGGTACCTTAGCTTTAGGGACAACCATTTGTAGATGACAGCTGTCCCCTCGAGCGTTTTCCCATTTACGGCACAAGACTCCATCCTGGATCTCCAAACTGTTCCATTGTGCCCAATAACTTTTCGTGATGGAACTCATTGCAGCCACATCACTCCACTTGGGCTTCAGAGCACCATCTTTAATCCAGTCGAAGATTGGCTTGATGTCCGGGTCATTTTGTTGAGCCTGTTGTAGGGTCTCCTTCCATTCATCGCTGAGATCCGTTCTAAGCATCCTCACGGGCACTACTTCCTTAGTCTCTTGCCTGGCACAGTGCTTGCAGTCTTCAGGACAAGGTCTTCTTGACAAGGCGTCTGCGTTACCGTGAGTTCTCCCACTGCGATGTTCAGTTACGAAGTCAAACTCTTGCAGTAGTTCAATCCATCTCGCCACTTGCCCCTCTGGATTCTTGAACTGTAATAGCCACTTCAATGCAGCATGGTCAGTTCGTAATTGAAATTTCCGTCCCAACAAATATTTACTGAAGTGCTGCAATGTCTTCACTACAGCGAGCAGCTCTCGTCTCGTTACGCAGTAATTTCTTTCCGGTTTGGATAAAGACTTGCTGAAGTAAGCAATAACAATCTCCTGATTCCCTTTCCGTTGAGATAACACGCCCCCAATTCCAGTATTACTTGCGTCTGTGTCGACTATAAAGTCATTTTCAGGGTCAGGATATCCCAAAATAGGAGTATTGCACAGACGTCCCTTTAATTCTTGAAATGCGGCGTCGCAGTTCTCGTCCCAACAGAATGGTTGCTTTTCCTCAGTGAGTTTGTGTAGAGGTTTCGCAATGTCGGCAAAATTCTTCACAAACCGGCGATAGTAGGAGCACAAACCCAAAAATGCTCTGACCTGTGTCTTGTCTTTCGGCACTGGCCAATCCTTGACGGCGACTACTTTCTCTGGATCTGTTTGAACACCTTCCCCAGAAACTATGTGTCCTAAAAAGTTCACTTGTTTTCTGAAAAACGAGCACTTCTTCGGACTCAACTTCAGGTTTGCTGTTTGGATCTTCGATAGCACTCGGTCGAGGTTTTTAAGGTGATCTTCAAACGTACGGCCCACAATGATTATGTCGTCTAGATAGACAAGACATGCATCCCCAATCAATCCGGCAAGTACTTGCTCCATCAGCCTTTCAAACGTTGCAGGAGCATTACACAATCCAAAAGGCATAACTATAAACTGCCACAACCCTTTTCCTGTTGAGAATGCAGTCTTTTCTTTATCCTTTGGGTCTATTTCTACCTGCCAGTAACCACTTTTCAGGTCTAATGTGGTAAACCACTTCATTCCCGTCAGCGTATCCAGTGTGTCATCGATCCTAGGCAGTGGGTAGCTGTCCTTTTTCGTGACGTCGTTCAGTCGTCGATAGTCCACACAAAAGCGCATACTGCCGTCCTTTTTCTTTACCAGGACCACAGGAGAACACCATGGACTGGATGAAGGCTCTATAACACCGTCCTTCACCATTCCCTCAATCATGGTTTCCACTTCTTTTTCCCGTGCAACTGGCAGTCTCCTTGGTCGCTGACGGATAGGTAACTCGTTGCCTGTATTAATTCTGTGCTGAACCAGTCCAGTTCTCCCTATGTCAGCATCATTCGTAGAGAAAATACCGGCGTACTGCAGTAACATCTTCTTAGCCTTGTCCATTTCTCCTTCAGTTAAATGACAGTTTTCTAAAAGCGTTGACACGTCAAATTTTGCACTAGTAGTTTGATTTCCGGTAGGTAGATCTTGCAATTGACGCATCCAAGCTACTTCCTCGCAAGTGCCGATCAAAGTGCCCTTCTTAATCACTTGCTCCTTGTCACTTGGATTCAGGATGCGTACAGCTGAGATGTTGTTAGCCTTTACCAGAGTTCGTGCCATCTTCCATGAAAATTCATTGTTTACCCTTTCTATCAGAACACTTCGATCTTTGTGTCCAGAGTTCTGTGGTAACTTGACTGGCACGATCGTTTCTGATCTGCGAGGTAGAACAATTTCCTTCAAGCAGTACACTTTCCCTGATGGTGCACCTTCCATGAAGACTTCCTCGGAACCACATTTCAACACTCCTTGGTCAATGTCGATCTCACAACGATATTTCCGCATGAAGTCCAAGCCCAAGATGCAATCGTCAACTATGTCGGCCACGATGACATTGTGCCGGTAAATTCTATCACCCAATTTTAACTCCACCTCCTTCTTGCCTCGGACGGTTATGTGCTGACCGGTTGCTGTTAGTAATTGTATACGGTCGTGGTTATTGAAGTAGTCCCCAAGAAACCGATTTGCTAGGTGTGAATTGACGACCGTGTGAGAAGCTCCAGTATCCAACGTCAGTTTGCATGGAGTTCCGTTGACTTCGCCCTTAATGGTCAGGCTGTTCCCGTCATGTGCTTGTGAGATCGAGATCCTCGGGGCTCTTTCAAAACCAGCCAGCACCCGCCCCCCAGTCCTGGCATTTACTCGTTTCCCTGCTGTGGCTGTGCAGTCACTTCAGCCACCTTTCCCTGCTGGGGTTGGTCTTCTCTTGGTGAGCTGCGCTTAGGACAGCTTGATCGAAGATGACCCCTTTCTCCACAAGTGTAGCACCTAGGGCTGTATCCTTGCGGGCGGTCGCGTACAGGTGACGCTACAATCTCTCTGACCCGGTGCGTACGGTGGTCCTGCCTTACTGCCTCTACTTCTAAGGCATGGGCCAAGGCGTCTTTCAGCGTCTCATGATGCCCAAGTCGCACAGCGGCTCTGACTTCTAAATCGCGTATTCCATCTATGAACGCCTGTACCAGATTTCCATCAATAAGTGCAGGGGCGGACTGGTATGCTTTCCGAACCAGCTTTTCAACTTCCAGGGCCCACTGCTGTAAGTTCTCGGCACTACGTTGAACGCGATCCCTTAATTTAGCACGAAAGACGTGCTCCAGGTGCGCGTCACCATATCTGGACTCTAATGCCTCCAGCAGCTGTTCGTAGGTCACATCCTTGCCGAGGGCCTCAAGAATGGTTAGGGCCTGGTCTCGGAGACCCAAAGTGAGCGCGGTCATGGCTTGCGCTTTGGTCCAACCGTTCACTTTCATAACGGCCTCAAATTGAATTTTATAGGCCGACCACGAAGATGTTCCGTCGAATGGCGGCACTTTAAACCCGCGCACCGAAGGTGCAGCAATCACTGAAGTCACAGCCCCGTCTCCAACCTTAATTTCACTCAAGGCCTTCTTCACATCGGCGATCTGAATTTCGGCCTTTGCGATACGGTTGTCGTGCTGCTGTACCTGCTCCTTCATCACGCTCAGCTCTTTGCCAACTGATGCGTGAAGATCTTTAATCAGGAGCATCTGTTCCTCTTGACGGCGAGCCTGTTCCTCTTGACGGCGAGCCTGTTCCTCCTTATCCCGTTGCAACTGTTCCTGCAACTGGCGAGCCTGTTCCTCTTGACGGCGAGCCTGTTCCACCTTGTCCCGTTGCAACTGTTCCTGCAACTGGCGAGCCTGCTCCTCTTGACGGCGAGCCTGCTCCTCTTGACGGCGAGCCTGCTCCTCTTGACGGCGAGCCTGCTCCTCTTGACGGCGAGCCTGGTCCTGCAGCAGCGCCATTAAGGCAGACAAGTCAGGCGTCGCTAATGCTGGAGTAGCTCCAGATGGGCCAGCGACTGGCTCTGATGTAGGCTGGACACCGCCCGGTGTCTGTGTCGGGGAGTCTCCAAATCGCCTCTGGTCCATACCCTGCTGTCGCTGACTCCTCGTACGGATACTATCCGTGTCGTCCTTTGGTAGAATCGGCATTATTTATCCCACTTCTGACACCAAATTGTTACGAGCTGGGTATGGGATAAATAAAAACACTACCAATTAAACACACGAAATAACTTTATTTAACACAAAACACTAAATACACAATCACTTCAACACTACTGAACACTTTATCGCACTAGATAACTCTTCGAACCTTCCGTTGTCTCGCTTTAAAAGTAGACTCCTGCTCCGACCTCTGTTGGTCCTTTTATACTCAAACACACAAAAGAAGTTCGAGAAAATTCTCTATTATTAACAAAAAAATGAATACAATATTCACAAAGAAAAATAACTAAAAAATAAACTTAAAGATAAAAGAACCCACAAGGAAGAAGTTACGTTACGCTCTCGGCATACGGTCGAAATTACAATGGCAATTATGTCGCCGACGCCCGCCGTGCTGACCTTGTAAACATAATGGAATTATACCTATAGAATGTACTGGAGTGTTTTAGACACTACACAATTATAAGCGAGGTTTCTTGAAGTTTCTAGATGACCGACGTAACAGTATGTTTGCCCTGGCTAGGCCTTACATTCAAGGTATTCACAGGAAAGTCCGGTTAAGCAGTCGACAACCTCCTAAGTTGAGAAACCATTTAAAAAACACAACAAGAAAAATGTACCGATTGACAAACTACACCGCGTTCGTTCACTGAATCATGTTCGAGTTGGCTCGGCACAATAGCGTAGTTGACAAAAAAATCTAATTAGCCAGATAGATTTCCAAAAAAATGTAAGACACATATTTTTTCACGTAAACAAAAAATGAAGACGATACAGTGCTGCGAAAAGCCGTGTCACGTCAAAGCGTGGTACATTTTTCACCACGAAGTGACGTTACAAGCGGGGCCACTCATGATCTTTGACACGTTTTATTTTCGTATTTTTTTATTAATTTGATAAAACAACGTATCCAATATTTTTCTGCCAGTAAAATAATTTTTAGAATTGGACCCTAATGATCCAATTCCAAACATTATTTCCGGAGATGTACAAACTTACGAACAAATCAGACCTTTTCTAGTACTAATATAGATAAACGTGTGATCTTTCTATGCTCTGTTTCTATTGAATGGTGGACAAAGTCGTATGTGGAAATCGCAATACTTGAAGTATTAACCGTTCGCATTGATTACAAGTTAGAACTATTAATAGTAGTACACGATACGCGAGTGCATGTGCGACATGTTAATTAACTGTAGTTTCACGTTTTCATTTTCATAACATAGTTAGATGGACTCGTATGCAAAATAAGTTTTTTACTGTTTTGATCAGATGACTGTATAATTGTCTATGAACAAGAACATGGACTTAGCAAAAGGATTATGTGAGGAATTGAGGATGTAGCAGTTGATTATAAATGATGTCTGTTTGCAAAATGGTTTTACATGTAATTTATTTTCAAATTAGGTGTGGCTAGTATTTCATACCTGACTACAAAGAGAAGAAACAGACAAACAAACTCAGAGGTCTCTTTTAAGGTCCAGACAAAATCTACGTCAATTCAAATGAGGACTATGCAGTGTTTCTGCCTTGCCCCTTGGGGAAAAAGGTGTGTTTATGTGTGTACGAACTCACATGTGTATAAGTATTGAACAAAAACTTTTATTTACAGTGTCACGAATGTAAGGAGTTCAACAACAAGTGTGTGTGTATGTTTACACAAGTTACGAGCTCGTGAACATACGGATCAAATTTTTCAACAAGTTTTGCATTGGAAAGGACTGTAGGTAGCTAGGTAGGTACTAGTTCTACTGCAGATTGGAAATACCGCGTAACGTCACTTCAAAGGTTTCAGGATATGATTACATTTTGCTTTGACTAAAACCAGATTTTTCGCAGCTTAGATTTTTATGACGTTTTTTTATTCAATGCAGCTCGCTGGGAAGTATCCATGGTAATATTTACGTCATCTATTGATACTAATATTATGAAGAGGCAAAAATTGATTGGAACTTTTTATGTAGGGGGTAATCTCCGGAACTAGTGAACAATTCTTTAAAAAATACAGTAATAGAAAGATACATTATATTTCGAGGTAGTTTTAGGCTTTAAATTACATTTTATTTTTTAATTTCAAATTTTTGCGGACGAAGTCTAGTATTTAGATTAAACTTTTGTGTATTCGAGCAATCAAGTATATTGTGTTACACGCTATGTATTGTATAGCCTAATTGGCCTGCTCCTAACATAAGACGATTGTTTCTTGCATGTGTAATGCATGTGACGTGGCTATGCTTTCCTTGTTTAAATAAATAAACTTCATTTTATATAAGTAAAAGCAGGTTAGCAACCAGTTTTTCCTGAGCTGTCTACGTCAGCATTATGCTAGCTAGAGGCACGGCCCTTCTATTTACACTCTCCATGACCTTTCGCAACAAATTGCTTTTAGTTTTATTATGCTTCTCTTTTCTCTCAGAAAAATTAAACGGACGGCGAAATGGCACTGGAAACCGCTGTAATTGAATTTTGTATTTCAGTTTGTTTCGAGTTTTTATTTGTATTCACAGAAGTCTTACAAAATATGAATGTTTTTCAGTGAGTTAATTAACTTAAATAGATTTTATTTATGAAAACAAACATTACCTTTACGTGTAATGTTTTGAAGTTTTCAAAACAATGGCGAGTTGGAGCTTATTGATTTCAAATTATTATACACGGAGGAAAATATTTAGTCTACCAAAAAAATGTAAAACGTGATAACGTGACCTTGGCCAAGACGTTTGGAATCTATATTTATAGAAAATAAGCTTGAACCTTTGTAATTGACTTCGGGGAAGTTAAGAACGCATTCTTAACTTCCCCGAAGTCAATTATGTATTTGAATAAGTCATCAAAAGGCAAGTTTTACTTCCAAAAATGCCTTTCCTATACCCCTACCTCAATAAAAATATAAGTAGGTACATATATATATTATTATATCGGAGAAATGGAGTCATCATTTTCACAATAGTCCCGAACAACACCCTCACCACGTTGTCGAGTTTCTCAGAAAACACGTGCCTTTCATTGTCTCTTACAAGGCTGTTGGTTCACACAATACACTATATTTTCTAACAAGCTGTTACATAGTGTACTAGGTACTCTATCGAACGATCGATCATAACGACGACGCCATGTTTTTCTTTTTAATTGCCGTATAACACCAAATACTATATTTTAGTATATTTAATCTTGGTCCTCGGATCCCAGAAATATTTTACTTGGAACTAATCTTAACATAACATCACGCCTGTACGTCCCGAAGGGTTAGGCAGAGGTGTACTTATAGTTCCATGTAATATGGACGAGCCTATTCATTAACTGAGCACAAATATAATCTGCCGGATGCTCAGTAATTCATTCAACATCACTTTACCGACCAAACCAGGGAATCAAATCAAGAGCCTAAAGCTCACCAGCAAAGCTTGCGACCACTAGACTAACGCACCTAACGTGTTAACTGAAATTTCACAAATTTTGTTATTCCGTCGGAATAATGATGTATCTGATTACTATCTCGCAAACAACGCATTATGCTTCTCTATAATATCAATGTTTAAAGTTATATGACTATTAATAGCAACCGATGCGACACTACATAAAAAAAACAAATTTAGGTCACTAGCAACACTTAACAAATATGTATTCTACATGTCCATGTTATACTATAGTTATTCTTTCAACATAGCGTGTTAAAAATAACACATGTTTATTTTGGCACTTTACTGTGTTACTAAAATTACATTCGAGTTGTCGTTTTACGCTAATTCAGTGCTTTTTGCAAAGTGATTGAAGTCATATTAGTTTGAAGAGTTTTTTGATCTTTCACTACATATATCACTCGCATGTCATGATCGTACGTGTTATTGGCGTTTGTGAGTGAAATGTGAATTTATTATATTTTACGATGAAAAATATTAGACTCCGAACAATTTTTGATATGTTGGTATTACATTGGACGTGGAATGTAGACAGGAGGAAGGTTATAAGTCTTTATAAGTATGTAAGTAGTTCATGTTTATATTCCCGTCTCCGTCTCTTTCTATTATTCCACCTGGATGAACAGAAGCACTAAGTTCTAAGTAAAGTAAGTATGTTTACAGAGAGCTACTAGATACTGTAAACATGTTCTCGTTAAATTGAAGTGTTCAGTCGTTAGATATAAACCAGTGGCCGCGGGTTGTTCGAAAGAGATACCACGGCCTCGGCACAACCATACTCATCACCACGAAATTGCTGTAACTTTACAAAGAGCCGAATATTCGGCCGCCAAATATCCAACTATCTGGCCTACAAGCTTGCCGAATATTCGGCATTCGGTATCCGACCAAACTACTATAACTCATAGCTAATCATCTGCGTGAAGTGGATTTTACTAGACTATTCTTTGTTGAAGTAAACTTGGATGTGCGAATGGCTAAGTACAAGTCACTATTTTAATCGGGTTTTATCTCTTAAGGTGAACTTATATTCTCCTGTTTTATTTGCACACATCTCACACTCTCATCACACTCTGCACAACACTGGGATTTTATGAAAGATAGTTGCTGTGTTATGAATTATGTTTTAATAGAGAATTAAATGAAAAAAGACGCTCATGTATTTAGACAATAGATTAGACCTCACGCTATAGTGCTGCCACCTAGTGGATCTTATTACAGAAACCCATCATTAAACGCACAGATCCCATCGGGTGGCGATATAAAACATGTGACAACTAGATAGCCCGCCGTCCACCCCGCGCTAACATTTGAAAGGAACCCGTTTCCTTGAGTCTGGCACCTGCGGGATAAGGCTGC
Source organism: Diarsia brunnea (assembly GCA_949774965.1). Taxonomy (NCBI): domain Eukaryota; kingdom Metazoa; phylum Arthropoda; class Insecta; order Lepidoptera; family Noctuidae; genus Diarsia; species Diarsia brunnea. Next base: position 12,635,472 of record OX459007.1, on the reverse strand, counting down.
CTGTCCACAGAAGCGGAGCGAGGCTGCGGAGCGGAGAAACGGTTAAATATTAACCAATAGGATTGCTTACTGGGACCGGAGTGAAGATTTTATGCAGTCTAATTGGTTAATTTTTCTCCGTTTCTCCGCTCCGCAGCCTCGCTCCGCTTCTGTGGACAGGCAGCCTAAAGCAGATGTTTGATTTTTATTTAACTCCACGTGGTCAGACGTTTATTAGAATATGTCTGTATTAAATACGCACGTTTTAATTCATTCTTGGTAAGTAAGATAGCCAAATAAATCTATTAGTCATTTCAAAAGTGAATATATTTTGTAAGCGATTCTGTATGAAAATACTGAAACCACCATTATACTTAGTCTTATCCAATATTGTGTTATGATTAAACACAACGTATTAATCAATGCTTGGTAAAAACATGTTAAGATAAATAGATTTAATGCTGTGGAAATGCGTTCCCTGTGGTAACTCTGAATGATAAATTGAGGAATAGAGTTATACGAGAACGTTGCGGTTTAATATTTTTGTAAGTGACAAAAAAATTTAACAGTATGCTTAGTTGGTTTGGCCATGTGGGGAGGATTTGTAAAGGCGACTAACAAAAGGTATTTTCAAGGCAGATGTGAGTGGCAACGCCAGGAGCTGGAAGGACATACACTGCCTTTGAGGTTCTTTAGAAAGGTCGGTAAAACTCGCAACACGTGTATGACCAGATGTATGACCGTGGAAGAGGGAGAAAGATAATGTAAAGAATCGTAGCAGGTGGCTAAACGCGTGAATTTATGTACCTATGGTAAACATGATAGTAATTTAGGCATACTCTACTATAGTCAGTAAATTCCCAAGTGACATGTCAAGTATAAGATTCAACATGGCTATCAAATTACTGCCAACCAACAAACTCTTCAATGAACCTTCTTGGTTTACTTGTATGATGTTAATCCCATACCATCCAATCATATAAAACAATCTGATAATCAATATCAATTTCCTGATTTAATTAGCTTTAATCCTCTATCAGCTGAAACAATTTCATATTATACTGGAATTTTATCCCACTCCTGAGCTTCGTGACTTAATCCCACTTCTGATACAATTAAATTAAAGCTTTGTAGGACGTGCCAAAAAGAATAAAGGTATCAAAGTGCGCAAACAGAAGTTATATTCTTCTATTTATTTAATCATTTATGCGAGGTAAAGAAACATAGCACATTAATAATAATTTAAATGTTAACTGTAATTTACGTTGCCATTTTCTAAGAATCGAGCGCACGGAGGCAACCTGAAAGTTTTTATATTCTACGTAGAACGTTGGAATACCCGTACTTGCGGCATTGCGAGAACCAGAATCAATATTGCACTATTGTATTCGGTAAATAAACGATGAAGGTATAGTATACCAATCAACGAATATCACAGCGTTCGACATAAAATCAATAAACTGCGGAGTTCAGGACTAGTTGTTATACCTGTACCGAGTAAATAGGTCAATATTATGTTACTCTGCTCTTAACAACGTGGCATATGTATTTTAAATTTAATAGATTGGAAAGGACTTGATTTTCCGCAGAAGGTTAATATTGAGGATACTGGATACTTAGCTTACTCTACTTGACTCTTCAAGTAAGAAAGAGGTTAGTCACACAACTCACACGTGTCAATTCCCTTTGGCTCACCTTTTCTCTATCTACCTACGCAGTTTCAAACAACACGAGGCTACCATAATTATAGTATATACGACTAGCTGCTCCCTAAGTCGGCAACGCCGACAGGATGTTGTGAAAGTTGATATAGGAGACGACAAACTAACTGCCGAGGATGCACAAAGTCGAACAAAAGCAAAAATACTTGCTCCGTTCCAATTATTCCAGCCCGACGAAGTTGGCGTGCTAAATGCAAACAAATTTTATAGAAATGTTCATGTTTCTGAACGACAAACAACAACAAATGGTGAAGCGATAACCTCTAGAGACGGAGGTTTTCGAATAACACCGAATATGTCCAAATGTTGTCCCGGGCATTAAGCTAAATAAAGAAAGGATCAAAAACCTGCATTGATTTGGGAGAACATTATGAGAAGACTTTATCTTTGCATATTACAAACAGAATCCGATTAACGCAAAGCCACATGTGGCAACGTTTAGTTCCCTTATTGTTTATATGCAGCATCGTTGCAAACGTTATGTCATAAAAACAATATGCACGTAAAAATATAAAAAATAAACAAGTCTCGTACACAAGCAGTTATGCTTAGGGCCAATGCTGAACATTATTATATTATTATTAATACTAAACAGGATATTTACCATGTTTACTTTTTGTTTTGAGTTCCCGATATGTCGGTGCTATTACAAGCACCATGATTATTTTATTACACTTTCCGATCATACCTATATTAAATATTTTGGAAGCGCAAAGTTCGAAAGATACTCCCGTAAACTAAGACCAATATAAAACATTATTTTCTGTACACAATATTATCGTAGCTTCGCAGTCCGGGAAGATTTAGGAGCTCAAAGTTTGGAAGTATTTTCAGAAACTACGGTAGTCGAAACACCGACTGTTTCAAAGTCATGTTTGTGTCGATATGTGAATATTATCTTACCAAAACAATAACCTGTTAGGATGGGCTGGTATTAATAAGATAAGTAAACATAAAAGGTAATGATATGAAGGAAACAGGAGTAAATGATGGCGTAACGATTGACAGGGGACAATCGAAGAAAAGAACCGCCAACGCAAAAAATATGGGACAAGGTCAGGAAGGGTAAACAAACATACAAACATGATGAGTAAACAAAAATGATTCCTCTAACTAAAAAGTACAAGTCTAGAATTTTCCTGCCTCGTATAGCGAGAGAATAAAACATTTAAAACCTGCATGGTGAAATAAATTCTCGATAACAAATAGTCTAGTACAGTGTAGGGATCGGAAGAGGGCTTACAATCGATTTATGAAGCAATACGCTTGGAAGACTGGAAACGGTTGATATGGCCGACTAGGCGTCTTCTAAGTTGCGCAACTTTGAAGATGACTAGACACTGGATTAGATAGGCCTTCGCTTGGTTCCTATAACTAATACACCGAAGGTTGAACGTTTCGTATCTTTTCCTATAACGAAACGAGGTTTTACAATCTTCAACCCGTTATTAGAGTTTTGTTTACCTCTGTCACGCAAAACTTATCATTAAAATTATGTTTATTTCAATTATCAGTGCGTTTCTTTACAACTCTTTAATCCAGTCATTCGTGTGTAGATTGACATAAGTCCACGTGGCGTTGCCCAACAATATACAATTGGTGTAAATAATGAAATTTTAATTGTGCCTTTGAAGAAGACCTTGAATGATATACAAAATTGGATTTATACATATTGAAGCCCAGTTTCTACATCATTAACGATCCCGAACCACCCAAATTCATTTAATCCAGATGGTTTAGAAGCAGGGTTAAACCATTTAGCATACAAGTTATATCAATGCAATCAAAGCCAGTCTAAAAACGAACGAATTAATAGGGAAACAATATCGATCTCTCACAGACTGCCGATGCCGTCGTCGTTGCGACGTTCGTTCGTTCATGTATAAATTGCGATGCGATACTACGTAGTACATATTTATACTGTGGTAGTTGCATCACTGGACACCTGTTCATTTGAACCTATACAGCAAATAACTCAAGCCATGCGATATCTGTCACCACTGTGAGCTTTATTATAGTGTGTGTTGTGATAGTCAGCTTTCGCCATCTGTACTTAGTAAGTACAAAAACAGTAAGCCCTGAACCGTAATTGCGTAACAGTTTTAATGATAGTCGCTTTCATTTTTATTACTTTTTATTATCATCGACTGTGTTGATGGTTCAACTCATTACCTGTTGTACACAGTCTGTAAAATGAGGGGTGTAAAAAACACCCTTTACGAAGCCGTGCAATCACCAAGTGCTCCTGTCATTGTGATATTCTTTGTACCGGACAATACATGGTATTTTTTTTTGCATTATGAGTTTTTAAATATCAGCGCGGTTGTTGTAAGTTTTTTATTCTGTATGAAAGGTAATCTGGCAAACGTCGCTATTAGAGAAGTTCGAGCAGCCGATACTCTACCAGCAGGGCTTATTGCGTATCTTTTTAATTGTCAGTGGCTATCATAGTGTAAACCAATTAACTGTCAAATGGTTAATTTAGTATACCAAACCATAACCATTTGACAGTTAATCGATGGACACTATGTATGATAGCCGCTGTCATTTAAAAGATTCACAATCTAATCTACAACCAGTCTTACCAAGGGATGAAGAAGACCCAAAGGGCGTTAAATTACCCAGTAAACGTGAAATCACATTTGCAAGGAACAGCGTTTTCGAGTATCTAATTCTGTCACGTCAAGGTCATTTATTGGAATATTCATTCGCATCGGAAGCTGCATATTAACCTACGATTAGACCGCTCACTTTAGTGAGTTGCAATTTTAAGTGACAGAAAGAGAAATCCTTTTCTCTATCTGTCAAGCAAATGTTGACATGTTCGTATAAATGTGATTTCACACTTTATAGGTTGAAGGTCAGATAGGCAGTTGTCCCATGTAAAATGCTGATATTAAGCTGCATTTTGTTAGACTGGAAGCCGACCCCAACATAGGAAAAGGCTAGGCAGACGATAGAGCGATGATGATTGAGCATTGAGCTTTGACATAGCCAGTGTCCTTCGATACGCACTCTTGATTTAAAAATATAAATTCATACTAGGAAGGCTATTTTAGTCTAGGCATTTTCCGCCCGAAATCTAGGTCGTGAAAGTAGGTCATATTTGTATAGGTCATGTTTATCTGAGCCCCTGGGCAGAGCAAAGGTACGCTATTCAAAATTCAGACTAGAAAGTTTCAGGTATCGCAACTAAAAAAACAAACGAACCCTTCACGCATCCGACAACCAAGCATTCTGTACATCAAACCAAGTACCCCTACGCAAAAATTTTTGCTGGGAAATGACTTTTTTTTTTTGGGTCAAAAATCACATTTTACGGTAAAACTCAAAGTAGCCCTCTTAAAACATTGTGCTAGTGGATGCTTTGAATAGTAAACGGGTCATGGAGGTAATTTAAGTAAAGTTAAAACCTGAAATACTAGTATTTACAAAAACAGCTGTGAAAAATTTGGAACTTTGACCCCCAATATCTCCGGAACTAGGAGGTTCCCAGGTATGGTCTAGAACAAAAAAATTACCGCAGTGGTGGGGAGAACCAATGCCCTTCGTTTGCGTTAAGGGTACTTTTACACCCTTTATTCGTACACGCTATCAATATTGAATTAAAATAAAACCCACTGGTGCAAGTGTCTCATCTCAGTCCAAGGGTTGCCAGATCAATAAATAAGATTTCCGGAGGAAATTGTGGACATTTGAGGCAAAATCAAGGTTTTCTTTCCGTAGTCACGCCAGTAGACCCGCGTTCAGTTATGTTTAAGCTCCATATTATTGGGGCGAGCCTTTTACTATAACCTGGACACAAATCCATACTCCGTGGCTGCTACTGAAAGAATCTTTACTTACTACTAGAAGAACTTTGCCGACCTGGAAATCGAACCCAGGACCTAGTGCTCATCAGTCGTGCTTGCCACCACTAGATTAACGAAACAGTTTAATTCTGTTATTTTTGAAAAGGTTTGTTTCAGAACATTTAACAGCAAGGAAAATTATTTTAGAAAAGTGTGTCGCTTTCCACGAATGGACAAGTAGGTGGTGGACATCAGGTATCATCATGGCAACCCTAATCATTCCTAAGGAATAGCGACAAATCTGAACAATTTTATTACTATAATTATGTATAAAATTAAATTAATCAATGACGTAAGCGCGTGGCGTGAGAGTTACGGTAACAAGCTTTTAATAAGTCTTGATTCCACTAGGAACATAATGAATTGTACCGTGTAATGTAATGGTAGCGCGATATCAAATTTAATTACAAAGTTAGTCAGAGTATTATCAAGACTAGCTTTTGCCCGCAGCTTCGTTCGCAATTATCTACTTCTGTTCAAACTTTATGGCGACTCGGAACATCTAACGTGAAGCTCCGCAGAACACAATTTCGTTCAATTTTAGTCAGTTTCCGTAACGTGCAAACAACATGACAAGCAGGATTCGATTTTAAGTGTCCCATCATGTATTGACCAATATCATTTAACCTCCAAACTAATATTAGTGAGCAAACTGAGGGTGTAGTAAGCACCCTTCGGGGCTGCGGGTTGTTCGCAAGAGATACCGCGGCCTCGACATGAAGGGCTAAGAAGGAACATGGGTGGTTTTTAGTCAGTAGAAGTCTGACACTCCCTTTCGCTCTGCCCAAGAGCGGGAGGGGTTATTTGATGATTTTCCACCCACCATAAAAAAGGGTGTAGTAAACAAGTGAACAACCCTGCATACCCTTTCAGATACAGGCGCGAAGGTATGGGTCCTACTAACAGGTCGGATGCGTCTACGAAGTCAACGTGCAATCGACCGATATAAAACGGAGAGGCAGTTGACTAATCCCCTCGTGCTATCTATAGCCTATGTATACATATAATGTACAAATAAATTATTATCAACGCGTATTCCATTGTATGAAATATTTTCTTGTATAATCATCATCATTTCTGCCGAAAGACGTCCACTACTGGACATAGTGTCTCCCCTAAGTGTCGCCACATTGACCGATTCCATGCGTTTCGCATCCAGCGGATTCTTACAGCATTCACCAGGTCATCGGTCCACCTAGTGGAAGGCCTTCCAACGCAACGTCTTCCGGTTCGCGGTCGACACTCCAGAACTTTTGGGCCCCATCGGCCATCTATTCTGCGTGGAATGTGAACTGGCCTCTGCTACTTTTGTAATAAACAAAAGTAGCAGTTCATTCCGAAATAAACAGTGGGAAAGCCTACGCGGAGTCACGAGAGATAATGGCTCATATAAATGAATAATGAAATGACACTTATCCGTAATGCATGAACCTCGGACGTATTAATTAATGGTATTAAATTAATCACGACGTGATAAATTATGTATCAATTAAAACAGTAAGTTTTCATAATATGTTAAGCTTGATAAACAGATAGATATCGTTGGCTTTAATTAATACAGGAACGGTCAATATGGTGATGTTTGGAGGAGGATCGATGTCCAGCAGTGGACGATGATGATGATTACTATTGATTACCAAAGACTTTGCTCATGAAAGGGATCGTCATACTTAGGAGGCGTTCATTATTTAAATGAGGCGCTTGGGCTGGATATAATTATGTAAACAAGTGTCTCTACTAAAATATGCCTAAATTCTACACAATATTATGTAATAATCAACCAAATTGTTTCTTTAGATTAAAGTATTTACACTAAATACGTATTTTGAATCTCACGTAAAATTACGAGGAGGCGAGATGGCTCTGTCAAATCTCACGACATTTCACGGTCTCAAAAAGGGGTAAGGGGGCCCAAAAATCGACTGACGCAAGTAAAGGACAACCCCATGTGTGTTACTAAATTCGAGTACACTCTAGCAATACATTCAAAACAAAGTAATCAACCAGCATTGTTTACCAAAACCCTACAAAATACACACATCAACACCGTCTAGGGATATTTTGTATAAAGTTCCTATACTCAAAAAATACTGGCCACTTTTAAATATTTTTGAAGAAAGTTTATTTTGTAAGCCTTTTTGAACGATTCTAAATTTGAATTTGAAAAAATACATTAAAAACAAAAGATTTACGCGGCATAATGGTAGCGAAGTCCGAAGGTTTCATTTACCTACAGTAGTTTGTGGCTATTTTTTTGTGTCCAATTTAAGTTTTATAACAAGTTATCTGTTAATTCCGAATTAATGTTATTGTGTGCATCATGCAGCGGCGCCATTTAAGACGACGTGAATAGACGACTTTGAAGTATGTGAGGGGGTGAAGTAGATGAAGTGGGACACGCGAGTAGCCCCGCCTACTGCGTGTTGCACCGCGCGAATTTCATTGATGCGCAACTTTCATTATATTTAGAAGCGTTATTTCACTGCACAAATTAAGTGCACGTTTTTTTGCCTACTTATTTTCGTGTTGTTATTTTTAAAATATGTGCATAATTTTGATTTCTTATTTTAAAAAAATTCAATAGGTTCAGTCAGCAAAAGAGATAGTTATGCAGGGTCGTCGGATATAGTTGAAGTTTAGTTAGTAAGAAACGGATTGATGTTTTCGGATAAAATTTTATTCGAAAACATCCGTCGGATTTATTTATTTTTATTCCTATAGATATATTTGTCTTCAGCATCAAGAGTAATTGTAATAAAAATGAAATAAAAACGTCCACCAGCCTTGATGGTTGATTTTGAAGAAAAATAATATACAGTGTGTTACAAAAGAGTGTAAGTAATACCAAAGCAGGTCATTGTACTCATCATCATAAGTCTTAAATTCCCAAAAAAAAACAGCTGTTTCACACATTTTTTCCCGAGAGGATAACCTTTTTCTATAAAGCAGAAGTCTTTATCGCTATTTTATTTTCGGTAATTACAGTGTATAGGAACACAACGTGTGGGCATAGGGATGCGTGGAGAGACGAATGGAAGGGTGACAATACGGACGGGGTGGATGGATGGACAGAACGAACGGGAAGGATACATCAAATTTAAAAAAGCTAATTATTTTTATTTTATTTTATTATTTTTGACGTATTTACGCAAATGGAGTGAAATGAAATGTAAAGAAATGAATAGGGGTGTATATTGACTAAAAAAAATATGATTCTAATTAGTCCGTCTGTTAGATTATCTAAAAATATTGGATACGTATTTTTTGTTTTCTCAAATCAATAAAAATTGACGAAGATAAAACGTGTCAAAGATTTGAATGGGGACATTTTTTACCAGGTGAGTGACAAGACGTCACTCACCGGTAAAAAATGACATACTAATGTCTTAGAAAATGACGTCACACGAGTTTTCAAAGCACTGTATCGTCTTCATTGTATGTTTACGTGAAAAAAGAAAAAATACGTGTAAAATATTTTAGTAGAAAGACGACTCAAGTCAGAATTCTTCAAAATGTAGTCTCCTACTACAACAAGGGACGCTTTCTTTGTCGACGTCACTTGATGTGAGTACTAATGACGATTCTTTTTCTCGCAGAGGCACCCCTCGAGCTCACCGAGAATCGACTATTTCAGGCAAAAGCCAGTCCATAAAAAACGACACCATCTTTTCCTTCATCTTTTTTTCCCAAAAATCGTTATCTTTTTAATATTTTTTATTTCTGTTTTAGTGACTTGTTGTCACCACTCCACACAGCAAACAAGCACTTTTCTCTACGTGTCACATGGAGCTGTCCTTGAAACTGATGGTTTTTAAGGGCAGCTTCATGTGACAATTGGTGTACCAATTACTATTTTTGTTCATTACAATCAGTTAACTTTTTTTTTATTTTCCATATCTGTATCTTGTTTTCCTTTATACATTCTTCTAGACTCTTTTTGAATGCCACTAAAGGACATTTCACTTTCACTACTTCTCGTGTCTTGGCCTATCAAACCATCGGGCGTTGCTCCAATAAAGGGATTTTTCTTTGTCCGAAGTAAGTTGCTTTAGATTTTGAAGGAATCATTCTTTCGCGGCATTTAATTCATCCGATGTCAAATCTGGAGTAGTACTCTGAGCCCCATAATCGTGTTGAACAGCATTATTTTTCTTTAGAACTTGAATTTTTTTATGAGATTTTGTTTTATAGCCATTTTGCGCCTAAGGCCACTTAGTAATTTTGAGAAGTGTTCCTTGAGCGCTTAGACCGTTGTGTTATGTTATAAATACCCACTAAAGTTGATAATTTATAAATTATTTACAAGGTCTTACAGTAGTGTAGAAATACGAAAAGGGGTCGTTGCAGTCATCATTATAGACCACTTTAAACTGTGGCACGAATCAACAAACTATGGTATTTTTGTCGCGGGTGACATAATTCTTTTTCAAAAGTTCTTCATAAAGATGAGTTCAATGACCTACTATCGCATTACTAGTTACTTTAAAATAATAATATATTATAGGTTGTCCTCAAAAATAGTGTCAAGCGGAAGTCTAGAGATAGAGCACCCCTTGGAATACCCGAATCACCCCCATATATGTTCCGCGTTTTTTCATAGTCTTCGAGTTATAATTTTTTTTCTGAATTTTCGACCTAAAATCTTAATTTTTTTTGTAAAAGTAGAAGACTTTAACTTTTTCAATAAGTTTTTGGCTTTACACCAACATTTTCATAATTTTGGTCAAAGTTACGAAGCTAATTATTTTATGCATAAAAGAACAGTTTAATATGATTTAATTAGAGAAAGAAAAATATTTAAGTCTTCTATTTTTACAACAAAAAAAAATAAGATTTTAAATTCAGTAAAAGAATTATAACACGAAAAATATGAATTTCGCGAAACATACATGGGGGTGATTCGGGTAACGCAAGGAGTGCTCTATCTCTGGACTTCCACTTAACACAATTTTTCGGGACACCCTGTATAATATTCTGTGACACCATGGGCTTACTCATGGAAAGTTTTTCCGATGCTTCATCTACTGATGAATTGCTCGCCAACCGCTTCTTTTTAAAAAACAATAAAATTGCATTATAATTGTTACAAAAATAAACAATAGTAATAATTACTGAAAAAGTAAAATAATAATTTAAAAAACATTTATTTGAAATAAGAAATCAACAAAAAGTAAAAGTATACGTTTATAGTAGCGGGGTTTGAACCCGGGGCTTTTGATGCTGAAGTAGGAAACTTTCGTAATGCACGAGACCGCTAGACCAATCGAGCGAAATTACGCATCTCTAAATAAATCTATACAAACAAAATAAGGTTTGCACAAAAAGATAGGTACTGACTTTACAACTTCTATCATGTGTTTTTGTTTCATCGAATAAGTTCAGACTTCAAACATTTACGTCAAACAGATACGTAATTATAATTATTATTAGCAAAACAAACTGACATAGGTCCGTCTAGCAGCGCGCCTCAGCGGTCACTGTCACTCTGCGTAAATATGAAAGAGAAGCGACAAGACGCCGCGATGGCGTGACGTTTCGTTCGACTCGTTCGAGTTATTTGTGATTACATACATTAATCCTTACAAATATTTTATTTCAATCGATTAATAAAAAACAACAGTTCCCTTTATTATTCTATATTACATCACTGTTAATAATTTTATCAAGATTTGTTTATAAATAATACGGTTATAATACTACCATTTCAATTTTAATGGTTACTTTGTGATTTTTTTTTATCGAGAAAGTTTACCGCAAACGTGTTTTGAACACAGTGATCCGCTCATAAATATGACCAAGATTAACATATATTTTTTTAGCTGCTCTAAAATGTATACATTTGGCTAAAAAAATGTTTTGTGTAGCCTATTTTGACTAAGCACAGCGCCTTAACTAGAGAAGAAATGTTAAGGGCAGTAGGCATGCTCCAAGCTGGGGCTACTCAACGGAGTATTGCTGAGGAGTTTGGAACAAGACAAAACGTGATATCAAGGTTATGGTCACGTTATCGTGCTACTGGTGAAGTGGTTGAAAGACACCCAGGCGGGAAGCGCATAACCACTCAACGACAAGACCGTTTTTTGCAAGTTGCCACGAGAAGACAACCAAATGTTACGGCCATGCAGTTGGTTCAGAGGCTCCAGTCAGAGCACCAGTTGCTTGTGAGTGACCAAACTGTAAGGAGAAGGCTGCATGAAGCTAACCTTCATGCTCGCAGACCGCTCCGTACTCCAGCACTACGCCGAGGAAATCGTGGACGACGACTAGAGTGGGCTCGTGAACATTTGCTCTGGGAAGAAAACCAGTGGTCTGTAGTGCTGTTTACCGATGAGTCCCGGTTCGGTTTCCATCCCGATACACGTAGAGTGCGTGTTTGGCGAGTTCCTGGTCGTGAAAGCCGTCTGCATCATCCTCAGGAAGTCCATTCATACCATGGCGGGACAATTATGGTTTGGGCGGGAATTCGTGTTGGTGGAAGAACAGACCTCGTTTGGATCAGAAACACCATGACGGCTGAAAAATACCGTAACGAGGTGCTAGTACCAATAATCTACCCCCATCGACTACAAATGGGCCAAGAATTCACGCTCATGCACGATAACGCCCGTCCGCACACAGCGAGAGTGGTGACGAGCTGGTTGCAGGAGCACGACGTATCGGTCTTAGGCTGGCCCGCTCAATCGCCTGACCTAAACCCCATAGAACACGCGTGGGACATGCTCCAAAGAAGGGCTTTGAGGAATTTCCCTGCAAACGTTGCGACGGAAGAGCAACTTTTTTTGCATCTTAGCCGGACCTGGGACAATATACCGCAGCAAGACTTGGATAACTTAATCCAAAGCATGAAAAACCGTTGCAGGACCGTTATTAACGTCATGGGTGGTTTTACTGACTACTGATTTTTCACAGAACTATTAAAAACAAATTATTTTTTCCTTATTTGTAAATTTTTCTTGAGAAACACATTCGTTGTTAGTTTTACCATTATTTCATGTTTTTTCTTTATTTGAATAAAAATTTGTTTACGCAAAAAAACATTGTTTTCTTTTATTCTGGAGTGTAGTCTGATAAATGGGCTTTATAAAAATGTATACATGTTGTATGCTATTTTTAATCCATTTTGAGTAAATTGAGTAAATCCAAAATATCCCTAGACAGTGTTGATGTGTGTAGATGGCACAAACCGATAAGCTTCAAAGGACCAAATAGGCCGCAAAGCTCGTCTGTGCATTTGACGTGACAGTATATTACAGAGGTCCAAATAACAGATAGGGTTGACTGACAAAACGCTTTTTAAATGACAAGACCAGTTTCCGGTTTTTTGAAGGGGTGGGTATGATTGACGCAAAACCTAGTTCAAGTCTGAGTCATACTAAAGACCCCTCCGGTTGCTAAGTTTTTTAAATGTGGCTTAACGGCAATGCCCCTTTATGCTTTTTAGGGTTCCGTACCCAAAGGGCAAACAACGGGACCACGGGACCCTGTTACTAAACCTCCGCTGTCCGTCTGTCTGTCATCGGGTTGTTTCTCATGATCCGGAATAGGTGGTCAGTTGAAATTTGTACTAATTTCTGTTGCTGCTATAACAACATTAATAACGTCATCATCATGACATAATATCACGCTTTTAGTCCCCGAAAGGTTAGGCAGAGGTGTACCTAATAGTTCACCCACATTTCGCCAATTCTGGTTAGGTCATGCAAAACAAAAAAATAAGTTACAAATTGAAGAAGTTCTCCCCTACTACGATGGTATGCAACCCTTCATGCGCGAGTCCGACTCTCACTTGACCGGTTTTAAGTATTTACATGGCAACCCTGCTCACCCCCAACTCATTTCCTCGATAATCGTCGACTTCCGGAATGAGATGGCCTCATAGTATAAATACTATTAACAACAATGTAATCTATATCTATCTATCTATACATATAATAAATCTGTAGAGAAATCGTTTTTGTACATCGAAAATATTTAAAAAAAAAATTGTCAGGGTATTAAAGTATAACCAACAGAACACATTTCCAGCATTTTTGGAATTTTTGTCTGTTTGTCTGTTTGTCTGTTTGTCTGTTTCGATGACTAAGCATCACGTCAAATTTACGAAACGAATGTAGGTAACTTTTATACATAAATATTGTGCGTAACTTGGGCTATTACTTAGTCTTTGTTTCATCGTAATCGGTGCTCTCTATCAAAAGATATATGAATTTATAGTTTTCAAGAAGAACTTATCGTTATGGTCAAGAATGAGACAAGCAACGACATCTATTGAACGAATATGGTACTTATTACTAAATGCCTTCACAAGATAACTTTAAAAAAGTTATGATAGCAAAAGTTACGTAGATATAAGTCTAAATGACGCTGCTTTCAAAATCTACATAGCCTTAACCTTATAGTGTTTGATCGCTCTTTTTTAGCAGTTATCTTCGTCTTCGACAGATGGTGTTATTCATTTGATGTCATTTTCTGAACCGCGGTGATAGTAAACATACACACATTATGTTTCGTGAATAGTCAACAAATAAAATTTACCAATTACACAGTATTGAAATACTATTTTTTTTAAACTAAATTAAAATTAGATAAAACCCAAGACTTATTTTTGATGTGGTGTGTTGTTAGCCCTATGTGTCAAGCCCGCGGTATCTCTTTCGAACAACCCGCAGCCCCAACGGGCGTCGGTCCTTGGGGGCCCCTTCAATGTTGCTGACATCTCTTTGAGACGCGCGTGGAAGTCGAACGTGCCTCCATCGTCATAGGACGGACGAACGATTAACTAGCCCGTTACTCACCGTTCACAGGCCCGCGCCTACGGTGGCCGGAAGCACTCACGTGGCCCCCGATGCCCAGAGCGTCTCCCGCGGCGGCTGGGACGAGAGGTTGTCTCCCTCTCACGTTCCGCCACCTCTTTCGCTAGCATTACTGCTTCGCAGAAGGAGGTGGCGGCCATTTCAGATTCGATGTCCCAGATTCGGTACAGGTACCCTCTCGAAACACCCTCTAATCCCCCCTTTTTTTTGTGGTTCGTAAATTATCAAATGACTCATCCCGCTCTGGGCGGAGCGGAAGAAAGTGTCAGACTTCTACTGACTAAAAACCCGTTAGCCCGTTACCCGTACGTTCCTTCTTAGCCCTTTGTGTTTCGGGGCCATGGTATCTCTTGCGGACAACCCTCAGCCCCGGCAGACGTCCCTTTGGGGCCCCTTAATTGTTGCTGACATATCTTTGAGGCGCGCGTGGAACACGAACGCGCCAACGACAATCTGTCTGCCTGTCGACTATAATGTACCTTTTTCAAATTTCTTCAAGATCCGTTCGGCCGTTCTGACGTGGTTGATTAACAAACACCCATCCATCTAAACTTTAGTATGAGACATAGTCAGTACTTTGCATTACTCTCTTCTTATTTTCTACAGCGTCAGTAAGTTAACGCAGGGCAATGATTAAATGTACTTTTATCTAAGCGACGCATTTTAGTTTCCGACAAGCACGCGAACGAAGTCGCGGGCACAGCTAGTCTATACTAATATTATAAAGCTGAAGAGTTTGTTTGTTTGTTTGTTTGAACGCGGTAAACTCAGGGACTACTGGTTGGAATAGAAAAACTCTTTTTGTGTCGGATAGTCCATTTATCGACGAAGGCTTTAGGCTATATAACATCACGCTACGACCAATAGGAGTGGAGCATAAATGAAAAATGTTGCAAAAACGGGAAAAGATATTCTTTTTTGAGAGCATCCGTTGCGTGCGCTGCGAAAACGGTTTAAGTTACGCAAATACCATGTATGAAAGAATTGTTCCTCTTTAAAAGTTCTAAAAAAAAGTCCGCGACAGCATATGTCTATCTTTTAAGATTGACTCACTGTAACCATTTTTTACTATTAAAATGTTAGGTTAAAAAGAATGATATTTTGCGAAGCTTATTTAACCCATATGGTATTAATCTATATCTAAATAAATGTGTTTGTTAGCACAAAAATTTAATATAGAATATTTGTGCCCTTTACTCTATACAGTTTAAACAAATATCTTAGAAGATATCGCAATGTAAAAATATCCGCGCGACAAAATAATTAAGCGCGCGGCAGTCATTCGGTCCGGTACACAGTGGAACGAATGTATGGGAGCGGTTGGACGTAGACATGTCCGAAAAATAAGAGTAAAATTATGACAAACTAATGATGCCATCTTATTCGATTACTTAATGCCTTCATAAATTGTGGTGATGAATTTCTTCATAACTCCCATATTTCGGGAGTAATTTGAGAAAATGTGAAATTTTACTATGAAAATGAGTGTATCGAGCTCTCTCCCTCCTGATTCCGGGCTTGTTTCAAGTAGCGGTCTCTAATATCGTAATGCTATTACTAAGAGCTATATTTAATACTAAGACACATAGTGCGCCAAATGTGCACCTTCTGGGATAAAAGGAAATGAAAATTTAAAAAAAAAAACGTTTTTTCCCCATTTGTATTTACTTTAAACCGCAGACAGACTTATTAAGAGGTCTATAAATATATTATATATATACAGAAATATATATTAACAAAAATATTCACAAGAACTGATGAGAGTATGACTTTTAAGTAAGTTGATAATAAATTACCTAGTTTCATTAAAAGTACAATAAATAATTAAGATGTAAGCTCTAATTTACTAAGTTACACATTTTAAAACAATAACATCATTTAATTATCTTCGTCATCATCATCATCATCAATTAATTCAAATTCAGAATCGATGTCCGCTAAATCATTTATGTTAACAAATTCGATATCACTTTTCTCAGAATCCGTAAGCTCATAAAATTCCTTAAAAGAAGATTTTTTTACAAACTTATTTCCTTTTGGACGGATACTTGTAACAAGTGGATCAGAAGACAGTAAAAGATTGTGCATAATATCTTCATTGCATGAGATACTGCTATGCTTTCGAGAATGCCCCTCTCTATATTTTCTAAAATCTTTATTTCTAGCCTCAGATGCCTCTTCGGATAGAAAACCAATGGGCACAATTGACATGTTCTGAACTATGTCTGGCCCATGCATTAAAATTTTATGAAGTGAAGAAGGCATATAATACCATGGGTATAACTCCACGTAAAGCTTAGCAGTATCAAAGCAGAACTCTCGGAATTTAGTTACGTTGATCTTCTCTCCTGATGAAATACACTGCAAGATCACACAGATTTTTCCTAAAAGCATAGCATCTATTCCGGTCAGTTCAGCAGATTTAGTGTAGTTTTCAAAAAATCTCCTTGCCGAGTTGCCATTGTTGGTGGATCCACTGCCTTGTTTCACAACATCGAGAAGTAAGCCCGTTTCTCTTCTTACAGCCTCTTGAACTCTTTTCTTCCTGTCATCAACTTGCCTTTTTGCTATATCACCCCTTACTTGCCATGATTTTATGTCTAATTTGTAGGAAATGTGTAATAAGCATTCCATTGAGCGAATCCAAGCGTGAAGGGTGCTTAAGCTATATTTATACATGTCCTCGTTTGCGTGTTTATCTTTGATTAACTCTAAATTATTCATTTCTTTAGGACAAGCCTTGCATATGTCACACACTGAAGCTGCTGTATTGGATATAATGGAATGAATTTTACCATCAATCATTGTCAACAGCAGTTGGTGTTTGACACTAATTCCATCAGTGATGGTGGATGGAGTTAAGGCTTCAATCTCTGCTTCGATTTCAGCCATCTCTCTCTGCACATTTTCTTTGGTTTCCTTTATAAACTTAAACAATATTGGCCGGCAAAATGAAGTGGAAGATGGTCGCTCGTTTTCCCAAATTGTTACACCTTTTGAGACGAGCCGCAGTGGTACAAGACTAATCATAAAATTACTAGCAAGATCGATTTGCTCATCTTCACTCGTCCTTTGATGATAAATGCTTTGGCTAGATGATCCGTCAAAACCCCATTTGCTGGTCAATACGAGCTGTTGATTGGGATCAACAGGGGTTTCTAACGACCTAATAAGTCTTCTTGAGGTTAAATCCATCAAGGCTTGTAATTTGATTTTTGCAGAGCTCTCTGTAACTGTGAGATCTTCTTTGGCCGGATAGCACTTAATTTTTTCTTTAACCAACATGTAGTAACTCGGGTATTGAAGAGCTCCTTCTTGAGTGTTGAAATCCCGAAGAGTGTTATAGCGCCATTTCGATAAGTTCATCGATACATAAAGAGCCAATGCCTTCAAAGGGGATATTTCCCGTACCTGAATTGATTTACCTTCAATGAAGGCTTTGATTTTTGAGGCCTCTTCTGGATTCTCCGTCAAGTATTTCATAACATAAGCTGTATCGCTTTGTCCTGCCTTTTGAAGCGCCCTTTCGGCCGAAAACATAATTTCAGCGCTGCTACTGCTGCATGAAAGACTATCTTCAGTGCGTCTTCTTTTTTGCCGGTTACTAAGGTCCTCAAAAGATTTACGAGGACTAGGATGTGTACAAGTTGAAGCATCAGATTTAGCAGGAGAAATTATGGGCTCGATGACGTCACTTATATTTTCTGTAGAAGGTTCCATATTTTCATTCTGTAATTCCGGCCATTGAATTGCAGCCTGTAGCCAAATCTCATGTTTCTTCCGAAACTTATCTGTGCTTCTTCCAGACTGTGTCCATTTTGCATAAATGCGGTAGCAAAATCGACGACACCAGTCTTTTAAACTTGTTTCAGCACTTTCACATAACTGAACACAACTGTTATCTTTTAAAACACTGAACAAATAGTTAAAGTCGCGTAAATCTTTATGTGCGCGTGCGCATAAAGCAACGTGAATATCAAGATTTGTATTAAAATTTGGAAAATACATTGCGAGATTAGCTTGGATACAACGAGGTGTAAATCAACACTGATTTTAAAGTTACTAATAGTGACCTATTTATATAAAATCCAGGTATCCCAGGTATCCTTTGTTAAATATTGCAAGGTAATTAGTTATTGTGATAATTAGTAAATGATGCATGCTAAATTAGTGTATTAAGAGCCATTTAGTAATTAAATAATAGCAATGTTCTTATCAGTAATCATTAGTGCATCAGTTTTATATGTAAACCTTAAGTCCCTAATTATATATCCTAATTAGCTTATATCTTCTCTAATTGGCTGCTCAGAAATGTTATTGTAATAAGGTAAACCTTTAGAAAAACGGTTTTAATCAACAAAATAAACAAAAAATAAAAAAATTGTGTTATAAAATAAACATCACTCTTTATCCCAGAAAGTGCACATTTGGCGCACTATGTGTCTTAGTATTAAATATAGCTCTTAGTATTAGCATTATGATATTAGAGACCGCTACTTGAAACAAGCCCGGAATCAGGAGGGAGAGACCTCGATACACTCATTTTCATAGTAAAATTTCACATTTTCTCAAATTACTCCCGAAATATGGGAGTTATGAAGAAATTCATCACCACAAGTTATGAAGGCATTAAGTAATCGAATAAGATGGCATCATTAGTTTGGCATAATTTTACTCTTTTTTTTCGGACATGTCTACGTCCAACCGCTCCCATACATTCGTTCCACTGTGCGGTAGGTTAGTGGGGATTCTGGCCTCCGGGGACTCCGGAGAAATTCATATTCAAAATATTTACTACACCATAATGTTTACAATGTGTTACTGTATATTTAACAGTAAGAGATACCAATAGTAATTCACACTTTAATATAATCTAAACTAATATTATAAAGAGGAAAGATACGATTTTTTGTTTGTTACGATTTAACTCAATTTATGTTGACATTTTGTTATAAGCTATATTATGTGACGCAGACGAAGTTGCATGGGTCAGCTAGTAAGCTATATTATGTGACGCGGACGAAGTTGCGTGGGTCAGCTAGTTTATTATATAAAGCTACTAAAAATATCCATTATAATAATATAATAACTAAAGACCTAATAACTCTATTGTCCTCATTCTACTGAAAAGGCAATGACTGATAAGATTTATCATATTATGAATGTCAAGTTTTATGTTTTGACAGCGGTTTAGCTATACTTGAGAACTTTGAGAGACTTCTACTGACTAAAAAACCACCCAAGTTCCTTCTTAGCCCTTTGTGTCGAGGCCGCGATATGTTTCGAACAACCCGCAGCCCCGACGGGCGTCGGCCCTTGCGGGGTTCCATGTTACCGACATCTCTTTGAGGCGCGCGTGGAACATGAACGCGCTGTCGACGCGGCCTGTAGTCGTCATAAGACGGACGGATGGCGAGGTAACCCATTACTCACCGTCCACATCCACAGGCCCGCTCTGGCAAATAAGCTTCACATTACAATTAAAAATATTCAAAACTCAACTGACAAAATTTAAAAAGTGGGGGCTCTGGATTCAGAAGTCTAAAAAAATATGAAAAACAATAAAAAAACTAAAATGATACTTGGGAATTAAGCCTAAATGTTTTAAAAAATCGACCAATAATAGTTTGCGAACTAGGGATTTATTATAAAAAGCCCACAATATTAAAGTATGCGTTGATTGACGTTATAATAAAATGCTAAACTTTAATCTTTCTTTTAAGAATTTTTGTGACTGACTGTAATGAAATATGTATTTTATAGGTAATTATGTAGACAGTAGATGGAGCAGTTTCAGAATTAATAACGAGTAATCGGTGGAGTACTTTGAGAATAATTCCAGATACCTATGGAGCAGAATGGGAACAGAAATAATAAGTATTTTTAAATAATAATAATTCATTGGAGTAACTTGGGAATTAATGTACGAAATTCTTATCTTTTTAGAACAAAAGAATGGAGTACTTTGGGAATAACCCGATAAAACAAAAAATACGTATCCAATATTTTTCGATAATCTAACAGACGGACTAATTAGAATCATACTTTATTTAGTCAGTAAACATCCCTACCTATTTCTTGCTGGGGCTGCGGGTTGCTCGTAAGAGATACCGCGGCCCCAGACACAAAGGGCTTAGACGAATCATGAGTCGTTTTTAGTCAGTACTTAAGTCTGTCACTCCCTTCCGCTCCACCTAGAGCGGGAAGAGTCATTTGAAGATTTCCCACCATCAAAAAAAAAGAAGAATTGATGCACCAATTTCAATTGAGGATATTTTCCAGCCTGTACCTCTAAAGCCTTCCTTCTTCAATGAGGGTGACAATAAAGAAAAGATTATAGACATACCTTGAGTCTCCTCACAAGTTCATCTGGACCGAGGTCATCGGTGATTGGACGGCAGCCTTGCGGGTACACTATTTCCGCCATGCTGCCAATCTGAAAGAAGAGTAAAATGTGTAAGTTCATCTGAATTATAAGAGTCTCTGGATCTGTCCGATTCTATCCTACTTAATTCACACTCATCATCTTCCTCAAAAAAAAAACAAAACAAACAACCTCAACACTAAATACGGGGAATAGCTGAAAGCCCACCCCAATACCCTTGCACGACAGCTCACAATTCGCAGCTATGCTAAACGCCTTAAGAGAAAAGACATACTAGGAAACTATGAGTAGAGTAGAGTAGATGTTCTTGCTGGAGGACACACTCAGAACGAGAAAATCCTAAACACATTTGCTAAAAGTGAATGCACTGATTGCAGATGAAAGAGGACAAAAAAAAACATCTTCCTGCCCTTGTCCCATACTAGTTGGGGTCAGGGCAACACGTTTTCTTCTTCCATTCTCCCCTGCCAGATATCATGGCATCATTTATTCCTTTCTCTTTCATATCATTCGTCACACAATCCATCCATCAAATTAATATCCACCTAATATCACAATGCCTAATCATAATTCAGACTCCCTCGTTGGTCTAAAAGCATAAGGCCCTGGTTTCCATTCCTGAGCCTGTCAAAGTGTTATTGGGTTTTCATATAGGTACTATAGTTACAACTTTTTTTTTTGGGTGGGTGGAAAATCATCAAATAACCCCTCCCGCTCTTGGGCATAGCGAAAGGGAGTGTCAGACTTCTACTGACTAAAAACCACCCAAGTTCCTTCTTAGCCCTTTGTGTCGAGGCCGCGGTATGTTTCGAACAACCCGCAGTACCTCTCGAAACAACCTCTCGGTACCTCTCGAAACAACCATGTCCGGTGAGGACCTGCGTCAGACGGAAGGTGAGGACGCCGTGGCGCCTCTCAAGACACTCCTTAAAGAAGACTTACCGCCACAATTGTGGCGTGCCCTAAGCATAAGGCCCTGGGTTCGATTCCTGAGCCAGTCAAAGTGTTATTGGGTTTTTCCATCAAGATTTTGAATTTGTGCAATTTCATATACTATAGTTACACCTCTGGTCACCTCAAACCTTTCGGGGATTACAAAGCATGATGTTATGTATGTAAGTAATAATAACTGGTCTTATTTATTTAGCAATTGATCTAAAATAAGACAACCATTGTAACTCATTTGCAATCTCTGTGTACACTTCAAAATCCAAATAGATGATTGATTAGACACAACAACTAACATGCTGCTTTAATGTGATCAAAATTATGCCGAATTGCAATATATGCTATGCACATAATTGGGTGAGTGACCTTTTTTTTAATAAAACTTTGCCCCACACTAGGAATTTCTCCTGTACTGTGGGTGCGTTCACAAACATAAACTCATATACACAAATACCCAGACCCGAAACAACTATCTGTAGACCATACAATATATTATTATTTCCTTATTATTAGTTGCTACATAGAGATTGAAAAAGACTGATCTGATAGAGATGAGTACAGAAGAATACACCATGTTCCACAGCAATAATGTTTTGATGCAACTAAAACATTTAGTCTAGCTATTTTCAACTTTACTAGTTTAACAATAAGACAATAAAATTGTTTTTTCAAGGGCACTACAGTCTTTTCCTAGCAACATTTGAACAAACAGCATAATTATATCAAACTCAACCTGTTTGTTATAATTAATACGAATAATTAAAACGACTATCAGCATGGACAGGCACTGGCACTGGGTGCCGACCCGCACTGGGCACGCGTGGTGGAATATAGACCATCACTCTCCTAGAAAGGAGGCCTGAGTCCCAGCAGCGGGAACATTATAGACTGATGATGATGATCAGCATGGACAGTGATAGTTCTAAATCATCTATATTCTTTCTGTATTGTTACTTGGAGTTCAGTGCAACAAATTGATTTCTTGTTTATGTTCCAATATTTTTTTTTTGGCGGGTGGAAAATCATCAAATAACCCTTCCCGCTCTTGGGCAGAGCGGAAGGGAGTGTCAGGCTTCTACTGACTAAAAACCACCCATGTTCCTTCATGTCGAGGCCGCGGTATCTCTTGCGAACAACCTGCATCCCCGACGGGAATACTTCCTTTTCAATCATTCACTCCTTTTCCATCTATACATCCAGAAGAATTTATAATATTTTTATTATTTTTAACATAATATGTGAACCTTGGTTTTTATAACATTTGTGGGGGCGATTTATCCGAATTTCAGCATAAAATAACTATCTTGGCCTGTCCTCAAAGGGTTAGGTAAAGTTGTACCCAATTTCGCCACTTATTTTTAAGTCCCATGTAATAGAGCCTATTGCTATTGTTTCAAATACCTTGCTCACTGGTAAAAACTTTATGAACCATTTGTGTACTGTTGAAAATTTTAAAAGAATTTTCTCTGCTAGGGAACAGTCCTCACTGTGACATGGAAAGGGCAGTAATCCACAAGAGCACATTTCTGAGCTATTTGATAAAGCTTAGAAATGTGCTCTAATCCAGGTTTGGTAAATTTATTTTCCTCCTTGGTCTATGGAACTTGATTATTAAGGTTACATAGCTCCCATAAAGTCAGCAAAAAGTAGGTTTTCTATTTCAAACCGCACAAAGGTTTTTTTGTAGTAATTAACTACTATTAGGTACTATTAATAAGATAGCCTATGGATTTTTTTTCCTTATAACCAAAAAAGAAATGTATGAAAAAGGTCATTCAGTACTATTTAGTAAAAGTATGAATGTGGATGGCTATAAGAGAGCATAGAGCAGTGTTAGACCACCAACCACCACCACCAGACTACCAAGCCATAGGTATTGAGTCCGAACCCAAAGCACCCACCAGATTTAACAGAATCATACTTGTATTGTTTATTTATCACTAGTTTCAGTGAAGGAAAACATGAAGAAACCAGCATGGCTAACAGATATTTTCTCAACAGCATGTTAAAGCCGATGGCAACTATGTCTTACAAACATGGGGCTTAACCTGGATGAGGCTGGCACAAGTCCGTGGAGATTGGCACCAGAAAAGTGAGGCCTAAACCCAACAGTGGGTGAATTTGGGCTTTGGATGATGATGATGATGATGATGATGTAATGTAATGTAAAGCCACAAAATAAAGAAAGAAAGAACCTATAAGAGCAAGAGAAGAGCAAAAAAAGCAATGAATGGTATGTGTGAAGATATTATTATGGCTAGAAAGAGCATACAGAGTATACAGAAGTATGGAATATAAAGACAAATGGATTAAAGTCAAGAGATGATGGTGATGTACAAGTTATGTGAAAAACAATTGCAATTATACTAAGTGTTACAACATTCAATCTACCTTCAAAATTAGGAAGCAGCATCATTTTAAATATTCAAGTGAAGCATGCCATTACAACAAATTCCTTAATTTTATTTAAACACTTGACATCAATTTGTTTTTTCTTGCAGTATACAATGGACACGCATTTATCCTATTACAAGCTAAGCAGAGGTAGTGTTAACAGGCTATATTCCAACAGCTTAGACATGTGTCCTCTTTGGGAGGTAAATAGGCATCATGCAGGCTCAGTGCCCATTAATAGAACTGATAGAGGTGTCGTCTAGTCCCACATTTCACTAGTCCTACATAAGTTCATCAGGATACAGATCCTGTTGCAGGGAGACTGAGCCCATCTGTTATAGTGCCATACCCTGATGTCTATTCTCAAATGTAAATTACCAGATGATTTGTACACAGAGATAGCTAGTAAGTAGAAAGGCTGATGTAAACACATTTTTGCCAGAATGAGGGATTAAAATCGTTCCGACATTAAGTGTGAACACACACTGTCATAAGGATCTTCCCAACATGGTCCACTTGTTTGACTATCCAAAGAGTCCCATTACAGGCACTTTAGAGGACAACAAAAGGCACCTGATGCCACGGTTAAGATGATCACCTATTGGGTGTAAATGATATGAAAGAAAAAGCACACAAAGATGGCAAAGCATTGTGTCGAATAAACAATTGACATCATTGCATTCCAGTGACAAAAATCAGAAAAGTCACAGATATGGCCCCATTGTCAATAGTTATGCATTCAACACATTATAAGTATAAGTTTTGCTCTAAAAGTAGGTCAAGGCGTTCAAATAGGGATAATGCTAACCAGATGATCAGAATATCAGTGGAATTATGTAGAAGGATCTAGAATGTGAGGGTTGTTGTAGCCCTATGGCTAACTTGTGGAATCCCTACTTCTCATCAAAACTGTCCAAGCTTTAGTCAGAAAACGTTGCTCCAACAATGTTTACCCAGTAAGCTGCATAGGGTGACAGAAAGAAGTTGGTCATGACCATAATGTGCATCCACTAACATAATTACCTGTATACAAACAGTTTTTGCCCAGATTTTACTATGTGTTCTTGACTTAACATGATGCTGATGGCTTATCACGGAAATCTTTATTGATTGTGTGCGATCGAGAAAATTATACGACCATCGTCCTCAAAACAACACCAGTAAGATGTTTAGAAACATATAACATGACGTGTCGACCATATTAAGTCATAACTTTTAAGTTTTCTCATAGAAATATCATCACGAACGTGATATTTACCCTACCCTGTTGCTGTGCTCGTGGTTTATACAACAATCAAATTATGCTAGATTATGGCAGACCCAGTTTTTACGACCAAGCAAACAATACAAACATAAGAGGTTAATCCACCTTTACTGCACCAAATTATACCAAAATATATCGAATTTGCATCGTGATTACACATAAACAGGCAACTAAAAACTATAATGGCTAGAATACGTACGAGAATTCATAGACGTGGGCCAGCGTTCACGTCCCGATGTTTACAAAATCCACCACAATATAACAACTCAAACAAACTGTTCACTGTTATAGCATTATAGTTTCATGAAAACTTCACTGGAAAACAAATCATAGGGGTTGAAAAATGTCCTATTGATCTAAATACATAGAAAATTCGTGCTAATAATTTTTTTATCAATCTATGTAGACGCCAAACTGCGGGAAAAACTACAGCGAAGTTGGCATCATATCGCTCGCAATTCAAGGCCGTACAGACTCTATGATATTGGGAAGTTGTCTATGAACTCTGTGCTTTTTCGTTTATGGAAATTGTCTGTGGTAAATTTTATGGTTGGGCTACAAGTACATTCGGGTGGAAAACTGGTACGTAAGTTTTAGGTTTAAAAGCTCAAAATTCAAAGAAAACCAAACAAAAACATTTTAATAGAGCTCGAATAAAATGGGATCCACACTACAAAGGCTAATTTTGTAGAATAATAATATCTAAGAAAAAGATCTACCTTTATGAAACAGTATCACATACACTACCGTTACCGGTGCACAAATTTTAGAGTAAAATTTATTTCTAGAAGACAATTAGAAATAATTGTCTTCTTGCTTTCTTCATGGGATCAGGAAAAATTAAAGAATCATCAGTAATATTAAATAATTATTTTATTTTTACATCTTAATAAAACATACTGTACCCAGATTATTTCGGCTGACTTATAAAACCGATGATGATTGATTACAGAATTATTATTCAGAAGCGCTGTTATAAAATAGCCCTTTTACTTATAAAAGGTGATTAATTTAATGCAGCAGTCAGTTTGTCATGTTGGCAGTTATCTTAAATATACGAGAAATCTTATTGATAAACACACATTGCACTAGACGGCAATGACAATATTTTTCAGAACCTTCCGTTAAGAATGGTAACGTGACACCACCGACGGCTGCCACAAGCTCTCTATAATAGTTAGGTACTAAATAAAAAATAAATGTGGGCCTACAGAATTAATTATTTACGTAGTGTGATCTGCCTTAAATGTAGTCTCTGCAAGATTATATAATTTCACAAGCATATTTTTTTATTATTGTTTATAGTTTTTTGTTACTAAATGCTTACCTAATAACAGTGAATGAGATCTATTTGCATACAGTTATACATTTAATTCTATTGAGTACTTACATTAGATAATATTTAATAACAATAGCCATCACAAAATGATTCATTGTTACTATAAATTATTTATAAACCTTATTTTATCCTGAAAGCAAAGCAAGATTTGAAAACGTACATGTTATTTATAAAAAATATGTCTAAGCTATTCATTTAGATCAAAAATTGCCCAGCAAACTTCCAAATAATTAGAGAAGCGTCTCACTTCATTTAATTAAAAACAATAGTTATTTTAATCTCCAACTCCAACCAGAACACCAAACCCTCCATAACTTCCAATCAGATCTTTAATCTAATTCAAGTTTTCTGAAGGACCCTGCAGTCGAGTGTATGTCTTGAGTTAAATCGTTCTTCTCCAACGCATGTAAGTCCACCGACATAGTGTCTAACGACATCAAATCATCTCTTCGCTTCAAGAGGTTGCGTTTCAGTTCTTCAATCATGTCTCTCAGAGGAACAGTGCCGCCGTACTCTTTCGGCAAAATTGCTGGGTCCACGTGCTTCATCAAATCATCGCTAGTTCGGTGAAACTGTGAACAGAAATAAATGAATTTAGGAGATAAACAATAAAACTAATCTTGACATCATAAAAAAATATGCACCATAAAAATGGTGCATATTTTTTTTACAACACCAATGACAGTCATCTAAACACTTTAGACAGACAACCTCCACACATCATCCATGAAAATCTGAAGTTTGTTTCTTCTGTATAAATATTTTACTACGAGAAAATACGAAGCGTTACTATTTACATCATTACGTTATTGTTTCATTATCGTCAAATCGTAAACTTCTTACGCAAATAATTCACAATAGTTTATCAAAAATCAGCTTTATCACGGTCAGTTTAATTATAACACATTTGCTTAGCAATCCTATTATGTTTGTTCAGAAAAGAATTAAATAAACGAAACAAAGACTACTTCTTTCAAAAATAAAAATTCTAAAAGGTATTAAATCATTTGAGGAGGTCTCAAAGATTAAGATATTTTTCAACCTTATAACCAGCCATATTGCCTTTTGTATCCACTTTTTTTTATATTTATGGTAAGGTCATTCCAAGTTCCTTAGTTAACCCTTTTGTTTCTGACAGTACTACTGCGAAACTTTTTATAAACAGGAATTTTATTTATTAATATGAAAAAGGCTCGAGTTCACTAAGAAGTGATTATTGTATTGACGGGTTTTATTGTATTTGGTTTGTATTAATTTGAAAGGTTCTACTTCAAAGAAATGAGTGCTAGCTAAACTAGATTTAAATAAAAATATGTGTTGAAATTACCATCACACGATCCTTTAGTTTATCGCTGAGCAGGGATACAGCGAACTCGAAGAACTTGACTCCGTAGCTTGGAATGTTCACAAAGTGGGTGCACTTGTGCCTCATCGGTGTTGAGTTCTGAAAAAATAATATCAGTTTGTTTATGGTCATGTTCTAAAGTAGACCGCGAAATTCAAATAGAGTTAGTTTTTTTTGTAATATTCGATAAAAATATGGCTTGAGATAGTAAATAACGTGCAGGAACTGACGGAATAACAATGATTAAAATCAATATATGAAAACTCTAAGGGCAAAATATAGAGCTGAAAGTTAGCTTTACATTTTAATTACCAACTTTGCATTTGGCGTACTTCGACTTTGGTCGTATTTTATTGGAAGTGTGAGTTTACGTCTTTATCTTTTACCTACCCTAAGAGTTATAGTTGAACTAAAATAAATCAGAATATTTTATTCAAATTATTCTTTAATAAAAAACATAACACCCACCTGTATACAATTGAGCATGACCCTAACATCAGTGAGGGACCACAGGCTGACATGAGGCATCTGCATGCCAGCTTCGTCATTCACATGGGTGTATCCCAGTAGCTGTGACCTTGGCTCGTCCAGCAGGAGTTCCACGATCATGGAGTGGACGCGGGCCATCACGCAGTTGTCGAACTGGTGGGGATCGAAACGACCTGGTGGATAAAGAGTGCTTTAGTGTTTTGGAAGAACTTAATGAAGAAGAATCCTTTTGATCGATCGCCCGTGACAGCTTAATTGACGTGACCCGGTTAGTCTCCCAAACCCGTGGGTTGAGAATCTTCGTCGGCATAGTGCATGGTCTGATTTCTACTGGATATGGGTAGCAGTTTTATTGAGACTGCTTTCTGAATCTTACGCTTAGAAGTTAATTAAAATCACGAAATCAGTAGGTAAGAGTTAAGTTTGTTACAATGAAGTCAGGAATGCGCAAACACCTCAGAATATCATCTGATTTCGAGGAAACCGCACTGTACAAACAATGACTTATTGGGGAAACAAAACTGAATACCTAGCTTTACCACACCCACAAAACCTACAATAAAGCAGCTTCAAGCACTTCACCTAACTTACCCATACAAGATAACACCACTCGCCTCCCCTCAGCGTCCCTCTTTGGCAAAGGCACCAGGTACCCTGCATCAATCACTGCAGCAATCTTGGGGTCCATGGGGTCTAGCTTCTGGAACCATTGAGGGTACATCTCCCGGATGGTGAGGTACCGCTCCAGCATCGAGCAAGCTTGAGGGATGGAGTACTTCTTCGTCCGGAGAAAGCGGAGGAGGAAGGGCGAGTCTGTGAACAGAAGGTTGGTAATCTATTTATATGATGATGGCATTGATGGTGACCTTTAAAGCCTTTATAACCTGCTGATGGGGGATTCCCATATTTCACAATATAGGTACACGTACAATACAAATTTTTGAAATTTCGAAACCCACCAACACTGAATTTGTGCGTTCCCAAAAACTACGAACTGCATTTTCTGGTGTAATTGCCAAGTATTCAGTCAGTGTGTGATTTTTGATTAGCCATACACGGTAAAAGAGACATGGAGAACAAAGAACCATCGGTATAAGTTGCGAGTCACGATGTATTATATAGCACCGTGTCTGCTTAATAATGAACCCAGACATGCCATCCAAAATTGGGCCATCTGGCATACTCGCCCTGCGGCCTACAACACTATGGTTACTATAATCATTGTGTATTGGAGAGCTGCACTCTAAGGGCTTTACCTTGAACTAACGGATACAATATTTACATACCACGTGATCTGAATCACAAGAGATTTGTTGCATTTACCTTAAAATTTATTGTTTACTGAAACTGGGGTCATGGACCTGGACTTAGGTACTGGCAGTATAAAGATTTTTTTGATTATGCGTGCTTTATGTACATTACGGCGGGAATAATTTAAGAATACAATTTGTATTCGTATATTTTAGTTCGCTTCGAAGGACTACGTGTAATCAATGTAGAACTTATTGTTTTGTAATGGGCTGTTGCAGTGTCCATGAATAGAGAAATGTATGCAACCAATGGCGCATGGAGCAACCTTAACTAATACCAAGACGTGGCGAGCCTTCACTATACAACCGTGAACTTTTTTATAGGCCAAATTATTTCGGACCTTTGTAACATTTTACAGAGAGACCTGTCACAAGAATGACTTTAGTACCGGAGATGCTTTCTTACCAGTTCTACATTTCTTGATTGCAGGATGTTTCTCAATAAAGTGTCTCATTTGAGCCAAAGCCTGTTCTCTTAATGCTGGTTCTTCTCTCAGCTCTGTTCTGGCCCTTTCTCTGAGTTCTGGAGGCAGTTCACCAGTCTCCCGCTCCTTAGTTTCAAGGATGTACATTCGATCATCGTCAGTCAACCTCGGAGCTTCGATGATATCATGCTTCGGTTCGTGCTCCCTTCGGCAATCTTCGGGTTGCAGCACTGATGTCGCCATTTTGGTTTATCTGGAGCAAATAAAAGTCTAAATAAGATAGAAGGCAGGTGAGATTGATGCGGATAGAATGCCCCTTCCAATTAAGTGGCCCGGCGTGTCAAATTTCAAAATACCTACGGCCCTGATAAAGTTTCAACGTTCTACATGTTTCATACTAAGTAGGTACATAAGGAGGCTTAATTTACTATTCATAAATCAAAAAAGGCTTCAATAGTTTAGCATCAAATCCAACCATTTTACTCAATGCAAATATTAAATTGTGCGACCTTCGAAGTCTCTCGGTAGGCTGTGATCATGTGATGTACGTAGACACGCAAATGTAAAGTTTTGCTAAATACTTCTAAAAGTAGGTCGTAGTTAAACTCTTAATTGTAGGTACCTACTAGATTATGTAATGTATCACTCAAGATTGAACGCCAGCTCCTGAATTTAATTACTCCATTACATAAATTAATGTTATTAATTCGGGCTGAATGATTACATATTAAACTCTCCTGGCGACAGTAGTAACTAGCAGCACCATGTTATGGCCTAGCTTGGATATAGTGATAGCATACGAAAATCACGAAAAGATAAGATACACTCTCTTCTAACCAAAAGAGTTTTTTGTGTACTCATACTAAAATTCAAAGGAAACCAGAGTCAGATTGTCTATATTCCAATAAATACAAGCTACCCCAGACAGACACGCGACAGGTGTGGGGAAAAAAGAGTTCAATAATAAAAATAACACGTGTCAGACTTGATATTTCCTTCCTTTCGTCGGAAGTCGACGTCTTATATTGCAGACTACCTTGTACCCACACGCGATGCATGTAGTTATACGTATATACACATAAAGTTTATTATTTTATAGAAGTTACACAAAAGTAGTGAACTGTCACTTTTACGATATAGTTGTTTCGTAGCTACGATATCCGCAGCCGTGTTGACGCAGTTTTTACAACGTGTTTAATTATTTAGTGAGTGATTGTCAATATTCTACTGGCATCTGGTCAAGGCTCCATGTAGGCTGTTCGCTGAACGCAAAGTAACAACATGAAGAATCCCAAAAAAGGAAATTCTACCTTGTTTCGTCGCACACGTTTACAAGTTAATGTGTCGAAGGACCAATAATTTTCACTCTAATTTGGTCCTTCGAGCTGGATCATATTTGGCAGAAAAGCCATTGATTAATTTACTCGCATCTTCAAACGTTTTATGTACCCCAATCAATATTCTAAACAAGTAATTGCTTAGTTTGTTCATTTAAATTAAAAACTCTACAAAAAACGTTTGCGTTCAAAGTCAAAAAACTTTAACAAACGCGACAAGACAACTAGTCAAACATTGACGCGCCAAACTGGCTTTTATTTACATTACATAACTACAATTCTTGTAGTGCACTTGACTTAGTTACAACGAATAAGTTTTTACATGCTCCACAAGCCTGGTTTAATTGAATGTGCAATGTATAGAATAGCTAGAGTAAGTAAAGTTGAAGAGAGTACGTGAGTGCAAATTATTCGTGATGCTTGTAAAGAGGACTATACACTTGTGATGAAACTTTTGTCCAGCAGAACGATCAGAGCCTAAAAATCCTCAATGAAACTAAGACTTCAGAAGAGCAATCCCAATTAATTTGACGCGAACAAGTTGGTCAATCATCTATTTATCTTGACGCGAAAAATATAAGCCTACCTACAAACTACCGAACTATGTACTTAAATTAATGAAAATACTTACCTAACTAGTTTTTTTCTAAATTTAATTATGTACCTACTTATAGTCCTTTTTTAATTGGAGGAATTAGTGTAGTGAAGTAAGCTGTCTTTTATAAGCGAACTAAGTACTTAGAAACGGCGAGCGAATCATATATTTAAACGAGCCATGTATGGCTTCATGCCGAGTCATGCCCAGTCTTTCGGATTATAGCAACCTTATAAACCTGGCAAAATGATTTAAAAGTAGGTAGCACAGTTCTTTATCTTAAAGTATGAACAAGATTTTATTTTCAGCTCTTACATACCAATGGGTTACATACAAGGTGAAGACTAACTATGTTGGTGAGTTTATAAATACCTATCTGTATGTGATACGTTTATAAATTAGGGTGAGTAATAATTAAATAGGTATTACTAAAACACGCCAATTGAGTAAGTGTTATCGTTGAAACCACATCATTTATCCGTTCATTATTTGCTTGTGATTGTTTGGATTAAAAGATGAGCGAATCGTCGAAGTAGGCGCAGGATTAATATTTTTTCTTCAATCAAATCTTAATGAGTGGTAAATTAGTAAATAGTAATCACACTTCCGGTCGTAATACTAATAACAAAAAACTAATCTGACCATAAATAACTTTCATTTTTTTTAATATTTTAAAGCTAAAACCTGCCTGTACCATCTGAAGCCTTAATATTAATGACGCTAAATTCTATGGCATTAAATTTTCTATTCCGTTCTCGGTCGCCGTCATCGCTGACCTTCAAACCGGTTTGCTAAAACTAAACTTTCACTTGCTACTTTCCCCTTTAGTTAGTCTATTACAACGTCGTCGTGATTTTATTTGTGGTTTTACTATCATGAAAATTAAATGGGAACGCGGCATTTTGCATCTGTCAAAAACTTGGCTAATCTGTGGTGCAGTCATTTTTTCCTATTTGTTGGTGAGTGTACATAGTTTATGGTCTATGATGCACCGATTAAAAGAAAATGGAAGGTTTTTTCAAAAATAGTAATGCACTCTAAATTAATTAATCTTGGATTAACCTAACGACCTCTCTGTCACCAATCAACGCAATTACGCAACTATGGCCGCCTTGATTAAGACACGACAAACTGATTGTAACTAAAGGCTTTTTTCACGAGTTCCACCATATTCTATAACATTCTACTACATACTTGACATTGCCTCTACTTTCGGCTAGTTAACCCCGACCTACTTTAGAAACCTCTATCACCATAAGCCAGCGTCGACACCAGTTAAACACAGCAATGAAGTATATAAGGGTCGGTTGACCAAGCGCAACAGCTGGTCATTGCTTCATGTTGCTTTTAGTGATGTCGCATCAGTATTATTGCAATACACTGGTTTCACAAGACTCAACAACTTAAGATATCGAGCTGGAGCTTGCAACATCGAATAAGCACAAGAACATTTTTTTTAAACACTTCGGTTTATATTTCGTTATGTAAAAGGTGCCAAAACTCACACGCATTGGGTACCAAATATTTTTTATACTAAGGTAATTTCCTTACTCTAAGGTAATTTCTAACTATCTGTCAAATTTTAAAAACTTGTAGGGTGAGGGGACCCAATTGTCATCCTTTATGTTATAGAACATTTCCATGTCTTATCGAGGTATAAAGCACTGTTTGATATGCCAGTGACTGTTGTATCGTTATTATCAACAAACCCATTTGGAGTCGACAAACGTATTGCGTACCTACTCATGTCTAATATCTCAAGCTGTATTAGACCGTAAACTGTTTTCTTCATGGTTTATTTCGCATTGTTTTCCTTTTTATAGACTATCCGAAGTAGACTTATAAAATACATGGCAATGTACTTAGCCGTGATCACAGGATTATAAGAGTTTCCTGCCGTTTATTTTAAGTCTATTGTATTTTATTTTAGATCTAAAACGTACATTTTAAATATGAAATCTGTGCTTTTACTCATGTCTTGTATATTCCGAAAAGTTTAAAGTTTTACTCTATGACTTTTGATAATTTATTTTTTTTGTTTCTGTATATTTATCAATAAAAGACTATACTAAATATATAAACTAACCTAAAAACAAACTACAAAAGGGCATCGAGAAAGTCCTCCACAACGCTGTCACCAGGTAAAGTACCCAAGAGACTGGCAGCGTTGCCGCGTTGTATGGCAACACACAAAGAAAAAGCCAGCCCTTGGGTCAGAGGAAGCGTAAATGAGGCGTTTAGAAATTTCCTCATAATAGCTGTGAGCACTAGGACCCCACGGCCCTAGAGTTTCAAGTTTCAACCCCAAACGGCTCGAAAATATAGTTTCAACAAAGGTTGAGGTTATATTTACGCCGCTTGAGGTTCTCCGCAGTCGCAGCGGCAGCACCAGCACAACACGAAGAGCTTGGAAGATGCGATGGAGCAAGAGTATCGACGCAAATTGCGTCCTATCCATCTTCCAAGGAAACAAGGACATGCCGTCCGGTCTTTTGCCATCGTCACGTGCCAAGCCATTTGGCACCAGTATTATAATGTACTCTCTCTGTGCATTTGGCCAGTGTTGCCACCTTAGCCCCTTTCGGGCTAGATCTAGCACTTTTTACAGAAGGTAAACTCGTTTTTTCATGCTTTAGCCCGAAAAGAGCAATCTAGCCCTTTTCAAGCGATACGAAAACTTCACACCGCGATTACCAAGTTATGAAACAATACGCGCCATGTAGTATAGATTTCTTCAGTTCATTTTAGTTCTCACATACAAGGATGCTGCTGAAAACAACTTGTATCAAGAGCTTGGAAATTTGGCGTAAATAGTTTTGTCATTGCCCCATTCGAACGCGGATGTCGAACGTGTTTTCAGTTCTATGAACATAATTAAAACTAAAAACAGGAATAAAATGGGGTTAAAAACAATGACATCCATACTACATATACGATGTGGTTTGAAACGATTGAAAGAGTCTTGCTGT
Source organism: Diarsia brunnea (assembly GCA_949774965.1). Taxonomy (NCBI): domain Eukaryota; kingdom Metazoa; phylum Arthropoda; class Insecta; order Lepidoptera; family Noctuidae; genus Diarsia; species Diarsia brunnea. The sequence goes on along the minus strand of OX459007.1, from coordinate 12,600,308 downwards.
TCCCACAAGGTGCCAACTGAAATAATACAAAAGTGTGGGAGTAATTTGAAGTAGGTATTCCTTCAAATTGGCTAAGAACACAAATGTCAATCAGCCATCAACTTCTTCTGCTTCGGCAGAAATCATTTTGGAAGATTCCGATGAAGACTCGGATTTTTAACAATTTAATAACTTAATAATAATTAGATTATATTTAGGTATTATACGTTTCAAATAATCAATTTTTATCTCTGCATTTGTATTTATGTTTTTAGCTCTTTTTAGCACCTCTTTTGATGGCATTTGCGAAATCTAGCTCTTTCTAGCTTGACCGACTGCCCCTTTTCTAAAACAAAGGTGGCAACACTGCATTTGGCTCTAAGACAGCTGGGACGCCGACGGTAACAAGAGCTCGTCGGATGATGTCGTTTATCTATCATCGAAGTATAACAGTCACGAATCAAACAAAGTTTTATTGCTGAACACAGTACACATACATAAATAACGTATTGTGTTTCAAGATCCCCTCGCACATCATAATTTTTTTGTGTCTTATAGCATCGCATTGGATCTAATCTGTAATGTTGTTATAATGAGTGGTAAATAAATAAATCATACTGATGGGTTGCCTAATCTTGAGTGCACCAGAAGAATTTGTTGGGAACGGGACCCAAATTGATGCAACAGATAAATACCACGCCGATACAATCAAAGATAGTCTATTGTTTCCAAAAACAGTTCACAATTTGACTCAGATGCGTAATGTAATCATTAAATTATTATTACTTACTGCACACATTTATTTTTCTTTAAAATCGGCAATCGGTATTTTGTTGTCATCATAGATTTTCAATGTTTATAACTTCAGAAGTTAATGGCCCTTTTGCCTAGCAAATAAATTTATCAGTCTTAAAGTACACAGCACAAGTTACGTTTTAAATAAGGAACTCACTTAGTTTTAAAATTTTACTTTGGGTAGAGCCAAGTCAATCTCGTTAGCATACCTTACATAAGCAAAGGTATTAAATAATAAGTAAACTTCAAACCGCATTCCTCTTGCTAATTAAACATCGATTAGAATAGCTAATTATTATTTTACGAGTTTCTGAGTTAACGTGATCATTACATACCTACATATTATGCACGATAATTGTTTCGCATGCTCGTTATACTGATTCAGGTCAACGCAACATGAATTACAATGATCTAAGTCAATTTAAACTGGAAATCACGCAAAGAATTTCACGCAACGTCTTAATAGTAATACACTTAAAATTTAGGTAGGTACTTGTTTCTTAAAATAAAGTACAAGTTGTAAGTAATTACATAATTTTTTTACAGTTTTATATTACTTATTGCGTTTATTTAATACGTTTCAACGCAACCTTTTTTTTTAAAGCTCTTAATCTGTTACGCCTGGTTACGCCATGCTAGAGTAAAACGTATCACTCAAAGTTGCGACTAATATAAACTACAAAACAACAACAAACAGCAGTTTACTGGTTTCTAACCCACGGCTTGGGGGCTTTTCTCACAACTATTTAAAAGAGCGCACTTTTCAAAGTCCAACATAATTGTGACTGATGTTATTATTTGTACTGTTATTAAATTAAATTATAGATCGTATATGCGCTCTGAAGATAAATATTTATTTAAATTTTAATTAAATGGTTCTCAATCTAGATTAATTGCAGTATAAAAAGTACTAGTTAAGTTTTGAATAGAGAAAACCGTAAAATGTAATAAAAAAGTAGCGCAAAAACAACGCTTACTAAACTACAAATAGATAAACGCACCAATTACCGTTCATCCGATCACATTTTCAATATTTCAAGGGTGAACACCACTGTTGTCGGCACGTCACACGATAAACGTAGGCCAAGTCGTACTGGCTGTGCTCGGTCGATGCACCCGGTCCTCACCGTTAGCTCCCGAAATATTGCGACATACGGCAAGCCCTCCGTGATTCACGGAATCAAGTACCTTTATAATGGTGTTTTTATATGTAGGGTATTGCCCTGTCTGCAGCTATGTACGCTAAAGGTCAGGCATCTCATATTTTGTTTATTTGGAGCAATGTAGAATGTGGAAACATTGCAGAAGTTTTTTTTGGAAAAACTTTTGCATTAATATCCCCTGTAGCCAAAATGTATCTTCATTATAGAGATAGAGACCATTAAAAAGCCTGATACTTATCTACTTTCAAGTTTAACCGCAAAGTCACAAAATTTTATAAAAGAAGGTCTTGACTCTTTAGTTAATAGGAATTGACGACCATAACAAAATCGTTGTGTTACGAGCAGCGACTCAATAAAATCAACTTCATTACCCTCCCTACTGTGAGCCATCCGGTGAGCCATGAAATGGCACTACAATAAAGATACATAGTTTAAAGAATGTCCCTCTTATAATAATTCTAACTGCTACTCGCTTAAAATGGTTGTTTTCTTTATAAGCGCAGTTCTATAAATTTTCGAACATGGCAACTTTTTGGTAACGACTTTTTGGTTTAAATTATTGGCTCACTTGTTTAAATGTGAAACAAGCATTGAAGAGCTTACCAGCTAGGTACTAGAAAATTGTGTAACGACCATTCACACCTCAATCAACAGCAATAAAGTAAAACATCAGACAAGCAACGACGTTTATTATTATAATATAAATAATCTAGCGTAAAAACAACAATTGCAGCCATATCTCACGCAGTTATAGTTATATATTCAATAAATAACGCAAATTAAAAGAATATTATTGGTAGTGTTCCAGTTTTTTTTTAATATTACATAATATGTGCTCGTAACAGCGTTATGTAAACATAAGCTTCTCTTGTCGGTGTTACTGTAATGTGGAGTATGGTTTTTGTAACTTTCACCCACTGTAATATGTCGGGGAAGACACATCAGCGTCTTTAGTTACAATCGTTTGTACAATAACCAGTAGCAAAGTTCCCACGTATCGAATTATTTTTATTTCACTATCGGCCATTCCGTAAAGTTAATTTCTTTTTCTTCCAAAGCTTGGCCTTGGGTTTACCCAAGTTTATCGAATTATTGCCGAAAAAATACATTGGTCGGGAACTGTATAATTAATACTAATACTTAATTAATATTCATTAATTACCACTTTGAGACGTCAAATTATAAAGACCTCTTTAACACGGATACAGAGAAAATTATTCAAGCAGATGCACAGAGCGTATTTAAGTTATAGTTTGTTTTGTTTGCATTGTCTTCCTATTTTCCTATACCATCGTCATAGATATGAAAATGAATTAGCCATGAAAAGGTAAACATGGACTAGGCGTCCATGTTAGATTTCGGAAGATATTGAATTGAAAATAGACAGATGATAACTTGAGTTTCGATCGACTTAATAAAATTAAAATCAATATTGTTGACAGATAATTGGGTATTTCACCCGTATTAATAATTTATGACGCGATGTGTTTTATGTCGCCGTTTGTGAACTTTTACCATAGTTAATCGATCATAACTTTTTTAACATAACAGATCAAACTGTTTGGATAACTTATACGTATAGACAGAAGGTAGTCAGGTGGTAGGTTGGTACCCTTATGCTCCAAAATAAATAGATCCAGTACTCCGGCGTTTAAACAACAGAGTGTGGGTAGACTGGGTAGTAATTACGAATCCTATTAGCTGACTGAGTGCACTGCACCACATCCATTCATTACTTTGCGCTACAGTTCCTAAGTTCATCCATTTAATCTTTATGTAGGTATGTTTTATTACTAAGAGTCTCATTACCAACGAGATTGCTTACAAAATGTTAAAAATATTTTATGATCTTATTAATAGCTGACGCCGTCATAGGTAGTTGAAAACAGCCATAAATTCTGCACATTGTAATTTCACTCTTATTTATGTAATCTTTCTTTATCGTGTGGTTAGTGCCTAACCTGGTGTCAGAGTTTTTACTCCGCCCATTGGGCCTCTGACTTGGCTCTTCATGCCGTCAGAGGTGGTCCTTTTTTTTTGTTTTTTCTCAGGCATGCTGGTTTCCTCACGACAACAATGTCCTTCGCTGAAGCAAGTCATATAATTACACGCACATACATAACCCCGAAAAGGTCAGTGGTGGTATTGGGATTGCTCTCGAGACCTATGATTTGGCAGTCCGACGACGGTATAGTATACTTGAGTAATAGAAATTTAGGCAAAAACCATATATTTGTGACAATCATCACGTACACATAAGACTTGTTTTCCTTAGATTGACGTCATTTCAAAATCCACGTAATCTCTCCAAAAAAGGACGCTTACGTTGACAGTAAAAGGACCTAACTTTTAAGGAGCACTCCCCAATTATCGGCCACCAAATAAAATTAAGTATCGTTTGTTCTAGAATAAAACACTGCAGATTTATTGACTCATACGATTTAAAATGGAAGCAAGCATGGAAAGTTTACAATGTATTTTTTATTTATTGCAGTTTCCTCGATAAAGAAAAAGCTCGTTACGGAGACTTTTTGTGAAAAAAGTAACCTATGTTTGGAAAGTGGAGCTTGCGGTCGATGCACTTGACTGGGTCCCGTTAGTGCCAAATCGCGACGTCCCGTGGGACATTATACCTGTTTTGGGTTCCTTAGCGATCCTTTGCATTATCACCCGTATGGAAACCCCCAGTACGGCAGATGGTGGAGCTGCTTGCTAACCAAAAAGGAAGCTTTTTAGCGTGAGTGATAAGACATAATTTTGTGTCGCTTTAAACTTTTTTTTTTTTATTCAGAAGCTAATTTGACGCTCGTTGCGTCTTGTCGTTGTCACATAAAAAATATCCACAAATAAAACAAGATTTTTGTGACAAGGGTCTTGAACAAAGAAAATAATAAAAATCTATAATGAGTTTTCTATAAAACCAACAAAAAACTATTTTCAGACGTACCTACGCGTGGAACATTCACCAACTAATAAACAGATCTAACATTTTTCAGCTACGTGATTCACATATTAACCGTAGCAGCAGCGTAGTCACAGGTGTACTAATCCATTTATTTACATATCCGCCCTTTTGTCATACCGTGCTAAACACATTACCGTCCATGTAGGGAGCCAATTATATAAAACAATGTGTAGTTAACAGCATCTGTCAGGAAAACTCATAAATAATATGATTGGTTTGTAACTTCTGTTTTCTGTTAGTTCCTGATTGCTTGGCATTGACTTTGAAATGGTTTGGTAATGTTTTGTTTTGAAGCTGCGAGATGATTTTATGGGTGACATAGTTACGGTCACGGAATTGATGTTCCGTTCTGTGATAACAGATTAAAAGAATTACCACACTTATCGACGATCCATCTTGAATGAACCAATAATCACCACATTGTGATGTCGAGTCATCTAAACTTAAATGAGACAAAAAACGTCTTTTTACCCGACGGCGCGGCGGCGGAGCACAAAAAGAGGGTTATTTGCTTCTGTTGCATGGACATAATGCTCTTTCTAATCAGTTCAAATTGATACTGCATACGTATGGTTATCTCTTAGATAAAATAGAAACATACGTACATATATAGTACCTATAATATTAAGAGATATGAATATTTCTAAAGATATAGATAACCTGAGTGCTTTTCTCAGATTCCGAGTTCATGACTAACAATTGGAACTCTGCCTGATAAACGACGATAAATTTGCCTTAGAAGCACCTACTATCATTAGTAGAAGAATTAGAGGGCCGACGTGTTTGAAAATCATTATTTATAGTCAATAGAATGCACCGTGCTGTTGTTGACTTATTGTGAACACTTATTTAGACTGCACACACAACTCATTATTGCTACACGCCTCAATCGGCGGAACACAATGCACTCAAACTCATTCCTCTATTTGGAGTTTTATTTATTGAGCAATGAAAAAAACCCAAACTCACTGTTCATATTCTATTCACTGTTCAAAGTAATGTAACAACGAAAACCACTCAACATTCTTTATAAGCGATTTGTCAATTCTGTCCAACAAAATGGGCCAAGTGATTATGAGGCTCATTTTTGGCTTTTACACCGCAAGTCAATTGAAATCACGACTTGCATTTTGCAACAATCAATAAAACTCCGAGATTCGTCTTAAAGCAACATCTTAAACAAGCACGCAGTGAAAGTCTTGGCCAGTAGAGCAGAATGGGGACAGTGACTCAGCCATTTGAACTACTGCACACGTATGAGCATGGAGGACGCGTGGAGTTTGTATCCGCCAGTTTGTTGCACTGAAAAAAATGCAGTTCTGTTCTCAATCTAAACCAAGTTTCAGATTTATAAAAGTGATGAAGCTAATTTATGTTCTACTTCGCCGATTGTTAATATAAAGAACCTTGGTAACGCATCAAATATAACAATATTATTATTATATTCGTAATTAAGTGCGAGATTTTTTTTTTCAAGTATGACAGTATTTCAAAGACAAAGAAAGACTTTTATTCGCAGAATATGGTAGATTTCTCCATAATTATATGTTCTAATTATTAAATAATTTTGTTCAACGTCGCCGATCGTTTGTAATCACACTAATATTATAAAGTTTCGCGGGAGGCGGTCCGGGCGTCGGGGGCCACGTGATGGCTTCCGGCCACCGTAGACGCGGGCCTGTGGACGGTGAGTGATGGGTAAGCTCGCCGTCCGTCCGTCTTATGACGACAACAGGCCGTGTCGACGGCGCGTTCGTGTTCCACGCGCGCCTCAAAGAGATGTCAGCAACATGGAAGGGGCCCGCAAGGGCCGACGCCTGTCGAGGCTGCGGGTTGTCCGCAAGGGATACCGAGGCCTCGACATGAAGGGCGAAGAAGGAACATGGGTGGTTTTTAGTCAGTAGAAGTCTGACACTCCCTTTCGCTCTGCCCAAGAGCGGGAGGGGTTATTTGATGATTTCCCACCCCCCAAAAAAAAAAAAAAAAAAGTTTGCGCAAGTTTGTGTGTGGGTGTGTATGTTTGTAACTCTTTCACGCAAAAACTACTGAACAGATTTGGATAAAATTTGGTACACACATAGGATAGTTTTTATCCCGATTTTGTCTTCCCGTGGGATAATTTTCGAGTTGTAGGGGGCGAAGTCGCTGGCAACAGCTAGTTAAAAATAAATTAAAGGCCAAATTATAGCTTATTTTCAAGTATTACAATTTATAACTAACTAGTCTTGAAAACAACAATATTTATTCTTATACACGCACTTTCTGTACATCGAATCCCGGAAGGCTGTTAATTCTTGAATTTATCTGCACTGCCTCTACTTTGTCAGTAATTTACTCCAAGTATCTAACATCAGCGCGTCTACAACGCTGTCTAGATACTAACACGTTGGGTTAAAGCAATAAATTGCAACACCTAGGTTCACACGGTAAATACTGGCTTTCGCCTATAAAGCACCTTCCATTGACGTCAATAAACTGATTTGGGAGAAAAATAACATGCTCAACTTTTTTTTTACTCTCTCTTCTACTTTTTTCAGCATTTTACCAAATCATCAGATAAATATTATCTCAAATTTTATGGAAATTGGTAATACTGTGGCTGAAATATACTGATACGTAATAATCAAGTGTTTATTCATTTTTAATATTTTTTTGTATTCTTTCATTAATTACAGGATCGCAAGTACCTAATGGAGACACTGATAAAAATACCGACGAGTGGTATCGGTATGTTACTGTTAATTAAATTAATCATAATAGTTTTTTAAATAACATATAAACTTAAACCCTATAAACGACTAATCTATTCATTGATTCTCTTCAATCTGTTATTATGTCACGTAATATTATCGAAGGTACTAGAACCTATCAGGTAGTGAACACCAAATGTTTTGCGAAACACCCTTACCGAGTAGCTGCAGAACTTACGTAAATACTCACCGACTAACCGACACAAGTCGATTTTATCGTTTTTCCCGACAACTACATGCTGTGCTAATGGCAGACTTTCTGTGCCTTTTTTGATAAAAAAAGTTTTGCTGACATAATGGACGTTGCTTTATTTGTTTTAGTAAAAAAGACAACATTTTTCTGATACATTTTGGAGAGCTAGGGGTTACGTAATCTATAAAATTGTCGCGAAAGTCTTTTGTTCCAACTTTGTAGGCGTGAATAATATCTACCTAATATTTTCTTTATGGAAAGAAGATTAATTAAAGAAACTGCTATAATAACGTACCTATTTAAAAAGACACACGGACTACTATCATGAACTTTACCCTATTAGATTTGACGTAATATTAAATGTTACTAGTAGTCAAAATAAAAAGTCATTATGGTTCGAGAGATTGGCATACCCCTCACTCAACGTAAAAAGTAATAGCACAATATTTTATACTGTGGTAATAGGTAGGTACCCTAATTATTATAATTACCCAATCAAAGGTCATACATAAGTTCATAACACATTTCGCGATTCCTACGTGTACTTATGCCTTTTATAGGGTATGGTATGGTATGAGTAAAGAGAAAAGTAGGTAGAGCAAAGAGCTCATTACAAATTACTAAATTCATTTTCATAATCTGACATGTAATCTTAACTTCATAATATTATCATGTAATCTTAACTTCATACCATGTAATCTTAACCTCATAAAAGTAGAAGCTTCGCACAAGTTTGGCAACTGGTTTAATGGTTTAAAACCTGCCTCTCGTAATAGGTTGATTGCGAAGATTGTTGGAGCTGCAGATCTCAGATTAAAAAAGTACAAAATAATGACCTACAAAACAAATACAAATCATTGATAATAGGGCTTGAAGTGGAGCCGCCTTCAAAACACTTCGGCGTCCTGACTTGTTTTAGAATCTGTTGACACGTCTGACAAAAGGTACCAAAATTAAACACAATCTTCCAAGCCGAATGTGTCGGTATCACCAGAGCGGCACAAGCAGTTGCAGCCAGAGACGTCAGAGATTTTAAAATAAAGATCATCTCCGACAGTGCATCGGTGCTTCAAGCCCTAAAAAACAACACAATTACCTCTGTCCTAATACTGGAATGCCACAATGCACTCCAATCCATTGCAACCACGAACAGTGTAACCCTGCAATGGAGATCGAAATTTTAACCAAAACATCGATATCTACAGTTTTCAGTGCGCGTTTTTCGAGCTGTTTTCAGCATATTTCGACTGGAGTAGTGTTCCGCCTACTCCCTGACCAATTTGACACGACCGCACGCACAAAAAATTTCTACCCCTTGGGACTTAGAAAAATTTTCAAAATTTTTATACGAAATTCGTTAATAATAAATCCATTTTTAAATTTTCTTTTATTCTAATTAATTTATTTAGTCTCAGTTGTGGTCAGCTACCATCCCTGCGTCGAAGGTTGCGATCCGTAGCCCGAGGCCCAGATTGGGGGTTGATTACCTTCACTTTTGCCCCAAAAAACTGGTTTTTCGGGGATAATTCCAGATTTTTCTTTTAACGACAATAAACTTTTTTCAAAATTCAGCTAGCCCGCGCCGAGACGCGTCTTTTGACGTATCGCACGTGCCCCTAGCTCGCAAAAAATTTTGCCCACCCTCCCACCCTCTGTTCTATAGCTATAGGGAGAAGGAAAACGGAGAGAGGTCGGCAAAATTTTTATTTTCGATTGTAGTCTATTTTAGGTTTCAGGAGGGGAAAATTGCATTATTTTATTATTTTGACCAATTTTAGGACACAAATTTGTATTGGACAGTCGTTTTAATTATTTTAAAACGTATTTTAATTAAATTTATTTAGTACTACATTAATATTTATTTAAATTTGATTTGATTTTTATTTTTAAACTGTGTTCCCCCCTTTACAGGGACTCAGGACCCAGTGTCTTTTTAACCGACTTCTGATCAACCGACAGTCGTTCCAAGTGTACGACAAAAATTAATTATTTGATTGTTTTATTTATATTTAGTTGATTTTATTTTTATTTTATGTGTTCCCCTCTTTACAGGGACACATAATATATCCCAGTGTTCACCTATCTCTCCTCTTAAACAGGTATAATTTCCCCGACCTCCTCTTTACAGGGGTCTGTTCTGACTTTACCTGTCCTAACCCAAAAAATGTTTCGCACCCCATCCAGCACCATGAGGTCCCAGAGCTCCAGTGGCTCGTCGCTATCGGCGGAGAAAGCGCAGCCCATGACTCTCGACGCGAGGAGGAAAATTGTATTCGGAAACGATACACCCCTCGCGTCCAAGGAGAGCATTGCAACTCCGTCGACGCGCCGAGCCCCTGTCGACGCTCCAGAACCAATCATGAAGCCGGAGGCCGGGCGCCGCAGTCGCATTGCGGAAGCGAGAGCTTGCCTGAATAAGGCTAAGCTTAATCTGGGCAACTCTCGCAACCTCAAGGCCGAGATTAAGACTGCGGTGCTCGAAGCCATAAACCGGCTCTATGAACTGGTGAAGGAGTCGGAGCTCGACAAGGACCCTGCCGCACCCATAGCCGTGCCGGTACCCGCACCCACTACTGACCACTGTCCTCCATCCTCTTCTGTTGAAGTTCTTGCTGGCCAGACTGAGCTCCTCAACACCATAAAGGAGCATATCTCGGAGTTGAAAGACAACTCCGAGAAACTCGAGAGACTCCGAGACAGTCTGGCGAGCAGGGACAGTGTGGGGGAGACGACCTACGCTAGTGTGGCGGCCGTCAAAAAGTGCCACACCGGGGCACAGGCCCTGGAGCATACGACGCTACACTCCGTGGTCGTCTCTTCTACACAGGAGATGGACACGGGGGCCGATATCCTCGAAAGAGTGAGGAAGGCAGTGGATGCGAAGGAGGGCTGGGTGCGCGTGGAAAGGGTAAGAAAGGCAAAAGACCGGAAGGTGATTATGGGGTGCGCAACAAAGGAAGAGCGAGAGAAGCTGAGAAAGCGACTCGAATCGGCTGGAGAGAACCTCGTCGTCGAGGCTGTGAAAAATCGGGACCCGCTTCTGATTCTTAGGGACGTGTTGCTGATTCACAGTGACGAGGAAGTGTTGAGAGCCCTTAAGAATCAGAACCAGGAGATGTTTCACGGTCTCGGGGACGAGGAACAGAAAATGGCTATTAAATTCAGGAAAAAGTCAAGAAACCCACATGTCAACAGCATTGTGTTGAGCGTTTCCCCAGCCATCTGGAGGCGGGCAATCGCTGGAGGCAAACTACGGATTGACCTCCAGCGAGTGCGCGTCGAAGACCAGACGCCTCTGGTGCAGTGCACCCGCTGCTTAGCATACGGGCATGGCAAGCGTCTCTGCACGGAGCCGGCCGATCTATGCAGCCACTGCGGCGGTCCACACCTTAGGGTGGACTGCCCAGTTAAGCAAAAAGGCGAGGCAGCGGAGTGCATCAACTGCACCAGAGCCAAGCTGGGGGAACGCTTGCACAATGCGTTCAGCGAGGAATGCCCGTTGCGCAGGAAGTGGGACGCATTCGCGCGAGCAACCATTGCATATTGCTAAAGTTGTCGATGCGCCCACTTCCGCGTACACTGAAATGACCAGTTCGACACAACCAGATCGCATACGCATTGAGCGAACCACTAGGGTTGGCTCGATGGAGGGGGGTAATTGGAGCCATTTTCATAGGAAAATGGCTGAAATTATACTGGACCGTGAGTCAACTCTGGTGAAATCGTCAAGTTGTGTCGAACTGGGTGTTAAAGTCCGCTGCCATAATATTACATCACCTAACCATATCATACTATGATATTGAATTATATATTGAATATATGGGTTTAGTATCATATAAACAACATAAAGGTTACAACAAGGCAAGCGCAGAAAACCATTTCCAAGGGCATTCACACAAGGGTAAACGACATAAACAAAAACGGGTAAAATAGTAAATTCAATTTGGCTTAATTAAAGATTAGTTGGTAAATATACATAGATAAATATAAATAATAACAGTAACAACAAAGGTATAAATATTAAAGCGAAAAATAAAAAAGTTTAAATAAATTTAGTCAAAATTACTTAGTATATTAAAACAGTAAGAATATCACAATTAGAAAAAACAAATAGTTATAGAAAGGTCTCTTCGGCCGCCAACCAAACAAACGGTGAGCAAGGAAAAACTTCCGAAAAACAAGGGCTCTAACCACGTTAGAGGGACACTGGTGGGGCAGGAGTGTGGTTTTAGTCGGTTCGAGTCCGACACTACCTCGACTATCTCACAGCCTGTGAGGTAGTCGAGGTGTCCGTGGGGATTTCCCACTCCTGCCAAAACAAAAAAAAAAAAAAAAAAACCCTGCAATGGATTAAAGGACACAGCAACTCGCTGGGCAACGACGCAGCAGATGAGCTGGCCAAGAGAGGCTCAGGTGATACAGTATTTGGACCGGAACCACTACTGCCCATACCTCAGGCCCAAATAAAAACATGGCTGCGTTTAAGAACCACAGAAAAACACCTCACCGAATGGAGAAACAGTGAAGGATGCAGGCAAACAAAAGATGCAGTTCCGGCGGCACCAATGAAGTTTACTCGCAATCTCATCAAACTTAAAAGGGACAAAATCCGTAAAATCATAGGAATTTTAACGGGTCACTGTTCCTTAAACAAACATCTACATAACTTAGGTGTAACAGACAGCCCACTGTGCAGAGGATGCATGGAGGCGGAAGAAACGCCAAGGCACGTACTCTTAGAGTGCAGGAGCGTGGCAGATCACCGGGCACAAACTCTACGATCCCCATTAACTCTCCCAGAAGCCTGCAGCAGTCTGGGAAGGCTGCTAAAATTCTGGGACGACCTATGTTGGTTGGAGTAGGTATTCTTTAAACAGCACGCACAATGGCCCAATCAAGAGGCTAAGTGCGGACAAAAGCCCAGTTAAACTAAACTAAACTAAAAAGGTACCAAGTAACAAACGCCGGATACACACTTAGCAAACAGACAGACCGTCTATTATTATAAGCCTTAGAACCGAACAAATAGATTGTCCTTCACATGTCTATAATCCAGTATAAATCCTGGCCGCTCATGGTGGCGCTACTAACAAAAGCAAGTGTCATAAATGTGTCAAATTCAGTAGTACATTTTCGGTTTAGTTCATTCCTTTTCACAGCGTGTCAAGACTTTCTGGTCATCGTACCTATATCACATTGTTGACACATACCATCAACACTATTACGCTAAAACCATTGGGTAAGAGCAGTTTTCCATTAGGTACAAGCCTTGGTGTTCACTGTTTTGGCGCATGAGCATAAAATTGAGTAACATTCAATGACAAATTGCATAGCGTTTGACAGTTCTATTTAGTATAATAATTGCATTTAACTGCCTATTAAACGCTGTTTAATTAAGTACCAACAATAAATTAGTTGACAATAATTTGTGCAATCTCGTTCTGTGATTAAAGTTTTGTTTTCGATTGAGTAAGGTTATTGTCATTTTGTTGAGCAAAAGCTCGAAAAATTCTACTTCAATAACAACATTCTCTTTGATGTTTATCATAAATCAGTTTTCTAGAAAACGTAAACAGTTATGAATTCTGATATAAAACAGACTAGTAATATATGCCTGCATACACGTATGTAGTTCAAAAGATTTTGTAAGAAGTCTTTTTCGTTTCATAGGTAAATCTTGATCTGAGAGTTTATGGGACCTCATTTCACCTCATGGTAATAGTACAATTAGTTCTCTCAGTGGATGTAGGTCATACATAGGCATAATTTATCATTCACAAAATCAGTATTCTTCTGGCAATATTACCAAGCCATCCATAATTTGATTGTTGAGAAGATAGAATCCAAACTAAAAACAGCTGCAATGTGTCTACTTTCTATAAAACCAAAACTATTTAATTAGTTTTTGACGAAAATTAAGCTACCTACTCAAACACAATAAAAAGTGATCAAGTGGCTCCCACGGACGAAAGTAAGTACCTAAGTGAAAGAGGTTTCACTCTCAAGTCGCGAGTTTTAACAATAAGAATTATCTGAACCTAGTTTACAAAAATCAGAACGCCAATTTTTTTTGTACAGTTTTTGTGATATGCTTTGCTGCACACTGGCTGAATTTGCTGATATAATACAGCAACTCGTTTCTTTTTGTGGCTATGCGCTTTTCAATTGAGGTGTTCTTTTTTAAATGAAGTAGTGCGTGGATATTTAATTGATCATGCTGGTGATGATTGTATTAATGATAACTATGCTTTCGAAAAATAAAATGAACGTTGCGAATTTATTTGTAAAGTTATGGAAGACAAAGACGGACATTATGAAGAAATTCTTTTGTCAGAAGGGCCAATTTGTTGCATTTCATTTGCAGCAGAGGACCCAAAGGCCACGAATAAAGGCCATTACTCCAAGAAGGTAAGAAATCATTGAGAAAAAATACCATCGATCAGGAAGTTAACTTTTTTTAAAAGTTCAGCCAGTACTTTCCTTGGGTCTGCCTACTTTAGGCGCGCATTTCGTAGGTACCACAACTGGTAAACCTTGATCGCTCACTTTTACATCAAGCTTACTTTACGTACGCTTTAATTTCCAACTTCGAAGGTCTGTACGAGCAATCAATTGCGACATTATACTGTACAATACAAATGTAATAATGTGTCCAAAATAGCCTTTGAACTACTTGTTGAAAATTAAGAAACATAGCAGGTCCAGTAATATGTTTCAGGCATGATGGTGCTTGGGCCACTTTCCACCACGTGAGTTGGACATATTGAGCTGGAATATTCTAGCTAATGATGAAAAAAAATCTGAATTTATAAAAAAAAAAACATCATTTGCGCGATTTGTATGAAGCCCATACAGTTCTGATGGTTCATAAAACGTGTACTAAATTCGGATGTCCTCTGTCACTTGAATATTTCGATCTTGGTTTGGTTACAGTTATCGATATGTAGAAGTAAATACACAGATCTAACATGGGCTCTTTGATGGCGAAGGCACAGGTATCTACCACCAATACGATAAAGAAGACACTGGTCCAATTAACCACTGCTGCACTGATCAGAATTGGGAGACCACATTGAATCCCTCTTGTGTCCTATCCTGCCTCGGTTTTAAACCAAGACTTATAGTAACAAGCACAGCTTTCATCCCATTATGATAACTAAGTGCGGTAATATCGAACACAATTTATTAAAATAAAATCTGTTATTTCTGCTTTTCTATTTTTTGTTTAGACTATAATTTAGAAAGAATGTGGCTTGATACTGGTCGTAAAATGATAAAAACAAAATAAATTAAAAAAACAAACCTGTTACGGAGAGCAAAAGAAATTCCAACAAGAGCCAGGCGTCGAATTTGCCACTTAGGATTTTTCACTGATAATTTGATTAAATTATTTCACTGACGATGACGTTAACACTAAAGACTACTTTAGAAAACTAAAAAAAAATATTCGAAATTTAAAAATCGTACGATGGCCCTACCCACCGCACCGAGTGTCGCTTCAACACTGAGATAGTTACGACAATGTACACGATGTTTACTGTGCGAGCCAGTGGATCTAGTCGAATTAAACTCAAATGCTACCTATATAAAACCTAGCAGAAAATTACAGCTCTTTTGTCCTTTAAAAACCTTTTTCGGAACCATGAACTGGGATCAGTGTTCCATTTTCAAAAGGATGGCGCGATTTCTCTGATTGGTCGAGCGTCGCGACCGGTTCTCATCGATTGGTCATCTCGACGCGGCGGTTTCCCTAGCTTTCTTCGACCCCGATTTAATCGTGTCGGTACATTTTTTCGTGATTGCATTTTGATAGAATTTTATTGCAATATTTCAATCGTTAGTGTTCCGATTGCTGGGTAAGTCGCAATAAAAGGTTGTTTTGATGTTCCATTTTTAATTTATTGAATGTTTTACTTCCGTGGTGCTAAATTATTTATGGTCAGTGGCGTAAAACCTTTTCTCTACATCGTGGGATGGGATCTATGTTTTATTAGAGTAGAAAGCCTTTTTGTATAGAATCATGAAAATATTTTAACCGACTTCTAGTTGAAGAGCTCGTATTCAAATAATAACAGCTGCACACGTCGATTTTCAAGGTTAAGCCGCGCTTGCCTAGGTAATTCTGTGGATGGGTGACCATCATTACTATACCGAGTTTCCTCCATGTCTCGGAAAGCACGTTATGCCGTTGGTCCCGGCTTACATTTGTAGATCTTTGATAGTCGTTACCCGTAGACCCCGTAGTCCCGAAAGTTTGACAACCAGTCTTATCAAGGGGTACCGTATTGCCCAGTACTGACTGAGTTGTGGAAGTCAGATAGGCAGTCGCTCCATGTAAAATACTGTTATTCAACTGCACCCGGTTAAACAGGAAGTCGACCCCAATAAAGTTGGGATAAGGCTAGACAGTAAGCAGATGATGATGATAACCGACTTCTAAAAAAAATAATCTATACAAATTGTGTTTAAATAAATTACGAGTTCCTACATTATGTTCTACAAAGTTCTCTGGAAGTTGCACCTGTATATTTATCACAACAAAATCTTCTTCAAGGCCAGTACGATTGCGCTGGCGCCGTAAAGGCCATCCAGTAGCAGCAGAACTGTTTATTTAATGATCACTATTTATTACTATCACTTATGTTGATGCTTTCTGGCTACCTATATACGTAAAAATATAAGAAGATTTTAAAGATTTCGTAATTACTCAATGTAGCCACGAGCATGACTAAAATCTCATAGGTACGTTTTTATGCACAAAAAAAAAATGCTGTCACAAAAAAATTACCCAGATTAATATAAATTCAGGGAGATGTCATTCACTATCTTTTTTTTATGGTGGGTGGAAAATCATCAAATAACCCCTCCCGCTCTTGGGCAGAGTGAAAGGGAGTGTCGTCTGACACTCCCTTTCTACTGACTAAAAACCACCCATGTTCCTTCTTAGCCCTTCATGTCGAGGCCGTGGTATCTCTTGCGAACAACCCGCAGCCCCGATGGGCGTCATTCACTATCTGGCCACTATTCCCAAGAGGTGTAGTCAAGTGTAGTACAGAAGCAAGCACATCAAGTTCTTTCTTCAATATATTTTCAATTTTAACGGGAAGCAATCGGTTCAAGATTGGTTGAGAAAATTGAACAATTTCGGGTAGCTTAATGTGTAATTGCTATGTCTGTACATAGTTAAATCCGTGTTTAATAAGTGAAATCCTGACTCCAAAATGCAACCAAGGAATTCATGACGGAAAAACACAGGCCAGAAAGCCTGTCATTTTTTTCGGTCACCAACAGTCCCAGTATCGGAAGTCACAAACAGGATTACATAACTTCCCTCATACATCACGTGGCGCCTGGCAATTCCCGAAGCAGAGGTGTGCCTGATAGTACACCCACGTTTCGCCAGTTATGTCTAAGTCTCATGTATAAGGTTCGAGCCTTTTGCCATCAACCGGGCACAAATCCAGGCTTCGTGGCTGCAACCGAGAAATTTCTGATATAAAAACCCAATAATAGGTACTTTGTCCGACCCGGGAATCAACTTACACTGCCCACACGAAGACTGACCTTGGTATAGTTCACCAGGCAGACAATAGTTGCTCAACTGCACTTAGCCATTAGAATTGACGTATATATTATGTGTTTCGTAAGACGGGTCTATAGGTCAAGTGGGTCTCCTTATGTTTATACAGGAAGGCTTGGTAGGCCTATTAAATTTTTTAACTGATCCAAGATACAGTCAATGGCTGTAGAATCAGCCATTAGAGCCATCACATCTCTTAATGGGTATTTTTTACGGCTTTATGGGATTATTTGTTTGACAGCCAGTTCAGTTTGGACTTTCACTGTAATAGAAATAAAAAATAAAAACTCTTTGTAAATTCGCTACCCTTTCATGATGGGTTTAGAACGGTCATACATCAGAAAAGTATGGGACTACGTATGAACAATAAATTGTCGTAAAAATATTCTCATTTAGTCGATGCCGATACGATACGTGCATAGCATACGACGGTTTTGGTCGGTGATAGATCGGTCTAGTGGCCATAGTCTCATAATTTTTAATACAAACAACTTTGCCTGATAGGTCCGTTCCTATCACGGTCATAGTCTGATTAGCAGTACCAGACTGGGATCCCGAAATCGGCCCGGGCATTTTATAGACCCGCCAAGTGGTTAGTGGTCAGAATACTCGATTCTCCAATTATTTAATCTTTTTCCTGTACAGTGTTTGTATGTATATAATGAGTCAATGGCAATGCAGACAATGTGATGTACCTAATGATGTTGCAAACATAACATAAATAACGAAAAACCTTCAGCTTAAATCGTTTGCAATTTTCAAGTGACAAATTATTCAGCGGATGCGTTAAAATACAGCAGTTGTTGCATGTGAGGTGGCGTGCATTTGGCCTTGTAACAGATGTGAACGATTCTTTAACGGCACGGTCCAAGGCTTTTCTGATATTGTTCTACGAATTTTATGTAATAAAAATATTGCGATCAGAATATTCTTGGTAGACGATGTTGTTGCAATATTGAGAAGCATATTCATCAAGAAACGATGAAAATGTACCGTAACTTTATTAGCAAACCATAAAGAAACTAATAGCCTATGTTTCAGATTCCCTAGTAAACCATAGATAATTAAAAAATTGGCTTCCTGTTTGTGGATTAGTGAAGTGACATTGACAATAATTGACAGCTGTCATTGTAGCAAAACAACGAAAATGGCGAGCGTTCCATTTCTTGGGATCAAAACACATTCGCAAAAGGTTTGCTCCCTTTATAAAAGGGCTTTACGCAATTTAGAGGCGTACTACGATAGACGGTAAGATCACCTATACACTTAAGTCAATAAAAAACCTTTATTTTCTCTTGTTTTTCCCATTACGTAATTCTTACAAACATAACCACAATTGTTACCTTTTTTCAGAAACCTTTTGATTTTTATATCCTTTCCTTGAGAAAATCCTACACCCAGAAGTATTTTCCAAGAGCACGCAATATACAAGGTCATTTTAAATGATTACTTTTTAAAACTATTGTATCTTAAATTAGTTTGGTTTGCAATATTGTGTTTGTTTATCTCAAATCTTGCTCAGATAGATTTAAGCAAATCTTTAGTTTAGTAGTAGTATATATTGAGTAGAAGAAAGTCTACAGAACATAAAATAAATCTAATTTGAATACTTTTTCATGTACATAATAGAATTGATTGACATCATTTCATTTAGCCAATCCACTACTGTAATCCTTCAATTTTAATTTCCCTCTGATCCTATTATTTTTTCACTTTATATTACTAGAGTAATCAGATTTGTTTATAAAATATAACATCATCTGGTGGTCTGATTATTCAGTCAGTTATTCTGAGTATTCAGAAAGCAGCTGTATATTGTGTGTAGATGACGACTTTAGCCCATCGGCTAAAGTCGTCATGCAGTGGGTGCCAGAAGACGGGCGTTGTGGCCGAGGGAGGCCTAGAAAAAGCTAGCGTGACGACTTAGAGGCTTTTGCGCGAGATTGGCCAGAGAAAACCGCACAGAGAGAAGAGTGGAAGACTATGGTGGAGGCCTTTGCCCAGCAGTGGGACAATATAGGCTAATAAAAAAAAAAACTAATTTTACTCCGTGAAGCTTTGAGTACTTTCCTTGAAAATTATCCTTGAATAGAAAACTGTTCTTTGTAGGGTGATGACATCCAGATTACATGTGGGAGGCTGAGGAGAGAGTGTTTTGGTACAGCTTGGGAAAGGCATAATATGTCGAGCAGAGTCCTACAATAGGCAGACTTGATTGAAAATGTTGTATAATGATTTGTAGTCTCTTCAATAGTATTATTTATTATACAGATTGTACTGAAACACTTTTCACTCATGTTGCAAAGAGTTTTGGGTTGAGTTTTACAATCAGTCACCGTTCCTTTGGAACTCTAATGTTGTGGTTTACCTGTCTGTGACGCTGAAGCACTTTTCATTTAACACTTTTGGTGCCAAGCACCCAGCATATTATGGTTCAAACAATAATTCGTTAGATTCGCCCACAACCCGCCTATGTATTGTCGCTATAGCTATAGATGATTTGGCAATTTCAGGCATACAAAAAAGACATTTTGAACTTAGCAGAGAAAGTGTTAAAAAAAAGAATTATACCCAAAAACCTAACAAGCTACTCTCTATATTCCAGCAATGTATACCGTTACCAGGCCGTCCTTCTCCGGGAGAGGTTCGACAAGAATGCCAAGGAGCAAGACATGATCAAAGCCGTAGAGCTACTGAAGGAAGGAGAGAATGAACTCTTCTCAGTTCTGCATCCTATCCCTAGATGTTGTAAGTTGAGTTTTTATTTTGAGTTGTTGAGTTCCTATGACCCCAATCTAGCGAATTAATAGGCTTCTCTTTGTTTGGCTTATTCCATGTTTTGACCTCAATCTTGTTAGGGGGATACGAGGAACAGGGTGTTAAGTTCCTCATCCCCCATAAGTGTAAGTTGTCCATCACCAAGTACCTAGTTTAGAAGATTACCTCTTTCATCCAAAGTTCAATTTAAAATTAAATACATAAAACAATTATTAATAAGCTAAGATAGCATAGTGCTGGGACTGTTGGACTGCCAAAACATAGGTATTGAATTCACATCCAAGACACGCACCTCTGATTTTTCGGATTTATGTGTGTGCGTGTTATTTAACTATCACTTGCTTTAGTGTAAGAAAACATTGTGTGGAAATCTGCATGCTCGAGAGATATTACTTGACGACATGTAAAGACAAGTCAAAGGCCCATGGCCCAACAAAAATGAAATGAATAGAAAAGACTTCAATACAAATAAATAAAGTTCAATATGTACTATAACTTCGATTTTTCTGATTATTTTACACTTACAGTTCTAGAATCTACGTAATTTACACCCTGAAGCGTTGTCTCGGACACCAACGAAAAACTAAAAAAAAAAAATTAAAGTAGCTATTCATGGTCATAAAAATGCACCAGGATTATTTGATTTTTTCTTTATACTTTGATTTTTTTTTTCAGACTTGCACCTTGTTTAAAATATATACGTAATCAATAATGCTATTCTCTGCAGTAAATATTTAACTGCAGTCGTAATATTGCAGAATCTATTTGAATAATACATAAAGACCTTGTTGGCAGTAATTCACAATAGCGTAGTTCACATTGGTCAATTTGGATAGAATATTGTCTGACCTGACCTCGCCATGCAAGGTGTATGCAGCTACCAATATTTCTGGGTCATGTACTACTTAATGACCCACACTCAGTCACAACAATAACAATACGGCTGTATCCAAGCCGTGGGAGTGTGGGACCATTGTTGGCTGGTCTAGTGACTGAGCATGATGTCTTGGGTTCAATTCCCAGGTTGAGCAAAATGTTATTGGGTTTTTCCATCAGGAATATTTCAGTAGCAGCTACAGAGTCTAGATCTGTGCCCGGTTGATGGCTGTAAGGTCGCCCCCTATAACATGGGACTTAAACATAACTGAATGTGGGTGTACTATCAGGTACACATCTTTCTAACCCTTCTGGGATTACAGACGTGATGATGTTATGTGATCAAAAACGTCCATAATCGAACTCAAAGCAGCTTCTTCCGACTCCTATCTCAACCACACAAACTACGTATATTCATAATCATCACCATAGTCCACAGCCTGAATTCACCCATTCACCCACTGCTGAGTATCCATGGTCATGTGCCAGCCTCATCCAGGTTTTGCCCTCGATGGCAACTATGTCGTCTGTCCATCTCGCCGCCGGACGACCCACGAATATTAATCCCAACAAATTCTCTCTTCCCAGTCGCAACAAGCATGGGTGGTGTGGCTCATGAGCGAGTGGTAACTCCCCCAGATTGGGTCATTGACTACTGGCACCCTCTAGAGAAGGCCCACTTCCCCGAGTACTTCAAACGCCGCGAACAACGCAAGAAGGAGTTCATCGCCATGTGGGAAAAGGAACACGGCCCCGCTGACAAGGAAGCAAAGCATTGATGTGTTATTGTTATAGTTGTGTAATATAGTGAATTGCGTTTATTTATGTGGGTTGTTTTTATTTTTATTTTTAACCTTTGTACTTCGTATGGGGCACTTAGTATCCTGTCCTGTTGTTTGTTCACTACAGGAACTAATGGACGCTACTGAAAGCGCCAAACTAGTAGTTCAGTTCAGACACAATTTAGATTGCCATCAACATGCTAAGAAGAAGAATTTATTTAAAAAGGTATTCCTTTGCATTGGATGGATATGGATGCATCACCCAGAGTCAGAGTCACACATTACTGTGTATGGACTTCTCTTTGCTTGTGCTAAGCTCTACATTCTTGTGCCACACTCATCCAGGATATTCCCGGATGGTTTCAAATAAACATTCAAAGACGTGTCATCCATCATACCATTGTCAGTTCACTCTCTCAGAGAGAGGGCCTGTGTCTCTGCGGCAGTAGGACCATTATTGGCTGATTGATTACATTATGGTAGGCGCTTTGCGCGAAAGGATGTGTATGTAAGGGTCAGGAAAAATACTCTCACACTTTTGATGTCACTGGAATAAATTTATAAATGACTTATACTCAAAGGCAATAGGTACTGATAAGTATTGCCTTTGAGTATAAAATTGGGTGAAACGGTTACCTAATGCCTGCGTCAAATTATCGACATCAATAAAGTGCGGTTCGATTTTTCTGCTTGATGGAAACTGACCCTAAGAGCAAAGAGGAAATCTCAGTGTAACTGCCGATGCCGGTCACTGAAAAGGAACGTTTTGGAGTATGAATTTGAATGACAAAATAAATGATAACGAACTGAATACATTTGAACGCCGGGAGGGGACGCCCCTGGAAAGCTATACACTAACCTTATTGGTGAGGTTCTACAGAAAGAACAGGTGCGTAGTACTCGCAACTGGCTTGTGTGTATGACCAGACATGAATGTGGACGACGCAAAGTGAGCGGGTAAGGATCGTAGCAGATGCCGTTCTGTGGTGTCTGCCTACCCCCATGAGATAACGGCGTGGGTTTATCTATGTACCTATGTAATCAAGGCAGGATAATTATGACTAGGTAAATGGAATGGTGATGGCAGAATGTTGTTGACATAATAAGATTAATGTCATGTGTTGACATACGGTTGCACGGTTGGCGCAGTGGCTAAGCGTTTGGTCTGCGCTGCGTGTCGAGGGTTCGATCCCCGCACGGAACAAATATTTGTATGGCCTGCAGATAGTTGTTTCGGGTCTGGGTATTTGTGTATGTGACTTTATATGTTTGTGAACGCACCCACGATACAGGAGAAAATCCTAGTGTGGGGCAACGTTTTTAAAAAAAAAAATGTACCACAAACTAGCTGACGTCCAACGGGTATATAAACCAGAACTGTGGAAGGAACAAGTCAGTCGGTCGTCGCGAAACTCCGTTTCAAGCCCCCCCCGACCCTTGCTAGAGCCAGCCCGCGATGCTGAGCCAGTAGTTTTAAACCAGCCCCTAACTAATCTCACTCAGATCCAGCCTGTCCCCTTGCTGCCCTCCCCCAGTGACGTCCTAAGCCGAGGCCCGTACCCCACAGGGGGTGCCCTTAGCGATTTGTCACTTAGTTTATAAGTTATTGCCCCTGGCTGGAGGCCTTAAACTCAAGGCATCCACAGGGATTTGTCCGGTTAAGCAGAAGCCAGTCTCATAGACTGAACTGCGAGATGCCATTTCGAAAAAAAAAAAAAAAAAAAGGTACAAGTCACTCGCAGCTTAGACGGCACAGTGGACGATAGCCCCGCAGTCCCCACTTTGCACAACAAGCTTAACCTGAGCGGAGGCCCCGTCGCCCTCAGGATTAGCCGAGCTGGGATGCGATAGCCCCGCAGCCCATCCCTAGGACCACTAATAGATATAACCTTAGCCTAACTTTAATGCTAAAATCTGTTAAGTGTTTGATGTGCTTTGAATAAACCCCTATTTGGCATCCAACGTTGGTTTTATTCCATCGCCACCATTATATTGGTACTCCAATCAGCATTGGGCCTGCATAGCTCCCTCTCAAAGAGAGGAGGCCAGTGTCCCAGCAATGAGAACATTAATAGGCTGATGATAATGATGATTGGGGGGTTCCTATACTCAGCAGGATACTAGCAGAAATAAAACCACAATTTAAACCACATGTTTTATTGTTAAAACAATTTTGTTATAGAAATATAATCTAAAAGTTCATGTCTTGATATCATAACGTCTTCGTCAATATAACAAAGCTTAGGTTTATGTGTAAATAAATAAATATACCTACTATAATAATTATTGCGTTTTTCTAATCTTGATATATTTAGCCGCTGTGGTTATACTGGAAACCAACCCCATAACAGAAAAAGAAGTACCTACTTCGTATAGACGCGAAATGTATAGGATGTGTGCACCCAGCAAGTCTGGAGAAGCGAACCATTGATCTTTTCAGCCGAAAGACGTCCACTGCTGAACATAGGCCTCCCCCAAGTGTCGCTATATTGACCAGTCCCGTGCGTCACGGTGGGAGGCCTACTTCCAACGCAACATCTATCGGTTCGCGGTCGCCACACAAGAACTTTTTGGCCCGATTTGCTATCCGTTTGGAATGAAGATATCCGCAAGAGAACTAAGGTTAATACCGACATAGTCCGAACAATTGCCAAACTGAAGTGGCAGTGGGCGGGGCACATTGCTCGCAGGATTATCGTGACTGCTTTTGGAGCTGTGATTTCGCTACTAAGTATCAACGAAGTATTTCTTTTGCTAAATCCTAAGTTCCTAACATCGAGAAGGAAGTGTACACAACATAAGTTAAAGTAGGTAAACAGTATGTGGAACGATACCGTCAACATTTTACAGGCTGTAGGTAACATATGAAAAACGCAATACCTGTCGTGTGGTGTCGTAGATTATAAACTGAACAACTTTTGTTCTGTGATTTTCGTTTTTTTTTTAGTTGTTCCTTACACGTAGATCGGCTAACCGATCGCGACAGTTATTAAAGTAGATAGGCTATTCTTTTTGCGAATTCCAAGAATTCGTAGAGCAAAAGTTATTTAGTTTCTTGGTCCCAGATACCACATGGGAGGGTTCTTCTTATTTGGTGGTTGGGAAATCATCAAATGATGATTAAAATCCCTCCCGCTCTGGGCGGAGAGGGCGTGTAAGACTTGTACTAACTAATACCACCGATGTTCCTTCTTAGCCCTTTGTGTTCCGGGGCCGTGGTATCTCTTTCGAACAGTCCCGCAGCACACAGGAGGTCTTACGTTTATTATGGTACACCTTGTACAACCAGTACCCAGCATTACCTGACCCCTCTTCTCACACCACTTATCTTGACCTCTTCTTCTTTATGCGACGGGTCAGGTAAAGCTGGGCACATAGAAACAGACGTAAGTTTGTCGTTCGTTGTAATACATGTTGGCTATGGACTTAGATGGTCAACCCACTAAAAGGACCTTTGGCAGTAAGAAATAAATGCCTCACTAATTAGGGCTGTGCCTAAAAAGTTTCGAGGTCTTTGCGGATTACGCCCGTTTATATATTAAAAATAAATGCAAGGCTCTAGTGGAGTTATTAAATAAATTGAAAAATAAAATTAAATCTAAAAGTTGGAAATGGGAAACAGGACTTACAGCCATGTGTACAGATGCATCAAGTTACTACAATCTGTCAATTTTTTTTAATAGATTTTCAACTTTGTCATTGAAGCATTAGGTGCAAGGTTGATTGGGTTATATGACAGTTTCAGCTAGCTTGAGGTGCTATCATCTATTCTTTTCAACGTATGCCATAGACAATACTTTGTTATTTATTTTTCACAGATGATGTTTGATACAACCCCCATGAGGCCCGTGTGGTGGATTTTAGCCCACTCCCTCTCATAGAGGGGCCTTTTTTTTGGGAGTGTGGGAAATCATCAAATGACTTCTCCCGCTCTGGGCAGAGCGGTAGGGAGTGTCAGACTTCTATTGACTAAAAACCTCCCATGTTCCTTCTTAGCCCTTTGTGTCGAGGCCACGGTATCTCTTTCGAACAACCCACAGCCCCGACGGGATAGAGAGGAGGCCCGTGTGGACATTTGGCTGATGATGATGTTTGATAATCGACTCAATAGTTTCAGAGATTCACTCACACCTAGCTAGCCTACCTAGATAATAATATGTAGTACACTTGTTTGATGAATTTGGGAGTAACCACACTTATCGAAGCGAAGTGGACTGGAGTTGGGCTGAAAGGGCCTTCGGCATTAGGAAAGTCACGCCTCACTAGTTTGTACTGTGCCTTTTGAGGTAGGTACCTTGATATATTTAAGTAGAACGTGAAACATATAATAAATAACCTATTTTACCCAGCCAATCAGGTAGTTAACAAAAAAATCTAATTAGTTCGTCAGGGTTATGTGTTTGACGTGTTTGCTAGCTGTATTATTCCTACAATGCTAAACATAGGCCTTTATCAAACTCAGTAAAAACTATCCTGTGATGGTCAACAACTTCTAGTTTTAAGGGTTCCATTTATAAAGTTGGGATAAGGCTAGACAGTAACCCGTCGGGGCTGTGGGTTGTTCGAAAGAGAGGTTAAACAGGAACATGGATGTTTTTTGGTCAGTAGAAGTCCGACACTCCCTTCCGCTCTGCCCAAGAGCGGGTTATTTGATGATTTTCCATCCGCCAAAAAAAGAATGGGGTTCCAGTTAATATTTGCTCGGATCACAACCTCTTTTCAGTTGAGCAGAAACAATTTTTATTGTTAGGTAAATGACACATTATTATCTACAGAACTAACTGTATATTGGACTTTTACCAAAGACACTATAGAGTCTCCCCCACCCCAATGCTTAGCCCCCAACTCTTCTTTCTAAGTAAGAAAGATATAATAAAATATTTTTTTTATTTAACCATTTATTTTTCTATTAGGTACACCTCTGCCTAACCCTTTTGGGATTACAGGGGTTATGTTATGATAACATTTTACTACTGTATTAGTTTTGTTCGTATATAAATAAAAGCCACATGTGTTGTAAAACTTATGTAAATATAGCATTCAGCATGACTTTATTTGACCTATTACAATAATTATTCGTTTTTTCGCTAAAAATAGTTAAATCCTTTTCACAGTCACGGTAAAGTCAAAAACCTAACCTGTTCATACTTTAATGTTGGCTTCTTATTCATCCAGTGACCAATTAAAAATGACTGCATAATAGGAAATAAATGATACATAGGCAAAAGCCTAAACCATGATTTTAAGATTCAAAGTAGCCATTGACAACACCAAGGAGTCTCTTAAATACTCTCAATGTGTTGCCAACCTTATAAAACATAACATTACATTGAGGCAGTCTGATAAAATTAAAAAAACCAATTGCAAACAGATACTATTTTCCAAATGAGTATTTTGAGTTTTTAATATTTCGATGCATTTTATTATTGGCCAATGGACAAATAAGAGCGCCCCACAAGTCTTTCCATTGCCTTACAAACACAATTCAATGAGCACAAATCCTATTCAACCAGTATTACAGAACTCCACTATAAAGTTAACCTCTCTATTACCGGGAGTACCGAAAACGGTACGGCGGGTACAAGCTAGCTTAAACCTTATTTTTACACTTATAAGGTTTAAGTTAGCTTGTGCCCGCCGTACCGTTTTCGGTACGCCGGCAGGGTCAGAGGGATTAATATCAAACACCAGAAAAAATATCCACACTAAAACTTTATAGGAAATATTCTTTCACATCCCTAGTTCTCAAGTTGTGATCATAAGTGTACTAAAATCCTTCCACAATAATTTTACCACTAACTTAAACCTTATTAAGAACAAGAATAAAGTTCATTATGCTGTAAAAACAGAGGTAAAACAAAAAACTACAAAAAAAAGCAAAAGCTGTATACAGGTTACCTACTGAACTGTCACTAGTGACACCTCAATCACACCTTGAAAATCGGGACACCGCGTAGAGCTAACGTCAAAGTCTCACACTAAAACGTTGTTGTCATCAGTTGCCTCCTAGCGCTTGTCCGCGGCCCCAGTTGTGTCCGCCGAACACGGTCCCGGCCGGCCTCGTGGGCACCCTAGCTTGGGGCGCCGTGCCGAAACCTCCGACGTATCTTGTGTCAGGGAATAACTGTTTTCTGGAGATATAAAAATATACATGATTTAGTAAACTGAATGATTTGTTGAGATAATTATATTCTTTGACATAAGTAGTATAATGTCGGTCTAAATCGGATGCGTTTGTCTTGCTTTATGTCGGCTAAAACGTAGTACAGTAATTTGTTTAATAAATAATTAAATTAATAGCGCATTTCACAAATAGCATTTTTTTTTTAACTAAACCCGTAAATACAGTAGATAAATAGGGAGTTTATAAATCATTATTTATGTTAAAATATTATCTCGTTTAGAAATCAATCAGTACTCATTGGATCAGTGAAGTTTCGCCAATTAGTTATATTTGATGTAATACTTACATGAAGTTAGGTGGCGTGAGTAGGGCGGGGCCGCCGAACTCCTGAGGGTATTTGAACAGTAGGAAGAACGCCAGGTGACCGATGAGGATGCCAATCAGCTCCATCACACCTCTGCAATAAAGAACAACGATTTTATACATGCGAACCAGAAGACGTTGCGTAGGAAGGCCTCCCACTAGATAGACCTATGTCCAGCAGTGGACTTCATTTGGCTGAAATAATGATGATGATTTTATACATGGGCATATCGTCGGGAACGTTTCACGCCTTCCCTGATCACTGTTTTTTTTACCCATTTTAAAAACTTGGGTAAGTCGATGATCTTTAAATTATTGCCAGTCTGTTATAGAACGATGTTTAAAGTTCGTTTAGCGCCAAAGTGCGTGTAGTGACTTGTGCAAGTGGGTCGAAAGCTCGAACTAGTATAGATAGTGCCATTCACGATTGTTTTGTCATTTGTTTGTTTTGTTTTTTGTCATTGTATACGTATGTTACAAAAAATTGACCCATGTTCGTCTTCGTTAAATGCAGCATCATTTAATCATTTGTAATGTTGTCGCTACACATGCGACTAAATGATTCAAGAGTGTGTCACGGAGTCCACATCATTTGTCGCAAGAATGACGTGACATCGTCACGCGCTCGTGCGTGGCAGCTCCAGATAGGGTGACTCTACCTACTGTAATTCTAATTAAAATGTATTGTTTTTACGATTACGAGCTTTGGCGGCATTGCAACATTATCGCTCACGACATTATTTGCGATAACCTTATTTATATTTGGTTAAAGCGTCGTTTAAAACAATTAAATTAAAACAATAAGTCAACCTTGTCCTACTGATCAATGTGAATTGCAAATTAATATTGTCAAAGCGTATTCCCAAGCTTGGGTGAGTTTTCCTCTCAGATAAATAAATAAATAATTTTGTACATTACAGTATTCATATAAAGTTTTGTGATTTCGTTACAAAAAATCGTTTACAGTCCATTTCGTGGCAATACAAAATTGAGGTTGAAAATGCATCATCATCTGCCTAGCCTTTTCCCAATTATGTTAGGGTCAGCTTCCAGAAAATTATCAACTATTAATATATACACAGGACCTACTAAGTTTCGTACTTTT
This sequence comes from Diarsia brunnea, assembly GCA_949774965.1. Classification (NCBI taxonomy): domain Eukaryota; kingdom Metazoa; phylum Arthropoda; class Insecta; order Lepidoptera; family Noctuidae; genus Diarsia; species Diarsia brunnea. The sequence continues at coordinate 12,570,855 of OX459007.1, read as the reverse complement.
CTTAAGCGAGACTCAATGCTTTGTATAATTTTTATGTTTGACCTAAAGGTTGACTGGTAGAGAATGTACTAAGTCCGCCTATGTACCACTCCTGTACATGAAGTTTAAATTAATTAATAAATATTTTGTCTCTTTCTCATGCGCAGTAGGATACAAGCCTAACCGAGATTGATTAATTTACAAAAGGTTGTAAACAAACTCACCCTCCGCTTATAACGAGGTTGAAAGCAAGTAGTACCCAAGGCAGGTACATCGCCTTGAACCTGGTGCCGAACCAGAACGATACGATCACATCCTTGTTCAGTTGACACCATACATACAGCACTGACAGGACCATTGGGTCCATGAGGATCTGGAATAGGAAATAATAATAATTAGTTAAGGACTCTTGACACTTCTAATATGCCACATAAAATCGTACATAACATACATGTACAGAAACCCAGATACTGACTGGAATGAAGTGAGATCTTGATGATTTGTTGGATCTGTTATTTAGGTTACTGACATACGATGTGTGTACGATGTACGTCATGAACGATCAGACTTCTCCATTGTGACTGTAACAACACCGACCTGAGGCAGAGAAAAACTGATTGTGACCCAGAGCCCTTTTTTTTTTTTTGGATGGTGGGATTTCATCAAATGACTCCTCCTGCTCTGGGCAGAGCGGTAGGGACTGTCAGACTTCTACTGACTAAAAACCACCCATGTTCCTTCCTAGTCCTTTGTGTCGAGGCCACGGTATCTCTTGCGAACAACCCGCAGAAATGAACTAAAATATATTAATACTATGATATTACTCACTGGCAAACTGACAAGAAGCCCAATAATCACACAGCAAGCCCAGTTGAACAGCAGCATATAGAAGTAGTCTGCAGGCTTGCCGGCAAACATACCCGTCTCAAGTCTCTGCGAGTAGTTGTACAGGAAGTAGCAGTTGATGAGGAAGTGGAACCCGGTGCTTGGACTGATTGGGTAGAAGAATAGCGCTGTCAGTGGTCTCCATATCTGTGGATTGAGGAAAAAAACATTGTATGCGGAGTAGAATGATATACATAATTATACTGATTTCCTTGATTGATGAAAATGTAATTTTTTTCATGTTTCTATGAATTTCATTGTCTAGTTTCAAACAGAATACAAATAATTATACTATCATTAACATCCAAATTAATATTTATCATTCTTAGGAATACTACATGTTATGTACACAACAATTTTTATAATGAACTTCTTGCAAAATTGGAAAAAAAAGTTAAAAAGCAAAGAGTGCAAAAATATTATAAGAAGCTGCTTCCACACTTTTGCACTCTTTGCCGGGAAAAAATGCACTTTAGCAAAATATGCATCAGAATATTCGATCCCTACTGATAAAACACACAACTTTAAATATCTACCTGTAACGAGTCTTTTAAGCCTGTTACATACTATTGAATTCTTTGCTTTGATTTGTAGGCTCTGGTTGGTGTTGCCTTATGAAAATTCATTTTTTGTTGACTTGGATTCGTGAAGTGGTCACACTGATTTTTATTTTCGATGCTGTCAAATTGACTTTGACATTTCTTGCTTTTCGACCTACAGCCTGGAATCAATGGAGTGATTTTTGAGCGCTCCAATAAAATCTCAAAATATAACTTGAGATGGGCGGCATCTAGTCCCTAATTATGTGGCAGCCGATTGCCCTTGTCATGATCCTAATTGGATAGCCTTTATTTTTTAAGGTAAGCGAATTCTTTGTGATTTCGGTCCGTTCCGCGTTGTCATGGCTATTTTGATAGCAGACGCTAATAGTTTCCGATATTTAATTGTTTCAGGATCTCTTATCTTCATTTGATAATTATTTGCTTGGATTAATTCATCTACTGATGACCACATTTTGATTTTTGGAAGAAACGGTGAGTTTAATTGCATATTGCTCGTAAAGATTTCTGCATCGATTTCTGAATCGATCGCCATTTTTTATCCGCTAACGATTATTCATGTTTGTTTTCAGCCACAAGGCGTTTTTTTTTCCATATTACTTAAATTTTTGAACGCACGCCCCTACCAAAATGCATATATCTTGGACCGCCGTTGGCAATCTCGGCGAATATCACCAAGATGCTCTTGGATAATCCATCAGGTTCCTAATTTAGTCGACGGAGTTTGGTATGGTTTATGATACATAACTTCAATTTATTTTAAAAAAGTGCAATAATGACAGGTCTTAGAATAACAGCGATGTCATCTTAATTTTACACATTAGAGCTGTTAGCTTTAGAATTAGAAAGGAATTTTCAAACCAGCAGCCTTCGGGTAATAAAGTCGTTCTTACTTTTCATGATTGATTTTTATTGATGCCTTCCCGCTTGAAGATTAAAAGTCTCAAGCTCCCGCAGGTAAGTCTATCCTTGGCATAGTTTTGTGTGTACTCCAGGCGCCCGAATTTTCACTTTTACTTATTTTTATTTGGAGCACACCACACAGTTTAATTTCATTCATCTCACTCTCTTCTCATCTCACATACACTTTTTTTTATTATTACAATTGTCGCTCAGCGAACAGGGACTTGAAGTAGGTTTGTCTGGTACCTATATACTGTCATTATTGCACAATTATTAAATAACTTATGAGTCTATTGTTTGCATTAGTTTGTTCTACATTGTTACTTCAATAACTTTGTGTTTATTTTAATTTTTGACTCATAAGTAGTACTTAACTTAATTTGGTGAATCTTTGTAAACAATATTTGGTGTTTACTTATTGATAATTTTGTTTATTGACCTGTTTGTTTTAATAACATGTTTTTTTCTTAGCAAAACCAACAGAAATGTATAGCATTGACCGTATTTTGTTGTTCTCAACAGTAAAGTTATTTTAAAAACTAAGTTTAACTTTTAAAGAAAATAATTTAATCTAATTGTAAGTACAATATTGTACATTTAATTTATCTAGATTTAAGCTGCTTGTAAGTGATTATTGCACTTTTAAAACGATAAAATTAACTTAGTAATTTTTCATGGGAATACCACATTGACTTCAATACTTAACCTCAAACTTGAGAATTTATTTTCAAACTTTTAACTTTTTGAAATTTAGTTTTTGCTTTTCGCTTGCTATTCGCCTTGCTGTTTGTTAGTCATGGACAAGGGAGTTCAGTTTCCGCCGCTTCAGGATTCGGGTGATGTCGATACCTGTACTGCTGTTGATGCTGATGCTATTGAGAAAGTCCATGAGATGGTTAATGCCACAGATGTTAACAATCCCTTTGACTCAAGAATCGCTCACTCTTCTTCGGCTCTTACAGCTCAAGCGTTGCCCTCATTTAATTCCTTGAATGCGCTTGTTTGAAATGGCTTTTAGGTCTCAGTAATCCTAGTGGACGTTTGGCTCGTTGGGCTGCTAGAATTTCTCAATTTACATTCGATATTATTCATAAAAAAGGTTCATTACATTTAGTTCCAGATGCTTTATCTCGTAGAAGTCGCCGCTATAAACGCTCAGGACAGTTTAGTCTTACCTGACGATGAAATTACTGACCCTTGGTATAGAAAAATATTTATCCATTGTCAAAAATCTCCTAGAAAGTATAAGAATTTTAGAGTTGAAAATAATACTTTATATAAATTTTGTAGAAATAAATATAATCTTCACAGTCTTTTAGACTGGAAGATTGTTATACCCAAAGAGCATATTTTAGATACTATTAGATCAAATCACGATGATGTGAATTCTGGACACTTAGGAATACATAAAACTTTAAAGAAATTAAAACAGCATTATTTTTGGAAGGGAATGTTTAATGATATTCATCAATACATTTTGTCTTGCGATACCTGTAAAGCTTATAAACATACTACATCTCCACCTTTTGGTATTATGATTAATCCTAAAAAAGTTGATCGTCCCATGCTTATGCTCTCAGTTGATATCATAGGAATTCTACCTAAAACTTATTCTGGTCATAGATACATACTTTCGGTTGTAGACGTTTTTACTAAATATTGCTGGTTCTTTCCAATGATCAATGCTACCACTAGAGTAATTTGTAAACATTTTGAAAAAGAAATATTTCTCAAATTTGGTTGTCCAAAAATAGTAGTTTGTGACAATGGAACTCAATTTACTTCAAAACATTTTGTAGATTTTTTGAAAGGTTTTAATATAACCAAAATATTTTATAATACTTTGTATACACCTCAAAATAACCCTGTTGAGAGATATAATAAAACGGTCGAAACCTGCATATCGTGTTTTGTTAAAGATGATCATAGAACTTGGTCAAGTTTTTTGCCCAATGTTCAATTAGCTTTAAATAATAGTGTAAACCTTGCTACTGAGTTTACTCCTAACTTTCTGATGTTTGGTAGGGAGCTTATTCTTGATGCGTCATTACATCACTTTAGTAGTTCTGTTGATAACTTATCTCAACTAGAAATTTCAAATAGGAATGCTTATGCAGTTTCTCTTAATTCACTTAGTGATATTTTTGTTAAAGTTCAAGCTTACTTGTTAAAGGGGTATAAGCGAAATGCCGCTTATTATAATAAAGGTCGGAAAGTCATTTCTTTTGGTGTGGGTGATATGGTGTGGAGAAGAAGTTTTGTTCAATCTCATGCTCCAGCATATTTTTCAGCTAAGCTTGCACCTAAGTTTGTAAAGTGTAAAATAACTGAAAAGGTTTCGGATAACGTTTATGTTTTGAAAGATATAAATAAAGGTTCAGTGGGACGTTATCATGTTAAAGATATTATTAAATTTTAATTTGGTTTCCAAGTGTTAGTCTTGATTTTTGATAAATTCTGTTTGAAAGCCGCTTTTGACAGTGTGATGTACGAGGGGATGGATGATAGGTTATCAACGGTTTGAAAGATGTATGTTAGGTAACTTCTTATAAATTTATTGAATTTGAATTCTTAACATTCTAAAAATAAAACTTAGGCCATTTTTGTTAATTAAATACAATTTTTTTCCACACTAAATGTTTTTCACACCGAAGGATCTTATTTTATGTTTTGTTCGTTTTTGTTGGATTGTATAAGATCTTATTTTTTTTAAGGGTAACCTTTTATAGGGTCATTCTGTAACCTTTGTTACAAAATGCCTTATTATTTTTTGAATCTTGGTGTAACTTTTGACCTTGATTTCGACTCTTTTTTCCATTGTGCTCGGAAAGTCGGTGGTGTTGTGCCGATCACAATGTGGGATTTCGGCCCCGGCCATATTTTTTCCTTTTTCCATTGTGTTGGACATTGTTGTTCCAATCACAATGCGGGATTTTTTTTTTGACTTTCGTCATTCTTTTTTCTTTGCGTTCGGAAGTTCGGTGGTGATGTGCCGATCGCATTGTGAAACTTTGGCTTTCGCCTTTTCGTTATTGAGATTTCTCATTGGAGATCTCAATGATTTTTTGTGTTTGTCTGTGTTTGGGAGATTGGTAGTGTTGAGCCAGTCACAGCAACATTCTTTTACAGCTATTGTGCTCGGGAATTCGGTGGTGATGAGCCGATCACAATACGCTTTCCTTTGTTTCATTGCAGGTTGTGCCTGTAACAATATTTTAAATAAGGTCTTTCAGCTTTATTTAAAAACTTTTGTTTGGAGTTTCAATTTTTTTTGGATTGTTGGATACGGAGTTAGTCAGTGGCAATAGAGCCTAACTGCACTCATAGAGATGGTAGAGTTGGAAGCAGTTGACATAGTAGTCAGTGGCGATAGTGCCTAACTGCACTCAAAGTTGTACTGTTCCAAGTGGTTTGAAATTTTTAGTCAGTGGCTATAGTGCCTAACTGCACTAAAAATTGTAGTTTGTATTGGTAAATTGTTCGAATTCGTTTGAAATTTGTAGTCAGTGGCTATAGTGCCTAACTGCACTAAAAATTGTAGTTTGTATTGGTAATTTGTTCGAATTCGTTTGAAATTTGTAGTCAGTGGCTATAGTGCCTAACTGCACTGTTTTGGAGTTTAGAAGCGCTAAGAGATTTCTCTCTTCGTTTCATTTAACAAGTTTTTATAACTTATATTTTTTTCTGTTTTTCACAGATTTCATTTTTGACTTTTTGTCATTTGCATGTTTTTACTTTTATTAAATTCTTGAGACCTTGTCGTTTGACATGTTCAGAATTCATTTACACTTCGAATCTTTTATGATTCTTTTCTTTTTTTGGATTTAGAAAGTTGTTAAGACTGGTCTATTGTGTTGAAGATTTCTTTCTAATAAAAGAAAGTTCCTTTCTTTTATTTTCGGGGAGGGATGTAATGTAACGAGTCTTTTAAGCCTGTTACATACTATTGAATTCTTTGCTTTGATTTGTAGGCTCTGGTTGGTGTTGCCTTATGAAAATTCATTTTTTGTTGACTTGGATTCGTGAAGTGGTCACACTGATTTTTATTTTCGATGCTGTCAAATTGACTTTGACATTTCTTGCTTTTCGACCTACAGCCTGGAATCAATGGAGTGATTTTTGAGCGCTCCAATAAAATCTCAAAATATAACTTGAGATGGGCGGCATCTAGTCCCTAATTATGTGGCAGCCGATTGCCCTTGTCATGATCCTAATTGGATAGCCTTTATTTTTTAAGGTAAGCGAATTCTTTGTGATTTCGGTCCGTTCCGCGTTGTCATGGCTATTTTGATAGCAGACGCTAATAGTTTCCGATATTTAATTGTTTCAGGATCTCTTATCTTCATTTGATAATTATTTGCTTGGATTAATTCATCTACTGATGACCACATTTTGATTTTTGGAAGAAACGGTGAGTTTAATTGCATATTGCTCGTAAAGATTTCTGCATCGATTTCTGAATCGATCGCCATTTTTTATCCGCTAACGATTATTCATGTTTGTTTTCAGCCACAAGGCGTTTTTTTTTCCATATTACTTAAATTTTTGAACGCACGCCCCTACCAAAATGCATATATCTTGGACCGCCGTTGGCAATCTCGGCGAATATCACCAAGATGCTCTTGGATAATCCATCAGGTTCCTAATTTAGTCGACGGAGTTTGGTATGGTTTATGATACATAACTTCAATTTATTTTAAAAAAGTGCAATAATGACAGGTCTTAGAATAACAGCGATGTCATCTTAATTTTACACATTAGAGCTGTTAGCTTTAGAATTAGAAAGGAATTTTCAAACCAGCAGCCTTCGGGTAATAAAGTCGTTCTTACTTTTCATGATTGATTTTTATTGATGCCTTCCCGCTTGAAGATTAAAAGTCTCAAGCTCCCGCAGGTAAGTCTATCCTTGGCATAGTTTTGTGTGTACTCCAGGCGCCCGAATTTTCACTTTTACTTATTTTTATTTGGAGCACACCACACAGTTTAATTTCATTCATCTCACTCTCTTCTCATCTCACATACTCTTTTTTTTTATTATTACATACCATGTTTATTCACTACTGTGTAATGTGATAATATGCATGTTGTTGTCATAACACACTACAAATCTAGCTACTTAAGTTGTTGGTTTATTTAGCCAGATAGTTAATACCATAGTGAAATTAAATTAATGATAACTTAGTTGGAACTTTTTTAACTGAACTTTATTGTATAATTGTGGGAAAGACTATAATCAAAATAGTTCCATGTATTTTTTTATAAGAGTTACAATACTATTGCAATACAATTCAAGGGATTCATTGTCTTAGTAGCAGTAGAAGTTTGCAGAAGTTGTTTCAATGAAACTTTGTTCTTTATGGTGCAATAAACAAACTCTGGAATCATCTACCACTGTAGGGACAAATAGAAGAAGCTACTTATATAAACATAATTGATGATAACTTACCTGGAACTGGTTGATTATAGGATAGAAGTCGAGCACTAAATAATAATAGTTTAACAGTCCGAACCGGCCCAAAATACTAAACACTAAAGTCAGAGTCAGCCAATACCGTGTAAAAAACGGTACACTGTTGTACCATTCCCTAAATTCGGACATTTTTAGTTTTTTTTGCCTCCTTTCTAGAATGTAAACACAAACAAGTGGGTCAGGAAGAAAACAGGTTACGAGTACTTTCCACAGAACTTAGACCAAAACACTCAGCGATCGTTTGAACTATAATTAAATACTAATGATGAAATTGATAGAATGTTAACATTAAATTGTAGGTACACGTGTACTATGAGAATTTGTCGAGAAAATTCAACCAACAGAGGATGATTTTGTTGTTTTTGACATTTAGGTTTTTTTTTTTTTTTTTTTTTTAATTATTTATTCATGACCATGGATACATGTCCTTCAGTCGTAATCATTAAACATACTACTCTTATCTTAAAAGTACATAAAACAATAACAAGTTCATTAAGTGTTTACCACTCATACGAGCTAAGTACATCTGAGAGGCGGTGAAATTTTCTAATTAACAACAACAAAATATTAAACATAAAAATAAATAATAAAAAACAATTAAAAAACAAACAATTAAATTTTTTCTACAGTATTCAGTATATATCTAAATAATGGATTAAAATAAACCGTTTTGGAAAGTAATTCCTGAACGTGGCGGGGAACACTTAGAGAGTTTTGTCACAATATAAATATGGACAGTACGGAAACTACCTACAAACGCTCGAAACCGCACACTCACACAAACATGCGCATCGACGGGGCACTTGGCAAGTCTTCGCAGTGCGCTCAGTTGTGCGTGCCGCGCCGAGACGAGTGGTCAGTTGGTCACGTATAAGTTCATATCTCCCGATATTTTTTTAAATGCAACGAACGTATTGCGCGGTATACGGCTGTGTCAACTCGGCTTCATCAGCAGAAGAAAGTATTTTTAATCGACTTCCAAAAAGAGGGAGGTTCTGAATTCGTCGGTTTGGTTTTGTTTTTGTATCATATTTGTTTCCGCATAACTCCCTCATTTATGAACCGAATTGAAAAAAAACATTTTTAATCGAAAAAGTATACTCCCGAGATGGTCCCACTGTTACCATGTCTGGATCTGATGATGGAATCTTAACAAAATCGAGGGCAACCCTCAAATTTTATAGGCACGTATTACGTGTTTCGTATTTTTTCTAATGCTATTTAAGTATTCTATTTAGATTGTATTTGTAAGCTAGCTTTTTTTAATTCGATTGATTGATCACAACAGAATAAAAATGTTATGTTGAGAAGTTATCTAGGGACTTCAGCAACCGTGCATAAAAGGGACAACCCTATGGCTTCAATGGAGCGTAGGTAGTTATCGCATCAACTAGGCTTAGTTTCGCTACTGTCCATATTTATACTGTGGTTTTGTTCTGATATGTCACTAATTTCACTGACAAGTAACAGTCTTTGCATGGCAAACGATTCACAATCAAATATAACGTGTTTTATATCCGCATTTTCTTCAGAACAATAGGTACATTTGCTTTCACTGATGATTCTCATCCTGCATAGATGAGCTGGGACTAAACAATGGCCAAATCGCAAGCGATTAATGACGGTTATGAACTTTCTGCTGGAGTATTTGAATTTATTGTACCACGGCATTGTTGGTAAGTCTTGCTGTAATTCTGAATACCATTTTCCTTTTGTTTCTGTTGTTGCGTCCCAATAATCCTTCCATATCTTCTTAAATTGTTCATAATAATCCGTGAAAGGGACCTTGAAAGATTCTGTAATATCCTCGTCGTGATCCTGACGAGTTGCCAGATCTACAACCTCATTACCAACTATGCCACTGTGAGATGGAACCCACAAAAATTCTATATGTTTTCCCAACTTTTGTAGAGTGTACTTAATTCTATGTACAATATAATTTTGTTTATAACTAAAGTTACAATTACTTAGACTAGTTAGAACACTTTTGGAATCACTTACAACTAATATATTATTTACATTTTTGCTTACACCATGTTCATTATTATTTGCAATAGTATTTACATATCGCACCTTTAAAGTAAAACCGTTACTAAACGAAAATTTTCTTGAATTGAGTTATCAATGCCATCTATGTAAAATATACGTAAACTGCAACATAAACTTGTAATTTTTTTTAAATATTGTATTTTACGCCATCTAGCGGTAAATCAAAGCGTTACTAAACCGAGTTATGATCGGCTCACGAAATACAATATTGTGTCTATACCAGTAAGAACGTGTTCGTGGAAGAGTGTTATCGGAAGTTTAAAGTAAAAGTGTTATTATTTGGATAAACACGGCTGTATGTCACAAAAAAGGTAAGATGTTAATTTGTTTTAATAGGAAAAGTGTTTCAATTTGTTTAAACACAGTTTTTGTGTTATGAAATTACGCAAATCATAATAAAAGTTCGTTGATAATATGTTACAGTTTGGATAGTCACAGTTTGCCTTTTATTTTTTTAGGTATTAATCCAATAACGTTTATCTATAAAGAGTAACAAGAACAAGCACTACCTCAGTCCGTTAGTCATACTATGGAAACTGAGTGTGATGTTCAACCAGTTGATGACGGAATACCAAATCCATCTTTGAGCGGTACGGGTTTTCTAGAATTAACTCCAGAAGAAGACCTTACCAGACCAGGTCCTAGCAGTAGAGCAAGATCCTATTCAACTAGCTCTTCAAGTTCATCATCATCATCTTCATCTAGTGCGTCTGAATCGGGTAAAGACTTTTCCCCTGATGAGGCAGAGTGCGATCCTGATTATGTACCAGCAACCCCACCTAGGCGTGTATCATTTAGCCCAACTCCTCAAAACAGTATTTCTGTACAACTAGTTGAAGAAAATAATTTGGGTCCTCCAGAAGATAACAGAACTCCGAACAAACGAAGGCGTAAAGGAAAAGTATCCGTGAGGCAAGATGCTAAAAGACTTCGTAACAGTGGGCAGCCAATTGTAATAATATAAAAAGAGATGTGGGAGAGGAGATGAATGAAATTAAAACTGTGTGGTGTGCACCAAATAAAAATAAGTAAAAGTGAAAATTCGGGCGCCTGGAGTACACACAAAACTATGCCAAGGATAGACTTACCTGCGGGAGCTTGAGACTTTTAATCTTCAAGCGGGAAGGTATCAATAAAAATCGATCATGAAAGGTAAGAACGACTTTATTACCCGAAGGCTGCTGGTTTGAAAATTCCTTTCTAAAATTAACAGCTCTAATGTGCGTAATTGTTCCTAGTCAAACTGATTGTTAAGTGACTGAGTGTTGTTGTTGTTTGTAGTAAGATACTTAATAAGTAGTTAATATAGTAAGATACGTACATGCTGTGATTTAAAGATACAAATTTCTCAAGACTGATTGATAAATTAATAACTATGCCAAATGATTGTATGGATCTCTCATTTAATTTTAATAAAACATTGTTAATTTCTAATGTATTTTTTTATTTGGTAATATTTTAACACCACAACAAATGCTAACTTTATAATGTTTAATTTAAATGTTGCATAATATTATTGTATCTATGAAATTTTAATAGTTTTGTATTTAGTAACATCAGTTGCATTGTAATTTTATAGTAATATACCATAATTAACAAATTATTAATGGTAAAGTGTTACTATAATAATATAAATCAAAATAAATAATACTGCAAATAAAAATAAAAAACTTTTCTAAATCACGTGTCATAATGTAAACAGAGATCTACAATAAGACCTCATTAAATGTCTTAAAGAACCCTGCATTCAGATTTTATTGACAAAAAATGGTGACTTTTTTCTAATATTGGCTCTCCTGTAAAATTTTATAATTTCGTTTAGTAACGGTTTTACTTTAAAGGTGCGATATGTTAGAGCAGCTAGTATAGCCCAACCTTCTGCAGTGAATATACTACAACTATTTGGCATTTTAAAACATTTGGTTATTCTCTTTTGTGGGTCATAATATGCTGCTTTAACGTAATCAGCAGTTTTAGATCCATCAGTGTAAATGATGTAGAAATTTGATTTGTCATTCAAAAATTCTAAGAAATCATATTTATTTTTGACAGTATCTAAAAAACACTTGATATCAAAGTAAGCTAATAAAGTATTGTATGGGAATTCATATACTGGCCACTTCTTTTTGATGTACATGTCTCTTGTCAGGTTCTTTACTTTAACTAGAATGGTTGAAATTTCAGGCAGTGAACCAGAAATAAAAGTATTTGCTGAGATGGAGGATGTGACAGCTGACTGTGTGACCTCTAAAGGAAATTCAATTTTATCAAGAACTGTACTATTATTGTAAGATAACTCTTTGAGACAGAATCTCTCAGCCAGCTGTAAACGTCGCAAAGATAAGGGAGGTATAACATTTTCAATTTCCATAGAGTTTATAGGGGTGGTGCGCATTGCTCCACTAATTATTCTTAAGCCCATATTTTGTATCACATCCAGTTTTCTTAACAATGTGATACTTGCATTCATATAGGCTAAGCAACTATAGTCAAAATGACTTCTGACTATGCTTTTGTATAACATGTTAAGTGTTTTTGGGTCGGAACCCCAAAATGTTCCTGCTAAGCTCCTAAGGACATTGATGCTCTTCATGGCATTTTGACAGATATGGTCAATGTGCTTATCAAATTTTAGTTTATCATCTATTATAACACCTAAAAATTTGTGATAATTAACAATAGGAATAACATTGTGGTTATATACAATATTTACAGTGGACTGTGCTAATGAATCTTTACTAAATAATAATACTGAACTTTTCTCAGAACTTATATCTAGTTTTAAAGTATTACTGTAATAATGTTGTAATTGAGCCAATGCAGTATTAATATTGTTAACAGCCATATTCAAGTTTTGATTTACTGTATATAAAAGCAAGTCATCGGCAAATTGTAATATTTTGACTTGAGAAGTATTTACATATTTAAGAATCTGGGATGTATACAAGTTATACAACAGGGGTGAAAGTGTTGCTCCTTGCATTGTGCCTTTACTGACTAACCTAGGGCCATGGAGCTTATTATTGAATCTAACATACAAAGTTCTCTGGTACAAAAAATTAAAAATCCAATTTAATATTTTACTTGGTAAGCCCAATTCATGGAAAACACGAATTAAACATTCAATATTAACATTATCAAAAGCACCTTTGACATCCAAAAAAACACATATGACATTAGAATGACTAAGTTTAGCCTTTTTTAGGTCTGATATAAATGAAACAAAGCTTTCAGAGCAACTTCTGCCTTTTCTAAATCCATACTGTATATCTGGTAACTTGTCTTGAGTTTCAGCAAAGTAATCTAAACGTAACTTAAGCATGTTTTCGAAAAGTTTACCCAAACAAGATGATAATGATATAGGTCTATATGATGATGGACTACTTACAGATTTATTGGGCTTTAAGATTGGAATGACACATTGAGTTTTCCATGATTCTGGTATAAGTAGTGTATCCCAAAGTTTATTATAAACATTTAATAAAATTTGTAAGGCATTAGGGTGTAACTTTTTTATTAAGATGTATGGTATGTTATCCAGACCTGGGGTTGTATCCTTCCTACTCTTAAGAGCTATGTGCAATTCGTTTATTGTTAATGGACTATTAAGAAAGCAGTTGGTTTCAGATTCAACAGATTCTCTTAAAATATCATTTATATTATTTTCATTCATTATTGATGAGTCTGATAAATTTTCTAAAAATTCAGGTACCCAATCATCATTTAAATATTTGTTAGAAGAAGAACCTATCCTTTTAAACTTTTTAATATAACCCCATATTCTTGCAACAGGTGTCATTCTATTAAAACTACTACATAACTCATGCCAAGAATTGATACTCTCCTCTTTTAATATTCTTTTCTTTTGAGCATCAAGCTTTTTGTAATGTATGAAGTTGGGGATGCTTGGTGATGTTCTATATTCTAACAGAGCTTCCTTAGATTTTTGAACTGCCTCATTACATGTTTGGTTCCACCAAGGAGCTGGTTTTCTTAAAATTTGCATAGTTTGGTTAGGTTTTCGTTTTGGGACTGTATTTGTTCTTATATCATATAAAATATTCACAAAATTATCATACAGATGAAGAGGTTCCATATTATCAATGTCTAAATGAGAAAAACCGGTTTCTGATAATTCATAATATTTAGACCAATCTGCTTTACTATAAATATATTTTTCTTCCACAGGCCGGACTTCATATGTTGATGGCTTTACATTTAAAACTACCTGGGTTGGGTAGTGATAACTGCCCATAGGATCGTCATGAACCTGCCATTCACAAAGAGGAGCTAATGCGGAACTTACCAGAGCTAAATCAATAGCTGATGCATTCCTGTTTGGGTACTGAACAGTGGTTGCTCTACCATCATTTAAAACACATACGTCAAATTCATCAATAAGGTTATATAAACTGTTACCCCTATTATTGTTTGTATGACATCCAAACAATATATGGTGTGCATTAAAATCACCCATGATAAGACATGGCTTGGGAATTTCAAGAAGCACCTTTCTCATTTTGTTAGTATCAAATCTGTTGCTATTGGGAGGACAATAAACACATAGGATATGCAATGTACCCATGGATGTTTCTATGGAAATACAGATATTTTGGACTGACTCATAAAAAGTTGTTTCTATAACATTATAAGCTAAATTTTGTTTTATCAAAATACCTACTCCATTGTGTTTATTTACTGAATTTTTAAATATAAAGTTGTATGATGTAAAACGAGGAATTACACTACTATTTTTTAGCCAAGTCTCATTTAACAGGCATATATCTATTTTTTGTTCAAAGAGAAATTTGTTTAATAAGGCCTTCTTACTCTGTAAGCTTTGTACATTGAATTGTGCTATATTTAAAAATGTATCCATCAATTAATAATTAAATTTGCTAACAATGTTTCTTTTATTCTTTTATTTGTTATTGGAGCATTATCTTTATTATTACCAAGACCAATGAGTGATTTTACAATGGCATTTATAATTATTTCATTATTTACAATTTCTTCAGCAAATGACTTTGAGTTCTCACCCAAAGTCCTTTCATTTGGTTTTTTGAGAGCTGGGAAAACATTTGTATCTAACATAGTTGGAGGAGGTGTACTCACCACACTGGCATATGACTGATTCCGATTGAGGAACTTCTTCTTCTTTTCTTCCATTTTTTGCTTCTTAATGGGGCAATCTCTTGAAATTGCTAGGTGGTTACCGCTGCAGTTTATGCAAATAATTTCTTCAACATCACACTCTTTGTATGAATGTCGACCGGCGCAAGAAGAGCACATTTGCTCACCACGGCAAGCTCTTGCAGAGTGGTTATATTTAAGGCATTTGTAGCACTGTAGCAATGGTGGTATATATATATGTACTGGGTATCTAAACATGTGAATGTATGCATACTGTGGCAATGCCGTTGCGGCAAATGTAACTGCTATTGTACCTAATGGTGTAAGTTTTCCTTCAACTTTCTTCATAAATCTTTTAATAGATGTGACTTCTACGTCACTTTGAATGTTTTTATAAACTTCCTCATTTGACATAGTTTTCGGTACATAGCGGATGATGCCTGTTGTTTCCGTCATGTATGCAGGAACGAAGGCTTTTAATTTATTTTTTCCCAAGAAATGGTCCATCTTGAGAAAACTATTTGCAGGTGCAGGTTTTTTGAAAGTTATCCCAACTTTGTAGGCATTGACTCGATGTACACCTATGATGCCTTTAACATTTTCGGTGAATAATTTCGTAAGTCCAATTGGGTTTTTGTTGCCTAATTTTTCATTTTCTATTGATTCCACAAAGACTACACAATCGCCACTGTGGCATTCGGGAAATTGTCTCTTGTAATTCGGTTTCATAAATATTTTGTAAGCTGCAGACTGTGCCGACGAATCCATGAGAGCCAATTTTCGCTTTTTTGGCTCAATATCGATGGGGGCATCGCCCCCATCGCTTTCCGTTCCCATTTTACTATATACACTGGGAATATAATAAACTATCTAAGCAAATTTACTCAAAAATACAAACACCCGCGCAATTTGATTTCCCGCCAGAGAATCTCGTTATCTGACATTTAGGTCTTACTTAGTGTTGCCATTTTCCCAAACTTGCCGAAGAAACTTATGCGGGCCTATTATAGGTTTAAAACAACATGTAATAAAAGTAAAACAACTCGCTTGAATATTCATTCAAGCGAGTTGTTTTACTTTTTTATAAATTGATAATTTCATTCGTTTTATAACTTTAATTATGGTGCCAAAATACTTGACACCATCTGTGACTCTTCTGGTGCTGGGCCAGTCAAACCTTTCTGTTCTGTTGGTCAAACAGCAAATCAGTCAGTGTCGAACTGTCATGTATGTCAATGTCAACCATTTTTTTATGTCAACTCATGAACTCAAGTCAACCAACTGACATTTCACGGTTAATCTGCCTGAAAATCAAAAATCTTTGTTTTCGTTTGAATTGCTGAAGAAATGAGGGTTATTTTGAACAGATTGTTTACTGCTACCAATTTACCTATAAGACGCTATGCCGTGCGATTTAGTTCCAATGATGCTAAACCCGCTGGTAAGGAAAAAAAAGCGGAAGAAGTACAACAGAAAGATCCGGAGAAAATAGAGATCAAAAAGAAAAGTAAGGTTAAAAAACGCTCTGTTCTCAAGAAAATACATTATTAGCAATATTGATAACTTGCTAGTTTTATTATGAACAAATAATATATTAGTAGGCCCTCTTTACCAGTACTTGGGCATTTTATCACCGTCATTCTCCAGTCCTATCCCAATTTCGCGCAGTTTTTTTGACTTTCAACTGATTTGAGGTTAGAAACACATTTTTTTTAATTTCTCTGAAAATATGCATTACCTTTTAATAAGATTGGTAGCATTCTAATTAGGGAACCAAACCCCTTTTACCCCCAAGTAAGTTAGTAGGTTTGTAGTTAGTAAGTTTAGTAAAGATAGCCCTGTTAATTTCTACGAGTCCCCACAGATTGCAGACTTTCTATCAACCAATAGTTTAGTCTGGCTGTTAATTATAATGAACATGTATCTAGTGGTCAGTGGGTAGATTAATGTGATAGGCTACACAATTGCCTTCAAACTGCACTATACTGCTAACTGAACTATGCCAAGTGCTAAATCAGTATGGCACCCTTACACAGCGAGTATTTGCCAATTGTTTAATCTGTCAACTCGGACTATAGTTCTAACTAGCAAATTGTTCAAGCGCAGTTAACCGACTGTTGAAATGGCTGGTGCAGGTGTTGCTAAGCTGACTGTATTGTTGATATCATATTTCAAATGTACAACACTTAAAAGACTGATCTACAGACTAACTTTGAAAAGGGTAAAAAAAAACATGTTTCCCTGCATTTTAATTTCAATGAAAACACAACATATCCACGATAATTTAATCTGAACTAAAGCTTATGTAATCTTGTGATTGTAAAATACATAATCATATTTATCTCCATATCAAAATATTGAGATAAATATGATTATGTTACTAATTATTCTAAAAATATCACTTGCAGATATCGTTGTTGAAAAATTTGGACCAATAATGACACTGAACATAGACCGCCAAACTTCACGTAACAGCCTGGATATACCTACTCTTAGAGAAATGGCTGAAGCCATAGATGCTTTTGATAAAGATAACGAATCCAAAGTCTTGGTCATCAACGGAGAAGGTGGAACATTTTGTTCAGGCTTCAACATGTATGAAATAGGCAAGGAAGGATACCAAAACATGAAGGATGCTGCGGTAAGAAAACACTTCAAATACAAACATTAATTATTATTTACTGTATGAAATTGTACAAGAAGTTGCTCTCTTCTCTTCCTCATTATTCCCTTATTGTAAATGTACACATACAACACGTCTATTGGTTTTCTTCAGGAACTTGCATCTTTTTTCCTCCCACGGCCTCCTTGATCTTGTCTAACCATCTTGCTGGTGTTCTGCTCCTTGATTGTGTTAACCTTCCACTTTTCGTCTTTGTTACAAGTAGTTTTCCCTATTGAGGGTGTTATGGATGGCTCGATATGATGTCTGAGAGTAATAGATTATTCTATTCCACAAAAGAACCACATGTAATATGAGCCGAGCACGAAACGGTAAATTGTTATGAACTTCAATGTCTGGATTTTCATTTGTAATAACAAAGGTGCTTAGGGAATATGTGATCACTTTACGCACAGGATTATACAAAAGAGTTTTAAATGATTTACCTGCCATGGTAAGTGGCAGTTACCACAAGTGATTTAGAGCAAAATGAGGAAATAACTAGAGTATTTGATATATGTATTTAAAAATAAATGATAACAACAGGAAATGCTGTTTCAAGCCATGGCAATACAAATGGAAATGAGTGTTACCAGGGCTCGAAACAATACATGTTTGTTGTTATCATTTCTTTTATCGGCCACACATTGATGATATTGTGATAACAACTTATTTTAGTGGGCCTAGCTAGCCTAATAAGGCTGATAACAGGGCTCTCTCATTTGAAGTGTTTGTATATAATAATTATGCTAATATACATGTGTAAGTAATTTTGTCTGTCCATTCACGCCATATGTCTATAGATACATGCTTTATTATTTAAGCAGATTTTAATCGGACATGAGTTATTTTAGAACATAGGTATATTATGCTATTTATTCCCGTATGCATGTATGTTCACATAAAAGAATTTCCATCCTCTGTATAGTCCTTTTTTTAGTTAGTAGGCTAAACATTGTATTTTTTTATATGTATTCTGTGGAAAATGTAGTTGGTAACACATCTGCTCATACTTGTTTTTTATATTAATTTCAATGTGTCACTGTTTGTTTTCCCCAAGAAACAATATACATAACTTATAACATAAACTCACGCCCTTTTCCCATGGGGGTAGGCAGAAACCACAGAACGCCACTTGCTACGATCCTTAAAAAAAACACAACAACAAAACAAGAGACAATAAAAACAAAAAAAGAAACAAAAACAAAAAAAAAAAACTGAAAAACAATAAAACAAAAGTGAAAGTTGTGTTGTTGAGAAACAATATTACGCTGGTAAATCCGGAAGAAAGAGCCAGTATAAAATATAAGTACAAATGGAATTTGGCTGATAATACATTGACGCGCGGCTAAATACTCATGCAGTAGATTAAGGTGTTAAAATGATTGGAAGCACTGCTTTGTATAGATAAATGTAAGTGTGGTCGACGTCAGCATATTATGAGCTTTTATTTGATATCACAGAGACTGAATACCTAGGGTGTAAAAGTACCCTTTACGCAAACCAAGGGCACTTGTTCTCCCCACCACTGCGATCATTTTTTTGTTCTAGACCATACCTGGGAACCCCCTAGTTACGGAGATATTGGGGGTCAAAGTTCCAAATTTTTCACAGCTGTTTTTGTAAATACTAGATTTTCAGGTTATAACTTTACTTTAATTACCTCCATGACCCGTTTACTATTCAAATCATCCACTAGCACAATGTTTTAACAGTGCTACATTGAGTTTTACCGTAAAATGTGATTTTTGACCCAAAAAAAAAAGTCGTTTCCCAGCAAAAATTTTTGCGTAGGGTACTTAGTTTGATGTACAGAATGCTTGGTTGACGGCTGTGTGATGGGTTGATTTACACCCTGTATACTATACTATGGCTAACTAACTAGTCTTTTTCTTGTCGACGTCTCATATTTTTTCTGACTAGTACCCAACCCAGTCTACTTGCATAACTAATACACTGTAATTTCAATGCCTATCGATGGACAAATCCAAAATATCCATTGCGGTTTTTGCGCCGTTCGTCGCGTAATTGAATTTTTCGAACATAATTATGTTCATCGTTTAACTGAATTTTTCGAAACAATTCAGTTACGCTTAATAATAACTGCCGCTCGAGTCAATGTTTAGGTTAAGCCGTGCTTACTTTGGTTGGTCTGTGGATGGGTGACCATGTACCTATTACATACAGAGTTTCTTCCGTACCTCGGAAAGCACGTTAAGCTGTTGGTCCCGGCTGCCATATTATATAGATCTTTAAATTAGCAGTCGTTACAGGTAGTCAGTGACCTAAAAGTCTGACAACCAGTCTTACCAAAGGGTATCGTATTACCCAGTATTAACTGGGTTGCGGAGGTCAGATGCTGCATCCGGTTAGACTGGAAGCCGACCTCAAAATAGTTGGGAAAAGGCTAGGGAGATGATGAAGCAAAAAAAACTCACGCTCTTTTCCCATGGGGGCAGGCAGAAACCATAGAACGCCACCTGTTAAAAATCCTTACATACTCCCTTTTGCCTCGTCCACATTTATACACCTGGTTATACACGCACGCCGGTTACGAGTAAGTTACTACACACCTGTCCTTTCTGAAGAACGGCACCAATAAGATCAGTGTATGTCTTTCTAGGGCATCCGCGCGTCCCCTCCACGCTTTGCCACTCACATCTGCCTTTTCAATTTTTGTCACTACATCTTATTTTAAACCGTAACGTTCTCGTATAACCTCATTCCTCAATTATCCCGCTTCAATATGACCGAAGCTTAACAGTGTGAAAATACCCAGAAATAAACTATACTATATTTCACAGAGGCGGCTCGAGCGTCGTCCTCTCTGCGACAAGATCACGGTGGCCGCGGTGTCAGGGTACGCAGTGGCGGAGGGCTTTGAGCTGGCTCTGTGTTGTGACCTGCGGGTCATTGAGGATACGGCGGTGATGGGCTGTCTCGGGAGGAGGTTTGGTAAGTCATCTACTTTTATATACTTACACATTGTTACTATCATCAAACAAGTGCAGCGGCGGAGACCTAAATTGTATGTGGGCAAGATACATTTTGCGAGGCCCTCTGCCCGCGCCAAAAGACGGATTAATATAATGCCAACGCTGAAAGTCTTCCCCGTGACATTGTATTCCTGAGGATATTTTAAAATAATTTTCAGAAGCTAAATATTAAGATAGTCATTATTCTATGTCTAAACAAACCAAACGGGGAATGCCCCGCGATAACAGGGGATTGTCACCATCGATTAAGTTATCAGATTGAATTAGCCACGGATCACGGCGAGTTTTATCCACAGATACCGCTATCTCTTTCCCTCTAAAAATGTATATACCCACTGATCACGGTATCTGTGGCTACAAGAAAGAAGTATACTATATTCAAACTAAAAAATTTGAAGCAACCGATTTTGAATTTCCTTTTAGCTTCGGATTGTGATGAAAAATTTGTTGATTCGTCACTATGTTAATATGTAATCTTGTCAATTGACAGGAGTCCCACAGTCTCTATACGGCGCTCGCAGACTGACCAGCATGATTGGGCTGTCGTCTGCGCTAGACCTGCTCATCACTGGCCGACTGATCTCAGGAGTAGACGCCCATCGACTGGGGTTGGCGTGTAAACTTACTTCTACGGGCACTGGTAAGGAGAAGATAATCATGTCTTTGTATATATTCCCGAGCTCATATTTATGGCTCAAGGCGCGAGTAAATAGGCTTCTTTTGGGTAAGCTCGTTCCATCGAGGACCTCATCTCTGTCCTCAGGACAAGATTGAGTTCAAGAGAAGGCTCAAAATATGTGCTAGAAATAACAAGATGGAACAGTTATTTAAACACTCCAATGTCAGTCTGTTTTGTCATTGGAGATTTTTCTCTAATATAATACACGGTGAAAGACACGTCAATTTTACCATGGATTCCTATATTTATATTGTGATGGTTTTAGATCTTTTAGACCAGCATTCGAAATTTTCATCAGTTTTCAAGAAAATCAGCTGTTCGACTCGTACCCGACTTGTATTGCATGTTTGTTTGTATAATACATGTTGTAGTGAGTCAATTGAATGACTTTGTTTCACGACATCCTGTATTTTTTTCGAGTATATATTATATACTATATATATTAATGAGTATATATTGTATTTATAATACAAACAAACAATCGTACTTAATATTATTAAGTACGATTATTTGGATTTTCTCGGTTTGTTGACCTATATCACTGCAGTAGACATCCCACGAAACCCATCTAAACAAAAATACATGCTTTCATTTCAGCTCTAGGCGAATCAATTAAACTAGCCAAATCTTTGGCGAAGTTCCCTGAGAACGCGCTCATCATGGACAAAATGGCGGCTATCAACTCGCAGCTGGATTCCAACAGTGAGGACAGTATGAGAGACGAGGCTATCATGTCCAGTTTATTGGGTAACGCTATTGAAGATATGAAGGAAGGTGTCAAGAAGTTCGAACAAGGTTTGTAAGATTTCTTTATCAGTCATTCGTTGCCTGGTTGGGATAAAGTTAAAAATTCCGACCTTAAAAAAACTTTTCATTTTTAACTATACCATAGTCAAACTCAAGACCAAGACCATAGTCAATATTTGATAATAATATTTTTAAAATTTAAAAAGGTATTAATAAAAAGATTCGCTATCTTCTAGGTCTGACTATTAATT
Organism: Diarsia brunnea; assembly: GCA_949774965.1. Taxonomy (NCBI): domain Eukaryota; kingdom Metazoa; phylum Arthropoda; class Insecta; order Lepidoptera; family Noctuidae; genus Diarsia; species Diarsia brunnea. The sequence goes on along the minus strand of OX459007.1, from coordinate 12,548,541 downwards.
AATTATTTATTGATCATTGGTTGTGTAGGGTTGAAGTTCATATCTTTTTGAAATAGGGTAGTTAACAAAAAAAAAAATGTTAGTCCGTCAGATAGATTTCCGAAAAAATTGGACACATATTTTTTCTTTTTTCACGTAAACAAACAATGAAGACGATAAAGTGGTTTGAAAACTCGTGTGACGTCATATTCTAAGACATTTTTTACCGGTGAGTGACGTCACAACCCCCCACTCAAATCTTTGTTGCGTTTTATCTTCGTCAATTTTAATTGATTTGATAAAACAAAAAATACGTATCCAATATTTTTAGACAATCTAACAGACGGACTAATTAGAATCATATTTTTTTTAGTCAGGAAACGTCCCTATTGCGATAGGGTCAGATTAGATACCCAAAGTAAACATAATTTTCGTCTCTTTTCATTGGGCAGCCTAAACGCTTTTTTTTAGTTGGTTTCTTGTTTTCTCTTACCTACTGAAACAGGTTATATGTATACTCTGTACCCTGCAAGATTACCAACAATTTCAAATCATTTGATACTTGTATCACTAGTGCACGTTTATCACTGCAATTTATACCTTATGCCACTGACATAAGTATTATAACGCTCATGTTATCCGACGACTTTACGCCTTTGACAGGCCTCTAATAACATACTACTTCTCTTCTACCCAGGTATAGGCAAACACGGGAAGTTCTACAGATTAACAGAAGTGCCGCTAAAAGATTGGGAGCTCGAAGAAACGGCTGATGAAGTCACCATACAAATAAAAGACAAAGAAAAAGAACCAGAACCAGAAAAGAAATAGAAGTACATAGTGGTCCGGTCTAGTTCATAGTTCTAGTGGGGTATGGTTACAATCATTCGCATAGAGTACCATTGGCATGAATTTTGGGAAAAGACCCCTTTGGGCACACTTCTGCCAAAAAAATGAAAGGCCAAAAAGGTTCACAGAAATAGGTTTTGCATTTTTCAGGTAAATGGTACGTTTTATCAGAAAAGAATTGTAGATCATGCAATTATCTCCAAAAAAATTCGATTTTTTTTTCATTATAATATGTATCTTAGAAATGGTAAGTACCATTTCTAAGATACAGCGATTCAAAAAGTAGTGTTCCGTTTCTACGTTACCGGGAGATAGTATTCTTAGCGCATTTTTTTGAACGTGGTTTTTACTACACGATATAGATCGTGTAGTAGTCCTGTTCGATTAAATTTTCAGCTCTATACGAATTATTGCAATCTTGAACCTATTTTGACCGGACTATAGAGTTAGATGCCATAGAGAAAAGACTAAGACCCGATTTACAATGGATATAGACAGTGGCATGTAGAGACGAAAAGTATGTATAGTGGCGAGTACTTATACAGTGACTGTTGACTCGGTACTGTCCGATCGGTTAACAGTAACACCACTCTGCTACGCTAAACAGGGGGACTAAAATGGCCAATTTAGCAGATCATAATATGAATTGCGTTAAAAACAAAAATTAAAAAATCAAGTCATTTATTTAAACTAGGCTGATAATCAGCACTTTTCGAACGTCAAAATTTACTTTACTTATTCACAAGTGACAGTCCCCCAAAACGCCCACCCTTCGACACTTCAGGGTGTTTTTTTTTTTTTTGTTTTGTTAAAATTCGTAAAATAGACCATTCTTATTAGTTACCATTTTACGAATTTTAACGAAATTTACATTATTTTACTATTATGATCTGGTAAAGTGGCCGTTTTAGACCCACAGTTGATCGATATACCTACATAGGGGAGGCTCATAAGCCGACGCAGCTGGTAGCTAGCCAACAAAATGTCAACCTTGCGACGATTCCAAAGAAGTTGATAATAAGAAAAGTTGGTAAAGGTAAACTTCCTTCAATCCCAAAGAGGTTCAACGCGGGTACTGTTATTAATATTATCGAATGTATTTCAAGATACTCAATATCGATATTATTATGGCAGAGAAAATTGCTCTACACTGCATTTTGGAAGTTCTACAACTTACTTAGTTTGTATGAATTTGTTGTTTCGTTTGTAAGGCATTTAAGTTTGAAATAAGTATTATACTAGTCATTTACGACCCATTTGTGTTGTTGTCTAACTTACGAAATAAATATAAGGTTGTGCTAACTTTAGTTTTTTATTTATCAAATCTGTCTGAACCTTTGAGATTACAAGCATTCATCTTCATCTAGTTCTTACCGGATAAACCAGAATACCAGTATTTTACATGGAGGGACTGCCTATCTGACCTCCACAACCGTTTTTTTTGGGACAAGCCCGCCACACTATTCCCAAATATTAGTACTGGGTTATACAATACCCTTTGGTAAGACTGGTCGCCAGACTTTCAGGTCACTGACTACCCGTAATGACTGCCAAACATCTTTAAAAGGCAGCCGGGACCAACTGGAATAGCTGAACGAGGCACGGAAAGTGTGTTGAATAAAACCAACCTCATACAAATATCGGAACTTTATTACAATAAAACCATAAACCTAAGCGTCAGCCTCCCCCTTCTCCGCGGCATACTTGTAGTGCAAGTCGGAGCAGTCCTCGTTGGAGATGTTGACCCAGCCCTTCTCGCTGATGTGGTACACGCGCACGATGCCGCCCGAGTACGCGTCGCGGTGTGTCGCGTGGTAGATGGCGCGGCGGCCTAGCTCTGTAAGTAGAGGGGAGGTATTAGTCAGGACTTTCATTTATTTATATAGAAATAAATAACATTGATGGGTCTATAAATGTCAAAATAACACATTTTTATTGAATTATTAATATGAAAGTTTTGCATGGAATGAAATTTATATATTTATTAATATGAAAGTTTTACGGTCCTTACAAAAATTTTTGTTTGTCTGTTCGGGCATATCTCCGAAACGGGTGGACCGATTTGGACAACTTGTAGTAAGTGGGGTACTTACTACAAGTTGTCCAAATCGGTCCACCCGTTATTTTTGTTTTTGGAGGGTTGGGTCATCAAATGACTCCTCCCGCTCGGTGGAGCGGAAGGAAGTGTCAGACTTCTACTGACTAAAAACCACCCATGTTCCTTTTAACCCTTTGTGTCCGGCGCCGCGGTATCTCTTTCTAACAACCCGCGGATCCAACTTGCAACTTGAATTTCGAGCTTCTGCAGAAGTTTTAAGACTTCACAAAGGTCCAATAGCTGCTAAAGTAGTGCAATCCTTAGAAAATAAATAGGTCTTTACCTTGCGCGTCCTTATCGGAGAGGTCCCAGCTGTAGCCGCTGTCGAGCACACCGAACGCGTACACAGAACCTGATCCCACGGAGAACACCTTGCCGGGAGTGCGCGTGCCTTCTGAGTCCACGTAGTACAGTTGAGCTCCCTGCAACAATGTGGAGTTTAATGCTTCATGTTCCGACAGATATTTTGAACTGTGGTTATTGAGGATAAACAACATTAGCAACACAATTAGTTTTGTAATATTTTGTGATCTATTTTTATGAGCAGCTCGGAGTAATGAGTGATAGGTCATGCCTAGAGATCTTGGCCTAGCAGTGGGCCAATACTGGTTGAAAGGAAAGAATTTAATTTGAAACCAAATAACAAAATCTGGACTTATGAAGGTAAATGCAAGAATTGTTTCAAAAGGCTATCTTCTTCTTCGTGTCGATGATTACCATTTTTTTTAATATTTTATTTCTTTCGACCAGAACTCAGTCACAATGTCGGCGTTGGTACTCGTAGTGGATTCGAACAAGTCCCTAAAAGTACAGGTGAAGTTGCACAAAAAAGCAGGTCAGGAGGTGGGCCATGGTTTGTTTAGAGACTCCGCAGTCACACTCAGTTTAGATTTTAATAGAATATTAGAGAGTAACGTCTAAATTATGAACATAAACTCACCCTCTTATCAACCCCCGCCAACATCATTCCCATGCTGAGCCCCATGCCCTTGTAGTTGTACACCATGTTGGCCATCAGTTTGCTGGCAGCGGCCACGGAGATGCGCTCCCTGTTCCGCAGCTCATATAGGCGGCATTGCTTGGCTAGCACGCGGTCCCAGTAGACGCAGTCTGCGGCACCACCGGCAAGTGTTCCTGGGGAGTAATGGGGATAATAAGAATAATATTATGTTATGGTTTCAAGTGACACAGGAAGAGAGCTCCAGGAAGAAATTGGAGGCCTTTACTCAGCAGTGGGAGAGAATAGGCTAATAAAAAAAGGATAATATGGTGGTAGAATAATAATGATGGTATAATTTAGAAACCTTAACACCTTCAATTGTAAAAAACTGGTAATGTGATCTGGCAGGTTAACCGAGGTCAGCTTCTGCTTAACCGGACTATTCTGTGAGTGCCTTGAGAGTAAGGTTTAGGCAACACACTGGCTCTTATTTTCGAGTGAACACGCAATTTTTTAAATTAAAAACTGTATTAAGACTTACCAAGTAAGTAGTCATTGATTTCTACAATCTTCTTCATGGACTGAGATCCAATGAACTGTCCACCGGTAGCACGAGAGTCCACGGCCAGGAGCACTCCACCCTAAATGTTACATAGAATGTTAATAATGGTAAATGACTGAACAAGACCATGACTAGACAAAGTAGGTATTGAGTTTAGAAGTTAATGTTTGAAAAGTAATTCAATAGATAGAGGACACTACAAGACAATTTAATTCAAATAGAGACCATTTCTATAGTCTGCAAACAAAAAAGGACACTGACTAAAAATTTTCAGATACTTTAACAGTTTCTTATTATGATGAATTTGAATGATATATGAAAAGAATCTATGACATTAATATACTAGTCACAGCTAGATGAATGATTACTTATGGGGATTGTAAGCAGCTACCATTTCTAGCCAGAAACAATGACTTGAGTATTTTGAAGAACCGGTCAGTGGGTCGTCTTAGGGGCGAACTTCATAGTCATTGTAGTTTGTAGTAACTGTTAATAGTTGAGTTCCTAAGCAAAATAAATAGAAAAACGACCATCTTACCTGGTAACGGAAGCCAAGAGTAGTGGTACCGTGGTCGAACTGGATTTTGATCGCTTTGCCAGTCTCATCGTGTTGGTTGAACTGCGCAAGGGTTTCTATAGGCTGTAAAGACAGCAATGACACAGTTATTCACGAATTTGAGAGTAATTTTAAGGTACTAAAGCCATTATAACCTTTACTTACGTTAGCGAAAGGCGGCGTCGCGAGTTGAGTGCTGTTTAAGAAATTTTCACTGTACCCGACGATGTCATTTTGGAATGAAGCAAGTGCGTCAACGGGCTTCAAGTTAATTTTCTCGTTTAAATTGCAATAATCGAGCAAAGCCATTTTTGTTTTGTGATTTCAAATAAACTTGTATTGAATGAATGACAAGCGATTTCTTCAAAAACGCCGATTTGTCAAGTTTGACGTTTGCTTCATGATGTTGCTATATTTGCAAAACTAAAGTTGCCATAACTGTTTGAAATACAATCGAATTATTTTTCCAAATTATTTTAAAAGAGTTACATCTTATATTAAAGAAATGAAAAAATTGTTAAGTTTGATTTGATTTCTTTTTACATTTTTATTTTTTCACTAAAAGAGTTTATTGCACGTTTATTGAAATTGTGAGAAAAGCTTCGTTCAATCTAGTATAACGCTAAATAACTTTTTGGATAGTTTATTCTACTCGTCAACAGATGTCGCTACCAGCCACTCAAAGTCGCTCGTACAGTGCCATCTATTATTAAGTAGCAAAACTAAATATTTTCACAATAAAATACAAATATCTTGCAAATCGAATAATAAAGCCAATGGAAATCGTTAACAAGGTGGAAACAGAAGACTAAGATAGCCGTTATTTATATCATACCAATATATTTTCAATCCGAAGTCAAAGACCAACACTTAGTCGTCAGTCGTTAAACCCAAGAAACACAAATTAGGAATCGTATCTATCTTATAATTCGTTAATGAATAGTTCGACCGTCAAAAATGATCAGTTGTAAATAAATTCAAAGAATCGTTCAGTCCAAACATTATAAAATTCACCGAATAAGAACTGTGCCTAATAAATAGCGGGGATGTTAGCAAACCTATCATTACGCTATGAGTCAGGGTTTCGATACGATCTGCTTGTCGATATTATTCGAAGCTCCTCAGTTTAAAGTCTGTCATTATATCTAAGATATAGATAGCGTTTGTATAATTTATATATTAGTCATTAGTTGTTGGTCATTTTGGAAAGCTCGCTATCAAGATGTTATTGTTGTGTCGTTTTTCAATATACAAGTCTAATGTAGGTAGGTACTCTGTGGTGTCGTTGTGGGGAATGTGCAGCGTTCGATGGTTTTAAGAATGATTTCTGCTTTTGTTTTTATTTTCAAGGGTAGATAGGAGCAGCTGAAATTTCAAACAAACAACATAGGTACCAGGTGTTCTTCTTCTTCGCTTCGTTGGCCCAAAACATGGCCACTTCCAGGGAGTGGTCGGAGGCAGCCTAGAGGCAGTGCAGAGGTCAATGTGGCTGCGTCTTAGGTGGAATATAGTTAGTAAAAAAAGTGTGTAGTGTTTTTAAACACATTATCAGCAGCTTCGGCACTTTACTACTACTATCGGTAGCAGTTTTAACGGTAACGTCTACTACCATTGCTAATACCTTTTTCGGGTTATTGCCTGGTTAGTTAGAGTTTCAGAATTTTTGTACAGATCATCGGCCTCTGATTTGGCTTAACATGCCGCCGTCAAGAAATATCTCTATACTAGTTTTTGCTGCAGGTTGTTCGAAAGAGATATCGCGGCTTCGCCACAAAAGGCTAAGAAAGAACATGGGTGGTTTCTAGTCAGTAGAAGTCTGACCCTCCCTACCGCTGCTGGTTTGGTTTCTTCACCATGTTTTCCTTTCCCGAAGCAAGTGATAAATTCAATACGCAGACGCACATGCATGAATCCGAAATATCAGAGACCGTGCGTGTGTTCGAGACTTGGTAGTCCAAGGATCATACCACTAGGCTATCTACTGTGCTACTGATTATTGCTAATACTCTAGACACCACGCCTACTGCTAGAAACTCTGTTCAAAGTTACCTTTCCATGTAAGTATTCCTATTCCGTTCCCTAATTTCATTGTTCAGCCAAAAAGTTTAAAACTCTCAAGTTACAGTTTCAGGTCGGTTTTCCATTGTGTCGAACAAAGTCGCGTTCATCAGAATCATGCAATTTCATGCGAAGTGTTAATTAGCTTCTTCAGAAAGAGGTTGAATTCAAAAGAATTTACAAATACTTTCCAAGTTTCATTGTGTACAATGAATAAGTTAGAGCTCAGTCTAGTGCAATGTTCACGGGAGTGAAAATGATAGCGATTTGCGACTGACCTAACTAAAGAGATTTTAAAGACTTTGTAGAGCGAAGATTGGGAATAATTTTTACAGTGATTTCTTTAATCAAGGACATTTTCGATTTTGATCCACGAATGCTACCAGACAAGCAAGCCCTAGACAGAACGATTTGTTACTAATTGGTAACAAGTAGCTATTGGATTACGATTTTCTTCGTCGTGTCCCGTCTATCCCTTGTAAATTTTATATTTGAATGTTACTTGTAACTATTTCAATCTCTTTGGTCTGATGATTATAATTCTATATTTTCGATTGGTAGAAAACCCGATTAAAGCAAAGACCCGACGACTCGGCTGTAATGACGGGCTGTAATATATAGACGCCTGCTCATCAAGCTACCCGAAACAATAAAATTTTCGCAATCAACCTTGAACCAAGTGCTTTACCGATAAAGTTGAAAATCTATTAAAGAAACTTGACAGATTGCGGTAGCTTTAGTGCTATCTCTAAAGAATCCAGTCATAATATTTCGTCCCCGTAGTTGGAAAATTATATACCTAACTCTGAGATAAACGCGATTAAGTGTTTTTATTTCAGTTAATGTACATTTGTTAAAAACTGACAGACAATTTTTATATTTTGTGGACCTGATTACCTTTTACATTATGCTTTAACAAACTGAACTCCATCTTTAACTATAACTTAATAACAAATAAAAAATCAAGTTGTTTAATTTTGCCACAACTGTTATTTATAACGTAACTGTAATTAGCTACTTATTTCGGCTATTTATTTAGTTTTCCTTCAAGCTAAATACATTTAGTAGAGTAAAATTTGGTGAAATAATTGCAGTTATTAAATTTATCAAACTCAAAATATTTTAAACGTAAAATTTAGTGGCTTTGTACGTTATTATCACTTGGATATTTTTAAAATTAATATTGGTCTCATATAAAATAAAAGCTGTATTATGATATTAATAAAGTTATATTAAGGAAGAAATAGAAAAGTAGAATAAAATTTAGAATAAGTGTGTTGTATCTTACCATAAACTTAAAAAAATAATCAAAATACACCAATTATAACAAGTGGAAACAAATTCACTTAAAGTATTCTTTCAAATAAAAACAGAAAATAATTTGAACCAAAAAGATAACATTATGGTTCTAAAATCAGAGATCTAATTACAAAAGACATACTTAAGTAGTAAGTAAAAAACTTAGAGTGAACAGGCCCCTTCTGGGTAAGCTCGCTCCATCGTAGACTTTGTCTCTGTCATCTCAGACCAAGACGAAGAGTCAAGAGCAAACCCATCACAAATAAAAAGAAAAGTATAATTTAATAACAAATTTATTAAAAAAGGAAGGGAGTGTCAGACTTTTACTGACTAAAAACCACCCATGTTCCTTCTTAGCCCTTGTGCCGAGGCCGCGGTATCTCTTTGGAACAACCCGCAGCCCCGACGGATGTTGACCCTTGCCAAGGGGCCACCTTCCATATTGCTGACATCTCTTTGAGGCGCGCGTGGAACATGAACGCGCCGTCGACACGGCCTGTTGTCGTCATAAGACGGACGGATTACTCACCGTCCACAGGCCCGCGTCTACGGTGGCCGGAAGCCATCTCGTGGCCTCCGACGCCCGGAGCGTCTCCCGTGGTGGCTGGGACGAGAGGTTCTCTCCCTCTCACGCTTCGCCACCTCCTTCGCTAGCATCACTGCTTCGCAGAAGGAGGCGACGGCGTCGCATTCCCTCTCGCCCCGGACCATGGCTTGCACCAGGGCTGGACGCGAGAGGTCGCCGCCGCCGATCGCCGCTACGAGAACACGGCGGGGCTCCGCCGTGTCCTCCGGCCGATCCTCGCAATGGTGGCATCCGGGCGTCTCCTCACGCCTGATTTGATGCAGGTAGCTCCCGAAACATCCGTGTTTAAAAGCATACCGGAGTCCGGTGTCTGGTGTTCTGTCTCTATTAAACTAATTTACATTCTTAGGTGAAGCATGTATTAAAATAATCTTGTGAGAGAAACCTCGTCCTTCCGGTGGCTGCCTGGCGAATCATTGCATTGAATTCTGGACTCATTTAATGTGTAATTCTAGATAAGGAAGATGAGGCAAGTATAAAACTATAATAGTCTTTGTGAGCTTAGAAACTATCGATGAAACTATTCATTAACTATTAGATTGGTTATGAGAACTGTCAGTAATTCCAGTGTAAATAAAGAAAGGAAGTAATGAATGTTTTCGAAGAATTTCATAGAAAAAAGTGGCTCAGTGTTCTGCGAAATAGTCAAAGGATGTTTGTAGCATATCTCCCCTTTTCGAAGAAGCCTCCGTTTATTACTGCCCTTCCCTTGACTCACAAATCATTCATACTCATTCTCTTTTTTTTTCTCTTTCTCTCTCTCTCTTTCTCAGTAGAAGTCTGACACTCCCTTTCGCCCAGGAGCGGATGAGAAGAATGAGAAAGAGAAAAAGAAAGAGAAAGAGAACGAGAACGAGAAAGAGAACGAGAAAGAGACAGAGAAAGAGACAGAGAAAGAGACAGAGAAAGAGAAAGAGAAAGAGAAAGAGAAAGGGAAAGAGAAAGAGAAAGAGAAAGAGAAAGAGAAAGAGAAAGAGAAAGAGAAAGAGAAAGAGAAAGAGAAAGAGAAAGAGAAAGAGAAAGAGAAAGAGTAAGAGAAAGAGAAAGAGAAAGAGAAAGAGAAAGAGAAAGAGAAAGAGAAAGAGAAAGAGAAAGAGAAAGAGAAAGAGAAAGAGAAAGAGAAAGAGAAAGAGAAAGAGAAAGAGAAAGTGAATGAGAAAGAGAAAGAGAAAGAGAACGAGAAAGAGAAAGAGAAAGAGAACGAGAAAGAGAAAGAGAAAGAGAACGAGAAAGAGAACGAGACAGAGAAAGAGACAGAGAAAGAGAAAGAGAAAGAGAAAGAGAAAGAGAAAGAGAAAGAGAAAGAGAAAGAGAAAGAGAAAGAGAAAGAGAATGAGAAAGAGAAAGAGAAAGAGAAAGAGAAAGAGACAGAGACAGAGACAGAGACAGAGAAAGAGACAGAGAAAGAGACAGAGAAAGAGACATGATAAAGAGACATGATAAAGAGAATGAGAAAGAGAAAGAGAATGAGAAAGAGAAAGAGAATGAGAAAGAGAATGAGAAAGTTTTCGAAGCAAGTGCTTTTGCATCAATCATCAATCATGTCTTGATATGACAATTCAGTTACATTACATGGAGTTACATTTTTTTTTTGTCTTTTTGATCTTGCCCGTAGCATAATTCCCTTCCAATCTACATATTATAGAATACGTGTCTGTGTACCTTTTTTCTTTTTCTATGGCACTATGCATTGAATCTACTTCCATAAAACTATTATATGTTCTGTTCTAATACTGTGATTGTGTCATGCGTATGTACTAAGTACAATAAAAAGCCTGCTATGTATTGATTTCGGTTTTGTCCCGATCACGTGTCGGAGTGATGTGCGTTAAAACCTCGGGGAAATTCTTAATCCATAAATGAATAGCAGATGTTATTTATTTATTTTTGTTATTTATGTTTTGTTTATTTCCGTCCAGATCATACAGTGAGCGTCATTCTGTGGAGGTTTAAACTTAAAAATGTAACTCCATATAATGTAACTGAATTGTCATATCAAGACATGATTGATGTATAAGCACTTGCTTCGAAAATAATTAAAAACAAAACTAGCGGAGAATGGGGTGAAAGTGTGCTGGTTGAAAATTAAATGTCTTAGATTTGAAAAGGAACCTGTTGTTATTAAATACAGATACGATTACGATGGGCCATATAACTTACTAAAATACTCTTTGTAAACCAGGGAGACCGACTAGGAGAACTCCAAACTCTGAAATGCCAACTATAAATACTGAAGATCTTCCCCGGGCATACAAACAATGTCTTCCTATAACAAAACAAAAAAAGAAAGACATTTCTTTCGCGCTAAATTCTCTTAAAAATTTAATGATAACTTTCCTCAGGTGCATTTTGTTTTATGGCAATTATAAACGACTTAATTTGTTTAATTTTATTTGCCTATCATCTTATAATTAATCATTATCTAGATAATGATTCAACTAGTTGTTGAAGAAATAGATAACATCAAGTATTTATAAATTAGGTACGTTATATCAGAATTAAATAAATAGAGTTATTTAGTTTTCCTACAACTCTGTTAGTTATGTGAAAGAATTTTAAGTTGAGGAAAAATTCAACAACTCATGCTGTTTAATTTATTTGACATTCAACTTATCATTGAACACAGTTATTGATTTATTTACTGAGTTATTTATTTTTCCTTTAAAAAAATAGTGTTTGTCTGAAGATATTTATTATTCCAACTGTCCGACAAAAATGGCTATATTTTTGGAACGGAATAAGATACGAAAATACCTGTAAGGCTCAAATATGCGGCATGTTTTAGGTGTTTTGAAAATAGGGAAAAGTCAAAATTGCCAAAATCGTACTTATTTAATTTTCCAACTACGGGGACAATATCACTCTTTCGATATGGGTTAGAATGTCAATTTTTGCGATCCACTGCACTAGTTTCCTATCTGATTTGATAATTTGAGCCTACAAACGTTCACTTCTAAAAATCCAATGATCACTAAGTGAAACAGTCGTGACTAGGGCATTATAATTTAAACATTCAAGGCTGTGACTTTGCCTTCATCCTAAGTTGAAAGGGCGGCAACAGCTCAACAAACCATATCTTACAAACATACATTTATCTTAAATCCTATGGAGAATTAGGAGTTTCTCAAAATTGTGGCGCCAGCATCACCCACATCAAAGGTTAGCGTCAAATAAATTCGGGAATCGTGTAGAGTATCGCGGGAGAGTCACGACTGGCGGGCAGAGACGGGAGACGCACCTAGCGCACAAATGATAGCCCCAAACTCGTAATTGCGAGTTTTGTGGGATCACTGTTACACCGTTGTGTAATGGGTGGGATGGGATCGTTACGAGTCTACAGTGTTCCTTCAGTTTGGTTGTTTGATCGGCTGGTCCGAATATACCAGTAGTCATGTGCCAATTATACAAAAGATGTTTTAAGTTTCACTATACATATTTTTCTGCATAACTGCGAATAGAATGGAGGTCTTGGACAAGCTATAAGTATTGCAGGCAACAGTAATCAATAAATCATACTTCTCGCAAAAGAAACCTTTATTTTGATATCGTTGCTTTGATTGCATTCATAATTGAATTGAATGAAATAGATGAAAGATAGAATGAATAGATGATGATGAGATCTTTTGTTTATTTGCCACATGACTACTGGTATATTCGGGCCAGACGATCAAACAACCAAACTGAAGGAACACGACGCGTAGCCTACAAATCGTCACATTTGGGGATGTACCTATGTGCTTACCAGACTTTAAGCATGCACCCGTGTTAATAGCAAAGTTACTGTAATTACTTGACTTTATGTAATGACTTTGCAAACATTTTTGCAAGTGACAAGAATTTAAAGTAGGTAAGTAAGTAAAAATTAATAAGGCAAGACAAAGAAGTCGCAAGACGAACGGAAAACGCCTGGAAGAGCTACTGGTCCATGAAGGAACTATTTAAGGGTGAGTTGCCTATGGCACTGAAACAAAAACTCATGGACATGTGTATTCTTCCCGTCTAACCTATGGTGCACAGACTTGGTCTTTGACTAACATCCAGAAGTCCAAACTCAAGATTTGCCAACGAGCAATGAATCTCAGTATACTAGGTGTTAAATTAACGGATCGTGATTCGTGTTCGAAACACAATATTGCGCTCCAAAACAAATATAGCTGACGTGGCTCAAAAGGCTGCCCAGCTCAAGTGGGACTGGGCAGGACATGTCTGCCGCATGCCGGACAAACTGTGGGCCAAAAAAGGCAGGAAACTGGTGCCATGACACAGTGAGGCGGGGTCGCGGCAGGCCACGAAGGACATGGCGGGACGAATTAGACAGGTTCCGCCAGAACTGGAAGGAGGACGCACGGGTTCGAGAGAAATGGAAGGAGTGGTGGGAGGCCTGTGCCCAGGAGTGGGAAAGAGCAGGCTCTAAAAAAAAGTAGGAATTCTTTTAACAGTTCTATTTTTAAACAATTACTAATCTACATAATAAAAATCGTATCTCAAATAATGACGTTTTTGTTATTAATGTGATGTAATTATTGTTTTTTTTTGCTTATATAGTGACACTCATTATTATATTCTCATTTGTCAATATGCGGATAATGTAGTTTTGACTGCTTCGACACATATTGTAGCTGTTTATTGTCCATTGTTTATTGAATATATAAAATAAAATAAAATTACTATTACTCAAGTAATCACTTTGACTTAAATATAGATACGGGTGTTTACACGTTACCCTATGTTAGAGGAGACGCGTTTGCAACTCTGAAACTTTCTCCCTTTACGACCAAACAGAAGGTATGTTACACGACGGTGTAACATACTTCCAATTTCAGGGCTGATTAACGCATTCCGGCGGTGCATGGTTGCAATTCGTCAGGTCTCGTGTTAAAGCCAGGCCTGGAGGGGTGTGGGGTGCAAGGAGAGGGGCCAGTCCGTTTCCCATAGGAAACTGGTGCGACTTGGCCACTTGTCACGCGACACGCAACGGTTTTCGGTAGTCCACTGTGGTGACCATGGCTGGTCTTGATCACGGATTTATTTATTCATTTTCAGGCAACTTTGACCCATAGATATTTACCTTACAGATTAACATACAAAATAATGAAAAAGTACTATTTGTGTTAGTAAATAGAACCTAAAATTGTAATTAATTAGTCACACTTCTTCACTTGTGCACTATGCGCTCATGTGGGGTTTATATGCTCTGGTCGACTAGTCTACAGTCAACTTTCACGTCAGACTAGTCGTAACCAGAGTTAGTGAATTCAGTAATACCAACACGAATTACGAGTATATTCTAGTAAAAAGGTGGTATAAACAAAACACTTTGCAAATTTTCTCTTACTGCTTTGGCATACGTACATTTCCATTTTCATCTTAGGAATCGGGAAAATAAATTGACAGACTATATCTCGAGTTGACTTCATTAAGTTTTCATATTCTTCCTATTCCCTTTTCCTAGAAAATAAACCAGTTTACCAGTAGCTCTACTTAACAAATTAATTTCCCTGAAAAAGCCACACTAATGAACTTCAACAACTTGGTACAGCCACGAGCACATCAAGTTATACGAATCTGTAAAATTTGCCGAATCAACCTTGAACCAAATACTTTAGCGGTTAAGTTGAAAATCAACTAAAGTTTGACCGAACGTAGTAGATTTGATGTGCATGTGGCCCAGTCTGTACAATCTTTAAACGAGTCATCTATGTATTTCTTTTTATTCAGGAAAATCTCAGGGCCCCGTCAACTCATGGTGTCCCCAACATTAGTGTTAGTGAGTCCACCCCGGGGCTGCCGGTAATGCCACGAATTTGATCGGCACGTTAATGACATCACCATCAACTTGACAATAAGATTGTAGCAGCCGACATGGTATGATACCGTTTTCATAGGAATGCTAATGTCGTACAGATTGGCGGGGGATCTAGACACTGGGTATGGTAGGGCTGGGGGATAATAGACGGATAAGAGTTTTTGAAAAGGGTTCTAGAATAATGATAAGCATTTTTTCCCTGGATTCTTGGGTGGGAACGGAATTCATACAAATTTGCCTATGGTCCTTTAGTTTTATTTCCTTTTTTTTTAATTAATATTTTTTATTGATCGTCCTGAGTTGGGCAAAGTGTTATTAGGTTTTTCCATCAAGAATTTCTCAGTAGCCACCACGAAGTCTGGATTTGTGGCCGGTGTTTGGCAATAGGCTCGCCCTCTATTACATGGGACATAAAAGTAACTGGCGAAATGTGGGTGTACCTACTATAAGTACACCTTTGGTTAACTCTTCGGGGGTTATGTTATGTGTCCAATAATTACGTTTTCTTTCAATCACAAATAATGAGTTATGTATATGAATTACTTAGATTTAAACAACTTTTTTTTAATAGCCTATTTCTGAATCACCATTAAACCCTCCAATTTTGTTTACCTAACCTATCCCACTCCCGTGCCTCTTCCATTTTTTCCACTGAAATTCTTTCGAGTGATAATTACTGCGCTGTGGTGGCCCAGTGGCGACTCACTGTTCGTAAGTCGGGGCCGGCCCCGACTTACGAACAGTGAGTCGTGTGTTCGAACCCAGTCAGGCGCATTACTTTGTGTAATTTATTTCATCACCACTACTCTCAAAACGATAAAGGAAAACCTCGTGAGGTAACCGGCATAACTTAGAACCAAAAATTCGAAGACATGTTACATCTACCAATCCGCACTGGGCTCGCGTGGTGGATTATAGCCCATCCCTCTTCTAGAGAGGAGGCCTGAGTCCCTGTAGTGGGAACATTATAGGCTGATGATGATGATAATTACTTGTCAACACTCAACACCTGTTAAAAAAACCACGATAAAAGTTATTCCTTCGAAGGTTCCCTCACTTCCTCTATTCCAAAGAACTCTTAAGAGCTAGCAGTTCTCAGGGGTCAAACGTTGAGCTCGCTAAGACAGCGTTTAAGATAGTGGCAATCAGGAGTTTACTGTATGTCGTATTCTGCGTTCGATTGCGTGCTGTGGCGACCAAGAGAAATGACACGCAAAAGTATCTACTCGTACATACGAATAGTTTTTGATCATAATTTTTTTTTAGGTTTTAAATCTTGGGAACAAGAAAGGAGGTCGTGTGAGTGGTTCTGGGAGTTACAACGGAGGTGGTACTTACGCTCAGTGGTCGATATTCGACTGAAATATATAATTTAAAAAAAAATGTTATGCATACACAAACATTAGGGTCTGTACGAAAACGAATAGCAAAAAGTGTGTGTGTGACTGTGTCAAGGAACTTATATATAATTTCCTTGGACTGTGTGTTTCGTTCCGAAGACTGAAAAAATGTTCAAACAACTTTATGAGCTTTGCTCGTTACTCGTGACAATTGACAAAATACTAGGTACCTAGTTATTCTTTTTACAGCTGAGCATGAGAGGTTGGGTTCGATTCCAAAGTCGGTTTTAAGATATTGTTGAGTTTATCCATCATGAATTTCGCAGTAGTAGTAGCTACCGAGTATGGATTTGTGTCCGGTTGATGCCAAAATTTAACATGATCACTCTTTCACTTTAACGAAAACCAGTTTCACCAGGAATCGAGCATAAGGGTTGTGAAGGCCGGGCTGCGGGTTATTTGCAAGAGATACCGCGGCCTCGACATGAAGGGCTAAGAAGGAACATGGGTGGTTTTTAGTCAGTAGAAGTCTGACACTCCCTTTCGCTCTGCCCAAGAGCGGGAGGGGTTATTTGATGATTTTCTACCCTATCATGATCACCTTCGCTCGCACGGACTAGAAATGAATTCTGCCTGTACGCAGAAGACAAATATGAAATATCTTTTCGTGTCTGTGCCAGCATTGTTCGTATGAATATCGGAAACTGAGTTTTATGTAGTTTTGACCATCATTATAATGCTAGTTACCTGGGCAACTGAGCCGTACGAGTGAAAATAGTGGAAACGAATTTTCCCAGAGGGCAGAGATTTTGATGAAAGGGTAAAAACTCATTTTTTACCCTTTCATCAAAATCGTTTTGAGTCCTTGTAGAGAACGTGATTACAAATATTGCTCATTTAATAAGTAGTGTATTTATTCCGGAAGGGTAGTGTGCATCCCGTCGGGGCTGCGGGTTGTTCGCAAGAGATACCGCGGCCTCGACATGAAGGGCTAAGAAGGAACATGGGTAGTTTTTAGTCAGTAGAAGTCTGACACTCCCTTTCGCTCTGCTCAAAAGCAGAAGGGGTTCTTATTTGATGATTTTCCACCCACTATAAAAAAAAGGGTAGTGTGCATTTTGACAAAGTCTTTAAACCCTCTGGAAAATTTATTTTCCGTATCTCTGATCAAAATGCCATCCATTATTTTAATGCGAAGTGCTTAGAGTACCTACATAATATAATTATATACAGGAACATTATTACTATAAAGATACACCTACCTAATGTACTCTCATTACAGTTTTCCTTCACTGAATGAGTTATCGGGCAAAGGTAGTAATTACATACAGCCTATAAACATACGCATATACATAAGTCGTTATAGAACTTAGATAAATCTCCGTTGATCTACCATCTTGCACCGAAAAGGTCGTCATTATATGAATTTTGAACATTAGAAGAGTTTAGCTATATAGACTTAGAGGTAGAGAGAGTGAGATAAAAGATAATGATGTTACCCAATGTGAAATACGGTGTAATGTTGCACGCTCCTTATTAATATTCGAAAATAAAGAATGTTGCCATTTGCCCTCCGGGGTGGGGAGGATATTTTTATACTAGTGCTGACTATTATAGAGTATCGATATTTTTTGTCAAAAGGGGATTATGAGATTAGAGGTTTGATGGCTTAGTTCAAAGACAAGCTTCAGTGATTTGATATAAAACACTAATGTAAATGTGTTTCCGTCAGGCCAGAAAATATTTGGTGATAAAAATGCGTGTTGTGCTTTCAGTTTTTGGTAAGTTGAACAAGTTTTGGGTAGTTTTCATGATTCAGTTTATTAGCGATGCAATTTTCTTTGTCGTGACGATCTTTAGCGTATCTATAGCGTGTGAGCTAATCTTTCCTGCCGCGGCGAGTCGAAGTTGTTAATGTCCTTTTGTGCCCAAAGGGAGGAATTATGTGGGAACACATAACTATTGTACAGTTCTTCATATATATCTCAAATGAAATATTTACTACTGTAATATATTATATGAAATAGCTACATTTACCGCCCCACAATAAGGAAAACATTAAATTCATCGCTATCAGAGATTATAGAAAATCGACAATAAATCGTTGTCACAACACTAGCGGGAGCAGGCTCGATGGTGAGCGATAGTAGTGGTCGAGCCGCGGGCTGCGTGCGCGCCACCCTTTCATTTTCTAATTATATAACTGGCAACACCGGCCCGTGCGCGACCGGCCATCGTAACTTCTTCAGTTTTGAATTTAGAATTATTATTGCGCATTATGCTTTCGCCCGCCACGATGGACGGACGTGCGTGTCTTTAAGTCGTTATTGTTATTTGTGAGATATGTCCCATAATTTTATGCTCGCGTTTTATGTATGATTGGGTTTATCGCATAAGTACTATGATTAGGGAAATATTGCGATAAAGTTTTATATCACATAGCTTGCTAATGATAAAGGATAAACTTGGTATATTAGATGTAATTTGCATGTGAGTCGTTTTTAGGTTCGCAAGTAATATAATAATATACTTTGGATAAAGTATGTAATGATATGATATGCAAGAAATATAAGTAGGTATTAGCTTGGAATTCAAGTCTTGGATTATATTAAATTGGTGTTTGAATTTAAATAGTAATTATGGTCATTGCACCTAGAACTCGTTTAGAAATCTATTAAGTTCATATGCAACTCGAGACGTTTATTCTAAATTAGTTTTCTTTTTTTATTGATGGCTAGGAATTGATGTAGAGCTAAAAATAATTAAACACGGAAAAAGTAGATGCTTCAGTCAGGCATTCCTATTCAATTAAATATAAAGGATCTCCAATCGCATGGAGGTTAGGAACCATACTTTCAGAACGAAAATCCATATAAAAAAAGTAATATTTATAGTCTTTGAACGGTCATTAACACAACCACAGATGCAATAAAACGCAACAAGCTGCTAATAAAATGATAACACAGTCAACTCAACTTTAGCACTGGCTAGCTACATCACAGATTGACGGATAGTGACGGATACACATTATAATCCTCTAGTATCTTGTAATAGCTATCCATGTTATTCAAATGCTTGCCATTGCCCGCGGCCGGCCGGGTGCGGCGTCAAGTGCGCGCGCATTTGACAGTGACAGGTCAGACAACATGGCTGATTGGCTGGAAAGTGGATTTACTTACTTTTTTGTTTTGCGGAAAAAGGAAATGAGATAAAATAGATTTAATTGATAAGTGATAGTGCATTCATATTAAGAAGAAGGAGGTGTGATTTCTTTGAATAATCCAAAGAGTAAACGTACCTAAATCCTGAAATCGCCATGACGTAATGAGCTATTTATTTTTGTGTTGTCATAGAACCCCTTTTAAGCTGCTTGTATGAGGAAAGGCTTCATTTGCTTTGCCTACTATGCGTTAGTTCGGAAAATTCTATTGGAATTTTCTCTTCGTAAGAATCATACTCGTAGTGCGGTCCACCGAATAATCACTGGAGCGTAGTCATTACACATATTTAAAATGTTATTATTGTTTGAGAAGCAGCTGATAGTCCAATTAACATGTATAATTAACACCCAACGGAGTAAACTTAAGATATCCCTACTTAATAAGCAGTCTCTCTGACAGAACGTGCATTGATGCGTAGATATTTCCATAACTAAACGATTTGACATTTTAATATTGAACTAACTTTTCCAGCTTATCATTAGTACCTCATAAATGCGTTTTGACATGCTATTCTTATTTACATACAACTTGATACAAAAGAGTTTTGCTTGCATGTTCGGCTGAGACGGTAAAGTACAGACAGACGCGTAGACGCCAGCAAATTAGGCTATCCGAAACTGTCATAATTATTTTCCAATCATTGTTGAACTTAGTGCTTGAAGAGGCTTTACTGACCCTAACGGAATTTATGGGAGATATTAGCGACCACAAGAAAAGCGCCGAGACAATGCAGCCCGACGAAGTCCCAGAGAAACGATTTACCTGTCTTGGATCCCGCAACGAAATTAATCAGAAAAGAATAGCGGAGGAGTAGGAAAAAGCCGAGGCTCGTACCCCACAGGGGGTGCCTTTGTAGCATGTAGTCGCTTAGTTTGTAAGTTTGTGCGATGTGTTAAACTCAAGGTACCCACAGGAAACTTCTGTTGAGCAGTCGACAACCTCCTAGGATGAACTGCGAGAAACCAATCACAAAAAAAAAACTGGCCACAATGACGATAACGGTAAATGTACTGATTTATAAATAAATGAAATAATTTAAATATTTATATATAACTGTAACGTTCACGACAAAACAATAGTCCGGTGTTTTAATATGGTAATCCTGGCCTTTGTTGTTTTCTTTAGTTCGCATTGGATGTCAAAGACCGGTTGTTTTTTCATTTATATAGAACATATTTATAATCCCTACTAATATTATAAATGTGAATGTAAGTTTGTTTGTATGCTTTCACGCGAAAGCTACTTAACCGATCATCATGAAACTTTGTGTACACATATTCTTGGAGGTATTAGAAGTGATACTTTTTCATGAAAAAAAAAGATAAAAAAAAATCCACGCGAACGAAGTCGCGGGTAACAGCTATAATAATCCGCCGCGTCTGACTGTCCGCGATAAACTCAAAAACTAGTGCACCGATTTTCATGCTGTTTTTATCAATGGATAGAGTGAATCTCGAGGAATTATAACATATTATAAATCTTTTATTATGAGAGATAAATAATAGAAATGCGTATACACAAACGTATACTTAATTCAATAAGATTTAGTACCTTCACATTATAAGTAGGTAGGTACAGTCATATTTGGCAAGACATACCTATTATTTACTTTCAAACCGTTTGACCTTTTTGGATGAAAACTCAATCTATAGAGTGATTAATCGCTTAGAACAACTGTAATTAAACATTTAACTAAACCATTATGGATTATGGTTTATCACACATGACAAGATGGCGCCCGGAGCAGTACGCTAAATGGTGGTTAAAAATCGGTCAAAAGCCCCAATCACGGCCGTAACACGATAACGAGTATATCTAAATGTTTTATATGTAATTACTCTCATTATTTTGAACAATTAATTGGTGTAATAAGTTTTAAGTTACTGTAGTTAGCTGATTTTATGAACGCTTCACTTTCTTTTTAATTTCTTTATTTATCTGTACTGTCATTTTGTCGACAGGAATGCTTTTAGCTCCAGGGAACGTCGCATTTTAGCAACATGAAATAGTTTTTTTTAATTTAATGGACAGGTCAAGTTCGATTTTGTTTTTGCTTCTTTTAATACTGAACAGGGAACGATTCTAACTTTTCAGGACTCATTTCAACCATGATGCAATGTCAACGTTAGCACCACGTACTAGCAAGTAAAAACACACCTCCGATTTTGTCGCTGGGACCAATCACACTCTTACGGAATGACGTGCAACGGTGCAATGGATCGAAAGCCCTTGCAAAGAACCACAACCAAACACCAAAGTCCATCAAAAACAGAACTGCCAAATTTGACAGCAAAGAGCGCGCGAAACTAGCCACAACAGATAATATCTGGCGCGAGAGACCTCTATCTAGTCTGTGGCAGTCACGTGACCGCCAGCGGGGGGCCACGTGACCGTGTTTACACAGTAATGCGCCCTTTATTAACCCGCACTTGAGGCTGAGGGTACTTCATCAAGATAGGGTGGTAAGCTAATAAGTACTAACCCTAATAAGGTCGGTTGTATATTAAATTTTGACAGTATGGGGGAGTGAAGTTAAGTATTTTTGTGATACCCTTTATGGATTCACACAAGTTGTTACCTTGGCACTCGCTAAGCTATACTAGCACTTTTGCGTCCTCATCTTCTTAGAATTTTAATTCATGTGTGTTTATTGTCCATTTGAGGTTGAATAAACAATTTAACAGTGATGGTCCAACTTTTAGTCAATTGCTAGGCCTCTGAAGCATGTGTCGAAAAAGTAGAGCAGAGCATGTATACAGATGACCATCTCAGAGGGTTTCCATCTCTTTATGTCTAGCCTGTTGATATCAATGTTGGACAAGTCTTCAAATACACATATTCACTACAAATTCTCCTATTAGTCAAGATTCTCTCACTCATTGTTGTACGGCAGTCGATTATATACAGTTGTTTCTTTCAGTCGAATTGGGGTTTTCAAGTAACCACAATCAAAACTTGTATCAGTAAAGTACCTATGTGGTTCTGGGGCTTAATGCAATATTGTGAAACTTCTTTTATTGATTTTTACACACAAACTCAGTTCGCAGTTAATATTCTCGAACAACAAATACAGATATCCATATAGTAGAGTGTTCTCTCGTAATCCTGTACGTCAACAGCTCTCTACTATATTGAGTGACGCTTGACATTCGCTTGGGAGGATTAACGGAGTGTAGGTGGGGTGGATGCGGCAGTTTGCTTGAGCACAGTTGTTGAGAATTTAAAGAAAGGAAAATCGTATCGATATACTATGATGAAAAATAAAATTACCCAACTTATTGACGCTTTGGATGGCTTTATGGTTGACGAGAAGAGGCGCAACACCGAGAAAAGTGGAAGGAATGGAAGGAAGCCTTTGTGAAGGAGTAGGAAAGTTCAGGTAAAAAACTCGAATGTGGATGGGTATAAGAGTAGAATAAGACTAAGGAAACGATGGATGGACTATGTTAAGAATGATATGGGAAGAAAGGAGGTGTCTCATGAGATGACGAGATAAGGGCAAGAGAATAATGATGTATACCGTATCCAACGTAACTCAGCTCCTTGCTACCCAAAAATGAACAACTCGGCTCACAAAACCCTTGTTGATTTTTGTTCTCAGCTAGGGCGATCAGGGCGATCGCGTATTCTGCCCGCTTCCCAAGACTGCATCTCTCAGGGGACTGCAGGACAAATTCTGCTGATATAAGCCTGTTAGCACCCTACGAGGGCTAAATTATATGCAGTTATTGAGGAATGGGTGATGTTACTTTCTTTGTGTGCGAGTTTTGGATTGTGCGTTTGACGTGTGTTAATATAAAATGGTAAAATTCTCCAAGGTGATTTTTTTTGGTCCTATGTATTTATTGAATCATAACTATTTTGAGTAACGCTTCGATAAAGTTGCATTGGTTTCTTGATACACAGTCGTCCTGAAAAACAAAAGGATACCCAATTACTTTTGGGCCGACTTAATTTGAATTGTCATCGACACGCTAAGAAGAAGGCAAGACTTCGTCAACATCATCAGCTTATAATGTTGCTGGGACTCAGGCCTCCTGTGTATGGAGAGGGATTCAATTTTAAAATATTATGAGCCCTTGTGTTCAAATGATAAGCTATATGATTTTTGATTTAAATGGACCCAGAAACAGCAGAGGTTTTTATAAATTACGAATTTCGCTATAGAGATACTTGTCCGAACAGCGATCCTTGAAAGGCCTTGTCTATTAAAGTAGACACATTACCATAACCCCAAACCCGATTCGCCACCCCTTTAATCCCTAAAAAGAGGTCCTATAACTCCATAACTTTATGCATAACTAATATTTATCGTTTTATCTTGCGCATGCGATCCTGCGTCATCAATGTGACGTCATTACACAAGATCTGCATAAATGTCCCCGTGCGACCGTAGCGCCCTCTGGGGAGAGTGGTTAGATGGAGAAACTGTATTAGGTACGTGCGTTGAAGGACTTTGAATTGTAAAGTGATGTAGTTGGGTTTGCGTTTCGCTTGTGAGTTTGGGTTATTGTACAGGTAAAGTGCAGTAATTCAGTTTGAGGATTTTGAATTTCAAATATTGTTGGAAACATTAAATTGTCTATTGCTTTTTAAATATTTTTTGTTATCTGTGCCATTCTCTTAAAAAAGTTGTTATATTATCTATGGCACTGTCTTGAATAAACCACGAACTTTTAGAGCACACGCATTTTACATCAAAAATCCTCAAATTCCTCCTACACGAAGAAAACGCCAGAAAAACACTTATCCGGTCTTTTACAAATGTTAAGGCCTTTATATGAATCATCGAATGAATCTAGTTCAGGGTGTTTAATAAGACTTCTTGAACTGGATAACTGCCTATGAGGTGTTTTGAAACCCTTAGGGTATCATTTGAGGTATGAAGGTACGGTATAGGAAAGCCATACAAAAGTGGCAATCGCTCTAAAATGATAGGCGGAATCTAGGGTTCAATTTCCAGGTCAGTACAAGCCCTATTTGGTTTTCCGTCAGGAATTTATCAACAGCAACTGTGGAATTTAAATGTATGCCCGGTTGATAGCAATAGGTTCTCCCCCTATTATATGGGACCCTAACGTAACTGGCGAAATGTGATGTAGGTATACTATTAAGTACACCTACATCACATCTGATTAACCTTTCGGTGATTCCAATCGTGGTGATGTTTACATTAAAGCTCTTGTCAGTGTCGTACATTTTTGACTTCCTATCTATACTATATCGTTATCGCAGTTAAAAATAAACTTTAGCTAAGGGATCTAGCGCATTAGTGTATTTAGGCTGCGGATGATAACCTGTTCGCGGAAAACAACATGCCTAAATTCCATTGTGATACAATAGTGCGGCTAGCCCACAACGAATTCAATGGTTTTGCAAACTTGTACTTCTGTTGTTCTCTTACAAAATAATAATATGTCACCCCACAGTTATAATAATAATATGCAAATAATACGCATAATTTAGGGTGTACCCGTGTTTTATCTATTTATCTATGGAATTGCTCAATTAGCGATACGAAAGCGATGCAAATCGCGACATTATCTACTCTATGGAATATGTTAAATGATTTATTGTCTTTGGATGGTGTATAATTTGATGATTTATGTTTGTCTACTGTCTGTGGTTGAGAACTTTTTTTTCTTGTCATCGTGTAAGGGGCGGGTTATAGATTATTTTGGCTTTGGCGGCAATATCCACCTGCGCGGTGATTTTTAAAAGGATTTATTTTCATTAAAATTGATGTTGTTGAAAAGTTAAATCTGCTGTCACTGTAATTAGCAAAGATCGCAATTGTTAGAGTTTATAGCCTAACCTTCAAGCGCGGAAGGTTAGTAGGATAAAACCTCACTGTAAAATACACCTTTATTTTAGAACTTAAAAATAAAACAAATTTTATTCACATGTCCTTGAAGTTTATTCCGATCTCCGGTGATTAGGTTTATTTTGCATAGAATCTACTTTAGTTATTTCCATAAATATTCAAATCATCCTGAAAGAAAAACAAACGAAGAAAATCAAATGTGTTTTGTTTTTAACCCTCCTAATGGCGCCTTACGTAGTGACACGACACCCAAGATTCCATGACCACACGCGTTTGAACCTTGAGACATTAGAGGCTCGTCCTTATATATTATTTTTATTACGGTCACACATTTATAACCATTAGCGGCACAACAAAAACTGTAACAAACCACTAATTTCACCGAATCTATAAAAATATATAAATCAAAGAAAAAAACAAATACCACAGACTATTAATATCTCTATCCTTATACTTAAGTTCGGAAACGACGATAATTACAGTTCACGAACGTCGGGTTTAACGTTCGAAAATTAAAAGTTGTAACGTTCAGCCAGCACGTATCATTATGTTTGCATTATTTTGTTCTTATTTGTCGACCTGAGGTTAAGTTGGGTCACGACACATCCCAATTAAGGGTGATTAGGCGTCGTAATTTATTGAGTGCGTTTCTGAACGGTTGTGGCACCGCGGCCTCTTTGACTCGTGAGTGTCGTGGCGCCAAATTACTTTTTTGAATTTTATTTTTTTAATGTGTTGAGTTGCGAACATATGCCTTCGAAAGTTTGTCGAATAATGCCAGTCATCGATTTAATCGACGCCACGAGCGAGTAATAATATTTTTATTATTTAATGAGGCTGCTTTCTCTTATGGGCGTTGTAATAGCCATTAGGAGTATGTTACTACAGTCATAGATTTGACCTCTACTCCACATTTTTTGTGCGTAGCTGCGTAGGTGAAGATTTCACGCTCTTGTTTGGTATGAGTACATTTTTAAGACAAATTACTCCCTGAATTCTCGTCGTCTTGTCTTCATTTAAAATAAGTGCACAGCTCAATGCTCTGCTGAAATATTTAGAAGAGTAACCTACCCGTCTAAGAAAGAACAACTTATAGACATATTTTTCATCAAAATAATAATAAAGGTACAATAATAGATTACTACACAATAAAATCAATTTTAATTCATAATAACAGGCAAACCTTATACACAATTACCTTTGCAACGATGCACGGCTTGCATAATAATGTATGCAAATTGTATAATCTGTGCGTGTGTCTATTACACTGTCAGGTAAATTACGCGCGAAGGTAGTTTGTCACCGTTTGACCCCCCGCCCCGCCTACGTAGTACGGTAATGATAGGTCGTGCGTAATCATTGACCTGGGTAGGTTTATGTTACGCCACGATATGACGTCAGAATTTCCATTATTTAAAATTTAAATTAATGTCTAGCAAAACGGGCCTTTCTTAATCTGAGAAGACTGTCAAAGATGGTGTTTTTCAGAAAAGTAAGGCCAGTCCATGATATTTAAATTCTAGAGATCTGTCAAGTACCCATTTTAAAATTCGGAATCATCATTCTGTATTTAGAGCATATTTTGTGGCAGCGTAAACAGCAACGTTTTTTCCAATAACAACCAGATTCCTATATGAAATTAAAAATCTCGAGACAGGTTTTATCGCTGTAACTTGACGCACATAACGTGATGTAAGTCAACGATGTCTCCACCATAATAGCTTATAATATTCCCTGATTATCAGCCAGTACTTAATTTATTGCAAATCAAAGGAAGGCCAGCTATCTAATTATCTAATCATACATTAAATATGTAAAGGAATAAAAGACAATTGCCCATGCCTTTGACGTGCAAATCAAAATAATATGACGTTTCATGTACTTGTCTATGGTTAAAGGTGTAATTTGGGCAGGAAATTAGTAGTTCTGTTGATGCAGTTATTTTGTCGATTGCGTTATTGCGCAGTGTTTCGTTGGGGGAAACCATGGGGAAACCATATTAATTTAACATTGTACGGATCTACTTTTGTAATGCATACTTTTGAACTAACATACCTGTAATAATGTAAGAAATTAAAAACTCAGACACAGTTATTTGTTGGCATGTCGTGAAATTTAAATTGAGATCAGCCTTAAAATTTGGCGATGAGTTTGGCACTTTCAGACACTTTCAGTAGCGTCCATCGGCATCGGCATGTGGTGTGCAAACAACAGGACACGATATCAGTGTCAAAAGGTTTGTGGTGCAACACCATATTTAAATGCCAGGGCAGAGTAACAATCATAATTATGAATCTCCACCTGTGTCAGAGTGAGAAAGCATGATCATTTTCTTCCATTATTATCAGCATGACTTGTGCACAAATGATTGATTATCCTGTAAGTGAAGGAGTATACCTACATGATATTTTTGTCATTCATTATTTATTTATTTCGCATGATCTGTGTACCTACTTAAATCCTTTGCTGGAGGTCCTAATTAAATAAATAAAAACAGTAATATTTGAAAATCAAGAAATTGAGAAAAGTAGAATTTTCCGCCAGACTAATCCCGATCTAAGATCGCATAGAAATAAGACGTCCAACGTATGGTATAATGGCATCGAAATTAAACGATGTCTTCCCGTCGCACGGCTTGGCGGCATTTAGATAAGCGGGGCTCTAATAACACAGCTTCGAGATTTAACGTACTGTTAGTGCATGGGTCCACGGATTGCTTCGGAAAACTGCTTCTGTTAGTGTTCATAGAAGGTAAAAGGTGCTTCTACTGGTAGTTGGAGGAAAATATTGATTTGTTTCTAGAGTTCCATAACTCGAACTAAGGTAAAACTGGGGTGCATGCATGAGTAGCTAGAATGTTTAGCAAGGAAAAAAAAATTTACGAAAAATCGTGTGGGTTTTGCACGACGTTTCAAATGGTCTCGTCAAGGTAAGACATTATGCCATATATTAAACAAAGATTCAAAGAGATACAATACAGCTACGGCAGTAAAAATAGGGATTAGAGAGAACATTAGCATTTCACATACAAATCTATTTACCGTTCTTAAAAGTTCAATCTGATGAAAGTTGTTCTCGGTGGAATTAATATCAATGGAAGTTGCATTGACAAATTGCCACCAGAATACAATGCTTCAAATCTTCAGAAGCTCGGAGCACCTCGTGTACCCAGCCAGCCGCGATCATGTGCTCAAATCACCACTACAATGCAAACCCGAAGCAACCCGAAGTTTTCCGAAGCAACTCGTGTACCCAGCCCTCACATCAACTATGCTAATTGTCGTACGATAGATAAAGATCGAGTAACGGTGTGTGTCGATTGTGGTGCTCGTAATCGTCTCTCGGTTATAGTTATTAGAGCGGCGCGTGCGCAGTCCGGCTATTTGCCGGCGGAGTGACGTAATTGTGCTTACAGAGGTACGTTGTTTTTAGGAGATAATCATGGTGAAAAGGGGTTGGAGATTTTGGTTTTGAACGAGTCTGTCTTTTATAAATCTAATTCTGGGGTACCTAGCCATAAGTCGCTATGATGGTGATTCAGGGCACGTAATGTGCAAGAAAAGCAAGTATAGTATTGAAAAGAGCAGGAATTGTTGTAATGCCAGCACAATCATGTCTTGTTGACCTGGCTAGATCTGGAGCCTGGCTTCTGCTTAACTGTACCTTGAGTGTAAGGCCTCCAGCCAGGGCGTTATAATCATAATTATGGAGTAAAGTCTCATACATAAACTTCATTTCTAATATTGACTTGTGGTTGTAACAAAAGCATTTGGTAATATTTGACCAGAATAAGCCTCTTGTTTATCATCATTCTCCTGCCCTTGTCCCAATTTTTTTGGAGTCGGCGCTGCAAGTCATGAGTCCAGACCAGCCCTTTACAGAAAATAATCAAAATAAAAGAATATTGATGAATGCATCGACCATTCTTTTATTTATTCTTACAATAGATAACAAAGGGCTATAAAACTGTCCTAATTAATAACATCGATGCTTATCAAGAAAACAGCCCATCACTATTTCCCTTCCACATAAACCTTGGCCCAACATCTCACTAGCCCACGCGCTAACTTTTAGTGGCGGGCCGTCGATACGTCGACTGTCGATATGTCATAGATAACAGATGATTTATAAGCAGTTATTACACGCCGGCTTTCTCTATGCTTTGTCTCTATTGGCTGTATAAATAGCTGTCTGTGGTGATGAGTTGCTTCTCTTCGGCGTTACGATTAAGTTTTCTTGTGGTGGCTGGAATTTGATAAACGAAGAACTAAATGCATCGTTCAACTACATCACAGGACGATACATTGTGATACTACTGTTGATCAAAGGCAAAATTAATAATATAGCTTTTGTTACCTTAAGTTGGAGACATGAAAACCTACCTATTTTCTATTCACCTTGTTACTTTATGTGTCCAGATCTAGTTTTATAAAATAATTATAAGAATAAACCACTTTCTTATGATGGGGAAAAATAAATACATAGTATCAGTAAGTATAGTACAAGTGTAACGAAAAAGTCATCAACGAACACTATGTTTTTAATGACCAGAAGATTCTATGTTTATTTTTAGTTACCCAGTATGACTAACTGGGTTGTGAAGGAATTAGGAAACATAGGCAGTCGCTCCATGAAAAATACTGATTTTCAGGTAATACGGTTAGACTGAAACGAACGAACCCAAGTTGGGAAAAGGCTTGGCAGGACACACCAAGTTGTATTCAGTAACAAAACATTTTTAACTAAGAGTTAATAATAATAATTTTTATTCATCAAAAACATTGTAGTACATGCACTTTACATTTTTAATAACTGTATCATTATAACAACAAAAAGGACTTCCAACAAAAAACCCAAAATTACACGTTTCCACCCCTAACTGAAGGCATGACAATCGATTGAACCACAGATATACATAATCTCGTTAAGGCCACCGCTGTGACGTTAGATTGGCACAATTATGAGTACCGACGTACTGGGGTGGTAGACTTAGGGTATTGTCTATTGTCACCATTGGGGTTTTTGAAGGGTGATTAGATATTCAATTGTTTTTTTTTGGGTAATGATTTGAATGAGAATGTGGTAAAGAAAGCAGTTTCTTGTATTTATTAATACATTGAACAGACTCATTTCAGATTTTAATTTTCTTATATGAAATTTTTACCTGTTTTCTCTACCGAAAAGTGACATCTAAATTAATGCATTTTCAATCTCTATTCTATTCGAATAAATAAAATCAAAGTATGCATATGAAAGTATATACGGCACTTATAATAAAAAAAACACTTTTTTGAAAGTCTGTTTGTTCCGGCTAATCTTCGAAACGACTGAACCGATTTTGACGAGAATTTTACTGGCGGGTAAAAGTTGATAATTTAAGGAGTAACTAAGGCTCCTTTTATTGTAGAAAAAGTATAAGGGTTCCGTGGAATAAATTAAAACCCATGAAATTGTTTTCTGACACACCGCGTCGGTCAAAATTGGCACAATTTTCGATGCTAACGTATTAGGGTGTTACTAGGGTTGGCAGGTCCTATTGTCACCACACGCGCACCATTGTTGAACCCTTTGCGAGTAGTCATTACTTACATATTGATTGTTTTAATTAATGAGGTGTGTGGTTGGAGCTAGCAAATAAAAGTATTTTTAAATGAAACTCCTAATTAGGAATTTTAGTTTGAAGAGCTCGTGTTAAAATTATAACAGCCACTCGGATTAATTTGCACCGCTTGCCTAGGTTGGTCTGTGGATGGGTAAATCAGTTTACTCCATGCTTCGTAAGGCAGGGTGAGCTGATGGTCCCGGTTGTTATTTCTAGATATTTGACCCGAAAGTCTGACAACCAGTCTTACCGAGTGGTGTCGTTATAGATATTACCTAACCAGTAACAACTGGGTTGTGGATGAGAGATAAGCAGTCGGTCCACATAAAATACTGGTATACCCCATCATACTTGGGGAAAGGTTAGGCAGTTCCCGTCGCAGCTGCGGGTTGTTCGAAAGAGATACAGCGGCCTCGGTACAAGGGCTAAGAAGGAACACGGGTGTTTTTTAGTCAGTAGAAGTCTGACACTCCCTGCCGCTCTGTCCAAGAGCAGGAGGGGTTATTTGATGATTTCTCAACCACCAAAAAAAAAAAAGGTTAGGCAGTTGATACAATATTGATTATTACTTTAAATAGTTTATTTACAATATTTGGTAAATATTTTAAGTATTTTGGTAGAAGTATCGTAATAACCAGATGCAACAACCAAACAAACTTGCACTCGATTACGACCCTTTTCGTTTTATACATAGTGATCTCTCTGAACTGGGAACATTATACTGTGGACAGTATATAATCCTGAGATTTGGGCTAAACACATTTAAACTTTTTGCCATCGATACGCTATGTTGAAGAAGTACTATATTGAATTATTTATTAGAAAGAAAAAAAACAAGGATAACATTTATATGAACGTACAAAAAATCGTGCTCCTAAATTAATTAAATAAATATAAACCCTAATTTATTTTACCTTTTACATTTTAAAGTTTCTAAATTCAAGTTTGTTCTTCGACAGGATTGCACTTAAATCTAAATTTTAGAACTAATAACCATGTCCCCTTCACAAATAGATGTAAGTAAGCCTGAATGACACATACAAAAAACTAATGGAGTAAAAAGCTGTATATTAATTGCCCCCAAAATCTGTTATTAGCTCGAGGACCCCTTGTAGGGCTCATCGTCCGATTAGCTAGGGGTCACCGAGCCCTGCCATACTGATTTTGTTTTTTAAGTACGATAGTGATGGCTTTGCATCGATATGATTAAGTAGCTTTGACAATTCGCAATTTGAAATCAGAAATTAATAATTTCTTATTTAAATAAATAATATTTTTGAATTTAGTAATATCGAGTTAGAATTAACAAACCGTCAGTGAACGAAACTTATTGCGTGAAACAGAGGCCGTAATTAATTCCAGACCTCAAGTTGTTTAAATTCTACTCTAATCGATTTTAATGGGAAACGACGAAACCACCAGCAAAAATAACACTCGATTTTATCGATAGTTGCATTTGTCCCCTCACTAAATCGCAAAGAATTAAACAGTAATATTATTTGGACAACAGTTAATCTTTCTTTGATCTTTAAAGGGGATGTATTCGCCCAAAGTGAATAAGAATATCATCTCCAATTTTAATTAACAAAAATGTTCTTAATACGAACATTATTCTACTTTATTTTAAGATTAGAAGAAGAAATATTTGTTTGTAGAAAAGGAACGAATCCATTCATGTAATGAAACAAATATTAATCTTCTTGGATTTGTTTGAAATTAATATTGACGTTTAACGTAGGTGGGCATGCTCTTTGTTGAGTAAGTTATAAATAACATAACATCACGCCTGCAATTCCCGAAGGTTTAGGCAGAGATGTACTTAATAGTACACCCACATTTCGCCAGTCATGTTTTAGTACCACGTTATAAGGGGCGAGCCTATTGCCATAAAGCGGGCACTAATCCAGACTCCGTGGCAGCTGCTGAGAAATTCCTATTCAAAAAACCCAATACCCTAAGCCTTCTTATAAAATATTCCGGGAGGAAATTTGTGAAATTTTTATAACATTAACATTTGTGAAGAAGTTATTAATTTCAGAAATGGGTTACATCGTACCATAGAAACACCCAACGTCAAAATAGATGTCAATAACTTTAATGAAGTTTTAATAGAAAACGATTAGGTAGAAAATCTTCTGATGAACCTTAATCTGGACTCTGTTTATTTGTGCAGGTCTGGGGTATCTCAAATAATAGACGAACTTCGATACTGAGCCTGTTCTGTTACTAATAACACAATAATCTCGCTTATGAAGAATTCGAAACTTAAAACTATAAAGGCTCAGCCATGCCTTCGGGGTGGAGGCCTTACACTCAAGGCACCAACAGGCCACAGGTACAGGATAGTCCGGTAAGGTGAATCCGACAGGGTAACCCGCGAAATTAGTTTTTTTTACGTTTTTTGAAATTTGCGGGTCAGTGTCATGTTGTACCTATGTTAATTAAAATAGGATTCGCGATGGTAACTAATGTGACTTTACTGAGTTATAATTATTAAAATCACCAATACAACTCTCTCAGTTCATATAACTTCCTTGAGTGTCTATTTGACGAAAAAGGCCATTCTGATCGGCAATTTGTAAAAACCGTAACAAAAATAGAACTTCACGGGCTGAAGGATCATAGTATGTATACCTTATGCAGAAATCTGTCTCATTCTCATAGTGCAATCCTGCAATATAACATTTTTATAAGAAAATGTTTCATTGTTTATTTATCTAAATATGTTTACCTATTTGTGCAACGAATCATAATTGTTAAACTTAACTTGTAACAGCTTTTTTGTCTCTAATAAATAAAATAAAATAAAAGTCGCACACTTTTGAATAAAGATACAATTTTTTCATAATATTTCATTTACTAGCAGAACTAAATGTACAAGTACAAGACAGTGTACAGATTGAAGTTCTTACTTTTGCGCTAAACATATTAGTACAATAGGTGCAGTACAATCTTGTCCCCTAATCTATTTTTTTTGTGAGGTGAGCTGGTTTTCGAAATGGCCACTCGCAGTTAAACTCGATATGGTTGAAATACTGCTCAACCGAACTCGGTGCTTGTCTGGTGTAACACGGCGGGTATATAATATCTTAAGCATAATCAGCCTAATCTTCCCACTCCTGGCGCACAGGTCTCTCTAGAACAGGAGTGGGCTATAATACACCACGGGGGCCCAGTGCGGGTTGGTAGTTCTCACGTGTATTCGAACTTTTTCGGATTTAATCTAACGGGGCAAATATTTTCAGAATAGTATGTTTTACAGTACGGTGTCGGCCGTGCACGGCAAGAGTACAGTTTGAACGAACTTTAAGCTAAGACATCCCAATTAGTCTGGATTCCGCGAATTCTATGTTAACAGTTGTTATTTGAGTAGGAAGCCTCAAAGTTCACCTCACTGGCCAAACTAAACACAAACTAAACAATAACAAAGATTCCATAATGTTTACATTCATAATAATATCTCGAAGGATAGCAACAGTTTGAATTTAGACTGAGTACAAACTCTTTGGTGCTTGAAAACTTAACAATGTAAACCTTTTTGGTAAAAAATGATAGTTTTGTGGCTAATAAAAAAGGTCTACTTTAATACGAAACCTCTCTAAATTGTGTGCTATGAACAATGACATACTTACTTTAGAAAAAAAAAACATTCCGTAGCAGAAAAACCAAGAAGCAAACAGAAAAATTGCTTTGTCTCTGGAATCCCTTGTACAAGATGCTATAAGTTCTCAATCTCAGTTCTCAATCAAAAAATCTACGGTGTTCCAAACAGTTCTGTATCATCAAAATTCACACGAAACAAAAGATCACACAAAGTATTATCTCCCAAAGAGATACAAAAAAACTTAAGGACGTTTCGACTCTCAAAAAGCCCTTAAACAGGGAACGAGGTAAGGAACACCCATAACAACGCTGATTACACGCAAAATGCCTGAAATATCCGAACGCGTCTGCCTGGCTGCATGCGTGGAATACCTTGAACAACCAAAAGCTAAAGAAAAGAGTATTTGGAGCGAAAAAGTCGTGATAGTTATTCAAAAAAGGAACGCTGGGCAATTACTGGCACGCGAGCGGGCAGTCGCGCGCCCGAAGCGGGTGCGTTCACACTGGTTTATGTGAGCAATAAGATTTTAAAATTGTTTTTACGTGACAAAAGCATCTTGACGTGCTCACGCCAATAGACTATTTATATTTAGTAAACAGTAATGGAGTAGCTCTTTGTAATGAACCGGCAAAAGTTTTCGAAGAGTTGAGCATAAATTATTTATTTATTTGCGTAGGCAACAGTTTTGTAAAGGCATTTGGTATTAAATTAGCAGGTAAAGAATAGCGAAGGATAGAGTTGAATTGCGTGCGATTGGAGACGCCTATGTTCAGATGGAGACGTGACCTGTGGAGCTTATTATAAAAATGAATGATGATGAATGATGGTGATGATGATGAATGAGTCAAATTTTGAGAGGAAAAGAATCTAATTCTGGGAGATTCCTTTTGTGGGCTTCTGCTTTGAGACCACAGCTCGAATATAAAACACAACGTACCACAATCTGATAGAATTCAAGTTTTTGCAAAAGATGCTGCTGCGACTAAAAACTACAAAACGTTTCCTCCGAGTATCAAAAACATCCTTCTTCAAGTTTTGCTCTAGAATTTTGGCAAAAAGCAACAGCAAAGCAATCGGTGTGTCCGTTGGCTTAGGTCGTCGGTCGTCGTGACCGCCGCAAGCCGTTGACGGATCGCGTCCCCACCCCCCGCCCCGCCACTTCACCTCTACTACCTTGTATATCTGGGCGCCTGGTACCGGCCGCTTGCTGATTTGCTTCTGGCCTCGCCTATTGTGGGGCTAGCGAGTAATGGGCTATTTATGGCCCCACTCGCTCAAAACTGAAGTGTGCTGGATCATAGGACCAGTCTATTATTTCTGATAAGTTTATGTTATCGTTATGTTTTCTGTGTGATAGGCGGAAATTTGATAAATCTGGAGACGCGTTTAATACGTCCAAGTGGCAGCAGAAATGCCATAAATTACAAATATTTCTAATAATAATATTGTGTTTATTGATTTTGCACATTATCGATGAACTGTGCTGCTCGTTTGCCTAGCTGAATAAATCTTGGTATCCTAACAAAGATTGGCTTGCCACTTAAAGTTCTTGAGAATCCAAATACTAATTTGAAAGCCTAACAATAAATTAGGTTTCATAAAACAATTGCAATTACATTCTAAATGGTTTGTTTCTTTTGAGTAATCACTAAAAGTAGGTAACTTTGTTAATGAGGATTGTTTTACAAAATCGGAGACCCCACTCATTGTTTAACTTGGAAGGGAATATTTCTGTAGAAAGGTAGCTATAAAGTTAATCTTATCACAGAATTTGCTTTGTATTTCTATGACATGTGTCTGTACTCTAGTGGTGGTCAGTTTAAGCTACCTGTGGAACAATAGGAGTTATAAATCTAAAATATTAATTAAGAAAAAAAATTAGGTACGTCTTAAAATACAACAAGCGTTGGTGATATATGGGAATAGATATAACTTTTCCTGACAACAATAGTTCATAAACGGTAACTAGCATACGAACTCCCGCTCATTGTAGCAAAGTTATTACAGGGGGCAGATTGTCTTATTCCAATACGAGTTCTAAACCAAATAGCTCCAGGCTATTCGGTCCCCTCACTATAAAGATCCCAACACTGGCTGACGTACCGATTACGAATATGTTCCAATTAAAAATAAAACCTATTCTTTTTCGAATTCGATGACGGGAAACGGTTGCAACGCAGCTGGAGTTTGGCAAGAACAATAATTGACGAGAGTAGACGCGCGTGATGTTTTAAAAGCTTTTAAGTTTTTTGAAGTTAGGACTCTTCGAAATTAGACCTTTTGATTGCATTATACAGATTTAGATTGATCTCACGCAAATTATTACATTACACTGCTAGGACTAAACCCTCATGAATACCAATCCTGCCAGTGTGTAAGGTTATCCATCATGTAGCTTTCAATGAGCCTAAGTAAATTTGTTTTGACTTTGCACAATCATAGCTAATCTTAACAGTCTTATAATGTTAATGTCCACTGCAGGTACTTATAGTCTTCTGTCTGTCAGAGGGTAATTCATCAAATCTTCCAAAGTACCAAACAAGGTAAGTAGGTATAGAAATCCTGTCTTCGATAAACCGATGTTAGACATGCCATTAATCCTTTAGCGATGCAAAAAAAAACTAAATTCGAAATTCAAATCTCCTCAGTTTGGCGAGTGCGTTCGGTTTAGCCCGCGGTTATTTACACAAACTGAACGCGACTGCGTTTCTATGAAGCAGGGATTATAGCGATCCTTCATTACCTAATGGCACAATACAAGGGGCTTTTGCACGATTTAGTTTTTGGCAGCATTGCCTGTGATGGTAGTATATTATGTACTGTTAATCCTTAAGTTGGAATGTGTGTTCAGAATGCTTTACATAAAGATGAAAGTTGGTCTACGCCTGCAATATATTCGCTTGTCTTTGGACAAGTTATCTAAGGTCACCGTTTTAGATGACTCTACTATGATACGCTTCCGACTGGTAGGAAAACCAGGTTCAAATTAAGGCCACTTGAAGATCACGACTACCTACTTCTCTATCATCGTACTGACTCATAAACAGCAGCAGTATGATAAAGACATAAGTTTTTTTTTTCCTAATTAATTAAACAATTCAACGAACGAATGTCTTATTCCGGGAACTTAACAGTGGTAACTTGCTGCAGCAGTGGTGCCAACACACCGACTACAAGCA
The DNA here is from genome assembly GCA_949774965.1 of Diarsia brunnea. Taxonomy (NCBI): domain Eukaryota; kingdom Metazoa; phylum Arthropoda; class Insecta; order Lepidoptera; family Noctuidae; genus Diarsia; species Diarsia brunnea. Next base: position 12,511,038 of record OX459007.1, on the reverse strand, counting down.
ACATGCTTGTTAAGCGCGCGGCGGGAATCCGGCGTCCCGTCGAGACCCGCCGCCGCTACCGACCGCTCTTATTTTGAATTTTATTCCGACATATTGATGCGGTCGTAACGCTTCTGTATTAAAAATAGGTCGATTATGTTATGCATTAATGTAATTTGTTGATGCAAATGGAGGGTATCTGATGAGGAAACATGTGATTTAATCAACTGTAGAAAGAAATAGGACTGCTGAGGGCCCAGACGAGAAAGTGTCATAACGAAGACGGAGGCGTGAGGGTGGTAGGTGGATGGATAATTTAAAAGTCGTAATATAGACATTTTAATTGTCATTTACACTAGAAATTAAAATGTTTGTATGTGCGGGATACACCTGTTATTATGTATGTCTATGACAGACTTATTCTTAGAACTTCCTTTCTTTCGATCAAAATCTATGTTATATTTTTCTAAACAAGTAAAACCCTTGACAGACTCATCAGCAACACATGTTAGAATATTTGGAAATTTGCGCTCTCTCCTGTGTAGTGATTAAGACCTCTTTTGTAGTGTTGTTCTAAAACAATGACCTGTGGGGTCGCAATGCCGCACCATCGACAATTTGCAATGTGTTGAATAAATAATTGGGGGTGTGGTGATAAGGTATGAAAGCAGCAGATTTAAATAATCATAAGTTTTCTCTTGGTCTATATATTATTATATTGCAATTGTTTAAACAAGGATTACAAATTTGAAGAATGGTTAGGGATTCCAGTCGAAGGTCACGGTTTCTGACTTCTCTACTGTACCAGTTCCGACTTTCCTCTAATGTAGATAATCATTTTCATTTTCAATTAAATTATAAACATTTTTAAAATAACTTGAAGTAACTAACTTAACAATAAATAAAAAATTCCGTCAAAAAGAGGAGATTTTTGACAGATCTATCAACGCTGTCAACTGGTCGCCAAGAAACTAGCGGCATTGCCACGTTATTCATTCCTTTCCTCTTTTCCGATTAACGAAGATATCCTGTCCTTGCTTCCGTATATTCATACCTTATAAGTACTAACTTTATGGATGAATGTTTTTTTTCGGTGATTCTGCGATTATCGAAGGTCGCCCACTAGCTCCAAATATTCCTTCTAAATTCTTATCGGCCTTAATTTTAAAAACAGCATATTTTAATGTCTTCATAATATTATAAAGCTGAAGAGTTTGTTTGTTTGTTTGTTTGTTTGTTTGTTTGTTTGAACGCGGTAAACTCTGGGACTACTGGTTGGAATAGAAAAACTTTTTTTGTGTCGGATAGTACATTTATCGAGGAAGGCTTTAGGCTATATAACATCACGCTACGACCAATAGGAGGGGAGCATAAATGAAAAATGTTGCAAAAACGGGAAAAGATATTCCTTTTTGAGAGCTTCCGTTGCGTGCGCTGCGAAAACGGTTTAAGTTACGCAAATACCATGTATGAAAGAATTGTTCCTCTTTAAAAGTTCTAAAAAAAAGTCCGCGACAGCATATGTCTATCTTTTAAGATTGACTCACTGTAACCATTTTTTACTATTAAAATGTTAGGTTAAAAAGAATGATATTTTGCGAAGCTTATTTAACCCATATGGTATTAATCTATATCTAAATAAATGTGTTTGTTAGCACAGAAATTTAATATAGAATATTTGTGCCCTTTACTCTATACAGTTTAAACAAATATCTTAGAAGATATCGCAATGTAAAAATATCCGCGCGACAAAATAATTAAGCGCGCGGCAGTCATTCGGTCCGGTGCGGTAGGTTAGTGGGGATTCTGGCCTCCGGGGACTCCGGAGAAATTCATATTCAAAATATTTACTGCACCATAATGTTTACAATGTGTTACTGTATATTTAATAGTAAGAGATACCAATAGTAATTCACGCTTTAATAAAATCTAAACTAATATTATAAAGAGGGAAGATACGATTTTTTGTTTGTTACGATTTAACTCAATTTATGTTGACATTTTGTTATAAGCTATATTATGTGACGCAGACGAAGTTGCATGGGTCAGCTAGTGTCTTCATAAAACCTGCGTTGCTCATGCATAACGCGTTTTATCGGTACGTGTATAATCACCGCGATCACCCTCCTATCGGGCTGTCACCCTCGAGGTGTACCTCAGTGTCGGGGTGACAGGGGGTGACGTTGTTTGAACATCACTAGTGGTTACATTTGGAAATTCATTAACTGGCTGGACTTAATTGTTTGGCCATGATTATTGTTCTAATGCATGGTTATTTTTTTGACTGTATTATTTCTGTTTGAATATAGTAAGGCGCCAAGGTGCTTTCCTATGTTGTTAAATACTCTGGCACATCTTTGCAAATATGTATCTGTTATGAAACCGCTTGCACATTTAAATCGTCTCGGCTGTCATTTGCAGATCTTTGATAGTCTTAACAGGTAGTTTGGCCCGAACGTCTGACAACAAAGGGGTATCGTATTACAAAGTACTAACTGAGTTGCGAAGGTATCCAGCTGCATCCGGTTACACTGGTAGCTGACCCCAAAATAGTTGGTAAAAGGCTAGGCAGACGATGATAATGTTTTTGAAGATGTCACATGAGTTTCGTTATGTGATTCCAGCTACAAATTGGCTTTTTCTTTCGGTCCACACTTGAGTATCCAATCACACCTCTCAACAAAATGGGCAAGAGCATCAATCATCTCTTTGATGACGTCACACTATCAAGCAACAGCAGCCCCATCATCAAAATCTTCTAAAACAAAGCCCCTATCATCTCCCGTGTATGTTTTACCAATCAATCAAGTTCCAATCAAAATTCACCCTTATTCTCTTTTAGACAATGATCGTTACAGATTTCTGAATTAGCGTATGTTCTAGTGTGTGTCAAATGTATGGATATGATGGCGTGGCCTCGTATCGCCGCCGGCACGCCATCTGTCAACGTTTCGAGAACTACGAGCAGGGATGTACTGGGATACTCGATGTTTTATTTATGTGGTGAAGCTGTATATTTTCTAATTTTAGCATGCCAACACGCGATTTAATTAGATTGGGGTCATATGACATCGGGAACCAGAGCAGGCATGGAATTCCACTCCTTGGCTGTGTTGAATGTAGATTTTCGAAGACAGTTTTTTTTATAAATCTTACTTAACTTAACTTTTTTGTAACACTGTTGTTTGGCCCTTGTACGAAAAGTTTCATCTGTGTTGCGAAGACAAATAAATGGCAAAAAAAATTTCGTCCAGAAATAACTTGTGTTCTGTGCTGTTGTCGCAATTCCGTGCAATATTGATTGATGGACTCGATAGTGAATTAGTGATGTACCAACAGTTTGCACCGATAAATAATTCATGGTGTAGTTTTTTACTCATCATTTACGACTAGCCCACAGACGACAGATGGCGGTGTTTACTCAAAGTTAACTGTCAAATGGTGTGTGAAAAAAGTCACATGGGAACGGCGATTAATGGAAATGAATGAATTATTTGAATGGGAACTTTCTTGGAAAAAAAGTTGAAAATGATTTGTTTCAAAATGGCTTATAATATGTCTGGATTGTATGTCTACCTTACCTGCTATGTTACTGTTCTATAATTTTATTGCTTTCCAACCACCATCTTGAAGCAATCACAATCAACACTATTCGAACACAAAATAAATCCATTACCATCCACACCCAGACATATTAATCAGCCACTTCTCCAGCACAAATTAATTCTTTATAAAGCCGACTTGGCAAACACCTGTATATTTCATTGCTCCGACTAAATTAATACGAACATTATAACTATAATGGCAGGAATTCAATTATTCTTTGCGCCGAACATGCGCGCAGCGTGAGTCAGTAGCGTGCGCGGTACATGTGTCTGGGTATGGACAAAATGTTAAAAACATATTGATATATTGGTTGATGGGGTACTAAGATATATGGATAGTAGGACAAAAAAAGATGTCACAGTTGGTTTTGACAAATTGAGTAAGGCAGTTCAAGAAAGTTGAGAAAATATGCATTATTTCACGTTACATGCAAAGCGATTAGTCAGATTCAAAAACGTATACGGCCTCATGGTCTTGTGATGGGCAAGAGATCCTTCCTCCAGTACAAAATAAGCGAATCATTTAGTTTCTAATGAGTCCATGTAGAGTTCCTTAGCCTATTACCCAATAGGTAAATTTAATTATCACTTCCAGTTAAAACTCGAGATTCTACGTCAATTCGATTGATTATTGTGTCAAGGAGACAAGTAGCAATGGCTTTCAAAGTGTTTCCTATTTGGACACAACGGCTTTCAACAGTAATGATGTAGGTAGTTTCATTAGCTTCTTCGTATGTTATGCCCGCCACACTATTCCCAAACTACTGTAACTCCTGTCAGCCAGAATCAACAGTGGCGACCACAAGGAAAGCGCCGAGACAATGAAGCTCGACGAAGTCCCAGAGAAACGATTTAACTGTCTTGGATCCCGCAACGAAATTAATCAGAAAATAATAGCGGAGAAGTAGGAAAAACATAATTTCCACTTCCCTCCATATCAGCACCATATCAGCAGGAGACAGAACAGAACAAGGCCAATAGGCCGGTTCGATTCTAAATATTATAATATTTCATTAACAGGAAGTGTCAGGAAGCTACATCATCGCCAAATGTCATAAGCTACATTTGACACGTTCTTGTGGGTTAAGTCCTGTTCATAACGCGAGCGAAACCGCAACCAAAAGCTAGTGTCAAATATTTTTGTTATCGCTGATGAAAATGTTATCCAGATCTCAAGGTATTTTTAAACATTCCTGAATCTTGAGGGCTATAATAATGCCAAATAGCAAAATCCACTTGAAAGGAAACTTGCCCCTCGTTCACTTCAACGCCTTGTCCGGTAATTGCTTTGATTTCAAAGAAGACATCACATTTCGTCCGAATTCTGAGGGTATTGTTATGTGTTAACTTTGCTAAAATAGTGACTGTTAGTTTTCTGACAATTCAAGGAAATTAATTTCACGTCTAAAGATTTCTACGAATTTAGGTTCTTGCTTGTAATACAAGTAGTTTAAAGACAGTTTAATGAGACTGAGGTCACTACGGTAGAGTTATTTACTGGGAACTATAACAAGAGAAAAGTGGTTAACGTAGAGTTTAAAATAACCTAGAGCAGACTATGAAGGGTAATTTTTTTTAGTGGGTTTTGAAATTTAACTATGGTAAGTAATAGCATCTACTATAAATCCAGAAAAGTTACTTTAACAGTACAAAATGATAGAACATACCTCATCCTTTTCAATAATAAAAAGTTTTCATTTATTCTAAAAGTTTTGTAACTCATGAATTTCCATTGCTCTAAGTCTAAATACACAGTATAAAGCGGTCAGGGCTCAAGACTGATGTTATACCTCGTGATGAGACACAAAAAGCTACAACTTTACGAGTGTTCCCGCCATGTAATTGAATAACAAGATGGCGGTATTAGGCTCCGAACAGACTAATATGTAGTAATTGTCAGTTAATTCCATTGAAATTTTTGTTACTGGTAACTCGATGTATTCCTTATAGGACGTCATAGTAGAGTTAAAATGCGACAAATTAAACCATCAAATGTTCTACCGAAATGCAGTACTTTTTCTAGAAGGGGAGAGGAAAAAGAAAATGAAATATTTTAGGATCAAACGAAAATAAAATGAGCGTTTTTGGCGAACCACTAGAGGACAGGGTGGAACCTATTGGAGGTGGAAGCGAAATTATGCTTTATGGTGAAGATTTTACGAGATGGCAGAGCCGTGATTCTTACAATTTCTCTCAATATGTTATTTATTCTTGTCGGCAATATTTTGTAAAAGTAAATATGGGCCGTGGCTGCAATCATTTGCCAGTGCCAATCATGTATTTATTTACCCGTCTTGTCAACTGAGATGGATGTTACTCACTATTGACCGCTCTGTGACAAAATTACGGCTTACACGCGATATAGTAGACAGAAACAATTAAGTACTGTTGTTTGTTTTATTTACTGCAGCCACTTGTTTTACTCTATGGAATGGAATGTCTTCTTTTTCACGATAAACGTTTCTATTTGTAGTGCTTCAAAATCACATTTTTTTTGCCAATATGTAATATAAACTTTGCAACTACAGCGATGTCACTAGTTATTATTGTGTCTTGTGACGGTAACTAGCATCGCCTTTTTTTTGATATTTCAATGTGCCTGTGCTTTGAAGTTGAGTTGTCACCCAACAAAATTACCTAGACAACAAGTACCAGTGACTAGAAAAGATAAAGTGCCATGGTTGCCAATATTCCTGTATGTTCTGAATAGCCTACACATTCTGTAGTCAGTTTAGAACTTTAGACAATAGAGCTGCCTTTCAAGTACCAATATCAGCTATCCCACCGAACCGATTACCTATCTCACGCGCTTCAACTACTGTGATTGATTGACTGAATTATCAACAGTGAATTGGATCGCTTGACTAGCGTTTAGGTTTGACACATCCATCGGTAGGTTTCGCTCTAGAAACCGGGTGTTAGATTTCGTATAAAAATCAATCGTGTCTGTCTGTTTGAAATTAATTATTGGTTAAGGAAAGGCTCGCATTGGTTACTTTGGTTTTGGATGTGCTGTATATATGTACCTACGTATGTATTTTTTTTTATGTTGCTGTCAATTATTAGATGAAGCTCGTGCGGTAGTACCCTTTTTTTTTTTTTTTTTTTTGGTGGGTGTGAAATCATCAAATAACTCCTCCCGCTCTTGGGCAGAGCGAAAGGGAGTGTCAGACTTCTACTGACTAAAAACCACCCATGTTCCTTCTTCGCCCTTCATGTCGAGGCCTCGGTATCCCTTGCGGACAACCCGCAGCCTCGACAGGCGTCGGCCCTTGCGGGCCCCTTCCATGTTGCTGACATCTCTTTGAGACGCGCGTCGAACACGAACGCGCCGTCGACACGGCCTGTCGTCGTCATAAGACGGACGGACGGCGAGCTTACCCATCACTCACCGTCCACAGGCCCGCGTCTACGGTGGCCGGAAGCCATCACGTGGCCCCCGACGCCCGGAGCGCCTCCCGTGGCGGCTGGGACGAGAGGTTCTCTCCCTCTCACGTTCCGCCACCTCCTTCGCTAGCATCACTGCTTCGCAGAAGGAGGCGACGGCGTCCCATTCCTCCTCGCCCCGGACCATGGCTTGCACCAGGGCCGGACGCGAGAGGTCGCCGCCGCCGATCGCCGCTACGAGAACACGGCGGGGCTCCGCCCAAGCGGGACACACCTCCACAGTGTGCTCCACCGTGTCCTCCGGCCGATCCTCGCAATGGTGGCATCCGGGCGTTTCCTCCCGCCTGATTCGGTGCAGGTACCTCCCGAAACAACCGTGTCCGGTGAGTACCTGCGTCAGACGGAAGGTGAGGGCGCCGTGGCGCCTCTCCAGCCACTCCTCAAAGAGGGGACTTACCGCCACTATCGTGGCGTGTTGTGTTAACTTCGCTTGGGTAGATTATGATGTGACAGCTTCTATAATACGTATATTATTTTCTTCGTCTATGCTGATGATTTCCTAATCGTTTGTTTCTTTTTGATTTGCAACCCTTTATTCCATCGTCAAGATTTCTTTGTTTATCAACTTTCTTTTGCACAAAACCTATCGTTATGCTTAGACCTTTAGTTCTGGAAGTGTTGTCGTGTCGCGGACGTATATATCAGTCGCGGGGCCCAGCATGCGGCCCGCCAGCGGTATAATGTGGCTACTTTAACATATCAGCGAGGAAATATACCTAGATTTGTCAGGCGATCGCCCTAAAATGGCTGATAATCATTTTAGGAATAGGGAAGTGATTCGTTTATTTATTTGGAATCTCCAACAGAGATTTCATAGATACAATAGAACGGTTTGTTCTCGGATTGTTTTGAAAGGAAACCTAAGGGCCTAGGCAACTGGTACTCAATTTCAAAGTACAGGCGCCAGTACATTAAGCTACTACAATCTGTAAATTTTTTGAATAGATTGTCATCTTCATCGCATTAGGGTCAAGGTTGATTGGGATTGGTCAGTTTCGGGTAGCTTGATGTGGTGGTGTCTACAATGATACAATGATAACTACTTTCAACAGGATTGACATCAGCTTTTGGATTGACATAACGTGTCAATCGCTATATTTTTGACTTTACTGATCGCAATCGCTAATAGAGTGACACTTTCTTTAGGCCCTCTGCCATCAATTCATCGTTTTTTTGCATGGTCGCTTGTTGTTATTGTAAATAACGATTCAAGTTAACAAAAGGTTTGTCAGGTTCAGGAAACATCAAAGTGGCATACCACAGCATATTAATTATAATAATGGTCATTTCCAAATTCAAAACACTCACTTCCCACATTTACCTCTACACACGTTTGGCAAACGTTTTAACAAAAGCTGTCGTGAAGCGAACACGCCCGACTAGGGGTCATAAGCTCACAAAGTGACGTCACAAACAGGACCAGTAGGGTCTGCCGTCTGTAGCTTTTGATCCGCACAAAGGGCAAATGGGGTATCCTATAATGCCTGTGAATGTAACGAGTTGGTAATTAAATTAAGTGCTCTTTTTATATTTAGATTGTTGTTTCGTTTGTTTTTATAATTATTGCTATTGAAGAATAATGTGCAAACAATTTTCAATAAGAACCAAGGCTCCAAGGACCAAATATTTTTCACATTTCGACACTTGGGTGGCTGAGAACTTATATACTCTTCAAAACTTCGTATTCGGGCAATGTATTTTTTAGTCTGTTAAAAACTGCAAGGGAATCATTCATGGTCATGGGAAATGGCATCTTTCTGCAACATTTAGGTTTAGGTAAACATTCTGAATAGTCATTCCAATAAAAATTAACATTTAAAGAAACCAAAATAATAAACACCACAAGATTACCACATTTTTATCGTTGCAACAGAATCTATTGCTTCAGCAAACAAGTGTACGTATATCTGTAATGTTGCCAGCACAGCGTGGCTTCGCGCTCAGCGTGGCGCGAAAATTATAACCTCGCGCGATCAGGCTCGCACAAATCAATTTGTGCCGTTATGCCGATGTTAACGCAGCCGCGACACGGATGCGCGGCTCCTTGCACTCGTGTCTTTGCCTTTTTGTATTTAAATATGGTAATGACATTAGATGATATTTATTAAGATGATTTTTTATTAATTTATTGTTGTTTGGATGTTTTTAATGTAAAACTCGTAATCGAGTTATAAGATCCGATGTTTTTGACAGAAATGTATGTTTTGATGACGGAATTTGGCTGAGCATGAGATCCTTCGATTGACAGGTTAGAAATAAAAAGTCTAGTAAATAAAAAGGTCATCATTATCTGCCTAACCGGATTCAGCTGAATACCATGGCATGGAGCGACTGCCTATCTGACCTCCAAAACCCAGTTCATTGGTATCCCTTGGTAAGACTAGTTGTTAGAGTTTTGGGCCTCTGGCTACCGGTGAAGACTGTTGAATATCTACTAATGGCAGCCGGGACCAATGCATAACTTTCCAAGGCATGGATGAAAATCTTAACTCAGTAGGTATATAATAGATGACCACCCCGTCCACAGACCGACCATAGCAAGCATTAATATGAATAAAACGGTAGCCGTACAAAATGACTTCAAACAATCGAAACTATCACACCCCACGCCCACGTGCTTGAAAATTCCAATTTGCACATCTCGATTAGTATGACAAAATCAAGACAAAATATTAATCAATTTCGTAATCATAACAATGTTTACATACCTATACATAATGTCCAAAATCATAACATCTGGCTAAGAATCCACTCATTACACTAACAGTACCATACTGTTTGCTTTCACCAAGTACCAGGGTGCCATACAAGACAGGAGGTCGGCCGAACAATGCTGTGTACGGAGCGCGCAAAGGCACGACTAATGACTGCTGAATAATTTAACGGAGAAGCGACGCAACTTGCGCTGCTGTCTGTTCTCCGTGGAGGAAACTTAAGATTTCGTAGTTTTTTTTAGATAGAAATGGCTATTTATTATATAAAAGATAGTATTTAGCCTTGTTGGTCTACTGGTCGCAAGTATGACTGGTGAGGATGAGGTCCTGTGCTTGATTCCCTGGTCGGACAAAGTGTTATTGGGTTTTTCCATCAATATTTTTTCAGTAGCAGCCTCGCAGTTTGGATTTATGCCTGGTTGGTGGCGATAGGCTCGCCCCCTAATACACAGGACTTAAACATAACTAGCCAAATATGGGTGTTCTACTATGGTACACCTTTGCCTTACCGGTTACCCTTCGGGGATTACAGGCGTATGTTATTTTTTTAGCTCAAATGAAGTGGTGTTTCATTAAAGATTATAATGAAGCACGAATATTCATAAAAACTTCATATTTATCAAGTTTGTGGTCGCCTGAAAAGCAATGGTTTTATCAACGAGGTTATTTCAGTTTTCTCATTTTGACTCTTAATTAGTAGAGAGAATTAAAATTGTATTCCACGCTTCCTCTTTCCTTCCAATTTTTTTTTCGGTCGTCTTTAACCTACCAATTTCGTGATGTCAACAAAACTTTTTGCAGACCCACGAAAGAGCCAAAAAAATCTCAAATGTGAAGAGCCGGTGTTATGATGGAGCAATCCTTATCATTCGTCACGCTTTGCTTCACAAAAGTTAACAATGAACCTCTTAACCTACCACAATGAACAACTTTGCAACAAGAACCTTCTTTTATGGCAAAAAATGCAAAACTAAACATACTCCATTCTTGAATATTGACAAAATACACACCCACGCACAGACAGTTGTTTTTTTTTATTAGCGAAGATATTATGCTCATTCAGCCTCAATCGAATCGAGTCGATAGATCGAGCTTGAAATTAATTATTTGTGCGAAAGGTTTAAGCTACCTGACTGTTATTTTTATGTTATTATTGTTTTGAAGTGTAATCGTTCTGGTAAAGGTTTTAAAGAGTTAAAAAGACTGTATTTTTTTAAAAGGAAAATTAAATGTTTTGCATTTAATCGCATTTTTTCAGCAGCTTTCGTTTATAACGAACGTTATTCAGTTATCAACTAAACATCATCATCAGAATATAATGTTCCCACTGCAGGGACTCGGGTCTCCTCTCTAGAAGAGCGATGGGCGATCAACCACGCGGACCCAGTGCGGGTTGGCAGATGTCAACGAAATATAAATGCAAAGAAATGTTTAAAATATTTTCGCTTGCATTAGGTACTACCACTAGTGTTGATGAATGTTCTCTCGTTGATATCACGAAATAGCAGTCACCTTAACTGCTATAATTTGCCGATGATCATCCGAAACTAAGCCAGGCTGGCAAAGCCTATCGAATCAAAATTGAATTAAACTTTTTTCCACATATCACCTGACATTTTTCTCAAGATACCCAATTCATTTCTTTTAACTAAAAGATCATAAAAACGAGCATGTAATCACAAGCCCCGTGGTAAAGTGTGCAGGTTGGCAGTCTAATGTGTTTTGTAGCAAAATAGGAGCGCAGCGAATTCATAGAGGTGTGGCGAATTGAGTGGCTAATGCCAATTTTGAAATGAGAATGAAATCAAGTGTTTTTTTCTTTTTTTTTCCTGTATGGGAATGTATACGTATTGATGCAGTATGCTGTACTAACCTGTAGTGCTTTTCAATTTATCTGTTGAGTAAGCAGCGAAAACATTTGGTCACACAGTGATAACTTATTTCTCCTCACTACAGCCACGCAAGGAATGTCAACATCATCTTCCTTGTCCCTTTCTATTTGGGGTCAACGCAACACTTTTTTCTTCTTCCATTCTCTCCTGTCAGACGTCTATATGATTTAATAAAATTGTCTATACAGTTGTTGTAAAGTTACAAACTCCTTGCTGATTTAAATTCACCCTACAGTTCAGATTTCCCCTCTTAAAAATAGCATCGTAAAAAGACAATACCCATCATATACTTCCATCTATATCTACATTATTATACATCGGTTTACCTTAGTTCAAAGTATACAGAAGGGAGGCCGAATCAAAACGGACTTGTTATTGCAAATTATATTTTTTTCTCAAGGGGAGGATGTTTGTACGAATCCTTAATAGAAACGAAACATTGGTCTGAAAGAAATCTGTATAACTTTAGGGGGAGCACAGGAAATTGCACCTTTTCGTGATAGAAATAAGAGTGACGCGGCTTGTCATTATAATGTTATTTGAAATCTTCAGGTCTGCCAGCGACAGGTTTATTAATTTTCCTTTTTTCTTTCGTTTTTTGTTTTTCTTCGGTTTTCGTTTGCGGAGTTTCCTTATTTTTAATGTACCTAACTGTCTTTCTTGATTTCCATACTGATTGGATGTCAGCGTTTTCGAGTGCTGAGATACATTTCTTTATAGACAACTGAGATATCTTTAAGTTTATTTTGCGATTGTTTATGTATCTACAAATAGTTATTGCTATCAGAATTTTGTTTTTCATTGCCAGAATCTATAATATGCATGTACATAGGCGTAGATAGTATTATAGGTACAGGATCTTTCTCATACGTAAAAGAAGAGTTTTCTTTTCAGTAAGGTAAGTAAGTTCGTAACGTATAAACGTACTATGAAATAATATGTAATTTCAGTGTTTTACTTAGATCAATACGAATGACCAGATATCTAGTAGATTTAGTATATCACACACACAACTGCATCCAAGAATTAAAGAAAAAAAAACCTTATTTCTGACTCCGCATCCGTTTTTGTCTGTTCAATGTAACATGTTATAACTTGCGAGGAAGTCATACTGTCATTTTATTTTTTATTTTATTCCATGTCTGGCGTGGACTTATTTTCTAGCATCTGTATATTATTCACAAGAAAGTTGAAGTGTAGCAAATATGCAGACTTGTCTTACACTGGGTAAAGTCGGTTTTTGAATGGGGATTTTTAAATGGGAAGTAAATCTTAATGCAAAAGTGACATATATGTACACAGGCAAGATATATGCTCTTATCACCACAGCCTCTTGCAGTCCAAAGCATGCAGGACATAAGCGTCATTCAAGCTGGGTCAAAACAAGCTGGTGTATGCCTTGCGCATCCGCCGGTCCTAGTCACTTTAAATTTCTTGGGAGATCCCGCCACACTAATCCCAAACCGACACAGTTGGCGCACTGGCTGAGCGTTTGGACTGCTGCGCTACGTGTCGCGGGTTCGATCCCCGCACGGAACAAATATTTGTAAGGCCTACAGATAGTTGTTTCGGGTCTGGGTATTTGTGTATGTGAGTTTATATGTTTGTAAACGCACCCTGTTAGTGTGGGGCAACGTTTTCAAAAAAATTAAATAATTAAAAAAAAAACCACTACCAGTGCACCAGAAAAGCGCCGAGACGATGAAGATCGGCGAGTTAAATTGTTTCTCTAAGATATGCTATGAAAGGAATTCTTATTTCTGTAGGTAATGCAAAACTAGACTAAACAATTTCCTTAAAAAACATACAGACGAATTGAGAACCTTCTCCTTTTTGGAAGTAGATAAATAAAAAATAAAATAAACAACAGACGAATTGATAACCTCCTCCTTTTCGGAAGTCGGTTAAATAGAAAGTCAGGGATAAAGAAAAGGCTAAGTAACAAAAAAACGTTAAATTCTGAAGGTAAAGCAAAAATAGAACTCGTTAAATCATTGACGGTAGGTACGTAGGTACGTACCTACCTAGATTACGTACTATCTTAATGTAGTTCTGAAAAAAAAGCTTAAACTACCTATCAAACAGTAAGTACGATAGATAATGTTTATTTTTAAAATAGGTTTTTACACACAGATTTTAATAGACTTGATTGTATAAACTACTACTTCGTTAAAGCATAATTCTGTGTATGTCCAACTACTTATGTAACTTTATAAACTTAACCCAATTGGAAACTACAGAATTCTAGAGAGAACCGATTAACACCAATATAATCATCGATTGTCCTGATCTTGTAGGTACCTATTTACGCTCAAGACAACTGTCTGGCTTATCGAATCGGTTCTCTTGACACTTTTTGTATTAATTACGTGTTTCACTTGAAATAAGTAGGTTGGCCTGAAACCATTTCCCCGAATTCCATATTCTTGATTCTACACTGTCCATCATCAACATCATCCCTACCTACTGCTGAGTATATTCCTCTCTTTTCTTGTGCCATTCTCCACGTTTCTGTGCCAGCCTCATCCAGGTTTTTCCTACGATGGCAGCTATGTCGTCTGTTCATCTCGGAGCCGGACGGCCCATCTTAGTCCACCTGTCATCTCTACGCCTTGCTAGGTGTCCTGCCCAACTCCATTTGAGTTCCGTAACGATTTCCAATATCAGTAACAGTTATCAAACTAAAAGTCAAGAAAACATGATAAAATCTCGACTCTCAACGTCAAAAATGTCAGTACAAGAAGTAAAGCTTTCATACCATTTTCATACAACTATAAAAACAAAACATTACTCCATAAACTTGCAGGATTTTTAAACGCAACCAAAACATCGCGCTTCGTTCAAAGAGATGTAACTGTGAACGTGTAGGTGTAGTTCGCAAATTTCAACAAAGCTCCCTCTGACAGCAATTCCGTTTTAGAGCCTTAATCCCGACTCTAGTACGAATAAAAGGCATATTTCGTTCGCCGACGCTCGCAAAATTGTCATCGCAAATAGCTTTTGCCTTGGGCGTTACACTTACCCAACTCCAGAACTTTATAACTCCCCAAAACTTACAACGAATTTTCAACTTTGAACTTCGCGCTTAAAGTCGAAAATATTTTCTCTCAAACTCTTCTGAGTATTGTAACAATGAAAATGCCAGCATTGCACACGTAAATACAATTCGTGGGATCGTTTCGATCGTCTAGATTTAACGGCTGGAGGAATAAGGTTCACAATCGTTCGAACGGGAAATCTGAACTTGAAAATCGTCGCTTGCCTGACGCTCGATATCAAATAAACATTATTATGGATGCAAAACGCCTGAAGCGGCTCGTTTTGTTTGAACGATTGTGAGCTTTATTGTTGTTCACGTAAAGTTGGTAATTGAGAAATAATTTCATATTGCTAGGATTTTCGCCGGGGGAAGTAACAAGGATAGCCGGATGCGGGTATTGATAGGCGAGAAAGGGAGAGGAATATAGCTCGGAGCACTGTGATTGGTCAGGAAGGCCGCAGGCTGTGAACAGTAGCCCGCCCTATGTCTACTGTAAACGATGACGCAGCTACCACAAAAAGACGTAACTAGAGCTGAAGTCGTAACTATTATATTTTTTGTTTATTCATTTTTTGACAGTGTGATTGACTTAAAATATCAGTGTGTTAGTTATTTTTTTAAGATATAAACAAATCGATATCGTCTTACCAAGAAAAAAAATGGCAAATTATATTTCGTGCGTTTTGATTGTTTGGTGAGTCCTTTTTCATATTTTACTCTTTCAAGAAATAATGACACGCATCACCTGTTGCTTGTGCCTGCGAGCTATTTTGTGTAAATAAACAGTTACATACGCGAACATTGTACGTGTTTTCATGTTGGCTTTTGTGAACAGTTCAGAATTGTTCATTTTGATGTTATTTTGGCAGCCTTTCTGCAATTGCAATAACCTTTTTTACTTTTTCAATGACTTTTATTTTGAAGGTTTTCCATTTTTTTTCTTTTTTTTTTTGTGGACAAATCTTGTGAAATTATCTAAGAAGTGCAGTTACCCATCTGTTGTCGGTTACCGTCGCCGCCGGCGACACCGAGGGCGCTCATTGCTCGGGGCGGGGCCGCGGGGCACGCACACATCCACAATCACACCCTCCAAACATCGTACTTACACGGAAAATCTTACGCAAGTGTGCCATTTTTACTAACACACTTACATTCACAAAGAAAAACTTCACAAATCCCCATGTGTAAGTAAGTACGCGGAGAAATTGTCAATGTGTGTGTCTTATACAGTTACCTACAATAGAAACTTTTTCGACCAAAATACAGGAATCTTTTTATATTTATTCCACGCACACTTTCAAGTGAGAGTTCTTTTTCCAAGTCCCCTTTATTTTCCTTTACATGAAGATATACAGTTATACATTTTTTTCGTACAAGCAATTTGGTTATGTAAGAAGGTTATGTAAAGTTAAATAATTAAGAGATTGCGATGCTCCCTTTTACATTTTTTATATGAAAAGGCCAGTGTCTGAATATAACGAATTCGTAAAGAAAGTGGATTGTAAGGATTCGGGGGAATAAACACGTGAAGACTAATTAATGTTGTGTATACAACGCCGTCCCCGGAGAATAAAATGATAACTGCAAAAACACAACTTTTCAGGAAAAATAAAAAACTGATTTTTGACTATAACTTGCCAAGCAATAGACGTAGAGAGATCAAAAAAAACGCAGCTAATTTTTAACCTTATAAAATGTTGAAAAATAGTTTTAATTAGGTTATACAAACTGAAGATATTTAAAATTTAAAAAGTTTAGTAGCAGTAGCATTTGACTGCTGTCTTAATTGACTAATATACACTTATCATTTTATTCTCGTTACTTTCAAAATACTGTTAGTATTACTATAGTGCATTACAATAATATTCAACGAACAATGTAGGCCAAATATACGGAAAACATAATCCATTACAATTTTATTCTCGTTAATATGGACATGCATTATTCGGTAATACAACTATGAACTTTTATTCTGGGGTATTTATAAAATGATAATGGCGTTCATCAATATTTCGCCGATTAGTTTTTCCGAGAATATTATTGCAAAAGTTATTGTCATATATGTATTTGTAAAGAAACTGTTTCACTATCATCAGACTATCTTTTTTTTTCTAGTAGGTAGGTACGCATCTGTTCTGGGAAAAAGTAGTGAATGTTATTGTTCAAAGACAAAGACAAAGAAATTTATTCGTAGGATACGGTATTGTAGGTATTATCTATCTTATAACTTTGTGAATTAGAGGAGAAAAATCACAAAAAAAAATTGAGTAGGTAGATGTATTAGGCTCCGTAGGTTTCAAATATGGCATAACAATAAAACCATGGTAATGGCAGTTATCATTTTATTCTCCGGGGGCGGCGACAATATCCCACTGCTGGGTCTCTCTCCATGACTTTAAGTTCTGTCGATCCAGGGCTAATGGGGACCACAGGGCTTCGTCGTCGAGCCGTTAGCCTTCTGACAGTACGAGGGCCTTATTGGTTAAGACGAGACTTTCGCCCACAGCTCATTTGGCACGCTTTTAATAATAAATAACTTTCTTGATTCATAACATATTCACGAATCTCTCTCAAAAATATTTTCCGACGATTTGCCAGTATAGAGACTTCAAACGAGGTGTAATAAAATATTAAAATATCAGAGGAGTGCCTGAAAGAAATAGGCAGTTATTACTCTATAACTAGACCTTTTTTCCTAAAAAACATCTAAGAATTTAATATTTAAGTGGGAACGGAACAGGTTTACAAAGGTTTTTTAAAGAATATAAATCAAATGGATTAAAATCTTAATTGAAACAAAATAAAACACATGAAAAAGTTGATCGTTAACCACTGTAAGAATAAGAACAGTACTTTTCAGCCTCTACTGCTCAATGTAGCAAAGATAACGTATCTAAACTTGAAACTACTATTTTTGCTCGATACCGTGTGCAAACTAAAAGCTCAAATATAACACATTTAAGTTCGCCGTAAAACTGAAAAAGCCACTCACCCCGTAAAACCAATCATCAAACAAAATTATTACCGAAATATAATCGAACTATGTCAGAATTTCAAATAAAAGCTTTATTATCGATACAATTGGGTGTATGTATACTGCATTTGTTTCAGCCCGCCGCTCCGTTAGTTTCAGCCGGGCCGTCCTGAAACACGGCCATAGCGCGTCGGCCGACGCCATTTTTATTTTATAAATAACGTTCTCTGTTTTTTTATTGTTTTTTTTTGCAGTTGCGTCGTTATTCATAATGGGACATTTGACTGTGTTAAAGGTGATGTTTTTTGGAGCAGTAAATGATTTTGGTTAGTGAAAATAAACTGGTTTTGCGTGATTTTTTAATTAAAGACTGCCTAATTAGTCGATTTTACGGTGAGAAGAACAGTATGACAATCTGGATTTTCCCTATTTACGTGAATTTGAGTGAATGCTACAGTGAGAATGTGTGAGTATTGAGACTTATTATAAGAAAATGTGTCGTAACTCGTACGACCAGTTGTTTTAGTTTCGAGCTATAAGTAAGTAATAGGTGTCAATAATGTACGAAATTATAGGATTTATAGGTAAACAATACTCCAGCAAGAGCGGTGTTGCACGGTCATAGTTTTTACTCAGCAGTGGGCAGATACACGATTATGATTAGATATCAATATCATCTGCATATTTTTTTCCAATTATGATGGGGTCAGCTTCCAGGTAAACGTGACTAGTAGTTTAGTGGAATAGCAGTATTTTACACAGAGTGACTGTTCAAGTGTTTTACTGACCTTCACACATCAGTAACACGATACCCATATTTTTAAGATTGGTGGTTGTCAGATATACAAAGTGTAAACTGACAGTCCACGAAGCCTTTAACTAAGCATTCTGTACATCAAACTGAGTAACAGTACACTAAAATTATAACTAGGATACGACCTGGTTTTTCAGGTGAAAAATCACAGTTTACGGTAGAACTCAAAACATTGTGCTGATGGCTGCAGTGATTAGTACCTACAGGGGTCATAGAGATATTCAAAGTAAAGAAATAACATTTAAAACTTGTTTTTTACCCGACTGCGGCGAAGCCCAAAAGGAGGGTTATGTGTTTGACGTGTATTTATGTGTGTATGTGTGTCCGTTTGTTCCCTCATAACTCCTAAACGGATGAAGGGATTTGAATGAAATATACGTCGTTAGATTCGTCTTGATAGCGCGAGTGTCACTGACTACATTAAAATTAAAAAAAAAACAAAGAAAAATTGCGGATTTTGGGGCCATATCGCGGAGTCCAATGTTTTTTTCCACTACCATCAAGTAGGGTATCAAAATGAAGGGTTTTAAAAGGAGATTACAAAACATATAACACTTATATGTTTCAAAGAAGTTCAAAGTGACAAATCCTATAAAAAAGTTAAATCATCTGCGAATCGTAAATACTATAATTGACGGCACGGTTGGCGCAGTGGTTGAGCGATTGGACTCCTGCGTTCCATGTCGCGGGTTCGATCCCCGCACGAAATAAATATTTGTATGGCCTACAGATAGTTGTTTCGGGTCTGGGTGTTCTGTGTATGTGACTTTAAATGTTTGTAAACACACCTACGATACAGGAGAAATTCCTAGTGTGGGGCAACGTTTTTTTTTTTTAAAATCATCAAACAACCTTGCATAACAAACGGAACAAGACACAAAAAAAACGTAAAAATATTAATAACTAAAGCCAAAAGGTAATCATCGCGGCCCATAATCTTGTTATACAAATATTTGCCAAAATAAAAGAAGCGTAATTATTTAAGAAAATTCAACGCACAAAGGGTCTCACCCCCTCCCCTTGCCTGCTGAAAGGGGGTGGCCGCCATTGTAATTATTTTTCTTAAAAACTTTCCTGGTACGAATTCGTTTCTTTGAAGAAAAATTATGTAAGTCTGTCTATGGATATGGTTTCGTGTTTCGATATTTAGTAGATTTTTTTGGTGGAAGATTTTTCTATTTAAGTATACTTATTAATATTTTAGAGATTATGTATGTACTCTCAGGAACAAAAAATTCTTAAAAATTCTTTCACTGGCAGAAAGGTTCATTATTCGTTTAGTTAGTGTAGCGTGTAGTGTGTGTGTGTGTGTTGTTGGTGTGTGTTAGTGTTTGGTTAGTGTTCGTGTAGCTACGAGTAAATTATATTTATATCATGCAAATTAGCCGCGCTATCAAAATTTTTGTGGACGAAGTCGCGGGCCAAGTGCTAGTTAGTGATGAAATGTGGTTGCATATACAATACAAATAATTTATTTTCTTTCACAAGTAGGTAATGAACTACATCTAGTGTTTGAAGTGACCTTTTAGACAAAAATGTCTGTGTTATTAGGTCACTTCGCTCTTCCGAAGCTTAAAGTTACGTGGATATTCAGTAAGTCTATCAAATTTATTGTTTGAAGTGGAACTCTCTACCGGAGCCTGTGTCATATCATGAGAAATTTAACCAACCTGCCTTCAAAGCAAGAATGACAGGCATCTTCTGGTCGCTTTCCATCAGGTGCGATCGATATCATGGCGTGACATATCGTTTAGGAATAAAAAAATAAAAATCAAACCAATTTGTTCATCTAAATATATTTTTTGTTCTGTTTTCAAAAGCCTTTACCATAAAATCTTCTTAGTCGATACACTCTTGTCAGAGTGGTCGTGATTGCGCAGACGAGGTACTCGGCGATATGTTTGGTGGGTCGTTGACTTCCCCGAGGACTGCTCTTTCAGCGATGTGCTTCCATTTCTGCCGGTTGGTGACGTTGCTAGTACACTGGACCATGGTAGACTCAGTAGCTTTTTTGATCGAGTAATTCCAGCGAGTTGGTGAACGCCCTAAAATACTACTTATTCAGGAAATCTACCTAGCTATCTTTGGTATTCTAGAACCTCTTTCTTTCCACGTAAAAGCTCTGTTTATAGAAAAAAGAATCCGTCCCATAATATATTACCATAATTTTAAATCAGAATAAGATCCTCAAGTCACAAACGTAACATGGCCCTTATTATAAAAGTTTGTTACAACACAGGGTCCATATCATTTTAACAGTAAAACTCAGGGGGTGGGCAGGGTTCCAGGCTACCGACAGTACCGACATGTTTGTCCGTTCGTTAAAAGTAAGTATTGCTACATACTTCATACTTGCTTATTCAAGAAAATGTTACTCGATTTCTTCTGTTTATCAAAGAGGAAAATTTTGTTACTTTTTCTTATATTACATAGGTACTAGTGGAGTTATATTTGTTGAATAATGTAATCGACTATTCCCGGCTGTCATTTGTAAATCTTTGATAGTCCTTACAGGTAGTCTGCGGCCCGTAATTCTGACAAGGGTATATCGAATTACCCACTACAAACTGGGATGTGTAGGTCAGATTTGCAGTCCCTCCATGTTAAATACTGGTATTCAACAGCATCTGGACAGACTGGAAGCTGACCCTAACATATTTGTAACATATGTACCCACAGCATCCAATCAAGCTATACAAATCCAGTATATGCGGATCTTTCATTGTACAGGAAATCTATACAAAGCGGGGCCATATTATACTGTTGGAAATGTATAACTAGATGTGACGCCATGAGTACCAACGTTTATTCAAATAAACTAAAACCGAACGGACTTACGTTTACGTTACATAATCATATTAAAAGTTTCAGAAGAACTTCCTAGTCGGTGGTTGAAAGCATGTGTCGTAGTAGCTAGTCGTTGAATTCTCACCTTTCTGCTATAAGCTGAAAGTTGCAAGTCGAATAGTAGTCGAATGTCTCTTACTACTTTTCACATTTTTGCTGTAGTTATGACGTCATATTAGAGTAAATACGCAAGGGATGGAGTAGTATTGTAACTTTAACAGAACTTTATACGCAAATGACTGTAGCCTTTATTAATAGTGAATTCACTGAGCTCTAGTTAAATAAGAACCGAGCAGTGGACAAGTTAAACAGTTTTAACTGAAGGTTTGTTAACTGTTTCCTGGCATCATTTGTAGCCGTGGTTACTTTTAGGTAGTTCCCAGGTTCGGATGACCTTTTATTAAAGGATAGCAAGAATTTATGTTTAAAAAGAACTAATAAAGACGCTTTAGAGTAGTTTAGAGTAAAGTTGTTTTATTTCTCGTATTCATCTTATCAAACCCTTTCATTTCATGCCCATGTCAGTTTAATGCATGAAAACAACTAGTTCGCTATCTTTGGGAGTCCGCCATATTGGATTTAGTACACGAGTAAAGCCACTTAGCTTATCATGTGAAAACACAGAACTAAAAAAAGTACCAAGTTTGACATATCGATGTAGTTTTGGTTAACAAGTAGCACCACCTTTATATTGCACATTTAAAGTGGACACACTAGACAATACTATATTTTTACTTTCATCTTTTGTTTCAGCCAGTGCCATAACTGAACAAGAAGTTTCACAAACATAAAAACTCTTTAGTGAACATTTAAACTTTTACAATAGAAAAGTGATGACCGTGTACCGACCGTGGACCAGACTTTCAGAACGATACCTGTGCTGTGACAAAGTGCTAACTGATAAGGCTCTACATACCTATGTGCGGATCGTTCGATGACATTTCTGGCCCTGGAGATTAACGAATGGCAGGTGAGTGGAACTTTATAAATTGGTTCTTTTTTTTTTTTTTTTTTAAGAACGTTGCCCCACACTAGGAATTCCTCCTGTATCGTGGGTGCGTTCATAAACATTTAAACTCACATACACAAATACCCAGACCCGGAACAACTATCTGTAGGTCATACAAATATTTGATCCGTGCGGGAATCGAACCCGCGACACACTGAGAAAAATAAATGATATTATGTATCAAGAATGTGTCTCCGTCAATCATGTAACTTATTTATATAGGAACGCACAAAGGTGTACGATTACAGTAATAAAGTACATTGAGTTGTCCGTAGTAAGATTACTTTATGGATGTCGCTATGATTTTTGTAGATTTTATTAAGAACTTGTTTACTTTTTTGGCCAGTCGCAAACCGTAAACAAGTAGAAAAATAGTCGCTTTATAAATTTTCTTGATTAATTTAAATAAATAACTTGACTGATATTAACTTGCCCTTTAAACAAAGCGTTTAGGTTTCTTGTTTATGCGAACTATGGCATGCAGTTGTTGCGTTTAAAGCACTTGACCAATGTTTAAAAGTCACTTGATTGATTTCAACATCTTCGCTGATAGATTAAATCATTAAAATTGTAAGTTTTAAAATGAAATATACTTATGACGATAGGCGATTTATTTGATAGTATCATGTCAGATGATAAATTTTATAATGACAATTAATTGATTGATGTAAGTACGTCTTTGTATAGATCATGTAGCTCATTAAAGTTAAGTAATTAAAAGTGTTGATCTGAATTAAGTACTTCTTTGTTGTGCTTAAGTTGTATGGTTGTTGCTATTAAGTTGTATGTTTGTTGCTATTAAGTTGTATGGTTGTTGCTATTAAGTTGTATGTTTGTTGCTATAAGTTGTATGTTTGTTGCTATTAAGTTGTATGTTTGTTGCTATTAAGTTGTATGTTTGTTGCTATCAAGTTGTATGTTTGTTGCTATTAAGTTGTATGGTTGTTGCTATTAAGTTGTATGTTTGTTGCTATAAGTTGTATGTTTGTTGCTATTAAGTTGTATGTTTTTAGCTATTGAGTTGTTTGTTTAGGCTCAATTTACACCGCCGCGGAATGGAAGCGATGCGACTTTTTACAACGAAATTCTACATAACATAATGAACTTTATGTCAATTGGTTAACGTACAAATTACGTACGTTACACAAGGTTCATTATGCTATAAACAATTTCGTTGCAAAAATTCGATTTGATTTCGGTATAAATTGAGCCTTAACAAACAACTCAAAAGCAACAAACAAACAACTTAATAGTAACAGAAGACATACAACTTAAACGCAAAAAAAACAAACAATAGCAACAAACGTACAACTTAAATGTAATAAAGATAATTTAAAATATTCATAAGTGTTACTGAAATAAAATAATCAAGTAATTTGACTCATTTATTTTTATTCAAAACAGCAAGTTAAATATAATCAACATAAAATGAACGAAATTGTTATAACATAAGAATAAACGGGTGTCAGGGACGGCCTTCCCAAAACTTCGCAGAGTGATCAGTCCATGAAACTAAACAAATTTTCACAATTTTTTTTATCAGGAAACGTCAAAAATATTTTGATTTCTAATTTAGTTCCTGTATAGGAAATGCTGATTGATTCTCTGGAAGGTATAAATTTTTAGTCTTTAACTGAGTTTTTGTGAAAAATGTTTAGTTTCATGAACTGATGCTGTTGATCATACATTCGGAGTTTTTTAAAGACAGTGCTAACAAAAAAAAAACTGAAAAAGGCCCTGTTTGTACTCTTTCCCAGATTCCTCGGAAATTAATAAAAATTTGAAAAAAATAACATTTGCTATTCTAAATTAACACGTTATTTTAAATAATGACAGATTATTTTCTTCCTCTTTCTTTTCCTTCCTTTTTTTTCTTAGCTGCTGGTGGAGAAGATTCTGTTCCAGAACTAGTAGGCAGCGCCACAATACTTGGCGTTATAAGTTCCGTTAGGGATAATATAGCTGCAAGGTTTCTATTTTCTTCAGTGTCACCTGAAAAAAGAAACATTTTATATTAATATATATTACACACACATTGTCTGTATGGTGTCGGACGTAAAGAATAACCATCCCATATCTTCCCGTGGGTGTCGTAAGAGGCGACTAAGGGACTTCCCAGAGAATGGGCAACTGCAGCGTTCTCTGAGCTTTTGTAACAACCGCACTGCGATCGCCAACCCGCCTGCCAAGCGTGGCGATTATAGCAAAAACCCTCCTTTGGGGGAGACCCATGTCCAGCAGTGGACGTCTTTCGGCTGAAATGATGATGATATTACACATACACACACTCACTCACACACACACACAGACACACTCATGTGAGCTTGCAAGCCCTGCTGTCAGAGGTTTGTGTAACGACCAATGTCAGAAACAGTGACCCAGACCGATGCTATAACTCAGTTCACTTGACTCGTAACGAAAATTAGCACTTTTAAGCATAATAACTCACAAACGGTTTACTAAATCAAAAAACGGTCTACTGTGACCCCCAGTATTATTGAAAGACCTATCCAACAATACCCCACACGATAGGGAACGCAAAACAAATTATCATCTCCACCTTACACGTAGGGGAGGAACCTCAAAAAAATTTTTTTTTACGATTTTATTAGTACCAATAGTTTTTGAGCTAGACCGCGGACGAACAGACAGACAGACAGACATGGTTGACTACGGACTCTAAAAAATACGCTGGGTTGCAGATGCTAAGACAAACTTTAGAGGCTGCACTTATAATTCCCCTTTTTTTTACAAAATTAAATTTTAGATTTGTGTCCCCGGTGGGAATCGAACCCACTACATGCGGGCGAATCAGAAACGTTGGCTCTATAACTAGCTTTCCGCCCCGCGGTTTCGCCTGTTGTAAATTAGATATACTCATAGGAATTAATTTTACATTTTCCCATGGTAAAGACAGTCTATGTTTGACCACGGGTCTTTCTTCAGCTATCTCAATTCATTTTATCAAAATCGGTGCAGCGGTTTAATCGTGAAAGCTTATCAGACAGACAGACTTTCGCAATTATAATTATTACCTAAGGGTGTTAAGCTTATATATAAGAGTTGACACTTACCATCTGCCAGCTTCTTGATATCATCACAGTAGCTGTCTTTCGAGTTCTTCTTCTTCAATAGTTCAATCAATCTTATTTTTATAGAAGGAAAATTTAAGTACAAATTGTTGGCGTGATTATAGGATAAGACTGGTCAAAATCCTCCACGAGCTGAAACAATAAAATATTTGAAATTTTAATATCCAAATGTTTCACAGCAACTTATCCCTCTCCTTCCAAGTGACATGAAATATAAATTTTAAAATAAAAAAATATACAGAGAAAAATAGAAAAATTAATATGAAAAATCTACCGAATTTTTTTAACTGACGGAGGCGCCACTTAGCATAGGGAATGTAAACAAAGATAAGTAGGTAGGTGAACTTACACTTATGGAAATACTGTTTAGATCTGATGCTGATATATTTAGAGTAGTGCTTGTAGTGTATTCTGAATGCCAATTTTTCCAGCACCTTAGAAATAAAGTCCTGGGCCCCAATTAAGGGATTAATTCTTTAATATCTTCTTGCGAGATGGGCGGTTAGGGCGTGCAAATTAATTGCATTTTCTGTAACAAACAATATGGCTGTTGAGAAGATGGCTGTTGTTGGTCTGAAGAGAAACTAGGCAGTACCTAATGGCAAGTAATGTGGAAAGTAGATGCAAAATACTTACTGGTGAAAATGGGTTTTAAATCCGAGAGGCTCCACGCCTCTAGTAAGTCGCCAGCTTCCTCCATCAAACACTATTCACTTGCCGCCACTACTTGATACCCGGACCACTTTAAATAATAATATACTAATGTCAAATTATCAGAAATTTTATTTAAATTAACACGGGACAATTGCAAAATATCAAGAAAGAAAATAACAAGTTTCGACACGAACGACAAACGGTTAAACAGACGCGCGCGCTCGAGTCGCGCCACACAGAAAACATCGACTGATTGAAAAATAAAGACGAAGTTACCATTTTAAATTAATTATTAATTTAAAAAAGTTAATTGATTTCTCATATTATTTTCCGAACATTATTTATATGAAGACATTTATAAATCTAATAAAGATATTTTATTAATGTTGCTAATCAAGTACTTAGTAGGATTTATCATGAACTACATTTACATCAATAACGTAGCTCTTTATCTGAAATAAATGCAAATGATTAAAATACCCCAATCATTTTATCTTATTAGAATAAATAATGGTTTATGACGTCACCAAAATTAAATAAGAAATTTTGTTGTTTTAAATATATTTCACTTTATAAGCGTACAGTCATTTAAATTTGATTTTCACAATCAATTGTGGTTTGTTATTTCAAAATGATTAATGATTCATTTAATCGTTTTTTACTCAATCAAGCAAAATTTCAACTTGATAGGAGACCAGTTTTCTCAGTGCACGCAGCACAGCAGTCAAATAATATGTAGATACTAAAACCTATCAAAGGCAAAATATGGTATATGGTAACGAATGTCGTTTCTTCTAGGCAAGCATGCTCCATCCTAGGCTATGAAAAACGCTGGTTGTGTAGACGGTAAGTTTGCGGAGTTTCTCTAGCAAATGTAATTTAACTGTCCCAATAGTGTAAATAAATTTAATAAGCTGTGATCCTTAGAGGAATAGATTTTTTTTTCCCACTAGTTCTACGATTCACTGCTAGCTGTGTGACCCGCAACTTTGTTCGTGTGATTTCATGTGTATTACATAATATGTGAGAAAAAATCAACAGTGCAGGCGACCACCAGAAAAGCGCCGAGAAAATAAAGCTTAACGTCCGTCCGATGAAGTCCTATAGAAACAATTTAACTGTCTTAGATCTCGCAACGGAATTAATTTGAATAGCGGAGGAGTAGGAAAAACATAATTTCCACTTCCCTTGTGTAGTCGTAATGTCGTGTGTTAAAAACTGTTATTTTCAATACAAATGGTAATATCAACTAACACAGAACTACCACACGGTATAAAAGTTTGTCTTCAAACGGGCCAAGTCGACACATCGGTCAAACTGCCGTAAAATCAGATTTGCCGCCTGAAAACCTTATTTCTTCAGCGGAAGCGACGGAACAAACTAAATAGTGATGCCACCTGGCGGGCCGCGCCGCCGGAAGTGGCCTTTATTGGCGGAAATGGACCGGCCGACAGGATATAGCAATTTACACGGCGCCTCCCTGTTGACTTGTGAAGGAAATACACTTTATTTTGAGTTCGTTACTGTTGTTTGTGCTACGTTTGTTTGTGTTTATACTTACTGTGTTTTTTGGGAACGAAATTGTTTGAATGAAAAGTTTTTAGAGTTATTTCTGTTGTAAATGTGATATTTTTTTGTAGCTGAAAAATATGATAATAAAGAGTCGACAAGTCGGTAGGCACTAACCTTGTCACATAAGTACATAATGTATGTATAATGAATATAATATATTTAATGAATCAGTTAAGAGTCGAGTCGTAGTCAGCGCTTCTCCTCCACGTTTAATATGCGCACAGCCAAAGTATAGAACTCTCTGTGTCCCCTTTTTTTTTTTTTTGGGGGTGGGAAATCATCAAATAACCCCTCCCGCTCTTGGGCAGAGCGAAAGGGAGTGTCAGACTTCTACTGACTAAAAACCACCCATGTTCCTTCTTCGCCCTTCATGTCGAGGCCGCGGTATCCCTTGCGAACAACCCGCAGCCTCGACAGGTCTCTGTGTCCCCTCCACCTTTAACCCGTCTGCTTTTAAAGCAGTGAACAGGCATCTTCTAGACACGCTCGTTCCATCATAGACCTCATTCATCGCTTCCCATCAGGCGTGATCGAGGTCAAGAGCAGCGCCCCATTTTGCAATAAAAAAAAACACGATTATAACAAACATCGCATCACGCCTGTAATCTCTAAAGTGTTAGGCAGAGGTGTTCCGATCCCGTCGGGGCAGCGGGTTATTCGAAAGAGATACCGCGGCCTCGGCACAAGGGCTAAGAAGGAACATGGGTGGTTTGTGATAGATGATTTCCCACCCCCCCCCCCCCGCCCCAAAAAAAATAGAGGTGTTCCGATCAGTACCTACATGTTTAAATCCCATTAGGGGACTGACTTATTGCCATCAATCGGGCACAAATCCTAACTCCGTGGCTGCTACTGAGAAATTCCAGATGGATATCCCCATTAACACTTTGCCCGACTTGGGAATCGAACCCAGGACCTTATGCTCAGAAGTCGCGTTTGCGACTACTAGACCAATGAGGCAGCATACAGAAAATATATTTCACTATTGAATAGTTATTACAAAACATGTTAAAAGGAAACCAAACGTCATCAAAAACTCGAATTACATAACAACACAAATAATGCAAGAAATCTATTCAACCGCAAATCGGAGAGGTTCCCGGAGAACGGCACGAGCTCTCCCCAGACGAATCAATAAGTTGGTGACAAGAGTCGGGGCGGCATGCGTTGACTTGCGGATGGGGAAGTAATGTGTCCGGGTAGGTGGCGAGCCTTTAGGAAAACGTTTTATTAGTTTTTAAACTGGTATGGTCGCTAACGTTATCATTAACACTGAAAACGTGATATTTACGATGGTTATTAGAGTTTCACAAAACTTGTTTTGTTAGGTAACTATCTGTCTGTCTGCCTTTAAGTAAAATTTTGCCAATCACGATATATGTAGGCCTACGTTTTGAGTAGATTGTAGTACCAACCTCTGAGCTACTCATGAAACAGAAAAGAGCGCTGTAAAAGCGATACTTTTCCAACGCGGTAACGACAGCCTATTGTAAAGGCCACTATCATCTCATATTTCTGCCTTAGTAAAGGCCACTATCATCTCATATTTCTGCCTTAGTAAAGTCCACTATCATCTCATATTTCTGCCCTAGTCCCATGTTACTTACTGTCGTCGCAACACGTTTTTACACGACTGCCCATAACCAAAAAAAAAACATACCGATCGAATTGAGAACCTCCTCCTTTTTGGGAAGTCGGTTAAAGAGTGTTATGTTTTAAGGATTCATGTATGTTTGTTTTCCTCCATTCTCCTTTGTCTACCGTCACTAAAGCTCACTATCATCTCATATATCTGCCCTAGTAAAGCCCACAATCATCTCATATATCTGCCCTAGTAAAGCCCACAATCATCTCATATATCTGCCCTAGTAAAGCCCACAGTCATCTCATATTTCTGCCCTAGTAAAGCCCACAATCATCTCATATTTCTGCCCTAGTCCCATGTTACTTGCTGCCGTCGCAACACGTTTTTACACGACTACCCAAAAAAAAGACTGTTATGTTTTTAGGGTTCATGTATGTATGTTTGTTTTCTTCCATTCTCCTTTGTCTACCGTCACTAAAGCTCACTATCATCTCATATATCTGCCCTAGTAAAGCCCACAATCATCTCATATATCTGCCCTAGTAAAGGCCACAATCATCTCATATATCTGCCCTAGTAAAGCCCACAATCATCTCATATTTCTGCCCTAGTAAAGCCCACAATCATCTCATATTTCTGCCCTAGTCCCATGTTACTTGCTGCCGTCGCAACACGTTTTTACACGACTACCCAAAAAAAAGAGTGTTATGTTTTTAGGGTTCATGTATGTATGTTTGTTTTCTTCCATTCTCCTTTGTCTACCGTCACTAAAGCTCACTATCATCTCATATATCTGCCCTAGTAAAGCCCACAATCATCTCATATATCTGCCCTAGTAAAGGCCACAATCATCTCATATATCTGCCCTAGTAAAGCCCACAATCATCTCATATTTCTGCCCTAGTAAAGCCCACAATCATCTCATATTTCTGCCCTAGTCCCATGTTACTTGCTGCCGTCGCAACACGTTTTTACACGACTACCCAAAAAAAAGAGTGTTATGTTTTTAGGGTTCATGTATGTATGTTTGTTTTCTTCCATTCTCCTTTGTCTACCGTCACGCTATCATTTAGATACTCCTTTTTAGGGTTCGGTACCCAAAGGGTAAAAACGGGACCCTATTATTAAGACTACGCTGTCCGTCCATCTGTCCGTGTGTCCGTTCATCGTCCTGGTGACAGCACCAGGCTGTATCACAAGAACCGCGATAGCCTAGACAGTTGATATTTTCACAAATGATGTATTTCTGTTGCCGCTATAACAAGAAGTACTAAAATAAAAATTAAATTAAATAAATATTTAAGGGGGGCTACCATACAACAAACGCGATTTTTTTTGCCCTTTTTTGCTCGATATCAATAATGGCAACAGGTAGGCACTTGAAATATTCACAAAATACTCAGTTGTATTAATTTTACTTTCATAATAAATAATTTAACTTATCTACCACATTTTTGCCAATGAATATTACATTACTTTTCATTACCAGCCTGCTTGCTAATGAATTTAAAAATAAACGTGTAAACTTTTTATTTAAAAGTTGATCGTGTAAACGATTATCACCTTCCGAAGCTTAGCACATCATGATGTGTTGGTCAATTAGTCAACGTAATTTGTAGCGAAGTGTCATAAACAATGTTGTGGTATGTACCAAGTGGGTTTATTATGGCATTATTCATTTAGATCAAAATTTTAAATAGCTACGACGAAGCATTGAAGCTGTATTAATCTAAATAAATACTAGAAAAAACTTGTAAAAAACCGGCCAAGAGCGTGTCGGGCCACGCTCAGTGTAGGGTTCCGTAGTTTCATATTATGTAAACGAAGTTAAAAAAAAATACGGGCAAATGAAACTTGACCTCTGGATTGTATAGGCGCTCATACGATTCAGGGACCAAATTATATTGGTTAACTGCAGTTTCCATCTGTTGTTTCCATCCAAGTTCAAAATAATTTTCCTAGAAAGTCCTTATAAAGTTCTACTTTTCAGATTTTTTTCGTATTTTCTAAACTTATGGTTCAAAAGTTAGAGGGGGGGGGACGCTTTGTTTTTTACTTTTGGAGCGATTATTTCCGAAATTATTGACATTATCAAAAAATAATTTTAGTAAACCCCTATTCATTTTTAAATACCTTTCCAACAATATATCACACATTAGGGTTAAAATTAAAAAAAAAACACTTCCCACTTTACATATAGGGGGGCTACCCTAATAAAACATTTTTTTCCAATTTTTATTTTAGCACTTTGTCGGCGTGATTGATACACATATTGGTCCCAAATTTCAGCTTTCTAGTGCTAACGGTCACAGAGATTAAGCGAGGACGGACAGACAGACAGACAGACAGACAGACATGGCGAAACTATAAGGGTTCCTAGTTGACTACGGAACCCTAAAAAAAGGAAAAGGGACAAAATGACTTGTGCAAATTAAATGTATTTGAGGTATTGGGACGTTTCAGTTGTGCCTCTGAGATGTTTCAATTTAGAATTCTCCTGTTTTAAATGTCGACTCGCCATCTGGTGGCCTGTCACCCCAAATCTTTAAGTTCAATTTATACATCAAAGTGACCCTAAACTAAGTCCACAAACATTATCCCCCTACAATCGTTGATGTTATCTGATCATATTAAAATCAAATTGCGCGATAAACTGTCCAATTTGTATCTGATGATGAGATAGCGCCCCCTAGCGGCGCTGGCGCAACTGACCGTGACTAAACGGTGCGAGTCAAGTGGTCTGATTGATGAGGAGGTATGTTGAGTGGGTGTGAAATACAGGTCTAGCATGTAGGGTAATGATACGGTTGTAAATGTCAAAGGTGGATTGTATAAGTGGTCAAAAAAAAATCTCTGTAGAAGCCCTGTGTTTGGATCTGTGTCCGGTTGATGGCGATGTTGATGTTGATGGATGGAGAGAGAGAGGAAGGCCATTAAAACTATGGATGGACTGTGTAGAGGAAGATATGGCCAGGAAAGAGATTAATGAAGAGATGACGAGTAGGTAATAGAGAAGTAAATAGAGGGAAGTAGCTAGAGGTTTGGAGGGAGAAAGGGAATGACTTTGTCAAGGGGTATCCCCCTTGACAAAATATGGAAAAAGAGCCTGGGATAAAGGCAGAATAATAGTTATAGATAGCGCCCCCTAGCAGTGCTTGCGCAACAGGCCGTGACTAAACAATGTGCGTCAAGTGCTGTGATTGATGAGGAGGTACGAGGAGTACGTGTGGAACGCAGGTCTAGCGTGTAGCCCGCGTAAGGTAATACAGTTGTAAATGTCGAATGTGAGATGTCAAGAGGCAAGTATTTAGGCTCTGCCTTAAAAAGTACCCCGAATGCGTAACATACATTTATATCGAAATCCGAGGTTGATGCTCCAAGGTAGCCCGCGAAATTCTATTTTTTTTTTCCACATAACTTTTCAATTCAATTCGTTTATTGCAATGCATAATGTACACTTACAGTAGATAAATAAATTAAATAGAAACGTATAAAGAACCTTGTCGGGCACAACAAGTTTTCAGTCACCGGCGCCACCATATTATATCTATGGGTGCCACTTTCAGACTTCCTCTTGTTCAATGTCCCAATCGACTCAACCATATAAATGTAGAACTTTATTCCATGTACCGATGACCTAGTGAAGGTTGCGTGGACCCGCTGGATGCGAGACGCACGAGACCGGTCAATGTGGAAGGAATGTCAACCTGGGGGAGGCCTATGCCCAGCAGTGGACGTCTTTTGGCTGAAATGATGATGATGATCCATGTACCTATTACTCATGTTTGCGAAGAAATAAATGATTTGATTTGATAGGTAGGTACTCAAAACTTTTAAAAAGCTGTACATCATAAAATCTAACAAAGTTCACAGCTTACTTGCACAAAGACGCGCCTCTAAAATCAATTTGACAACAACTTAGTTACTCCAACATGGAGTTTTCATTTCTGCGTCCAAGAGGCATGCAAAATCGCCTTAAGGGACTACCACTTTCCTCCGACCCCTCGCTCACTCGAAAATGCACTTTACTATGGAG
This sequence comes from Diarsia brunnea, assembly GCA_949774965.1. Taxonomy (NCBI): domain Eukaryota; kingdom Metazoa; phylum Arthropoda; class Insecta; order Lepidoptera; family Noctuidae; genus Diarsia; species Diarsia brunnea. Next base: position 12,477,778 of record OX459007.1, on the reverse strand, counting down.
CCTTATAGTTCTTGTTGTTTTGTTTGAGGGTCCAGGGTGTAGTGGGTGTTTCGTAGAAGATCATCAAGGTGTGTTTGAGCCCGTTTGGGCAATGCCACGGTTGGGATGAGCTGCTGAGGGTTCGTAATAGGCGAGGCAATGATGTTTCATGGTTACGACGCCGTTGCCATGGTTACGAATAGAGATTGCTTTTTGAAATACTGCATCGTTTGCATGAGGTTTAAGTGATAGATGTTTTTGATTTTCTTGAAAGATACGAAGAGAATTAGAAATATTTTTATGGTGTATAGGTCGTTGTTCGGGGTCTGGCTGTTTTTGTACGAGTACCTATGTGAGTTAATTTTCAAATAACTTTATTGGGATTTGTATTTATCTCGTGTCTCGTTACGTGTAATTTTAATATGGGGGAACCTGAAATAAATGGATTTTTTTATTTTTTAAATATTACGAGGCCACGATACAGGAGAAATTCTTAGTGGGGGACCATGTTTAAAAAAATGTTTCAGCACTAAATATAATGCTGTGAGGTCAGCTGGTCAGGTAGCTTATTTAATCAAAGTGGATACTATCCAGAATGACTTGAACCTATGTGTTAGTGATTAAAGTCGCGCCCTTTTCATATGGAGATAGGCATAAACCTCATAACGCCACCTGCTACGATGCTTAAGTACTGTATGCTTCTTTTGCCTTGTCCACATTCATATACAGGGTGTAAACGAACCTTTCACGCATACGACAATCAAGCATTCTGTACATCAAACCAAGTACCCCTACGCAAAAATGTTTGCTGGGAAATGACTTATTTTTTTGGGGTCAAAAATCACATTTTACGGTAAAACTCAAAGTAGCACTCTTAAAACGTTGTGCTAGTGGATGCTTTGAATAGTAAACGGGTCATGGAGATAATTTAAGTAAAGTTAAAACCTGAAATACTAGTATTTACAAAAACAGCTGTGAAAAATTTGGAACTTTGACCCCCAATATCTCCGTAACTAGGAGGTTCCCAGGTATGGTCTAGAACAAAAAAATTATCGCAGTGGTGGGGAGAACAAATGCCCTTCGTTTGCGTTGAGGGTACTTTACCCGTTTATTCCTACTTTTTAACCTTAATATTACTTTACTTTCAAATTTAAACCGTCTGTTTTATTGCAGTGAACCTATTAAATTATGTTGGTAAGAACTAAAAATCCTGAATTATTTATGATTCACGTTTTGTTTAAATTTAACACCTGGTTTATTTCCGATTCAAAAATACGTCGCTGATGCGAATAAATTCAGTAATGGCCGGAGGCAGTGTTTGTATTTGTTTTTAGCTTATTTTCTTTTGGTCAATATTAACGCAGGAAACTGCTCATATGTTTCCAGTGTGTCTGGGTGTTTTTAGTAATAACACATTTTATTTTCTCTTATTCATTAATGAAAAATTACTCATTTGACACTCACAAAATTGTCGTACACTTGGGTGTAGAAATATGCAGTCGCAATTTTATTAAAAATAAGTTTTAATATTGATTTCTGTAATAGTTTCTTATTTTTTTTGCTTTTCCTGAGATATCATGTCCCTACTGTTAATAGTTTTTTGAATTAAAATATGAATTCTTCTAGAATCTCAAAACCGTTAAAGGTTAAGCGCATATTATTAACCAACCAAACAAATGTTAAAAATTATTTACCATTTCGTCAACATCTGAATTACAACAAAAACTATGCGAACCTACACAGACAGTTTACAGAATCAAAAATCCCTTCTACAGAATTACCATACGCCCATAGCCGTAGCATACCGTGTCCGGTGCGATACGGTGGAGCGGCGCAGGCGCAGCCCGAGCCGGGGGCGACGCGCGCAGCTGCCGCGGAGCGGTAATGAACGCACCCTGTACGCTGACGGCTTAGATCGCGTACAGGGGGTGGGCTCATTATGAGTTGCTTCGTTTTGGTTGGGATTTAGTTTTGGCATGAAATTGTAAAACGAAGTGACGACCGGTGAACTAAGGCTGTCACCGAATGGCGTTCAAGAACTGATTAAAGAAATGTGGGCCGTGCGGCTGCAAGAAGCGAAAATTACATGGTTGCCATCGATGGAAGAACCTGGATGACGCTACCACAGGACCTTGTTTAATTTATTTCATTACCACTACTCTCAAGAAGGTGAAGGAGATCAAGAAGAGCATCACTACAAAACATAGGTAACATATCATTGGCATATCTTAGAACCAAAAATATATGATATCTTCCGACCCTTACTGCTTACTGTGCTCGTTTTGTGGGTTATGGCCCACTCCCTCACACTGAGAGGAGTTTAACATGAGTCAGTCAGTCTAATTTTTAAAGTACATCGTATGATCAAAAAAACAAGCTAAATTATGATACATGCATTTTAGCTACGATTCCGATTAATGAATCGTTATCGATTTAAAACAGAAAGAAAACATTATAAAAACACAACTGCTTAACATAATATTATGCTATAGTTACAAATTTTTTCATTGAAAATAGTTATGTCTTGTCCCAGTCATGCTACAAAAATCCAGTATCTTACCAATAGCTTAAGGCCTAAGTTTAGTGCCACTAGTAATTATCAATTTTATAGCATAATAAAACTCGGACAAGTAATAGAAGGAAGAGGAATTAATGCAGCCGTTTGTAAACGATGTCATAAATCAGCGGGACATGGATTAACGAGTAATCTTAATGAAATAATTGTAGACTGGACTTGAAGATAGCAAGTTCAGTATAAATTAAAAGATGCCGACGTTTAGTTGTTTCCTGTATGTTCAATGATTAAAAGGATTAATTACACAAGTGAAAAACTGAAACTGGAGCTGTCAGTATCATTGTTACTGTTAGCCTGTGTCATCCCACGGCTAGGCAAAGGCGTCCCTCCATGATTTCCAAATGATGCAATCCAGGGCCAATGTGGACCACTGGTCGTTGGTCCTGTCCAGCTCGTCGCGCCATCTCCTGCGAGGTCTACCGCGTGGCCAAGTGTCTGTGTCAGGAAATATTGTTACCAACCGCTCCTGAATTAGGTTTTGATGTGGTGATCGCGATCAGTTTTCACAAAAGAGTTCAGAATAATATCAATGACTCTACAGCCAGCAGTGGTAATTTTCTTTTAGAGTATTTTGAGTATCACTCTACGGCAGTGTTGTTTTTTACTTTATGCTAAACAGCAGGAATTTATGATTTTAACCCCATAAATTACCACCACCACACAATTTTTCAATTAGAAAAACGTTTCACATAACAAACACGAAAAACTCTAATGAAAAAACAAAGTTGTAACGATCAAACACCATGTGTTTTGTGATCTCGGAGCACATTACATATTCGTGCGCCATAATAAATGTATCCGCTTAATTATTATTTTGAAAATATCCGCGCCCCGGGCAGGCCGCGCGCTCGCCTCACAATCATATTTCTTATAAAAATAAAAGTAAAATGAGTGTGCACTTGTTCGTGGCCCGACTTGTAAACGGGACAAACTTCGGTGAGTTATATGGTGGTCATTTTAAATTGGAGTATATGGGTTTGTTTCGTAGTTATTATAAACGGTATCGGCTCGCGGCTGAGTGGTTTTATTTCTTATTGAATAGTATCTCTGTTTTCCTGTCTCTAAGAAGCGACTGGGTTGTGAGGAAATGTATGAAAATATATTTGATATATCCTATTGAAAAGATGAGCTAGTCAGGTTCGGAGCCTCGTTGCTATCAGACCAAGAAGCAAAGAAGCAACGATGCTGAGGATCGACGAACGATGGTGACTAAAAAGTTATTTTTTTGGTTTTTGGAACTCATTTGCGGTTTGAGATAGATCATATATTATTCTTACACCCGTTTACACTAAAACTAGACTTAACATAAATGAGTGAGTAAATAAATGCGTGCTGATGGATTGTCATCACCGAGAGTCAAAATTTGATAACCCTAACCTTCGCACTCACTACACATCTTCAAAGCGTAGTAGATACGCCAGAATTTGCGCTACGAAACAAAAAAATCGGAGCTACAAAATCGCTACGATTGCTACGAAATTGCGACAAAAGTACCAGGCGATCAGTTAGTGAAGGAGGTTAGAACGTACCCAGAGTGTAGTGTATTTTAATAGCTGCCGAAAGGGAAAGGGTTGAGCAACCCCTTGCTGTACCATAGACTTTGGAAGGGGAATTCAATAGAGCGGTGCAATACGTTATTTTGTTTTTGTTTGGCGAAAACAGGTTTTTTAATAATTTGTGCATGCTCAAACATTCAATGTAAAGAATTACTTATTCTTATGTAAATGTTACTTTGTATGTTGCTAGAAGAAGTTGTGTGTCTAAGAATACTTTTGAATGGAAAAAGCTTCGATGTATAACTGCCCTATGTTATTCGGGGTCGGTACAAAACGTTTATTTTATTCCATTCTCCCTTGTCAATTGTCATGCACGCTGTCATTCACTCCTTTTTTCTTCACTCCATTTCTCACACAATCCAGCCATCTTTTCTCTTTTCTTCCACTCCCTCTCATCTATCAACATTTATGTTCACTCTTTTAGTCGAATGCGATTGATCCCTACTCATCACATACCCATAAGACCATATGTAGTCGATTCCCTTTCAACTTTTCTGTTAAAAGTGTAAAACATTAATACCTACTGAAACACTACGCACACACACCACACACACAAACACACGAGATACACACACACTTAAGTTGCTGAACTTTTGAACAATAATAAAACCCTTCTCTAAAATATCAAAAGTCTACAGTCCCTCAGTACCGAGGGCATTGTTACCGATCAATAGCAACTCCCGCTTAAATAACAATCACTCATTCACTCGCTACGTTCACTGGTTCACTGCAGTACTGGTACATTCGAAATTCGAATTAAAATAGCTGCACAATGCTTCACGTTATTTTAATTATTTGTGGCCAGTGCGAAGTGTCGCATTTTGAGGCTTGAGTTTGGTTTGCCATTTTAGTTGTCTATTTATAAAATCAAGTACTTGAAGAGTGCATAGCTAAATCGGTCGGGGCTCGGGTCGGTTTACCTAGGTTGGTCTATGGATGGGTAACCACTTAATACATACCGAGTTTCATCCGTGCCTCGGTAAGCACGTCAAGCCGTCGCGTTGGTCGCGAACTCGCGACTGTCATTTTGAAGATCATTGACAGTCGTTACAGGTAGTCAGTGTCCCGAAAGTCTGACAACCAGTCTTACCAAGGGGTATTATATTACCCAATCTTCATATTTAATTAACACCCGGATCAAGGATAGAACGAATTCAAGCCTTACTCTTTTATATTAAGGTTAAAGTAAAATGATAATTGAAACTCTGTTCTGTAATATTTTAGTAATATCTATTTTTGGTCTAATTTCAAAGTAACTTCTTAAATCCGTGTTTGTAAGAAAACTTTGTACTTCAACTACCTCTGCTACGAAAAACACTGAACTTCAAACTTTGTTATTGTTAAATTTTAGAGTTCTAACTCAAAACACTAAGTTTGTGGCAATTATTAAAAGGATCAAGTCTCTGTTCCTTAATTATTATGAACTTTAAACTCAAAATTCTAGTGGTAAATGTAAAGAAGATCGTATATATATAAACTTGAACCGTGTCTTAAATATAATGCCTGTTTCCACTATCAATAAGCGTCACTTAAATGTATGCCTACGTATTATTGCGCATTATTAACATTTTGAAAAAAAATAAATGGCTGAAACAATGAACCTCGACGAAGTCCCAGGGAAACAATTTAACTGTCCTGGATCCCGAAAAGAAATTAATCAAAATCTAATCTTTCTTGTTAGCCTATTTGTATCCACTGCTGGGCTACGTGGCCAGCTCGCTCCCACTTCAGCTTTACTGTTTTTCCTCCATCATCTGCAACTTGACAGTACAGTGTAGTGTTTCTAACGCGATATATAAATAAAAATAAATGCTTCTACGTCGCTCCATTGCCCACTGGCATATCTCGAGTTTAGTATATTTACTTCTATCGTTCAGTAAAGCTGCTTTCACATTAGAACGTTAGCAGCGCGACAATGTGAAGAAATACATTTTATAAGAAGAGCCGTGACAACCCGTTAGTACTTGTTTAAAGTCGCGCGACTGTCGCGCTGCTAACGTGAACGTCCTATGTGAAAGCGGTCTGTGATCTGTGACCAACTTTTGTGCACCGTAGATTAGGACTGGCAGAATGCCAATGTCGATGAATTTTCTTTTCAGCTTTATTAGAAGGCTTCCCTTCATGTGCTCTTTTAGAGCCCATGAAGGACTTCCAAGCATTTTGGACTCGTCTTTCGATTTCTTGGTCTCGTCTATTTGTAAGATATGGCCCAAGTATGTGTATTCATTAACATCATTATTGCAACACATGCCCGTCTACCTCGACCCTTCGTTTCGCCACGTGTGCTTTTCATTATTCGGTGAATAAAAACGATCATTGATATTTCATAAATGATACGCAACAAGGCTTTACACTATCTAATTTGTTTAAAACAATATTGGTTTAATCACAACCCTTTAAATAGGAAAATTACACAGCAAAGGAACACTGCAATAATACCTTACTCAGTTGCTATTATTTATTCGATAAACTAACAAAACCTCTTTGGTACATAATCACTACTTAACATTCTACAACCATTTCAGGCGATAATGAACCTTTGCTTTGAGTAAATAAGGGTTTAACAAAATGCATGGTTAAGTTTGTCGTTCCTAATAATGGGTTATCGTCGATATAAAATAATAATATTGTTGGTTATATGACATATCGCGATATTATAGTCACGAAGTTCCGTTCGACTATTATTTATTATTTAAATTATCGCTATTATGAAATTATCGAGGTTTATTTATCCTCAATCAATAATAGATTAGAGTGACGATAATATATTATGAAGCCATTTGAAGTATAGTTAACTTGAGAAAAAGATGACATGATCTAACCCTACTTTGACCAAACATTTTGAAGACCACTATGAACGCAAATTAAATATGAGCTTAAAATGAACTTTAAGCTGTGAAAAAGCTACGACCTATCTGTCTTAAGTTAGCCCATTATTTTTCAGTTTCAGCAACTTCAGTTTAAAACAACATGTACTGTTCAAAATTACTTACACGCTTAAACACTAATAGTTCGAAAAAAATAACCCTTTGGTGTCTGAAAATCCTGCATCCCCTATAAATCATATTTATTTCTGTAAATTGGTTTTACAACAAACCTTTACACGTTTATGTTTTAAAACTAGATGGGGCGAATGTTTTAATACCTGACTATTCTGAGAAGAAACAGCCGAAACAAACTCCGAGGTCACTGCCTCTTTTAAAGTCCAGAGTTCCAGACATTGGTCAAGTCATAATGAGGTCCATCTATCTTATAAGACACACAAATTTTGTACAAAATTACCCAGATACCTTTATACATTCTGTATTCAGCTGTCAAATTCCAACGAGCATAATCCGGTAATAGCTCGCTATAAGACAATGTAGGCTACATTGCAAGGCAGAAGGCAGTTATATCGCCTTAACCACTGGCTGTAGTGCCTTGCCGCGAGGTAGCTAGCCACGCCTCGTAAGACGCACACCTTTCTATGTACTGTACGTATGTACGGGCTTAAGCTTATGTATAAGACAAAGCGCACACCAGAGGTGAGTTATAAACTGGTTAATACGATTATGGTATCGTGTCCGGTGAGTCCTGTTGTCTGCGCGTTACGGCAACTGAAGTCATATTCATTTAGATTATTCTATGGGCAATTGCAAATAAAGAAATACTATTGTATCTGGTAGAGCAGTTGTACTCATAGTGCAGGAAAAGTGAAGGTGTAAATTAATGTTAATTTGAAATGCACCCAAAATTGAGGACGTAATATACTATCTCGTCTACAATCAGTAATTGTTTGAGATTTTGCACCATGTGTTAATTTTCACCTTTAATTTTCCTGCTCTACAACTAAATGGCTACTATAAAAATTTGCATGGCTTTAATCGTCATGTACGTGAACTGTCAAATAGGTTTTCCTATGATTCTAGTTTGTTTTCTTGGGATAAGATCACGAATCATGTAGTACCTAAGTTTAGTCCAGGTTTCATAGAAAATTGCCCATGGTACTTAAGTGTAATAAAGAAAATTTAAATATCCAAACATATTTAACTCAATCCAACAAATAAAATCCCGGAAATGTTTGTTTTGAATCTCCAACTTACAGGTACACCCTCTGAGAAATCCAAAACACGTAAGTAAATTCCAAACAACCAACTACTTCTATGACACGACCATAGTTCCAAACAGGTGCATCTTCCTTCCCCGAGACAGTTGTGCTCCGTTTACTGCCAACTGTCTGAAGTTGCGCCAGTAACCGCGCGAGTGAACGTGCTCTGCGAAAATAAACGGAAACTTCTGTACTAAGGACTGCGAGTTGTTACTTTTGGAGTTGTCACCTGTGAAGATGTGATAGCTAGGGGCGGTTGGGAATTCGCACTGTGCTATTGCATGTATGTGCTTTAGGTATGTGATTTATTATTGCAACTAAGTGATGCCTGGTGACCTTTAGTTTTTTTTTTAAAACTACTTCAAGCACCAGCTCTCACAATGTGAATATTATATTGTTCAAAACTGTTAAGTGCTACTAAATCATTGTGAGAGAAAATAAACAAACTTATTATAAACTTATATTATTTATCTTCTTCTTCTTATCGTGTGGGCAGTAAGGTCTAACGACCCCACACACCCTAGTGTCAGAGTTTCTAAACCGCCTCAAAATGCCAAATTGGCAAGAGGTCTTGCCAATTTGGTAGGTGAAAACATTATTTGTTTCTTTTATTAAAAGGCCTTGTTTTTTATAATTAATAATGAGTTCGTCTTTCTTTCATGCTAAGTTGGTGTCGTTCCACTAAACAACACTTAAGTTATGTGGCTCTAAAGTACCTACACCCACATTTCGCCAATTATGTTGAGGATCCATTTAATAGGGGACGAGCCTATTGCCATCAGTCGGGCACAAATCCAAACTCACCTCAGGATCAACGAGCAACGAGGCAGTCTTTTAAATAAATCACGAATCTATTTTTGTGAAGGTACTGCTTAACATAGCATTTATACTCAATAAAATTAAATGCAGTAACAATATAAACAAACCTGCACGGTACACTTTCAGAAATTACACGCAGCAGGCATACAACATTACCGAGATGAGTGGGTGCTGCCAACTGCAGCAACCTAATTGTGCCCCATTGCACTGTCCCCCCGGCGGTCATGATCTAGCCACACGACTACCCCAAGGGCCGCACTAAATACAACCAACTTCGCGAACGCAACGGAAAAATTCCAAATTCGAACTTTTAATTTGACGTTTCGTAAAATTCCCGCCATAAACGGTAAGGATTGTTTCAATCGTGAGATTTTTTCGTCATATTCGTGAGTTTTTTACTGGGTTTAGCCTTAGGGTTTGTAATTAGAGAATGCTGATGTATGCTGCATGTGTTGGAGATGTGACGTGTGAACTTGGATCACGAGTTCGTGATACGTTCCTCATCAGTGCTCTGGATCGATGTCAATTGTAGGGATCGTATTGTTTCTGTGAGGGCCTAATGATGAGGCTGCATTCTTGACTAAGCGATTGTTACGTGGAAACTCTTTGGTATTTTAGTTGATTAACAAGTAAAATGTAAATGCTGTTGTTTCTAGAGTGAAAAAAGGTCATAAATTGATTTATTTGGTTAATCTTTTTATTTTTATTTTGAGTCATCTGCAATTTATCGCGTTTCTATTTTATAGTTTCTTAATTAATTTTTAATATTAAGCTATTTTTATGTAATATCTAGTGATCATATTTTAACATACACAGTATCTATTTAGTTTGAGAATGATTTCTAAAAGTTAAAGATCAACGATTAAAAACCTCGTAGAATTAAAAAAAACCAGCAGGGTCCAACCCAACAAGGTCCAAAAAACCAAGAAAAGCTGGCTGGCATGTTTGTCCCTATCGTGTTTGGACAACATCGACAGCACTAGAGCGAGATCAAAGGCGCGAGTCCAATATGTTCATTGATGCTAACGGGACAGGGGGACGTAGTTCGTAGTGCGTGTGTGTTGACAATAATTGATTCATAACATGATTGAAAAACTTTTAAATAATATCACTGGAAAAATCAATTCTAATTCAAACTTATTTTGAATTTATTGTATTGTCCAAAACACATAGGCTGTTCAGGCATCTTCTGTACCCACAACCAGATTAGGCCAGGTATTTTACAGTCCCGTAGCGTAGGAGACCAGTCTGTTGTTATCAACCGGATACAGAGCCAGACTTTGCCAGGCTACTACTGAGAAATTCGTGACGGAAAAACCCAGAATAAATTTTATTTGTCCCCATCTGGGAATTGGAATCAGGACCATATGCAGCGCTTTGCGACCACTAGAACAATTAGAAAGCAAGAAAAAAATATTAATATACGTAACCACAAAAAAACACAGAAAACCACCACCGTGTTAGTAACAAGACGTGATTGTCTGTGGTGTTTGGTCGATGACAGCTCTAGCGGAGATCAAAGCGAGCGTTCAATATGTGCAGGGACACGAGTGAACGGGGGACAGTAGGGAGAGGTCTAGTTATCGATAAAACTGATGTTTGTTGCCGCACTAATATTTATAATACTGTCTTCTTCTTATAGTGTTGATGACAATTTAAATTGAGTCAGCCCGTTACCCGTCAGGTAACGAATTTGGCACTTTCAGTAGCGACCTCCTGTGTTTGTGTGCAAGCAATAGGACAGGCAGGACGTGATAGGTATCAAGTATCCCATCGTTTGTGGGGCAACACCACATTCACACTCCAGGGCAGAGTCAACTATAAATCTCCCTGAACCTGAACCTATAATTAGACCGCACCAAACTTTCTGCTGAAAGCTTGCGAAAGTGTCGATGGTACAAACGCCAGCACATCAAGCTACCCGAAAGTGTCAGATTTTCCCAATCAACATTGATCCTAATGCTTTAGCGATAAAATTGAAAATCTATTAAAGAAAATTGACAGATTGTAGTAGTTTGATGTGCTGGCGTTTGTATTTTAAATGACTTAAATAAATGTGAAGACTGGCTGACTGAAACTCTGTTGAAAGTTACTTTCTATTCTGATTTCATTTTAAATTCAACCACAGTTTAATTTTCATTCAGAACGTGTAAAAACACCGGTTTAAATACTCCGCAATCGAAATTAGTCACATCACTATAATTTAAGAAGCTGAATGCACTCTGATAGAAATTTGTTTTTAATCGACCTCAAATTGGGCGCGAAATGAGTTGGACCCTCGGGTGGGGTGCGTCAAAGATAGCTTCATTACAAACGCTGAATTAATATTCTAAACATTTATCATTTATATTAAATGCCACGTTCTTTTAACTACCAGACTATTTTTTGTTGGTTTTGTAAAAACTAGTGAACTTTGCTCTTTTACGGCAGTCGTGCGTCAAAATTCAAGGTAAAGCAATTTATCAAGATTCGACGTTTCACACTATATTTTTATACATATTTGCAAATCTGATTTCAATTGCTCCTCATAGGTTAATATTTTTATACGAGCCAATTTTCCATATAAGTAAGTAATTTCAGATAGGTACCTCTGTCGACTTTTTAGTTGAGTGCTATGAAATCAAGCTAAAAATCTTTTTAAAAACTACGCACAAACTATGGCTATAAAACTTTACCTCTAAAACTTAAATGTATTCGAGAAAAAATTATAAGTAATTATATATTTTGTTTTTAAGTTGGTTCTGCTGCGAAATATAATAATATAGGGTGGAGAATATTGAATATCAGAACTCGAGAAGATGGACAGAAAGCCTCAATATAATGACTTTCACGTGTTACTAAATGATAAAAAGCGTGACCACAGCGCAGCCCACAATAAATTCTAATTACAATTCGGAATTCAAAACGATTGTTTCCCTCCAAAATCTGACAGCTCAATTGCATTCAGCCTCAGACGACATTTGTTCACATTGCCCACGTTTTATGGATATTAGCACATTAGATTCACCACGAAAATAATGCTATAGGGTTTTTATGATTAGGATCTTAAAGATCAAAATTCAATGACAATCTATTTTGAACTGTATCTTTAAATTTGTAAACATAGGTTCTTTTTACGTTCCATTTCGCGGTTAACTCAGCGTGTAAATGAGTTCTTTATCATGTCGTGTTTTAAGCGGCTGTTTATAAAGTTTCGTTTCGGGTGACACTGAAGGGTGAATATATTTAAATAAAAGCTATAATATAGAGGGAAATGTATGACAAATTGGCCTGTAGCTTTAACTAAATAACTTTTAGAATTTGTATGGATATGATGACCGAATATTTGGATAGAACAAACTTCTATTGTAGGTTAAGATAGACACTGGAACAGTAGGCAAGAAATCTTAGTATTTATAAAATAATTTGCTTTTATCAACAAATTATCATAAATTTATTAATGTTTTAATTTCCCGTTAATATTAGGCTGTTATGCGGTTTAATACCTTTCTTCTCCTTCAAGAAGAACGGAGAATAAATCATAGTTGCTTATTGATTAATCATAGTTTCATTAAGACACATGACACCCTTTAGCTCCTTTTTTTTATGGTGGGTGGAAAATCGTCAAAGGACCCCTCCCGCTCTTGGGCAGAGCGAAAGGGAGTGTCAGACTTCTACTGACTAAAAACCATCCATGTTCCTTCTTAGCCCTTCATGTCGAGGCCGCGGTATCTCTTGCGAACACCCCGACGGGCAACCTTTAGGCCCTTTAAACCTAAATATCCTTGTATCGCAAAAGCTGAAAAGCCGAAATAGGTTTCTGAAGTGTTTCACCCCATGACCCCTCTCACTGGCGAGCGGTCTACGAAAAGATTAAAGCTGTGGCGAGCCCTTACGTAATCCATACGTTCCACCTGCTGAAAATCTCCTACCTGGACAGCGACCTCTAAGATGCGATCGCCGACTTGGTAGTCTTTAAGTAGACTCCGTACCCAGGTTGGTCGCAGCAAAGAAAACCTGCTGAATTGGAAATTCATAATGACTCTGCACTGGTGGGTTAATGTGGTGCTGTTCCACAAATAATGGGGCTGCGTGACCTGTTGTTTGTTCACTACAGGACCTGATGAATGCGACGCGAATGTGATGAATGACGACACGGTTGGCGCAGTGGTTGAGCGATTGGACTGCTGCACCGCGTGTCGCGGGTTCGATCCCCCGCACGGAACAAATATTTGTATGACCTACAATTTTTTCGGGTCTGCGTGTTTGATTGTGCATGTGAGTTTAAATAATTATGTTTGTGAACGCACCCACGATTCAAGAGAAATTCCTAGTGTGGGCCAACGTTTAATACAAAAAAAATGCTACCGAAAACGCCAAACTAGGCCGACACAATTTAGATTGCCATAGACACGCCAAGAAGACGATAAAGATATAACGAAAATACTTTTCTCGGCTCCATAACACGGGGTGAATTCCGCCTCGGTTTTGCATTGGGTGGTCAATGCATACTTCTATCAAAATGTAGTCAATGTAGATATTCCTGCCGTCTTTAGCTTACTACAAATGACTCTAGAACACATTATTTCCACTACATATAATTCAAGTACCTATATCTATAATACATAAAGACATTTCACACAGATACACGCGTTCATCGTGCACCTGCCATTCAAATCACGCCTATAGCACTTAACAGCAATAATACTATTGAGGAAAATTACGATTTTGAACTGTATTACTTTGGGATAAGGGTTGTGAAATATTGAGCACTAGTAAAGTATTTGTCTTAGTGAAGCGAGATGTGGTCAAAGATTAAGGATTTGGATCAAAAGATGATCGGCTTTAATGAAGGTGAAGGAATAAAGGACCTGCCTAATTATATAAGAAATCTGCATCAATCTAAGGTAGACTGATAGAAAATGTCCATTAACATAACATAACATCACACATGTAATCCCCAAAGGGTTAGGCAGAGGTGTAGGTACTTAATAGGACACCCACATCTCGAAAGTTATGTTTAGGTCTCATGTAATAGGTGGTGAGCTGCGGAGTCTGGATACGAGCACTCATATCCAGACTCCGCAGCTGCTACTGAGAAATTCCTGAACGAAAAACCCAATAACAATTTGCCCGACTAATTTAGTTGAACTTCTTTTTGTATTTGTTTTTTCTTTATTATTTCATAAATTATTCATATTCTTATTATGCTTTTGACAGTCTTTCGATACAGAAATTTTTGTTATTAGTTATGTGATTATTAATTGTATTTTTTATTCCTGTTTGCGACATTCCAGCAATCTCGTATTATTGACATTATTAAAATATACTTTTTTAAATTATGTATTTAGAATTGTATACATTTGCTTTATTTTTTGATAGTATTACTAACAATATTATTGATAGTGATATTATTAATTTATTTGTTTAATTTTGCGTGCCTATACTCAGGCAGAATGTACCCGGCTCACTATATTAAAAATTAAAACAACATTATTGTATTGTACCTACATTCTATGCAAATAAATGATTTGATTTGATTCCGACCCGGGAATTGAACCAGTCACTTACTTGTCATATGACTTATAAATAACTCTCCTACTTACGATCAGTAAGTCGTGGTTTCGAACCAAAATGCCAAAATGCTGAAGGAATGTTGAAGAAAGTTTGAGTTTGACAGACTTTTTCTTCAAAAGACTACCCCACCTGTTTGTGACTCTTTGCCCGCCCGTGGCATACAGTTACCGAAGTGGCAGAACGCAAGCGGAGCGCCCGCAGGCATCACGGAGTGCCCGGCCCGCGCCTCGCGTCCGTACGCACCATACGTTATACTTGCTCCTCTGAAAAACATTAGGTTGTGCGGTTTTTTAGTCAACGGTGAACGTTTTGGGGTCTTGGACTAACTTAAGATCATGTCTGCTTTGGAGGTCAAAACTTTAATTTCTGTAACGTTTGATCAGTTTAGGGCTAGTCAAATGTCAAAAAACAGACTACGTTTTTTCAGCACTTTTTCAGCAGCACTTTACTATCAACTGAGCTAACTTCAACTGTCAACGGAGGCAACTCAGCAACCAAGATGCCTCTGTCGGTCGTTGTTGCTGTTGCTCTATCGACAAAGAGCTGCTCGTCTGTTTGACGTCTTACTATAATAACGTTCGTGGCGCACTACAACAATGATATCGACACGGCCGGAAAAATCAGTGTGTCAAAAAAAAAAATCAAAAGTCATTTATTCAAACTCGGCTGATAATCAGCACTTTTCGAACGTCAAAATTTACTTTACTTTACTTATTTACAAGTGACAGTCCCCCAAAACGCCCACCCTTCGACACTTCCTAGTGTTTTTGCAATTGCTTTTGTTGAATTCAATAACAGTATTCGACAGCTGAAGTTGGCTCTGTTGTCAGCAAAGTGCTGCTTGTCCGTAGAATCGTCCACTAGCGCCAACGTTGCTACTACGCGGCTGCGTAGCAGTTGCTACGCCGATCGTTTTACATAGGTACTTACGTAGGAATAACGCCAATGCTACGCCGCTGCGTAGCATCTGCTACGTCGCCTCCACGCTGTGTAAACGTCCGATATACATTTATACGGGTTCATTTATGAGGAAAACTACAAACTAGCTTTTGATATACCACTAGCGACCCCCCCCCCCCGGCTTCACAAGGGTGCAATATAGATATTAAACCTTCCCCTTGAATCACTCTTGAAATTCGTTGCGTAGTTTAAAAGATCTAAGCGTATAAACAGCGGAAGCGACTTTATTTTATACTATGTAAAGAATACAAAGATAACAAAACATTTCACGTTTGTGTTTGCTCGAAGGATAAACAGAACTGTACCTTTAGCAAAACCACATTTCGTTATTTAGCTGTTATTATATTCTCAGAAAAAGTCGTGAGGTCAGCAGATAAGTAATTCTAAGGAAATAGAATATGACTACATTGTTTGATTTAGTTTATGATCTCATGTTATAAGACCGTACTCTAGAGGTGGACCGATTTAACCTGTCATTAGTATAGATAGTTATTTTTTCATCATAACATAACATCATGCTTGTAATACCTTAAGGGTTTGGTAGAGGTGTACCTGATAATACACCCACATTTTGCCAGTTATGTTTATGTCCTATGTAATAGGGGGTGACCCTATTGCTACCAACCTGGCCCAAATCTAAACTCCGTGGCTGCTACTGAGATACTCCTGATAGAAAACCGAATCGGAACCAGGACCTCATCTCATCAACTCAGGACTAGGCCAATGAGGCAGTCATTTATTCACTTGTAATAATAAAAAAGCCAAAACAAACAGCTTCAGGGAAAATATAACTCAGACCAATTACATTTCAAGTTTAATAAAAACTCATTCCGTGTTCCCCTAAACTGTGTAAGTAGCTAAAGAAACTAAAAACAAAGTGACTACTAACGTTATTTCGTTCACAACACTTCTAGCTCTGATTTATCGCCGTAGCTCCGTAATAAACACATCACTAGTCGACAATAGGCCAATAATTACGCATTGTACTGCAACGAGGCTGCCATTCAATAGGTCGTATTCTTCGGCAGGTGGGGCATAAGGACCATTGTTCGTCTGCTTAGAACTTGTTACTATAAGTGAACTAAACTGTTTTAACAATTACTTGTGATGTGACTAATATGTCGATCCATATTGATGATAGTTATGGTAATTTCTCGAAGTGCAACAATGTCGCCAAGCAAAAGAACATCAACAGGAATAAGTATATGTTGTCATCTGCCTAGCCTTTCCCAACTTTCTTGAAATGGAGCGACTGCCTATCTGACCTCCACAACCCAGTTAGTACTGTGTGGTCAGACGTTCGGGTTACTGACGACTTACAACAACTTAACGTGTAATACCGAGACACGGTCCTTTTTATTAGTTAAAAGTGTATACCTATATTATATACTAGCGACCCGCCCCGGCTTCGCACGGGTGCAATGCTGATACTAAATTAAATACACTACAGAAAAACTATGAACGTTGTATATAAAAACATAGCGGCCCGCTCCGACTTTGCACGGGCATAAAATATATATGCCTATGTCACTCAATGAAAACATGATTAAAATCGATCCAGTATTTTTGATTCATTCATTACTGCCCTTGGCCTGCACGCATTAAATTTGGAGTAAAACAATTCCTCTTTCCCTATCACTACATAGCCGCAAACGCAAATTTTAAATTTGTAATATCTCCGAAAATGTTTGTTTAATTTACATGCTGTAAGGAACCATATTGATCTATATTAATTGCACACTGTATTTAAGGTACTTAATTCGATAAGGATTAATGCCGTATTGCTTAAAATAGCTTCGTAAATAAGCCATTTTTTCACGTAAAAAGTAAACAATAAAAATGGTTAATGTGGGTTATCCCTAAAATATAAACATATACCATCGCGGACTTTTTTGTAGACCTTTTTATGGTGTACAATACTGTAGTACATTAATTTGATCTAACTCGTAGGGTTTAGGCAGCGTTTTTGCTAAATTGCTAAATAAGCCCAAAAAAATAGGTTAATTTACGACATCACGTTAGAAACCTCTAAAATTAGCAATGTTGCCTTAGTATATGATGCATGTATTATACATATAAACCTTCCTCTTGAATCACTCTATCTATTGGAAAAAACCGCATCAAAATCCGTTGCGTAGTTTTAAAGATTTAAGCGCACATACGGATATAGGGACAGAAAAGGCGACTTTGTTTTATACTATGTAGTGATAGTGATAATCGATGCCTTTATAAAAGTGTTATAAAAGACGATTATATTATTATACCTAAGTCATTCAAAGCGCAACTTTGAAATAGCAAAAGACAAATAATGTCAAACTAAACCCTAACAGAATTAGTATCCTACAGCGCCGCCAGACACATTGTACAGACCGTTTAGAGCTTTTATATCTCCTTCTGTCGTAGTCATTAGTCAGACACGCCGGTGGTCTATTTACGACAACATAGTATATAATGTACCGCTGGTAATTTCACAATAGTCCACCGATTATATATTTAAGTAAATAGCACAGATACAGTTTATATTCTACTTGTACTGAGAAAGGTAATAGCTAGGTGTAGGGTGGCAATGAGTTGAGTGGACTGTGGACTTTCAGGGCGGCTAAAATGGCCACTTTAGGACATCATAATATGAAAAGATCATATTATGAAAGGCCCATTTTATGCTTTTTAACGCAATTCATATTATGATCTACTAAAGTGGCCATTTTATACGCCTTGGTATAATTTTAATGTTGGTATATTCGTGAAGGACAACGGCGTCGTAAGGCAAAGGCACTGGTATACCTATTGATCAACAAGTTTTGGCTCACTGCTTTGCGTTCGGTTTTCAGACGGGGAATCTAGCTTTCTACTTATGCAATTGTGACTAACAACAAAGTAGTGCTTGAATTTACTTTTCCAATATCCTTTTTACTATTAGCTTAAGTTATGCTTTAGGACAATTGGTGCAGTACTGCACAAATCAAAATGGAGTAACGGGCTGCTTTCTGTCTTATTTGACGTTTCTCTTTCTTGTGTGGTTAGGGCTTAATCTGGTGTCAGAGTTTTTATGCCGCCCCCTGGTCTCTGGCCTGGCTTTACACGCCCCGTCGAGAAATACACCGAAGCAAGTGACAATTATACAACATGCACGCGTTGGTGTCAAACATAAGATAGGTCTCAAGTTTGCCAAGCTATAGGTACGCTAGGACGACGTTCGCACCATTAGGCTATCACTGCTTACGAGTAGCCTAGTTTAAATAAATTCATTTACTTTTTATTTACTTACTATTTTCCTATACATTATTTCCAAGACCGTTTTGTAAGTTCTTTAACTTCTAGTAAAAGTCCCGCTACACGTCGACTTGTTGGCTCCCCTACCCGTGCAATAGTGTAGGTACGGCCAGTAGGTACCGGAGCCCGGGGCTGTCACGATGAATGACCCGCCATACCGCCACGCCGCCCATACACAATTTCACCGGACTGCGCTCATGAAAAGACTCTTTTTTTTCTTGTTCTTTTTTTAAAAACATGATGAGCTTCTTTTTTTGGCCTCGGATATTGTTTGATGGGTCTGTTTTGTCTTTGTTCTGTATGTAGGTGAGATGTGTGGTGTTGCTCGTTTAAATTATTCTTTTGGTTTTTTTTTGGGAGTATTTTAGCATTTTGGTTTTGTGTGGTGTAGAGGTTATCATTTCTTGTTAATTATGATTAATTTTTAATAGCTTTAGAGATTTTGCTTGAAATCATATATCCATACTTTTCTAGGACTGATTGACCCAAAACCGCTTGAATTAGGGAAGTTAGGAAGACAACTGATCCAAAAAGAGAAAAACCAGCAAAGTCATCATCATCAAAGTATTTTTTGAAAATTATTCCTAAATAAAACGAGCGAAAAACAATTGTTTGGAAAATAGAAATCCATAAATGCATTAACGAGAGTTTATAACACTGTCCTTATAACAAAGCAAACTTTAGTAAACTGAATTAAATGGAATGAAATTATAAGTTACCAAAATCCAAATAAAAAGTGAACGGAACACCCAAAATGAAACATTCAACCGAAACTATTCAGAAAGCACAATATTGTTCAGTCCTACGGACTTTACCATAACAATTGTTTTAACTTTCAAACCAACGTTCAAACAAATCTTACATTTTCATCTACAGTTAAAACATTATTATTACATCTCAAATAAATCGTTGAATATGACACAAGGGGTACCAAATAGGCGCTTTATAGTGCCCACTCGGCTATCCCATCATTACTCATATTAGATTTGTGGGTCCCCGATAAAAAACCCCGATAGGGTGATTATAGTCGGGCCTTGGTATAATTTTGGGGTCTGTGACGGTGATCCCTTTTTGTTATTTTTTGCTAGTTTATTAAAAGAATAGTTCTTTTTTGTGTTGTTGTTGTTTAGACTTTGTGGCGCAGTGGTGATTGATTTTTGTGATTTACTTTCTTTCGTGGGCCAAAATAGCCTTTTTCGGCAGTCACTTCACAGTTACAGCCAGAATGCGGGACAAGTTTTATAAAACCAACACCAATGGTCTATCTTAGTACTGGATTAACTGGAAGTCTTGAGGAGAGGTTTTGTCCAGCATTGGGATGATACGGGCTAATAGTATCAGTACTTTTTTAACATTTTGAGGTTGAATTTGTCCAAGCAAAATCTGAAAATCATATACAGTGCTCTTTGCTTATCGCTGCTCAACTGAATGTGTATGAGATGTAGGTACGATATGGAAATGATTAATTCAACTTTTAATAGACCACGATGTGTAACGTACTTTTCATTAACATAACGTCATTCCTCAACTAAACATCACCATTTTCTTTCCATTTTCTTTGGCCTTCCTCTCCCTCTCCATAGATGAACATTAATATCCATAACTATTTTAGTCACATGCGTTTCATCTCTCCTCATTACTCGTTCATACCAAGATAGACGACTTCTTAATTTTTCTGTAACAGGCGCCACAATTCAAACTTCCTCTAATATTCATTCCTTACTTTATCCATCCTTGTCCTTAAACCAAACACATTTTCCTAACTCCTTCACCAATCCATTCGTCAATCAATTAGAGCCCGTGTGCTTGCACCGTGCGCCTGCGCGGGCGTCGGTGGGTGTCGTGCGCGGGAGCATGCGCGCAGCGGGTGCGCCGCGGGGAGCAAGCGCCGCGCGACATGCAGCCTTTGTCTTTGCGCACCTACGAGTTAGCTTTTGTTTCAAGGAGGTTGATTAGAAAAATATGTTTTTTTTTTGTTGATGGACAGGGAAGCACAGTCGGCTCGTGGCATGTAGACGAGGTTTGCAAATAGAACGTGATTTTTTTTTCATTCTTAAGTAGAGGTATTATATTATAGACGCTTCGCGTAATGCTGCCTTTGTCTTTGCGAACCTACGAGTTAGCTTTTGTTTCAAGGAGATTGGTAGATTAGGGAAATATTTTTTTTTTATTGATTGACAGGGAATCAAAGTCATAGTCAAGCATAGAAAACTCTATAGGCTATAACTAATCTAATTATTATTATTTCCAACTAAATATTTGATTTGCCTTTTATACCAACTAAGTATATTGACACCTAGCTAGATCATTATCTCCCGCTTCCTTTAGCTCTATATAAAGATGTTTTTATTTTGTCGATGACAGTGTAGGAAAGTCCTGAAGCGATTTCAATTAACTTATCAGCAGTTGTATCTAGAATGTTTACCGATAAAATATTAAAATTATTCTGTTCAAGACCTTTACAGAACACTTTAAAGACATCTGCAATCTGCATGGAATAATTACTTTATAATGCGGTTTTTATTGTTACCGAGTATGGAAAATATTGTAACTAAGGCATAATACCGATTTCTTTTTGGATTGCTACGTTGGTCGCAAGCACGACTGTTGAGCATGAGGTCCTGCAGGTTCGATTCCCGGGTCGGGAAAAGTGTTATGGAATTTTTCTACCAAAAGTTTCCTCCATGGAGTCTGGATTTATACCTTGGTTGGTTATTTGTATTTCGGTTGATGGCAATAGGCTCGCTCCTATTACATGGCACTTACCTAATTGAGGGTGCAGTACTACTAGGTACACCTCTGCCTAACCCTTTGAGGGTTACAGGCGTGATGTTATGTTGTTGTATATTTTTAATATTTAGCTTGGCTTTTCAATCCTTAAAAGAGGCCTACTTGTTAACTTAACTGTGCGCTGCGCGCTGTGCTGCATCTCCTATTATTATTTCATGACTCTACTTTTCCAGAGTAGGTACTTACCTACATAGTTCATCGGGCCTATCTGCCTTGACAGGCAAAGCAAAACCTTTCATATTACTACAACAACTGGTTTGACATTTATGCTTTTCGATAACTTATGTCAGTGTCACACATCTTGACTATTCCGTCACCGCTGACTGCCTAATAGGGATGTTTCCTGACTAAAAAAAATATGATTCTAATTAGTCCGTCTGTTAGATTATCGAAAATATTGGATACGTATTTTTTATTTTATCAAATCAATAAAAATTGACGAAGATAAAACGCGTCAAAGATTTGAGTGGGGGTTTGTGACGTCACTCACCGGTAAAAAATTTCATACTACTGTCTTACGTGTCTCGTGTGTCACACGAGTTTTCAAAGTTTCGTCTTCATTGTTTGTTTACGTGAAATAAGAAAAAATACGTGTCCAATACTTATTCTTTGGTAATCTATCTGACGCATGACGGACTAATTAGATTTTTTTTGTTAACTACCCTAATATGCGGTCTTAGTTTCGTTTCCCAGGGCCGGCAAAGTGTTGTTGGTTTTCCATGAGGAATTTCGCAGTAGTATCCACGAGATCTGAATGTATGCCCGGTTGATGGAAATATGCTGAACATTATGTTCTTTCAACGTTCTAAATTCAAAACCCACGATAATTACGCGGCGCACTAACGAACTAATGCAAGGAGCTGTCAGAATTAATAAAGTAGAGGTATCGAGTGTCGACGCGTGGCTCACAATGGGCCACTGTTTTTTATTTTTGCCCGATAATGGTCGCCGCGTGGCGTTACGAGGGCGTATTGTACGCCACCCTGAGTGGTACCGCGCTATGATACGGTAACTAAGTACTTGATGGGCTCCATCTTTAATTTTTAGGCACGTGTGTTTTTATACAAAAAGTAACTGAGTTTGTGAGGAGTTGTTGGTGAGATACTTAACCGGTCATCTGATCAATGTGTTTTGGTTAGCTATTGTCTACTTACGATAATTATGTCTATGAGAGGGAAAAAAATCTTCTTTTTTCACACGACTCACACACAAATTGTATACTTATTCGAGGAATGTTATTTTTTCACTGTAGGTCTGTAGAAGTACCTATTAGATAAGGAGCTAGGAGGTTTTTCCACAAAACGTTTCGTGTTCCTGCAACAAAAATTTTAAGTAAGAATTAAAATAATTTTATCATAAAACAGATTGCCATTTAAAAAAAGAAAACTGTTAAATCAGACATAGCCATGTAACAAAATAAAAAAACAACAATTTCCCTTTTGAACATTCAAAAATCGTGAGTATTGTAAAATTTCGCGGCAATATGCAAAATAAATGCATAGAGCACGCGCCACCTGCCACTTCAATTTGAATTTTGAATTTTCGAACGCTTTCAAAACTTACATCTGCGTGATGCGATTTGTGGCACGTAAGCGATGTGAGGGCGCGAATCGGAGGGAATCGATGCTTGAAATCACATTCGATTCGCGATTTAAAAATGATTTTCGGTTCTTTGATGTGTTATTTCATTTTATTATGATGATTGCCTTTTGAATCGAAGGAATTTGACAATTGAGGTGGCTGAAAGGAAAAGTAGTGTAAAATAATTACTAGTTTAGGTACTAGTAAAGTGTACTAAATGATCTGTACTGTGCTTGGGCAAACGAGGTCGTAAACTGCTTAAATCATGATTTACCCTAATATTTTTGGCTTTACAGTACTTTATTTCATTCATCACATTTTCGTGATTTATGATTACAAGCTTCATAATATTGTCATAAGGTGTAATCAATTCCATAAACTAGTGATGAATAAATTTCTCCGAAAGTGTACTTTTTCCGCTTCGTCATTAATATCCTCGAGCGCATGTACTAATTATAATAATAATCTTTATTCTACCTCCACATTAAAGTTTCAACATGAATTCATTATCCGACCCATTCCTTCCAACCACTCCGTGGTTACTTGACGCTCAACGCACCTGTTCCGATTCAAATATCGAATTACCATAATCGATTTGGGGTAAGCCACGCGATGTGCTCTATGATGAATTGATGATGCACAACCCTAGTCTTTGTACCTACTACAATAAGTTTTGCTATCACACAAAACCCGAGTCAAAACTTTTTGTTTGTCGCTAGCTTTTATGTTGGCCAACCTGAGATTGTGTGTAAAAAAAGTTCTACCGGAGTTTAATTCAAAAACCAATATTGGAGTTCATTCCACGGACCAACCTAGACAAGCATTGCTTAACCTAATCGACACGTGGAGCTGTTATTATTAAGTCTCCACAGTTAACACGTGTATTGTTTATCATCTTAATAAAACTAATATTGGAATCACTTGTTACAACAACAATATCCTTGAGTAAATCAAAACAGCGGATAATAACAAGAATTTTCCGAGAAAATACTTGAGTAGGTAGCTATGTAACTTACCTACTTGATTAGGTTGTTTACGTTAGGTATTTGTTTACCCACATAATAATAATTATAATGTTGCCATATTATATTACCAAGCTCTCTTTTCAGGGAACACAGATTTGGCCCAATTATTCTATTAAAAGAATTTGGTAATAAATTCGCCATATTGTATAGGCTATAAGGCCTTATAAATCAGAGGATAATGTTGAGCGCAGTATAAATGAGTGATCGTGGAACGCAATAAATCACTTTTTGGGGATGAATGTGGTCAAATTGCGGCCATATTTCAACATTACGAATTCTCTAAAATGAGATTTTTAATTTTTGTTTTTTTTAGAATTGTCTGTGGTTTGTGATAACTGCCTATTGAATTTGGAATGAGTGAATTTTAGCAAGGATGTGCGTATTTAACACAAAACACCAAATTGACCTAAAACAGCGATGTACCTATCTAACCCTGTTCAAAACTTTTAATTATATTTTTTGAGAATTTGTAGGTTATGTAAGACTTACACGTAGAGTACTTATATAGATGACTAGCTGTAGCGAGCGGCTTCGCCCGCTACAACTAACTACGAAAATTATCCCACGGGAAGATAAAATCGGGATAAAAACTATCCTATGTGTTAATCCAGGTCCAAATCGAAATCCGTTCAGTAGTTTTTGCGTGAAAGAGTAACAAACTCACAAACTTTCGCCTTTATAATATTAGTGTGATAAAGTAGGAAGGATTTAGAAGATTGACTTGATTAGAAATTACAAAGAAAGATTTTCGAAGCAAAAAAGTGAGTATGTGTAAAAACAAAGCATTATTGTCTTGTAACCATTTAAAGCCACTTTTCTCGCACATTAAACAACAATTACTCTGAAATTTTCGAAATTCTAAATTCTGGGGACTTGCGTGCGTCCAAGCGTCCAAGATGGCGGTGCAATCAATCAGTCAAATTATATTGTCTTAGAGATCGGGCCAAATCGACCCGATCCCCGGCCGAAACTTTACCACGACGGATTAAATTGTTCTAAATGGAAGGTAATTGTAAATATATTATAGTATTTTGTAGATTGAACGTTTATTGTGTTGTTTTTTTAGGTTCAAGTGTTGATCGTGCCTTATGGTAAGGAGATGGAATGTCGTGGTTTAATGTAATATGAATAGGCTGCGACATACCATAAGTTGCCTCTTCTGGGACAGGCCTCCTCTCTATAAGAGCGTAGGTTGTATATCATCACAGGGCCTAGTGGATTTGTCACGCCTTGGAACTTTTGGTACTAGACAAAGAGATTTAAAATCTCTTTGATAGCAACTGAAATCTTTTCTTCATTTGCAGTCGGGAGTGAACCGAATAAATGATGAATGGATGAGAATATCAGACGTATCTCAATAGAATAGAGGTCTTGACATGGGGCCTCTGACATCAATTAGATTGATTTGCGATTTCCTTTCCTACCCTTTCCTTCTGAACCCTTTCCTAAAAATACTTATCTATTACCAATCTTTTTCTTTAAATAGGTCCCGAGTTCTAGAGTTTGTGTTTCAAGCTTTCATAGACAATAATCTGGACCCTCTATATCTGTCGCAATATTCTATTCTATACTGACTCCAAATGTAACTAAATCAACTATAGCATAATCTCGTCTGCCTCGCTGGGCCCGTGGCAACAAGCACGACTGCTGAGCATGATCCAGGGTTCGATTCCCAGGTCGTGCGTAGTGTTATTGTGTTTTTCCAGCAGGAATTTCTTAGTAGCAGCCACAGAGTCTGGATTTGTGCCTTTTGCAAATAGGCTTGCTCCTAATACATGGGACTTACACAACTGGCGTAATGTGGGTTAAGGTACTAATAGGTACACCCCTGCCTAACCCTTCGGGGATAACAGGCGTGATGTTATGTTATAATATCAACGGAAGAGAATAAATTTACTGCATTATAATCTTATCAGCAAATAAATCAAACCAAAATCAGCTAAAAAACTTCTAAGTACCAACTGCAGTCGTGCATCAAATTTTTTGTATCCACAATCAAAATATGAAAGGTTAGAGTCAATCAGGCGATTATCAGATTAGTGAAGTGATCCTTTAGTCGAATTATAATAATTTAGTTTCGTGTTTAGTCGATTGTTTTGTTTTTAAAGACTAAAATGGCCGAACCGTTTTAGTAAAAACAAAATTTTGATTGATAGATGTAATTTTTGTAATTTGTAAATACAATATGGTGATCATGATATTTCGTGTGTTTCGTTGTTAAGAGAGAGTTGGTTTTAAAGTGTTGTATTTATTATTTATTTTTGTTTCAGAACTAATGTTCTAGTCTCGTGTTAAAGTCTAGCTATCCAAAAATAGCTCTTGTTATAATAGAGCTAGTTGCTAGGTTCGAGTAAAATAGCAGACGCTATTAATGCTGCCCATCTTATACATTGGTATAGGTACGTAAGTAGTGGAGTATCGTCAGCTGTTAGGAGAGTTCATTCAAGCAATCTGAACACATGAAACATGTCGGCAGCTTTTGGGCTGATTTGTAGGCTGTATCGTCTTATCATAGTCATCTCACGCACGTTAAGCCGTTGGTCAAGTTGTCACTTGTAGATCTTCGACAGTCATTCAGGTAACCAATAGCTCGAAAGTCTGACAACCAGTCTTACCAAAGGCTATTGTAGATATTGCCCAGTATTAACTGGGTTGTGGAGGTCAATCAGATATGCTGTCGCTCCATGTAAAAGTCGGCTATTCAGCTGCATCGGTTAGACTGAAAGCAGACCCCAAAGATGTTGGAAAAAGGCTGGCAGATGATGATAATCATTATGCCCGCTTTCAAAGGATTAGGCAGATGCTTCTATTCCTAAAATTGTCATTTTTCGTTTAATACTTTACCTATCTCTACCTCACATGTTTATTATATTTATCCGTAACAAAACCTCCCTAGACCACAAGACAAACGCGATAATGCATCATAATAATGCCGAAACACACTAACACCCAAAATCACAACACAACCTCATTATATTCACAAAAAACTCGGCATTTTAATGTTCCTCTAAGTATAGGGTGCTCTCTCACTGATGTCGCAGGCCCACGTGGTCATCCAAAATCTCCATAAATACGATGACCCGCCATAGTTCAACGCAACCTTTAATTTGATACATAAAATTTTAATAACATAAAAATTATAATATTCCAACATAATTATGGACCGTTCCAATAAAATGTTAGTGGATTTATATGTTAATAGAGTTTCAGAAGTTACAGTCTGTTCGCAGTTGTTTTCTGACTTGGCATGATTGTCAAAATCATTGTGATTATTATTTTTGAAAGTGTAAGGTGTCTTTTGGGTTGCATCACTGACAAGTCCATTAAAACTATAGTGATGATTACATCCATTGCTATAGGGTTGATGTTGGTTTGCAGTTGGCAAAGGTATAATATCTGTGAAAGGACTGTAGTGTTATGATGATCCTTATCTTTCTTATCAGACTTATATCTGGCAGTTTGTATTGATGTTCGTATTAAAACCTTCTTAGAAACTGCCTGCTTAGCATAATCAGCCTATAATGTTCCCACTGCTGGGACACAGGCCCCTTCTCTATGGGAGGGAGCGGGCTGTTATCCATATTACCACAAGGGCCATGCGCGGGTTTGTAGATTTTACATGTCTTTGATTTTTTTTGATTTTAGGATTCCTCTCATGTTACATTAAAACAAAGTAATGCGCCTGCCCGAATTCAAACCTTCAACCTATAAGACTCGTAGACGGCGCATGACTATACTGGCCACCACAGCTCTCTAAAATAGTCTGCTGGATCTGTAGAAAAAGAAAAAAACCTAATGTATCAGCTGTTTGGATTCCCGCCCAAGTTGTAAAAGTCGCCGGAGGGCAAAGTTCTCGTAGAAATGAAAAAGTAGACGAAAGATTTTTTCGCTAGGTTTGCTAGCACGATGTTTTATTAATTTTCTGATATTCGGACTTTCAGACCATCATTAAATTTAATAAACAGTTTGGATAAGTCTTTGTTTAGCTGTTAATTTATGTAGTCTGTGGTCCTGAAAATTAGCCTTGAGGAACCTTTGTGTTTATGCTTCTTCCTTCGACTTATTTCCAACTCTGGCTTTATACTGTCTCCAAAACAGAGTGCAACCTTTTTTTAAACTACTCAGTCGAATGTAACAGCGCATTGTTGAATTCGCCATTTTATATATTTTTATTTTATATATTATTATTTTTAATGCTGTGGCATTTCCACACGTTCTTTGCGAAGCATGTGTGGTGTAACTCTAATCTAATGATAAATTGAGGAATATATATATTATACGAGAACGTTGCGGCTTAAAAGAAGATGTAGTGACAACAATTGAAAAGAGTATGCCAAGGTGGTTCGGTCATGTGGAGAGGATGACTGAAAGTCGATTAACAAAAGGAAGGATAGGATGGCAGGGTTAGGATGTGAGTGGGAACGCCGCGCGCCGGGAGGGGACGCCCTAGAAAGACATACACTGATCTTATTGGTAATTTGGTACCGTTCTTCAGAAAGGACAGGTGCGTAGTACTCGTAACCGGCGTGCGTGTATGACCAGATGTAAGAATGTGGACGAGGCAAAAGGATCGTGGCGGGTGGCGTTCTGTGGTTTCTGCCTATCCCCTTATGTTTATTTACGGAAATTGAAAAAATAAAATGCAGGAAACTAGACATTACTAGACCAACATTTATGTGATCAAAAAATTTTGAAATCAATACAACATCTCAACAATTTGAAAGGTGAAAGGGCAATACCGTGCACAAAAACTGAAGTTTCCACAAACAATATATTTATTGTTTTGACCATAAAATACATCCAATGACTATGTTTAGCTCAATTACAGGTGTGGCCCAAAGAGGCGCAATTATAAAACGTTTTGTGACTTACCCGACCTCAATTATAAGAGGTTCCTATTGTTTTTGTGATTTTTTATTGATCTTCTGACCTTCTGCTCAAAAGGACCTCAAAGGTCCTTTTGAGCTTAGGATAAGTTTAATAACTATTTTTGTGCTTTAGAAGGTGGTTATTAAGTGTGATCTAAGCGGAAATTATAACTAAATTTTTTTAAATATATAATAATAATAATAAGTTTATTAGTACATAAAAACAAAACCACAAAAAAGATAAAAATTTAATTCAGAAAATAAATCAGCTTCTGAAGTCGGTAACCTTTGTTTGTTTGATATTGTTTTTTGCCACCGACTTCAGAAGCTGATTGACGAAAATTCAGAAAAAAACCTGAATTTTATTTTTCGCTTTTTTGTAGTTTTATTTTTTTCACTTTTTGTGTTTTTGAAGTAGTTCTTTTTATTTGTCCACTTTTAGTTGTAATATCCTATACAAATATTTACTATACATTTAACATTCAACCAAAAAACCTAACCTAACATTACCTTCAAGATTCCCTTATTATTGCTTTCAACTCTTAACCGTTGAGGAGTAGTACCTTCCATAATCAGCCATTCAGCTTACCTAGATAACCTGAAACAATACAATCATATATGCGTCCCAATAATATTTTATTAAGGAATTATCCTCCAACTCCTAACCGTTAAGGAGTTATACTTTCCATCACCAGCTCATCAACATGAAGTGATGACCTAATACCCTATAATAATACAATTATCCCTCCATAAGTACGTATAAATATGAAAGAATCTTTTTTATACTCCTTATCGTTGTGGAGTCGTACCTTCCATCTTCATCAGCGAATCCACATGATATTATGATGATCAGACGCAAATCCTTAAACAGCTTTAGAAAGTATATGAAAAACATCATATGTGCCTGTAAAATTTGAGGGTTGCCCTCGATTTGTCAGGTATTCCATTATCAGATCCCGACTTGGTGACAATGGGACCATGTCGGAAGTATACCCTTTCGAACACAAAAATAATTTTGAAAATCGGTTCATAAACGACGAAGTTATCCGCGAAGAAACATAAAAAAAATATAGGTATACGGTCGAATTGAGAAACCTCCTCCTTTTTGGAAGTCGGTTAAAAAATGAAAACAATCTAATTTTTGTTTTAAGTAACTACCGCATAGGCTTTCTAGTAAGAAGCTGCTATTTTTAAAAACACAAATAGACGCTTCTATTTTATTTATTTGTTTAGATTGTGGTTCCAGGAGAAATAAAGCAAAGCGAGTTTAAATGGACCTCTGAGACCGCTTGGATTCCGATTTCAATGGGTAGACAAAGAACAGCCTCAAGTTTCCTGGCATTTAGCAGTGTAAAAGATGATACAGGTAAATCAGTCATCATTAATTAAATAATTATAGATTATAGACGTATTACTATGCAATTTTCTGAGAACGACGATATGATGCGTCACCTTGGCCCTGAACTGCCATCGCCATTCACAACAGCAGGCCAGTAAATGTCACAAATCACAAAATTACTGGTTGTATTACAACCTTCATTGATCGACACATTGCACGTTTAATCTTAACATTGTCCTAATGATACAAGGCATGGTATCTCATTGATGAATCAAGAATGGGAAATATGAAAAAAAAACAGTAGTTTTCATATTCATATCATTATTTGCATTCCGTAATGTTTAAAAGTCTAACAAGGTGCTTAAATCAATCAGTAATGCATAGAGAAATTATACCACCTAAATATTTTCCAATCATGAAATGCTACCACAATAAATATAAATTTTAAAAGGATGGTAAGGGAAAGAGATTAAGAAACTCAAAAATAATGCAAAATTATTCTTTCACAAGCGCGAACCTCAAAGTCAGATGTGTATTACTAAAAAAAGGTAGAAAGTAAGGTAGAGGTAGGTAGGTAGTTGCTGGGACGACAATGACTCGACTGAAGAAGCTGACGTTATAAACAGCTCAGAAAATCACCAAATAAGTATAAAAAGGTTCTTGGGTAGTTAAGGTGTACCTAGCTATCACAATTACATTACATTAGTATCAAGGCCCTAATAGTGAGTATCACATGATATCCATAATCCGAGTAATAGAGATGCACCTTGCGTGCCCCGTCCCCGAATACTCGAGTAATTGCAGTCTACACGGGTCTCCGAATATTTGGAATTTTTACCAAATTATACACTAGATTGGAGGAATTCTTCAAAATCATTAGTGTCGATTTTTTTTATTTTTAGATAGTTGCTAGCATTAACCTCGTCTACATTCCGATCGAAATTGAATCGATGATTAATCAGTAAAGGATTTCAAGTTTTGAACTTCAGTTTGTAAAAAATGTGATTTATTGTTAACGATTTAGGATTTATTTCATGTTTTATGCATAGTTTGTTAAATGCTATAATATGGCCTTCAATGTTGTTAATTTTAGAAGCTGCATTTGATTAATCTCAACTTCATCTACGTAGGAGCAGTAAAGCCAAAAGCAACAAAACTTTTTGAACACGCCATTAATCCAGAAGTGCGTTACGAAACGCTAATGATAAAAAATGGCGATACAAAAAAAAATACAAATGACAATCTAATTCCTAATTTAATTTCCAACTTTCCGAATTCGAACAACAAAAAAATACCGTTACAGAATTGTAATTCTAATTTCGAAAATATCTGACGGGATGGCGCGTGACTAATAGATCGGCCGGCTAAAACAAAACGACATAAGTAAGAAAATAAGAATTTATCAAATTCAACTGACAGTTTTGTAATTTTTAATTGATGACCCATGGGTCGGGTCGCCGCGGCGAATTAGACATTAATGAGCTGATAATGCGTGAGGCCATTTTTTTGTCAGAAGTTTTTAGTTTTTTTTTATTCTTTTGTGTACTGTGTTTGTTTGTGAACTTCTGTAATGCCTAAAGGTGTGTTTCGTTGATTCCTATTTTGGTTGCTTTTATTTTTATTTGTGCTGATTTAGTTCTGGTTTTATGAGTGCTGTAGTTTATAGTAGGCAGGTAATGCCTGATCAGCTAAATGCTGCTAAAATTAATATTTCTTGTAAGTAAGTAGGTACCTAAGTAGTTGGTGAGCTTGCGGGAAAATATTGGGATTGATAATTCTATACCAGTTACTTAGGTAAGTTACTACTGTCTGTATTTACCGCTACGTTACAACATCAAAAGCAACAAATTATTTACTTTAATCATTTATATTTATCATGATACTTATGCTGATTCATATAACTTGATATCTTTCATTTTGAATCAAACTGGCCGTTATTGTTTTAACACGCTCGAATTCAGTCTAAACAGATTGTTAGTTTCCGGTATTTTCACATAGTGAAAAGCAACAAACACACCTTAGAAAAAAAATCTGTAAGTTGATTAAACACAGGTTTTTTTATTTGCCACTAAAATTTTTTGGACACATGTGATAAAATATTTGGTTATTATCAAAATAATTATACTTATTATCAATGAAAATTATCACTTCGAACCCTGTTTTACGTAGGTACAATAATTTATTTGAATCCAATTAATAATCTTCTTGCAATTAATATAATTGATAATAACATTTTACTGAGTTTCACTTCAACTACAGAAAATTACGACTACAATGCAACACATATAAAATTTTATCCTTTTACGAACATATTCTTAGTCGTGTTGAAATTATAATTTCTTTTCATAACAGCTCCAATGTTATATTATCAACAACATATCTAATTAAATAAATTTGCTATTCACATCAAATAAATGCGTCATTATCCTTTGTAACATGAATAGGGCCATATTTTGCAAACTTTCGATATAATGAGAGTTTCCGAAAACATTTCCACGCCGACCAAATGTCCAACACCTCGGGGTGGTTATTAAACACACACGGGTAGGCGTGCGTTTCCACAAGAAATTAATTATCACAAATTATCCGAATTATTCGCGATGGCAAACCCGAAAAATTGACAATGTCGCCACCGCAACGCAAGAAGTGGGACCACACAATGGTTTGACAGCTGTCATTTGATTTTTTTTTTAGTACTTTAACAGAGTTTTGCTCAAGGGTGTTAGTGGTTTTTGTATATTATTTTTGAAAATTGTTACTTTCTTATTTTAAAATGAGGAATCTGAAACATGAAAGAATCTGCCTGAATTTGGAGGCTTCTAATTCTGTAAAAGAAATAACAAGATTTAAAGCTAAAGAATATTTGCTTGTTTGAAGAAAACTATGCATACGTTTCAAAGTAATCACTAAGATGCTTCCATTTCCGCCGGACACAAAAATAAATAGGAAAAGTACCTATAAGTATTTTTTATTATGTTACCTTTGAGACACAATAAACAATTTTATTTTTTATAAATTATGACTTGTGATTCAGACCAAAACTCTAATGTCTGATAAAAGTTTAATGCAAAACTGTAATAATAGTTTTCAACGCTGTCCTGGTTTATGTGAATCTATTATATATTCTGATTTCTAAGCTACGTTAAAACATTAACGCTAAAGCTTCTGATAGATGTATTACACGTACCTACCTACCTGTGTATGTAGCTCAAAGCTCCATTTCTACATTAAAATCTCAAATACATTATCCTTATTACAAACTAAGTCCCTTTCTAATTTTATTCTTCCTTACATTGTTAGGTAACAATATATTCATAAGAAGAGGTTCTTCTCCCCTTTGGGGTTCGCCCCTCGACAGGAAAACCCGAAATCCGTTCCCCACACTTTTCCAAGATAAACATAGTAAGATGCGTCCAATGTACGAAAGGAGGTACCTACTCGGAATATATCAATAACAACTCCTTCCTACATGTTTTCACTGTACTGTTCTATCAAGATCTTGTAGGTCTGCTATCGTGTGCTTATCAATGTTTTGTGTTGTGTTTTTTATTTATTTTGTGACATTATAATAATAATAATAATAATCGATGTCACCATTCCGCATGACGAGAACCTCGTGAAAGCTGAAAAAGAAAAACAAATAAAATATTGTGACTTAGCACACGAGGTTGTCGATATGTGGCATGTGGACTCGGCTATCATTGTGCCGATAGTCGTAACGGCCAATGGTCTTATAGCCAAGAGTCTGGACGACCACCTGTCCAAACTCTCGCTTGGCGGTTGGATCAAGAGCCTGATTCAGAAGGCAGTACTCCTCGATACGGCTCGCATTGTGAGGAGGTTCCTGTCTCTGGGGCCCTAACCACCGGTAGCTTGGACCCTGCTCCCGTCACCGGTGGACGACTATTTTTTATATTTTTAAATGTTTTTTTATAAGTTTTGTATGAAATATTTAAAAATGTAAATTATATGTAAGAAAATAAATAAAGGACATAATAATAATAATAATAATATTCCACAACTATCACACAACGCCATCTAGTCCCAAGCTAAGCAGAGCTTGTGTTTTGGGTACTAGACAACTGATAAACATACTTATATATTTCTAAATACATACATATTATAGATAAATTACACCCAGACACAGAACAAATGATCGTGCTCATCACACAAACATTTGTCCTGGGTGGGAATCGAACCCACGACCTCCGGCATAGCAGTTAGGGTCACTAACCACTAGACCAACAGGCCAGTCAGCTTTATTATATATGCTTTATTATGTATTATGCTAGGTACTTGTGTTGGTTGTGGAAACAAATTTTGTTAAATTACAGTTTTTCTTATCAAAGGCTTCTTCTTGCACCCATTGAAAAATTCTATTCAAAGTGATTTTAAACCCAGCTTGCAAGTTTTTGAAGAAAAAGATATTGCAAAACAGTTTTTATATTGATGTGAGTAAACTATTCATCAAAAAGACCTTTTGAAAGAAACATAAAGTAAACAGGTGGTATTAACAAAACCAACAAAAATATAAAAACTTAGCGCAACGAATTCAAACACGCTGACACAGAACCTACACAAACAGCAGCAAAAAGCGAACAAAACGGTGCGCCCGCGCAAATCTGACGTATACAAACGAGCTATTCAAACATGGAACACAAACGTCACGTATAACTGCTCACTTAACCCTACAATAGCCATAAAGAATTACAATTAATCGCCGCGACGAGAAATGCCACCGCGCCGGTAAAAAAACGTCAAAATATTGTCGGTGGATGCGACACGGTACCCCCACCGGCGGCTACCGGGTAGCCAATAGGGAGGCGCGGTCGAGGCCCGCTACCGCTTTTTGGCCAATGGCGTTCCCTGGGGCGGAGCCTCGAGCTACGCACGGTGTTTCGCCCCCAGCTAAAACCTTTTCGCCTGCAGTCGTTTACAGATAAGCCCGCGGGATGGTCGATTATTATTACATTTCGTACGCGTGATTCTGTGATCTACGCGCGTCGCCTCGGGCGTTTACCGAATCGATAGCGATGTACAAAGCGAAGTGCGATACTAGAATTAGTTTTGGAGATATGATAGAACTTGCGTTCTAGTGTTAGAGACATATTGTGCTGTGATATGTTTGCCTTAGTATAGATATAGCGTGCGGTATGAACCTATATATGCAGTGCCATCGTGAGGTATGGATGTATCTATCTTATATGCTTGTGTTACAGAGAGATGAAGCCAGCATCTAGTTCAGGCTTGTGATGGGTTGCATCATGATTGTTTACTGGTTTTATAAGCTTGTGTATTTAGATTTTAAGTTCAAATAGCTAACTACTTAACTACTATTAAGTCTGTATAAGTGATTGTGGTAGTTTATTTAGGTATCTACTATACATTCATATTTGTTTTATTCAATATTATTTGTGACATGTGATGTTCCGTCGCTAAATCTAAAAAAATATTAAAAAACGTGTTACTGTTTATTCCCTTTATAAGTGTCTAATAATTGTTTGTTTTCTTCTAATAATATCTAAAAGTAAATTAAATTATTTTTGTAATCTATTTTGATTAAACTGAATACAAATACAATCCATAGCGGCGTAGCAGTGGACGGGTTAAACGCATTAAACTAAAACTAAGAATATGAAAAATTAAATATAGTAATACAATATAATCTTAGAATAAAAAGAATAAGAGCAATTTGTAAATAGTAATCTATTTACAAATTGCTTTCAATATTAACTACCTACTATAAATTACATTTTAATTTGCATAAACCATTTAAATAAACATTCAACCCAAACATACCTACTAAGTTAAAATGAATAGGTAAGTACGTAATTTTAAACGAGAAACATTTATGCAGCAAACGACAAACCACAATTAAAGTTATTTTAAAAATAAAACCCAACTTTGTGAGAGCGGCCGTCGTTGTAACATTTAAAGCATTCCATCAAAGGATATAATTAAATACCCCGTCTTCTTCTCTAAGTTATACTTTAAACTTATAATTGGTGGTCCTCGACAAAAATTACACGTGAGTCTTTTGTAGCTCGTCTCTATAAAAACTGGTTTGTTTTTATAAATTTTATTTAAAAGAAAAAATCTTTAAATACTTAGTTTAGAAAATGTAACAAAAACTAAGTTATACAAAATAGACTTTTGTTATAAAAGTAGCAAATATAAAACACGAATAGAAAAATAAATCAGTTTTGTTATAAAACAGCGATTTTGAACTTATCTCACTTACGTTGTCAATCGCCAAACAGTTAATTTTCCCGGAAATTATTTTTTTAATCGACATGCGACGCATTTCGCACGCGAGCGTTTTTCTTATTTTTCTTCAACCAAGGGCGGGAAAGAAAATTACCACAGATAACTATACCTTAAGCTATGTCTAAATCTAGAAACATAGGGAATTTAAAAAAAATTACCACTGACTATAATGTTCGGCGGTGATTTTTTTTAATTTCGTCATTTTGATTTGCGTCTTTAGTCTTTACAGCATAAATAACTTTGAATATTAAATTGTGTTTGTGAAAAGAATACTATAAATAAATATGATTATTTTAAACAATTATTTACCTACTTTATGAACAAGTAAACATTTATTTGTGTTCTTAATAAAAAATATTTGAATTTCATATTTTTCCTGTGTAGCTGTTTAGCGGCTTCATACCTTTGCTTCTTCTTCAACCTGGTGAAATCAAACCGCAGTTAAATCATAGTCTCCAAAAAAATAATAACAAAAATACTTATCGTTTTATTAGTAAATTTCTTCGAAAGTGTATTGAAAAACGTCGTTTGATACACGTGGGAATTTGTTATTGCATTTCTCGACCCTATAAACATCCTCGCTATACGGCTCGGGTGTTCAACCAGCCTCGAATGCAATAACAAACTTTCCGCACTTGTATCAAAATGTACTATTTTCACACATTCCAATGCAGAAATATAAAATACTTTAAGTTGTTTTTATATTTTTATTTAGAAGCATTGCATAACTCATGAGAAAAACTGGTAAAGATAATACTCATGATTCAAAAACACTTCATGAATACAGGTTAAGCTAAAGCTGCAACAATGTAGGTAAGTAACCTAGCCACTAACATGTAGTGACAAATCACAGCAATTTTCTAAGTAATGACCAATTTCCTCTCCATGAATTCTCACAAGCGGAAAATTTGCTCTTTTAAATAACTTCGTAACCCAAGCTACGCTTACGAATGGTATGAAAAAAAAAATAGTTTTGAAACGGCGCTCTTATATTCAATAAAATAATCCGTTTTGTGCCAAAAAAGAAAAAAAAACTGCCCTTGTCATAATGGATAATCGACTTAGAATAAAATGATCTAATCACCCAACCGACGACCCGCCGCCGTCGTCGTCGGTGCCATTGATAAAAATAAAGACTAAATTAATATTAGTTTTATTATTTTCTACTAATTAATTAATTTTAAAACTTACCTATTTGAATCCTATTTTCATAACAAAACTTTTCACTAAGTATTGATAATTTATGATTGTTAAGTGATAGCAACATAAAACGTTGTGCTTATTTTTTACCAAGACCGAACTTACCAGATGGTTAAATCCTTCTTTAATATTGTAAACTCCATCCGATACCCATCTGCTAAAATCCGACAGTTGAAGAAACTCATAGATTTTCAAAAATACCAAATACTTATTTTACGTTTGTATTTCTTCTTCGCACATCTCCAACAATTTGGGCACTTCAACATCACTTTCATTAAATCGTTTGATAATAATTTCTAATAGATGTACCTCTTGGTATTCCTACTATGCATAATTTATTTTTTATTTTTACTTTTCCTGTACGGTAAACGTTACGGTAATCACTTAGGTATTGTAGTCCCGCCTCAATACGCACTATGAGTCATCCTGCAGTATAAAACTATTGCTTGCACTTGATCACAATCTATCTCACTACTTAAACGTTTTTTTTATTATTAGAACTTTTATTTTCAGTTTACACTTCACATTTCCAATATTTTCTTTTCGGTCCGACACAAATTCGACATTAAGTTGGCAACACAGCCAAACATTCCGACATACCACGGTATTTTACTCTCGAGTCCGGATGGCTATTGTGTGTCTGTGGCCGGCGGGTTACCAGACAAGTCAGGGAACGCACCCTGACCCGACATGACTAACACTGTCTGAAAATTTTTCCCCATCTTTACCATATGAGTTTAACATTTCATTATTTTTTATTGATTTCCGGACGCGCAAATAAACTGCCAGATACTTTCTTTAAATACAAACACGAGCACGTAAAAAAATTCAAAAGCAACTTTCTTGGGATATACCGGTTTTCTACTTTGAGATAAAACCAATTTTTCCAAAATTCTGAAAATGTAAAACGTTATTTCTCGTAGTAGCAGAAAATAACTTTTAGAAGATGCTTCGTGTATTCATATTGTTGCTCAAGCTTTACCTAAATATTTTTTTTGTTTAGTCCGATATGGAATGTGTTCATTTCCGTAGAACTTATTAACTCTGTTTTCTGAGTTACCTACGTTCTCTTTTGACCCAACTGTTTGCTATAATTCATAATGCTCATAATCATAACTTTTTTTTACCATTCCTCCACCCAAACTGATTTTCATTTTAATAGTACGGAAACTTATATCCTGAATCTTCTTAATTGTGGAGCAAGTTTATTTTTTGCCTAATAGTGTCTTATTGTCATTCAAGTGTCACCCTTCCTTCTTTCCGTAATCTCTCTATCGTGTGCGGTTTCTGGCCATGTGCACATTGCAAACAAGATCCGATTGTCCGCCGCAGTCTACCTGAACAGTGATTAACTTCAACAGGCGTCCAGTGTGTGTGAAACTTCTGCCAGAATTTACTTGAAACAAATTGTTGTAAACCTTCCAAGAACCCTTAAAGAATCAAGGTACCCAAAAATCTAATAAATCCATTATCTTATTCAGATTGAAGTAATAACTAAATTAATTTCCACATAAACAAAAGGGAATTAAAATCAAAAAGGAAATAATCTCTGAACGAAATGAAAGGCATTATATTTTTTATGGCGGTGTTCGCGATCCCATTAAGTCGCTGTCATCGCTCGTTGATAAGATTTAAATTAGCCGCACAATAAAGCTCCTGTCAAATCCGCCATTAATTTCGAATTTTGAATTTGGAACAGAAGCGGTGTTTGATCACACCACACTGGCTGGTAAAGTGGCCTCTATGGTTTGAATAAAATGAGCGGAGCAATTTAAATGGTTTTGAATAAAGCTTTTGGTTATTTAATTAATAAGTTACTAGTATTATTGTAGGTCCTCCAGTATCTATCTACCCATACCTATACATTAGCTAAATAACAATTATGTTCATGAAAAAATCCATGCTAAACCTTTAATGATAAATGATTAACTGACGTGTATATCCAATACACTGCAACTCGAGCTACAGTGTTTTGTCTTAATGCGCCGTCTATAATACGCACATTTAATTTTTTAGAAAAAAGTTGAAAAAGCCCTTTTCACGAACTTCCGAGATACAGTCTTTTGGATTTACACGTCAATGGCCCAGTTTACGAAAATGTATAACACAGCGCCGCGGTTACAAAGTAGCAGACTAAAAAGTAAAAACGGGACATGACGACTGGAATATAAATACAAAACAGTATTAACAGCAGAAGATCATGATATTCATGAATTATACTTATTTTTCACACCATACCACTACGGCCGAAAAAGACGCACGTCGAGTCAGAAAAGGTCTCTGAATGTAATTTTAAACTAATTAATTTTGTTTCGCCTGTCCGCTTTTGAATAACACTATTTGGACTGCAATTGTCTGCATGCCAAATATAAAATAATGGCGATTTTGATGAAACGCCACACACGAATTCGTATGGCTTTTTATAAAATTTGAATGCGCAACCGGAAAGTTTTTTAGGTGTTATTGCCGCTGAAATGTCTGCAATAAATCAGTTTTTTTTTTGCTTTGGAAGCAGTTCTTACTTATTATTTTTATTGTCAAATGTATTACTGAATAGCTATTCCGCAAAATTAATAACGATCGAGTCAAATTCATTTATTAAATTGTTACAGGAATAAAGACTTAATTAGAATTAGATTTAATCTTTACTGGACCTTTTTTTTCGACCTTTTACGTTAGGTACTTAAAGTACAACAACTGTAATTGTTCTTCTTTCAAAACCGAATCTGTTATCATCGACTCTTCAAACAAAAGAACCACGAAAAACAACGGTAGGGATTAAACAATGTATCATGTTGTACAGCTTACGTCACACTCTGTAATAGATATTGTCAAAAAGATTTAACGACATGTCACTTCGGTCCCGCCCACCGGCCGGCCATAATCTACATCGGACACATTCGATATTCAACTAATTGGCTATTTCGAAATTCGTTTTTCAATAATCATTGCCGATATTATATTTTAATAGGCAATAAGAGCAAGGATAAAAGCTTTTTTCAATCCTTTTTTTTAATAGTGTACCGCAAGGGACTAAATGAGCGTGTCGTTGTTTTTCAAACTTTTTGATTTACTACCAATGAATTGTGAGCAGCAATTAATGAAGTATTGAGTAGTGTCGCTAGAAGAAGGATGCTTTTATTTTCAACTTTTAATGGCTATCGGGAAACATATAACTCTTTATTTGAGCTCCTTTATAGTGTAAATCGTTTGCCGCCATATTTTTTAAATGACCATCTGATCGTCTGTGAAATGAAAGACTTTTGTACGATTGAATCCGAGTTACCGTCTAGACTTTCTTTTGCTAACCAAACCATAAAACATTCAAACTCTTTATGGTATATAAACAAACCATTCTATAAAAGTGCTAGTAATTTTTCACAGTCCACTTTTGTAATAGAACATTTATAACAGCAAATACAAACCTATTGTGTGGTTAATACAGAGGTCAGGCCACGCGCGGCAATCGCTTTTCTAAGCCATAACCGGAATTTATACCCAACATTACTCATGCGATGTCATTCGGTTGTTTTCCTCTAATTAGAATCCATTCAAGCGTACCCCATTAAAACTCGTCTAAATTAAAATTCGAATAACTTACTAACTAGACATATAAATCACAACCGTACATAAAGACAATAAAATATATTGTCCAACTCGGCCGAGGATACGACCGACGCAAGAATAATTAATATAACAATACACTCACCGGGTAATTAAAATAAACTAATTTCTAAACGTGAATGGCTTGGGTTTTATGAATGAATATTCTATGGCTTTTTTTTTAAACTGCTACGGCTACATTTCTCATTCTTCGTCTCGTGTACTGACAGTTCGGTTGACGGCGTTCTTTTTTTGAAGCGCGACCTCGCACAGCGGGGAGCAAGCGCATCCGTTGCGCGCTCGAATTATCTCATTTTAATTTAGGAATCGGCACTTTTTAATGGCGTTATTGAGCTAATAATTTATTTAAAAATCGGAATCAATTATGTGGATGGTTTTGGTATAATTTCGTGGTATTATTTCGTTACTACTTTCCAGTAATCCCTTTGTTTCTTTCTCACGCTAAGCAAGGGTTGACTCCCACGAATTAGTCTGCTAAGGATTTTTATTTGCGGCAACATCGGATCGGGATGAGTAAATCGGTGTTCATAATTACAACGTTGGGGTATTTGGGCGATGGCCGCCGCGTGCACAGTAGCAATAACGTGCAATTTAAATGTTTCACATTTCGAACCGATTCTTTTTTTGAATGCGAATCAGTTGCGTGTGAGCACGGGAGAAATATTTGGTTATTGCTGGCTGGAAATGACCTTTAGTCTGGTGGAATGTGCATTTAAAAAAGTAACCATAATGGTCTTTGTCAAGTAAAAAGTAAACCAATAAACTCTCCTGTCAATTATAAGAAGACGACTCTACATCTCACTCATTATTTTCTGGTTTAGCCACTCAATGCACCTTATATCTCATGGATTTAGATAATTATAAAATGAGGAAGCGTATGTTAAGGATAGCAATAATCTTTATATCTTAGCTACCTAAATTAATTATTACGCATAAAATTATCTTGATACCAAAATAACATTTTAATAAAATAATAAGTAAAATAACAATTAGCATACTATAAGGATAAATAAAATTGTTACTGGCTTTCTAAATATTTTGGGGGCGTGTAATGGCTGTCCAAAAAGTTATGTCATCATAAAATAGCCTGGTATTTTGCATACTAACGAGGTAATGGCGGATAGAGGTTGGATATCTTGTTAATTGTGAATAATTATTATCTACCTATTATTAAATCGATTTTGATGTATGTATAATTTATATTAATATAGTAGCTAAAAAAGGAATATGGGAACAAAAAGATGGATACCATTTTAAGTGAACTTATAATGGAATATGAAAAAAATGGATACTTTTTCTGACATACTAGGGAATTATTTCGGACACTATGGTCCTACAAAAACTGGGTTTCAAAGTAGACAAGAAAACACTTAATAATTCGAAAAACATCATCTTATAAATAAAAACTATTCTCCACCCCAAACAGAACTAAAAGAAAGAAATAGCTATTACTAAATTAAATAAAAAAAAGACATGTCAGCGCTACTTTCGACGATAAAACTTGAAACAATGCATTTGTAACTGATTACTAAAAAATGAACATAATTGTACAACACTAAAGTCCAGACCACTGTGTTGGCTATCACGTAGCCACAAATAATACCTTTATTGTTCTAAAGAACGAAATACGGCATTCTTAGAAATTCCAAATGCGCCTCGCTTATATTAAGGCTGAATAAAACCTCATCTTTCTGCTTTCTTTTGTTCTTTTTTGACACTGGCAACTACTGAAGGAACAAATTAATTAATTGGCTGGAATTACATTGGATATAACTTCATGTGCTGTTGAAGGATTGATAATAGGAATTTTAAGATAGGATATGGAAATCATATTTAAAGATGGCTGTAAACGTACTTAAGTTTTTCGTACTTTTGTCCCGGCTGCCATATATATATCTTTGGCAGTCGTTACAGGTAGTCAGTGACCTGAAATTCTGATATCCAGTCTTACCAAAGAGTATCGTATTTATTACCTAGTTAACTGGGTTGTGGAGGTCAGATAGGCAGTCGCTCCATGTAAAATACTGGTATTCAGCTGCATCCGGTTAGACTGGAAGCCGACCCTAACATAGTTGGGAAAAGGCTAGGTAGATGATGAACCCTATTAAATTAAAAATAATCCAAATAAATCCTGTTACATGTACTAAAATAGCACAATGCGTCTACCGTAGTGCCTATAATTGAATCTTTGAATGCTTATTGATGCAGATAAAATCTTTCTTTTGAAATATTTCTAAATATGAGAGGACAGCTCGATATGAACAAAATACACAGGTAATTTAAGTCGTATCGACCTGTCAGTTTGACAGGTCCTCATTACATCAAAGCTGTCAAATTGTATCGTTTGCACTTGACATTTACCCGCATACCATACAGACGTTCCATACGCAATACATTAGCTAAAATGGTCTGTCATCGCTACGAATCTAGTAATTAAAATAAATAATGAGTAAACCTTGAAGCAATCGGTTTGAAGCTTAGGGCTACAAGCTATTACCTACATATAAAATTACTAGTAGGTACTTATTATGTTTAACTAACTTCAGGAATAATTAATCAATAATCATAAATAGATGCAACTTGTATGTCTAGTTTGGCTTAAACTTTGTAGTGAAATCCGACATACCAAATCCTTTATAGAGAAAGATCCGTCCTATTTCGGCAACAGAGGATTACATATTAAAAAATTGTATACTAAGCCTATCCAGTCATATAATATGTTATTGATTAATTTCTGTGGTGAAAATAAATATAATTATTATTTTTATAACTTCTGTAAAAAAAAAACGACGTGTGGCACTTGGAGACTGCCGCGGTAAAGCTATTGCATAGCATTTTTTATCAACTTATGCAATTATAATTATTTATTTATTTTATTAATGCAGAATTTTTTTTTCCTTTGTTTTTTTTTCTTTGATATTAATTCAAGTATTTTTCTTTTATTAAATAAATGAGTGTTAGGTTTTTTTCGTTACGGAATTTCTGGATTCGGTCCCCACGCTCAAGGCCCGCGATAGAAGCTATGCAATAGCTTAAAACCTATTCTTTTTTCCTATTTGGGGGAG
Organism: Diarsia brunnea; assembly: GCA_949774965.1. Lineage (NCBI taxonomy): Eukaryota > Metazoa > Arthropoda > Insecta > Lepidoptera > Noctuidae > Diarsia > Diarsia brunnea. Next base: position 12,433,214 of record OX459007.1, on the reverse strand, counting down.
GCCTATATTCAGCAGTGGACGTCTTTTGGCTGAAATGATGATGATGAACTTCTGTAACAGTAGGTATAATACGCGGCTCTTGTAACACCTGTGTCAATTTTGTCGACGTTTCTTGTATGAATAACTTACCATTTGTTTGCTGAAACTTTTTGAAATGTAAATAAAGATCGAATACCTATGTATTATTTGAACGAGTTCTGAAAGATAAGATGAATAGAAAAAGATGAAGCAAAGAGAGGCCTATAGGTACCCAGTAGTGGGTGAAGTCGGGCAGTGGATGATGATGATTTTATAAAGTCTCATCATGTTTGGCAGCCTTGTTCCAACCACTGATCAGGTATAGTCTCAAACAGGTCTTAATTGCGATACTCCCCGTCTAGCCAACTAACCTCCAACATCCAACTATGTTGGGGATTTACATGGAGTGACTGTCTTTCTTCCCTCCACAACCCAGTCACAAGGTAATACGAATCCTATTTTAAACAAACCATTCTAGTTCAAGTGATCAACATTATCTTTTTAAGTCAACATCAGAAGACATGAGATTTCAGATTTACAACCATCAATAATTATACTAATAGCCTTTGCGTATCTTCGTCTTAGATGTACTTTTTATCTCTTTAGTTTTAAGGATGCTTGCAACAAAATCTTCTAGGGTCAATAAACAATATTAATATTCGAAGGTCACAAGTTCACAACACAGTCTATGCAAATGCAAACTGTGACAGGTTCCTGCGAAAACGCCTACCTAGCTGTCAAAACTCTTTTTTCTTTTTTTAAGCAATGCCACAAAAACCGGTTGAATTAACTTTTCACAAGCTACTTCTTCTAATTAATGCTTCTTTTGAATTTACCCACATTCTAATTCTTTGCCCCAATAAAGAAAACACGCCTATTTAAAATCATTACCAGATCGTGATCGGTGTTGCCAGTTAAAAAATAATCATCCCCGGTATTACGCGGGAAAATGCAACCGGTCAGTGGTCACGACCTGGGGTCAAGCTATTAATTTTATTACTTTATTACGGCTACCATTTTCGATAGCGCTTATAAAATGGTTACGTCATATTTTTTTTAATAGTTCGTCAAAATCGTATTTAATAGAGTTTTTTGCTGAATATTGTTGATATCGACGACAAAACTACGCTCAGGTTTCTGCGAAAAATAAAGCCATGACAAAAATTTTAAACAAAAATACGCCTGGCATGACTTTTACATAGAAAATTCCTAACAAAAAGCTGGACATTTACAAAAAAAGCAGGTCCTTTTTTCACTTTTTCAGTTTTCATTTATAATTTTTTTAATTTATAACAGAAGTTATAAAGTCAGTCAGTAAGTAATGTCATGACAAGGCAGGACTAGTCGACAAATCCAGACTGCCCAACCTGCCAAACCTGTCTAACCTTGCCAGGTAGACTGAATGTGAAAGGTGAAGGACCAAGTCTGACCCAGTATTATGGCGCCACTAGCGAGCAGCCATAAAACTGCAATAAAATATAAACAATCACGGACTACCATAGAGTAATAGAATTTCAAATTATTATTAGCTTTACTGAAGTAGGAACCCACTTATCGTTTAAAATCATTACCCAATTTAAAAGCCATAACTGAACTTAGAGCTTGCTCGTAACTCGTAACTTGGTGTTGTAGAATTTTCTCATTACTCAAGTTAAACAAATAAGTAGATGAATATTTTTACTGCTTTACCCTATACTTTTTCTTTATGAGAGGTGTATTAACTAACCAACTTATGAATAACAGCTGCACTCTACATTCAGTGTAGTCTCTGCCACACAGAAAGCCTATTTTATTTTAAAACTGTGGCAGTATTGTACCTACTCGTACCATAGACAAGATTGATATCACCATCCCCATCAACCAAAACCAACCTATTTCTACCCTTCAAAGAAAAACATTAATCACCAAAACGACCTCAAACTAAACCGTCTAAAAACACCAATTAACCGCTCCAATATTCCACGATATAGGAAACGCCTACCCATAAAATTGTTGCCAGTACAAAAAAAGTCATTACTGTGTTACGCGGCTCAACCCGAACGCGTGCCCGAGTCACGACCGATGAGAACACGAGTGCGCGGTATAAACGTAATGATTGTAATGTAAATAACTAAGACCGATTTTAAAATTGAAAGTAGGTACTGTTTTACTTATTAAAATATGTATCTCCTGTAATCCCCGAAGGGTTAGACCAAGGAGTACCTACCTAATAGTACACCCATGCACATTTCATCAGATAAGATGTGGAAGGGGCGACTATAGCCACCAACCGGGTACTTAAACTTCGTGGGTGCTACTAAGAAATTCTTGATAGAGAAACTTAATAACAATTTACCAAACCCGGGTATCAAACCCAGGACAGGACCTCATGACCTCATGCTCATTCATTAGTCGCGCTTGCGACCACTATACCAACGATCGAGGCAGATGATATTTATGAATAATGAATAATTTCATAATTCATTCATATCTTTGTTATTGCCGAAAATCGGGTTGATTGGCGTGCGATTGAGGAGGTCCATGTCCAGCTATGGACTGCTATAGGCTGCTGATGAAAAATCAATAATGCGTATTAATATTTCCGAAACAAAAATCGGTATTGTTTATGGTGCGTTTACACCGCTCGCTCGTGCTAGTGCCTTCAATTTGATTACTTTACAGTTTTACACGAACCGCGCGTAACGCTTAATTGGTTTAGGAGGTTTAGGAACAAGTTTTGAATTACGAAGTTAAAAAGTCTAGCGATGTTCACGGTTTGAATTTTTTAATTCGGATTTGAAATTTTTTCGTTTGTTTTTTTTTGTGATGCGGTTTTGGGCTAGTTGGCTAGTTGCGGTTTTGGAAAGATGGTGTTTATGTAATTCAGCAATTAGTTGACCCACCTTTGCATATATGGTTGAATTTTTTTTCGAATACGTTGCGATAGAATTTTAAAAACACAGGTCAAACCCCACAAGAGAATAGATATCTCCTTGTAAATCAGTTTAAATCTATTCTGAATAGCACAGTAGTCAGCTTTGAGTAAAACTTAGAAGGGTCTTTACCCTTCCACAAAATAATACTAGACGAATTACAACCAAAAACTTCTCTCACCATACATCCTGCCTCCTATTTTCCTGTAACAGAACAAACCACATATATACCTTCGGTTGTTAGCAAAGGACACTGACACGGAACATAATTGTTTCGGAGCTCATAACTCAACGTCAGACAAAACTAAAACAAATGCAAGAGCACAGCTTCCTTCATTAGCAACTTGTTACTCCGAACCTCCTTACAAAACGACTAGCTGGACGAAAATAAAAAAAGAAAGGAGCAAATAGCACACGGTGAAAATCTGACAGAAGGAAAAGAAATAAGAACTTTAATCATTCATAATTGAATTGAGTATGATATAAAAAGAAACCAATTTGGAACGTTCGTCAAGTTCTCTTTTATTAGCTTATTTGATTAATTATTTTGTATAACAGGTGGTAATTAATAGGCTGATTCTATAGGCACCGGGGAAACTTCCCACATCGCTAAGCGGGAAGGGTCTTCTATGATGCTTTAGGTAACAAATGTACACTTCTTTCACAGTAAAATACCAAGAAATCAGTTTCTTCCTAATCCAACAACCTGTCAGTCAGTTCTATTTTCAAATCAATCTCGTGTACTGGCAGGACAGTGTGAGTGCGGGGCATCGATCATAGAGCCACGCCCCGTAGCCGCCGCGCGACAACCGGACGGGATACGAGTATAAACTTTTTGAATCAACCTCTTTCGATATTCGAATGTGGAATTTGTTAATCTGTTTTGGGATTATCTGTGGTGATTACTGGCTGTGTGTTGGGTGCATTCAATTAATGATTTAAAAGGAAAAGTACAGGTAATTGTCCTCTACCAAATATAAAACAAAATAAAAGCAGCACTGCCATCAGCCTTCCTTCCATAAGTAACAAAAACCGGCCAAGTGCGAGTCGGACTCGCGCACGAAGGGTTCCGTACCATTATCTATAAAAATCGCGTTTGTTGTATGGGAGCCCCCATTAAATATTTATTTTTAGTATTTTTTGTTATAGCGGAAACAGAAATACATAATTTGTGATAATTTCAACGGTCTAGCTATCGCGGTTCTTGAGATACAGTCTGGTGACAGATAGACGGACAGACAGCGAAGTCTTAGTAATAGGGCCCCGTTTTTACCATTTGAGTATGGAACCCAAAAAACTATTAGCCAGGAATAAATCACCATAACATCTACCTATGAATCATAAAATATTTTCCAGTTACTGGTGAAAATCAACTCGCGTCCTAGAAAGAACGTTGCTCGAAATATTCGAATTTAGACAAACTTCATAAAATATGTAAGTAAAATAGTTACGCTTTATTTTTAATTATCGCTGTTATTATTACATACCTACTTTGTTTTAATTATAGGTACCTATTTCAAATATTTATTAACAAGTAATTAAGTTCTTGTCACCATTCATTCTCACACCGAAGGAACACCATACCCTAAAAAATATGTTATTTTAATTCCAAAGGTTATAATTTTTCGAACCAAAGAATTTCATCTACTGACACGACTTGAGCAACAAAAACAAAACACTAGCAATTTAAAAACAGCAGAATTTAAAAAGAGAACAGATGGAATGTTGAAAAGAACCGCGCTACCATTTCCAAATACGCTTCAGAAAGTACTAAACAATTTTGAACACTATCTGGATTAAAACAGAATGTATTTTACACAAAATTATTTCGGCGACATAAGACGTTTTAATTTCAGTAATTTTATAATTTGGACTTCCGTTTTACGTTCTTACGTACATTGGAGGAATGTAATTTAATCTGTAAGAGAAAGCAATTAAGTCCAAATTCATTTGTAAAGGGAAAAATTATTGTTAAAAATAATTTGTTGCTTTTTTTTCTTCTTTATTGACTACCTGTATTGAAAGTATCGAAAGTAAAAATGTTAATAGCTTTTATGAGCACCCAAAACAATTTTCTGTAGGAAATGCATCATTATTGACGTGATTAGAAGCGCGTGGCTAGATAATAAAAGCCGCTCAAATCAATGTTCAGGTTAAGCCGCGCTTGCCTAGGTTGGCCTATGGATTGGCGCACCCAATACATACCGAGTTTCCTCCGTGCCTCGGAGAACGTGAAGCCGTTGGGCCTGGCAGTCATTTGTAGTTCTCTAACAGTTGTAACCGGTAATCAGTGGCCCGAAAGTCTGACACTACTGGGTTGTGGAGGTCAGAAAGGCAGTCACTCCATGTAAAATACTGGTATTCAGCTGCATCCGGTTAAAAGGAAAGCGACCCAAATATAGCTGGAAAACGCTAAGCAGATAATGCTGATAGTCACACATTGTATCTTTATAAATGCTTGTGTAAAATCTTGAATGTCAGTAGTTCCAAATTAGGAATCAAACTTTCATTCACAATCCGAAGAATGGCATGTTATTTTTTAATCAATTTCATTTATTCATTTACTTACTGCCTTACCCCAGAGATATTTAATGATTACTTAAGCCATCACTTAGTAAAGATTTATGACATAGAAAGGCTTCACTAAAGTGTCAAAATCTTTAATTAAGTGATGGCTTAAGTAATCATTAAACGTCACTGAAGCGGCAGATAGGTTTGAAAAACTCATCTTCTATTAGACAACCTCAATAACGCAATGTAGCATTTTTCTTCTTCTTAATTTAGAATAACTTTCAAAAAACATTCTAAACGGACTAAAATTACAAAGAGCAGAATTACTAAAAATAAATGATCCTCCATTCAAAACCGAAAGTTTTGAGAAACACAAATAAAAGTGAGTTTAATACTTTTACGTGCTATTGTTCTTTTCATTACGAAGTTTTCTGGTTCGTAGGCTGACAGAACCTGAGTATGAGAAATCTAATAATCTATAAGTATTCAAGATTAAGGAAGGTACAAGTTAACATCATCATTATCGACATCATCATAATAAAGACATTGAAATAGTGTGTAGAATACATAATTATTACAAACCGGATAAAGAGGGTTGGCAGACATCACATAACCATTGACTGCCACGTTGGTCTAGTGAACTCTAGTGGTCGCAAGCACGACTGCAGCTGCAGTACATCAGGGCCCCGAGTCTGCTATTCAATAGTGTCAGAATGGTCTATTCTGACACTATTGAATAGCAGACTCGGGGCCCAGGTCGTGGGTTCGATTCTCAGGACGGGAAAAGTGCTATTGGGCAGAAATTTCTCAGTAGCAGCCACAGAGTCTGGATTCGCGCCGGTTGATGTCCCAGGTTCACCATCTATTACATTAAACTAAAACATAACTGACGTGTGTGGTGTGACATAAAGGTGGGTGTAATTCTGCCTAACCCTTCGGGGATTGCAGGGGTGATGTTATGTTGTATGTTTACATAACCATTTGTCCATGTCTTTGCCTTTGGAACAGGTATGATGCGTGATTCCCCGCTAGCCCTTATTTTTTGACATTATGCAAATCAAGCTGTTGATCACCGTTAAAGATTCTTCAAGTCTTATTTATCTTATCCTTTAATTGGAACTCTAGTCAGAATTTATTACTTTGAACTACTTCAGTAAAGGGGGGTAACAATAGCGTTATATTAGCGTCCATGTTGCTTCGTTACTAACAAACACAGCCTTCCTCAATGCCCAATTGTTTCAGTCCAACAAGAAATTCGGAGCACAAACTCCGTTATACGCAGAAGAAACTTTAAACAATAGTTAGCTTGCATAGACACAATGATTGTTCCTATTTAATAATGCATTACAACAAAGCACAAATAAATCTATTCAACAAAACGTTGCGCTACATTCCGCAAATACACTAATTAATCTTTCCGAAACACGCAAAAAAATACCAACATAATGATAACTTAGTGCGCGCTACAATGAGGCATAAAATTCTTGATGTCTGGTACTCACAAGAAAGGTTACTTGAAAAAAGCGCCCTCTGTTATCGAATAGTCGACCTAAACGCTTTAATATAGAGTGGAGTTTTGTAGCTAGCAACTTTTTATGTTGTTTTTTTTTCTGTTTAAAAAATGTTGGAGCTGACCGCATCGCCGCAGGCATGGCACGGGCCGGCCGTACTCTGCCTAGAAATCTTCACTTCAAATCTGTGCCTTAATGATTGCGTACAACTTAAAATTACCTGTCAATATTAACTGTGGGCTATTATTTTTACGATGTCGACTATTTAATTTTAGGTGTAAAGAATAAAATGAATTTTTGTTTAGTTGATTATTGACCGGATGTGCTTTAATTTTATAAAGAATATCTTGAAATGGCCTACTTTAACGCTTGAAATACTGGTCCGACAATACGTAATGGTTAATATTAAACCATATTAATTTATTTGTGCTATCTACCTTATGTTCACTTTCAAAGTCCACTATAAGATTCAAACTAGGAATACCAGCTAGCAACAATATTAAAAAAGCTATCTCAAAAATTCAAAACCTACCAAAAAACTCACAAAAAATCCTTCGGAATTCAAAATCCGGACCAGTTTCCTAATGTCTCTAACCCGCTAGACAGCACACGTAACGTCTTTTGTACCCCTACACCTAAATCGCTGTAAAATTATACCCACCAATCATATACCAATCTAAATTATGATCGCTCCAGTAACGTTGATCGACGCGCGATGATGATTGGCTACAATTATCCCGTCATAAGTCAGTTATCTATAAATCAATAGAGCCTTTTTAAAACGTTTACCTTATTTGGGATGGTTTGTCTTCTAGTTATTGCAGACTCTTTTGTATTTTATGATCGGCGTAGTTACTTTCGCATACATAATCAAATCATGTATCGTTATTAAATAAAAAATATTGATTAGAAGTTAAGAAACATGCTTCCATGTTTGGTATTATCTAGGATTTCATAATCATCTTCCTCCCCTTGGCCCATGTTACTTGGGGTGAGCGGAACACGTTTTTTTTTTCTCTGTCAACCGCCACGCTACAGTTAACTCCTTTTTCTTCCATATCATTTCTTACACAACCCACCCATCGTTTCCTATGTCTTTCTCTCTCTCTCCATCCATCAACTTTTATTTTTTCACTGTTTTAGTCACATGCAATAAATTCATCCCTCCTCGTAACATGTCCATACCAAGACAGTCGATTGCCATAAATGTTTTCTGTAACTGGGACAACTTTTATACGTACTTCCTCCAATATAGTCGTTCCTTATTATCCATTTATAACACCTTTATTGATTTACTTAAAATCCCTATAAAAAATAGAACTATTATTTTTTGCAAATAGGATTTTTTGTTCCGTGGTTAGCAGTTTAGCACCTACTTTACCGAATATTACTGTAATACCAATTTGTAATCTGTATCACTAAGTAAGTGTTTTGTTTTGTTCTAGGTAAGCTGTGAGAAGAAGTTTATTTGTAAAAAAATACGGACCAATTTTGTGATATTAGCGAAAATGACTTTTCGGTGTGTTCCTACTTTTCAAACTGTCTCCAACGATAGCAACGCTACCTGGGTAAGTGTTTACTAACTAAAACTTTGTTTATGCTATTCGATGCTAGATGGCGCTACTCTGACTTATCTTTAAATCATTCTATAATGATTGCATAACATACATAGATAAAAATAATAAAAACATTTAGTACACTTGCATAGCTAAGAATCACAATGAATAAAATAAATGTCTGACTAAACTAGTACCTGGATAAAAACCCCCTTATACTAAAGAAAAAAAAACTAGTACCTGGACGAGATTTAAAAATAAATTTACAGCGCCATCTATTACAAAACTTGAGAACTAATGAAATATGTAGCCAACAAGCTGTTCACTTAGTTACGCTACTCGCCACTAGATGTCTGAACTAATTTTGCTTTTACTAGTTTCTATTTAGATTTTTTCATTTTTACTTAAATTTTAGTATTGATTAGCCTCCCATTGAGTTCTCATCATTTACAAATGATCATATTTCAATCAATTTTATGATTTCTGTGGGACCACAAAGACGGTAGGTAGTTTTTTAGACAAACCTAGATTCTGCATGATCATCACGCAGTAATCATAAAAAGCAATTAACAAGTTTCAAATCAACGCTTCATTGTCCGTGCTCGACCGTGCTCGGACCATTGACACATGAAGTGTTGTCTCGTTGACATGTCGACGAACTAGTGCTGTGAACTCTGCGATGCGCCCACTCACTGCTTAATCCAGAATTTACAAGTTTATCTTAGCAGTTCTCGATGGCGCTGCTCGTTAAGTCAAACGTCAACGAAATGTCAAATTCAAAACCAAAATAATAGTTCCTTTTTTCGCCGCATTCCAAGTTAAATTGGTCTTCTTTAGTGGAGAGACATGGGTACTTGAAACTGACCCTGTTATTTTCCTGGGAATAAAAATGAAGTAAGGATGGGCGACGATACGTGGGTAGTAGAAGGTGTTATAATAACTGTTCCGCTATTTAGGTGTTTATGATTTATTTCGTTTAAATATTATGTTGTTACTTTTAAAACGTGATGTCTCGAAAGAATTAGTGCTAAGTCATTTTCGAGTGTGGGTTTTAATAGTGCGATAAATTTTGTGATAATGACCGATTATTGATTTACTCATGCTGTGTGAGACATGCCACTTTTTCGATGAACGAATAGATGAAATGAGAAATTAATCATTAGGGTTGGTTTTCCATCACGACTTTTTTCGTAGCAGCTCGGGTTCTGTCGTAAATACCTAAGTAGGTACTACAAGCGTAGTGTTATTTTATGTTGCGATTTTAATTAGAAACCTCAAAGTTTTTACACTAGGTAAGCCATTAGTATAACTTAAAAACTTGTTTAACGTTTTTGTAAGTACTTATCATAGTAAGTAATTAAATCATAGTTTCCTAATAATTAATGATAAAAATACTTTTCGTTTTATATTTGTTTATTTCTTCCAAGCTGTATTTAAGAACATCGTTTTATATACGTGGGCATTTGTTAGGTACTGCATGCGGCTCCATCCTCCTCTTAAAACTTGGTTGTAAATTCCGCCTCGAATGCATTATCAAACTTTCCGCACTTACATCAAAACGAATTATTCTCGTAAGCATTCATTTCACAATACGCACTCCTGTCTAAAATGTTTGCAGCTTCATAGAACAATACACCTATTACCTACAATAGCATGGTAAAAGAAAAGCATTTATCGATGTATGTTCGACGAACTCGGTACTATTAGAAGAGAATAATTAGCTGAGAATAATTAGCTCTAGTCTGAGATAATTACAAGTTTAGTTACATTACAAGCATTTGATGAGCTCAAATGCTTGTCATCGCCATTGCGCTAGTTGTACATGACTACCAATAAAATTATACATAACCAGTTTATGCGGATCTCTCATCGTACGGAAAATAAATACAAAGCCAGGTCATGTTATACTCCTGTCGAGGCTGCGGGTTGTTCGCAAGGGATACCGCGGCCTCGACATGAAGGGCGAAGAAGGAACATGGGTGGTTTTTAGTCAGTAGAAGTCTGACACTCCCTTTCGCTCTGCCCAAGAGCGGGAGGGCCAGTAACTTATCCTTGATTGGTTAGGTCATTGGTCGACCTACCGGTACCTAGACCAACTCATTGTAATGAGATAGTAATTTCTTTTCTCCCGTATCTATGGTCATATTTTACTTCAATTATTAGTTAAGACGCGCCTAACAGGAACGTTTTACCGCGAGCCGCGCGGCCCAAAAAGCCGCGCAGCTTCTGGTGGGGACGCGCCTTAACAGTATAGCTTGATTTTATGAATAAAAACAACCATTATTCAGGTAGAAAAAGGCGAATACGAAACGTCGTATTTGTAAAGAGAATCGCAGCCCCTGTTTCCTTTTAACACACTGCAGCTTCCACCAAAGAGAAAGCACACTTAACTGATAAAAAGTAAATCAATCCGTTAGTATTGGAACTGATAGTAACTGCTGTAGTGATTATATCTCGGTTACTAACGACTAACAATGATAATAAAACAATAGTTCGATACCGCCCGCCGAGCAAACGCTTTGATAGTACAATCTACAATATACAGGCACACAAGTGATTCTGTGTTCATGCACAGTTTCTACATCACCAATATAAACACTATCGTAGGCACGTAGGAGCTATATTTGCACAAAACTAAAAAAACTCGAGGTACCCAAGCAAAGTCCTGAAAATATTGGTAAAAAATATGTGAGCAGTAGGTATTTAGGTTTTTTTTTTGTTAACTCATGAGGTGTTAGTTAATGCTCTCTTACGAACAGTAAGTCGTACAGTAAGTTCGAACCCAGACAGGCGCATTACTTTGTGTAATTTATTTCATAACCACTGCTCTCAAAACGGTGAAGGAAAACATCGTGAGGAAACCGGCATGTCTGAGAACTAAAAAATTGGAAGACATGTGACATTTACCAACCCGCTCTGGGCCCGCGTGGTGGATAATAGCCCATCCCTCTCCTAAAGAGAAGGCCTGAGTCCCTGCAGTGGGAACATTATAGGCCGATGATGATGATGAAGTATCACCCCTAAAGAGACAGATAAAAAGTCACATAAAATAAATACTACTACTTTTCGAATTCGGTAAGTTTAGGATTATTTTCTTAGAATTGGAAAAAGTTAGGTTGGAACTTAAGAGGTACCTACTCGTACTTATTTCTGTTTTTACAATCTTACCGCAGCCTACCATTAAAAAAAATAGTTTTTTTTTTTCGGTTTTATCATTATTTTCTGGACTGTGTGCACTTGTGGCTTGTGCCAAATAAATATAATCTCTTTCTTTCAAAAGTATCTCATGGCAAAGGTTACAAGGTACTTCTTCGCGTTCGATATACCTACCTACCTAACATTACTTTCCATCCAATAAAACTAATGACCTTACTGAAAACACTCCCAAAACTTACACCTACAAAACTATTCGCCACTTCAAAAAAAGCTTTCTAAGCTCCCGCTTGACATGTCATCAAAAATGCGTAACTATCGACACGCAGACGCAAATCATTTCACACACACACACACGCACGGGTACCTACGTACTACAGCCAGTGCCCAGCTTTAACTGACCTCTCTTCTCACACCATTTGACCTCATGTTCACTGAACGAAGGGTCAGGTAATGTTGGTCACTGAATGTACACACACACAAACTCATGATCACCTCACAATCAAACCTGATATGAGAGGAACAATGATACACATTCGCCGAAGAGTGAGAAGGAGCTTTTTGCACAGTATATGTAAAGAAAACAGATAAAAAATTGCGATGATGACTTTCGTGACTTGCAAAATGCAAGTTTTTTCAAAACAGAACGATTTTGTCAAATCTCAACTATTATCTAAGTTTCATGAGGTTTTTATTTCACTTTAGCTATGCCTAAAGGCAGCGTCTAAGAGGCTACTAAGTAGCAGGGCGGCAGGTTTTTGGTTGATACGAAATTGAATATCGTCGTCTCTCTCTCTTTATATCATTCATCATCTTCTTGCCCTTGTCACATGTTATTGTTTTATTCTTCCATTCTCCCTGGCCAATCGTCACGCTATCATAAACTCCTTTTCCTTTAAATCATTCCGCACATACTCCATCCATATTTCTATGGTCTTCCTCTCCCTTTCAAACACATTACCTACACTCATATCTCTTATAATTGTAATGAAGAAACATCTAATAAGTGTGCAATATGTTCAATGAACACTGTTTAATCGGAGTCTGACGGATTAAATGTGATCCAGCAATCCGCCAGGGCTCACAAGAGAGGCAATAGACATATTTGTTACAAGTTTCTGTAAAAATAACATAATCTAAGCGTGTAAGATAGCCAAGGTGGAACTTTATACGATCGTCGCATATGACAAGCCATAAGACAGGCATAGATTCCATATTGGTTATGCAAAATTATTTAAATGTATCAACTAAAAATAATCAACTAAACCGATTGACGCAATTCAATTATGCACACGATTAATCTACGCCCGCTCGTCGCCAACCAATTCATCAACAGTTAATAAATGTTAATGTATTTCTTGATCTGCATAGTTACGGTGGTCTGTGAGACTGGCACTCCCCGTCTTTATCGCGGAGCGGTGTACGTTGCGCGGGCACTACATGTGATAGCCGCGGGCCGCGACCGACTGCTCACGTGGGCTCCAAACACGCGCCAACATACGAAATTAAACTTTTGGAATTTCGAATTCAGAAACTTTTTAAATTTTTGACAGTGATTGTGTTTTGTTTTTTTTTTGGTTTTATTGGGTGTCTGCAGTTTGTTGTTGTCTTTGAGTGTGCGAACTTTTGGTATTTAACTTTAAATGATTAAGTGACAGTGCGACTTTAAGGGTGGGTTGCACCATATTACTATAACGATAACCAAACCGTAACAAGCCATAAAAGCATTAAAAAAGTATAATTTGATGGCTTGTTACGGTTTGGTTATCGTTATAGTAATATGGTGCAACCCACCCTTAATTAGTGAAGAGATTTTTTGTTAGATACCAATTGATAAAGTTATTAACAGCAACAGAATTGAGTAAACCAATCTGCCCGGAGGTAATCACATATTGGTCGGGCAATTTCCTATACCATCAATAATAACGGGGCAAGTAAACAATAACATTATTTGATGTAAGACAGAGACAGACACATACAGAAGAGCGGAACAAAATAAAATCATCGATCTAAGAAAATAGAATTCTCATACGAAATGTAATGGCGGTACAATAATCGTGTAAAAGTTCACGATAGTTGCCCAACGTGAAGCGGTAACAATACAATAAAGCCAGCGTATATAGAACTTGAACAAATCGATTTGTGTATACTTGGTGTACTGAAATTAGAGGTCCTGATATACTGGCCGGTTATAGCGGTCATCTCGGCCGATAGATAATGATCTGTCGATGATTTACGCCGCGTTAAACCGACAATGGCACAAGATAACCCCCAGCCGCTGTGCACAATGTGACCAATTAGAAACGCGGAACATTCGCCACGATGACTAAAATGAACGGAATCAACCTGCCAGACATGACCGACCGAGATCTCTCCGTCGACGACATATTCAACGAGAACTTCAACTTGAAAAGAAAGAAAATACAAATCGATTACGAAGACAACAAGAAAATTAACACAACCGATGATCCCCTAAAATTCGGTAACAACAACAATGTCATTGACAAAATAGAATCGCCTCAAAATCTGAAGCGGAAAACTAAAATTTTCGCAGACAACTATGATATCGATAAGATCGTGCAATCGAACATGATAATCGATAAAGAATCGAGTAAAATTAGGCTTGAAATGAGGCAGTGTAGTAACGATACCGAATACAAAACAAATGGACACGTTGGTACTGACTTGAACGAAGTAGGTTCTGTATCTACTGACGGGAATGACTTTACCATGAAGGATGGTAATGATATAAGAATGGATGGTGCTGCCGATAAGATTCTGAACAACAATGAAGGTGATTACAGCATCAACGGGACTGATGAGCATGGAAACGATGTAAGTAATGTAGATGTGAAGTTTTCAACAGATTTGACGGATGAAAATTACCCTTAATAACTAGCAAATTAAGAAGAAACTACCTCATTTTGCTATGACATAAATACGAGTATAATGTACTGAAATATTATGCAACACATTAGTATTCAAAAATATGTACACCTGTTTGTCGATTAACATTTAGAAGCCAATTATGTCAAGCGGCTTTCAATTAAAGGTTATTGGATGTCCATTGTCAAAGTTAGTGAGCGTCAAAAAAGCTGCTTGCGTAATCATTAGTTGATGAATTCCTCCATCAACTGTGTTAGTTGCTTTATGAGTGTGTCCATCTGCTATAATCGCGTTTAATTTCACGCCTGTAAGTAATCCCGAAAACATAGTTTTGTCTGCGACAAGCCGCAGTCACCTGCTGGCTGTTAGCTTTATAAAATAGACTTCTAGGAGTTTCGTCCTGTGCAGATTATAGATATAATATATTTTTGGATCGTTTATAGCAATCTATCAATTGGTTTAAAGACCATATCATATGAACAGAACGAGCGTCTACGTTAGATTAATTTCTGAATTCAAAAGTTGAGTTATCATGAAAACAGCTAGCAGCTAGTAATTTGGTCGGAGAGGTCACTGATAGTGAACCTGAATAATCCCTGACTATTAAAACCTTTCAAGACCACCACCCCTTTGTTAAAATGCATTATCTCAAGCTAAACTGCACAAGACAACGTAAATGTTCTTAAACGAAGCAAAAATAATTTACAAAATGCCGTCTCGTTTACATCAAAGCGTATAAAATTCGTCATGATTCGATATCAAACGCGATAAGACGCCGAAATTCCGACAATACTCGGCTAATTCCGACAATAGTCTACTAATTTCGACAATGGTCACCCAAATACCGTTACTGGACTACAATGGAGTCGGTGAGTGGAAATAATCGCAATCTCTATGCGTTCCATGAGGAAAAATTTGTGGATTATATTCATAGTATCCTTGTATCGTTATGATTCTCTATGATCTTGTGTCAGCTCATTTGGAACTCCAACTAATCCAAAATCATCATCAATTCGACAATCTTTTCGACACTACACCTTTACCAGAGAAAACATGATTGTTTACACGGAAGTAGCTCGTCCAGCATCTTTTCCAAACGTTTATTATAACAAGAGAGATTTTCTGAGTACCCCATTATTAGAAAACATTTCGCTAACTGACAGTCGTCTTTATGTCTTCAAATGCCGACTTTTTAGACTTTTAGCCAGCAGACGAACCTAGCGAATAGCGATAGACTAAAACGTACAACTGCTAACCAATTTCACGCCATAAAACCATTTACGTCAGGTTTTGACCATATAAGAAGCATAGACACTCCCGTCTTTTTTTTGTTTGTTGCTGGGCTCCGGCAAAGAACATAAAACATAATATAACTGTAGTCTGATGCACTTGCCGCCTATAACGTGACACGTGCGGGCTCGCCCGACCTTAGCACGCGTTCAATATACTGAGGTGTATTCAATTAAGTATAGATATGGGATTGTAAGGGAACTTGATGTGCTTCGGGTGTTAGTGGTAACTTTTTTATTGTGTTATTGGAATTGACATAGCTACAGCGGATGAAGCAATGTAAAATGTCAGTTGTTACATGTCCTCTTCAAAAACTTTTAAAACATTGTGAAACTATCATTCAGCTTTTGCTTTATAGTCGGGAAGTAAAGAGTGAAAAATATCATTTAAATATCTGGCATCAATTACTAAATACTTATATTTCTCATCGAACTTTTTTTCTCAGGGTTTGGGGTCTTTTTATAATTCATGCCTTGTTTACATCCAAAATAGAATTGATTGTTCAATCAGAAAACCCAACTAAACAAGCCACAATGCACATCCAAACTTATTTTCTTAACACTCACAAAAGTCTATTATCTATGTCAAATACACACTTGAAGCAGCCAAGAATAAGAATCATAAGTCAAGAGCTAACTGACCAAGTCAGAGGTGACACAACTGGGTCAAAGAGGTTATAGATCCTGAGGTTATAGGCTTTTAAGTAGTGATGCACGATCGTTCACAGTATCGATACGACAAGACGCAATACAACGATACTTTGGGTCGATACAAACGCAAAACGAGAAAAGTTTGTCAAAGTATCGGAATCAGAATGAATGTATCATACCGTGCCACATTTTCTTAAATTTCATGATCGGAAAGAAGACTTAGGGAGGACATTTATTAAAAGAATTCCTGGATTCTTGGAAGGGCAAATGCCCAGAAGGCGATATTGAAGTCATTCGACACGATTGTATCGTATAGTTGCGATACAGATGCTAGAGTGGTGCATCCCTGCTCGTAAGGTTATAGGCTAGAATCGGCTAGATGAAGTATTAGCAAATTGAACATTATGGGCTCTTAAAGCCACCAATTATTACCTGCAGCCATTATGGACAGTAAGTGACGGTCTTTGAGGTAATGACAGCTCAATATACAATTATTGGCAGCAAAGGTTACATGAAAATTTGTTGTTTGGTGAAATAGATTGGAATCGTGGAATGTTAGGTGTGTTTACGTATGTTTCTTCTGTAGTTCAAATAAGGTTTAGAAGAGAAAGGTTTCTGAGTATAACTCAAAGACTGTATTCACTGCCAGTCTTCTGGGCACGTTCCCGGTTGACAGCAATGCGCAGGAGTACTTGGACGTCTAAGTGCCTTATTGGGTCGTTGTATATATGTAGGTATTCGCTCTTGGTTTTAATTTGTAATTACCTACTGTTCACTGAAAGGCAAATATACTAAACGTGTATAATCCACCACCATTTCACTAGTTTTGTTTAAGTCCCATGTAATAAATAGGAAGTGCGCCTAATGCCAATCGTGCCCAAACAAGACCACGAGCTGTTAATATGAGAAATTCCTAATATAAGACAGAGTGCAATTAGAAATAGGCTGCAAATTGCAATTGCTACTGAACGTATACATGCAGTCGGTTTAATTTCTTTACAATCAGGATATAAAGTTAACTGCTCCTTTATAGATATTGTTAAATACGTAACCGGTACCTAGACATTCTAATTGCAATCCAGATTGAACAAGATGTTCAAACATTTAATATCTAAGTTCAAAAGTATTTGTATTTCTAGACACCTAATCGTTAATTGATTATTTTCGAACAAGTATAATAGTCACTTAAATATACTGCTTAATAGAAGCTTAGTTTAACTTTGAATGTTCGGCTCAATGAAAACAGTCAAACATCTATCGATGCGTTTTTTAGGCATTACAGCTACATCTAAGTGCCACGCTAGTAACCAAACTAATAGCTACAGTCTATAAAAAAACATATTCACTTAATAATTTTCCAATTCAAACAGTTTCTCCACACTTCACCTAATCCAAACACTCAAAATTAGCACCTCCACCACTATCTTTCTCTTCATCAGACGCAAAAGTGCGAACTTTACCACCTATAACATCTAAACGAACTAGCGTATTAAAACCTCATCCATTTCAACCGCGTGTCTCATTTGATATATTGTTTATAGTAGCTTTCGGAGTTCTTTCACCTTTAGCACGGGTAAATGTGTCAGCTTGGCCGGTTGACGGCAGAGTTTTTGCTTTGAGTAACCAGAATACAATGAGCCTTGTTCAAGTGCGACCGATTGATATGTCGTGTTGGGATTGTTGAAATACTGTGGTGTTTCAGTGTTGGTGGAGGTTCTGGGAAGTGGAATTTGCATATGGAGGTGCTCGTATACATTTGTTTGATAGCAAGTTTTCACTTCTCAATATTAATTTTCTTACAGAATTTATCTCGGCATAATTTTTTCCATTGTATGTCCTCAATATTTGTATTTAAAACAGAATAGAGTATATTCCTATTGAATTAATTTGTCTCCCTCCGACTCCCGAGTCGTTTCTGTATCAGCTTTTCGGTCTATTTTTTATTGTTAAATAAAGGAAACTTACTCCATGTTACTTTAGTGCCTAGTCTAGTTATTTGGTGCCTTTTCACGGCTTTGTTTGCTTTTTCTAACCCAGACACTGAAGAATATATCACGCGAGTTAAGCTACGGACACAGTCCAAAAATAACTTACACTCAATACTTAAGCAATTACAGTAACAACATCAACAATTAATTCTACATCTATATTCTTCCTTACAGCCTTATTAACCAGATCAACAAAAACAGACATTATACCGAAATTATAATGAATTCATATCAGATACATCTATTAAGATAATGACATCATTACAGTCTAGACTTCATGATAGACAGTGCGCCTGGATCTAGTTTTTTTGTTGAGTCTAGTTAGACTGACAATGACATGTATTATTTTGCCGTCTGCCTTAATATTGGCGAATGTGTTTGATAGACCAATGCACTGAGGCATATAGTGGTTCGGATGTGTGACAATAGAAATAGTAGATACTTTGAATGTAGCTACGTGGGTGTTTGTTTGGGTGTGTTCAATTGTCGTAGCTAATATTACTATTGATTAGTATGAAAGATACACCCTGGTTTAGAGGGTAAAACTACTACTACAACTCTATACTTATATATATATTTTTTTAGTAAAAGCCAATTTAACACATACAGGATTTAAATAATTTCGAACCTCTGCTGCGAAATTGCTATTGCCCTTTTGTAGGAAACATCAGAATTTTTGCAGCAACTACACGGTCAAAATATATGGAAAGGCTATTTTATTTTTTTAAATACTGGTGAAAAATGTTTATGTTTGTATATATTGATTACGCTGTAAGACTAAGCCCTTATTTATAATATCTTTGCGGTAACGGTTTGTGCGTCAATGTTCTTTCCACCCTCTATATTGACAAGGTTTTTATAGTCTGCCAGTATTGGCAGTCCAATTGGAACTTGGAACCGCATTCCCTTTACAAAACGTTTTTCTAGCTTTTACAAATCACGCCTCGTTGACACCTCTCCAATGTTGCCAAAATAGCACTTTCCCCTATTCCCGACCGCCATTTTCCACGCACACCAAATGATACCTTTTTGACACTTCACCAATGTTGCCAACACAAGAAATGCTTAGTTTTCGTTTTCTTCGATTCTCGTTGACTATTTACGAATGAAGCTTAAGCTTCTTAGACAGCTGTAAATAACATTACAAAAATAACAAGTATTGTTAACTCTTGTTTTAGCACAGTCCCCGCTACATTGGTCATGAGTACTAGTCACTTCACTTGTATGACACCCACGCGCGCACCTCTGGCTTAGTTACGCAGTTTCACAACAGGCAGGTTACTAGCTGTTTTCGACAGCCAATTGGATTGTTAATGAATGTTAGGACGTCCGGCTTTGTGTATGATAGTAAATAACTTTGGGTTTCTGTATCGGACGCAACAATGTTTGTTGGAAAAACATTCTGATCACGACGATAAACATATTTATGCCTTGGGAAAATTATAATGAACTCTTACTTGTAGGCTAACAGTAACCTATGTAGTAGATTATTTTCAGGAACACTTTGATCGAGATCCTTCTCGGCATGTAGCTTTACTAGTCCAAATTAAATACCTACTTGAGGTAATTATATTTTCCACAATATCGTACCAATACTGATGAATCAGTTGACTTTAAAAAAGACAAATCAAAGCAACGTGTGGTGTGACCAGCATTGCCCCCAACACATTGGCAACACGTACGTAGAACTAGTAATTTCCAATTATTAGACAACTCAGTGTTCCTAGAAACAGATACTCAGTTCTGCTTGAAAGTCAATTAGGTCCAGCAGCCAGTAATGTTCAGTGTTGCCAAAAAAAAAGAGAAAAAACCGCAAATCTTGTTTATGCGATTTAAATTATGTTTACTGTAAACTTAATTGGGTAGGTAGTTAAAGTTTTTTCGTCTGTAAACATTATAGCCTTTATTTCTATAATGTAAGAAGTGGAGAAAGAAGGCTAATTAGTGATAGAATCCGTGTCGTGAAGAAACAGATAGGATATGACTTAGCAGGTTTTGGGGCTTAGGTGTTGCAACTTTTGACTGCATTTAAAAGTACTGTTAAATCAAAAAAGATTATTTATTTTTTCAAAACTAAACGTATGCTTACTAATCCACACTAATCAACTAAAACTTTGAAGAAATTCATAGTATGATACTTAGAACTCTTTACTCTAGGCTTCGTTCTGGAAAAGTCATACTGGCATATTATAAAGCCATTACAAAACCTTGATGACATCATCAAAAAACAAATGACAGACGTCATCATTCTCAAGACAGTGAACTCCCGCGTATTTCTTAAGTGAGTGAAAAATGATTAACATAGTGGTTAGTAGTGGTCAGTAGTTGTTGGTAGTGGTTAAGTGTTGCCACACGCCGTCCGAGCGGTCAACAATAACATACCTTTGGAACACACCTATTGTGTTTTTTATACAGTTGATAGATATACAGTAGAGAGATAAGTTACAGAAGTATTGATGAATATAACTCCCTCATTAGCTAATGAGGGAGTTATATTGTCCACACGATTGTCAAAAAGAACAATACACGAACCTATGCGTTGACCTTTTTCAGCATCATAATTCAGAAATACCAAATCCACATTTCTGAAAGATTTTAATTTCTAAAACCACAAACAAATTAAGTTTTCCAAAGTAGAGCTAAACCAAAAAAATGCTAAATACAAAGTCTGCTACTAAATAGAATGACAGCTGTCACTCAAACGTCAATCTGTCAAACGATTGGGATCTTCGCGCGCCATCGTTAGCAATGGCCGCGTTTTTGTTTATTGTTTTTTAGATAAATAGGTGATAACCGATAACAAGTACATTAAGCTATTAGAACCTACTTGGAGGCTGTAATGTACTTTTTTTAATATATGGACTGGCAGGTGATACCCGTACAGGAAAAGCTGGTTTAAACTTTAACCGCTACTGAATCTAAGATAGGGTTACCATTTCGGAGTTTAAAAAACCTGACAAAAAGCCGGACGTCTGCAAATCCGTCCGGACATTTCACTTAAACCTGAAAAAAATCCATTTGTCAATAAGCCTAGCCAAATAGTTGAACATCCGAATAAATACGGACGGATATATGAAATGTACTCAACAGTGTTCTGAATGTATCACGAACAAACATTTATATCGGCAGCAACCTAGCTGAAAATACCATATTTCGTATGGGTCTATCCCACAGTCTATCCCACTCATTGTACCTTGCACCAATCCATAGGTACTAGCCCCCACAACTTTTTCAATACAAGTCACTACTAGGTGATTACTATACCGAATAAATTATTTCCACAAATATTCTTGACATTTGTTAGCATGTAATTCAAAGAGGATCAAGTTATTGTTGGGCGAAAATCGCGCAAGTGTTGCCAGATAAATTAATTTATGTTTCGCCCACGCGTTGTCTAGAATGCAATAAGTTTATTTCATTACACGAACACTATATTCGATTAATCAAATTAAGTCAAAAAATCGCTTGCAATTGTTTGATCTGGTGACCTTAGGGCCTATGCCCACCACGTTTTTTAAACGCGCCGTCGACGCGCGTTTGTAGCGATACAGACGCGATACGCACGCAAGTCAGACGCAGCCTGTAGACCTTTGCACACCTGTATAAATACAGACGCGCGTGTGTAGCGATACAGACGCGATGCAAACGCGCGTGTGTAGCGATACAAACGCGCTGGCATTTTGCGTTTTTAAGCAGAACCTCGTCA
This sequence comes from Diarsia brunnea, assembly GCA_949774965.1. Taxonomy (NCBI): domain Eukaryota; kingdom Metazoa; phylum Arthropoda; class Insecta; order Lepidoptera; family Noctuidae; genus Diarsia; species Diarsia brunnea. Next base: position 12,411,033 of record OX459007.1, on the reverse strand, counting down.
ACAGTAGCAAGATGGCGTCGGTCGAGACAGCATTGATTACATGCGCTTTGTTATTAATTTTAAAAAAAAAGAAGAAGAAAAATTACCGACGTTTTTGGGTACCTACACCCATTTACAAGCGAGAGAAGATAAAGACGATACAGACGCGCCGGTGCCGCGCGTTTGTATCGATACAAACGACAACAAACTGCTCTGCAGGATAAAAACGCGCCGGCGACGCGCGTTCCCAAAACGCGCGTCGACGGCGCGTTTAAAAAACGTGGTGTGCGCAGGCTCTTAGAATCATTTAGTCTCATCTGCATTCAGTCAAGTATGTTTGTTTGTTCTTCGTTGTAAATATTACCTTCAGTTAATACACACAAACAATAGCATGTCATGGAAAGTGGACTGGTAGAAAATGTATAATATGGTGTTGAGTCCGCCTCAGTCTGTACTTAGTGCTTAAAGAGTTACATACTTATATAAAATAATATTAAATGGTAGATTTTTGTAGTCAAATAATATCTGAAACAACCAAGAATTGTGTGTTGTGTTGGTGTTGACTATGGTAAAAGAGGTTGGTCCTTAGCCAACATTTTACATCATGAAAAATAAATTAATCTTGCATTGCTTTATATAACACCGCGTAGCATTGCGATTCTACCTCTATTCTACCAAGAATAGAGAATATCTTTTCAACAACTCGACATGAAATCTTTCTATGTTTGTCATCCTACGCGTGCTGATTGATCTGCAATAATAACGTAATTGGTAAGTTTACTATTAACAACATAGTATTGATAGCGCCCAGTTTCATGAAATGCCAAAAATAAACGTATGGAAAAGCCGTGAAACAGTTTGAATTTGTGCGTAAGTTAGAACGAGCCTTTATTTTATAAGACGTGACGAACGATAACGTTATAAAAAAATGTAGTCCATCCAAGATTTTATTGCAAAATTTTGCGACATACAGTGCTAAAACTACTCCAATTATTGCCAAAAACTGCTAATTAATTCAATCCAAGTAAATAACTGTCCATCACAATCACAACTGTCTCTAAAAACTGGCCAAGTGCGAGTCGTACTAGCATATGGAGGGATCCGTACCAAAACGATAAAAATCACGTTTATTGTATTACCATACAACTTGATACAACAAACGTGATTTTTACCGTTTAAATATTAAATATTTATTTTATGCTGTTTTTAGTATTTGTTGTTATATCAGCAACAGAAATACATCATCTGTGAAAATTTCAAGTTTCTAGCTCTCACATTTCATGAGAGCTAGAAACTTAGAGACTAGCTAACAACTAGAGAGAGCCTGGTAAGAGACGGACGGACAGTTAAAAGTCTTTACTGAGTACTACGGTCCCGTTTCTACCATTTGGGCACGGAATCCTAAAAAAACGATTTCACATCAACGAGTTGATCAAGTTTGTCAATGTTTTCTAAAAAGACATATATTTGTTAATTACCTACTAATGTATCCTGTTTGCTAAAGAACTTGCTTAGTTGCAGAAATTTTGGCAATAACTGGATAAATATTATTGATCAGTGAAGAGATAAAATGTGTTTCGTAACTGTGCCGTTTTATGTTTAATGGGTAATTATTTTAAACTTTAATTTGAGATGCTAATTAAAACTTGGTCATTACGGTTATTAGTATTTTGAGTAGGTACCTAACTTAATTTTTGACGTAAATTTTCTCCAAAGTGTTGTGTGAGCCGAGTAGAATGGGATGGATGATGATGAAACTGGCCTTTTTTGCGGAAAATATAATGAAAAATAAACCCAAACGAAAGCATCTATAGCTCATTTTCCCCCTTTTTTATCTGATGACTCCTAGTTATATCTATGTATTAATAAAAGCATTTAGTTCAAGCCCTCATGCATGACATAATAAATCTCTCATAATTATATCAGTCATTAAGGAAAAAGTTGCGAACAAAACTTTTAAGCTTTCTACGGCCATAAATTCGGCGACTCAACACAGGTGTTAGTGACTCACGGCTAAATACTGCATACATTTTACTGTTAAAATACATACACCTATCGTAAAATATTTATGGTTCAACTAAAAAGCACATGTAGATAAAACGCACAGCTAAAAAAATAATAATACATACACACGAATAAAAAACTTCCTACTTTTTGGAAGTCGGTTAAAAAAGGTTCCATAGACTAAATTATAATTAGATAAAATTTTGGGTTTTGTAGGTGGTCTCTAACGTGAATGTAAAAACATCTTAAACATGGTATGATGGGACATCCACCAACTCAATCTGGGGCATTCCGGGGGCCCGCGAAGTGCCTGTGACAGAGCTGTAGAAATATTGTAGAGATCATGCTTATGCCACGTGAATGTATGAAAGCTTCTGAGTAATCCACCTGAATGGTCTAATTTATAGTTCGCAAGTTCGCTCCGCCAATAAAAGTTTACAGCCATCCAATTTAGACACCCAATACAGAAGCAGTCTAGACACAGCTTATTCACAGGTGCTCAATAAGATTCGTTTGCTGCTGGAATTTATCTATAGCGTCGTTTCTTCTTTTACCTTCTGGAGGCTAAAAATTGAATACAGCTCATTTATACCACGGAAGTTAAATTCTCCCGAAAATCAAGCGATATTTTGAACAACCTTATTCTGGGAACAAGTGATCATGAAATTCGAAGAAACGGCTCTTCTCCATGATCACTATTACCCAGAATGGTCATCATCCACACCCAGACTTCACACACTGCTGCGTATAGGGCTCTTTTTGTGTGCCGTCCTCCACGTTCCACTCTCTGTGCCAGCTTCATCCAGGTTTTTGCCCCGATGACAACTAAGTCGTCTGCCCATCTCGCCGCCGCCGGATGACCTACATTTATTTTACCGTTCTTGGACGCTATTCGTTGACAGCTTTAGTCCACCTGTCATCACCGCGCCTTGCTATGTCCTAACCAGAATCTAGGACATCCAAAAAAAACTAGAATGAAAAGTCCAGTGCCCTTTTCCGAACTCTGAAGGAATCCTCTTGCTTATTCTGCATCTGATCACAATTACAGAACTCCCAAATGTTATCATCACATATATAAATCAGCATCATCTGTCTAGCCTCTTCTCAACCATGTTAAGGTCGGCTTCCAGTCTCACAGGATGCAACTGAATACCAGTATTTTACATGAAGCGACTCTTATCTGATCTCCACAACCCAGTTAGTACCGGGTAATACCATACTCTACCTGTAACGGCTGTCAAAGTTATAAAAACGACAGCCGGGACCAAAGGCTTAACGTGTTTTCCGAGGTACGGAGGAAAGCCGGTGTATAATAATGGTTGGTCACCCATCCAAGGACCAACCTAGGCAAGCGCAGCTTAATCTGTAGATTGACCCAATCCTCCTGCTTGTTCCACAACTGATCACAATTACACAACTCCCAAATGTTATCATCTCATATATATAAATCAAGAGCTGTAAATCTAATCGCCTGGTCCGCATTGTTTGTCGGTTTGTTTGTCACACCCGTTTTATCATTTAATTGGCACCACTCATGCTGTGGCGTAATTGCTACGACTTTTTGTAGAGAGTTTGGACTTGGGGACATTTTTTTTAAAGATAAAGGATTGTTAGAAAACAGGACAAGAAAATTTGTCAAGAAAAACTGGTGTGAAGCTTTTTTGTAAAACCTAAGGTAAAGAGGTCTTGGATTAAGGCTGGGTGGACCCGAATTTAAGTTTTTTAAAACAATCTGAGACAAAAAATACAGTGTTTTAAATTTAATAAAAAATATATGTATTAGTTAAGGATCTTATCTAGTCAAAATCGCATTCAGTTGCAAGACCTGATGAACTTCACTCGATAGAAAAAAATCGCAAAGTTACCCCTTTTTAGATCGTTTTTTCAATATTATGACTATATTACTGATTTTTTACATTTAATTTTTGTACTATAATTAAGAAACTAATTAGTTTAAGACAAATTCGCAGAGTTTGAATTGATAAAATGATTTTCTCAATTACTATGTTTAAATAAGAATTAAAAGCGATCGCGGCGGCTCGGACAGGTCCGTTCAGTCGCGTGTTGGCGCTTATGGACGACGGACCTGTGTCAGTTTGACAACTACGCGCACCATACTATCTCTTTTTGAGAATTTGTTGCTTGTTAGTTATAAATTATAATGGGCAATAAACAACGCAGGGGAAAAAAGTCGTGTAAAGCAATAAAAGACACAAATAGAAAGAATGCACTCCAAAGATATGTGAAGAAGTAAGTACCTACGTAAATGTTTTATTTGTATTGTAATGTAATTTGGTCTCAAAATTAATTTTTATTTTACTTCAGTCTCTGATTGGTAAATGTCTAAAACTTACGATCATCGTACTATAGTTTATGAATATTAGTACCGAGGATCACAACGATTTTTGATAATTCATATTTTGTCTTTTCGTTCGGTTCCTGCCTGGCGAGTGGCGAGCCACAATATAAAAATATCAGTACTACTAGAGAACGCTAAGATTTTTGATAAAATTAAATCATATTTTGTCTATTTCGATATCTCAACCTGGCGTTTGCTAACGAACAGTAAATTACTATATCTACCTATCAATTTCATCTGTGAAATAGGCACTCCATTTACTTTTTGTTATAGGTTAGTTGGGCAGCCTGAAGAAACTAACATGAACACTGCCGCAGCAACAAATCTGATACCTGAGGATTCAGACGAAAATAGGTATGTAATTATCTTTTTTTTTATCGTGTGGTAAAATCATCAAATGAGTCCGGCCGCTCTGAGTGGAGCGGAAGGGACTGTCAGACTTGTACTAATTAAAATCCACCCTGTTCCTTCAGTTGCCCTTTGCGTTCCAGGGCCACGGTATCCTAGTAAGACATATTCGTGGCCCCGGCAGGCATCCCTATTTGGGCCCCGTCAGTTTGCTGACAGCTCTTTGAGGCGCGCGTGGAACACGACGCGCCGCGGACCCGGGCTTGGTCCTTGATCGGACGGCGAGTTACCCTTACTCGCAGTCCGCTAGCCCGCGTCATGTAATTACCATAGATCAAGATTAGGGTTCCGTACCTCAAACGGAAAAAGAAGTCTGTCATTCGGTTGAACGACGTTCGGATAATCGATGCTCTACTGTATTAAAGTCCTGGATACTCATAATGTACATTAACTAACATAATGTGGGTGGGTTTTCAGGTACTACATGGATAATGCATCATGTAGAAACACGGCTGATGTATCCAAAACCTCTTTTATTGGATTGGATCCTGTTGATACACAAAAAACTGTAACATTAACGTAAGTACCACATTTTATGTTTTTACCGCATTTTACATATAATCCTTTTACTCGGATGTGTAAGACAAACTTGTAAGACTTACCATATTTCTCTTTTTTAGAGAAACTGAGGACACAGAAGACTCCTTCATCGTAGAAAAAGTACTCAAAGATGAATTCCAACCACGGCTTCAAAGGGTATCCTGACCACCAGCATGCAGCAGAAGCGCATACCTGGTCATCACCCTCAGCCTCATCAGCGACCTTGGCACAGCACACTGCACTTCGGCCGGTCAGCAAGCAGAGACGCACTTCTCTCCTGGTCGACGCAGCAGCCAGCCACTACGCAGCACAGCATCACTCCGACTCACTGGAGCATAATGCAGCATCATCCCGACTCACTGGGGCATCACCGCAGACAGTTCCGACTCACCGAGAACTACGCGGCATCCGGTTCCGACTCACTGGAACCTTCCACTGGCCTGGCAAGCATCAAGACTCAGTCTGCTATCGACCTCCGGTCTCGGAGGGGAGTGATGTGGCGACAGCGACATCTATCGCAACACATGCGAACTAAATTGGCAATTCCTACATCGCGCTATCAACATTATCCGCGACATTAGCGTATATAGAAAATCCCGACTTACATATTATGTCGGACACAACACCCGTCTGGTCGGAGGATCCTCCCTTTTCTATGGGGGATGAGGAACTTTACACCCTGTTCCTCATACCCCCCCGAATACATGAATAATAATTTTGACACATTTGGTGATTATCATATGCGTGAGATACAGAGTTGATAATATTATCGTTGTTGTATTAAAAAATATACGATTTTCCATTCAAATATCGAGTTCTTTTTTAATATATTTTTTTTTAATTTTTCGTATTTGTTCTTTTAGAGGCAACAGAGATACACATTCTGTGAAAAATTCAATCGTCTACTTACTATAGATCATGAGATACAGACCGCTGACAGACGGACGGACGGACAACGAAGGCTTATTAATAGGGTACCCCCCCGGTTCCCGTTGGTTACCCTTCGGGTACGGAACCCTAAACAAGGTCGACTAAAAAGCTACGATGATCACCCTAATCTGTTCCGTAAATGATAATAATGACGCGATCTTTGCGGCATTGTCGTTTTTGCGTTACCTATTGCATTTGGAACACCCGACCTAGAAACTAAAACATCAATTAATGTAATAAGTATAGTTCAGAGTTTATTCCATTTAAAATATCTACTCAAATTAATTTATTACAAAAAAACGAAAGACTTCGCTATTACTACAAATTATAATAAAACGAGTTTTTAATTAATCAAATCTCTTATTTTAATTTAAAAATAAATCAATAAGACAAGTTGACCTACTGCCTGCTTATCTGTAATGTGACACAGGTGACACTCCTCGCGACGTAAGCGCACGGCTCGCTTTGCGGCAATCGCGGGCAACTCTTGGTAGCGTTCAATGCCTATTTCGCTTGGTCTACCTGCCCTTAAATGACGTCAGGATTAGAAATATTCTGTTATTTTAACGTTTTTTTCTATTTGATCTCACTAAAGATTTTTTCTCATTAATAGCATCCACTGAACAAAAGTTAAGATTTTTTATTAGAAAATGTAGAGTCGAAACACTGAAATTAAAAGTGGACCTAAGACCTTGTAGTTGAGTCGAGGCCAAATATGTTACGTAGCACATATTTTTTGATAAGTTCGTCACTAGTATATTAATATTTATCGTCCCAACTGTTAGTGGTAGCTCAGTGGCACCTCATACAAATTTCGACAGTCGTTACGTATTCCACATACACATACATACATACAAGCCATACTTGTTTATACTTATAGAAAGTTGCTCCCAAATCAGCTTGCTTGTCAACATTACTCAATGCACAAACCGAGATAGATTACTATCAGGAAACTGGATGTCACATGCAATTTCATCTTTAAAACCATTGACGTAAAGATCATGAGAGATTTTGTCGTGTGTTAAATAAGTTGGTCGTATAAACCTTTGATTGGGTCACTCGCAGTTTTTTAGGATTTGATTTGAATATAATGTAGTGCACAATAAGAATTAAAATGATGATACGATTTTTGATTTGTTTTATGAATTTGTTTCAATATTTTTTGTATTATTCATTAAGCAATAATGAAACCAACATTAATTCATGATCATAAAATTTCACCCTTGACCATAAGGTAATTCAATGTTTTCAAAAGATTCACTACAACCAAAGATAATTAAACCACTATAGTCATTGACTCACTACAACCGTTCTGCTACTGCTAACAACTCATGTAAATCCCGCTCAAAAAACTTCAAACGAGAGCTTTTACAGTGATGATGAATAAAAGATATTGATGCTCTTTGCTTATTATTATCGTATTATACCTGAACAGATACAAGTTACAACCGACCTGAAACCCTTTTTCAACTGATAATGAAAATGAAATGAAAGTTTTTAGTCTAGTACTTTTCTTACTCGTCTCATCACTTGCTTCGGTAAAAGAAAACATCGTGAGGAAACCAGTTTGCCTGAAATATATTTCTCTGACACCGGGTTAGACACTAATCAGTGATTAGTGTTTTATGCCAGCAGAGTTTTTATGCCATGGGCCTCTGACTTGACTTTACATGTCATCGAGAAATATATTTATCACACAATAAAGAAAGAAGAAAGGACGGAAAAACATCATAAATGCAATTGACACGTCATTAGCTGTTTCTTCCATCGTGATTGGCCACGAAAGTGTTGATTCAACGCGTGTTCCTAATGCCTAAGCCACATTCCGAGGGCCAGACCACGCTTGCCCACGCACAGCCATCAAAATCAGCTGACCACAATGGGCGGGCGCGCAGAATCAATCACGTACTTCCAAGAACATAACGGTTGCCAGACTGCCAGTATGTGCCGCGCGCCTTTTTACTTTCTTTATTGCGTTCCTTTTTCGAAAATTTCGTAATTAAGACCTTTTTTGTGAACCGAAAAATATTTTGTTAAGAACGCGCTTTATTTCCTCGCTAGTTGATTTACCGCGTTATTTTGATCGTGCCCTTTTGCTGTATGTTATTTTAATTACATAATTTAAGAAATATAGGTTGCGTGCTGTGTTAATGTTATCTTTGATGTTAAAGTTTTATCCATTCTTCATTATTCTTTCTTATTAAAATTAAAGTCAGACAATCTGTAATGAAATTGATGATTCAGAAGATCTGCGATTCTGTTTCGGGTTGCAAATTCTTCTTCGCGAAGTAGGTATTTACATAATTATAACAAGATGGACTTTTCCCGCTCACTTTTAGTTTGACTCATTACAAAAAAAAAGTCCTGAAGAAAACTTGTTAACCCGAAAGCTTTGTGCTTAAAACCAAGTCCAAGAAGAGAGCTGAAAAGTTCGTACATTATTCATAGTGATTCTCTGAATCACCGAAAAATCTCAGCAAGACATAAAAAATGCAATTAACAAAACGAAAGCTACTCCATTACTTTTGTCATTATAATTTTTTTTTACATTGCTCATTAATGTTTTTTTCACTTGCAACCTTTTGACACGCTTTATTCGAAAATCGAAAGAACAAATTCGAATTAGGAAGGTCATTAGACAAACAGAATCCATATTTCCGGCCGAGAGGCTGGCAACATTCGGCACCCCGCCGCCATCTAGCCTGAGGCGATACAGCCAATCGGCGTACGTACTTTATTCAAAAAACTACTTTTAGCACAATGCACTTTTATTATTTTTCTATTCGTTCGACATTTTCATTGTGTTTAGAAGTAATTGGGTATTCGTGCTTAAAGTAAGTACTTATATAGTTCAGATTTTATTTAATAAAACTTCTTTTATGATCCGGGTACACTTTGAAAGCTCAAAATATTTGAAACTGTAGAACTTTCTAATATAAATTAAGTGTTTAGATATTGGTAAATAGGTGTATAATACCGTGACGTCTGACAGAGGAGAATGGAAGAAGAACACGTGTTGCGCCGACACCAAGAAGAATAGGTCAAGGCCAGGAAAATGAGGATGATCTTGTATTGATATTCGTGGTGTAGGTACCTACCTACTGAATGCGTGGTCCCTTTCATCCTGTAGGTATGAGTTTAGGGTTTAAAAAAGATTGCAATGACGGGAATAACATTATCAAACATCTCGGTTTCGTTAAGAAGGTTCTTACACCCTACATGCCCGACTGCTGGGTCAAAAATTTACAAACGTATTTGATAAAAAAAAAACCATTTCTAGATCTCATCATCATCCACAGCCCGACTTCACCCACTGCTGGGTTTAGGCCTCTCTTTGCTTGTCCCACTCTTGTGCCAGCCTCATCCAACATATTACCGCGATGGCAACAATGTCGCCTGCCCATCTCGCCACCGGACGACCAACACTTCACTTCCCAGTCCTGGGACGCCACTCGGTCACAGCTTTACTCCACCTCCCACCACCGCGCATATAAAGAGTGTAAAAGTACCCTTAAAGAAGCCGAAGGCACTTGTTCAGCCCGTCGGGGCTGCGGGTTGTTCGCAAGAGACACCGCGGCCTCGACATAAAGGGCTAAAAAGGAACTGGGTGGTTTTTAGTCAGTAGAAGTCTGACACTCCCTTTCGCTTTGCTCAAGAGCGGGAGGGGCTATTTCATGATTTCCCACCCCTACAAAAAAAACAGGCACTTGTTCGGAGATATTGGGGGTCAAAGTTCCAAAATTTTCACTGCTCCTGTTTTTTTAAATACGAGTTTGAACTTTACTTAAATTACCTCCATGACCCGTTTACTATTCAAAACATCCACTAGCACAATGTTTTAAGAGTGCTTACATTGAGTTTTACCGTAAAATGTGAGTTTTCACCCCAAAAAAAGTCATTCAGCAATAATTTTTGCTTAATGGTACCTACTTAGTTTGATGTACATACATGATGCTTGGTTGACGGCTTCATGAAGGGTTCGTTTACACCCGCATGTAGTAAACAGCCTCAGGGCATGAGGAGTCAGGGCGGTCCTCAGCGGATATGAACGAAAGTCACTTCGGTCCCACTCGAAAGGGGAAAAAGTCGAAGGTGTTGCCAATTGAAAAATGTGAATATGATTCAATTATTTGAAAATTGTGGAATCGGTTATTAGAAATTTTGGGGTGACTGACGATTGCTCCTCGGTTTTTCCGTTTCAGTAATGTTTAATATAAAGATGATACAAATTCTGAAAAAAAATACTCAGAGGTCTCAAATCATTTTCCAGCCGGGTAAAGTTGGAATCAATTCCAAAATTGCTGTCAAATACTATGATCTACTTTTGGCCAGAGATTGAGTAAAACTTTAGATAGAATATTCAGAATTAACTTAACATTGGCTTAAATTTTGGAACGTTTTCCATATTTCTTCATTGCCAATTCTTTATTTATTATTATTAGGTACATAGAACATATTTAGTTTTTAATGTTCCGACTAATGAGACGCAGTCATTTCGTATGTTTGAGGGTTTGGTCATATAAATAGGCAAGGATTTAATTGAACGCAAAATAAATCCTTAAACGCAGCACTCCAACCTTTTACACCTCACCTCACCATCATCATTCTCTTACTCTTATCCCAATTTATTTGGGGTCGGCGCAGCATCTCTTCTTCTTCCGTCCTTCTCTACTACGTCATCTCCTTTCTAGCCACATCATCCTTCACACAGTCCATTCATGGTGTCTTTGTTCTTCCTCTACTAACCTCCTCTAAACCTCTCTAACCGTCAACATTCATACTCAACCCTGTTCTCACTACATTTGCCTCATTCCTCCGTATCTCATGTCCTTTTACACCTCTACAACCCAAAAAAAAGTTCTCTCATTCGTTTGCCACCCGAACAAATACAACATTAGCATTAATAAACCCATTAAGTACTTGTACATAAGTAAGGCTCGCTGCACACTCCAGTGATCACCAATCGCACGCTCGCGTTGCTTGCCACAGTGCCTACTAATTAGCGACCTCTGGTGGGGCGCGGCGGTACTATCGGTTTTTGCAAAGTTCTCTAATTTGCGTGAGATTTGTTCGAGTTTTAGGTGAGTTTTTTATTTATTTTGCAGCTTTGTTGGGTGTTGAATTAAATTTAAGTTTACTATAGAACCAGTTTATTATTTTAGGTTATGTTCTATATACAGATTTTCATTCGATTTATTTTGATTATAGTAAGATTTAAAGATTTGTCATGTCATGTACCTAAGTAGCTATAGTACAATGCAGAATTTCCCTATTACAAAAGACAATAGTAAAACCACACCTTTCAGTGCCCAAATAAGCTATCAATCATTCAAACTAATCTTGAGTATTTAATCTCCTCAGTAGCCCTGAAATTACAAGATTTATCACGAGGAAATCTCACGCAAAACTCACACTCAGGCTATGCAAATACATAGTAACCGCCAAATATTAAAAAAGGGTCATAAAGATCGAATATCAATCGTAAGGCCGAGAGCACATGGTTACCCCGAGGGCGGAACGACCGCCCTCCGGCAGTCTGTCCCGAGCACGCGACGCGCGCGATCGTAAACTCAGCTTTACGATTGTACCGAAACATCGATTAAATTATAAATCGAATAACTAATCGATCGTTGTGAAATAAACTTTAAATACAATCAAAGACAGCTCAAATCACATTATTTTATTAATGAGAGTTAATTACAAATCGGTTTGTTAATTAAAAAATCGTAACCGCAGTTAGTAAAAATAATCGTATTTCGGTTCATAACTAACTTCCCGTTATGTAGTAAAAAAGTTCATCAACTACTAGTTTCTCTATTTAACAATAATTATTTTATACAGCGTGCTGAATTGGTTTAATCGATTTTATTTGCAAAAGATATTAAATTTAGTGATGGGCACGAGCGCATATCGACGTAATTAGTCGATAAACTTAATTGACTGAAATTAATTACAAAAAATATTACTGGTTATTAAATATTTCATTAATAGTGCTTCGATGGAGTAGATTAACCGTAATAACTTTTGATCGTTTAGCAATAGTTGGTGTACAGGCAGCGCGGCATTGTTTATCTTCTGTTTTTACTTTCGCAATCGTCGGCCGCTCGATTGATTAATATGTTTCATTAAAATATCATTAGTCACACTTTTTATCTAGATACAATTTAATGATACAGACTTTTGTATCACTAATACCACCAGGTGTTCAAATAAGTTTTATAGCTCGGGCCTAGTTTTTTTTCCGGTGCACCTTATTATTAAATCAAGATTCTAGGAGTTACCGCCCCATTATGTTGGTTCCTAACAAAATAAATTGCAGCTTTGAAGCAGCTATTAAACATTGTGTATACTCTCTCACAGACTTCTGACGTCATCGTTTACGTACCTCTTTCTATGATGTACTAAGCGGAGATTGCATGTCGTTTTCCACTTTAATAGGCTAGCACGTGATTCGACAAACTATCGACATAAATCCACCACTCGGTAATAAACAAAAAAAAACATCCAGTAGTCGGCATTCGGTCATCGAGCCGGCGCGCAAGGCAGCAATTTAAAAAGCAATCACTAACCGATTGTAGCCGGAATCGCCCGCCTTTTAAGGGATCGGTAATTATTACCGATACTCGAACATATCGGTTTTTTGACATTCGCTTTCACCTCACTATTAGGGCAATAAATCGATTTTAGACGCGTATCGACTAATACATAATTATCGTGATAATCCGCTAATCTACGTCTTAGTTGATGAATGATTTAAATTAATAAATAATTAATTTTCCTAATTGCATTCCTGTTATGCAAAAAACATTGATTCATTAGAATTTATGATGCACAGGCACAGTTATAAATTATTCGCGCGCTGCGGATATAAATAACGCATAAACTAACTTTAAAATATATTTTATTTTGAAAAGAATAAAACATCCAAAGACAACCTAAGTATCAAATGTTACCCTAAATACCTCATGAACCCAAAGAAACACTACCGGAATTATATTATTAAAGTGCTCAAAAGTTCGATTCGTAAAGAATCAGTGTTTTCTGTGAAGTGTATCAAAAGCTTTGGCGCTGGCGTACGTAGATTTATCCAGTGTGATCGAGGTGCAGGTAATAAAAAAAGATTAAAATTTGTTAAAAGTTTAATTTAATGATGCAAAAAGATTCTCTCCGGCGGGGAATCGAACCCCGGTCTCCCGCGTGACAGGCGGGGATACTTACCACTATACTACCGAAGATGTATTTGAGGTGATGAAATTGTGGTTCCTGTTCTACTTCAGTCGTACTATTTGTTGTTATTTTTGTTATCAGTATTTTTAGCGATAACATCGCGATATTTTCACAAAGTGTGTTGTTATTTTACTTTTGTTATCAATAAAACATCGACAGAATTTTTAACACACTTTTATCATCTCGTTCAAATTATTATTGTAGTAAAATAAAAGGTGTTGAAACTAAAAACCATAGGTACATAAGTAGACAGTTTAACGGTATACTTGAAAAATAAGTTTATAATGAACTTTAAAAATAAAATATTCATTTGACAGTCATTGATCAAATAACCTGTCATCATTAAATGAAGATATTTCGGCACTTGGTTATTTATAGGTAACTTTCTGTTGCCTGCTGTTTGGCTAGCAACATGTTAGGTGAAATAACAAACTACGACACGAACTCAATGATAAATGATATTTATTTTGTAAACTGCTTGTAAAAATACTGTTAGATTTTGACAAAAACAAATTATCTTTAAAACTTGATGTGGAAGTCCTTCCAACACCGAAATATAGGAAAAAGTCGCAGTATACAGGGTGGTGCCGACAATACGACAATAAATGAAACCACTGGTAGTTCTAGTTCATAGGAACATTTTTTATAAAATATCAAATAAATCCTAACACTGTCGTGGTGCCGACGATACGACAATAAACTCCCTAAATGTCTTTGCCAAATTCGTTTGTTTCATTTTATTTCCACACGTTAATCGGTGCAAATTATTCCTGAGGTTAGTAAACCAATATTTGTTTGTAAATTGTAATGTATTTCGTTTACAGTTTTATGCTACTTAGTTTTATTGTTTTTTTTTCAAATTTATTATTTTAGTGTTAATATTTATTTGATAGTTTAATAATGTTCCTATAAACTAGAACTACCAACGGTTTCATTTATTGTCGTATTGTCGGCACCACCCTGTATACTTAATATTAGTCAAATCATATGAAGACTATGCAGATTTGTGTCTAAGATGGTCTTTTGTGGTTAGATAGGCAGTCGCTCCATGTAAAATACCGATATTCAGCTGCAACCGCTGCAAACATTGGAAACCGACCCCCAACTACTAGGACTAAAATAATACTCTGTCCCAACATCCTTCAACGAAGATACGGGCCCGTCCGAAAGCAGCTCGAAACTTGGAAATGAACCCCTACTCCCAATTATTTTCGCAAACATAAGTTTTGAAAAAAACAGCCGGAGAAGGGACAACTGTCGAATCGTGTTGACATTAATTTTTAGTTCAGGCCCCTAACTAATTTACGTCCGTAAGTGATACAGGTTAGCAAACGCCTCTATCATTGGCTCAAGCTACGTTTCGTGTTTAGAGAGTAGACCTCCTGGAACCTTATTCACAAACGCTTCGATTCGATTTCGATTCGACAAGTCGTATGTCTATATTTTTGTTTTTGGCTTTATGAAAACGAGCAAGATAGACATAGGACTTACGACTTTCCGAATCGTAATCATATCAAAGCGTTTGTGAATAAGGGGCCTGAGTACCCAGTCGATATCTCTTGTGTCGGACAACGACAACAAATATAACCAATATCATTAATAGTGTCCAGTCTATTTTGCCGAAACATCAAAGCGAATACCCTTCAACTTTCCCCATATTGTTTCACAATAACGAGTCAATGATTAATAATCGAATACTACCAAACAATGTCTAATTGCACGAGTCTACTCGGTATGTTAATGAGACATACATTCGAATCGATTTATTATTGCATTCGAATAGAGACGTACATCTAATACACATTCCGCCATTGATTGATGGCGAGTTTCCGATAAGTAACAGTAAATCTGTTTGATTAGATTGGGTATCGATATTCTAATCGAGATTAGGATGATTGGAAGGTTTCCTTTGCTTGTTTAGTTAAGATGTAGTGACAAAAATTGAAAAGAGTATTATGCTAAGGTGGTTTAGTCATGTGGAGAGGATGAATGAAAGTCGATTAACAAATAGTATTTACAAGGCAGATGTGAGTGGTAACGCCGGGAGGGGACGCCTTAGAAAGACTACTCGTAACCTGCGTGTATGACCAGATGTATGAATGACTGAATGTGGACGAGGCAAAAGGAGTATGTAAGGATTGTAGCAAGTGGCGTTCTGTGGTTTCTGCCTACCCCCATGGAAAAAGGGTGTGAGTTTATGTATGTATGTATAGTTTATCTCCAACTGCAGTCAAAGAACATCTGTTTCTTTGAATAATTGCTATATTTGTAGTACCAGCAATATCTATCTAGTTTTTTTTTAATAAAAAACGATGGGTATTTTCCAATAACGGACGGACGTGACAGGAACAAAAATAAGTTGGCCGTAGCGATAAAATATTGTCAAAAAATAAAAGTTGCTATTGACATCGAAAAGCAATAGGTACAATTTTTATTGAACACAACCAAACAATAGAAATTCAAACAACACCATTTCGCCATATTTATCTCGAAATATTAACAACATACATCATCAAAAACTTCATAATTTGACAGTTGAAAGTACAGTTACCGGCGCGTATATCTGTCAATTTATCACGCCGCCATTTTTATAAGTATGTCTATCATGGCTTCCTAAATAATGGGCAGTGTCTCCATCTGCGAGTCACCCAACACGCGCTGACCCCGCGACCTGGGTAAACAATACCGCCTTTCACCTCCACGCATAGACAATATTAAGAACGTATTTATTTTTGTTTTATCAAGATTGTCTTTGGATTTCCCAATCAGTTTTTTCGATAAGTATCATTTGGGAACTGGTGAGGCGTTTAGGTTGTTACCTAATACTTAGTGAAACTTTGGATTTGTCAATTGTCAAAGATATGTTGTACTTACTAGAAGAACCAAAGAGGATCTCCGTGGACTCTTGCAGTCATATTTCATACCGTTACAAAAGATGTGATGAATTAAATGCTACAATACGATACTCTTTAAACTAGCATCCAGTGCCTAGCTTCCAAAGAAAAATCTAATCAAAGCAAGACACTAGTAAAGCGAAATCGTGCCGATGTGTCGTCGTCTACAAAACCTACTTAATTTAGTGGACAAGTATTTTAATATAATGCTATAATCAAATTAAATTCACAAGGAGCGTTGCATGGTTACGCGCATAAATCAAGTGAACAAATTCAGAACACTTGCGACACGACTAACACAAGCGCCCGCGCAGGTAGCGATAGCAAGTTAGCAACACAATCTTAGAACTGCAAGACTTTTTTTAATTATTTAGGTAAACAAAACTCTTAATTCAGAAAAATACGTTAAAATAGCAGAGCATAACGGTAGGTACAGCTTGATTTTGTAGAATTTCATCCAGTAGTAATTTTACAGGAACGTCGCGTCGGATGAGAAACTTAGATTTAAGAAGTCCAATAGACTTTATAAACCGTGCGTCAGCTGTAGTAGTATAATATGTTCTACTATAATACTACTACAGCTGACACACAGTTTATAAGTATCGTTATTGAATAGTCTTAAGTCTCAAAATTGGATACAAGGCTATAATTAAACTATTTACGAAGGTAAAGGAAATAAATTGATCCAACAAAACGTCTGACCAAGACGAGAAATGAATAATACCCTTCAGCTTGAGGCTGTAGACTAGTAGTGTAATTTCGTCACTAGAGTAGCGCCTAGCTTGTCTATTACATACGATCGTATAGTACAAAAGCATGCTCGAAAGACAAATAATTTTAATGTTGGTATTCACTAAACTGATTCAAAGAAACTCGATAAGAGAGTGTGAGGCTGATGACAGATCGTTTCATGTTACAAACTAATTAGTCAATTAAAATATCCCCTGAAGCTATGACTTGAATGATCACTGATGCCCATTGATGAGTTTTTATATCCCACCTTAAACTATGATGAATGTAGACCAATTTATCTCATTTTATCACCTATAAAAAAATATTCCAACATATTTTTTTTTGCTCTGCTACTACTTGATATCAACAATTAAGTATCATAGCACCTATGTCATCACATCACGACAAGTTTTCACTACATCCGGTAACAAGGTGCATAAATTAAAACAGATAATAAATAAAACTAGATCGAAAGTAATCGATTAGGTGTCCAATGCCGTAACTCGATACAGATACCGTAAGTTTTGTAATTGATCTACATTATATTGAGTATAATTTCAACCGAATGGGCTGCTCACAAGAGATTTGAAATTGGAATACCTTGACAAACTTTTAAATGCAGTTTAATGGCTACATATCTAGTATGCCATGCATGCGATGTGTACTTTTATGACAGCAAAATAAAGATGGCAGACTCTGTTGACCGTTTTAGATGGTCGTTAGCGTAATTAAGTAGTGAATACGCAGCAGCGAGATTGAATATCTTGAAAGTCATTAAGAATTTGGCCTAACTTATAATGTTTACATTAAAAATTAGTATTAGATTAAATTACTTTAGTATAATAATATTAGAAAGTCAAACAGTTTTTAATACTTAACTCTCGCTACATAGACTTGATTCGGAACACGAGTTCTAATTATGAATATGAATTAGTTAGCTACAATTTCTAAAGGCTTTAATCGGTTAACTTGCTGACAATTCTCATTACAGTGTTGCGATTGGTTGACCAGAATATGTACAGCCAATCGTATTTCGTCTTAGTGAACCAATGCTTTGCATACAGGTTACAATCCTAGATGTATAAGTTTCTCTGGTGAAATCCTATTCAGAAAATATGACACATCTTCGTCAACATCAACATTGATAATTCGATTTCCGCATTTGAGTCATAAGAATCAAGATATCATTAGAATCAAATTTAGCTGAATTCATTACATTACAACAAATTGATTACCATCCAATGGGTATACTTTAAAATAATTACACACCTCACATTCTTATATCAAAGACAGAAGTGCTAATTCACATCTTGCGTGTGTCTTGTAATCATTTATAAGGTCATCATTGTCTACGTCTCGCTTATTGTGATCTAGCCGAATTTTTCATTGACGTTACTGATGTTGGCGCTGTCTTCCAATCTTCTATAGAGCACAGTGCGATAGCGTTTGACTGCGAACAGTTCTTTCACTGCTTTTTACCCCTGATTTGGCATTACAACATCAAAGTCACAAACATCTTTATTTTTTGTCTCAAGAAGGTTGCAAATAGTTTACCTGCATTGTCCCACTCCTGAGCAAAGGCCTCTTGCCGTTACTTTCACAGATCTCTCTTTTTACCCGACTGCAAGGAAATGGTTATGTTTTTCTTTGCTTCTTCTCTTCAAATTAGTCAACACTTGAGTTTAGTGAACTGCAATTAATTAAAGTCAGTCAACAGCAGTCATCATCGTTATATGACTGCCGTACATTTTAATCATGAATATTGTAGATTCTTAGTAATTGGGCGCCTATTGCTGTTATTGGGGCTATTGCCTTATCCTGCATTGGCAGCTTCTTTATTTTTGAGTAGTATCTTATGACAAAGCAGGAATAAAGAAAGAGCAAAAGTCAGATCTGTAAGCGATTAATTGCTTCTATTTAAATATGCACAGCGTGTACCAAGTTCTGTTTTGTCTTGTGCCCCAAAACAAGCTTGTACTTCAACCATTTTTAATTAAAGATCAACCAGTTAACTTTTAACATCATAAAGTAGGTACCTATCGCCACCTCACAAAATATGATTGATTACACATTGATCAGTAGCAATTTCATCCGTCTTTAAGTTTCAAAAGATGTATTACCAACTTTCTCAAGTATATTATCATTCTTTTTGCTTAACTTTCGTCATTCTTATCCTCCAATGAATTCTACACATTATAATCTGCCTAGGCTTTTCGGCTTCTTGTCTATGCAAATGCAGCTGAATACCAGTATTTTACATGGATCGTATACCTATCTGACTTCCACAACTTAGCCACATGAGTGCACAGTGAAATAGTGTACAAGTGAAGTGTGATTACCATAGTTTTTAGGTTCTATATCATCATCATCACCTTCCTGCCCTTGTCCCATTCTACTTGGGGTCGGTGCAGCACGTTTTCTGCTTCCATTCTCATCTGTCAGACGTCACGGCATCATTTACTCCTTGCTCTTTCATATCATTCCTCACACAACCTTTTCTTTGCCTTCCTCTCCCTCTCCATCAATCAACATATGTGATAACTAAGTACTGCCAAAGACTTACAAATGAACCAGCAACCGACTTTCTCAAATACATCATCTTCGCTTAGCAAATGGCGGAGGAACATCTTAAGCCTCCAATTTATATCATACAATAGCATCATTTAGTTAGTATAAATTGCTACTCTTGCCAGTGTTATATCGAGTGATTCGATAATTAGTAGCTTTAATTACTGTACTCTGATTGGATCGCGTCATCGTGAATGATGGCTTTCAACGCTATTACGAGTATCAGGTGTAAGGTGAAGTTATTTGGTTGTTACAATGTTGCATGTGTCGAATTAAAGACGTAATTTATTTCGATTTCAACACCGTGGTTTTTCATTTTCATTTAATGTTACACCTTATTTTCCTGAGCAGTCTGCCAACATATTACTTCTACGCTGGGTTTACGAGCCATCGTTCTCTTCTAGTTTACTACTATTAAGTTTTAAACCCTTCTAGAGCGTTTTATTACTTGTTTGCTTGGTACTGGTAAAGACTGAAGTTTTGCCCGACTATCTAAAAGGATATAGATTAAAAGTAGAGAAACCTACTGGCAACAATAAAATAGAATCGACTATAAATGGCTAATACAAATAGCAATATCTTAACACATATAGATAACATCACAATCGCAACATCTCATCATTGTGATACAGACACCTGTAACGCAGTTATTGGAAATTCTAAGGCGTCCCTTAAAATAATAACACAGAACATTCGGAGCATCTACAAAAACTTGGATGGCTTTCGGGCACAATTAGCTAGGCTAGCATTCGAAATAGATATTATAATTCTAACGGAGTGTTGGCTTAGTAAAGACAAACCAATTCCCGCCATAGAAAATTACGTCACTCACTCCTCTAAAAAATGTCTCAATCAAAATGACGGGATTGTTATTTACACAAAGGATCACATTCCATGTACGGTTGAAGAACCAGATACAGAAGGTGCTAATTTTCTTTTATTAAAAGTAGGCACACACATATGTATACTAGCAGCCTATAGGTCTCCCTCGATCTACCGTATTGATAGTTTTCTTAACTCCCTCGAAAACATAATTAGTAAAATAAAAAGGAAAACCATTATTCTCACTGGAGACATTAATATAGACATAAAACCGAACAACTCAGACAGAAATAGTGCATCCTACCTTAACCTAACCGCAGAACTGGGCCTCCTACCCGGTCATACATACCCAACAAGACTACGCAACTGCCTTGATCACCTCATGATAAATGCCTCAACTGGTTCGACCGTGGTGGTGATGGACTCCACTGTAAGTGACCACGCCTCTGTATTATTATGCCTAAATAAGGAGCCCTGTAAAACTAATAAGAACAGATCTACAACAAAAGTAAATATTGAAGCTACTGTTGAACACTTAAAAAATGCTGATTTCTCATTTATAACAAATGACTCCGATGCAAATGAGGCGGCTACACTCTTTGTAGATTGTTTGATGACTGCAATTTCACTACACACAAAAGTTATTACTGTGCCCAACCGTAAGGTGATCATCAAGCCTTGGATAACTCCAGGCTTATTACGGTGCATTAGACATAGGGATAATCTCCATAGAGAGGTTTTAAAAAACCCAACAAATACCACTATGGAGATATCTTATAAACGATACCGTAACTACTGCAATCTGCTACTTAGAAAACTACGAATACATCATGAAAAATCGGCTTTAAAATCCTCACAAACAAGCAAAGAAACATGGAGCATAGTTAAATCCATTACAAACCAAGTTGAGAAAAAAACAGTAGCGACTGAACTACTGCCTGTTACAAAGGATGCATCGAAAGAAATTGAGACCATAAATAGCTATTTTTCTGGTATAGGTAAACAACTTGCAGATACTATCACCCAAAACCGAAGATCCCAACCCGGATCATATAATTTTAATTCACCGCCAACCCTCAATTCAATTGTTCTACTTTCCCCTGACGAGGCTGAAGTCGAATCTGTAGTTAACAATTTAAAAACAGACTGCGCTACAGGGTGGGACTCTATCTCAGCAAAATTACTTAAAGCGGGCAAAGCAATTTTTATACCCCAGATCACAAAACTTATTAGGATTTGCTTTGAGCAGGGAGTCTTCCCCAAAGTCTTTAAAAAATCTCTGATCACGCCAGTTCACAAGGGCGGGAACCGTGACGAAGTTAAGAATTACAGACCCATATCAGTTTTACCGACACTGTCAAAAATACTAGAAAAGATTTTGAATACTAGGCTCATTAGTTTTTTGGATAAAAATAATATACTATCTGAAGGTCAGTTCGGTTTTAGGTCTGGGAAAAGCACAGAAGAGGCGGTGGGCCAACTAGTTGATCACGTTGCTGAGAAGGTCGATGCTAAACAGAAATGCATAGGGGTTTTTCTCGACCTAGCGAAGGCCTTTGACACCGTCTCTGTTTCCACTCTTGTGACTAAACTAGACCACATAGGAATCCGGGGAGAAGCTCTCAGTATATTTACGGAGTTTCTGAGTGATAGGACACAAAGGGTAAAGATAGGTGGAATCGTCAGTGGCGAAGCAAACGTTACCTGTGGTGTGCCGCAGGGCAGTGCCCTCTCCCCAAGTCTCTTCCTGGTATATGGTGACTGGCCTGTTGGTCTAGTGGTTAGTGACCCTAACTGCTATGCCGGAGGTCGTGGGTTCGATTCCCACCCAGGACAAATGTTTGTGTGATGAGCACGATCATTTGTTCTGTGTCTGGGTGTAATTTATCTATAATATGTATGTATTTAGAAATATATAAGTATGTTTATCAGTTGTCTAGTACCCAAAACACAAGCTCTGCTTAGCTTGGGACTAGATGGCGTTGTGTGATAGTTGTGGAATATTATTTTATTATTATTATTATATGTAAACGATCTATGTCAGCAACAACTTATTAAGGGTAGAATATTTAGCTACGCTGATGACACCGCGCTCATATTTCATGGAGAGACTTGGGAGGAGGCGCAGCGCGTGGCTGAGCTAGGACTTCGTAAAGTCAGTAACTGGCTGGAAGAAAACCTACTTACCCTTAACATTGCCAAAACTTCATACTTGCAGTTCAGGTTTGCCAATACCAAGCCAATAGCAGTAACCCTTAAGGTACATTCTTGCAATTTTCCTGGAAATAGGCTCCAGTGCTCATGTCTTACAATATCACAAAAAACAAACATAAAATACTTAGGTGTGGTACTGGACGAAAAATTGAGTTGGCGGCCCCAGCCGGCTTAGCATGACCACCGAAGAAACGGGTTTTGTCGACGGAAGAATCGACAAAATGACAGATTGTCGCAAAATTTCATGTCAAATTGTATGGAAAAAGCTTTGTCTATTCTTGGTAGACTAGAGATAGAATCGCCATACTACGCGTGCAGGTCGAACTAACTGCCTCTAGAGTGAGGAAACTTATTTGGGCCTTTAAGGCACTTCGACTTGTGGCTGAGTTTGATCTTCTTCGCACTTTATACTTCTCTTTAGCCCAATCGATAATTGGTTACTGTATTACGGTGTGGGGAGGAGCCTGTAAAACAATTATGATCCACCTTGAAAGAGCTCAAAGATCATTGCTCAAAGTCATGACCTTCAAACCATACCGTTTCCCGACCGTAACTTTGTACCAAAACTGCACAGTGCTCACAGTGAGACAGCTATATGTTCTCAATATCACATTGAAGCAACACCTAATCACACCTATAAACAATAGTTACAAAAGTAAACGAACAGTCACTAATGTTTGTAAATACGTCAAATGTAAGACTGCCTCAGCTAGACGGCAACATCTTTTTCTCGCTACGCATATCTATAACAAGATAAACAAGACTCTAGATATAAATCCATTTCCTAAAAATGAAATTAAAAAGAAAATTAACACATTTCTACAAACACTAGATTACATACAGACAGAAAACTTAATAACATAAACCCTGCAATTAGCGCTTCCCTTTATAAACATGCACGATAAATATATAAATACCACGATACACACCACACACACACGCACACACACACACACACAAATACACACACACACACATTCACACACTAACATACACCCACACCCATACGCCACAAGCAGATATTGTATAATGTAAAATTGTTTAAATCTTATTGCATAATATCTGTGTAAAACTACTGGGAGAAGACACTGATTCCTGCAACACAGGTTACAACCTAGCGCAGGAGTCAGGGTTTCCATACAAAAATGTAACTTACTTTTATGTCAATAAAGATTATTATTAGTATTATTATTATTATTATTACTGCACGCTCCCAACAATATAATCTTTAACAGCAGACGATATCTACCGTAATTCCTTGCAATCAATCGTCATCATAATTCCTAAAACGTTAAGATGAGCTTTTTCTTGACATCTATTTTATGGTATCATCCCATACTGTCCCACTGCTAGGCTGCTACTACACTTCTTGCTGGTTGTTGTAGACCAATTTCTCATGAAAACAGCTAGTTCATCTCGCCATTACCACATAGGTCGTCTACGACGTCTGTTTTTAGTATTATATTTCTAACCGTTCATTTGTTTTGCCTCATAGGAGCGGCTGGGCAGCGGCGGGCTGGGTCTCGGCGGCGGCGGGTTCCGCGGAGGCGCTCAGCCTTCGCTGGCAGACTTCCAGCCGCCGTACTTCCCGCCCCCCTTCGCCCCCGCGCCGCACCCCGCCAGCCCTCATCATCAACAACAGGTGAGTTCTACTGGATGAATGAGGAACGAACCCTAAGTTCTCTGATAACAATAAAACAATATCTCTCTTTTTTCCCCAAATGTCTTAAAACTGAACAGATTTTTTATCAATAGCCATGTGCAGACTAGTGAGTGGTGGTAACTTATAATGTTATCGTAACTTTATGTAATAATACATAAAGTTGCTCCCATGATGAACTCCTTATTTTATATTTATCACTGCCAGGCTCAAAAGACAGTTCAAATGCAACCACCACTACTGCAGTGTGCAAAACCCTGGGAACAGGCTAGTGCTTTATCTTAAAACCACTTGGTTTTCAAATCTATCAATCCCCTTCCAAACTTCTAACTAAGGCAGCGAAGCAACAGGACACCCACACCCCCCTACATCAGTCACCTAAACTCGTCAACTGTAAGGCTACTTTCTATCTCCAAAGCCTGCAAAGACCCCAACTAAACATCACGTTCGTGTTAGACCTTTTATCTCCAAATCTCCTCGTTCTACAGCAAAGCCATGGCATGGAGTACGGTGGTGGGGGTGGCGGAGGCGCGGAGTACGCCCAACACTACGCGCCGCAGCAGCTGCTCCCGCGCCACCACGCGCACCACGAGCCGCACGCGCACCTGCGCCACCACAGGGACCACCACGACATACATGCGCACCACGTAAGTACCGGAGAACCAAGATCAGTGACTCAAAATGGGGTTACCATGACGTCTGAAAGCAGAATTGTTGTGTAAAGTGAAAAAGAGATGGCACCCACCCTGTATAGCTCCACACTGGAATAAGTATTAGAACTATCCTGCGAGACGGTGATGGATAATGGTGTAACCTCACTGAAGAATAATTTATCGAAGGAAAATATGATTGTAGTGCCTTCATTTATATAAATAACATCTTTCTATTGATTGTTTTTACTATTCCTACCCATTCTATCATCAGCGTTGTCAAATCACAGCACTGCTTCGGAGTAAAGTTATTACGTGTCTCTACCGCCCAAACCTGCTATATTTAATTGAATCATTTTCTCGTTCACATGGGTTATCTACGCGAGAAATGTAGCTTTCAACCTTGAAAAACAAAGTAAATCGAAGGCAAATCTTTAAAACAATTTTCATCATCACATAGTCAATTTACTCATCCCAATCTAAGAATACACCCCACTGAATAAATCGATATGCACCACTGTGTACCAAGTAAGAAACTATGCGTTTCCCCCTTTCACCCTAGTCACCCCTCGCGAAAGAATCTCCGCATAGTTTACCCTTCGCGGGTATAAAATGATTATGTTATTAATATTATAGAGATTTTCCGCCGATTCGATCCTTCTCGATACCTGTTGTGTCGAAATATAATCTACTTACTTAATGAGAAAAACGATAAAATTCATTTTTGTTTAAATAGTTTGTAGAAATTGTTTGATTTTATTTAAAACATTGTTTTGGCACTTACTTATTAAGCTGACTGTACCATTATTTTTCGTGCGTGACTCAGGAAAATTCTGGGTTCAATACTATCACGACTATTTTGAAACAAGGAGGTATTTTCAATAATAAATGTAGAGTTATTGATAGACAACAAGCTGCCCAAACAATTTCTTATTTTATATGTAAAATACTATTCCTAATCCTCATAAATTGCCATTGTAGTAAATGTAAAAAATATTACAACGGGGTCAAACAAAATAAATAAATATCACATTTTAATCATCTGACATTATTTAAGTTATTTTATTGTCATAGATAGGCACTTTATCTTGATTTGTATCCAAACAGTCAATTGATCAAAAATGTTTCTTTGACTTTTTACAGTCCAGCCAATTAGGAGACAGAACTTCCGTTACACGAAAAAACTCATCTTGTATGGTAACATTTTATAATTGTTTCAATTTATAAAATTGGAGCCTAATTGACTGTTTTATTGGAATAGAAAAAATAATAAAACGACGCTTTCAATAAAGTAGCCTCACTCAAAGTTTCATTTGAAATTCGAGCTCGCGAGTCTAGTTTTTTTTCTTACCGTAGCAAACGACAACAATATTTTTCAGCCAACAATAGGCTCTCCCAAACGTTAGGGATGGGATCACTTTGGTAGATTAGCCGCTGGTAATGGTCCGGTTTGCTAGAGAGGGCCATTCAGTACAATGCTGGCCGATCGCAGGCAGGAAGACTCGATGACATTTTATACGCTATTGAACGGCAATTTATGAAAAACTTTCACAAATATTTTTTTTAAATTGTTTGGTAAAGCTTTATTGCATTACAGCAAAGTGTCTCGTTGTAATATTCATTGGCAATAGGGGAAGGTGACTGACTAAAAAAAACATGATTCTGTTTAGTCCATCTGTTAGGTTATCGAAAAATATTGGATACGTATTTTTGTTTTAACAAATTAATAAAAAATTACGAAAATAAAACGTGTCAAAGATCGTGAGTGGGGGCTGGTGACAAACTATGACGTCACACGAGTTTTGCAAAGCACTGTATCGGAGTGTATCGCCTTCATTTTTTGTGTACGTGAATAAAGAAAAAATACGTGTCCAATATTTTTTGGAAATCTATCTGGCGGACTTATTAGATTTTTTTTGTCAACTACCCTAATGGTATTTGGCCTCGTATTTTTCTGATACCTACACGGTGACAATATTCATGTTGGGTAAGAAATAATGATGTTTATCTGTCACCACTCATCATCATCTGCCTAGCCTTTTTCACAACTTTATTAGACTGGTTGTCAGACTTTCGGCCACTGACTATTAGCCCGAAAGTCTGACAACCAGTCTTAACAAGGGGTATCGTTTTGGATGTCAGAAAGGCAGTTGCTCCATGTAAAATACTGGTATGCAGCTGCACCGGGTTTGACTTGAAGCCGACCCCAACATAGTTGTGAAAAAGGCTAGGCAGATGATGATGAATGGTGACAGATAAACATCATTTCAATGATGAACCAGACTGAAACTGAACTCAGTTTTCCTTGGTACAATAACCTCATGACTAATCCAATTCTGTACGTTTTTGTCTAGTTGTCACACGGAGGCTTCAGCTATGGCGGCGGCGAGCGGCGGGCAGACTACGGCGCTCGGGAACAGCATGAGTTGGCGCTACACCATGCGTTGCATTCCGCTGAAGAAACGCCGGTAAGCATATCATTAGATGCATGGTAAATTAGTTAGAACATCGTTCAGCCTTCCTTACTTTTTTTGCGGATAGCTAATCATCGAATCATCCCTCGAGCTCTAGGCGAAGTGGAAGGGAGTGTCAGAGCAGTTAGACTTGTCTGTACTGACTAAACCCATCTACCCATGTTCCTTCTTAGCTCTGTGTTCTAGGGGCCGCGATATATCATTCGGACAGTCCCGCAGCCCCGGCAGAGCCTTCCTAACCTGTAGTTGTAAAAAATCTGCTTATTTTCATATGACGCAATATGCCTGCAGGGTGATTTCGATTCCTAAACAAAATCCAAATGCCAACAGTCATTATCATCATTTCAGCCCGGAATCACCCACTGTTGGATAAAGGCCATAATTATCTTACTTACTACTAAATTGGAGAGTTTCGATGGATGTATGTTTCTCAATCACGCCAAAACAGCAGAAAGGATCTGAATGAAATTTGGGACAGGAATAGATTATGGTCTGGAATGGCATTTATAGGCTACTTTTAATCCCAGAAGTACATCCCGGGGCCATTACGAACTCCTTACGGGCGAAGCCGCGGACATCAGCTAGTTCATTAATATTCATTTTCATTGGGTCATTACGTTGTTGGGCAGATGACTATTTTCAATTCTAATTGAAATAACCTATAAAAGAGTCTATTGGGGTGCTGGTTGCTAAGGGGAAATTCTTTTTTTTTTTGGTAGGGCCACTCGAAATTCAACTTTACTAAGTTACCCGGACTGTGTTTAAATTGTATAGGAGAAAAACGTCCATACTCGTAGTGGGCCAGTACCAGTACTTAGTCATAGAGCCACGAAAGAAGGTCTACGTTTACTCCTGCTTATTTCCTTTAGGATCTAGTTTTTCTATACACCTAAAACGTATGTGGACTGGAATATGGCAAGAATTGACCTAGGTCAATGTTATTTTCCATAAATATTTTCTGCAACAGGAAAAAATCCACACATTAGGTATATTACTACTAGAGCTATTTCCGATCCGAAAAATATAAGAAATTCCAATTATTTATTTAAAATTTCCACTCTCGCATCGTCGATATTTTGATAGACATCCAATATCTAAGAAATATGTGCGCCCAGTCCTATGGAATTTAATAATAAGCTTACTAAATTAAAATGCGCTCCTCTAGCGTGGAATGTCGGAAAGTTCGTATTTTTCCTTCTTATAATATCAATACTTTAAGGGTGCTGAAAATAACAATTTGTTGCAACATCAAGATTTAGTAAATATGGTAGATAGAACTTGTTGCCAAGATTCTAGTTCTTCAAGACGTCAACTTCTTAAATTCTGCAACGAACAAGCGGAAAAAATAACGTTAAAATTAAAAAAAAAATGGAGAACCTCCTTTTTTTTGGAAGTCGGTTCGGTCGGTGGATTCAGGCGTGAAATAGGCATTTTTTAACATCTTGTTTTTTTTTTAGAATGCTGGCATGGATGACACCACGGGGTTCATGACTGACCTTCCACTATTAAAAAGTAAGTTTTCCTTTACATATTACAAACTACTATTATTTCAGTGATTACTTGATTAGTGTCGTCACATCATTTTAATAACTTTCACAGCATGTAGTTTATCGATATTTAACTGAAAGATTGTAGGTATCCGTTATGTAGGTATCCTTATTTATTATAATTTATTCACTAGATTATCTTCTTTAATTAAGTTACTTATTATTCAAAAGGAGGATTTTCTTTTCAGTTGGTATACGATTTAAGTAATAAATTATATGTAAATGTAACACAAAAAATATAATTTGGGTAATACAAACGACTGAATAAGTTTACCCGATAAGAACCATCAGCTGGTCTTTAACTTCCTCATTTTATCACCGATAACCACAGAATTAAACGCGTCAAATTATTCACTTAATTCTCCTGCCATTCCTCCAAATGTAATATAAATTGCGAACATCAGATAAAAGAACTACACATTATTAACATATCAAATATTTTATTGTTATACGTTTCTAAGATGACCCGCATAAGATAAAACTGTAATTAGACTTCATACCGCACTTATCAAGTAGGTGTATCGATTTTTCTAAGTAGATTGTAAAAAAAATCCGCCTCATTCATCGGACGAATGAATCAATATCAAATAAATAAAAGTTTCGATCAATCAATCGATATTTGAATAGGTAGCGTTCGATTTTGGAAATGACTCTTTGATTTTTGAATTTAAAACTCTTCGTTGAATGTTGATCTTAATTTGAATAAAAATAGTAACGTTACTTGTTAATAACTTTTCTTTCATTTAAAAAATATAGGTATAATTATTTCCTATTTGTGTAGCTTCGCTGAACAAAATAGCAATATAACTACTATCACACTTCATAATAAAGATTATTGAAATTTTATATCTATAATATAAAATAACAGCAAACACGTTTATGTAGCTACTAAGAAACGTCAGTTTACAAGTACAAGTCCCACACTTCGTCGGTTTTTTTCAAAAACATAATTGGCCAGTAATAAGCGTGCGCACCTTTAACTTTTTGTGCAAAAACGCGGGGTGTTAAATAGCCAGTATGGTGCCAACATAATGACATACTAATGTTTATTGTATTAGGGTTGCCATAGAGAAATATTACAATAAGAATAGAGATCACGCTGCGCTCATGTTTGGGGCGTGGCGATGATTGTTAGTGGCCCTATTGTTGATATTTGACGCCGAGGATTTTGTAATCACTCCAATTTTTCTATGGCTGTATGTTTAATATATTTGTAACGATTATATTTGCTCTGGTCTCGATATTTTTTTTTTGCTTCATTATACGGCATAAGAAATTGTGCGTAAGAAAAATGTCGATGTTCTGTTTAGTTGTTAACATATTCTAACATCTAAATTATTTTGTGAGCACAAACTGGTAATCATTTTATCCTTATGGTAAAATGACACTGAAAATAATAACGATGGCCCATTACGAACCGCTAAATCGCAATAAGTATCAATTCACAAAACAGTAAAGTAAAAGTTGACCTGCCGCCATTGATAAAATGAAAGAACTACAAATACTTAAAATACAATTTCCTGTTGGAAATCTTAATGCAGGATGTAATCGATACCTATATGTTACAAAGTCATCAATATAAATCTCATAGCTGCATGTATGATTTATTAAGTGCTGCTACATGTGAAGACCGTTAAGGTTTTACACTATGACATACCTTATGTAGGTATGTCATAGTGTAAAACCTTAAAAGGAAGAAAGGATTACTTCTTATGGAGTTTACAAAAAGCACACAATTTCTGTGCTAGGTATTAAATTCGCTTCTCCCTCTTGTTTGATTTAAAATACAACCTGAAAATGTTATATTGATTGTTTAATAGATTATAGCGCAAATCTTGAAATATTTAGGTTTGCTTAGGCCTTGTTTCACATTGTACGTATTCCTGAATTCAGATAGAAGCACACTAAACATTTTTATATAATACTTTTAAGCACAACTCGATCTATTCTCAAATAGGGACTCGACAAACAGCGTTCCCCAATAGACACAGAAAAATAACTTGTCTTTTATTTATCTATATTTTTATTATTTATTAACTTTATCTGACTACAAAGAGGTCCACTGTGTTAGAAACAATATAACTTAGCCTGTGTCAGTATATACAAATAAAAATAAATGTGTAAATAATAATAAATATATTTCTTTTATCACTAAGCGCAGAGCTTATTCGTTTTAATTTAGAAATTCATATATAAAATTGTTTACAAATGTCCTATTTAATAACTAGAACAGATCGGGTGCGATTAGCTAGTGCCCACACATTAGGGAAGATTACACGAGTGATTGCATGATAGTGTTGGAACTGCCACGCAGCTTGCGGAGACACATCCAGTTGCGGATATTTACTTCATGCAACACCTCTTCTAAACGCATCCTTCTTTACAGCAATGAAAGGCCGCGACGGCCTCGGCGGCACGGGGTCCTGTGCACCGAACGACGTGTTCTGCTCAGTACCTGGTCGGCTCTCACTCCTATCTTCCACCAGCAAGTACAAGGTGACCGTGGCAGAGGTGCAGAGGAGGTTATCACCCCCTGAGTGCCTGAATGCGTCTCTACTTGGTGGAGTGCTGCGAAGGTAAGGATAGTAAAACCCACGGGAGTTCCGACTTATCATTGAGAGGGCAAGACCATAGAATATCTGTGTATGGAGTCTATACTATCCCTGGTCTACTATATATAGTCTTAACCTTTTTTAAATGTAGTCTAAAGCTTTCATAAAACTTTGGAATTAGGGGTGTGAAAAAAGCCTGATCTTTAAGGATTTCATAGTCTATTTATATGTATACCTACGAGTTAAAGTAATAAGTTTTCAATCAACATACAACCATTGAGTGCTGAAAGTATCTAATAGGAAATAATCTTTTTTTCAAAAAACGTTACTCTATTATCAGACGTATACCACCCGCAATTGAATTGACATTTCACAAACAAGTATAAGCTGGCCAAAAAAAAAAGAATAATGATTGTACCACCTACAGATGCGTATGTTTGATGATCCACTACAAGTTAATTAAAACGATAATTACTGTATGCATAATAAATATTAGGCAATTACAAGACAAATTCACATCACCCGCCACCCGACCATAATACAATATATTGAACTTAAACGTTGCATGCTCTTGTTCCGCTAGTGCGGTTGGTTATTTATTACATTTTTTGCTCTGGCAACACTGTACAGTTTGCGGCGAACGATAAAGACATGTTTGACTTCAATATCGGACCGTTTTGGTAAGCAGTTATTAAGATATTTAGGGTACCATGGTGGTAGGTATAGTTCTTATAGTATCTTCGTTAATTTCAAATCATCCTGCCTTTATAAAAAGAAAGTTATGACCCAATTGTTGATTGAAAAGATTGAATTATTTGTACGGAGGCATCCGTACAAATAATTATGTAGTGCTGTCAAAGATTCGGTGATTAGTTGATTACGGAACGACATCGAGACAAAATGCAAAGACATTTAAATAATGTTTTATTTTCCTTGCTCGGCAAAAGCTCACCTTAACAAATTGTTTTAGTTCCACTGCTCTTTACCCTCATAAAATTATTAAACATTACTCAATAAAATTAAGAAACAACAATTTTAAACTGCCTACATAATCGGCCAAAAGTGTAAAAAACCATGTAATTGAATATTCAAGCAACTAGTTTATTTAAATTACGGAACCCGTAAATACTGCTCAAATTACGCTCAGTAGTTTTTGTTGCTTCGTGGTTGAATGTGGGCTGGCATCGGATCGCCATTTCCTTTATATGTTTATTGAATATAATTATCGGGTATTACTTCTAGATATCTCATTGTGATCATATCTTGCTATTCATACACCGTTACGTTAAAAGTAGCTGGTTACATTTTTGCTACTTGTTTTTATTTTATTTTTTACTAAAAATCTCACGCATAAACTTGTTTATTGGGACGCAAATTTCTTTTGACACTTGACAAAATAATGAACTTTTTTACTCCTCGCTATCTTACGCATAAGTTTGATTTTAGTTGTATTCAAGCGCTGAGTGTGAAGTGCCCGCCAAAAGCTCGTAAGTTTCAGCAAAAAA
Source organism: Diarsia brunnea (assembly GCA_949774965.1). Classification (NCBI taxonomy): domain Eukaryota; kingdom Metazoa; phylum Arthropoda; class Insecta; order Lepidoptera; family Noctuidae; genus Diarsia; species Diarsia brunnea. The sequence continues at coordinate 12,377,968 of OX459007.1, read as the reverse complement.
CTGTCCGGTCATGATTTAATAAAAAAATCCAATTATGCCACAAAAGGAAGCCGTAATGACTACCTATCCAACTTATGAGGTCATTTACGCACATCCTAGTTTGTACGTGATCGCTGTAATGCTAGGATTTCAATTAGGGCATTGTTGAAAAAGTGCAATTAAATGGGTCGATGAGACTAAAAAAAGTTTTCTCCGACTTCAAAAAAGGTTCCATTTGACGTTATAAATACCTGTCACTGGCCACTTGTTTTATTAAATTTAGAACGCGATAAACAGCGCATCAACGTCGCCATAATTGCCGTCATTACGTGCCGATGGTTGTGTTGTCAAAACGCTATGCAGCCAACATTGCGGCTTTAGAAATAATTTATTCGATGGCAACACCGAATAATGGCGGGAAACCGGCAGCTGGCTGTATACATTGACTTGAATATTTCACATTCTCAACTCGGTGTCTCCTTACATGGTAATTACATTAATAATAAATAAATTTAAGCGAAACTAAGAGCAGAGACGACAGCCTGGAGTGAAGGACTATTAGTTTACGTATTTAAAAGTGTGTAATTTTACGCATTTAAAGTAATTTAAATTGCCCACAATGTTTCATTCATCTTTTAGCGATCAATGGAGGTGATTGTGTAAAAATATTTGTCACTTTCAGGTAAAACAAGTGTTATCATTTTGTACTGTCGACAAAACAAAATTGGTAGTAAATAATAAAGAGGCTATTTGACACACATCAATAGCTATATAATAAACCTCTTACCATCTACCCGCGCCTACTGCTTAAAAAAATTGAAGTGTGTCCATTTCAAAACAAAATCTAAATTAAATTAATCACTTGTAAAACCTTCATAGCCGACGTCGATTCCACAAAAGAAATGCTGTCAAAATACACCTATGCCGCAGACGCCATTATTTCCAAATTCAAAAAACTCATTGTGTCGTAAGTAGAAACGCCATTTTGATTTAATCAATCGCGTATTATTAATGGATCCGCCGCTTTACGATACGAGAGATATTTTTATTATTTTTCATATCGATATGCTCGATTCGGTAATTGGAGTTGAAATGATCTTGCATTCAACGATACGCGGTCACATTCAATTGGAATTTCTTTGCAGCCAGTAAAAGTTTAAAAAAATATCGATTACTCAAATGTTTAAATCAATGTCAATTTAATGTGACGCTTGTAAAGAGCCGAGACAAATAACACATGTGGGAAATCGGCCAACGGTATCTTTTCGTCATAATTATCGTACTTGAATCAAAGACGTGTACCTGATTGATAATCTCTTTAATCGGACACTTGGGTATACGATACATACTCGATATTCGATGCCCATTAGTTTACCAATCTGTCGATTCATTCGATTTAGTTTTCCATTGATTCTAAATTCAAATTCTTTGTTTGGCTCGTTAGCTCTGTGGATGATTCTCGTTTCTTTTGTACTTGTTTAAACGAACGTGTGAAAATATTAAACTCGAGTAACGGTGCTGTCTAATTACATTTGTGATTATTTTCACCTCAACCATTGTGTAGAGAGAAATAGTAAAATCATTGGTCACTGAGTCTGTACATCGAGAGCTTTGCGGCTTCTCGTTGGCCAATTCAATTGATATCTTCTTGAAATGTTGATTTTATTCGGCCAGTTGGTTTCGAAAGATTTAGTTTGTAACTCTAATTTATTTAAGTAAAGCCCGTCACAGACGTAGCTATAATATATATTAATATATCGAGATATATATTATAGTATTGCAAGCTATCACACACGGGAGCTATACTACAATATATATTTTGCCCTCACTCGGTCTGCGGTCGTCCTTTGCAAGCACACGGTTTTAAAGTTAATTTTCTGTACAGGATGTTCAAATGTTGAAATAACACTACAATCAATCTAGGTATCTAAATAAATTTGACAAGAGCACTATATTTAGATCTAATTAAAAGTTCCTCAGAGGATGATTCCGATGCTGAATTTGAACTGCATGTTGCCTTGTCAGGAACGAAAAATAGAACCATCTGAGTAGAGTCGCTCGCATAACACAAAAGAGAACTCGTGGCGAATTTAATTTGTGTCATGATTTATCATCGAAATATTTGCACAGTATTTTAGAAGTTCAAGATCTGCATTTATCGATCTTTATGAATTGATATATATATTTTTTAATAAAACGATACGGTTATGCGCAAAAGCATTCGTTCAGCAGGCGTTCGGTTCGTTCGGTGAATAAATGGAACATCCCGTATCCTCCAAATATATATTAATATACCAAAATATTATTATATATTGATACCAATTATCAATGTGCCAAAATATATTGTGTCGAGATATATTTGTCGACATATTTTGGTAACGTCATAGAAATATATAGGTATTATAGCTGCGTGTGCGGTCACTCGAAAATTGATATAGGAAATATGTCGAAATATGCCTTGCTATGTTTCATATTAATATATATTATAGCTACGTCTGTGACGGGCTTAAGTTATTTTTAATTTGTAGATTAGGTACACATGCTGTCAAGAAATATCTCTCAGACCTTCTGGTTTCCTCCCGATGCTTTCCTACACCGAAGCAAGTGATAATTATACACACATTATCATAAGCACATGATTCTGAAAAACAGAGGGATTAGATTCGAACTCATTCGGACGGTCACACATACGATATCATACCAATAGTCTGCTAAGTAACTACTAGCATTCATGCAACTTCAGGCTGAGTAAAATAACATAAGTTAAATGTTTAGAAGTCCATAGTTACTATGGAAATTCACAAACTACTAATAACAATTTGTAAGGAATTCGTTCGCATACCAGCCCGAAGCCGAGGGGCCCGTAAACGTCGGTACACAAAATTAGCCCTGTTTCAATCCAACGGGACCACGAATTTTGTTACTCGTATGTATATTTATTTATTTATTTTTTTGGGGTCAAAAACCACATTTTACGGTAAAACTCAAAGTAGTACTCTTAAAACATTGTGCTAGTGGATGCTTTGAATAGTAAATGGGTCATGGAGCTAATTTAAGTAAAGTTATAACCTGAAAAACTAGTATTTACAAAAACAGTCGTGAAAAATTTGGAACTTTGACCCCCAAAATCTCTGTAACTAGGGGTTCCCAGGTATGGTCTAAACCAAAAAAATGATCGCAGTGGTGGGGGAACAAGTGCCTTTCGTTTGCGTTAAGGGTACTTTTACACCCTATATATTACTGCGTAAGGACTGGGCGGACGGCATGTTAAAATGACGCCACAAACGTGGTCCCAATAAGGTCTTTCTTAAGCCGAAGTGAACTAGTCCACGATCGGCTCTCTTCGGGTGCGCTCGTAAATTTTATTAAAAGCTTTATTTATGTTCTTTATACCTCGAAAATGCCACGCCGCCGCGCCGCTTATACAAACAAGGTTACGTTAACGAGCAGACTACACCAATTCTCTATATTGCTCGACGCGTTCGTACGGTCGTCCGAACATTTGTTCGGACGACCGTATCTTTAGTTTTTATATCAATGAGTGTTATAGAATATAAATTTAAAAAAAAAACAGGCAGAACTACTAATTTCGGCTCCTATTTAATTTACTGTCAACAGCCAGTCAAAAAATGAAAACGCCAATCAGCCTGCATTATTCAATAAATCATAACACAACGAGCCAACTCGCATTCATAAACTTTATCGAAAACAATTTCGACAATGAGCTTTTATTTCACAGCGGTTAATACTGGTAGCCATTTTTAAATGCCGAACGTAGCAACCAAATTATCTTTTACCGCTTACAAAATGCAAATCTTTCGATAACCAGCTCTATTCCGTAGCAATAACAAAACAAGTTAATTGTCCAACCACCTGAATTCTTCAACTTTCTATGCGTCAATCACGAATTACATTTTTGACGGTAATCGATAGGTTATCGGTAGCTCTATCTAGCGGTCAGTAGCAGTACTATTGACTGACATGTGACCGTACCAACAAGAGCGGCTACTTGATTTTTTTACGCACTGACTTGCAATTTGATACAGCAGGGTCAACTTGTAAATCAAATACAGATTAAAATAATGTATTAATTAGTGTGCATAGGATTATTAACCAGGGCACGATTTGGAAAAATGCGTCTGAATTTCGCACATAAAGGCACATAATGGCCCTCAACCAAAAGCGTTTTCTTTTTTTCTGTTAATTTTTTGTTTTCCTTTATGTTTTTGTTGTTTGTTGTGTGCACTTGTGGCATGTGCTAAATAAATATGTTTTCTTTCTTTTTTTCTATTATTTCTCTCTCTGATCCCCCCCGCCCCTATCCTTACTTCACCTCTTTAAATACCTAGGATAGCCAATTAGAGTTCTTAATTACAAGAAAGTTGAAATGATTTATTTTTTTCAGAGCGAAAAGCAAAAATGGCGGGAGATTACTCCGTGAGAAATTGGAAAAGATTGGTCTCAACTTGCCGGCGGGAAGACGGAAAGCTGCCAACGTCACGCTCCTTACATCTCTAGTAGAAGGTAATCCCTATTTCTATTACCAAAGTCATTTAAATATTTACGAGCAATAGACGGTACAAGACGAAGAAAACCCATGATCCGATACTTATTACTACTTAGTAACAAGTCGCTTTATCTAGTGTCCTGTGTCCTACACCCGCTTGTCTAGTAGCATTCGTGTGAATACAGGGCACTGACAGTTATAGATATAACGTTTAACTCTAAACACCTAACCTTCGTCGAACCGACGAATACGCAATAGAAAATTATTGTCTCTTTTGAACGCAGATGCCCAGTTAAGTGCGTTCAAAAAAGACCTGAATTTTCCTGAGATAAAAGAAATACCTAACGGTGACCCAAAACACTTCATATTTTAATTACATATTATTATTCCGTATAATTTTAATAGCACCTTAACAGTATTCTAATATTCAAGAAATTGTATTAATTAGAGCAAATAGTGATTTGACTAGTAATTTGCGCTCATTTATCAATGGGCCGATTTGCCTATTAGGTTTATGAATGAGCTTAGAACAGATTTTATTTAGCATTGATAATGATACGTACCTAGGTGGTGTGACGATCAGGCCCCTTACTCACAAACACTTCGATTCCTTTTCGATACGACAAATTGTATGTCTATCTTTTTTTGGCATTACGAAACTCAGTGAAATAAACATACGGCTTTCCGAATCCAAATCAAATGGAAGTGTTTTGTGAATAAAGGGCCTGATCATATTCGTGGGACAAGCGACAAGCGTGGTCAGAAATTGCACAAAACAGAGGGGTTTGGAGGGAGCCATGGGAGACAATATAGACCATGAAAAAAAAACGTAGGTACGTAAGCAAAGTTATGTAAGGAGGTAAAATTATAATGTAACCTTATGCCAGGATCTCCAGTTACAAATTGAATAGGATATTTTACGTAGTGATATTGTATCATCAATAAGATTCGATTACAAATAAAGTATGTTTTTTTCTGGGTTGTACAGACGCCAGCACATCAAGCTTCCCGAAACTGTCAAATTTTCACAATTAACCTAGAGCGTACCTAATTCTTTAGTCATAAAGTTGAAAATCGATAAACTTAATTTGACAGGTTATAGTAGCTTAATGTCGTGGTGACTGTACCTATTAATGAAGGTATCCAGATTAGAAAGTTGATAAAAAAAAATACTTTTCGATTTAGGTAGCGGCCACTGAATGGGTTTGAGCCAGTCACATTTGACACGTTTCGTTCTGTGCGATTTCGGGTCACATCGTCCACCATGAAACGAGACGGATGACGACTTTTTCGCTTTAATTGTATGGACATTAAGCTCTTACCGCCTGGCTAAAGCTGATTCCGTGTCGAAGTGTGATCACTCGCAAACTTTATCGATTGTTAGTAGCATCGTGATTCTCGTATCCTTGTAAACTGCTTTCAAACATACTCTCCCGTCTTACCTGAATCTCTATAAACCTCCTAATAGCTATTTTCCTCAACAGCGGAAGCAGTGCACCTAGCCCGTGACTTCGGCTACGTGTGTGAGACAGAGTTCCCCGCGCGGGCGCTCGCTGAGTACCTCGCGCGACAGTACGCTGAGCACGACTCGCGGCGCAGGAGGGATTTGCTGCAGGCCACTAAACAGGTAACTATGACATAGTGGTCACTCCGCCTATGTGTGCGAGACAGAGTTACCCGCGTGGTTACTGGCCAAATACCTCGCGCGACAGTACGCTGAGTAGGTGGTACTTGCTGCAAGTCCCTACGTAAGAGTTTATAACCTAGCTGCAATAAGGGCTACATTCCAACTCCATCTTGCTGTCGAAAAGCCAATCCATCGCAATTTACGATAGCAGCTAGTAGAAGGAGCATTTATCCAAAGATCTCCTGCCTGATACTACTGCTAGAGGATCGTAGTTCTACAGCGTGCAAGTGTACTGCAGCACTCATTTTTGGAAAAGATCGACCAGTCAGGGAAGAGACCAGAGTCGTAATGTGAACTTAAACCACTGTGATTGGTAGATTCTAAAAAGGAATGATCCGGTTTGCCATTTCACTTTTGGTAATCCTAACTAATTCAATTTGTGTCAACAGGTAATAAAGGAGCTGATGGACCTCCTAAACCAGGACCGCTCGCCGCTATGCAATACCCGGCCCCCGCACCTCCTGGAGCCGGCGATACAGCGCCACCTAACGCACTTCTCGCTCATATCTCACGGGTTCGGAGGACCCGCCATTGTTGCCGCGTTAACTGCCATACAGGTGTGTGTACGCGGCTTTATATTGAGTGGTTGGACCACGGAGTGATCATCTAACGGAGTACTAAGTGGGAGCTACTGAAATCTATCACACCTACTTCTTTTCGATTCTTTTTCGTGTCGCTGGCACGAAAGTATCTCAAAACTAAAGTTTCTTGTATGAACTTCCAAAAAGTATTAGGTTAACTAATCTGTGGTAAACATCAACATCGATTGATTTTCATTGGCATAATGATGATTACTAAAAGTCGTTGACGCCCACACGATCAAACACGTCACTTCAAAACAGCTTCACATATTATTCGCGCCATTATAAATCGATGCTTAGCTAGTCAATCTTCCCCCAAATATGTATAATATTTTAACTGTGTCTATTTTAGTTATTCTAACTGTATCTTAATATGTTTGTTCCAGAATTTCCTTAACGAGTCGCTCAAGCATTTAGACAAGTTATATCCGCAAAGTGGTATGGTGTCATCATCGATGGACAAAACAAAAATGGACCCCGACATCAAGAAGTAGCACATGCGTGGTGGCGATGACATCGGTCACTGCAGCACGGAAACATACGCAAAGAGAACAAACCTCTTGCGGACACTGTTCCATAGACTATGCCCGGGGCGGCTGTGGAACTCTTAAAAGTACTGAATTTGACATTTACCTGGATTTGAGTGTAGCGCGGCCAAAATATACTGAGCGTATTGTAGTACCAAGGCAAGGCGCCATTTCTACACCAAGGTTACTTATGATATTATCATCTGAGTAAAACTGCCATAATAAATGTGCGTGTGAGAGAATGCAAGATTGTATTTATTTTTATGATGATCTTCGTTAGAGGCGACCCGCATACAAATAAAGTGCAATTATAATACTCATGATTGTGAGAATCTGTACATATAGCCTAGAATTAAAACTAGTGTTAATTTAAGCATTTATAGCGAATAATTTTCAGCTCAACCGGTGGTTTTTGTAATACAAAATGAATATTTTTTAATAAGAAAAACATAAAATATTTCACATCCACCGCAATAAAGACACATATCAATAATGTAAATAATAATTTTAGAACGAATCTTATATCGTTTCTCACAAAAGGGTTTCACACTGTTTTAAGATTAAAAGAATAAAACCTCCTTAGTTTTTAATTAGTTAGGTATAGTTTTGCTAGTGATTCAATGTGAAAGTGTGCCAATTAGTTTTAACTGTGGAAACACCATAACGGGTTCCCGAAAATTAAGTATTTAATTAATATTTATTGTGGCTTGTACATAATACTTATAAAATTACTATTCACTTGCCTAATATTTAGTTTTTTTTTCTAAAGTTATTCTAGTATTCGACATCTAGCTCTTACTCCAGTTTTTTATTATATTAAGTACCCACTTAAAGTTTAATTTTTAATTTGTGATATTGTAAGCGTGATTCTTAAGGTCCTTTAATATTCGTAAATTATCACTGAGAAGTAACAAATAGAGGGATAACGGACAGACCAACCAAAAATGCTATTGACACCTGTGAAGTCTCAATTCACAGTTTATTTACCGCTATCTATTAAGTTAGCTAACCTGAGTTTTGTGTAAGAAAACTTAAAGGATTTTTTTTTAAAGTAAACCTTATTTTAATCAACATAATAGAAAGTCGTAAATAAATTGTAAAAGGACCTAGCAGTAGCTCGATAACATCGATTGAATATCACTCCATTTATTTACTACTCCGTGTTAACAAAAGCTACTTAAGTGATGAAATTGTACGAAGCATATTCTTATGATAAAATCTAAATAAAATTATCTTATGAAGCTGTAAAAATCTTCGTGGTAAATGATACTCAAAAGACAATAGAAAAATACAAAAATGTACCAAATGATAGAAAACTGCAATTTGCCCGCAGATTTAAGGCGTTTTAAGATGTTTAATAAAACCTTTCTTTGTAAATAATCTAAATCGAGACGTCTATTTACCTCATTCATCGTTTTATTTCATACTGCAAGCCGGTAACATACTTCGTTGGAAACTAAATCTTCTGGTTTAATTAAAACGTCTGTGGGTTTACCATGACGTCATAACAGGATTTTTGAAATCTTACTCCAGTGTGGGAAAGCGACGGAGCTATACAGGGTGCCTAGGACCATCTCTTTTCCACGCTGGCATAAGATTAAAACAATCCTGCTTTAAGACGTCATGGTAGGTGCCTGGAAGATAATGCGTTACAAATTTTCATAATTATGCTGTGACTTTTCAACGGCCATCATCGGATTCATATTAATTTGCTCGGAAAATCGTAAGGTTGTTCTTCCCTGGTGGCACAAAATTAGTATCGCTTCTCATGAACGCGACGATCATACGTCCCAAGATCGATCGTGAACGTCAAGATGGCGGGATCTCCAATTTATAATGTTTTACATTAAACTGTTTGTAGGTACTACATAATTATGTACAATGGAAGACGTCCACTCGGAGTCTTTTCCTTACATTTAGATGTACAAATGTCTTGTTTAGGGTACAAATAGTACATAATAATATGTAGTACAAAAACAAACATTATGTGCAACATTTTAAATTAGGGACTTGATCCCGTCATCTTGACGCTCACAATCGATCGCTCTAGTGAAGACGCGGGCTCGTGATCCTCGTATCTGGTTCATTTAAACGTCACACGGACACAGCTTTAGAGTAATAAAATAATTTTCTATAATTAATCTAATTTTCTACAGGAGAAATAGTTACGTTTTGTGTTTCTGACTGAAGAAATCGCCATCCGAAATTCATCACCATGTCAAATTAAGTAATTTTTTTAATAATTGAAAAACTTGTTTGCACCGTCAATCCGTTTTGTCAATTTTAAAATTAAAGAGCACTGTTCTGTAACTTTTAAAGATTTCTTTATTTGTGTAATAATTCATAATAAATTGTACTTCTTACCACTGTGTACTTACATTTTGTTTCGTGGAGTAAAGAATGATGTTTAAAATATTTTGTTTTATTTTAGTTTATACCCAATACCTTCAATTAAATTTCATAAAAAAATGTAAACGAAAATAATAAATTATAGAGAAGGTCCAGCAGCATTTCCTTACTAATAAATTAGTTTAAAAGAAAAACAACTTTTTGCAAAAAAAAACCGACTTTAAAAACACAAAAAAGTGAAAAACGAAAAACACAAAAAAAAAAAAAAACTTCTTTTTTGTGTTTTTGAAGTCGGTTTTTTTTGCAAAAAAGTTTTTTTTATTTTACGATTTTTAGTTGTAATATCCTATACAAATATTTACTATACATTTAACATTCAACCAAGAACCCTAACCCTTAACCTTCAAGATTCCCTTATTATTGCTTTCAACTCCTAACCGTTTAGGAGTAGTACCTTCCATAATCAGCTCATCTAGAGAACCTGAAGACAATACGACAATAATTTATTTGATAGTTTAAAAATGTTCCTATGAACTAGAACTACCAGTCGTTTCATTTATTGTCGTATTGTCGGCACCACCCTGTATACGTCCCCATAATATTTTACTAAAGAATTATGCTCCAACTCCTAACCGTTGAGGAGTTATACCTTCCATCATCAACTCATCAACATGAAGTGATGACTGCTAGATGCAAATACTTAAAAAACTTGAGAAAAAGCACGAAACACGTGATACATGCCTATACAATTTGAGGGTTGCCCTCGATTTCTCTGGGATGCCATCATCAGATCCTGATTTTCTTATCATGGTACCACCCTTGGGATATCTCCTGTTCAACAAAAAAGATTTTTTTATATCGGTTCAGGCACCTCCGAGTAATCGGTGAATATACATAAAAAAAAGATTGAGAACCTCCTTTTTTAAAGTCGGTTAATGAGTTTTACCTTCTATCATCGGGGCAACCTAATACCCTGAAAGAATACAACTATCACTTTACTAGCTGACCCACGCAGCTTTATCTGCGTCACTATTATAGCTCATAACCTTTCTCGATAAATCGACTATCCAACATATTATTAAATTTAGTTAGATCGTACTCGTAACAAACAAAAAATCTTATCTTTCCTCTTTATAATACCTTTTGCTTTAGATTGGCTTCGATTATATTATTTAAGTTACAATTACTATAGCAATCTCTTAATGTTAAATATACAGTAACACTTTGTACTTGTAAACATTATGGTGCAATAAATATTTTGAATTTGAATTTCTCCGGAGCCCCCGGAGGCTAGAAGCCCCACTAACCTACCACACCGGACCGAATGACTGCCGCACGCGTAATTATTTTGTCGCGCGGATATTTTTACATTGCGATATCTTCTAAGATATTTGTTTAAACTGTATAGAGTAAAGGGCACAAATATTGTATATTAAATTTCCGTGCTAACAAATACATTTATTTAGATATAGATTAATATCATATGGGTTAAATAAGCTTCGCAATATATCATTCTTTTTAATCTAACATTTTAATAGTAAAACATGGTTACAGTGAGTCAATCTTAAAAGATAGGTATATGCTGTCGCGTACTTTTTTTTTAACTTCTAAAGAGGAACAATTCTTTAATCTATACTAATATTATAAAGCTGAAGAGTTTGTTTGTTTGTTTGATTGTTTGTTTGAACGGGGTAAACTCTGGAACTACTGGTTGGAATTGAAAAATTCTTTTAGTGTTGGATAGTCCATTTATCGAGGAAGGCTTTAGGCTATATAACATCACGCCACAATTAATAGGAGCGGAGCATAAATGAAAAATGTTGCAAAAACGGGAAAAGATATTCCTTTTTGAGAGCTTCCGTTGCGTGCGCTGCGAAAACGGTTTAAGTTACGTAAATATCATGTATGAAGGAATTGTTCCTCTTTAAAAGTTCTAAAAAAAAGTCCGCGACAGCATATGTTTATCTTTTACGATTAACTCACTGTAACCATTTTTTTATATTAAAATGTTAGGTTAAAAAGAATTATATTTTGCGAAGCTTATTTAACCCATATGGTATTAATCTATATCTAAATAAACGTGTTTGCTAGCACGGAAATTTAATATAGAATATTTGTGCCCTTTACTCTATACAGTTTAAACAAATATCTTAGAAGATATCGCAATGTAAAAATATACGGGCGACAAAATAATTAGCGCGTGGCAGTCATTCGGTCCGGTGCGGTAGGTATGTACGTGGGGATTCTGGCCTCTGGGGGCTCCGGAGAAATTCAAATTTAAAAAAATTACTGCACCATAATGTTTACAAGTACAAGGTGTTATTGTATATTAAACAGTAAGAGATACCTATAGTCATTGTTACTTTAATAATATAATCGAAGTCAATCTAAACTAATAGGTATTTTATAGAGGAAAGGTAAGATTTTTTGTTTGTTACGAGTACGATATAGCTCAATTTAATAAGTTGGATAGTCGATTTATCTAGAAAGGTCATAAGCTATATTATGTGTTGCAGACGAAGTTTCGTGGGTCAGCTAGTACATGATATTTGCGTAACTTAAACCGTTTTCGCAGCGCACGCTCAAAAAGGAATATCTTTTCCCGTTTTTGCAACATTTTTCATTTACGCTCTGCTCCTATTGGTCGTAGCGTGATGTTATATAGCCTAAAGCCTTCCTCGATAAATGGACTATCCAACACAAAAAGATCTTTTCTATTCCAACCAGTAGTCCCTGAGTTTACCGCGTTCAAACAAACAAACTCTTCAGCTTTATAATATTAGTTTAAATAAGTACGCATAGTTCTAAAAGAATTTTCTATCAACTCCTAACCGTTGAGGAGTTGTACCTTCCATCATCATCAGTGAATCCACATGATATTGTGATGACCACACGCAAATACTTGAACTGGTTTAGAAAATATATGAAAAACGTCATAAGTCCCTATAAAGTTTTAGAGTTGCCCTCGATTTCACTGGGATCTCATCATCAGATCCTGACTTGGTGACCATGGGACCACCTCGGGTCAACCTAATACCCTGAAAGAATAAAATTATCGCTCCATAAGTGAGTATAAATAAGAAAGAATTTTCTTTCAACTCCTAACCGTTGAGGAGTTGTACCTTCCATCATCATCAGCGAATTCACATCACATGAAAAACATCATATATGTGCCTATAAAATTTGAGGGTTGCCCTCGATTGCCCTGGGATCCCATCATCAGATCCTGATTTGGTGACAATGTGACTACTTCGGGAGTATACCTATTCGAACACAAAAAGAATTTTAAAAATCGGTTCATTAATGACGGAGATATGCGATAACAAACATACAAAAAAAAAACACAGACGAATTGATAACCTCCTCCTTTTTGGAAGTCGGTTTAAAATATTGACACTACTACTTAAATACACCACATAAGTCTAGTAGCCGCAAGCACGACTACTGTGCATGAGGTTCTGGGTTGAATTCCCAGGTCCGGAAAAGTGTAATTGGGTTTTTCTATCAGGAATTTCTCAGTAGCATGCAAGGAGTCTGAATTTGTGCCCGGATGATGGCAATAGGCTCGCCCACTATTACATGGGAAATAAATATACCTGGCAAAATGTGGGTGTACTAATGGATACATCTCTGCCTAACCCTTATTACAAGTGTGATGTTATGTTGTTGAAAGAAAATAATTGCAACGAAATTTATTTACGTATATATTTTATTTATTTACGTAAAAACTACAGCGCCATCTGTTATCTGCCTACACTAATTATGTGTCAACATTATTTTTTGTATGCCTTGCAAGGCAGTACATAGTGATACGTTACTGATTTTTAATAACACCATGTACACCTATGTGTCACAAATAAAGATTTTTGAATTTGAAATTTAAACGCAGCAAGCAGCGCCATCTGTTATGGAGTAGCAAAACCATTCGACATGGAAACATGATTAGTATTTTTATAATTATAATTGACTATCTTGTATATATTTAATTTAACATTTTAATGGTTCAAAAATAATAACACGAATTTGTTTTAAACACAAAACTACAAAATGTCCATAAATCGGCATTCAGGATTGATTTCTGAACTAAAATGTCAAAGTCAAGATTTACTTACGCGAGTTCGTAACTTGCGTACCACAATGACTCAATGAGTAAGGAAAAACCATAGACATATAAATAAGTGGACTAGAAATACCTACAAAAAAAAGGTGCATACCTACAACCTTGAACGGTACTCAAAATGGCTGCCAATGCTAGGGTTGTGTCAATCATGGAACATAGTATTACTGTAACGAGTATCGAAACTGGTACTAGTTAATAGTATTACGAGTATTAGTAGATATCACGGTTGAATTATAATTAACAGTTCGTTGTAACAGAAAACCATGAGTAAATTTACTTTCCTTCTGATACCTGAGAATAAAATTAATTTAAAGTGGTTTTCTGAACAAAATTAAAGAATGCAACGTTTGCGCTTTCGGTTATATCTGCAGGGCTATTTCGTATCTTTTTAAATGTTAGTGGCTATCATTGTGTCCATCGATTAACTGTCAAATGGTTAGTTTAGTATACCAAACCATAACCATTCGACAGCTAATCGATGGACTGTAGGTCTGTAGATTCTGGTAGGTATGCAGATCTTAGTGAAAAACAACTTCTTCTAATAGGAAGACGATTATGTTTCTATTATGATTAACATACTGACTGGTGGAGTAAAATAAAATAAGAATGATTTTTATTAAATCTGTTTATTGGTGTGATAATATCATTATGATGAATGATGTTTATTTTGCAAGAGGAGCTCGTGGCTTAACCAGAACAGAGTGACTGTTCTTGTTAAGCCACGAGCTCCTCTCTCTCTCCTCTCGGATCGATATTTAGGTTAAGCTGCGCTTGCCTAGGTTGGTCTGCGGATGGTTGACCGCCCAGTATTATGCCGAGTTTCCTCCGTGCCTCGGAAAGCACGTTAAGCTGTTGATCCCGGCTGTCATATATATAACGGAGAGGGAACAAGAATGTTATTTTTGGGCAAACCTTCCTCTTCATACATCTTCAGAAAACAAGAAATAATACCACGAACAAATAGCGTAGACCTTCTTTAATAATTTCACAAACTTTATAGAATCACAATAATCAATAATCACGATAGAAAATGGATGGAGGTTGTAAGGTCGTCCGCTCACGCGCACGTTCTCAGGCAGACTGTCCGCACCGTTGTCGCCCACCCCACTTTTACTTGCCAACAATGACATCACTACCGCCATCTTGTAACAAATGTTACAAGTTTCTTAAATCTACGACTCCCGCTGCGACACGGCCGTCCTGCGCCTCACACGTCCCCGTGTGGCTCATCTGAAATAGAAAGTTCTGTGTACATTACTTTGTTTCGGCCATGCCTGACCAGGATTGGTCAGCTTAACCATGACATCGCTTTACCAGCGGCATCGCTTAACCAGCGGCATCACTTAACCAGTGGCATCACTTAACCAGCGGCATCACTTAACCAGTGGCATCGCTTAACCAGCGGCATCACTTAACCAGCGGCATCGCTTAACCAGCGGCATCACTTAACCAGCGGCATCACTTAACCAGTGGCATCGCTTAACCAGCGGCATCACTTAACCAGTGATAATATTAACGCTTAACCAGCGATATTAACCCACTAACGCTTAACTAGCGAAATTTACATCATAACACGCTTAACCAGCGATATTAACCCACTAACGCTTAACCAGCGAAAGCACATACCACGCTTTACCAGCGATTTAAGCACTAAGGCTTAACCAGCGAAAGCTCAACGTAATCCGCTTAACCAGCAATTAAACTTACCAACGCTTAACCAGCGAAAGTACATCATAACACGCTTATGTATTATGTGTCCGTAGGTGTGACCGTGACATCACAGTGGGCCCTATCAGAATACCAGCGCTGCGGTATTTGTTTTTTCATCTATCGCAGCACCATGCTGAGATAGGAGCCTTTTTGGCCTCGCACAGGTCTTTTTTTTTCATTATTATTTAGTTTTAGATTCTTTTTTTATTATTTTTGTAGTTCCTGTGTTTGTCCAAATAAATATTTTTCTTTCTTTCTTTCTTCTTAGCCAGAGATAGCGTAATGGTAAAAGTAAAAGATTTACGACTTCAAAGATCAAACAGGTTCATTCATTAGTCTCATCATCATTAATTTCCATTGGAACATTAGAATCAGGCATTTTTCTAAGGCGATCGTGAGCATATCTTTAGAGTGCTCATAATCCTTGCAAACTAATATTTTGAGAGGAACCAACTTGCAAAGTCAGTACTTGCAAAACAACGTCCCTGATCTACAATTACTCACGTCGGCGCGCCAAACAAGATCAAACACTTTTTTTTTAAAGCACGAATAGCACTAGCTCTATTAATTGGATCGGAATCAATGGCAATGGAAATCTCTCAGGTACAGTAATATCGTTCAATTCGCGACAATCAACGCACATGCGGTCGCTGCCTTCCTTCGTCTTCACCAGAAGATTAGGACTGGCAAAAGGTGACGAGCTCGGGTGAATCACATTAAAGGAGAGCTGGTCTTCAATTTTATTGCGTACTATCTGTCTTTCCTGGGGACTCAACGGATAAGGACAACGATAAACAGTTTTATTGGGATCTTTGAGTCATATTTCCATAGGGTCCGTATTTGCAGGAGAGCTAGGTGTTCCAATAATAAAGTTGTTTGAGAATCGACTTAAAATTAAAGTTAGTCTTGCTTTGATATCCGGAGAAACGTCGGTATCAATGACATTTTTAACTGCACCCGACTACATTTAAAATGGTACGTAATTCGACACTCGACTCTACATTCGACTCTACATTCGACTCTACACTCGACTCTACACTCGACTCTACACTCGACTCTACACTCGACTCTACACTCGACTCTACACTCGACTCTACACTCGACTCTACACTCGACTATACACTCGACTCTACACTCGACTCTACACTCGACTCTACACTCGACTCTACACTTACCGTATTCACATCCGGTAAATTTTTCTAAAAGTTTAAAGTTCTAGACGTCATGTTAATTACTAAGTCATAAATCAAAATTTCACGTCTAATCACTATGTCATGTTGTCAGGTAAAACATGAAAAACAATATCCAAACTAATGTTACTAATATCAACATTAGCTAAAATGTTCAGGTTACTATTCACGGAGGTTTGACCTATAACCGTCGTAGTAACGACACTATAATAATTACGCTCACTATTAAATTTACACAAAATGTAATCTCTCATTAATCTACGCTCCAGAATCATAACAAAATGAAAAGAACTCACCGAGGTGTTCTAGACGTCCCATTGGTGTACTGACTGGGCAGATTTCAACACGCCACCGTTCTACCGGCTTGCTAGTTGGACTAGAAGCGGTCGTTGTTGCTTCTGTACTGGCACCCCGAGGGCATCTTGGTGCTTTGTGTCCGACAGTTGTAACGTAATTATGATCTCTGTTGTTGTAAGTTTCGAAGTGGTTGCAAGTTTATTTGCTTCTCCGTGAGGCACACACAGAAATATGGCGGCCCACTCTCCCACAATGCACACATTTAACCAGGGTCGACATCAGCTTGCGTTGCTTTGGACCAGGGTTGTCACTGTTGTAGTCACTATTCGGCACCGTTCTTTTTAAGTAGGATAGTGCCTTCAATTCCTGCTGCATTTTTGATTTTGTTGCTCTAATATCATTTTCCATTCACTATTGTTCAACGTGGGCTGTAGTACAGAACGTGAATCACATCCCACTTCTGATAACGGAGAGGGAACAAGAATGTTATTTTTGGGCAAACCTTCCTCTTCATACATCTTCAGAAAACAAGAAATAATACCACGAACAAATAGCGTAGACCTTCTTTAATAATTTCACAAACTTTATAGAATCACAATAATCAATAATCACGATAGAAAATGGATGGAGGTTGTAAGGTCGTCCGCTCACGCGCACGTTCTCAGGCAGACTGTCCGCACCGTT
The DNA here is from genome assembly GCA_949774965.1 of Diarsia brunnea. Lineage (NCBI taxonomy): Eukaryota > Metazoa > Arthropoda > Insecta > Lepidoptera > Noctuidae > Diarsia > Diarsia brunnea. Next base: position 12,360,337 of record OX459007.1, on the reverse strand, counting down.
GTCGCCCACCCCACTTTTACTTGCCAACAATGACATCACTACCGCCATCTTGTAACAAATGTTACAAGTTTCTTAAATCTACGACTCCCGCTGCGACATATAGATCTTTGACAGTCGTTACAGGTAGTCAGTAACCTGAAAATCCTGACATCCAGTCTTACCAAAGGGTATCGTATTACCTAGTGTTAACTGGGTTGTGGAGGTCAGATAGGCAGTCGCTCCATGTAAAATACTGGTATTCAGCTGAATCCGGATAGACTGGAACCCGACCCCAACATAGTTGTGAAAAGGCTAGGTAGATGATGATGATGTTTATTTTGCAAATAGGTTTTTACATACACTTTTACAAGTCACTTTTTATTAAAACTAGATGGGGTCGGTGTTTCGTTTCTGACTACTTTGAGACGAAACTTCCGAAACAAACTCAGCTCTGCCTGTCGAGGCTGCGGGTTGTCCGCAAGGGATACCGAGGCCTCGACATGAAGGGCGAAGAAGGAACATGGGTGGTTTTTAGTCAGTAGAAGTCTGACACTCCCTTTCGCTCTGCCCAAGAGCGGGAGGGGTTATTTGATGATTTCCCACCCCCAAAAAAAAAAAAAAGGTCATGGTCTCTTTTAAAGTCCAGACATAATCTTGGTATACACACATGAAGACTATGCAGATTAGTGTCTGAGATGGTCATTTGAAGAAAGCACCACACAGATTTTAGTGGACCCGTCCAGTCGGTGCAAGCATGCTGATGTCTTATTTTCAGATCACGTATAACAATCATATAAGTCTGTGGGACGGTAACTCGGTTCTGTGAACCACGGGCCAGAGCACGGTCACTCGAACAGATATCGTTCCAGCGCAGCGAAGGAACTAGTATCGGAAACTATTACGCAACGGTGCAACACTATTCATGTTTGTAAACAAACGAATAAAATTAAGAAATAACAAAAAGGTCTCTGGGACGGAAATAAACCCAAACATTAACACTATATCAATAAATTAATGATCGCTTAGCATTTTTTTCATCGAAAGTGTATTACTCCTAGATACTATTGCATGAAAACCGGCTTCTAACCTGTGCACCGACAATTGAGGTTGATTTTTCTGGTTTCTTGCACCACACTTCACAATACAGCACGCAGGCATATTGAATTGCTGTTTTTTTAATAAGTATATGCAGTTTTATAGGTAAACTCTTCGTAATTTTGTCACAAATCTCAATTTATCAAAAAGTAAACAACTATTTGACAGCAGAACTACCACGAAACTCGCCGCATAACATGGCGGAAACGGCACCTACCTACTATTGTGTGACTCGACTCGTAACACCAAATGTTGCCATTATGAGCAACAACTGAAATATTGTTGTCTCTTTCATCAAATACGATTACTGTATTAGAAAGAACGAAACAAAACGATATTTCACATTCTGTATCCTATTTCACTCATATTTGGGTCATTTTCACAAAAAGTGTACACTGTTTTAAAAGTGTCGAAATTTAATATTTTGTTGTAACTCGTTTATTTTCATTAAATTTACAATCGTTATTCTCTTCACTATATGAAAATAATAACAAAACCTTTTATTCTTTATTAATTAATGAAATATAGGTAATTTATTGTCCTTGGGGAATAAAATTTCTTCCATTCCGCAACTATAAACTTTCGGTTATAGAAATAAAATAAAACACACTTGGATTTAATCAACTAGTATTATTTGTTCATAAAGTTTTGTACTTCAATACAAAATAAATAAAAAATAAAATCAATAATAAAAAACATACATTTTTATCAATTTAATGTCCATTACGTTACTCTTTGGACGAAATTAGTTTAATACTTTTTGGTATGTTACTCAATTAGGACACAATATAGGAACTCTTTTTTTAATTATGTTCATCAAATTATCAGCCTCAAAATTATCAAAATCTGAATACAATCAGATGGTATTTCGCTCTAAAAATAATATTTAAATAACAATATAAAATAGGACAGTCACGGAATTGACTGTTCCAGTAACGGAATAGAATTCTTAAGACTATTATACATTAACAAGAAAAGTTGAAAATATTATGTACTCAAAATATTGCAAATTGTACTCTTCTAATACAGTATGAACAATTGAACAATTTTTACTACGTACTACGTAAATCAACATTATTATTAAACATATTGTTACCTATTCTAAAGCTATAACTGCACATTGTCAAGAAAATGAGATCAAAAAATTACAATAAGTATAAAAAAAATCAACATATTAAAATAATATTATTATTACTTAAACAATATTATTAATACCTATTCCAAAGCTATAATTGCACACTGAAAAAATGAGATCAAATTTTCTAAAAGTAATACAGGGTGTAAATCAACTTATCACACAGCTGTTAACTAAGCATTCTGTACATCAAACTAAGTACCCCTACGCATTTTTTTTTATTGGGAAACGATTTTTTTTTTTGGGGTCAAAAATCACATTTTACTGTAAAACTCAATGTAGCACTCTTAAAACATTGTGCAAGGTGATAAAGTGGTAGGTAGGTAGGCAGGGTTGTAAGGTAGAATAGTAGGTAGGGTAGTATACTTACCTACTGGTAAGTAGGATAGTAGAGTAGGTATGGTTAGTTTGGTAGGGTAGTCGGTAGAGAAGTAGGTAGGGTGGTAGGTAGGAAGGGTGGTAGGTAGGTAGGGTTGTAGGTAGGTAGGGTAGTAAGTAGGTAGGGTAGTAGGTAGGTAGGTAGGGTGGTAGGTAGGTAGGGTAGGAGGTAGGGGAGTTCTCAATAGTAGTAGTTCTCAATATTAGAATTCTTAATCAGAGACACAAAATAAATTGTCATAATAAATCGACATGAATATAATGTACCATCTTCCTAAGAATTCCATTCCGAAACTTTTCAGTTCCAATTCTACGTTACCTGCGTTTTGGTTACGGAACGGAAGTATCGGAAGTCTACCATTGCACATTTTTGTTTCATTTATCTTTAATAACACATCCGATTAACAAGCTTGGTATCAAATTCGGTACACTGAAAGTTTATAAAAATATCAAAATAATTTGCAAGAAATAAACTTGTAAACTTACTTTGAAATTGGTTGCGGTAGTGGAACATCAAAAACGGACCGTTACTGAGGCGCGTGTTCGTCCTCTGCTAGTCGCCGTCAAAGTGGACGAATCATTAAAGGGAATCCAATGACAGCTTTACAAATGTTGCCAATTGACAAAAAATATGCACAAATGGTAGTTTTTTTTGCGATCTTTCGAAAAAAATGCGGTTTCGGAAGGGAATTTTCCACTTTAGCTAATTTATGTCCTCACATAGATACAATTATTAAAATATTGTGTGGAACGTTACACTGTTTCTGCAATTATAAAACAAATCGTAAATAACTATACTTTCCGAGAAATCAATCACATTAGTATAAATAAGTCAACAAAATATATAAAAGTTATGTTATTTTAATGAAATTGGTAGTAGGACAGCGCTAAAATAGACACCTTCTATAATATTTTTTGAAAAAAAAGGTAATATGACTGTGTTTTTAAGTAGCAACTATATATAATATTGTTAAAAACTAATCACAGATCCTTATTTTTAGTGTAGTTTTTCTTAAACGTGGAAATTATTTGTTAAATATTTATCAAAAGTTGTGGGACACGCCGAAAACACGAATGTACACTTTTTGTGAAAATGACCCATTTGTATAAGCAAATGTGTCTATAGAATATCGCGGCGGCTCTATATTTTTCCTTACTCAATGGGAAAAACAATGTCTATGGCGTACCACCAATGAAATATTGAATTGTTTATTTACATTTAATTTGTGAACAATTTGTGCTTTAAAATGGATATAAGTTATGATAATGAAGTTGTAAAACGATGTTTCAAATGTGACCAAACAGTGCTCAGCAACTTAAATATAGTTAGCAATTCTCTGAACAATACACTAATACTTTGGAATCAATTTCAATTATTCGTGTATGAGAATCAACAATTACAGACTCCTGTGATAACATTGTCACCTAAATTTCAAATACACGACGTGTTAATATCTGGGAACTACTTGGTCTGCCTGGATTGCAGTGGGAACATATACACAACTTCTATTATGTTAAAAAGTGTCAGTCCAAAGAGTTTAAAATATAGTTTTCAGCCTAGAGAACTCAGTATAGTGGCCAGTACGCTCTATGAAGATGACCACGCCTTATGTTTGAAATACGAAGCCAATTCGTACTTTTTATGTCTTCACAAAGTAAACACTGAGTTTTCATTAGTGAAAACTGTGATACTGATTTATGAAGAACATTTACCAATAATACAATCACAAGACAAATATATTGTAAAAGTCCATTCACTCACAGAAAATCATGTGGAAAACCTAAAATACACTTTCAAAGCAGAGGATTTGAACATCAGAAACAAATGCAGTTTAATAATTGTAACTTTAGATAAACTAAATATTTACGGTTGTTTATTTAGTTCTAAAATGACTAAACAGCAAGTTTCTTTGGTCAAGCTTTACTCGTGCCCATCTGAGATAAGTGGCATACAAGTTATTGAATCAGGAGATATTAATATAATAATTGGTCTTACTATAGGGACAATAATAAGACAGCCCTTAAAAGACTTAAATACTCCTCAGATTATCCATTTAAACATTCCTATTCACAAATTCTTAACCATAAGAGATTCTATGATATACACAGATGGCAAATCTATGTGGAACGCAAAAAACATTATGTCTCAAGACATAAATTTCAGTCAATTCTTTGTCAAACATGTGAAAGACTTCACAAAGTCTGGAGATCAAATAATATGTACAACGTTCATGAACCTCATATACAAATTCTCCATAGATGATACCGGATCATATTTGAAACAAGAATCCACAGACGAATATTGTCCTGCAGAGAAAGTTCTAAGCCACTCGGAATATCTGCATAAAATTTTTGATGAAGTGAAAAAGAATGATGTACTCATTAAAACTTTAAGTAAAGAAAAGGATTATATTACTGCTTTATCACTGTCTAATAGACAAGATATAATGGAAAGTATTATAAGTCATAAGGTAATAGTTTATGAGAATTATGAAGATGCTATCTCCGAGAATAGCAAAGCTATTCTTACAGACCACATCAGCCAATACTTTGATAAAGAATCTTTCTTCTTTTTAATTAAAATCTCCACCACAACGGAACATAAACTTGGGAATATATTATCCAACTCACTCGGAGACTTGAGAGTTCATTTTACATTAACAACAGCTACCAAAGTTTTAAAAACCCTTAGTATAAAAGTTACAGAACTGAAGAAATTAAGTTTTGTAATGCCGTTGAAAAATAGAAATATTGACTTTACAGAAATGAATGTGAATATTAAAATCATGGCTAATATACCAGGCGCATTTAATAATAAGCAGAAAATATGGACCGTTCTGTACAGAAAACATGTAACTCTCTTCTCGGAACATTTTATAACATTCAACTTGAATTTAAAAAGGCAACAGTGTCTCAAGAATGTGAAAGAACCTTTCCAAAAACTGATATTGCAAACTGCAGTAAACCAATATGGGAATTTATTTGAATTTGATGATGCATTAAGACACAAGTCAGCAGAGAAGGAATGGCACATGTATGTCAGATTACCAGACAAATACCAAGAATTATTCAGAAATAAGGACCTTACGAAACACTTGACTTCCAAAAAAGTGAATTATTTTCTTCAACAGTTTACCTCAGAGGACTTTTTGAAGTCAAAAAGCAACTTAATATTTGTAATTGGCAATGAAAAAGTAAAAACTGAAATATACAATGATAGTTTTTCTAATCCATTGCTTAAGTTATCAAGTACAAATATAATAATTGTATTGAATATCAGAAACTTCTTGTCTGATTTGATTTACTGTGTTTTTGCCAATTTTGCTCCAGGGAAGGAATTCATCAATCTTTCATCTTATTCTACAGTTGAAGTAAGTTTGTCAATAAGTTTAATTAGAGTAGAAGTAGACCATTTCAGAACTTTGAGTTTTTTTATCATAGAATTATTAATTGGAGTACTAGGTACAAGATTACCAAGTATCATTTTCTCTTCTTTTCTTTTGTGCTGACTAAAACAGTAAATTACCTAATTATTTTGGAGCATTTTTTTGCGTGATTAGGTACACCTCTGCTTAACCCTTCGGGGATTACAGGATTTACAGGCGTGATGTTATGTAGTTTTTTGTTTGTTACAGAATCTACAGAAAGCAGTAAGAAAATGCATAACAGGCTCATCAGAAGAAGAGATTGGATCACTCATTGAACAATTTGAGAGAAATGTGATTGGAATTTTACCTATTTAGAAGATCCCTTCTGTTTGTAAATAAAAAAAAACTAAAACTTAACTTAACTTTATTTTATTTTATTTTATAGGCAAACCAGGCGAAATTAGACAATTTGGAATTTTTCTATTGACTAAAAATCCACCCATGCCCATGTTCCTCCTTAGCCCTTTTTTGTTACGGGATCTTTCTTTCGCGCGTAGAACTCAAACGTGCCGTCGACACGGCCTGTCTTCGTAAGCCGGGCGGACAGTGAGCTGGCTTGCCATAGTATTATTGTACTCTTTGGAGCTAGCCCATTACTCACCGTCCACAGGCAGGCGCCTCGCCTACGGTGGCCGGAAGCCTACACGTGGCCCCGACGCCCGGAACGTCTCCCGCGGCGGCTGGGACGAGAGGTTCTCTCCCTTTCACGTTCCGCCACCTCGCTAGTATGACTGCTTTGGTGTGCAATGAAAACGCATTGTGAGGATAGGCCGGAGGACACGGACTGGGCGTTTCTCCCGCCCCATTCGGTGCAATTACCTCCTGAAACAACCGTGTCCGGTGAGGACCTTCGTCAGGCGAGGTGAGGGTGCCGTAGCGCCTCTCCAGTTACTCCTCAAAGACGGGATTTATCGCCACTATCGTGGCGTACCCTGCACTGGTTTGCGACAGTCGCTCTCTCATGTCGCCATGTGATCGCACCGGAGGTCTGTCGCTGAGTGGCGATTTACCGTCGCAGCGGAGTTTCCACCCGGTGTGGTGGTGCCTCCGCGCGCCATTCATGCAGGCGCGCGAGGACTATCGCCTTTGGATCTCATTGTGGATTATTTGTAGTCCTAAATGTTTATTTTTATCCTCTAGGTGTCTTTAAAATATCTTAACTAATATTATGCCCTAATGTCCACGCCGAGGGGCACAATGCTGCGAAGGTCGCTGTGTCCTAGCTATATGAAAGGCTGATTGTAATAACAGGAAATACTTATTATCATACGACACCATATTCACTCCAGGGTCTATACTCTCCTTCAACGCAGATACGGAACCTTTTTTTTGGGGTGAGAAATCATCAAATAACTCTTCCCGCTCTGGGCAGAGCGGAAGGGAGTGTCAGACTTCTACTGATTAAAAACCACCCATGTTCCATCTTAGTCCTTTGTCACGAGGCCGCGGTATCTCTTTCAAACAACCCGCAGCCCCGACCCTACATCGGACTGTCCTAATCGATTCGTAAATCGGTAAGTGATGCGAAGTACCTCGTCCCTAAGCTACGGGTTTCGCAAATAACTTGAGAAATGATGAATAAAAAATTGTTTCTTAAAAATCTGGAAGGGGACTTATCATACACGACTGAAACGTATTGCGTATTACAATTCACAGGCTTTTCTTTCAGGATAAAGGGAAATAAAAAAGAAACTCGTATGAATTATAATCTATGTTTATTTTAGACCATTCTCCTCAGGAGTTCGTTGATCTTGTCCTCACGGTTTCCGAAGTCACCTCCGTCGACGTAGTGGATGGTCTTCTTGCGCCAACCTCCAGTGGGGTTGTTCAGCTTGAATGGCCAGACGAAGTTGCTGGCGTACTGTTGACAAAATAACCATTTTAATTGAGGAATGCTAAGTACACAATGTGGCGACACTTTGGGGTCTTTAAGGTCTATGTCTAGCACTGGACGTCTCTTGGCTGAAATAATGATTCATCACGTCCACTGTTAAAGTTTTGTGTAATTTATCATCATTATCAGATGATGATAAGTTATAGTGGCCGATACTGAACTAAACCAATTTGACAATGTTGCTCAACCTTACCGCAATTTTAAACCTATGGAACTGTGAGAATATTTATTGGCAAGTAAGACTAGTTTAGTGCTGTAAAAGCGTGGCCATGTAGTTTCTTGCCTACTCTTCTCCATAGAGATCTATGCTAGGAAATGGGCAAAAGTTACTATGCCTTGCGAGTGTGTCTTCGTTTTATTTGTTTTTCTGACATTCAAAAGTGCCTGTAATGGTTTAATTGAAATAAAGGCTTCCAAGATTTTGCTAGAATTAAAAAAGAAAAAACCGAATCTCACCTTGAACTTCTCTCCGACGCTGAAGATCTCGTGGATAAGGTCCTCAACACAGATGATGTTTTGTTTGCCAAGCTTCTGCTCGACGATTGTGTTAGACGCGATCGGCACGCGCTGTCCATTCACCTTGGCGAAACCACGCTTGTATACCAGCTGAGGAAGAGGATTTATTGGTTAGATATCAAGTTATACTTGATAGGGGAAATGTATAACCTCCTTTTTTAGAAGTTGTTTGGTTAAAATTAGGAAATGCCTTTGCAGGCAAGATAGCACAGCAACATAGAAATAGATATTCCAAAAGATTAGACATAATTATGAGATATTCCCATGGCAACCCTCAACCTGCTAGACAACAACCTGTTGCCTGATGAGATTATGATTAAACATAAAACATAATAAACATATTTTGCATGTGTATGATCTTCATTATTTGATGTGGTAAGGTAAATTCAGCTATGCAATAAGAGTCAGCACAGACATCTCCTCACAATAACTGTCCACTTGGATAACCATCAGGCAATTATAATTTTTATTAAACTACCATAGTGTCGGCGCTAAGTGGTAGCATGTAAATGATAGGTTTATACTAACCTCCCTGACACTCTTAAGGTTGGGGTATCCCCACGCGATGTAGGGCTCAGCAATACGCAGCATGTTGACGGTAGCCTTGTTCAGACGGATGAACACTCCGTTGTTGATCTGGCGCAGTCTGAATAGCTGCAGGACTTTGCGGACCTGACAGATACAAGAAACATTTAAATTTGTGAAAGAGCAAAGAATTTTAAAAGTGAGCAAAATCCACCTACTAGGTCAAACATATGTAAAGAATTAACAGATATAATTCATTCATCAAAGCATTGAACTGAAGGAAATATATTAAAGAAAATATGTCCACACAGATCCAATATGTCCATGTGATTAGTACATTCTTTATGATGCAGTGAATATGTGGTAGTGACTTAAATAATGAAATCTCAGTGTCAAGGTCATCATCATGTCAAATACACAACTACTTTTATAAATAATATTTACCTTGGGTGAAACCTGGTTGATACCACGGATACGGATGACGAAAGCGAGTTTCGCTTCTCCGGGAACGTAGTAGTTGCCGCGGTTGCGAGCCTGCAATGAAAACACATGATAAGTTCATGGTCAAATGACGACACGTTTGGCGCAGCGGCGGAGCGATTCGACTGCTGCGCCGCATGTCGCGGGTTCGATCCCCGCACGGCCTACAGACAGATAGTTCTTTCGGGTCTGGGTGTTTGTGTATGTGAGTTTAAATGTTTGAATACGCACCCACGACACAGGAGAAATTCCTAGTGTGGGGAACGTTTTAAAAAAAAAAAAAAAAAACTACTGACTCCTTACAGAAAGTCTCTCTTTAGTGGAGTTAATTGGAAAACAATCAAATCATCAAAAACAAAGTATTACAGGAAAATCTTAACATTGCAGAAACAGTTTTATTTTTAATGGGACAAGCCCTCCACACTATTCCCAATGGACTATAACTACTGTAAGTCGCAATCAACAGTGGCGACAACCAGAAAAGCGCCGAGACAATAATGCTCAAGTCCCAGAGAAACAATGAACTGTCTTGGATACAGCAACAAAATTAATCAGAAAAAAAAAGAATAGCAGAGGAGTAGGAAAAGTTGTAGGTAGTAAAAAGGTTGACCTTGATTCAAGCCAGAGTAGACATTTATTATCACACTCATTAACTTTTTACATCAACAATGAACTTGGCTTTTGTTACTACCAAATCCAACTGAAAAGTAGATAACACACTCAGGACAATATTAATGACTCACCTGTCTGGCTAGCCTGATCTCATCTCGCTCCCTGATGCGGTATTCCTTTACATACTGTTCAGCCCTCTTGAAGATTTCCTTACGCTTCTTGACGGCCACTGAACGCCTCTTGAGGGTGACCTAGGTAGTACAAACTGTTTGTTTTAGTTTGGGTATGTTGAAATGCGGTGATGAAAGTGTGGTGGATGTTTTCATCAGTTATGAAAGTTAACAGCATCTTAGTCAGATGAACTATGCCTTTAAGTGTAAGGATCATCATAAAAATGTTGCTATTGATTCATTTTCAGTTAGGTATTTGAGTAAAAATTATGTTATTATGTAATTCAAAACTTTAAGATATCAATCAAATTCCTGTTGGGAAACCTATAACTTCACTACATAGTATAAAACAAAGTCGCTTTCTCTGTCCCTATATCCCTATGTATGCTTAAATCTTTAAAACTACGCAACGAATTTTGAAGCGGTTTTTTTTAATAGATGAGTGATTCAAGTGGAAGGTTTTAGTATATAATTTGACCGACATCCACGCGGGTGAAGCCGCGGGCATCAGCTAGTATGAAATAAACAAAAGTTACATGGCAGAACTTTATTGTAAACAACTGTCCCTATGATGACCCACTGACCAACTACCTTGTTTTACACAATGTAAATTTTCAAAATCAGTACGGTTTGCCGATATCACAGCAAGATTGAGTTTGTTCTGCTGTCCAAAAGTTCTTTACGAAAAATACAATAAATTCATTGTGAAAAACACAACATGAAAGTTTCTAGGTTATGTTTACCTGTAGACGGCGGGTGCGGAGTGCTTCCCTCCTCTTACGGTGCTTGAGCACTGACTCAGGGACGGCTGGCAGCTTCTTGCTGTCCTCCTTGCCCTTCACTACCTTCTTTTCGGCCGCAGCCTTCTTCTCTGTAGTTGCAACCATCGTGCTGAAATGGTGAATAAACTTATTAGAGAATGGATGGGAAAAATGCCAGGTTGCTGTAAGTTTTCATAAAATATTGCTTGTATATTAAGCTATAGTTGGTAGGAAGAAGCATGCCGAAGTAATAATGAGGTATTTGGAATGAAATACAGGGTCTAATGATGAGAAACGGAGTGGTGTTTGTTTCATTACATTAAATGGACAGAAATAGGCTCGACTCCTGCGTATTTCAGTTCCTCGTCCGTTTAATTTGTATGTGTCTTTAGAGATTGGTGACCTCAACATATTATTGAGAGCTTCCAGCTGTATTGAAGAATATTTACATGCTAACATGCTACAAGAAAAACACTAAAAATGAGAATCACTAATATTATTTTACATTATGATGTAGGAATGCCTGAAAATGTCAATGAAGGGCCAGTAACCACAACAGGAAACGAATTTGTAATAGTTTTTGGACAGTTTCAATGCCGTGCCACACTTGTGTTGACTAAGAGGTTAGGTCGTGTTACACAAACTTACAAAATTGATAGTAAATAATCTAGAAAACGTGCGCTTTTAAACAAAATGAATTACGAAACGGTGTAATTCAATCATTCTAATCCCACAAAAGCTTGTATTCAGACGAAAAACAAAGATCATTGGTGCGGCGGCATGTCACCATCCTACCCATCCAGTTTATCAACACTTTTCACAAAATTCACCGAACATTTTAATTTACTAACACTATAGTTGTATTCCTTATACGCTTAGGAACTATTTTAACACTTAAAAACTAATAAATATATTATTTTTTAACAACCTGCGGGGCAAAACTCCACGCGGCACGTGTGTCAAATTATCAAAAGAAAGACAGAATACAGACTTCCGCCAGTCGCCATTTTATTTAGTTTTTTCGTATGGTAACTCCGAGGCTTGTTCACTCCATTGTCAAAACATCACATATTCCATGACCGCCAAAAGCAAAAAATTGATTTTACAATAATTTTATGCGATGTTATTATTTCACCAACATACCTTTTGCTACAACTGTTGTTACTCTATTGTAGTTGCCTACTATATCACGCTCGAAGTTATTTAATTTTGTAACAGATTTTTTTGTTTTTGACTAAAAAGTATTCTTGAAATCAAACGGTTTAGTCCACTTCCAGTGGCGCATATTTTTGAAATTCTATTGAACCAACGTTTCCATAGTAACAATTAGAAAGAGAAATTCGCTTGAGTTATTTGATGCAACACAATCTATTATTATATTGAAAAAAAAATAGGATATCAGACAAAATGGTTGAAAAAGATCCTCAACTTAGTGCTTTGAATGTAGGAGAGCTAGATTTATTTGTCGACAGCATGGAGCCCTCTCGTATGGAATCCATTGGTCATCAGGGGTAAGTTTATGATAGGTTCAGAAAAATTATAAGGTGAAACTTTCTTGGAAATTCGTATTTTTCGTAATTGTTTGACTTGAAACACATCATTATCTTCATAGATGGGTAGATTGGCACCTGAGATTACAAAAAATAAATCAACAAGCAGTCTTGGAAGCTTCATCGATGCAGGAGGAACTAACGAAAGAAACCCTAATTTCTTCTGGGAAGGTAAATCTCCAAGATCCTATAATTAAGAAATCATAGACAAAAACTGCCTGGCTTATCACGTTTTTGAATAGCCACCGAAAGATATAGGGTGCCCTAAATATCTTTAAAAAATGAGTGAATGAATAACTTCGTAAAGCCTAAAATATGTTACTTGCGTCTTTACCTACAATCTTTGATTTTTTTTCAGCTTCCAGTGTTGGTTTACGAAGCCATTTGTATCCAAGTATGGCGCATAAAGATATATCCACAAATTATTAAATTGGAGCCTGCGCCTGAAAACACTTTTGGTGTTTATATGGTGGTAAGATATATTGAACTGCCTCGTAAATATAGAGATCATTTTTTATTAATTTGTAGTGGACGCAAACGCTGGACCGTCAGGACTTTCTCAGTAACAGCTCCAATTTTTGGATATCTGAGAAAGTAGATGGCCCTATTAACCCTAGAAAGATAACCATACCACGGCATACGTTAAAGATAACCATATGCTTCAGAGGCGCACCCTTTTATAATACGTGTTTTTTAATTGATTTAATAAAAAATATTGATGATTTATGGTTTTGTGCTAAAAGGTGTAATATAAACTATCAATTTTAAATACATTTTTATTTAATTTGTTTATTTAAAATAATTTTAAACCAAATGAGTAGACCTCTAACATAAATCAACAGCCTTATGCTTCAGGAACAAAAACACTTATAATCATCTAAAAAAATTGAGTTATTTCTTACAAGCTAATAAGACTACAATATAATAAGTATAAAAAAGAAATCTGTCATCAAAAAAAAATATTTCAAATTAATTAATTCTTAAAAGTTTCACAAAAGATAACCAAACGCCTCGCGAGACTCGTCATATAAACAAAACTATAGAACTTACAGCATGGAAACAGCTATCCCGTGAAAGGGCTAACCGACGACTGAGTTGGCTCAGAAGGACAAACAAATACACGCGTCGGATAAAAAACTACAGTAATATGTTTCCCGTGCAGGCGCCTCTGCGACGTAGGTTATCTTTCTAGGGTTAAGGGTACACTCATTGACTTATATATTACTGTGTAAGGACTGGGCGGACCGCATGTTAAAATGACGCCTCGAGCTTGGTCCTAAAACGGTATCTCCTAAGCCGAAGTGAACTAGTCCACGATCGGCTCTCTTCGGGTGCGATCGTAAAAAGCTTTATTCATGTTCTTTAAACCTCGAAAATACCACGCCGCTTATACAAGGTTAGGTACGTTAACGAGCAGACTACACCGATTCTCTGTATGGCGAACGCGTCGAGCAAATGTTCGGACGACCGTATCTTTAGTTTTTATATCAATAGGTACACCACTGCCTAAACATTTGACCAGTGTTACATAAATTTATTTTATATGTTCCCTGGCCCCTGGGATCTTCTGGTCTTCGTTGTATTTCCAGCTATACCATGAGGCAGCGGCAGTGGGTCTGCTCGAGACGGTGTTGTTCCACGAGGACGGTGCGCAGTGTATCAGCGAGGTGGTGGTCGACTTGCTGCACTATGCCATCGACCAGCTCACTGCGCTATTGGCCCTCATCAAGTAAGTCCATTTCCAGCTATACCATAAGGCAGCGGCCGTGGGTCTGCTGGAGATTGTGCTGTTCCACGAAGACGGCCACGAAAACTTAACTACTCTCATGTAGTTTCTCGTAAATATTGCAATGCTTACTTCGTATTTATGTTGCAGTAACGACTACCTGAAGCCCTTGACTGTTAAGGAGCTAGAATGTGAGACAGCCATCGAAGAGTTGAACAGACAGAAACGCGATCTTCAATTCGACATCAGCATGAGATGTATTTCTATCGTGCGGTAAGCTGGCTCATCATCTGCCTAGTTAGCTCTTCTACGTCGGGGTCGACCTCCAGTCTCATCGGACGCAACTAAATATTATCTAGTGAGTGTTTTACAATCATGAAATGACTGCCTATCTGACCTTCAAACCTCTGCATGACCACCCATGACGTCTGTCAAGGATTTACAAATGAAAGCCTGGGTCAACGGCTTAGCTTGCTGCTTTCGAGATACGGGTGGGATGTCGCACTCGGTATTTGTGCATATTGGATGCAGTCGAATGAATTTAAATTCTATGAATCGACTTCAGCAAGGATATTTGATCTTAGCTTGGAAACCTAAATTATTTAGTCACGAGCCACACCTAACTGGCCCGTCTTCTTCCAGCTACATAGCAGAACACATGGAGACAGGTGGCGCAGGGCCGTCAATCTCCACCAACCTGTATAAGACGCATGACGTGCCCTCTCTACTGACTCATCTGCTCTTGCACGAGCCCTGGATGAAGAGGAACGAGAAGGGTGACCTGCAAGTTTTTAATTGTAAGGTCGCGTTTTACAACAGAACTTATTATAGGGTCAAATTTATGTTTATTACATAACTGTGCCCGTAGGTACTCGACAGTCGAGCGTCTGAACTCTCGAGGGCATCCGTGGACACCTCGTGAGTTTTACGAGGTGTCCACGCCATTTAGCGCGTACTTTATACTATATTATACGGTGGTCCCGGCCGCCAAACGGTGGTCGTCAAACCATGTCAGAGGCCCTTTTTTTTTTTGGGCGGGTGAAAAATCATCAAATAACCCCTCCCGCTCTTGGGCAGAGCGAAAGGGAGTGCCAGACTTCTACTGACTAAAAAACCACCCATGATCCTTCTTAGCCCTTCATGTCGAGGCCGCGGTATCTCTTGCGAACAACCCGCAGCCCCGAATGTCAGAGGCCCTTGAGGTGGTTTAGAAACTCTGACACTAGGGTGTGTGGGGTCGTTAGATCTTACTGCCCGCCCACACGACAAGAAGAAGCAGACGTCCTCGCTCTGGGCGGAGGAGAGACTTGTACCTACTGAATAAAAACCACCCATGTTCCTTCTTAGCCCTTTGTGTTCTGGGGCCGCGGAGTCCCGTGTCTCTTTCGAACAGTCCCACAGCTCCGGCTTTAGCAGACATTCTATGTTGTACGCCCAATTTCACCATTGACGGAACGAAGTCAGGATATTACCAGCGTTAGAGGTGATGTTTGCGTTTAGTTCCCTTGCTGAAATTAACAGACTTATTTACCGTGTACAGTTGGTCGCTGGAGCAAGGCGGCCGCCGAAGACTTGGCCCAGATGCATCGCACGGAGGTGCAACTGTGGCTGTGTGTGCGACAACTTTTGTTGGAGCCGCGGCTCGCACACTACTACACCATCGATGAATGTCGCCGCAACGCTTTTTGTAGGGTAAGATTTAAACTGTGGGAAATATCCAACGACTGTATGTAGCTGTAATTATGAAGGGGACAGACCGCTTCGATAAAAGCCGACCAACTGCGATGGGAGACCGCAACAAGTATGCGGTCTCCGGTTGGCCGGCCTAATATAGTGATTTCATTTATAATACATAACCATAATGCATAACCCCTCCCGCTCTCGGGCAGAGCGAAACGGAGTGTCAGACTTCTATTGACTAAAAACCACCATGTTCCTTCTTAGCCCTTGCGCCGAGGCCGCGGTATCTCTTTCAAAAATCCCGCAGCCCAAACGGGCGTCGGCCCTTGCGGGCCCCTTCTGTTGCTAACATCTCTTTGAGGCGCGCATGGAACACGAACGCGCCGTCGACACGGCCTGTCGTCGTCATAAGACGGACGGACGGCGAGCTAGCCCATTAATCACCGTCCACAGGCCCGCATCTACGGTGGCCGGAAGCCGTCACGTGGCTCCCGACGCCCGGAGCGTCTCCCACGGCGGCTGGTACGAGAGGTTCTCTCCCTCTCACGTTCCGCCACCTCCTTCGCTAGCATCACAGCAGCTAAGCAGAAGGAGGCGACGGCGTCCCATTCCATCTCGCCCCGGACCATGGCTTGCACCAGGCCAGGACGCGAGAGGTCGCCGCCGCCGATCGCCGCTACGAGGACACGGCAGGGCTCCACCCAAGCGGGACAGACCTCCACGGTGTGTTCCACCGTGTCTTCCGGCCGATCCTCACAATGGTGACATCCGGGCGTTTCCTCCCGCCTGATTCGGTGCAGGTACCTCCCGAAACAACCGTGTCCGGTGAGGACCTGCGTCAGACGGCAGGTGAGGGCGCCGTGGCGCCTCTCTAGCCACTCCTCAAAGAGGGGACTTACCGCCACTATCGCGTGCCCAACGACTGCTGCCTGTCTTTGTATTTAGTTACTAACAGAATGATTAGACGTATTACATTTTTTGTTACTAATGACTCTACACAGTTCCAACGGGTCACTGCCACAAGTTCCAAAACCTTTGGCATTTTTTCCCGATTTCTTTTGGAGCACAATACTACTGTATTCTTTCTATAGTACATAATTTCTGCATCACCTAGTTACAAGCTAAGATGACGGAGCAGATGCTGGACCAAATCCCACCGCTGGGTGATCTGAAGATGTTCCTGTGTCGCCTGGCTGTGGGGGACAACTCCAGCCTTCACGGTCGCACCAATGGTGTCAAGAACCCCGGGTGTACGCTGATTGAGATCGTTCCACAGGTGATTTGATCATTTTATTAGAGGACTATAGCTGATGCCCGCGGCTTCGCCCGTGTGATGTCGATTATTTAGCCAATGTGTACCAAAACTTGACAAATTATATACACTAAAATCCTCCTCGAGAACCACTCTATCCATTGGTGAAAACAGCATGAAAATCGGTGCAGTAGTTTCTGAGCTTATAGTGAAAAGACAGGCAAACGCGGCGGAGGACTTCGTTTTATAAAATGTTAGTGATGGTGATGACAGGCATGATGTAATCCTATTGTTTATTGGGGAATAGGTAAGTACATTATGACGTGTTTCAGAACAACACCTTCACCAAGATAGGAGTGACAGGGACGATGCTAGAGCTCTGCATAGTTCTATTCGCACTCTATCGCCGCGATCTTTTTTTTTTAAATCCTCTCCCTCGGAAAATTTCACAACTGTTTATCAATAGCGCCCTCCTGAAGACATCGTTCATGTCGGCTGACAAACGCTAAAAACCTCTATTTCTTCCTACCCACAGATCAAAGACGCCTACCTAAAACAAGTACACAAGCGAACGAAATCTCTCGCTAAAGCCCAACTCGAGTTGTTTCACATGGATGGTTCTGACGAGTCGCGAGAGATGGCAAAGCGTCTCCTGGAGTCTTACACCAGCGATGCAGCACTAGCGTTGGACAGCGGCGGCGCTAAGTGTGCCAAATGCGGGGATAAGGCCACTAAGAAGTGCTCGAGATGCAAGACCGAGTGGTATTGTGGCAGGTGAGTCTGTGCCCCTAGCAAGATAATGAAAAACTTATAAACATAGATTGTCAAACTAGCAGGTTAGTATCCCTCGATATCTAGCCCGTGTAGTGACGCGTTCTATATTTTCTGCCTAACCCCATGGGAAAAAAGCGTAGGCTTTTGAGTTGTCTATAATCATTCAAATAGGTTTAGCACTAGATAGCAATACCGAAAGATTTGAATGAAATCGTTATTTTTTTCAGGGAATGTCAAGTTCAACAATGGCCGATGCATAAAGAAATCTGCGATCAGTTCGCAAAAATATGTGTGTAACAATTGTTTCAATCACTGTTTTCGTGAATATTCTAGTTTTAGTTGTTTAGTACTAAATTAATTATGTTCTTATTTATTTTATTAGAATTAAATAAACTATTTTTGTATACCTCTTAACTGTGTTACTAAAAACCCCAAGGAAACTTCGGCGAAAATGAAAGCAGTGGGCATATAGTTTTTTTGCATTTTTTTATTGTTTAACTTAAACTCTAGGTGAATGATTAACTCGACGACTTCAAGTAGTCTTTGAGTACGTCCAGCGCGGGCGTCTCCTCACCAAAGTCCTGATGACAACAAACAAAAAGTTTCATAAATTATTTACGACACAGTTGTAACTTACATAGAATGTGTGGTAGTATTCTTTAGGTCTATCCATACATTAGTAGCAGAGATCGGAAAAGATAGACTATAATAATAATAAATAACTTGACTTATTTAATTAACTTACGGAAATATGCAACAGTTTAACATTTTTACTAAAGAAATTATAATATCCCGTGATTTTAGATGGGTGAAGGAATTTCACATCTTCTTCCTTGTGTATTACTTTCTAGAAGCACAAGTAAATATAATTATGTACTCTGCCTATTCCAATCTCCAATTATTAGGAAAAGAGCCTCTGGGCAACAGATATTGCACTCGAGTCCCAAAACCCTGACTGTATTAAGTACAGTTTTATAAGGCTGCCTGCTATTCCATTGTGGTAAGCAGGTAAGTATGTTTGTACGAGTGATAGGAAAGTTGCCTGTGCAAGTGGCGCGGCACCATAGGGTCACTCGATTTGATGTTGCGCTGTTATTTCGTCACTAGCAACGATGTATGCTGATAGTGTTCGTGCTGAGCGCAATAACTGAATAATTAGTTAGTTTTTCAGCTCTTGAAGAAAATGTAAATTGTGTCTAGTGACCATCTCATTTACATGGTTAAAAATAACTTTTTATCAGTTACCAACCTATGCTGCCCATGTAAGCCATTAATTAACCAACCTTTGTTCTGAGAAATTAGGGTGAATAATGAAAAAAAAAAAAAAATGTATCTCTCACTAAGTCTCTCTCAAAAATCAGATTATGCAAGTTTTTTTTAAATATGTTCTAATATTTATTTGGATTATTACAAGGGCAGCTTCATAAAAACTTGTTGTGTGGGATAAAACCTCGTTTGTTAGTTAGAACATACCTTGATAACCACGCATGAGCAGCCGACAATCTTCCTGGCCTTGCCGTCCTTGTCGATTTTGCAGAGACCCGCCCATTCACCGAGCTTCTTGTTGTTGTCCACCTATGATATACAAAAAAGTTATTTTATGAGATGTTCTGAAGACTGGTTGCTACTACTTAATGTGCTGACGCAAAAAAAAGCAGGAAAATGTAGTCATATTCAGTTACAAGTATTCACTTTGTTCTAAATCACCATTTCGCTAGTAGAGAAGTGATTCATTTATTTATACATCCAACCATTTGTTGACTTGAGGTTTTTTCTATATTTTTTAAATTCTTCTACTACATAACCGAGTATAACAGCATGCTACTAAAAGGTTGATGTATAAATGTTCGGGTGCTAGGAAAGTTGACTCGTCAGGGTGAGAGTCACCATAGGGGCACACGGTTTAGTCTGCGCTCCTTAGGCGGGACCGGCAATGAACCGGGCTCGCTCGTGCGGAGCGCAATATTGCTTTAGTAGTGAATGAAGCTAAACAATTAAAGGTAACATGTAAGCAATTAGATTGAGCTGCTATAACTAAAAGCAGAAAGGTTGTGTCAATAGTGCATTACCGCTTGCAGGTATTAGATATGCAAGCTAGTTTATTGTAGGCAGTATTATATTGTGGGTGTGGGCCATGTGTAAGACTGCACATTATTGGCAATTTCTTTTTACAATAAGTTACAGACAAGTTGCAAACAAGTTTGTAAGTACCTACTTTAAAAATAAATGTATGCCTATTTAAATAATAGCCAATATTCATTTATTCCTTCCTTTTATAAAATCCTGAGATAGCAGATATGCAGTACAATCTTGCACACATGCAATGAAGACATGCTAAATATGACCATCAGTTAATTTTATATTATTATCTATATTTACCTTGACAAGTGGGATCTGGTGCTCATTGCAGAGAGCCTGGACGAGTTTCTTGTATGCAGCCTCATCACAGTTCTCAGCCAGTACGCACAGGACTGCTTGCCTCCTGTTGTGGAGAAAAAACGCAATGTAAGGAAGATTTCAATGATTAATTTTATTGGTTTATTTACATGAAACAATCATTTCTATCACAAGAGTCAATATCTTTCACATACATATAGGCAAAGTTATATGACTACACTTATATTCATATAACTGTCCCACCACTGCTCAAACAATTGTCAAGACCACATGGAAAACATGAGGAAATAAGCATGTACAGTCAAACAAGCTAATAAGTATACAGCCAGCTAACTTGCATTTACTTTCAAGATTATACAGATACATTTAGAGACTGATGTGAAATTATACAGCGTTTGACATCATCGCTTAATGCAAAACGCTTTATAAAACAAAATTGCAATCAATATTTTCAGTGTACGAGAATTATAAAGATCTCTACCTGTATACTTAATAGCGTGTTTGACTGTACAAGTGGCAAAATCACAATTTTATTATGCCACACTGACACTGCCGTACTCAGAGATATTTAATGATTACTTAAGCCGTCACTTAGTAAAGATTTGACATACTTTTGTATGACAAAACTGTCAAAACCTTTACTAAGTGATGGCCAAAAGCTCTCTGAGTGCAGCAATTAGACAATTATGGCCATACATAGAGGCTTGTTACCATGTGGGGACTTTATAGGTTGAATTTGATGTGTAAAATGTGGCACATATGGGAGGCCACAATGTTGATAACAAAAACAGTGTGGTACTATGAATGTGCGTCTCTATCTGCATCAGAGTTTATCCCACACAACTCGTGAAGTGCGAGATATTTCCACAAAGCACAGGACTAGAACAGCCCCACACTTGGTGAATATTGGTTGTAGATCCAATGCATAGTTGGGTTAACAGAAGAATAGTTCCCCTATTACATTCCTACTGCTGGGTAGCATAGCATAGCATGATTCATCTCTGTTACAAAAAATCAACAGTTTTCTATAAATCTACTTCTTTCATGCCCAAGCATGGGGTGACGGCTAACATGACAACACAAGTAGGTACCTAACATGTTTTACACATTGTATGTGCCTAAACAATATACTTCTTTTCTTGACGCAATATGGTAAGTAGATGATAACTGAAAGTCATCTTCAATCATATCTTGTACGACTGCCGAGTCTTATTTTTAGAAACATCGTCCAAAGTTTACTAACTTGTCAAGAACCTTGGCAGCCTCATGGAGTCCGTGGACGAGTCCTCCGTGGATGAGGGCGGTCTTCAGCACCTCCTGCAGAGCTGTGTTCACGTCCATCGCTCCACCGCTCAAGACGGGGTTCGGGGGTACTTCACTGTAAGTAAACTTAGGTTATTAAAACTTCCTCCATCATGAAATAACATTTAAGAATACTAATTTAAGGCTGTCAGGCTAGATAGTGGGGACGTCGACTAAATTGGATGAAGAATATTAGTGAGAATACGATGCAAAACATGCTATAGGTAGTTTGAATCATGTCTTGAAGGTTATGTTGACAACATGTTTACTTTTCGTTTTTGCTATAAATTGCGATTTAGGAACTACTTTGAAATAGTAAGTGCGCTGTTTATCCATAACAAAGACACATTCATGGCTAAGTGAAGATTTAAAGGCGAACAGTGACGAAAACAAAAAGTACTTACACTTCGACTTCAGCCATGGTTTTTTGTGATTAGACGACCTGAAATACGAAATAGAACAGATTGAGACACACTCCGACATTATTTTAAAACAAACGTAGCTAACACAGGATCAAAGATTGCGAAAATATATCAAGATTCAGAGAAAGCGAACACAGAGCGTTTGACAATTTACCTTGCGTACCGGAAAAAGACTAGAGCTGTCAAAATCATTTTTACTTGTGTGTGATATTACGTTACATTTTTAGGCTTGCAATAATCTTTAGTTGATACTGGCAACTAACAATTACTGTGAATGAAATACTTTGCCCCTGTGGCAAGTTTAAAACAAAAGAGTGCCAACGACAGTGTCATTTGATTTTTAACTGAATTTTATTTTTCGTTAAATTTCTTTAAAATATGTTTTTTGTTTGTAAAATCGTAATGTTTTAGTTGTCTTATTTACAAAACTGTGTATTTTAGTTTTAAATGAGTATATTACTACTTATATTAAAGATGTCCTATCAATTAAGTTACGTATCATTGTTATTGCAACGATGAATCGAAGCCCTGATATAATATTCACGGCAGAATATATAAAAAATGTTTTATATTTGGCGACAGTAAGGCAAGGAAAAGTACTAAAAAATACGGATGATACACATTATTTTTGTATAGACAACGAACTTGTGTACGAAAACTATTACTCGGATTTTGGACCTTTAAATCTCGGTTGTGTGTATAAATACTGTCGATTACTAAATGATAAACTGAAACAGTATCTAAACAAGCAATTTATTGTGCATTACACTTCAATTGATCCCAGAAAGAAAGCAAACTCTGCATTTCTACTAGGATGTTACGGAGTGCTGTATTTAAGTTTAACACCAAAAGATGCTTTAAAACCTCTGATGGCTCACGGGCAAAGTTACAGGTCTAATAATATTCTTTTAGTAACGTATTTTTTAACTTTCGTCCTATCATGAGGATTATTTGAAATTATTTTTTGAAATACACCCACTTAATTCACGTTTTTGTAGACCTTTCCAAGATGCTACGCAAGGTGACTCGACCTACACGATTTCTCTGATGGACTGCCTCCAAGCTATCAGAAAAGCTCAAGAGTTAGGTTTCTTCAACTTTCAGGATTTTAATTATGAGGAATATGACAGGCTAGATAAAATTCAGGGAGGTGATTTAAACTGGATTGTACCTGGTAAGTACGTTTATTTGAGTTAGCTTTACAGGTCGGTAAAAAATAGTTGAGTACCTGGGCAACCGTAATGTATGCGGGTGAAAATAGAGAAAATAAATTTTCTCAGATGTGAAACCTGGTTTGATCGATTTGTGCCCCCATAAACACCTTTTAGAGTGACGGCTTAAGTTATCAACGTCTCTGAGTGCGGTAGTTAGAGCTGTTAATTAAGAACGTGGTTACAAATATTTAAAGGATATAAACATTATTACATAATAAAGGATTCCCGAAAAACCCAGCTTATGGGTTCCATAAATCTTAGATCTCTCTCAGCAACCGAAACCTATAAGTATTTGGGTATGTCGGAAGCACTGGGCATCGATGCTGACATGAAGCAATCGTTGAAGGAGCGCTTCTTTGGCCGCCTGAGAAAAGTATTTAATAGCTTTTTATCGGGCGGAAATAAGATTCGGGCCTTCAATGATTGGGTCATCGGTTTTGATGTACCTACTCTTTCGGCATATTCAAATGGACTCAAGCAGAGCTAGATGCCCTGGACACGTGGGTCTGTACATTGTTGACGACCTATTGAATGCATCACCCACATTCTTCGGTTATGACACTGTATCCCACGGAAGTGTGAAGGTCGAGGTTTTTTAAATGCTAAGACTCTCCACAATCGTGAGATATGCATTCTCAGGGAATATTTCCTGGAAACCGACGCCGACGTGGGGATGCATCGAGATGTTGTCACGGTGGGCTTACCCTGCTCTCCTTTGCTAAAGAGAACTGGCGCAAACAGTGCTTGACACTAACGACCGCATGGAGGTATGGCAGAGTAAGGTGCTTCACGGACGCTTTTTCCGAGCCCTACACGGGTCCGATGTAGACTTCCTAGCGTCCGTAGCCTGGCTACGTTCCGGGGACCTCTTCAAAGAAACCGAAGGTTATGATGAAGAATAACTACCGGAGATTTATTGTGAAGGACGGCACGGTTGACATTTTTCGGGCATTCCACCGTCCGGGCGAATCAAACCGTAACATTATCTCCGGGTGGTCCCATCTGGCTAACGGAGAGTACTTGCATAGATACAACCTTGCTCTAAAAGACAATCTTTGCATCAGAAGTGCCGTACTACAAGTATGTGCCCGATTTGTTTGAAAAATTTGTTTTAAAATAAATGAAGGGAAGTTTTTTTAGTATCTAAAAATGTATGTACCTACCTAATGTAAAAGAAATGTGTATTTAAATAAAGGAAATGATTGATAAGATCACTTTACACTGGTAGTAATGTTACGTCTACGATTACTAATTTTACTTGAATATTTCCAGGTAAACTCCTCGCATTCATTGGTCCAGTTGACTACAGCGTATCATTATTCCATCCACCTGAAATGTATATAAATTACTTTATGAAAAATAATGTTAAAATAGTCATCCGATTAAATAAAAGACTGTATGACGGAAATGTGTAAGAAAATCTTTTAATTCCAATTAATAAACACTCATAATTATTCGTTGTCAAGTTAAAAAATTGCCTTTTTTTGTATGCAGGTTCAATAATGTTGGTATAGTTCACTATGATTTATTTTTTCCTGACGGTTCCTGTCCACCGCGGCACATACTATTCAAATTCCTCCAGATTAGTGAGGAAGCTAGCTGTGCACTCGCCGTGCATTGCAAGGTTAAGAATTTAGTCTTTTTGAGAGAAATATCTTTAGACCTGTTCCCTTTTTTTTGTTTCTGACGAATACTTTGTTCAGGCAGGTCTAGGGCGCACTGGCTCTTTGATTGGTTGTTACTTAATGAAACATTACCGGATGACTGCTCACGAAGCTATAGGCTGGATGAGGATCTGTAGACCCGGATCCGTTATAGGACACCAGCAGGTATGAATGAACTGTAATAATCATTCAATCAACTCATGGTAGTTTCTTTATTTGCCGTAATAAAATCGTGACGTTTGAATTCTTCTTTAAGGGTTGGCTGGAGGAGCTTGAACCGTGGCTGCTTAAGCAGGGGAATCTTTATAGGTAAACAGGTGAAGATTAAATTGAAAGTTGATTACATTCAAAATCCGCTTTCGCAAATTCTTCCAATTCTTAAACATGTTGGATAGGGGTTACGTGATTAAAATTGAAATAAATAAAGTGTTTGACAGGAAACGTATGTACCACGATACTGAGAAAATGCCGTTGCACGAGTTCGGCGTTTATTCTGTTGCTGAACAGACTATAAAGGAACGACTCGACATTTTCAAAAAATCGCCTTCACCGCCTCCAATCCACAAACAAGTACGATCGGATGCGGTCCCACTGAGGCAACAGGACTCGAGAACAAAAGAAGGTTGTAAAAATAATTATGTACATTATTTTTTTTACCTTTGACCGTTCCACCGCAGTACACGTGAAAGTTCTACCTCAAAATGTTGTTTTTTCCACATCCAGATAGAATGTGAAATTCTAAGTTGCGCCACATCCAAGTTTCTAACAAATGTTAATGTTATCCGTTCGTCGCGCCAAACATTTTATGTTAGGCCACGCCCTTTATGTTAGCAAAATATAACATGGCGCAGTGCACTTGGTTTATTTGCCTATCTAAAATAAATATTTCGCTAAGTAAATATTCAAACAGTGTTATTTTCTTAGTTCACTTCCCTCTTTTCAATGCAATTATTGTTGTAATTCGTTTAAAGTAACACTGTTTGTAGTATACTTTTGGCTTTTCTTACAGCAAAGCTTTACGCAACGCACCGTCAGATTAAAATTGAGTTTATATGCTAAACAGTGTTATTTTAAATAAGGATATGGCGCAAAGTTTTGAAGATGTTCATCAAATGTTTGTTTTTCGTTTTACGTCCAGACTACGAAAATAAATCAGATCATCAGGAAAATGAAGCTGCTAGGGACCGTACTGTAACGCCCACTATGAAAATGGCTCAAAGCAACTCTTGTTGTGTGTCAAAAGCTAGCTTCCTTACCAGAGAGTCGGTGATTGATTGCCAATCAGTGGGAAGCGCAGGCTGCTTGTGTTGTCGTCAGTCATGTTCCGAAAATATTAATGAATGGTTATGGTGGTCGGTGGCGGTGCGTTGCGCAAAGTCAGCTCTTAAATGTTGTAATGGTACAATCTTATGCAGTTTATTCGACTGGTTTGTATTTTTTTTTTTCAAATATTATGAGTTGAGTTGAAAAACTGACCAAAAAATGCCAATTCATAACTTTAGTTTGTTTTGCCGTAGCTTTTAAAAAGACGGCGGACAAGGAGTGTGACTGGCGCGTGAAAACGAATGGTTTACACAACAGCCCTCAAAAGACACTGTATAGTGGGTATGCAAATCTTTTTCGATACATTTTCAATCAACGGTATTCAAACCCAAGCAAGGATTTAAATACCTAACAAAAATCATCTTACGACTAACTCGCTTTTCGTCTTCATAAAATTTTGAACTTTTTGAATTTTTAGTTTTTCTCTTTGGATGTTAGCTGTGTGAATATTAGCAGGTATTTTTTACACTTACTGTAGAGACCAGAATGACTCACTCACTACTGGATTGCGTCGCAGCAGCGGGGCAGGTGAGCCCAGAGCTGGGCGTTCAGTTTTAAGAACCTCTACAATGCGTTCGCAGTCGCCACGGGATAGTACCATATCTGGGATTAAGGTAATATAATCTACTATGATTCCTATTAATTAGCTACCTGTACTATTTATTATTTAATACGTGTTACGATTACATTTCACCTAGTGAGAGGCCTTCCAACGCAAGTCTTCCGGTTTCCGTCCCACTAGGTGGACCGATGACCTGCAGGGTTATGGTTTGGTACAAAATGGAACCATTTGACAGTTAATCGATGGACACTATGATAGCCACTGACATTTAAATAGAAACGCAATGGTCCTGCTGGTGAAGGTTGTGGGGACCCGCTGGATGCGAGACCCACGGGACCGGTCAATGTGGCGACACCTGGGGGAGGCCTATGTCCAGCAGTGAACGTCTTTTGGCTGAAATGATGATGATGATGACGATTACATTTTATAATTTCAGGAACAAGTGTCGAAAAGTTTCCGCAATTATGAACCTATCACAACTTATCGTACAAGTCAAGCTCCAGTAATAAAAAGCGTTAACGAAGCTCGGGTAAAGCATTGTGATATTATTAGCATTTTTCCTCTTAGTTATATAAAAATAAATTATTCTATGGTTTATTTACTACATATAAAGTAGAATCAAAATAACTACATATGTTCATTTCAGAATTACCTAATGCAGACTAGTATTTATACTAAGGAACGAGAGAAACAGTTAAAGCCAGCGAATACGGCAACACCACATTCTGGAGTTCGTCAACAAAGTCCACCTTTTTTGAGTTTACCTGTAGGGAACAGAGCACATGCTGCTCCATCCTTCGACCGTTCAAACACGTACACATACAGCCATCCAGGTGCGTAAATTTTATCTGTATTGTTTTAGTTCATTTACAAAGTTCTTTACACTTTTTTTTAAGATCGGATTATGCAGTACGATTTGATGCAAAAGGTATTGCAAAAACCGGCCTGACACTGACCGGCAAATTGCAAAAATCGTAAGAAATTTCGAATGATGAAATTCACCTTATATCAATCAGTCTTGCGTTCAGTTCAAACTTATGGTTCGCGCCACACAAAAAGAACGCTGAGGGGAAAGCCGGGGTGGGGGGGAGTGTGTTCGCACACGGGTAACTCGCGCATGAAAGTACTAGGCCTATTGTTTTATTTTGGGACCAGCTTTACGTTTGCGGCTTCGTATATTGCTATTAATAGGTTGACGTTGAAAAATCTAAATAAATATAATCTATTAAATAGAATTAAAATATGTTTTGTGTGTGTTGTAAATGTGTTCAATTAAAAACACAATTCTTCTCACTGCAAACTCTCGTTGCTTCTGCGGTCCGTTTCATGCATTGTTACAGACAACAATATTATAATTATCAGCCTCTTCATAAATCAATTTACGTCATAAATCATTTTTCTGAATTGTCATGTTAAACCATTTTGTAAAACTTTTGTGCGCGATGGTATTTTGAGAGCTAACGTGACGTAGACAGACTGACGGACCAATAGCGTACCGGCAAAAATGCATCGTGGGTCCCGCCCCCCGCGCCCTTCCTCATACCACCAAATAGACCGATAAATCGCTTAATGCGCAACTTGTCCGCCAGCATTATTTTTACGTGGTGCGCTGTAGTTAGATTTACGAAACATTTATGATTTATCATTAACACTGAACATGGGATATGCAGTTTAAAAACTTATCGTTAAGGTAGCATTAAAATAGCTTGAATAAGCCGTTAATTATCTTGTAGCACCTAAAACTGTGACGGGACCACAACCCCGACGGAGACTTGGACGTAGTCCGAGTCCACGAGCCCGGGTCAACGAACAGTCTCGAGCTACGAACACACCTTCTCCTAGTGAGAAGTTTTTAATAAAAGATACCTCCAAAACTGCCTTTAAAGATGTCTTGTCAAGACTAAAGCGTGAGTATTTAAAGGTTTTCTTCTTCATTCAAATTCTAGAACCTGGCGAGTTGCTGCAGCATCAAAATTATTTCTGTCTTCCAATAAATTTGTAATGTGCAGCATCTCGCATAAATCCATCCCATTTTTTTAAAACGTATTCACGTTGTTTCTAAAAAAAATAACGTCGTTGGTTGTTACAACAGTCTTATGTTATTTTGCCTCTTGGGTCATTGTGAAAATCTAAGTCATTGTTATTGCCGCAGGAATAACGTTGCACTAAAATAAATATAAATGAGACAAGGGCACATTCACACTCCATATCCGTACATGATTATAAGCTTAATATGGACCCAGGTGGTTATTTATTTGGAGATTTTTTTTAATTTCCAATTTTTTTTAAGATTACTGTCTACAGCTATCTATAAGCTAACAGCAAAGAGGGTCTTAAATAAGTTAGTATGGTACCAGTTACAGCTAATTCATGGCGTTCTTTCTCTATCCATGACTGGCAATTGAGTAGAAATAAGATTGTCTTTTGAATAGAGAACTGTCAAATTATCTTGAGTGAATGTCAAACTGGCAAATAAGAAATAACCTCTTTTATTATGATGCAATGCAATTCTTAAAAATAATGGTATAAACAATGTTTACCTCGTGAACTGTCCTAATTTAAGTATTGAAAATTGTGCTATTGCCACCTGAGATGGGTGCCTTAGTGTCCAAAGCTTTGAGACCGATCAAATCGTTCAATATTGAAAATCGCGCTCATCGCGTGATTTCTAAAGAAAAGCCGACTCCAGCGCCGAGGTATCCTCACAACATAGAAGATTTAAAGCGAACTCTCGAAGCAGAACCTAACATTGACGAAAAATTGGATAAAAAAGATGAAGGGCTTGATATAAGATTGAAAGATGTTTATGTAACCTCACTTGGGAGGCCTGAAGTTGACGTTACCCGGGAGAAGAAAGCTGACAACAGGAGTAGGCGACCTTTACCTCAAGACCGTAAAATGCCAGAGGAGTACGATTTTGGTTTCAAAGAACCAGAAAGAGTGACTTATGGCCGAACGACTCTTCGTGATGCAATAAACTTTATAGCTGCACATCAAGCAAATCCTAATGAAGTAACGGCTTCAAAAATAGCTCTAGAATATAAACTGAAAGAGGAGCATGTAGGTCATATACTAAAATATTTCAAGACTTATGAAGTGTATATACCAGAGACTAAGAAAACACCAGCCATTTTTGCAGGACCAGCCCAGATGAGGAAACAACTTTACAAACTTGAGACAAAAGAACTGGAAGCTAACAAAGAGCCGGAACGTGCTTCAGATCCTAACACAAACACAAAATTGAAGGATGCAGCTTAGTTACCTACCATTCTGTTATTTATGATTTAGGTAAATAGATAATATTACCTCGTTTCTGGGATAGAATATAATATTAAAATGAAGTGATTTTTCATGTACATAAAAACAGCTTTGACATTTAATATTATGAATTTACTTTTGCAACCAGATAATGTAGTAATTATTATCTTCAATGAGTTACATGATGCTTGGTGATGTAACTTAATTTAAAAATTGTGTCCACTAAGTTATGCTCTGGACTTATTATATTCATATTATATCTATAACATTAATAGAACTTTTTTTTTAATGTTATGGTGCTGTAGATCAATTATTTATTTTGTCATCAAAAATATTATATTAAACTCAACTTGGTACATAATCTTAAAATATTATAGGATAATGGATATTGCTAACAATTTCCAGGCCAATGTGATTTAGAGTTAGAAAAGAAAAATAAATTGTTTTGTTTTAAATTATCATTTTATTTCGAGAGCACCCTATTTATATTATTTGTTGCTAAACCTGTGAAAATAATTATCTAAGACTTGGCTTACCTATTTATGGTTTTTGAGTGCTAGTGTATTAAAATGGCATTTTTTTAGTACTTTAACTTTCTTAGCTTAGATATAAAAAAAATTATGCATGCTGTGGTCATGTAGAAGTGAAGGACTACACCTACTTGATACTGTTGTTGTCCATTATTTTTTTGCATGATCTGTGCACATCCTTTGTCGGAGATCTTAAATATTAAGACTTTTTAGTATTATGCTTTTCTAACCAAGGCAACCATAACTCATGGTTGTGATGACAACACATCCAAGGTAGGTAGACCATTACTTGCATAGCCATCAGTGACAACGTGCGGGAGCCGCCTACTTTGCCACACGTTAGGTACCGTGGATTTGTGGCCTTTTACTGTAGGTGTCTTGTAGGTACGTCTTTGCCTAAACGTTGATGATTACCGGCGTGATGTTGTAAAAGTGTTGTTGGTTCAGTGTCGATGCGCCGCGACGGGTCTTTGGGCGCGGCTTCGCTTGGCGCCTCTCGAGACGCGCCCCTACCCAGCCGCGCCCCTTCCGTGCGCTCCGACGAGCGACCGCTGGCCACACAGGGTGATATGCTCAACAGCATCAAGGTAAAACGTTCATCATTTTATATATATATGCATGGAAGGCACCAGTTTCACCCCGTCGGGGCTGCGCGTTGTTCGCAAAAGATACCGCGGCCTCGACATAAAGGGCTAAGAGAAGGAACATAGGTGGTATTTAGTCAGTAGAATTGTGACGCTCCCTACTGCTCTGCCCAGAGCGGGAGGAGTCATTTGATGATTTCCCACACCCCAAAAAATGAAATATTAATAAGGAAGGAAGGGGAATGAATAAGGAAATAGTTGAAGCAACAGCTTTCGACTATTTCCTCGCTCAACAGTTTTCTTTCGTCGGCGGTGAGGCAGGCTTTTTTAGATTTAAGCCTTTGGGTAGCTAACGAACTGGTAGGATACAAAAATTGACTAAAGATTACGGCTTGTTTCAAGTTAGACTCACTATAATAATTAAGCAGGAACAAAATCTTACAATGCCTAAGGAGTCTTTTACAGATAGGTATCCACTATCTTCAACCTGCTTAGTTAGGTACCTACCTGTTTTTGTGCGGTCCTCATGATTTTTTATGATTTCCAGTTACAAAGAAGAAGACGTGATGCTATGAATTCAGAGAAAACAGGCTTATTTCATGATAAAGTCGGGTAAATAATGACATTTCATATTAGGTACTGCCTAGCTAGGTATGCATAGACCCTTAGCTCCATACTATATTGGTAAACTAAGATCACACTATGCGACCTAACTGTACACACGTAGACACGTCAAGCTACATGTTTCCAGTATTTCTTTTTGTGAATGGGATCTCGCAGTTCATCCTAGAGAGGATGACCGGACTTTTCTGTAAATTATGGCATCTAGCCAGGGCAAATAAACATAAAAACTAAGAGACTACACGCTGAGGGTACCCCCTGTGGGGTTCGAGCCTCAGGACATCGTCGCTGGGAGCGGGCAACAAGGGGACAGGCTGGATCCTGCGCTGTCGATTAGTCTATAAGTTATTTCCCCCTGGCTTGAGGCCTTACACTCGAGCCTCCCACAGAATACTCCGGCTAAGCAGAAGTCAGCATCATGCCTTTCCTTTAAAAAAAAAAAATCTTATTATCTTATCCTAAATTCCTATTGTAAACCTCGTGCTGACCACCTTGTATAAAAACCAAGATGTTGTTTACAAATAATAACGTTTTTTTTAACAGTATGGCGGCGCCCATTAACGCTAATCATAATGTCAAGAAGGAGATCCCTAGGACTAATATTAATTTTACGAAACCTAATCAAAGGTACGATTTTTTTTTTCGATTCGATTTAGAAACGAAGTCAAGTAGAAAGTCATAGTAAAAAATATATATTGACAGTGTAAGTAGTTGGATTTTTTGGTTATAGTAGCTCGTTGGACTAATAAGCGTAGTGTAGGAAGAGCGGTTTCGCACTACGTCCGATCCGAACCCGTGAAAATACGGTCCGGAGTACTTAGTCGTCGAACTATTTCTAAGGTAGTTTACGCACTATCCGGCTTCCGTCATTCGATTTCTTTCCATTTTTAACTACCAAATAGTTCGACGACTAAGTACCTACTCCGGACCGTATTTTTACGGGTTCGGATCGGACGTAGTGCGAAACCGTTCTAAGTTTGTAACGCTTGATATGGTATTTTAAAATGATATTTTGTGTCGTTTCAGCTTAAATCGAGATAGTCAATCCCCCATGTATCGTAGTTTCTACGGACCAGCGCGCCCGATGTCGCCGACAGGACGGCGGAACGCGCAAACGAATAGTTTCTATTGAACCAAATTGTATAGCACAGCAGTCTACTAGGTACCTACTGGACATAGCAGGCCTCTCCAACCAATTTTCACCCACCTTCTACCGCTACCGGCTACCATATTTTATGGTGCGTTCAGGCAGTGAGTCAAGGAACCGCCCACACCGGGACCGCACGAACCCCGCGTAGAGCCGGCAAAACAACTCTGGTTTCAAATTTAAAATGCAAAATTAATTTTTTTTGAACTTTAAACTGTAACGTAATTAATAAACCTAAATAAACAATTCGTGAACCTAAATCCTTTTTTTTTTTTGTAATAAGTAGAAATAATATTTTTTTTTCGGTGTCCGAATCAACAATCGATGTCGGTGTCTAGTGAAGTGCGGCATCGGGCGCCCGCGTTTGTTTGTGATTTGGGTTTAAACCTTTATTATCAGTACTTATTTTTGTATAAGTTAACAATAAATTAAATGTCGCGTAAACACTAGTTTTTGAAAATGGTCAAAAACGATGTCAAAACCAACTGCACATGCGCACAAACACATGCACAAGAACAATCCTATTCACAAAAAGATGGACATCTTGGGGTATAAAATGGCCACTGTAACAGATCATAATATGAATTGCGTTAACATGCGTAAAAGGGACCTTTCACAATAGTAACTGCGTCTGTGCTCATTTTACGAATTTTAACGCAATTCATATCATTTTCCTAAATGGTCACAGACCACAACTGAATGGGACCATGGTCCTAATACCATACCCACTACTGACTGGACGCTCTGATTGAAGATCCTTAAAGGCTCTGTGAAATTTGCGACGAAAAGACTAAATGAATTTTCCCAAATGCTACAAATTGTATAGTGACTTTATAAAATTGGGCCGTGTGGTAATAAAAGTATACATTTCATATTCAAAGTTTTTTATTTATTTACACTATATTTACAATTATGTACAATTGAATTTCTAGTATTAATAATTTTGTCATGTGCTCGTAGTAGTATCTTCTTAGCAAAAATTCTGGCGAAAAAAAAAAGGAAATTAAAGCCCATGTGCATCACAAATCATATAAACACGTTATTTAGATAAAAGCGCTAATTAAATTTAAAATATCTTTAGAAATTAATATCTCTGAAACCGCCCTTAGCGTATATAAAAGTATTCAGTACACATGTGGTGCAGGTGGACCATATCGATGAAGTAAAGGGAGACAAACGGACCTGATTAACGAGTTATTTAAAAGGGTTTTATACCGCTATAATAATATCTAATACACAAGGTCGTTAAAAAACGAACCGGAGGCACAACAAGTTAGAATGCAGTCCTATATAAGTAGTACATGGATCTTTTGCCGCGTGGCCATAATCGGAACTAACGCCACCATCTTGTTTTACCACAGACATTTGTATGAATGTCTGCCAACCTCGAGACAGCAGCGTTCATGCGCCAAAAGCTCTTTGCAGCACTGTAGCTTTGGAGACTATAGGACTAAGGCCGCAAATTCGGAGAGGCGGCGCGTTGTTTTGAGCGTGCACGCTCGACTACTGAACGTATGGATTTCTCTCTTGGTGTATTCATAGCAGCGTTTATAGCGTGTGGTTAAGCGGCGTGATCAGTGTTGTGGCGTTTTAACGACCGTTTACAGTGCTGCCAAACGCGGGGAAAATCCCCGATTTACGGAGAATTGAGGGTAAGGCTGCTTGTCCACAGAAGCGGAGCGAGGTTGGGGAGCGGAGAAACGGAAAAAATTAACCGATAGGACTAACTAGAGTGTTTTTAATCCAAAAAAATCCGATTGGTCAACGTACTTGGACGCGCCGCTCGCACGCACGCTTTAGCGAAAACTAGTTGCGTGCACGCTGAACACAACGCTGCACGCCCCGCCGTTCCGAATTTGTGGCCTAATATTTAAGTACTAACATTATTTCTAACACTTGAAACGTATGACGTGTATTTACCATGTGTACAATTTATTTTGAGTTAGATGTTATTGCGGGTGGATGTTTATGAGCAGACAAACGGCATACTCTCTTTTGGTTTTTGCGCTCGCTACCACTACCACTGTCACTAACAACTCGATTCCACCCGCAATAATAGAGTGTATCCGCGATTATGGTGCTATTAGGAAATATCGGAAACTTGAAATAAATAGTAAACATGGTACATATCGAGTTACAAGTGTTAATAATAATGTTAGTGAACATGACAGTTTAGAAACTTATAGTTATGTACTAAGACTATGTACTAGGAGAGGCCGGGGTCGGGGGGCGGCGGCGCCATGCAGTTCCCGTCGGGGTAGCGCTTCTTGAAGGCACCGATCAGGTCGGGGTCTACCAGTCGGACGCCGTCTACTTGGTTGCCTAGGGTTATCCTGAAACAAAGAGTTATTATGTGTCATGGCGCAATAGGGTAATTGACAAAAAAAAATTAATCCGTCGGATAGATTTCCAAAAAATAGTGGACACCTTTTTTTTTTCACGTAAACAAACAATGAAGACGATACAGTGCTTTGAAAACTCGTGTGACGTTATATTGCATGACATTTTTTAGCAGAGAGTGACGCCACAAGCCCCCATTTATGATCTTTGACGCGTTTTATCTTCGTAATTTTTTATTAATTTGATAAAACAAAATACACGTATAATATTTTTCGATAATCTAATTGACGAACTAAACAGAATCATATTTTCTTTTTAGTCAGAAAACATTTGGGGGCACGGTAGTGCCCCCGCCAAGTCGAGCAATAAAGCGGCACGGCCGTACCATCCTTTACTCGAACCAGTTCAGGTCATTTTTGACCAAATTTTTAGGGAAGGTTCCATAAACCTTACAAAAATCACATAATTATGGAACTTGTGAGGTGCAGCGTCAAAATTTACAAGAGACAGTCCCCTAAAACGCACATCTTTCACCTTCCTAGTGTTTTAGCTGGGAAGATGAAGCAGTAAAACAAATTCCCCAGCAACACACCTGTCTATTAGAAGAATCAGATTTTAAACACTGCAATTATCCCCATTGCTGACCACCAGAAAAGGGCCGCGCAACGCTCAAAGTTCAAGCTCAGTTTCAAAGAAAAATCCAAATCTTTTGGAGCTTGCAACAGAATTAATCAGACAAGAACAGGGGAAAGACTATACTTACCAATTCGGTTGAACATTGTGTGGTCTTCCAAACAATTCTATTTTTCTTGTGCCAGGACTGAGTCTCTCTGGAAATGTAAATAAAAGTATTGTTATCAAAATTGCCCGGTTTTCAAATTTTCATTACAAAAAAATTAAGAGAAAATTGCAAAAGTTATAATAATTCAGTGTAAATTTTTACAGCCTAAGAGCTTGCGAAGCACCCGACTAACCAGTTTCCCATAAACCTATAAAAAAATTCATTGCTGATTTATTATCGGGCAATTAAGAAAGTACCGTCCTGGCAGACATCTCGCGGTTAAATCATCCCTAAAATTTTTGAAATTCTACACCCACAAGGCTATAAGAAAAACATCATTTAAAAAAGCTAGCTTAATGGGAAACGGGTTAGTCGGATGGTTCGCTATAGCTTGCTCTCCTTCTATTACAAAAACATGATTATAGCTGTATTTGAGGCCAGCTTGCCACAAAGAACTAAACAGGTATACGCAGGAGTGCACAGAGCTCGTACACAAAAGCACACAGCATTTGTGTAAAGGCTGTCAATCGTTTGAAGTTGACAGGCTGATGTCAAAGCAAGTTTTCTCACCAATAATGCCGTAGATCTCGTCAGGTTTGTGTGAGGTGGCGCGCACCTCGGCCACGATGACGTCGC
Source organism: Diarsia brunnea (assembly GCA_949774965.1). Classification (NCBI taxonomy): domain Eukaryota; kingdom Metazoa; phylum Arthropoda; class Insecta; order Lepidoptera; family Noctuidae; genus Diarsia; species Diarsia brunnea. The sequence continues at coordinate 12,323,601 of OX459007.1, read as the reverse complement.
AGTCCAGACCACGGTTCAGGTTCTCTGGACTGCCCTTCATACCCACCTGGAAAAAACAACATTGTGTTTTGAAAATTATAAACTCAGTCAAGTATAATTAATGCTGTGCGTTCTTTGCCTGAGGTTATACGAGAACGTTAACGTTTATTTAAGAAGATAAAGCGCCAAAAATTGAAAAGAGTATGCCTAAGTGGATTGGTCATGTGGAGAGAATCAGTGAAAGACGACTAACTATTTACAAGGCAGATGTGTGTGGCAACGGTGGGAGGAGATGCCCTAGAAAGAAGTACACTGACCGTATTGGTGAGGTTCTTCAGAAAGGACAGGTGCGTAGAACTCGCAACCGGCGTGCGTGTATGAATGTGGACGAGGCAAAAAGAGTATGTAAGGATCGGAGCATGTGGCGTTCTGTGGTTTCTGCTTACCTCCATGAGAAAAAGGCGTGAGTAAGAGAGTATGTATGTATAAACTCCCGCCTTTTCCCCAAGGATGCAGAAACAACCATAGATAAGATAGTTTATCTGCATGCAACCTGTCTTAACAAAGGATACTGTGTTACGCTTATCTGTAACTGAATTGGGTACTTGACAATTTTTTTTTACTAGTGATCTGAAAATAGTACAAAAAAGATAGGCAAAACTAAAAAAAACTATGTAATAATAAAAAAAAAGAGTGTGTGATGAGAAGAGAGAGTGAGATGAATGAAATTAAACTGTGTGGTGTGCTCCAAATAAAAATAAGTAAAAGTGAAAATTCGGGCGCCTGGAGTACACACAAAACTATGCCAAGGATAGACTTACCTGCGGGAGCTTGAGACTTTTAATCTTCAAGCGGGAAGGCATCAATAAAAATCAATCATGAAAAGTAAGAACGACTTTATTACCCGAAGGCTGCTGGTTTGAAAATTCCTTTCTAATTCTAAAGCTAACAGCTCTAATGTGTAAAATTAAGATGACATCGCTGTTATTCTAAGACCTGTCATTATTGCACTTTTTTAAAATAAATTGAAGTTATGTATCATAAACCATACCAAACTCCGTCGACTAAATTAGGAACCTGATGGATTATCCAAGAGCATCTTGGTGATATTCGCCGAGATTGCCAACGGCGGTCCAAGATATATGCATTTTGGTAGGGGCGTGCGTTCAAAAATTTAAGTAATATGGAAAAAAAACGCCTTGTGGCTGAAAACAAACATGAATAATCGTTAGCGGATAAAAAATGGCGATTCGACGCAGGAGTCGTTACGAACAAATACAATTAAACTCACCGTTTCTTCCAAAAATCAAAATGTGGTCATCAGTAGATGAATTAATCCAAGCAAATAATTATCAAATGAAGATAAAAGATCCTGAAACAATTAAATATCGGAAACTATTAGCGTCTGCTATCAAAAATAGCCATGACAACGCGAAACGGACCGAAATCACAAATAATTCGCTTACCTTAAAAAATAAAGGCTATCCAATTAGGATCATGTCAAGGGCAATCGGCTACCACATAATTAGGGACTAGATGCCGCCCATCTCAAGTTATATTTTGAGATTTTAATGGAGCGCTCAAAATTCACGCCATTAGGTCCAAGCTATAGGTCGAAAAGCAACAGATGTCAAAGTCAATTTGACAGCATCGAAAATAAAACTCAGTGTGACCACTTCACGAATCCAAGTCAACCAAAAAATGAATTTTCATAAGGCAACACCACCATCAGAGCCTACAAATCAAAGCAAATAATTCAATAGTATGTAACAGGCTTAAAAGACTCGTTACATTACATCCCTCCCCGAAAATAAAAGAAAGGAACTTTCTTTTATTAGAAAGAAATCTTCAACACAATAGACCAGTCTTAACAACTTTCTAATTCCCAAAAAAAGAAAAGAATCATAAAAGATTCAAAGTGTAAATGAATTCTGAAAATGTCAAACGACAAGGTCTCAAGAATTTAATAAAAGTAAAAACATGCAAATGACAAAAAGTCAAAAATGAAATATGTGAAAAACAGGAAAAAATATAAGTTATAAAAACTAGTTAAATGAAACGAAGAGAGAAATCTCTTAGCGCTTCTAAACTCCAAAACAGTGCAGTTAGGCACCATCGCCACTGACTACAAATTTCAAACGAATTCGAACAATTTACCAATACAAACTACAATTTTTAGTGCAGTTAGGCACCATCGCCACTGACTAAAAATTTCAAACCACTTGGAACAGTACAACTTTGAGTGCAGTTAGGCACTATCGCCACTGACTACTATGTCAACTGCTTCCAACTCTACCATCTCTATGAGTGCAGTTAGGCTCTATTGCCACTGACTAACTCCGTATCCAACAATCCAAAAAAAATTGAAACTCCAAACAAAAGTTTTTAAATAAAGCTGAAAGACCTTATTTAAAATATTGTTACAGGCACAACCTGCAACGAAACAAAGGAAAGCGTACTGTGATCGGCTCATCACCACCGAATTCCCGAGCACAATAGCTGTAAAAGAATGTTGCTGTGACTGGCTCAACACTACCAATCTCCCAAACACAGACAAACACAAAAAATCATTGAGATCTCCAATGAGAAATCTCAATAACGAAAAGGCGAAAGCCAAAGTTTCACAATGCGATCGGCACATCACCACCGAACTTCCGAACGCAAAGAAAAAAGAATGACGAGAGTCAAAAAAAAATCCCGCATTGTGATTGGAACAACAATGTCCAACACAATGGAAAAAGGAAAAAATATGGCCGGGGCCGAAATCCCACATTGTGATCGGCACAACACCACCGACTTTCCGAGCACAATGGAAAAAAGAGTCGAAATCAAGGTCAAAAGTTACACCAAGATTCAAAAAATAATAAGGCATTTTGTAACAAAGGTTACAGAATGACCCTATAAAAGGTTACCCTTAAAAAAATAAGATCTTATACAATCCAACAAAAACGAACAAAACATAAAATAAGATCCTTCGGTGTGAAAAACATTTAGTGTGGAAAAAAATTGTATTTAATTAACAAAAATGGCCTAAGTTTTATTTTTAGAATGTTAAGAATTCAAATTCAATAAATTTATAAGAAGTTACCTAACATACATCTTTCAAATCACCGATAACCTATCATCCATCCACACGTACATCACACTGTCAAAAGTGACCTTCAAACAGAATTTATCAAAATCAAGACTAACACTTGGAAACCAAATTAAAATTTAATAATATCTTTAACATGATAACGTCCCACTGAACCTTTATTTAAATCTTTCAAAACATAAACGTTATCCGAAACCTTTTCAGTTATTTTACACTTTACAAACTTAGGTGCAAGCTTAGCTGAAAAGTATGCTGGAGCATGAGATTGAACAAAACTTCTTCTCCACACCATATCACCCACACCAAAAGAAATGACTTTCCGACCTTTATTATAATAAGCGGCATTTCGCTTATACCCCTTTAACAAGTAAGCTTGAACTTTAACAAAAATATCACTAAGTGAATTAAGAGAAACTGCATAAGCATTCCTATTTGAAATTTCTAGTTGAGATAAGTTATCAACAGAACTACTAAAGTGATGTAATGACGCATCAAGAATAAGCTCCCTACCAAACATCAGAAAGTTAGGAGTAAACTCAGTAGCAAGGTTTACACTATTATTTAAAGCTAATTGAACATTGGGCACAAAACTTGACCAAGTTCTATGATCATCTTTAACAAAACACGATATGCAGGTTTCGACCGTTTTATTATATCTCTCAACAGGGTTATTTTGAGGTGTATACAAAGTATTATAAAATATTTTGGTTATATTAAAACCTTTCAAAAAATCTACAAAATGTTTTGAAGTAAATTGAGTTCCATTGTCACAAACTACTATTTTTGGACAACCAAATTTGAGAAATATTTCCTTTTCAAAATGTTTACAAATTACTCTAGTGGTAGCATTGATCACTGGAAAGAACCAGCAATATTTAGTAAAAACGTCTACAACCGAAAGTATGTATCTATGACCAGAATAAGTTTTAGGTAGAATTCCTATGATATTAACTGAGAGCATAAGCATCAACAGCAGTACAGGTATCGACATCACCCGAATCCTGAAGCGGCGGAAACTGAACTCCCTTGTCCATGACTAACAAACAGCAAGGCGAATAGCAAACGAAAAGCAAAAACTAAATTTCAAAAAGTTAAAAGTTTGAAAATAAATTCTCAAGTTTGAGGTTAAGTATTGAAGTCAATGTGGTATTCCCATGAAAAATTACTAAGTTAATTTTATCGTTTTAAAAGTGCAATAATCACTTACAAGCAGCTTAAATCTAGATAAATTAAATGTACAATATTGTACTTACAATTAGATTAAATTATTTTCTTTAAAAGTTAAACTTAGTTTTTAAAATAACTTTACTGTTGAGAACAACAAAACACGGTCAATGCTATACATTTCTGTTGGTTTTGCTAAGAAAAAAACATGTTATTAAAACAAACAGGTCAATAAACAAAATTATCAATAAGTAAACACCAAATATTGTTTACAAAGATTCACCAAATTAAGTTAAGTACTACTTATGAGTCAAAAATTAAAATAAACACAAAGTTATTAAAGTAACAATGTAGAACAAACTAATGCAAACAATAGACTCATAAGTTAATTAATAATTGTGCAATAATGACAGTATATAGGTACCAGACAAACCTACTTCAAGTCCCTGTTCGCTGAGCGACAATTGTAATAATAAAAAAAAAGAGTGTGTGATGAGAAGAGAGAGTGAGATGAATGAAATTAAACTGTGTGGTGTGCTCCAAATAAAAATAAGTAAAAGTGAAAATTCGGGCGCCTGGAGTACACACAAAACTATGCCAAGGATAGACTTACCTGCGGGAGCTTGAGACTTTTAATCTTCAAGCGGGAAGGCATCAATAAAAATCAATCATGAAAAGTAAGAACGACTTTATTACCCGAAGGCTGCTGGTTTGAAAATTCCTTTCTAATTCTAAAGCTAACAGCTCTAATGTGTAAAATTAAGATGACATCGCTGTTATTCTAAGACCTGTCATTATTGCACTTTTTTAAAATAAATTGAAGTTATGTATCATAAACCATACCAAACTCCGTCGACTAAATTAGGAACCTGATGGATTATCCAAGAGCATCTTGGTGATATTCGCCGAGATTGCCAACGGCGGTCCAAGATATATGCATTTTGGTAGGGGCGTGCGTTCAAAAATTTAAGTAATATGGAAAAAAAACGCCTTGTGGCTGAAAACAAACATGAATAATCGTTAGCGGATAAAAAATGGCGATTCGACGCAGGAGTCGTTACGAACAAATACAATTAAACTCACCGTTTCTTCCAAAAATCAAAATGTGGTCATCAGTAGATGAATTAATCCAAGCAAATAATTATCAAATGAAGATAAAAGATCCTGAAACAATTAAATATCGGAAACTATTAGCGTCTGCTATCAAAAATAGCCATGACAACGCGAAACGGACCGAAATCACAAATAATTCGCTTACCTTAAAAAATAAAGGCTATCCAATTAGGATCATGTCAAGGGCAATCGGCTACCACATAATTAGGGACTAGATGCCGCCCATCTCAAGTTATATTTTGAGATTTTAATGGAGCGCTCAAAATTCACGCCATTAGGTCCAAGCTATAGGTCGAAAAGCAACAGATGTCAAAGTCAATTTGACAGCATCGAAAATAAAACTCAGTGTGACCACTTCACGAATCCAAGTCAACCAAAAAATGAATTTTCATAAGGCAACACCACCATCAGAGCCTACAAATCAAAGCAAATAATTCAATAGTATGTAACAGGCTTAAAAGACTCGTTACAACTAGTGTAATATCTTAAAAAATGGCTTAGTTTTAACCGATTTAAAACAACTTTCTAGACAAAGACAGCGCTGTAAAGATGTGACGTCACAACTCACAACATAGTTACGTAGTACAAATGGCCGTTTCGCGCGACAAGGATAGAAAATGCCCCACTAAAAACTTCTAAAGCGTGTAGCTATTCCATTTTTTGATCGATTTTATTAGGGATAGGTATTATTTATGTTAGTTCTTTGAAATAAGATGACAATTTCGTAAATTTTTAACAGTAGTCCCAAATGACCCAATTGTGGTGATCAGATAGGCCTTATGGGAGCCGACCCCAACATAGTTGGGAAAAGGCAGGCATGATGATGGCATGTTTCCATTATTATCAGGCAGAGCAAGTTTAGTACAAATTGTATGGTAACGTGATTACTAACCAAGCAGTGTTCCTTCCCGTGGTTGAGCCAGTGCCCCGTGCGGCCAGTGCGTATGATACGTTGCAGCTGGTTGGTCTTCACCCAGATCAGCTCGTCCACTCGCTCGTAGCCCCACAGCTTGAGGCACTCGCGGCCCAACTCCATTGCTCTGGGGGTTACATAGTCAAATGAACGTGATCAGGACATCTAAACCGTGTTCAAGAGCTTTTAGTGTCCCCGTCGGGGCTGCGGGTTGTTCGAAAGAGATACCGCGGCTTCGGCGCAAGGGCTAAGAAGGAACATGGGTGGTTTTTAGTCAGTAGAAGTCTGACACTCCCTTCCGCTCTGCCCAAAAGCGGGAGGGGTTATTGGATGATTTCCCACCCCAAAAAAAATCAAAAAGAGCTGTCAGTGTCGATTTCCATATCAACCAAAAATATTTGTGTGGGGTCGCTTTTGGTTTCATTGGTGGAAATGGCAGCCGTTTTAAAAGTGAATGGTACAAAAAACTTTACGTGTCTGGCAGAAGTGGCGTAACAAACGCTCCAGCAAAACGTGTCTGTGAGTAACATAATTATGATACAAAATAATGAAAAGATATGATCCACCTGAATTGGGAACTACAAAGCACTTAAATTGTGAGTTTCAATGTTAGTAAACGCATCCACGATACAGGTGAAATTCCTAGTGTGTGGCAACGTTTTATAAGAACAAAAGGCAAATTGTTATTATAAGGATCATGTGGGCGCCCTATCATTCTTTGGGATTTGTTCATACGTACCTCAAGGGATGTAAAAACTCAAATAACATAAAACCCAAAAGCTAGTGTGTTACCTGCCAGTGACCCAGAGGAAGATGAGGCCGCTGTCCTGTAGCTGCGGCACGCCCAGACATCTCATCTCGTCGTCCGACATGGTGCCGTATGGCAGCTCCATGTGAATGTCCCACGGTGGGTCCGCCATTATCACTGCGAACTTGCCTGAGAACAATATCGATCATTTATCTCTATATATATACAATTCTCGTGTCACAATGTTAGTTACCGTACTCCTCCGAAACGGCTTGACCGATTTTTATGAAATTTTATATGCATATTCAGTAGGTCTGAGAATCAGCTACTATCTATTTTTCATACCCCTAAGTATTAAGGGTTGTCCACACCACACATTTTTTTAGTCACCCATCAAAGTTACCGGGAACGAAGTCGCGGGCATCAGCTATTAGTAATCTATACAAATAAATACAACTGAAGTGTCTCGTAATATCAAAATAACAGCTTTTTACTGAATATAAAATAATATGTAAGTTAATATTTATGAACAAAACCACATTTTAAACTTTCTTGTCTGTTTGTTCCGTCTAATTTCCGAAATCACAACGAATTCAAGGGTTTAATTTTTTTTGTACGGAACCCTAATATTTTTTTTCTAAAAATGTGTTAAGTATGTTATAAATACCGCATATTATTATCATATAGCTCCTACTCATGGGTCATCTCCTCATCACTTTTGTAATGTGTAAATAACAGGACAACCGGGACAAAATATCAAGTCCCCCATAGCTAGTGAGGCAACAACAGTACAACATATTTACACTCCAGGGCGTCTAAAATGGCCACTTTAGCAGATCATAATATGAATTGCGTCAAAAAGCGCAAAATGGACCTTTGACAATAGAGCATAATAGGAAAATAATATGAATTGCGATATAATTCGTAAAATGGTCACAGACGCAGTTACTATTGTCAAAGGTCTATTATGCGCTTTTTAGGAGCTCGTGGCTTAATAAGAACTGCCACTCGGGTCGATCTTGCAATCTTGGTGCAATTTCTGCTAAAGTGGTCATTTTAGACCCCCAGTCATCTATGAATTTCCACCTTTAAAATCTCCATGTTATAATAGAAATGTTTCTGATACTGACCTAAGAACGTCATGTCGAGATATCTGAGGTCGCATTGTATCCATTGCGGAGGCGTTAGAGTTAGCACGCCATCTGGTTTGGTCACTGCACACGTACCTGCAACACAAAATGAACATTACGATTATTTTACAGTTTTCCAAAAGCAGAATATTATGTAGTCGAAATATTTATTTTTACCCGACTGCGGCAAAGCCCAAAAGGAGGATTATTTTTAATTTAGTCACAAAGGTGAACAAATTAAAAATAATCACATCACACATCACATCTTATTGGTTCACAAATAAAGATTTGTGAACCAATAAGTGAAACTTGTGGCTTAATAAGAACTGCCACTCGGGTCGATCTTTACGTAAAGCTGTGCTTGCCTAGGTCAGTCTGTGGATGCGTGACCGCCCGACATACCGAGTTTCCTCCATGCCTCGGAAAGCACGTTAAGCTGTTGGTCCCGGCTGTCATATATAGATCTTTGGCAGTCGTTATAGGTAGTCAGTGACCTGAAATTCTGACATCCAGTCAAAAAACAGGCAGTCCCTCCATGTAAAATACTGGTATTCAGCTGCACCCGGTTAGACTGGAAGCCGACCCCAATATAGTTGAGAAAAGGCTAGGCAGATGATGATTTGTGAAACAATAAATTCGTTTTCTATTCTATGACAACTTGTTCAAGAAGTTTTTGTTGACTGCCTTGTTGGTAAGGCTGTTGACCATGAGGTTCTGGGTTTCGGTTCCCAGGACTGGCAAATTTGTATTGGGTTTTGCCATCAGGGATACATTAGTAGCAGTCAGAGTCTGCATTTGCATGGGTGGCAATAGGCTCGCTCCCTGTTACATTAGACTTAAACATAACACCTCATGATGTTTTACTTTACCTTTTTGAGAGCAGTGCTGTTCAGAGAGAGTGTGACTTGTTTTCATTTTTCTTTCAAATTAAAAACCTCCCTCAGATTTAGATAATAAGGTTCTCTTTCAATAAACCCGGCTTACCATTATGTGCTCCCTTGATTGCAGTTTCAGTCAATTTCGGTGCGTTTACATTCGGGTCTGAGTTGTCCACTTCGTAATGCACGTATCTGAAAATGTTGATTCTTATAAATTGTGCCCATAAACCATTACAATTGTTATTTGAGTTGGAACTTTAAAACACTGATGTTTAGGTTTATTATTCAATGATGTATTCTCGGAGTTAATCTTTTTTTTTTCCAAATGGGGCCTTAACTGCTTAACCTCGGTCACATCTGATAAAAAAAGCAATGGATGAGGTCTATGATAGAATGAGCGTGCCCAGAAGATGCCAGTTCACTCTTGCTTTGCAGGCAGACGGGTTAAGTCTGGGATCACAGGTAGAGAGTTCGACATTTAGGTTGTGCGCATAATAAATGTGGATAAGAAGCTCTGCAAACGACTTGTCAAGATATCAACCAAGTGTGGATGGTATGCCACACTACGTCTGGTAGTCCATTTTGCTCAAGTAGTACTAATTTTGACATGAGACATAGCTTGCAGAGTAAGCAAGATGAAGAAGCAAGATACTTACTTGCAGCTGTCCATGTGGAAGCAAGTGTTGAGGAAGGAGCAGTCTCCGAGCGACTCGTCCGTGTGGCTCTGTATGATCTTCTTGAAGTGCAGCTTCTTGCAAACGTAGGTTTGGTCGGCACCCTCCTCGGTCTTGAAGGCTCGCATGCATTCCGCGCGGGTGCCGTGGGGACAGAACTCCATTACTTGGGCGCCTGGACGGAAGAAGAAGATAATATAAATACATGACCAGTGACATAGAAACTCAAAGTAACACACGCAAAACATTGTGCTGGTGTATGCTTTGAATTTAAGTAAAGCTCTAAATTTTTCTCAAGCATTTTTTTAAATACTTATATATAAATACATGACCAGCGACATACAAACTCAAAGTAACACACGCAAAACATTGTGCTGGTGTATGCTTTGAATTTAAGTAAAGCTCCAAATTTTTCTCAAGTATTTTTTTAAATACTTATATATAAATACATGACCAGCGACATACAAACTCAAAGTAACACACGCAAAACATTGTGCTGGTGTATGCTTTGAATTAAAGTAAAGCTCTAAATTTTTCTCAAGCATTTTTTTAATTGGAGATAGTTGTTTCGGGTCTGGGTATTTGTGTATGTGACTTTGTATGTTTGTAAACGCACCCACGATACAGGAGAAAATCCTAGTTGTGGGGCAACGTTTTTAAAAAAGAAAAAAAAATACTTTCAAGAACAAGTATTTAAAAAAAAGCTTGACGAAAATTTGGAACATACTTCTCCAATATCTCCGTAACTGCAAGGTCCCAAGGTATGGTCCAGACAAAAAAAAATCGCACTGACGCCATGACGGGGACAAGTGCCGTTCGGTGTTGTTAATACCTTTAAACCCTTTAGAAAAATATTATAGAATAGTAGACAAACTGATATGCTTTTGAAAGCCAGATAATGTTGGATACTATGTGTAGAAAGATGACAGTCTAAGAAAGAGTAACCACGAACTTAATACGGTTACGACCATGACCACGAGCCCGCTAGCCTCATGGAAGCAAAAACCTGAATTTAAGGTAATATAAATTAATGGTACACCTATATATAGGTGTACCTAGGTACGCCTCATTCTAATCCTTCGGGGATGGCGTGATGTTATGTAATGATCAAACACGCACGGGGAGCCAGCAACTTTTCCCAGTCATATTCGTGGTTGAGGTTGCATCAAATGCAAAACGTGTCTTTAGAGGCTATCTTTGCGGGTTAATATTATCTTTATAAATATACTTGAAGATTAATGCATGAAAGCAAGTATGGTACAATAAAAACATTTATTTTGTTTTGTTTTTCTGTATATTTGTTCCAGCTAATCTCTGAAATGGCTGGGTTGATTTTAGGCTACTTTTATTTTAGAAGATGAATTAGGGTTCCGTGAAATACAAATAAAACCCTTGAAATTGGTAACAACATCAAATTAATAAATAGGAAGTAATATAGCGGGCAACAGCTAGTTGAAAACACAAACCTCCTTGACTTTTGAACTTGTCAGCCAGCGACTTCTCCTTGGCAGTGGGCTTGCTGAGCAGATCCATAATCTCTTCACCAACTCTCTTCACTGCCTTCTCTCTACTCGAAGGCATTGCCAGTAATGACTGCAATACATAGGAATATTTTCAAAAAGAAGAAATATGTATTTGTATTTTTTGACAAGGTTTATTCAAATTAATATTTTTTTTATCATCTACTAACCAGCTAAAGCCTGTTATTATTAAATGGATGACTGAGGTCACTGTTTAATTCAGGAACTAAAATTATTGCCAGTAAAGTTCAAAAAAGTTTGCCACAAAACTACTCTGTTATTGTGTCTTAAATACTGAATAAGTACTATAATATGACGTATTAGACCATGTACTAAGCATATACCTACCATTAAATCTGTGTCATTTTTAGCAGTTTTCTTCTCATCTGCAGCAGTTTTAGATACTTTAGGATTTGCAGCCTCTTCTGTTTTGTTGTCACCTGCAAAGTCAAAGTTAAGATGTCTCTTGATATAACTTATCTTTTATAGAAAAATATGTCCTACCCATTTTATTATTGATTCGGGTCAACAATTATTAGGATAATAGTTACGTCCTTCAATTTGACTAGGATGCAAAACGACATCCCATATAAAGTATGGTGGAAGTAATAGGAGAGCCCACGAATTTTAGGTAAGATTTAGTTTGTATGTTGATTAAAATATGATTTGTTATGGACGCAAATCGTACTTTGAATCTACGTTCAATATATGACTTGGCACTAACCTGAAGGCAAAAAAAACGTACGAAAGTTCGAATTTGCGGACCTTAAAGTAATACTGTTATAAAAGGTCAAAATCAAAATCAAAATCAAAACTCATTTATTCAAACTAGGCTGATAATCAGCACTTTTCGAACGTCAAAATTTACTTTACTTTACTTATTTACAAGTGACAGTCCCCCAAAACGCCCACCCTTCGACAGGTGGTGGGACAGTCCCTAAACTCTTTTGTTAGGACGCCAATGATTTTCCTTTTTGCCTATACTGTCACACTGCTGGGCAAAGCCTTCCCCCTAAGTCTTTCTACAAGCTCTAGTCCCACGCAACCTCAAACCAGCCTACGCAGTATGCATCCAGGTCGTTCTGCCACTTCTTTCTGGCCGCCGTCCATCTGTAGGCACCCATTGCGTAGACTTTGCCCTGCGGTCATTGTGCTTGGCATTCTGCAGTCTACTTACATTTGTTTTGCTAGTTTTTTTCATAATTATAACAACTACATTCTAAAATTAAATGATCCTTCTGGATGGCTATGGCTTATGGATAAGTAAGACTTGCACAAACCTTTTCTCTTGCTACCAGAAGTCTGTTCCTCCATGATAGCTGCTAGCACGGCGGCTAGCCTCACAGACTCGGCGCTTACAACCTCTATGGTTGCATCAGTTGTGCTCTCAGTTCGTTCTGTTATGCTAAAAGAAGTAGGTGCAATAAAATAATTACCAATAACTTTTTTGTAAGACCAGATGCCAACTCTAGTTGCAAATATTACAAATATAATACACACATCAAAAGTGTCTAGGGATCAACATATATTTTTGCAATAACTTTTCTCCTGATTGATATTAATTAAAATTTTCTTTAAGGATTCATCAAATAAAGTGTTTTCGTTTGTCACAGTAACGATAAACCAAGTCACCTTTGCATTAATAAAGAAATTTGCCATTTTCCTAATAAAGGGATTTTTGACATTTGAACCACTAACATTAAAGTTCGAAAAAAAGACTGAAATAACAGTTTTCTTTAAAATTTTATTGGGTAACTTAAACAATTAATAATCCGTGTTTCTACCGCGAACACTAACAACACAAGAACATCGGTTTGGCATACTCAAAATGAGTTCATCCAAATCACGCTGTGGAATGGCCGCCCATGTTCGTTGCAACAACAAAAAAAGGTCTTCTTGCGACTGGATACCCTCCATATTCGGCAGAGCTCTTCTCTGTAGCATATCCCATGCATGCTCAATCGGGTTCAAGTCTGGCGACTGAGCAGGCCAGGGCAGGACATTGATGTTAGCTGCGGCGAGAGTCTGTCTTACAACTCTTGCGGTGTGCGGTCGTGCATTATCATGCATTAACTGAAATAAGGGACCGATTTGCACTTGTAGAGGAACGATGACGTCTGATACAATCGTCTCAGCATAAATTTGAGCGTTGAGGTTGCCTCTGATCCAAATCAACTCAGTTCTTCCGCCGATCCAAATACCCGCCCATACCATGATGGTTCCACCACTATAAGGATGGACTTCCTGGCAGGATTTTAATCGCTGTTGGCGTCCAGGGGTTCTCCAGTGTCGTATACGTCTTGTATCCGGTCTCATACCAAAACGAGACTCATCAGAAAAGCACACGAAACGCCATTGTTCTTCTGCCCAATTTCTGTGTTCAAGAGCCCATTGATATCGAATCCTACGATTGTGCATTGCTATAGGTGGTACCCGTAGCGGTCTTCGGGAATGAAGGTTCACTTCATGCAAGCGGTTTCTGACTGTTTGGTCGCTAATTAAGTTCCCTGAAGAGTGATGAAGCCTCACGGCTAACATCATGGCGGTTATTGTTGGAGCTCTTCGAGTTAAGATTTGAATGTATCGGTCTTGTCTCCGTGTGGTGCAGCGATACCGTCCTCCATGGCGCTCAGCCACGGTACCAGTGCTTCGGTAACGTGTCCAAAGTCGACTGATAACACTCTGACTTGTATTCAGAGCTAAAGCCACAGTACGTTGCCGGGAACCAGCTTCTATCATTCCCACGGCTCTGAGCATTTCTTCCCTGCTTAAATGACGTCGCCGCTCCATAATAACGTTGGTTTTAATCAGTAGTAGGGAAACAGTAGCACTAATAATGTCTTCAATGCGTTGTATGTTTTTATAGGGAAAATATTGACAGCTGATTTTCATCTTTTACTCGAATTTGATTCACAGTTCCTGATTCAAATTATGAAATGCACCAAAAAGGATCCATATAAATTTATAAAATCATAAATTTATTACAAAGCCACATCTCAATCTCAAGAAATCCGCATAAAAATGCTTGATCCCTAGACACTTTTGATGTGTGTATTACAATATTATTTATGGTTGCCTAGCAAATATTTAACATACTTTTTTTTTCAAATTTTAGTAAAAAAAATGAGATTATAATCTGAAATTTTCCTAAATATACAAGAATTGCTCCTCTGACTGTTGACAATCAAGCAAGTCTTGAACAGCTACCGTTTTCATGGAATTACAATAAAATTAGTCCAATATAATATGTTAAGTATTCTATAATTTTTTTATCTTACTATCAGATATTTTGAGGTAACTATACTTTTTAAGTTTACTAAAATTGTAGAAAATTACTTCTTGTATTTGTCTAAATTCTTCATAACTATTATAATAACCCTCCTTTTGGGCTTCATCTCAGTCAGGTAAAAAACTTACGTAATTAGTTTCTGTGTGGCAAACTTCTGCAGTAAGCTGGCAACTATTCCTGCATCAACATCCCCGAGGCCAGGCAGTAGCGCACTGGCAGTTGAAGGCAACTGCAGCTGCATGTCTGACAGCACTTGCAGGAGGCGCACCTCTAGTGACGCGGACGGTACCAACAGTTTGGGTTTCTCTTGAATTCCTGAAATCAGTTTCCTTAGTTAATTAGGTATGTCTGCCTTTGTTCCATTTTACTAAGTCAGTACAACAACAATGTACTTTCTTCCCTCCCCTGTTAGCTGATGTGTGTTTTAAATATCTTCAAAATATTTAATCTGTCCATTCAGTTTATGAAGTAGTTGTGTTTTAACCTAATAGTAACTGTATTTTTGTTTATAGTAAACACTTACAACCATTCTATTCTCTTAACCACTTTCGAACAAATTAAATACAAGTTGTACTGATTACATAGGTACCTTCATGCTTTAATGTAGACGGGCTGGCCACTGAACGTTCCTTCCCGCCACCGGGCGATCCTTCGGACTTCTCGACAACCAAATTAGAACTCAAGATATTCTGCCGTTCTTTTTTACGTTTCTCTAGCTTCTCGCGCAGGCTATTCCTTTTGCTTTTAACAGCTTGGATCTCTTCCCAAGCATCCGACATGTTTTTATTTTGTTACGAATACCATCAGAAACTGTTACCGGTGTTACGACATTGCCGCTTTCAAGGGCAACTTAGACAACTTGAGGGGATTTTAATCAAATTCTGTGAAACGATACAAACTACATTTATGTGATTATCATTCCCAAAGGCCCATTGTTATAATTGCTAGAAGTAAACTTATAAAATTCTTAAAATATTCAAATTCAGACACTGGAGGACGCTACACGAAGTCACGCTTCGCTTCGCAATATTTTTGACGTTTGACATTGACACTTGTCAGCAATGACAATTTTTGAGAGACTTTGACAATGACGAAAGAGTGAAGTTCAGTCATCATCATTCTCCCGCCCTTAGCAAAGAATACTTGGTTTGGTAATGAGTTTACCAAACTAAGCTTATTTTAAATTACATAGGTTGAGTATGTTTTGGTCGGTAATTGTAACTACAGCTGAAAAATACATGACTTATCCATCAATGAATGAAACGAAAAAAATAATTAAACCGCATTTGAACTATTGCAACTGTCTGGCACGTATTTTTTTTTAATGAACTAATGTCGACGAATGTGACATTGTCACATACCATTTTGGTACATTGAATTCTAATCTATTGAAGGTATTGAATGAATATTAAAATAACTCAAACTTAGAAAGGCTACAAATAAAAATGCCATTTGCACCCGAATTACGAACTCATGCTCAAAAAGTGTGCACCCTTTATAAGAAAGCTTCGAGAAATATTGAAGCATATTACGTAGCCAGGTAAGCATAAATTTGGTGATAGGATGGCACGAATTCCATGTGTTTTCACGTGAAAACAATGCGAAGAATCTTGTTTATTTACAATTTACATAGTATAAAAAAAATAAACTCACTTCCGCTGTTTGTAGGTACACTGACTGCGGTACTCAGAGATATTTAATGATTACTTAAGCCGTCTCTTAAAGTCCATTTCACGAAAGAAGTCCCGCAGACGCAGCGCTGTATGTCGCGCGACATAATGTTGTTTCACAACTTTTGGCATCGTAAATAAACCTTATAACGCACAAATCCGCCCCTAAGACGACCCACTGACCCACTAATCCAATAATAAACTCACAAAATGTCTACCACAACAAACGCACCTTGATAACATCGACAAACGACAACATGGCCGATCTGTTAAATTTAGTTCCACAATTGTCCGCGGGACTTCTTTCGTGAAATGGACTTTAGTAAAGGTTTGACATACTTTTGTATGACAAAACTGTAAAAACCTTTATTGAGTGATGGTCTAAGTAATCATTAAAACTCTCTGAGTACGGCAGTTAGATTTTTTAAACTAACTGCGGTACTCAGAGATATTTAATGATTACTTAAGCCGTCATTTAGTAAATATTTGACATATTTTTGTATGACAAAATTGTCAAAACCTTCACTAACTGCCGCACTCAGAGAGCTTTAATGATTACTTAGACCATCAGTTTGTAAAGGCTTTGACAGTTTTGTCATACAAAAGTATGTCAAAACTTTACTAAGTGACGGCAGTAATCATTAAATCTCTCTGAGTACCGCAGTTTGTGATGGCTTAAGTATAGTACCCGGCGATAAATATTGCACATCGACCTTTGGTGAATTTTGTACAAAGGTGGATTTTATACAAAAAATAAAAAGAATTATCAAAAGAAGCAAATCATAATTGTTTTAACAGCTCCTATTATATACCGGATCTCTGTCGCACGAAATACAAACATTATTTCGTGCGACAGAGATAACGCTCTACGAAGCCGAAATTAGCCGACTGTCTCTTTCCAAAGGTCGATGTGCAATATTTATCGCCGGGTGGCGGGTACTGTAATCATTAAAGCTCTCATTTTTTTTAATCATTCTCCTTATTTTGGTGGACTGAATGATTTCTAAAAAAAATCTATCTATACCTTAATCTTTATACACATGTATAGGTACTATAGAAAACCAAGGAATTTAGTATCTACATTGCACCGTGCGATGCTGGGGCAAGTGATGATGAACTAACATCAACTTCCTTTTAGACAACTTGTACGCTATCATCAAGTTATTTTGAGGAGTGCATTTGACAAACATAAGTGCGTTCAGGATCCAAAAGAGCAACGTCGTTTACTGTGGATGGGAGAACACGAAGTTTTCATGAAAGCATCTCCGTTGCCTCCGTGTAAATGTAAGTAGAACTGATGAACACGAAGTTGTATGTTGTTTTCAAATTCTGAAAAAAAAAACTAACTTAGTAATATTTATATTGGGCTGCCGGCTGCCATATATAGATCTTTTTCAGTCGTTACAGGTAATCAGTGACCTGAAATTCTGACATCCAGTCTTACCAAAGAGTATCGTATTACCTAGTATTAACTGGGTTGTGGAGGCCAGATAGGCAGTCGCTCCAACATAGTTGGGAATTGGGAAAAAGCTAGGCAGATAATAAATATGTTTTTTTTAGTTGCTCATTCTATTGGTGAAGCGGGTGGAGTAGCTGTTGAACGTGTCATTACGCCTCCAGACTGGGTGCTTGATTATTGGCATCCTTTGGAAAAAGCTCATTTTCCAGAATACTTTAAAAAACGTGAAGCTCGCAAATGTGAATACATACAACTATGGCATAAAGGTGAACTGTATTAGCCTAATCTATATTCTCTGGGTGATCTGTTTGTATTCATTTTTTATGGCTTTCTGAAATAATAATTTGTTTAAATAGATTATAATATTGTGTCATTTGAGCGCAGGTTATTTGATTTTGAGGTTTCCTGCTGCACATAACTTACAGAAACTGGCCACCATAGATAAATAATATACTTTATTGGCCACAAACACTTCAGTGTGGCCTGTGTGGCTAAAGTTTTACGTTTTGTTCTTGCTGTTGGAATCAGCACGGATATCAGTAAAAATAATGTTTTATTAATATGCTATCATGCACATGGTGCACACAGTGGCTTTCGTTCTATGTCAAGTACGCTGTAATTATCTGCGTCATTTGCGTGTCATTAGTTCATATTCCTTCTATGAGAGACTATTTGATGAAAAAGGCATTCAAGAAAGTTATATGAACTGAGAGGTTTGTATTCGTGATTTTAATCATTATTACTCAGTAAATACACATTCAAATTTGTTAATGTCGCGAATCCTATTTTATTTTACATACAACTTGACGCTGACCGGCAAATTACAAAAAACGTAAGAAAATTCGAATTTTGCGGGCTACCTTGGAGCATCAACCAGGTGTAGGGGAAATACTTTTGAGAGTTGGCAGTACTGATTTTGATCGATCGATCCCTACATAGATTGACAATGACTTATAGTTATCTTACCACCATGCTGAATATTTTCTAGGATGCTATTGTTTTGAAAAGATTAGAGAAATCATCATTTAATAATTGTGTTATTACAAAACTAGGTAGTTTGCCTAATATTTAGTGTGAAAAGGTAAAGAGCTACTTTTAATTATGGCCGAAAAGACGCCAAAAGATGCCAAACAGCCGATAACTGAAGAGGAGAGAATCGCCCTGGCTGAGAAACTGGATAAAGAGCTGGACGAGTTTATTGCTAGCTTGGAGAAGAAGAGATATGCTGAAGGATGGCCCGAGGACAAATGGGAGGTAAAACTTTAGACGTTAACTTCTTAGTATCAACTGTAGAGTTAGTGTCAGTAATTTGCGGTGTAGTGGGATGTTTACGCCGGATTCCAGCCAGTCAGCCTTCGCAGGCGGTGGAATACCTAGTGAAAATCGTTGACACCCTACGAACTCTCACCAGTGGCTCCACGTAGCTGTCCGACCTGCAGGGCTATTGCGTATCTTTTTAAATGTCAGTGCCTATCATAGTGTCCATCGATTAATTGTCAAATGGTTAGTTTGGTATACCAAAACATAACCATTTAAAAAGATACGCAATAGCCCTGCTGGTAAAGAGGGGCTTAAGTGTTTCGGCACCGCATAGTGCACAGGGCGTGTCTCGGCCTCACTCACGGCGGTGATTGGTACATCTAGTTATCGCTCGGTCAGTCATCTAGCCCTCCTCCAGACATAATGGTTTGCTATCCACTGGTTCAAGGAGGGTATGAACGAAATTATGCACCTGTGTCTTCACGCACATTTATGCACTATCATATTACCTGCGGGCATGTCTGCTTCCATAATAATGGCTTTAAATTTGAAGGCTCTCAGTGAAACGCATTAAGCTGATAAAGAAGAACTGGAAGAATGTGGTGGTGGATACACTTTCTTTTGGAAGGTTTTTACTTTCTTTTAATTTTTATTTCAGATTGAATAGTCTGATTTCACCAACATCTAGATAATGGTATTTAAATGTAACAACTGTAAATGTTGGGGTTAGTAGTAAAAGTGCGGCTAAACCTAGTTTTAGCCCACTACAACTAGATGTAGCCCCCCTTAGGCTATTAGCTGCAACAAATACGGTCCCACCATGTCTAAAATCTAAATCAAGTGGTGGCTTGATAAATCGGAATATAATCAGTTTAATCACTGGCTATCACACACTAAACACCTCGGTGCATTCTGTAGGGAGGTGAGGAAACTGATTGGCACATGGCATCATTATAATGTGCCCATCAAATAATGTGATGCTTCCAACCATTTGTCATCTAAAAACTAAGTGCTTGTGTGGCCCAGCATTTTAACAAACTTCTCAATTTGGATTGCTCAGCAGATATGGCATAATATGTCAATAATATTATTATGTTCTATCTAAAGGGTTGTTAAAATACCAAAAGCCAAAAGCAAGCCAAAAGGCACTTGTTTTCCCTGTCATTGCCAACTTTTTTTTGTTCTGTATCATACCTGGGAACCTTTGAGTTACACAGATATTAGAGGTTGACCTCCAAGTCAAAGTTTCAAAACATTCACAAGTTTTTTACAAAAATAATAATAACCATTTTATTTCAGGCTACAATGCCCATAGAAATACCTTATAAACTAACTGTAATAATAAAAAAAAAGAGTGTGTGTGTGAGATGAATGAAATTAAACTGTGTGGTGTGCTCCAAATAAAAATAAGTAAAAGTGAAAATTCGGGCGCCTGGAGTACACACAAAACTATGCCAAGGATAGACTTACCTGCGGGAGCTTGAGACTTTTAATCTTCAAGCGGGAAGGCATCAATAAAAATCAATCATGAAAAGTAAGAACGACTTTATTACCCGAAGGCTGCTGGTTTGAAAATTCCTTTCTAATTCTAAAGCTAACAGCTCTAATGTGTAAAATTAAGATGACATCGCTGTTATTCTAAGACCTGTCATTATTGCACTTTTTTAAAATAAATTGAAGTTATGTATCATAAACCATACCAAACTCCGTCGACTAAATTAGGAACCTGATGGATTATCCAAGAGCATCTTGGTGATATTCGCCGAGATTGCCAACGGCGGTCCAAGATTTTGCATTTTGGTAGGGGCGTGCGTTCAAAAATTTAAGTAATATGGAAAAAAAACGCCTTGTGGCTGAAAACAAACATGAATAATCGTTAGCGGATAAAAAATGGCGATTCGACGCAGGAGTCGTTACGAACAAATACAATTAAACTCACCGTTTCTTCCAAAAATCAAAATGTGGTCATCAGTAGATGAATTAATCCAAGCAAATAATTATCAAATGAAGATAAAAGATCCTGAAACAATTAAATATCGGAAACTATTAGCGTCTGCTATCAAAATAGCCATGACAACGCGGAACGGACCGAAATCACAAAGAATTCGCTTACCTTAAAAAATAAAGGCTATCCAATTAGGATCATGACCAGGGCAATCGGCTACCACATAATTAGGGACTAGATGCCGCCCATCTCAAGTTATATTTTGAGATTTTATTGGAGCGCTCAAAAATCACTCCATTGATTCCAGGCTGTAGGTCGAAAAGCAAGAAATGTCAAAGTCAATTTGACAGCATCGAAAATAAAAATCAGTGTGACCACTTCACGAATCCAAGTCAACAAAAAATGAATTTTCATAAGGCAACACCAACCAGAGCCTACAAATCAAAGCAAAGAATTCAATAGTATGTAACAGGCTTAAAAGACTCGTTACATTACATCCCTCCCCGAAAATAAAAGAAAGGAACTTTCTTTTATTAGAAAGAAATCTTCAACACAATAGACCAGTCTTAACAACTTTCTAATTCCCAAAAAAAAGAAAAGAATCATAAAAGATTCGAAGTGTAAATGAATTCTGAACATGTCAAACGACAAGGTCTCAAGAATTTAATAAAAGTAAAAACATGCAAATGACAAAAAGTCAAAAATGAAATCTGTGAAAAACAGGAAAAAATATAAGTTATAAAAACTAGTTAAATGAAACGAAGAGAGAAATCTCTTAGCGCTTCTAAACTCCAAAACAGTGCAGTTAGGCACTATAGCCACTGACTACAAATTTCAAACGAATTCGAACAAATTACCAATACAAACTACAATTTTTAGTGCAGTTAGGCACCATCGCCACTGACTAAAAATTTCAAACCACTTGGAACAGTACAACTTTGAGTGCAGTTAGGCTCTATTGCCACTGACTACTATGTCAACTGCTTCCAACTCTACCATCTCTATGAGTGCAGTTAGGCTCTATTGCCACTGACTAACTCCGTATCCAACAATCCAAAAAAATTTGAAACTCCAAACAAAAGTTTTTAAATAAAGCTGAAAGACCTTATTTAAAATATTGTTACAGGCACAACCTGCAACGAAACAAAGGAAAGCGTACTGTGATCGGCTCATCACCACCGAATTCCCGAGCACAATAGCTGTAAAAGAATGTTGCTGTGACTGGCTCAACACTACCAATCTCCCAAACACAGACAAACACAAAAAATCATTGAGATCTCCAATGAGAAATCTCAATAACGAAAAAGCGAAAGCCAAAGTTTCACAATGCGATCGGCACATCACCACCGAACTTCCGAACGCAAAGAAAAAAGAATGACGAAAGTCAAAAAAAAATCCCGCATTGTGATTGGAACAACAATGTCCAACACAATGGAAAAAGGAAAAAATATGGCCGGGGCCGAAATCCCACATTGTGATCGGCACAACACCACCGACTTTCCGAGCACAATGGAAAAAAGAGTCGAAATCAAGGTCAAAAGTTACACCAAGATTCAAAAAATAATAAGGCATTTTGTAACAAAGGTTACAGAATGACCCTAAAAAGTAAAGTCCAGGATGAACGCGTTACTAACAAAGTCAAATCCGATCATTAAAGAGAATGAAACTCTATTAAAAATGAGAAACAATTCTGTCAATGAACAGCACAAAATAGATTTAAAAATCGATTACTATTTATGACGAAGAGAAAATAGAATGATTTCAAACTATGAAAAAAAAAGATTACAAAAACTTGAAATTGAGTTCAAGTTTTTGATCTCAAGGTAAAAATAACCTGAAGTGTAGGGTTATATAAGATCCTAATAAAATGTAAACAGGTAAAAGGTTACCCTTAAAAAATAAGATCTTATACAATCCAACAAAAACGAACAAAACATAAAATAAGATCCTTCGGTGTGAAAAACATTTAGTGTGGAAAAAAATTGTATTTAATTAACAAAAATGGCCTAAGTTTTATTTTTAGAATGTTAAGAATTCAAATTCAATAAATTTATAAGAAGTTACCTAACATACATCTTTCAAACTGCTGATAACCTATCATCCATCCCCTCGTACATCAAACTATCAAAAGCAGCCTTCAAACAGAATTTATCAAAATCAAGACTAACACTTGGAAACCAAATTAAAATTTAATAATATCTTTAACATGATAACGTCCCACTGAACCTTTATTTAAATCTTTCAAAACATAAACGTTATCCGAAACCTTTTCAGTTATTTTACACTTTACAAACTTAGGTGCAAGCTTAGCTGAAAAATATGCAGGAGCATGAGATTGAACAAAACTTCTTCTCCACACCATATCACCCACACCAAAAGAAATGACTTTCCGACCTTTATTATAATAAGCGGCATTTCGCTTATACCCCTTTAACAAGTAAGCTTGAACTTTAACAAAAATATCACTAAGTGAATTAAGAGAAACTGCATAAGCATTCCTATTTGAAATTTCTAGTTGAGATAAGTTATCAACAGAACTACTAAAGTGATGTAATGACGCATCAAGAATAAGCTCCCTACCAAACATCAGAAAGTTAGGAGTAAACTCAGTAGCAAGGTTTACACTATTATTTAAAGCTAATTGAACATTGGGCAAAAAACTTGACCAAGTTCTATGATCATCTTTAACAAAACACGATATGCAGGTTTCGACCGTTTTATTATATCTCTCAACAGGGTTATTTTGAGGTGTATACAAAGTATTATAAAATATTTTGGTTATATTAAAACCTTTCAAAAAATCTACAAAATGTTTTGAAGTAAATTGAGTTCCATTGTCACAAACTACTATTTTTGGACAACCAAATTTGAGAAATATTTCCTTTTCAAAATGTTTACAAATTACTCTAGTGGTAGCATTGATCATTGGAAAGAACCAGCAATATTTAGTAAAAACGTCTACAACCGAAAGTATGTATCTATGACCAGAATAAGTTTTAGGTAGAATTCCTATGATATTAACTGAGAGCATAAGCATCAACAGCAGTACAGGTATCGACATCACCCGAATCCTGAAGCGGCGGAGACTGAACTCCCTTGTCCATGACTAACAAACAGCAAGGCGAATAGCAAACGAAAAGCAAAAACTAAATTTCAAAAAGTTAAAAGTTTGAAAATAAATTCTCAAGTTTGAGGTTAAGTATTGAAGTCAATGTGGTATTCCCATGAAAAATTACTAAGTTAATTTTATCGTTTTAAAAGTGCAATAATCACTTACAAGCAGCTTAAATCTAGATAAATTAAATGTACAATATTGTACTTACAATTAGATTAAATTATTTTCTACCTATAAAAGTTAAACTTAGTTTTTAAAATAACTTAACTGTTGAGAACAACAAAACACGGTCAATGCTATACATTTCTGTTGGTTTTGCTAAGAAAAAAACATGTTATTAAAACAAACAGGTCAATAAACAAAATTATCAATAAGTAAACACCAAATATTGTTTACAAAGATTCACCAAATTAAGTTAAGTACTACTTATGAGACAAAAATTAAAATAAACACAAAGTTATTGAAGTAACAATGTAGAACAAACTAATGCAAACAATAGACTCATAAGTTATTTAATAATTGTGCAATAATGACAGTATATAGGTACCAGACAAACCTACTTCAAGTCCCTGTTCGCTGAGCGACAATTGTAATAATAAAAAAAAAAAGGGTGTGAGAAGAGAGTGAGATTAAACTGTGTGGTGTGCTCCAAATAAAAATAAGTAAAAGTGAAAATTCGGGCGCCTGGAGTACACACAAAACTATGCCAAGGATAGACTTACCTGCGGGAGCTTGAGACTTTTAATCTTCAAGCGGGAAGGCATCAATAAAAATCAATCATGAAAAGTAAGAACGACTTTATTACCCGAAGGCTGCTGGTTTGAAAATTCCTTTCTAATTCTAAAGCTAACAGCTCTAATGTGTAAAATTAAGATGACATCGCTGTTATTCTAAGACCTGTCATTATTGCACTTTTTTAAAATAAATTGAAGTTATGTATCATAAACCATACCAAACTCCGTCGACTAAATTAGGAACCTGATGGATTATCCAAGAGCATCTTGGTGATATTCGCCGAGATTGCCAACGGCGGTCCAAGATTTTGCATTTTGGTAGGGGCGTGCGTTCAAAAATTTAAGTAATATGGAAAAAAAACGCCTTGTGGCTGAAAACAAACATGAATAATCGTTAGCGGATAAAAAATGGCGATTCGACGCAGGAGTCGTTACGAACAAATACAATTAAACTCACCGTTTCTTCCAAAAATCAAAATGTGGTCATCAGTAGATGAATTAATCCAAGCAAATAATTATCAAATGAAGATAAAAGATCCTGAAACAATTAAATATCGGAAACTATTAGCGTCTGCTATCAAAATAGCCATGACAACGCGGAACGGACCGAAATCACAAAGAATTCGCTTACCTTAAAAAATAAAGGCTATCCAATTAGGATCATGACCAGGGCAATCGGCTACCACATAATTAGGGACTAGATGCCGCCCATCTCAAGTTATATTTTGAGATTTTATTGGAGCGCTCAAAAATCACTCCATTGATTCCAGGCTGTAGGTCGAAAAGCAAGAAATGTCAAAGTCAATTTGACAGCATCGAAAATAAAAATCAGTGTGACCACTTCACGAATCCAAGTCAACAAAAAATGAATTTTCATAAGGCAACACCAACCAGAGCCTACAAATCAAAGCAAAGAATTCAATAGTATGTAACAGGCTTAAAAGACTCGTTACATAACATATAATTAAATAAAAGACTCTTGTTAATAAATAAGACTTTAACACTATGTTAGTAGCACTTCACTTGCTAACACATCACTTGTGTTGGCTGTCCAGTGGAACTTGTCCGCGGAAGCGACCAAACACCACAAAGCTTAACCAAAATAAATCGCTATGTTTGCAGGAGGAAATGGACAAGCATCCATTCTTCATGAAGTCAACACCGGAAAATGGTGCCCTGTCTCCTCTGGCTGAAGGCCTGGCCAAGCTGAAGTATGACGCTGAAGAGAATACACCGGTGGAATTGGCTGGCAACTACAAAGAGGATGGAAACTTCAACTTCAAACATAAAAACTATAGGATGGCTATTATAGGGTGAGTTCATTTAGGTCACTTGTATAATTTTGACATGGGTTTGTGATTATTTATTGAAGTTTGTTGTATTTAAATATCAAGAGGTTGCAACTAACATACCTAAATTATTTTATAAAATCTGAGAGTTTGACTGTGTATGTCCCTACCTAATACAAGTATGAATGATCCCTGACTACGAAGTTGGTTCAAACGTTAACAAGAAACAAAGACATATAAAATTGCTACTCACTTACTTTAAAGTATATATAATATTACTAGCTGTACCCGCATGCGCAGGCCTGCCTACCTACCTGCTACATACATACTACTTACCTACCTACTACCTCCTATCCTACCTACCTACCTACTACCCTACCTACCTATTACCCTACCTACCTACTACCCTACCTACCTACTACCCTACCTACGTACCTACTACCCTACGTACCTACTACCCTACGTACCTACTACCCTACCTACCTACTACCCTACCTACCTACCACCCTACCTACTACTCTACCTAGTCTACTATCCTACGTACTGAGTTGTGTTTTGTTATTCTGTCAGTTGCGTTTTGTTATACCACATTTTATGGCACGTCCCACGGGAACGGGATAAAAAGTATCCTTCACCTGG
Source organism: Diarsia brunnea (assembly GCA_949774965.1). Classification (NCBI taxonomy): domain Eukaryota; kingdom Metazoa; phylum Arthropoda; class Insecta; order Lepidoptera; family Noctuidae; genus Diarsia; species Diarsia brunnea. Next base: position 12,296,988 of record OX459007.1, on the reverse strand, counting down.
TTCTTAGCTACCTCCCTACCAATTTTCAGCCAAATCGGTTCAGCTGTTCTTGAGTTATAAAATATAATAACAGTGCCTGAACTTTCGAGACATAGACAATAGCTCAAAGAGTATATAACCACTACGTATGAATAGCTTATCAAGAAAAATCATAGACAACCTATAAAAAGACATTTACACTTTTATAAACCTGTAGAATAAATCTTAGGTATTATTTTCGGAACTTAAAAATTAAATAATTAATAAATAATTAACACAAATTAATGTCTAAAACAAACAAATATAACAGTACCTGAACTTTCGAGACATTTTACAAAAAATAAATTTCTGAACGCACACATGAATAGTTGTTACAGTATTTGACAGGATTAGACAACAAATGTTTGACATGTAATAAACAAATCAGCATTTATTGAAATGATTAAGTATTCATTACACATATCGAGTTTTCATTGTTTTTAAGATGTATTATGCTATTCGGGGCGGAGACAAATCCAACGAATCAATTACCATGAAAATTGGTTCAGCAGATCTCGAGTTATAAGTGTTGTAACAAACCCGTCTTTGTTTTATATATATAGATGTAGCTTAGTTTTTACATTTCATTTGAAGAATAATTTAAACCAACTCGTCCATTGTTACTCTTTTTTATTATTATTATTATAAGCCTTCTTGCAGATATTTCGCAATAGGTTGGGTTCTTCGGTTCTTTAGTTGTCTGTTATATCTGTGTGCTTTATAGCAAAGGCCTCCTCCAACCAACTCCATATCTGTCTCTCTCTGGCCAGCGACGTCCAAGCGCCGCCTGCCAGTGTCTTAATTTCGTCCAGCCATCGCCGGAGTGGTCTGCCTCAGTGGTGGTGGTGTTCGACCACTTGTCTATTCCTCTGATAGTATGGCCTGCCCATTTCCACTTGAGCTTTTTGATGGTTATAGTGACGTCTTTTGTTCTAGTGTGTTTTCTAATCGTTGTTGTTCTTATTTTGTCTTTTAGTCTGAGCCCATGTTTGGCATCCATAAGTGAGTACAGATAGTACGCATGGTTAAACAGTTTACGCTTTATGCTCATTACCTTGTTTTTTAACACCTCTTTCAGGCTCCAGTACTGTTTAAAAACCATCAATCTCTTTTGAGGTTACATCATTAGTGGAGATTATTTGGCCCAAGTAAATGTATTCGTTTACATATTCAATTTCATTGTTGTTTACATGTATAGGTTCTTGTTCCCCATTTGTAATGGCCTTGGTCTTTTCCGTGTTCCTGCTTAGTCCTACCTTGCGGCTCTCCCTTTTAAGGTCGTTTAACATTTCCTGAAGGTCATCCTTTGATGTTAAGATTACCACAAGGTCATCTGTGTTCATCAGGTGAGACACATTCTCGCCATTGATTGTCAGTCCATGTTTGTCCCAGTCCAGCTGGCGAAATATTTCCTCCAGCACAGCCGTGAATAGCTTAGGCGATACTGGATCTCCTTGGCGAACCCCTCTTTCGATTCCTATTTGTTCTCCTTCCTTTTCCAATTTGATTTTAGCTTTGCTGTTGGCATATATGTTTTTGAGAATTGTAATGTATTTCTACACCTATATTGTTACACTTAGTGCAATTGCAAACCCCAAGTGTCCGTGTAAATTAAAAAAAAAACAAAATTATTCATTGACAATTTTGTTGATTCTGTATTGCATACTGTCTATGGCTAGAAATGACTAGGTAGGTAATGATTGGCTTTCGTTTTAACATTTCTACCAATATTGTTAACAGTTTGAGTGTTTTTTAAATTCCTATTTGAAACAAAAGTAATAGTATCAGTTGTGTTGCTTCCAGGTACACTGAAGGCATCAAACAAAGATGTGATGATGCAGAAATGAATGCAAGTTTATACAACAACCGAGCTGCATCACATTTCCAACTAAAGAACTACAGATCGGCCCTATTTGACAGCGAGAAAGCTTTAACTTTCAACCCTGACTACACCAAGGCACGGCTACGCGCAGCCAAGGCAGCCCTCGAAGTTTTTAAATTCGACATCTGCATTGAACAATGTTATAAACTATTAGAACGTTCCCCTGGAGATGAAGAAGTTTTATTCCTCCTCTACACTGCGAAAAAGAGGCAGCTTATGCTGAATCGCGATCAACGAAAGAGAGAGAGAAGGAATGCTAAGGAGGGTGAAAAAAATAATTTAGTGATCAAAGCTATCATTGAACGAGGAATTAAAGTATGGAAATGTGATGGCCATGATGACTTAGATATGTCAAAGTTACAACCTAGTATCCCAGCCATGTGGGACGCGATAGTACATATTGCAGACGGTGTATTAATGTGGCCAGTATTGTTCTTGGTGGTAGAGTATAAAATGACGGAATGCATCAGGAAGTGCCCTGAGAACGTACCTCTGGTAATTCAGGTAGGACAAATCTTCCCAGCGCCTTGGGATAAAGACAATGACTACAGTACTGAGAAAGTTAACCTTTACTATGAAGGTACTGATGGAATTCCTCACCTGGTTGCTGATCTCGCAAAGCCTCTGGCTGACATAATAGTGGGAGACTATTTTGAGGTAAAGGGAGGCGCACCTGCGTTTTGCGTTCTGCCCCGCGGAAGCGAAATCGAGCGCCGATTTTTGGCGAGTTACGTTAGGCCTCACATGCTAAAATAAAATCGTACCGAAGATATAACTACATTTTTTTTTAAAGTTTTTGTCGAGTTTTCCGAACGATTCTGATTCTGATTTTTTGTGTATCTGAATTTACTGCATAGATTCGTTAAAATTGTGCACAAATATTTCTGAAAGGTTTACATACGTTTTTTTTTCTTAGTTTTACATACGTTTTTTTTCTTGTAACCGGAAAACGATTAAATTAGTAATTTACGTATTTTATCCTATATGTCAATGTCCTGAATTTTCAGAGGGGATAGGATCGGACAGGGTTTTTTAACGTAGGTATTTTATACGGCAGTTTGCAGTTTTGCATCCTCGTCAAAATTCAGGATATTATCATAATCTAAATTAGTATTCGCAAATTTTTAACAAAAAACCTATTCAATCCAAATGATCTCGTATAGTTATAATATCAATTGCCACTAGCACATAGGCACGGACGGAACGTCCTTAGCAACAAATGCATGTAAGGATAATATTATCACGAGTTTATTCGAATAGTATACTAATTGAATGGTATACGAATTTTCTCAACTTTCATTAATTTGACAGCAAAAAAAAAAAAATAAAAAAAGAAGAAAAAAATAATAAAAATAAAAAAAGAATGAAGAAAATAATATCTGTGCACATGCACTTAAAAAAAAAGTTATATTTGTAACAAATATCTATATTATTCGAAATCCTGTTCGTCTCGGTCGTATCCTTGCTGGTGCGGGTAGAAATCTCCTATTGATTCGTATTCCTTGTCGTCGCCCCCAGGGTAAGGGTGGTGGGGCATCGCGCCCATCCATTGCGGGTACCAGTAGAGACCCTGGACAAAAACATATAAGCCCTTCAATATTTATTAAGTGACCTAGCGGCCATTGTTTTGTAGCGAGTTTATTAGTGTTTGTGAAAATTACGAGGACAGAAACTAATAATTATGCAAATCAAAATCTTTTCGTAGTCTTTACCGTGCTGAACAGTTTTCGAACGATCACGTCATTTCAGATATAGCAAATACTACCTTATTGCCAGCAGAGTTGCAGGTGAACCTGTCGTCGTGGAGGTCGATCATGTCCAAGTAACTCTTGCCCGCGATCGAGCCGTAGTTTGGCGGGTACAAAAAGAAGCACCCATCCAGCATATCTGCAAGATCATTAATATTTGACAACGTATGCCCCATTACGGCAGAGCGATAGGTGGCAGCAATAAGGTTATGTCCAGCAGTAGTAGGGTCGGTGATGTTACCATATTGGTCAACTTATAGAACTTCTAGAAGAAAAAATAATAGTTAAGTGTTAGGACAGGTTCTGGTCGAGATAATAGAAATGTGCTGCCCAGATATGCAAAGCTTCGTTATATTTATAGAGGCATTAGTGTAAAATTAGATTTTTCACACAAACGTGGCCTTTCGTACGATATTGTACAGAAAGTAGGGATCACTCGTAGCCAAAGTACGTCGTGTACGGACAAATGTTTTACGGAACTACATTGTGTGATCCCAATATTATATTATACAATATCGTACAGATCAACTCCGCCGTGTGAAGAGGGGTCATAGTTCAGTGGAATCTTACACGGTACAGTGATGTTGTCATCATTTGCATCTGGCTTTGGCGTCGGCTCGATGTAAGGCGGCACGGGGTCGATACCGGAGCCCGGGTCACCAGGTATCAGGAATGGACCTGACATAAAAGGAGAATATTTGACTGATCTGCGTTAAAATTTTAAAATTCTTGGTAATGTGTTAAAAATCTCGAATATGTTGGTTTCTACACAGACAAAATCAGGCATTTTTCTCTTCTCTCTATACATATATTCGACAAAATCCCCTTACATTTTTAAAGATCGGTAATATAGACGACGCCACTCGTCTCCAAATAATGGAGTCTTCTGCAGTGTGGACCACTGTATATGGAGCCTCAAAGATCCTCTTTGATCGCGTCAAATGCAAACGACCAGTACCTATATAGATGGGTATAATAGTGCCATAACTTGGAGAGGCACCGAACTAAGAAGAACTAAACTTACCTCCATAATGGTTAGTGTAGTTCCACTCACAGACATGATGGTCGCAGATCAACGGAGACTTTTTCTCTTTAGTGTAGTACGTGTTACCGTTGGGTATCGTCTGCAAAGCAAATGCATTTAAAGTCTGTGGAGAGAGTGCACATGTTATTTTGACCTTGTTTGGTACGGTCCACTCTCTGGTCTGGGTCTCTCACTAGGGTTGTAATGCGCGACGGTTAAATATCTATTCCTGAAGAAATATTGTCTAAACCGTGTAAAAAATTGCAGAAAATGAATAGTGGTTGGCGAACAACGTGGACGGCCCTAATTTTAAAGATCTTGCCATCAAATATGGAGGGTAAAACCACTAGTTTCTTACCAGCAGGTAGTCGTAATGCCGGTACCGTACGCCCTGTATATTGAAGTCCAGTATGAAGGACCCTGACGTGATAATGCAGGAGGCGGCAGATAGCGGTGGTAGCTTGTACATTTCTGTGCCACACTTGACGATAGCCTTCGGCAAAGTGGACACGTCACGGGGTAGTTGCGTTACTTTCTTGAAGGGGAACCTTTAGAACGGGAATTAATTAATATCAATCACATGATGTTCAGATGTTCGGGAAGTAGCGCGGTATCTTCTCGTCCAACTTACCGCAGCGGCTCAAGACGAAAGTCTATGACCAGTGTGTGTTGCCAGTGATTCTATAGGAGACCGAAACGTGGTCGCTCACAATTGGCCTCATCAGAAAACTCGAAAGTCGAGGGAGCGCATCCGGAGAAATGAAGACATCCGCAAGAGAACAAAGGTTACCGACGTAGCCCGAAGAATTGCCAAATTAAGTGGCAGTGGACAGGGAGGGCACATTGCTCGCAGAATGGAAGGCCGATGGGGTCGAAAAGTTCTGGAGTGACCACCGTGAACCGGAAGACATGACGTTGGCAGGCCTCCCACTAGGTAGACCGTGCACCTGGTGAAGGTTGCGGGGACCCGCTGGATGCGAGACGCACGGGAACGGTCAATGTGGCGACACCTGGGGGAGGCCGAGGTCGAGATGTGATTTTGAAAGAATGTTAAGGTGCTTATTGAAACCTTGCGGTCTAGATGTTTATAAATTTTGGTCTATTCGTCGTAAGGAAGTCATGACTGATATTATAGATATTGTAAGTAGCTGTCATTGTTTCAGCTCTCTTCATTATTTTACATTAAATTCCAAGTTCAAGGGCAGGTACGATTCTCACATAGGTGATATTTCTGAACATGTTGTAGACTAACCTGAATACACAAATACCTATATGGCACTCCAAACCATGCAGGTAGTTGTCAGTCGGGAAGGAGATACTCGGGTCGTCCAGTAAATAATACTTGGATTCTTCGTGGAAGTGTAGGAATCCGAGAAACACGAAGGATCGGTCCTTGCAGTAGGGCGCCACCCCTCTGCCCATATTGTAGATATCGCTGTAGAGCTCTGAGATAAAGAGGTACACGTTTTTGCCGCAGTAGAATTCTGTAAGACAAAGATGCAATATGAATATTCGATTGCTTGGCAGTTTAGAGGTGACCAAATCGATTGGAAAAATGATTTTTATGTACTATGCTCATCGTCTACATCAGTAGAATTTTGAACACGAGAGCTTTGTATATAGCTTGCGATGTATCGAATTGGGAAGTGTGACTAACTCTTTTAACCGAGTCTTTCGTATTCCACCAGAACTGAAAGGGGCCTGTGTGAGATAGGTACCATAACTAAAAGAGTAAACTAAAAAAAAAAATTCCAAACAAAAACAACCGGCGCAGCGGTATCTTGTTTGTTTCAATGTCTTTTTTGCCACGAACGAAAAAAATATTTTCCATTTTAGTATGTTTTTTTTTCCTACGTTCAAGTTTTATGGAATTTGTAGATATTCAATTGAAGGTGAAGGTAGCCGTACTGCCGTAGACACAGAAGACATTAAACCGCGTCTCAGTGTTCATAGATTTAAGGATCACATTACCTTGGCTCATATAAAACTCCATAGGCACGGGTCCTCCAGTGTAAGTGGCTTTTCTTTCAGCAGCCACCGCGTTGTGGTTCTCATACATCGTTAGCATATTGTCTATTACGTCATCTAATGTGATCAGCAGGACCTATTAAGTTTTGCATTTTCAATGATTTTAGTAGGTTAATGGTCCATAAAGGGTAGGTACATTTTTTTGTTCAACATAGTTGAGAACGTTACGTTACGAAGGGTGGGTTCCTTAACCATTGTAGCTAAAAGAAAATGTTAAAAATTTAGAGCAATCTCCTAAGAGATTGCTCTAAATTTTTTGAGTAATTGCTGTTTTGAAAATGGTTGTTATACAATTACCACCCTGCCAATAGCCATTAGTTGAACTCCTAGACGTTTGTTAGCTTAGCTATCTTATGTTTTTTGTGTCGTTTGTTAGAATTGAGTAAACCATGTTTGGACTTACCTTGAGTTCTTGTACATGTAGTCTAATAAAACGACCTAAATGATCTGATGCTATGTGGACTCTCTCGTTGATGAGGTACTGGGAAACAAAAACTTTTGTCATTCATACAGGGTGCAAGTGACAGTTCTCTGCAGAATGATGGGGTAAATTTAGTTTATAATAATAATACGATGACCGGGACAAGATATTATTACAAGAACGTTATGAGAATCCAATCGATTTGATTTGTTATATTTTGTCATACGCAATGTATCGTTACCGTGGTAAAATGCACGTAGTCAACGGAAACTGGACAAAAATTCCGGTGGATAATAATTCTGAATAAGAAGCTTGCACCCTATCAGTTTGCGAAGAGCTGTCCCTTAAAACCTATATACAATTTGTGTAAGACAGGCTTGCGAAAACGGATTTAGGGGACCTCCGTAAAGGACCCACACTATGACATGGGGCTTAAACAAAACTGGCGAAATGTGTTCGTACTATTATTTAGGGACCCTGGTGAAGGAAAACATCGTGAGGAAACCGGCATGTCCTAGAACCAAAAATTCGAAGACATGTCCAACCCGTACTGGGCCCGCGTGGTGGATTTTGGCCTTTCCCTTGTCATAGAGAGGAGGCCCTAGCAATGATAAATAACATTATAGGCTGATTATGATGATGTTGTGGTACCTGGTCTTCAGCAGTCTTGATCCTCATCATCTCATTCTGGTAGAGCCACAGGTTGTCCAGCTTGTCTGTGGGGTCATGGCCATAGATCTCGAACGCGTCTATGATCATAGCCAGGGTAAGATTCTCGTTACCCCCATTGCAGCAAGGGTGGTTTCGTATGTTGTACGGTCGCTAGGTAGCCGAAGGGAATGACAAAATAATAAATCAACTATGGCATTTGTTTCTTAGTTGGAAAATGGTGTTTTTTTTAAATGACAAAGTATAACCTGTCTTTGTTATTCTATTAAGACTTTCCACAAGATAGATATAAGCTTTTCGGTGGAAAAGTTTTTTTCCTAGCCCGCTCTGTCCCACTCCTGGGCAGAGGCCTCCCTGAACTCTTTCCATTTCTCTCGAACCCGCGCGTCCTTCTTCTAGTTCTAACGGAAGCTGTTTAGTTCGTCCCACCCATCTCCTTCGTGGCCTGCCGCGACCCCGCCTCACTGTCTCAGGGCATCAGTTTCCTGCTATTTTGACCCAGTTTGTCATGTCCTGCCCAGTCTTGAGTTGGGCAGCCTTTTGAGCCACGTCAGTTATTTTAATTTTGGAGCGCAGTATTATTTTTCGAACACGATCCGTTAATTTAACAGCTAGTATACTAACTGCCGCACTCAGAGATATTTAATTTTTACGTAAGCCGTCACTTGGTAAACTTGGTAGATTTGATATACAAAACCTACCTACAAAAATTAAGTGACGACTTAAATAATCATTAAACGACTCTGAGTGCGGCATTAAGAGAAATATGATTATGATAATGATGGTGGAAATGTACTAGATTAGGTAGTTCAAGTATAATCCCATGTAGAGCTAGTCCATACAGTTAAACAGGGTCTCCCTTGTTTGACCGAAAGGAATTTGACAAATTTTCACTTCCCAAAAAAAATTTCGCATAATTTCATTTGCCAAATTATTACTTAGCAAAAAATCTATTCACAAAAAATTGTAACGCAAACCTAATGTTTGGGAAATGAACGTTTAAACTATAACTTGTTTACCAACTAGTACTTTTAACATTTTATATTTATTTCAAACTAGCTGTTCCCGGCATGCGTTGCAATGCCCTTTTTCCTACCTACTACCTGCCTGTGTACCAACTACCTACCTACCTACTACCCTACCTACCTACTACCCTACCTACCTACCACCCTACCTACCTACTACCCTACCTACCTACTACCCTACCTACCTACCTACTACCCTACCTACCTACCTACTACCCTACCTACCTACTACCCTACCTACTTACTACCCTACCTACTACTCTACCGACTACCCTACCTACTCTACTATCCTACTTACTACCCTACCTACTACTCTACCTACTACACTGCCTACCTACCTACCACTTTCTCACCTTTTAAACCTTCCCTGGACTTCCACGAATAATTCAAGACTATAATTAGCCAAATCGGTCCAGCCGTTCTCGAGTTTTAGCGAGACTAACGAACAGCTATTCATTTTTATATAATATAGCTGTACCCCGCGTGCGTTGCAATGCCCTTTTACCTGGCTACGTACCAACTACCTACCACCTACCTATTACCTACCTACCTACATACTAATTTCTCACCTTCTCTGGACTGCCACAAATGTTTCAAAACCAAAATTAGACAAATCGGTCTACCCGTTCTCTAGTTCTAGCGCGACTAACTAACAGCAATTAATTTTTATATTATACGCAAACACCATTTGAAAAATCGTTTTTCTATTGGGAAAGAAACAGTAATTATTTGTGATTATTGTGATAATGTCGTATGGTCTGTTTGAAGTTGTCATTCGTTGACTGAACAACTGAACGTCACTCAATTGTTTTGCCTTCCCGGAACCTCTCCACTAACACTTGAACTTTATGGGTACGGTATTAAAGCTCAAATTGATTTTACGTTTTAGTTAGGAAACGTTTGTATGGGAAAAAGAAAAGGGCTGTTTTTAGGGCTTTTCCGGCCATTATTCGAAATTTTCTCGCCGTAAGAACCATCCTTGAACTTCAACGAACATTTAAAAAAAAAAATCAGCCAAATCGGTCAAGCCGTTTTCATGCCAAGTCGTGACAACGGAAAACGGGTTTCATTTTTATATATATAGATATTTCTGTTGGAATAACAGTTTTTACGCAAAATCAAATAAGCCAAATATTTAGTATCGTCAGTTATCAATTCACCCTTTCCTATTCAGTCAAATGCAATATTTTTTTAAATAAGTAATTATCCTAATCTAAATAGTTCAGTTCCGGGTAACCTACTAAAAACAATCTCATTTTTCTATTAATGCAAGTCGTTTCTGGCACTCGTCGGCCGCTGCCGCGGCACCGCTCGCTTCGCTTGCTAACTAAAAATTTGACCAAATAAAAATATGCGTACTAAAATCATTCGAAATATTGCAATAAAAAAAGGTTGCTAAAATTTGTTTGGGTAATGAAATTTTGTCAAAATCTTTTCGGCAAAACGGCAGGATCCCAGTTAAACATTATGTAATCCAGAAAGTTATTCAAATACTTACATTCAATTACAATAATTTATACATACCTACCTAGTTAAGTAAACAAAAGCTTAAAAGTTTTTTGATCATTCTTCAAATAATGTGAAATACATATAATAAAGCGCATTAATTTTAATTAGAAATGAAGTAGGTAACAAGTTATAATACTCATTCCATTTTCTCTTTTAAATGAATTAGATGTTAATGTAGACATATTAAAAAATAATCACACCTGTTTAATCCATAATAAATAGAACCAAAGCATTTGTAACACAAGTTATTTAAGGTCCCATAGTAATAGTCTAACCTAAGATACCCAAGCAAAGAAAACACTGATTATAGTGATTTTTATTTTGACCTAAAATGTTGGATATCCAACATTTTTAGTGTATTTTCGTTAACAGATTTTTTTTCTTGCATTTTCTTTTTTTTTTGACCATTGTCCTTTTGGTGGTCTTAATGATTTCCAAAAGTTTGTCCATCTATTTTAATGGGACCTTATATACTTAAGTAATATTAATGGAAAAAAAATTGTAGCAACGTTTTTTTTCTGTCTCATCCCCGTTGTAAGGTGTAGTATGTAGTCTGTAGTTCAATGTCTATGTACCCTATCCATATCACTCTTGTATCCACACTTGTACTCTTTTGTCAGTAAATAAAGGTAATCGCTTGAGAACAGTTGTTTTTTTAACACAAGATCCCCATGATCCACACAGACTTATGTCTGTACAATATATTTTTACCCGACTGAATTGAGGGTAGGTAATGTGTTTGTCAGCCTATATACCAATTAGAACTATTAATACTATAGAAAACTGTCTTATGTTTCAAGAAGACAATAGACTCTCTGCACTCTGCCCTTTGAAAAAATACAATTACACTTGAGTACCTACGCTATTTAAAGGGGTTTGAATTTTTTTATATGGAAGCTGGCGTATCGACCCACCGCCATTTTGATTTTTTTAGATATAACGGCCCACGATGAAATTGGTATGTATGGGTAGAGAGAGAACTGGAGAGAACATGGTACCCCAAAGTGTCACTTTATCGATATACTAGCTGACCCACACAACTTCGTCTGCGTCACATAATATAGCTTATAACTTTTCTCGATAAATCGACTATTCAACATATTTAATTGAGTTAAATCGTACCCGTAACAAACAAAAAATCTTACCTTTCCTCTTTATAATATACCTATTAGTTTAGATTGGCTTTGATTATATTATTAAAGTAACAATTACTATAGGTATATCTTACTGTTTAATATACAGTAACACCTTGTACTTGTAAACATTATGGTGCAGTAAATATTTTGAATTTGAATGTCTCCGGAGCCCCCAGAGGTCAGAATCCCCACATACCTACCGCACCGGACCGAATGACTGCAACGCGCTTAATTATTTTGTCGCCCGTATATTTTTACATTGCGATATCTTATATGATATTTGTTTAAACTGTATAGAGTAAAAGGCACTTTATTCTATATTAAATTTCCGTGGTAGCAGAAACATTTATTTGGATATAGATTAATACCATATGGGTTAAATGAGCTTCGCAAAATATCATTCTTTTTACCTAACATTTTAATATTAAAAAATAGTTACAGTGAGTCAATCTTAAAAGATAAACATACTGTCGCGGACTTTTTTTTAGAACTCTAAAAGAGAAACAATTCCTTCATACATGATATTTACGTAACTTAAACCGTTTTCGCAGCGCACGCAACGGAAGCTCTCAAAAAGGAATATCTTTTCCCGTTTTTGCAACATTTTTCATTTATGCTCAGCTCCTATTGATCTTAGCGTGATGTTATATAGCCTAAAGCCTTCCTCGATAAATGGACTATCCAACACTAAAACAATTTTTCAATTCCAACCAGTAGTTCCAGAGTTTACCCCGTTCAAACAAACAAACAAACAAACTCTTCAGCTTTATAATATTAGTATAGATTTGAAGGTAAAGATGGACATACGAGTACAATGACCACATAAAAAATAGACCTTTTACGGGTTTAGAGGCGTTGATTATTATTATTACTGTTTATTTATTATTATTACTCTTTGACTTTTTCCTAAGTAAGAAGCACGAGAAAACTATTCTTTGACGTAACATAGCGTTTCATTGCGATGCGATGCGATTTTTTCGTGCGCATTATAATAATCAACCTGGGAACGATTATTTGGATACAACAGGGATGTTTATTGACTAAAATAAATATGATTCTAATTAGTCCGTCTGTTAGATTATCGAAAAATCTTGGACACGTAATTTTTGTTTTATCAAATCAATAAACATAGACGAAGATAAAACGCTTCAAAGATTTGAGTGGGGGGTTGTGACGTCACTCGCCGGTAAAAAATGACATACTAATGTCTTAGAAGATGACGTCACACGAGTTTATAAAGCACAGTATCGTCTTACGTGAAAAAAGAAAAAATATGTGTCCAATATTTTTTGGAAATCTATCTGACGGACTAATTAGATTTTTTTTGTTAACTACCCTATTTAACGCCTATGTATAATGTATACACGTAATAACTCTATTTTTAATTATTGTGGTTGTACTCATTTGTCGATCTTTACCTTGAAATATCTCGGTAACGTGACACTTTGGGGTACCTACAGTGTTACTGGACATTTTTGTTCGGTTAAATGTCCTCTATCCATACATAGAACCACTTTCATCGTGGGCCGCGATTTCCAAATAAATCAAAATGGCGGGCAGGTTGATATGCCACATCGGTTCTATCCCCTTTTACCAAGAACCAATCTATCACATATGTGAAGTAACCTATAGGCTAAATAATGACTTGCTTAGTAGCTAACACCTCTATTATAAGAATATAATAAGCAGTAAGATCTTAGTATTCTACTGGATAATAAGTTATCACTTCAGTGTGAGTGTCAAGATGGTGGGATCAAATCCCCAATATAAAATGTTTCACTTTAAAGTGTTTGTGTGTGTGTACTATTTGTACACTAAACAAGACATTTGTACCTCTAAAGGTACCTAAAGGAAGTAGGTATGTCAAAACGTCACTGGTCCCGCCACTTTGCCCAATCAGCAGGGCTATTGCGTATCTTTTTAAATGTCAGTGGCTAATATCATAGTGTCCATCGATTAACTGTCAAATGGTTACATTTTGTACCAAACTGACAGTTAATCGTTGGGCACTATGATAGCCACTGACATTTAAAAAGATACGCAATAGCCCTGCAGATCATCTACGGAGTTCAAACGGCCCTCCACATATCTTACTTCAAGACATTTTTACACTCGCAGCTCGAGAATGCGGTCCCTATCTGGAACCCGTTCTATAACAAATATCCAAGATGCAGATTTGTATCCTCTTCAAAATTCAGGAGATTACCTTGATTTCTCAAGGCAATCTCCTGAATCCTGCAAAGTAATTATAAAAACTAAAAGCTCCGTCTGAAAAGCAAAAAACATGTCGCCCACCCAGTCTATGTTTTAATAATTTTATTCTTTATCGGCTTTAGTTTTTTAATTTTTCTATCATTGTTAAGGCTTATTGACAAAATTCAGAATCAGTATTTAAGGGTTATAGGTGGTTTTATAAAAAGCTCTCCAATACACGTAATGGAAGCCGAAATGTGCATTCCTCCTTTATATGTTAGGAGATTATACTTAGCTTACAAGTTCTGTATAAAAAGTATGTCATGTTCAAATAATGTAACTATTATGTTAATAGATGACCTGAATGATCTTTCAGTCTCAAGATACTGGAACAATAAGAAAAAACCGTTGCTTGTGACCGTATACAATGAGTGTAAACTTCGTAATATATATTGTTCACGTATTTTAGACATGTACTCACTAGATAAATGGGTGACGGGTTTAAACGTACGCGATAAAATTAGTTGTGAGTTAGACTGTGTCAAATTAGCAAAGCGCAGCCATGAGGTTACATCACTTAAATTTGATGTTATTAAAGAACTTAGTGAAAAACACCAGGGGTGGACAATGTACTTTACCGATGGGTCTAAGAGCAAAATTGGATGCGGTGCCGCTTATTATAGTTTAAGGGATGGAACTTCGGCCATGTATAAATCTAGTGATACAAACGTATCGGTAATGACGATGGAACTCGTAGCAATCTCAAAAACGCTGGAAAACATAATCAGTCGGGAACATAATCCTGTGAATAACAACATTGTTATATTCACAGATAGCAAAAGTGGTTTAATGCATTTAGCTCGATGCGCCTCTGGTTGCAGAGGTACACCGATAGCTTATGTAATTCTTCGACTTTTGAATGAACTTAGTGACAGTAATTTGAGGTTGCAATGGATTCCATCTCACATTGGTATACAGGGAAATGAGAAGGCTGACATGTTTGCAATTTTGGAAGGATTGGAAACTAACATAGCTCCATTCTACACAGAAATACTAAGCTACTACAAGAACATATGCTGCAATCGTTTTAAAGAATATTTCGACAGGAAGTCGAAAGAAAAAGGCATATGGTATAAAACTATGCAAAGTGAGCCTCCTCGAATCCCATGGTTCGCTGAAAGTCATACAAAGAGGTCGTATGTTGTCATGGCACATAGATTGCGTTCTGGTCATTTTCCATCCAGGAAGTTTGGATACCTTATGAAAAAAGTAGATTCCCCTAATTGTCAAGTGTGTAATCAAGTCGAAGATGTCCAACATTTGCTGGTGGAATGTGAAAAGAACAGGAGAGAGAGGGAGATAGTGATGCGGGAGTTAAAAATTAATATGTATGATATGGGGGCTTTTATTAGAATACTATCTTCACCAAATTCGGGAGACGCGAAACTGATTTTGAAATGGTCGCTGCATCACAATCTCCCTCTCTCACGCAATAATATTTATTTATTGTACATTATACATATAATTTAGGGCTTTTTTGTGTACATAATTAGTTAGGGTATGATGAGGCTGACGTACCTTTGTAAGGTAAAATCCTCTAAATAAATAAAGATAGAAAAAAAAAAAAAAAAAAAGGCTTATAGAATGTCAGGTCATTAGTCAAGGCCTTTAAAATAATAATAATTTAAATGTTTGCTTATCTAAAGTTTGATTAGCATTGATCCTATTATTTTTTTAAGAATACTTACAGTTATCTGTATGAGAGTACATAATAGAAACAGCACGCACGCGTGAATACGCGCGTCCATCTTGCAAACATGGCGACTGATCGCGTGGCAAACCCGGGAACAATTAAACAAATTGGCAATTTTAATGGCTACCGTAACATTTTGATTGACCTTGATATAATTTTATTGAGGGGAAAATATTTTATGTGCTTGGTTAAATAAAATGAAATTTTCTTCAGTAAAAGCATTTGATCAAGCCAGAATATGGTCGTATGTTTATGGAACCAGATCAAAATTAATATCTAAACTAGACTGTATTTCGTTACTCCGAAGTTCGAAATACCGATGTACGGTATACAGAAAGTTTGTGAGTCCGAATTACGTGAGTCAGAATGTACGCTATGACGAAGTACGTTATTCAGAAAGTTCGTTACTCCGATGTACGTTACTCCGAAAGTTTGCTACTACGAAGTACTGTATTCAGAATGTTCGTCACTCCGATGTACGTTACTCCGAAAGTTTGCTACTACGAAGTACTGTATTCAGAATGTTCATTATCGCGAAGTACGGAACTCCGAAAGTTTGCTATGACCAATTACTCAATAATAATTGAGAATATTTCTCTTCGAGATTCTGAGAGAGTATTTCGAATTAGTCGAATATTATGAATGTACACAATGTGAGGATAAATGATCTATAACAGTGTACAAATAAAAAATCGTAATTTAAATAAGTAAAAGCAGTTTAATCAATTCAAAATAATCTTAAAACATAGGGTAATAAAAAACTATAGTAACTTTTTTGTACACTAAAATTGAAAATAATATAATTTAATTGTAATATATAAAATAAAAATCAAGTTTTAAAATAAATGATATATGCCAGACCGCCTAAATATTCCTTTAAAGACACGGTGTCTTTCTTGACCATAATTATGCTCTTTGATCTTGTTTGTGAGCTATTTCTTTTGCGTTTCGTAATGTTTGCCGTTATTCTTTCTTTTTCCAAAATGGTATTTTATTGTTCTTTTAATAATTCTACTAATGTTTTATACATATATTCTTCTTTTTAGGGTTCCATACCTCAAAAGGAAAAAACGGAACCCTTATAGGATCACTCATGTAGTCATGTGTCTGTCTGTATGGTCGACCATCCTCCCCCCCCCTTATCTCCGAAACTACTGAGCCTAAAATTTTGAAAAAAAAACAGAAATTAGTTCAACGCTTGAAAAATCTATAAGAAGTCTATGGTGCTAAAATAACATAGAAAATCTCTCAATATCTACTACAATGGTACGGCGGAACCCTTCAAGTCCGACTTACACTTGGCCAGTTTTTTCTATTGAGCAGACTGTTTCAACGGTTGTGCCAATTTTCAATTGAATTCTGTGTAGTTGGTATATTCATGTTTACGCAATCTAACACAGACCACATCCGAGGAGGGAATCTAAAGTAATAATAATGATCTAATTAAAAAAAAAATACTTTTAAAACCTATTTGCACAATAATCATCATTTATAATACTTGACTTATTCGAAATACTCTCTTAGAATTTTGATGAGGAATTTTCTTAATTATTATTGAGTAATTGGTCATAGCAAACTTTCGGAGTTCCGAACTTCGCGATAATGAACATTCTGAATACAGTACTTCGTAGTAGCAAACTTTCGGAGTAACGTACATCGGAGTGACGAACATTCTGAATACAGTACTTCGTAGTAGCAAACTTTTGGAGTAACGTACATCGGAGTAACGAACTTTCTGAATAACGTACTTCGTCATAGCGTACATTCTGACTCGCGTAATTCGGAGTCACAAACTTTCTGTATACCGTACATCGGTATTTCGAACTTCGGAGTAACGAAATACAGTCTCTAAACTAGTATAATTATGTGTATTAAAATATAGGTAATTCTCTTCTATTGTGATTCTGACGGTCCAAATTATTGTTAAAAATAATATTCGTCCCATATCTTGGGCTTTTGATAAAGCTTTTGATACACTGTGTTCTGTTATTCAACCAACATGAAGACAAGGAAAGGTCTTCAGTAGATTAATTAAAGAACTCAAAAGTATTTTACAAGATCACAAGCAGAGCGTAGACACGTATGATGATAGATAATTAGTGTCGTGGGAGAAACATCATAAGGGGCACAGGCCCGTCGGGGCTGCGGGTTGTTCGCAAGAGATACCGCGGCCTCGACACGAAGGGCTAAGAAGGAACATGGGTGGTTTTTAGTCAGTAGAAGTCTGACACTCCCTTTCGCTCTGCCCAAGAGCGGGAGGGGTTATTTAATGATTTTTCACCCGCCCAAAAAAAAAAAAGGGGGTTCCACAGGGCAATGTTATCGGCCCTTTGATATTTCTTTGGCGTCTTACGCTTCAAAGAGGATTTAAAATTATTGTAATACAAGAAATAAAACAAATATCGAATAACATTTTATATTATTTAAAATACACACCTAGAACTGTTCATTTCATCACAATACATATTATTTAAGTATATTTATACAACATTATTTATTGCACTTGGATACATTTCTAATATTCATATGGATATAAGCTTGGATACTTTAATCAAAACTAAACAATTAGGCGTAATGGAAGACAAGCATCTTTATTTTTATTCATATAGTTTTTACCGCCGAAATCTTGGAAGCCCTTATTCTTATGCTAGATATACAGATGGTGGGTTTCTTAGACTAACTTTGGAGATTTTCTCATATTGTCAATATACTCATATTCAATTTATTAGTTTATCAATTCAGCATATTTATTACCGTAAATTCAAATCCTTTTGCATATAGCGATATGTGACTTATATATTCGTGAGTGTAGTGCCAATTTGTTCCTACGTTCCTTATAACTTGGAGAATTGTGCTATAATATAGTAGCTTGTAGCAGGGATGTTGCGGATGCCGATTTTTTCACATCCGCGGATGCGAATGCGGATGCGGTGTTTTGAAGGCTCACATAGGCGGATGCGGATGCGTATTTTCGGATTTTTTTTATAAGAAACTACATAAGTGATCCACAGTTTCAGAGTAAGGCTCGACATCTGAATTTTTTATATGATAACCGCAACAAAAGACGTTATGAACTTTTTTTTTTTTTTTTTTTTTTTTTTTTTTTTTTTTTTCATCTGCAATGGTTATTACGGATGTGGATGCAGATTTCTAAATTGATGCGGAAGTTCCGCAATTGCGGATGCGGATGCGAATATTCGCAACATCCCTGGTTTGTAGTCATCATTTACAATCATGAATAACTGACAGCCTCAGCATGCACCCTCTCCCTCTATAAGAGAAGAGGCCTGACCTAGCAGTGGGACTGTTATCACCTGATTGTGCCTGCGGCTGTTTAAAATGTTTTATTAGCCGCGTTTTTTATCTTTGGCTGATTCTTGGTTACCTCTATCTCTTGATATTAGTGGGTACATTATTATTGTCCAGTGTTTAATTTTCTAGCTATTATATCGTCCATAATATATTTTTCGGAATCACCTGTATACCTAATATAAAGTTCCAAAACGGTATCACAATAATCACATATTCTCACAATATCTTCATGTAACATAACTAACTAGTCTAATCAACATGTATAATTTAGTATAATACTCTATTAATATAATCAACAACAATTATGTTAGAAAATGGAAGACATTCGGATATATACTCGTCAGAATTATAGCTTAGTATACTTCACCAGCATTCTTATTAAATAAATTGTATAAGTTTGTAAATAGATCTTTCGGTATGACTAAACACATCTAAATTATATTAAAAAAAAAACATTTTAGTGTAAAATTAGACATGTACAATATAACACATTTGTTCTTTGTTTTAAAATCTGAGTAAATAAGAACTAACTGGAACCTCAATAATTTCACTACGGTATAATACCTAAGATTAATGTAAATATTATCCAAATACGTTTTTGATATTTATACGTACAAGCAAATAATGATGCTTTTTGAATAGCATCATCATCAATGGAAGACTTCGTTGTTAGGTACATATTCAAAAACATAAATATTTCATTGGAAGACATTGGATTAACAGTACCTATATCATATATTTGTAGAGTTAGCTAGACAATTATAACTATATACATAAAAATCTGGAGTAATACGTAGTAGCGAAGGCAAAAGGCGATCGTCCTCTTAAACATTATTATTGTCACTATTCGAAGAAAGTAAGATTCGCTAACAAAACCTATTTGCCCATGTACTAAACAGACCTAAGATACAAAACTTATCAATACATCGGTCTAGGTACATAAATCTTGCATTTAACATTCAGCCGCTTAGTTATAGCGACAAAGTATAATTTACGATGTATGCATAAGTCTAAAAATAGTTCAACAATGAATCTAATATTATGGGAAATTAGAACGGCAAACCGATCTTGAACGCCTTGATCAGAGCTGAACCGGAGTCGTACATGCCGATGACTCCAAAGAGAACACCAAGGCATATTATAAAGTAATCGTATGCAATCTTAGTGGTTTCCAGAGTATTGCCTTTCAATTTAAGGTGGAAATACGCTGGCCAGATGAAGCTCAACATGGTTCCCGTGAAACTACCGATGAAACCCATCAGAATAGCAAAGTGGGGAATAAATATTGCCATCAAAATAGTTAACATTATCACGCCCAGTCTCCATGCAAGTCCCCACACTTTCAGTTCTCCATCTAGCGCATAAATTACAGGGAAAAAAGTCTTAGGTTTGCCTCTAAATAGGGCACGCTCGAGTAAATCGCAAGCCGCATAGTACGGCAGAGGGTAACTCAGTACCGCCTTCACGACGAGGAAAAAGTTTACAAGACCTTTAAACCCAGCTGAACGCAGGTTATTCGTGATAACTTGCTGGGTATCGTTCTGAAAGGTCAAAAAGCATAAATATCCAAAAATGGATTTAAATGCAGCAGCTGCGATATGTGACCAATCTAACATCCATTCGAATTTGGAGCGATCCTCCATATTACCTTCTAATGTTGGCAAAAATATCTGCGAAGTGTAAGAGAAAACGATAACTCCCAAACTTATAGGGAAATTTTCAAAATCCAAAGTCCATTTTACCTTACCCCAGCCCCAATCACCGATATTAAGAACACAATAGCCCAGCACAATAGCATTAATAATCAAGTGGCTCATGGTGCACCAGAAGGACAGCATACTGACGCTTTTCAGTGACTTTAAGAAAGCTAAGGGCAATAGGAATATGCCTATTAACATCATCCAAGACCGCGCGTCAATGGCGCCATCAGGGAAGGTTCCAATCATGAGATCCCCGCATACAACGACGTAGAGAATACATGTCATGAGGAGTTCAATAATTTGAGCGAGATTGACGATTCTTGCGCCATATTTTCTGCCGAAGCATTCTTTAGCGATGCTGACATAAGAGTCGCGGACTCTGACGCGTTGGCCTGACACGGGGTCGTCTTCGTAGAGGCATTCGACGAGAATCTTACCGGTGTAGCAGCATATGTGGGCGATGCCAATCATCGCAGCGATCGCCCAGTAACCGCCTTGTAGGACAGCGAACGGCAGGGATACTACGAACATACCCTGGAAGGAAAACAATAATTTTTAGTTACTGTTTCGGTAGAGTTATGAACTCAGTTAATTATTTTGTTAAACGTAAGTACCTGAATAGCATTGGTGACGTTCCAAGCTGCTTGGTACTCATTGATCTTCGCACCAGGAGGGCCTCCACCTTCCTCAAAACCACCGCCTTCTTCAGATGAAGCGTAAAAATCTACGCTTTGCATGCTCTGAGTCCTGAAACCACAAGTGGCATGTTATCTACCTCTGATTTCTAGTTTTTTATTTTTGAAGTTTATAAGTGAGGCTTGTATTACCTGGGAGCTACCCCATCCTGTTGGGGATACGTGTTTTGATAGCTGGTGAAGGAGTCCTCGGCCTGCAGGGCTCCGCTAAGGAACGGGTTAGTCGGATTCGTCGACTGGTAGCTTGGTGATGTTGTCTCGTTCATGGTTGAAAGTTCGCAGCTTTCACCCATATTGTCTGGAAGTTTATCAAGAGGCATATGTATATATTTTGTTTATTTATTAAAATTATAATTAAGTTATAATTTTAAGAAAAGCTATCAAGGTGACTGATATTTTTGACTGAAAGTTTTCAATTTTGATTTGGGTAAATTGATTCGATATATTGTTTGGAATTTCCGTAATAGTTAAGTTTTCATGCTATGTTAGTCAACAGCGGTCATCATGATTAGCTGCTTTTAAGAGTGTCAAGTGTATTGATTAAGTTACTGACCTTGTGAAGACTCACCTAGGTTCGCGAACCTGACATTTTGCGGAGGACGCGGGGGCGCGCCTGGTTTCTCCGGTATCTGCTGGCGAACCGTCTGCATGGTCACATCCAGAACATTCCTCAGGGGAGGCAATTTGAACTTCGCTAGATGATGCATCTTGAAGCTGGGTTACGAACTCCTTGGACTTTTAATTTAAGCTTTTAATTTAGCCCTACTTTTATTTTACAAGGTTTTTAATTTTATTATTGTCGTATTTTTGATCTTCTTTTACTCTCTTCTTCTTCAATTAAAATTTAAAATTGACATCAACGGGAAGACATCGATTTTTAATAATTAACATTAAATATATTTTTTTCACTAATTCTTAACACTATTTTGGAAGACTTCTTTACACTACTCTAAGTTAATTTGTATTACATTATTGTTTTAACGTGCCTTTGGTATTTGGAGCAGCCATTTTTTTCCTGAATTACGTTACGTTATTTAACTCATTGTTTTTGAATAAACTTCGGAATTTTTATTAGTTTTCACTAATGTTTTTCTGCCCAGCCGTTTTTAATGTTTCACGTTTGGTTTTTGTTAGGTTTTATCATTTTTAAAGCCGTATTCTTAGGTACAATGGCTGCTCGACACGGCCGCTCTCACTGTGGGGTGGTTTCTCCCCGCGGCGCAGGGGATGTGCGCGGTGAGTCGATCGATACATCGACTACACGCCAACGTTTCTCACGGAAGGAATGTTAATTTCTGCTGGAACGTTTAGTTTACAATGTTACACCTGTCTAAAAAAAAACTGTTATGTATGATTTAGGGGATGGGGATTATATATATTATGCAGTAGATTTAAGAGTCTTGATTAAATGGTGAGATAGTGAAATCTGACTAAAGCAATAGTGTTTATTTGCATATTAATTGACACTAGGAATGGAAACTGATACTTAAGCAGAACTATTACTTAGTAGAGGGGGCTGATAAGCCGATATTTGCTAATAGTACTTATTATGACATTAGGTGTGGACCTGCCTGTATATCGCTTTATTAAGTAATTCAGTGCCTGCAAAGAGGAATAAAACTTTCTTGAGCAACAAATGGGCTCAAATATTATTAGTTCAAAGAGCAACAGATGCTTCTACCTGTTTTAGAGATCGATGGGGTTTGAGTACCTAAATGATGCCATGACGTCTGCAGGGGAGGATGGAAGAAGAAAAGGTGTTGCACCGACCCCGAGTAGAATGGGACAATAAATGATGGGGTTAGATGATATAGCTGCGTTGGTTTAGGCACACAGCAGTTTGCAAAATGTTTAGCTACCCTAACCGTGCCTATCGACGACGGCTTAGCTAATATGGCTCTAAAATTTCTGTTTTGGCTTGCTCATTACCTTGCAAGGTAAACGCTTTCTTCTTCGACCTCCATTGTATCACTGCTGGACAAAGCTCTCCCCCATAGTCGTCTCTTTCCTAAGTACGGTTTTCACCAACTAATCTACTAGAAACCTCTAAGACCAATTTCCGCTTTAAATAGCGAACTAGTCAAACTCTACATTGGTGATTCTGCGAATGTAACATTATGTAATCGTAAACAATATAGCTTAGCAGAGTTAAAATCATTAAAATCATCAATACAACCCTCTGAGTTAATCCAATTCAATGACTATTTCATATAGGTAGTCAAGTTAAAGTATGTAGGTACCTAATTACTTGAGTTAAAGTAATTAGGATTTATTTAGGTTTAGCTTTAAGTGCACCAAGGTTTAGGCAGCTAAACCTTCGCGGATAGCAGATGTATGTGTAAAGGATGATATGGCAAGAAAGACTGTGACTGATGAGACGACGAGTAATAGAAATGTACCTACGAGTATGTAAGAAGAAGGGCCGACACCAAATGAATTGGGATAAGGGCAAGAGAATGATGATGTACCTAGGTAGGTACTAGGTAGTTACTTAAACATCTAGGCAGGTATTACGTAGCAATAAAAAACAAAGCTGTAGTTAGTCAAATTCCAACCCCAAATTGAGTCATAAAAAAGTGTAACAGTAGCGTTATACAATCTGGCAGTTAAGTGTTGATTGGCCAATCAATTAGTTTGCGTTTTATTTGTTTTTCGCTTGTTATATTCTGTGGTTAGACAGTCGGCGCCATGGCCCGCCCTGGTCGAGTGTTATTGTTGTTTGTTCTATTTCTAACATGTTTCTTTACGTTCAGTGTAAGTATCTGTCTATCTTTTTGTACAGTCACGACATCAATATAGTCCCGGGAGTTAATAGGCGTTTTTTGGGCTGGCTCGTTCCATCGTCGACGCGTCATCTCTACCCTCAGGACCAGATTGAGGTCAAGAGAAAACCCGTTCAATTTATAAAAAATACTCCCCTTACCCGAAAACTGGCTAAACCTATATTGTACCTTTGTCTGGGAATCCACACGGTGACGTTTAAATTTTAGAAAGCATGTCAACTAAAAAAAAAATAGCCAGATTGTTAAAATCAGCTGTATCTATATTGCTTTCATTCACTAACTTTTGTTGTTCACTGTACCTAGCTCCAGTAGTTACACTAACGCCCGTTGTCACTAACACTAAGTGACACTTAAATGAGCCTAAACAAAAGCGTGAGGTTGAATATTCAAAGTTCCACCGAACGCCGAAAGTAAATAATTCAACACAGCAATATTTAGTCGTCAAAACGAGTAAAAATCTCTTAAAATTTTCAGTACTCGTACATAATATCGAACCACCCATGCTGCAAATCCCCTGGCGAGAACATCACCCTAGCCATGGTGATAGATGCGTTCGAGATCTACGGCCATGACCCCACGGAGAAGCTGGACTTCCTGGCTCACTACCAGATTGAGATGATGAAGATTAAACGAGCCCCTGATCAGGTATTTCCTACTAGCTGGCTAGCCGGTATTGGCCTTACTAGCTGTGTCTCTCGGTTTCTGAGTTATTTCTATTTTATGCTCGTCTCCTTAGGGTCGCCCAGTCGTAGCGTGATTTTAAATACCCTAGAAGCCTTCCTCAAGAATTTGGCCACCAAAAGCATTTACGGTTTTCGCAATTTGTCCTTTGTCTTTTTCTCTTTAGACGTTGCAGCGTTGTTTAGTACCAAATTTCAAGATTCGGAATTCACGAGAAGTACCCTGTAGGTTTTGATTCCCTTGCGAGTGTCGAAATTTTGCTTAGAAGTTTTTTTACATCTTTAAGGGACAATAGACTTGAGTATTTGATATAAATGTCAGCTTGGTTCCTCAACGCGTTCCTGAGAAAAAGGGTCTTGACAGACAGGCATACGGACGGACGGACAACAGAGTGATCCTATAAGGGTTCCGTTTTAACCTTTCGAGGTACGGAACCCTAAAAATGTGTTTCTTTACAAATCAGACATGCGCTTCATAGCGTTATTATGACATATTATAGAAACACCCCCTTGACGGGTGCAGGTGATTAATAACCACCCTGCAAACAAAACGAATACTGTAAACTGAAGTTTCAGAAAACGATACAAGACACACCAGAGACATCTCATTATTAATTTATGTATTGAAGAAAATAAAATAAAATAAGACTTTAAATATAACAAAGTTCGCTGGCTGTACGTTGGTGATATTAAAAAAGTAACTGTTGGCGGTTCGCCATTTCCGATAACCTAGATTCTAGAGAGATGGCATGGAAGGAGGTTTTAGCTAGATTTTAGTTAGATTTAAATGATGCGATTAATATGTAAAGCAGAGATGATAAAGGAAGGAGACGGAAAACTATACATCTCTTTTCTTTCCATTATTCCCCCGAAATCTTAGATTTTTTGTGTTTTCAAGCCTCAGAAACGCCCTGAAGAGGAAAGACCAGCAGTGTTATTTTCCCCTTTCCCCCAATTTCAAGAATTCTTTTCCTGACGACCCAGTCCTCGCGGTACGCGGACCCGTCCGATTCCGACAACCATCGTGCGGAGACTACTCGGCATGAGGTCCAGGTATCATTGATCTCATAATTGTTGATTTTGACAACACCAAACTTGTCAAAATCAACAATTATGAGATCAATGATAGACCATTCTGACACTATTGAATAGCAGACTCGGGGCCCTGGTTTCGATTTCCAGGTAGATCAAAAATATTTGGGTTTTTCTATCACGTATTTCTCAGTAGCAGCTACGGAGTTTGGATTTTTGCCCGGTTGGTGGCATAGGCTTAGCCCCTATTACCTACATGGGACTTGTACTATGGTCTATAGTAAGTAGAGGTATACTGACAAGGAGTGATGTCATAATGTTATGTTGTTAATAATTGTGATGTTATTTCAGTACATCATCAACGAGCATGTCCACATAGCGACAGACCACCTGGCGAGATTCATTCACATGCATGTAAAGGAACTAAAGGTTCGTGTGCCATATTGTACAAAATAAACATATTTAATAAGCCTATGTTTTGACGGTTCATTCGTGTCCATGTGGTATATTGAAATACAATATTTCGAAATTTAATACCGAAACCCAAATCTACCTTTTTCATTTTTTTTTGAGTGAGAAAATCCTCTTGGTTACCCTCCGCCTGGGGCAAACGAGGGTTATGTCAGATTCTAACCGACTGAAAACCCACTGTTCCTACTAATACCATGTGTCGGAGCCCGGGAGATACAAGTACATTCGCGCGCACCCCCGACTGGTATCAGCCCACCTTCCCCAGCGGGCCTCATCACCAAGTGCGGGCAACGACCGCACGTTCTCTATAAAGGCGCACAGAGTCCACTGTGCGCCACTTCTTTAATTGGGCCTACCTGTTCGGGGGACATCTCAACCCTAAGTTTGCCAGCCGCAGGCTTCACCTTATGGTGGCCGGAGATGGTTAAGCGCCCTTCGACACCCGGCTGCCCTTCTGGTGCGGGTAGAGTGAGAAGCATGCTCTCTTTCCCTCTCCGCCAACCAACCAACCCAAATCTACCTAGGTATATGACTGTCAGTAAAGCCTTCTACACAAATATAAAATAATGTAACCTGCACTCCATTTCACTTACAATCAGAAAGATTTTAAACGAAATTCATATGAAAAAATCTTCTGCTGATAGCGGTAAAATGCGATGAATATTGTTGATTTGTCCAAATCAAAATAAATTGGGTTGGGTATGCAAGTGTCTAAGACCCAATAAAAAATATCACAGAGCGTGGACACATCCTTGAAACTACAATTATAAATAACAAAGATTGAGTGTGTATGGACCCCCGGGTTCATAACTTTTTTCGCCAATGTGTATTTAGGATCCGCTTGCTTGTTTATGCGCTATCTGAAATTATATGGTAAGTACTTCAAATGGACCGGACTAAGTTATAAAATTGCTGAGTCGATTTCGGCGTCCTAAAAGCATCCAAGTACCTCGGAATCTGTTATGCAGACTGAGATATGTTCGGTATCACACATAGTTTCGGAGACAACCGGAGTGGATAGAAGACGTGCGGGAATCGACCAATCACATTGGTTGAAATCCAAATTGCGTGGTAAGAATGGTCGAACCTTGCATGATGGGACGTCGATCTACTCGTCTCCGCTTTGGTGAAACCCAGGCCTTAGGTTCGACTTCGGTGGTGTTAGTACGGTGATGAATGAGGCTTGCTATCCAGAGATCACTGAACGTCATTTAAGTAGGTATAGTCACTCAGGGAGACATAGTTATGTCATCGTCATCATCAGCCTATGTTCCCACTGCGGGGACTGAGGCCTCCTCTCTAGGAGAGGGATGGGCTATAATCCACCACGCGGGCCCATTGCGAGTTGGTAGATGTCACAAGTCTTCGAATTTTTTAGTTCGAAGACAAGTTGTCATAGACCGAATCAAATCAACACTAACATCTTCAGGCTATCCATAATATGAGTATGAGCCATACCTACATTCAATTGTTTCCAGGTATTATTGATAGCACTTGACGACGCGATAGACAACATGCTTACGATGTATGATAATCATAATGCTATAAAGACAGAGAGAGTCGCCACTTTCAACTATGCGGCGGGAGGCTCAGTGCCTACCGAGTTTTATATGAGTCAAGGTAAGATTCTTTGTGGTTTGCTTGATGAAACGCTCATTCAGTCTTCATTTTATTTTCTTTGAACAAAAATATCGTGCACCGTAACTGCTTGGGTTGTCCCCTATCTTTAGCGGTTTTAGGCAAATACCGTAGAGAACTAAGGGTAATATTTTAAAGAGTACTTTTCAGAATCTATAAGTAGAAGTCAGTCCGGCTATTACCTAACAGTTTTATGTCGGTCTACTGCTAAACCACAGCTTTATTTTACTAGCGTGATCAGTCCGTAACGTTCTCACTGCTGCGACAGAGGCCTCTTCCCCATGAGTAGGATTTGGTTATAAGATCACAAGTTCACAACCCACAGCGCGGGTCGAGTGGGGCTTGATTATAAGGAACACTGTCTATATAGGTACATATGCTAATTTCCTCCACCAATAACGTAATTGATCGTCAAAAGACTTCTTCCAGAGTTTTACTGCGGTAGGAACGTGTACATCTTTCTCTCGGAGCTCTACAGCGACATTTACAACATGGGCCGAGGCGTCACACCCTTCTGCAAAGGCCGAGCCTTCCACTTCCTGGGATTCGTGCACTTTATGGACGATAAACGATACTTTTTGGAAGAAGACCCCAATGTAGTCTTCGCTATGGATAACTTTGTTCATGGACTGGAGTGTAATATCGGGATTTGTGTGTTCAGGTAGTTAACATAGTATGCATACGTTCTTTTTACATTTTAGTTAGATACTGATCACTTACCCTACAGCCAATGATTGCATTCGCTGTGGCCGAAACTGGCTAGATGGCGTCATCATAATCAGTAGCGGTCCTAAAAATGAGTCCTGTGATATTCCACAAACATTTAGATAGGACTTCATCCTCCGTTTGAAAAGGGAGGATCCTAAGACGGAAGGAGTAGTGTGAGGGGGGCACCTGCCCGACAGCTAGTGTTGTTGTCGGGTACTGTTTAATATGCTTATATTGCAGATAACTCTTGACTAATGAATAACAATAAGTCAAATTCACATGATTTCAATCCTAAAACCTTATGTTCACAGGTTCCCATTCAAGAAGACCTTACAGCATATTCGTGACGTATCCACTCTTCCGAAAGCTGTAGTCAAATGCGGCACAGAGATGTACAAGTTGCCGCCGCTGACGGCCGCCTCCTGCATCATCACGTCAGGGTCCTTCATACTGGACTTCAACATACAGGGCGTCAGATTCCGGCATTATGACTATTTTCTGGTAAGTAATAAGTCTACTACAAAGTCTTACTTACCAGCATATAGGCTTATTCCAACATTATTATCTAAGTAATGTCTAGAAATGCTTACGAAATTACCTACTGTACCTACTTTGGAGGAAAGAATCCCACTAAAGGCAGAACTCTGGCAGGATGGTCTAGAACTAAACTAGAACCAAAAATTCGAAATATGTGACATCTACGAGTACCAATCCACACTGGGCCCGCGTGGTGGAGTATACAGGGTGTAAATCAACGCATCACACAGCCGTCAACCAAGCATACTGTACATCAAACTAAGTACTCCTACGCAAAAAGTTTTGCTGGGAAACGATTTTTTTTTTTGGGTTAAAAATCACATTTTACGGTAAAACTCAATGTAGCACTGTTAAAACATTGTGCTAGTGGGTGCTTTGAACAGTTAACGGGTCATGGAGGTAATTTAAGTTAAGTTATAATCTAAAAAACTAGTATTTACAAAAACAGATGTGAAAAATTTGGATCTTTGGCCCCCAATATCTCCGTAACTAGGAGGTTCCCAGGTATGGTCTAGAACAAAAAAATATCGCAAAAGAACAAGTGCCCTTCGTTTGCGTTAAAGGGTACTTTTACACCCTATATAGCCCATCTCTCTCCTAGAGAGGAGATCTGAGTCCCTGCAGTGGGAACATTATAGGCTGATGATGATGATGGTGAAATGATCAATGTACAATTGTACAAGGTGTGTTCAGTTCAATGTACCCATTGAATACGTGGTAGCCGTTTGTGCGTCTATGTCCTTTCCGCCCAGTAGTACCGTGCTTATATCTCTGGAGAATACACGGATGATATTATGACTATAGATTGATTGTTATTGCAGCTGATGCCGAACGGCCAGGCTTACTACACCAAAGAGAAGTATGCTCCCATGTTCTGCCACCATCACGTTTGCGAGTGGAACTTTACCAACTTCTATGGTGGTAAGTTATCGGTACCTACTTCACTATTCATCGAAAAAAATCGGCAACCGTACCTTTTAAAATTTTTGTTCGGATGCACGGGAGATTCTTCAAGATTGGAAGTCGGTTAAAAATAGTCAATATTCTTCTGCAGGTCCATTCATAATCCCCGGTGACCCTGGTACTGGTCTGTCGCCGGTACCTCCGTTCATAGAGCAGACTACAGAAGCGTTCATTGTCACAACGGACTCCTCCGGAGGCGAAGACGCCAATATAACTTGTAAGTACTATGTATAGTCACTTCTCTAGATTATCCATCTGCATCATCATCCTTTAGTTACCCTTGAGCTCCTATGTTCTAAATAGGAGCTAGGTATTTTTGGAGTGTTTTCCTTTAAGTTAATCTATGAAGAAATCACATTTTGAGCCCACGAGCGCGCGTGAGACCGCGCGGCCCTGACGTCACATGTGACTGGTCGTACGCGTGTGACGTCACTCACAGCAAGTCGCAAACGCGGTACTGTAAGGTAAACACTACATAGAGTGGTTGTTTCCGAAGGGCAGGAATCGGGTTCTAGTTCTTCGGGGCCTGGAATTGAGCTACACGACCTGCATATGGGGACACTAGGTAGGTACCTAAATTTAAGGGTCCTTATAACGTTATAAACAAGAAGGGTGCTAATAGGAAATATGGAAGAAGACAAGCTGCACCGAAAAGTGATGTTCTTTCTTACTGCTTAGTGAGACTTAATTAATGCCATGTTTTCAGATTCCCTGGACGGCTGCTGGTACATGTTTCCTCCAAACTACGGCTCCATCGCCGGCATCAGCTACCTGGACCCGCTCACTGTCAACGAGTATCGGTTCACTTGTCAAGGTTCTGGTAATAAGGTACGTCACATCATCAAGTAGCGTGTGAGTAGTCGTAGTAAGTAGTGTCTTTTTTTTTGCGGGTGGGGAATCATCAAATGACTCCTCCCGCTCTGGACGGAGCGTAAGGGAGTGTCAGACTTCTACTGACTAAAAAGCACCCGTGTTCTTTCTTAGCCCTTTGTGTCCCGGGCCGCGGTATCTCTTTCGAACAACCCCCCGGCACGCGTCGCCGCGTCGGCTCTTGCTCTCTTACTTAGACTTTTAGCATAAGAGCTTGCATCGAGGGAATTACCACAACCATACCTACCACCTTTCGTGCTGCGTTGTTGCCTGTTTGGTATGTAAAAGCACCTAAGTGGTGCTGTTATAAATACAGGCTACACATGAGGCATGGATTGCCCCAAAAAGTAGAATACCTACTTATACTAACAGGATTGCCCGTGAGACTTTTTACCCGAAAAAAAAACCTGAAAGTCACAGATAAAAAAAAAACTTTAATTTTTTAAGTGTTTCCCTTGTTTTCTTTTTTGTCAATTTTTAATTATTAATATCTTGACCTGTGTGTCGGATCGATGAGGATTTTTCACATTTCATTTATAATGGTGTTTTGAGCAATTCTACAAATTTTCAGCTGGGTGGGAATTAATGTAACCTCACCCCTATTTTTTGGTTCATTTGACCGGACTATTATGCTACTAACATATTCATATCATGTCCTCAGGGCCTGTACTGGTACCCACAATGGATGGGCGCCCCCCCGCACCACCCGTACCCCGGCGCCGGTGACGCGGTCAGCTCGCTCGTGCGGCCGATGGAGCCAATCTACTACCCGCACCAACAGGGCAGCCCACCCTCCACGTTACTGTTGCCAGAAGCACACTGAATATATGCTGACTTTATATTGAGTGTGTTTTATTTATTGTGTCTTATATATGTTTTTGGAACGAAGTTCCTTATCGCGCGTTGTGAAAGAGGGCTAGACGGAAAAATTTCTTACGAAAAGTTGTCACGACACTTTTTGCTATAGTAAGAAGCTATTGTAAGCTGTGCGGCGTCGCATGTTTCTCTGTCTGTCTCTCTCTCTTATAGAAAGCAAGCCAGATATTTTCATTTCTACATTTTTTTTTTATTTCTTTTTTTTTTTTTTTTTTACTTTATAAAAAATAATAACAATAACTTCGTTCCATCCGGGTGTTCCTTGACACCTCTCAAGTTTTTGTATTTATTGTGTTATTCATTATTTATTTAATGAAGATTTGCCATCGACACGTTAAGAAGAAGAAAATTTATTGTGTCTCAAAATATATGTTTTTGGCACTATTTAATTAGAAGCTGATCAAAGTGTGATTAGTAAACGCCATGTTTTGCATCTTTGCTTAAAATTGTATGCTCATGTTAGGTGTTGATTGTTCCATAATTTGTGATTTTTGTACGGTTTTGGGAAACAACAAAAACCATGTTATTCAATAAATAAACGGAACACTGACATTTTTTTATTGCATATGGAATTAGACCCTTATGGTGCAGTGTGTATAGTGTTGTGCGAACTGCGAACTGTGAACATGTAATTTGAACAATTTTTATTTAGGTTTCTTTCCTATGATTTCGATGTCGCTTCGCTAATGAGCATTTACCTTGCAACGACAAACAATACGCGCTTATAGTGATTTAATTGTTAATTTATTATTCAAAATATACATTTTAAATGGCCCTAATACAGTGGTCAATACAATTAACAAATAAAACCAAATTCAACTACGATTTTTAATAACTTTTATTCATATTCATAATAATCATAATTTACACAAACATAACGATACCTAAAGTCAACTCATTTAGTTGAGAGTTTTTAACCTAAATATATTTAAAATAAATGTCGAGTTAAATGTAAGATAACTTTATTGCACTTAATTTTAATATTTATTAATAAACCAAACGTATTTAAAGTACACTTGAAGAAACGCTTATAGTTTTAACTGACGATGAATGCTTCAAGAACCCGATTCCATAGATTGAGCCCTGTATAGAACGACCCTAACAAACTATTTTATATGTTTTTTCGATGCCCAGTACACCCATTTCATAGATAACACATCAATAACGGTATCATATAAACTTTAAATGGAGATCTAACATGGACCATTCTATACAGGAACATTTATAAACTTTATATATATATTAGGGTTCCAAATATATTACTAGGAATTGGTGTCGAGGGTAAGGACATTCGATTGCGCTTAATGTTGCCTAAAATCGAGATTTGCTATCGAAAGTTCTAGAATAAATTTATATAGCAATAGGCTTGGCTTTATAAAATCATGGCAGGCTTATATGCTTATTAATACATTTTTTTTTATGTCGCGAGTAAATCCATTTCATTTAAAATTGATTGATACAGACGGTTTTAATACTATTTAGTTTTCAAAATATTTATAAGCTCATAAGGATAATTTGAATAGCATTCTTTAATGATTTCTGGCAACACCAGTTACACTAGCCAGGTCAGCCCTTTCATAGATGTTACCAGCGCACAAAATTATAACTACTATCTACTTACAGCTATTTCAGAGACCTATTTAGTGGGATATCACACTTCAAATATAATTATTATTGTACCACTTGCAAGATGTTTAAGCAATTTGTAAATAATTCGTAGGACAGTAAACTGGTTGGCTAAAATTCATGGAAACAATTTAGTTCAATGTTTAAAATTATAAAGAAATAAGTATAACTACTTAATGGAAGAAAAATATTAAGAAAATATGATTTAAATAAGTTCTAATTTTTTGACTACCTACGCCCTCAAATAATGTGCATCTCATTTCAATAGTGAAGATATTTTTCCCAATTATCAACATCGATGTTTATAAATATATCGATATTTTAAGGTTTCCACAGACGAGTTTAGGCAGAATAATAGTGGAATGACTATAAAATAAATTCGTTAAAAATAAACTCTTAAAAACCCATGTTAGTATAAGGAGGTGGATAAACGCATACAAATACAAAGATATAAAACCTTTTCGGTGTTACACTTTGAAAATGTGAAGTAAAAGTAAATGCAATAGGATAGGGGCCGGTATGGCTCGAGAAATGTGCACTTATGCTAAAATAATACATAGTGATGGTGACAAAATTTTGATAGATCATTTTTTAAAGACATTTTTCAATAAAATCCTACACAGTGGAACCCATTGTTACATTTTACCAAGGATGGAGTACATGATTGTAGGCAGCCAGAAATCAGCTGGTCCATACAAAAGTTCAGTTCTGTAAAATTAATGGATCAGCTGAGTTTTTATAAAACTTGCGGCGCACAGCACCCAGCGTATGGGTCGAACAATAATTCGGTTGTGTGCCAACAACCCGCTTCAGAGTCGTCGTTATACGAAGCTATATATTATTATGACTTGTGCTTATGCCCAGGACCCGACTCGCGGGACCAAATCTCAGTAACTTTAGCTTTAAAGACTTCAAGTTAGTACTGGTATGTCTACAATCCGATACTCAACCAATTTTTTTTTTGTCACAATATCGCTAACACCGTGTGTAAATAAAGTAAGTCGAGCCTTTTCATTGAATATTGTGCGGTGTAATCTTTAACTTTTTCCATTGCCATTTTTATCTACATCACTATGTACTATTACTAAAAATACATCTATCATACATCATGGTCAGTCCTCAAACTACAATTCAGCGTTTATATAATTTGACGTCAAGTTTCCCATAAATTTATTTATATTGTCAACAAATCGTTATTTACAGTACACCGGCGAAAATATTACAAATCGGGTTTCAGAAAGAGATAGCATCACTATGAGTGACAGAGACGACGCTCTACAAAACCGAATTGTTTTTAAAATCGATGTGCTATATTTCCGGCGGTGTACTGCAGTTGTTCTTTCTCACTTGCACACCGTATTTGGCTCAAAAGCAAACAAAATCATGAAGATACGGTTATCTAGGCTAATGTCACACTGGTAGGCCGTTTTACACTAAAGCGGTGACGAGCGAAATGCACATCGTGTCTCGTCTCTCCTGTGATTGGTCGAATCTAGCTCACATCTTTCGCCACGTGCCGCACGTCTCGAAAGATGTGAGCTAGATTCTCTAGACATTCGAGAATCGACCAATCACAATGGAGAGGAGAACACCGGGCCTAAGAAGAGATGACGTCATTCTTGCATATATTATGGTTCTGGCTCAATATAAGATGATATATCGTAATTAACATGGCTTCAACTTTAATGTGTTATAGGTATAGACAGACTGGGTATATTCGTTGGACATGCAACATTTATAAAGGGTAAATAAAGATTTAAACCTTTCGTTAAATTTACGGCGAAATAAGCATCTAAACCGCAATTATCCATAGGAACCATTTTCAAATATGTTGATCACGTTCAAATTCGTTGTCGAAATTCGCTCTTAGTCTTCAACCATGAAAACTCGTCAATTCAATCATCAAGGTACAACTAAGCTATTTCCTAGGTCCCTGTTTGATCTCCCTTAATTATTCCTTTACATATTTACATATATATACTGGCATAATCGTATAGGAAGGACCTTGACTCGACGCCAATCCGAACGTAAAACTACAACTTACACGAATTTCAACTTTGAAATTATGTGAACTTAGTTACATTTTAAATGCCAAAAGATTTTAAACAAGTTTCAATCAAAACTAAGCTCTATAGTAATAGATTTAAAGACTACGCGAAAAGTAGGTGATGTATAACGAATATCGCCAGGCTGTCGACGCAGAAGCTTGTAATGTGCGCTGTTGGCTTCGCGGAACATTGTGCGTATCACGATACTTGTCACTGTAATGCTATATTAAACTTTGTGTGTACGACATATCGGTCTTAATTGCTTGGCAGTTACAAGTTAATTTTCGTATACTCATCAATCAATTAGGAATTGTGGGCAGTTGGTATAAGAAAGAGATTTGAAGGACCAATGTTTTGTGTGATGATGTAAACATAGTATAATAAAGACAACGTAGAAGAAATAACTTACAAATGTCTATAAAGTATTTTAAACAAATCAAGTTATAGCTATTTTGTGTGAGCCAAAAAGGTTGTAACGTCACAATATTTCGTGCCGCACAATGAATCCGAACTATATTTATCCTTACATTAGTCTATGGCCGGACTGTTTCATGCTTTCTGTTCAACAACTTCATCAATTTCAAATTCCTTCTCCCAGCTTTCATCAGAATTAGCGCTAGCATCATCTTTCACCTCTTTTTCCCCAAAATAATCTTCAACTAAATTGTTTCCACAAACGTCAGATTTTGCCGCCTTTTTCGGTGAACTGCCATTTTTATTTTTAGTCTGTTTATTGTTCATCTTGTCTCTGGTTTGTGCGACTTTTGTTTTTGTTTTGTCTGCGCTCGTCGTTTTGTCTGTGTTGTTGTTGGTAATGTCGCGGGAACGTGTTTGTTTGGTCATCTTCTTGCCGGCGATCTCTCGTTCGTATTCTTCTAGAAGGAGGATTTGTTGTTCTTCTGTGAGTTCCACGTCGTTGGCGAAGTCTTCTGTACAGAGGTACGAATATTTGGAACGTTATTTGAATTGTGGTTCTTGAATGCAAGTGATCAATGTACGGGTTAAAACTTCTTGGATGAAACTCTTTGGTTTTTGATAAACCTTTGCGGTTGAAGTCAACGATGATCATTGAATAGAAGAACCACTACATCTATGTTTTATATTAAAATATGAATCATGAATAAAAGCTTTTTTTTCTCTCTATTATCTAAATATATCTTTTGCATTAAAGTATTTATATTGGCAAACTATCGTGGTAAAACAGAGTCATTGTGAACAGTATATGCAGAGGGTAAACGCGCTCCTTCACCGGAGTATTCTTCTGTAATGTAACAATCGAGGGTCCGATTTCTTATTAAAACAAGTGATTGTTACAAGTTGTATCGTTACATGTTACGCCCTGTAACGTGTAATGTTCTAAATTGACCTGTTACACTACAGGCAAAGGGTCCCGGTGATAAGTTGCAATACCAGTTTCCGGATATTTACCTTTTTCGATTACCCCATGCATAGTGCTAACGATTACCCTGATTAACCGTATACGATATTATAAAGGGATATTTACAAGTAATAAAAAAACATAATAACTTTAATGGGAATACAAAAACAACATTTCATACAGAGGTTTTATTCACCAAAATACAATGAAGATTATTATAATAAAGAATAATATAGGGACGGTTAAGAGTCGATCTCGGCTTACAGACAATCGAATACAGTATCGATAATGGCGCTCAAAGAATCGATTATACAAGGTCACGTTTGATTAGTTAGCAAAACTCTGCAGATGTGACGGATATTGATATCTTTACACGATGCATCAAAAAGAAAAATGGTTTGATGAATATTTGGGTCAATGATCGCAGTTAATTCATTGACTTGAAATACACAAGTATCAGAAAGGTATGGCCATATTGAAGGATCATCAAACTGCATCAAATGACTACACTCTTCTGATACACGTTTTAAAAATAGAAAAAAAAATATCAAACGTAAAAATAACAAAAAAAAAACTATTATTCTTCAAGACCCCTAAATATTTGTTTTTGTTTTATTTTATTTATACTTCGAACCACGAAAAGCTATAATTTTTGAAAACAAATAACATCTACTAAGTTACGTAGCGACAAATCAATCAACAACAAATAATTTCTAATTACAATTCGATTCACAGCAAGTATTAAGGTAGATGACAAAAAAAGAACTAATTGGTCCATCAGATAGATTTCCAAAAAATATTGGACATATATTTTTTCTTTTTCCACGTAATTAATCAATGAAGATGATACAGTGCTATGCAAACTCGTGTAACGTGATATTGTAAGACATTAGTATGTCTATTTTACCGGCGAGTGACGTCACAAGCCCCCACTCAAATCTTTGACGCGTCTTATCTTCGTCAATTTTTATTGATTTGATAAAACAAAAAAATACGTATCCAATATTTTTTAATAATCTAACAGACGGACGAATTAGAATCATATTTTTTAGTCAGGATACATCCCTATTGGGAGTTAGTTGCCTATACTTATCTATTTCGTTGACTGAACCTATACCCGTCACGTTTGCGGGGTTTCGCTAGCTAATTAAAAACGACCCTGTAGATAAAGTTTATCGCTACATCTCTATTTAGACTTACCGTCTTCCCAGGCGACGGCATTGTCCATGTCTGGGGCTTCTAATGGCTTCTCGAACGACTTGTCAAAGAGTTTATCTTCCTCTTCTTCTTCTTCCAAACCTGATAGGA
Source organism: Diarsia brunnea (assembly GCA_949774965.1). NCBI lineage: Eukaryota > Metazoa > Arthropoda > Insecta > Lepidoptera > Noctuidae > Diarsia > Diarsia brunnea. The sequence goes on along the minus strand of OX459007.1, from coordinate 12,258,957 downwards.
CCTTTTTCGGACTCCTGGAAAGATTTTAGGCCTACCTTTAGTTTATTGTATTTATCGTGTGGTTAGTACCTAATCTGGTGTCAGAGTTTTCATGCCGCCCATAGACTTCTGAGTTGGCTTTAAATGCTGTCGAGAAATATATAACAGGCATACAGGTTTCCTCACGATGTTTTCCTTCACCGAAGCAAGTGATATTTATACAATATGCACATGAATTTGAAAAATCAGAGGTGCGTGGGTTCGAACTTGAGACCTATGACTTGGTGGACTTCCATATTATAGGTACAATAAAATTATTTTGATTAAATAATGATTGTGTAAGTGTAATGATTATGTAATGTAAGTATAACGATTATGTAATGTTATGTAAGTGTAATGAATATGTAATGTAAGTATAACGATTATGTAATGTTATGTAAGTGTAATGAATATGTAATGTAATGCAAGTGTAATGGTTTTGTAAGTTAGAGTACTTACGTTTCGATGGGCGTCTGCATGGGCAGATGCGCAAGTACGGGGTCGCTGGACGGCTCCTCTTGGGGCTGCTTGCGAGCTGCGGCCGCCAGACGGTCCTGTAGTAGTGCCACGCGGAACAGGTAGCTGTGGGAGACATCACAGAATAAATAACATAACATTACATAGCCTGTTATCTTCGAAGAGTAAGACAAGCCCGCCACACTGTTTATAGTAGTCATTTATTTCCACAAAACGGCACGGAAGGGACAAACATCGAGGGAGTAGAGTGCGCGTCTTCAACGGAGAGACCATGGCTTGCCTGCGTGGAGCTGCGCTAGCTCTGTGCCACTAGCCAACCAAACCGCTGCAACTCCTGAAAGCCAGAATCAACATGTGTGTGCTTTGTGATGGATCCGCTTCCACAGGGTTAACCGAAAACGTTGAAGCCAAAAATGTACCGTGGTTTCTTTTGCGACACCAAAGCCGTACACATTATCAATCCTTCGAGCTGTTTCTGCAGCACTGGTGCCACGGTAGAACTCGTACTCGTAAATATACCGATATTTCATGTTTTCCATTGTGCGGTAATAAGTGACGCCAAAGAAAAAAATAATGACGAAAAAACAAACTGTTTTCAAAACTCAAATGTACCAGCTAAATGAACTTATAAATTTGAATTTGTCAAAGTGACAAAGTGTTCAGTACGACAAAACGCTAATTTCATATGTAAGGACCTAATATAAACACGCCATACCACGCGACATCTATGAACCGTGGTCAGTCGTCAAATATTCTCGTTAAGCCACGGTCACGGTCATTTGACCAATAAAAACGTGCTGCTGAGTACTACACGTAAAGTGTGTGCGCGTGTAGTACTTAGATTCACCTCTATTGCAGTCGCTATGTAACAGCTCTGCCGTCCTAACAACTTAGTAGGGCCAATTTTAAACTAGCATCAAATCGCAACGGTGGTTTCATTCGGTAACTGACAGATCACAAACTCTAGTGGACGAAGAGTTAACCTTTAACAAATCGTCAGCAGTTTCAGACCTGCCTTGTTGGTCATGTGACACAGCATCGGGGGCCAACTTGTCGTACTGTGCCTTTAACGTCGAGGCGTCGGTCTGCAGAGTTGAGGCTGATGAGACCAGCCTCGTTGGTCTGTAGAAAACAGTATGTGACACTCACCGCTCCCAGAAGTCATCGTGTGACACAGCATCGGACACCAGCTTGTCGTACTGTGCCTTTAGTGTTGGGTTTGCGTCGAGGCGACGGGCTGCAGAGTTGAGGCTGATGAGGCCGGCCTCGTTGGTCTCGAGACTCGCCCGCCAGGCTTCGAACTCGGGACTGTAGGCCGGGACTAAGAATGTGGCGTCGACGCGTTGTAAGGCCTCTAGTTCTTTCTGTAAAGATAGAGAAGATTACGGTTAGACATCGTTCTGGAGAGCATGGTTTTACTCCTATTTCGGAAATAATTTAGAACATCTAAATAAAAATCAATAAAAAGTTACAGTATGTAATTTTGATTGCGTCTCATATTTTTTTAACCCCCGACGCAAAAACGACGGGGTGTTATAAGTTTGAAGTGTCTCTGTGTGTGTGTATGTGTGTGTGTGTGTATGTGTGTGTGTGTGTATGTGTGTGTATGTGTGTGTGTGTATGTGTGTGTGTGTGTCTGTCTTTGGCATCGTAGCTCCCGAACGCATGAACCGATCTTAATTCTGATTTTTTTGTTTCAAAGGTGAATTAGTCGAGAGTGTTCTTAGTTATGTTTGATAAAAATCGGTCCAAGATGGCCGCCGCCACAAAATGGCGGATTACATATTTTTTCACAACTTTATCACAATATGGGTATCAAATGAAAGGGCTTGATTAGTAGAATACTATACACTACGACAAATTTCAAATCCAAGATGGCCGCCGCCATAAAATGGCGGATAACGTATTTTTTCACATCTTTATCACAATATGGGTATCAAATGAAAGGGCTTGATTAGTAGAATACTATACACTAAGACAAATTTCTAATCCAAGATGGCCGCCGCCACAAAATGGCAGATTACTTATTTTTTCACAACTTTATCAATATGGGTATCAAATGAAAGGGCTTGATTATTAGAATACTATACACTATGACAAATTTCAAATCCAAGATGGCCGCCAGCACAAAATGGCGTTTTTTTTTAAACTCCCTCAATATGGGTAGCAAGAAATGAAAGGGATTGTAAAATAATGTACACTGTATTGAAAGGGAATGAGGAATATAAATTAACGAAATTAAAACTAAAAGCTTGAAAATTGATTTTTTGGTGACCAAGTTTGATTTAAAGGGAGTAAAAGTGGAGAACCAATGTTTAATATTTATTGCTTCTCAGCGAATGACAGCCGTGCGCGTAATTATTTAGTCGCGCGGATATTTATACATTGCAATGTCTTCTAAGATATTTGTTTAAACTATAAAGGGTGTAAAAGTACCCTTAACGCAAATGAAGGGCATTTGTTCTCCTCACCACTGCGATCATTTTTTTGTTCTAGACCATCAAAGTTCCAAATTTTTCACAGCTGTTTTTGTAAATACTAGTATTTCAGGTTTTAACTTTACTTAAATTACCTCCATGACCCGTTTACTATTCAAAGCATCCACGAGTACAATGTTTTAAGAGTGCTACTTTGAGTTTTACCGTAAAATGTGATTTTTGACCCCAAAAAAAAAAGTCATTTCCCAGCAAAAATTTTTGCGTAGGGGTACTTGGTTTGATGTACAGCATGCTTGGTTGTCGGATGCGTGAAGGGTTCGTTTACACCCTGTATAGAGTAAAGCAGTAAAGGGCACAAATATTCTATATTGAATTTCCGTTCTATCAATCATATTTATTTAGATATAGATTAATAACATATGGGTTAAATAAGCTTCGCAAAAATAATTGAGTCAAGGGTTTAATAAATTTTTAATTTATACTTGTCTTGTTCTATTACTTGATTCAATGCAAATTCAAGAACGAAAAGATGGGATGCGTCAACCGGTCCACTACATAAAAAACAACGTGCGGGTTGTTCGAAAGAGATACCGCGGCCATGAAACACAAAGAGACATAGGTGGGTTTTAGTCAGTACAAGTCTGACACTCCCTTTCGCTCCGCCCGGATCTCCTCTGATTATGTTTGTATGAAAGACGAATATATTATTACCTTATAAGTAGACAGCATAGTGGTGTCTCCCGAAGACAGGATCACTTCTGTGTCGTCTTCGTCATCTGGTTCCGGATTCAGAACTGTGCTCACTTGACCTGAAGGATAACAAAAATCATTTTTTTTTTAATTTGTGCCCCATCTGCGCACATTTCACACACACATTTATATAAATAATTGAAATTGTGCCAAATGGCAATCGGCTCGCCCCTTATTACATAGAACTTAAACATAACTGGCGAAATGTGGGTTTACTATTAGCGCACCTCTTCCTGGCGCTTCGGTGATTACAGGCGTGAAGTTATGTTTTTTTTTTTTAAATATTGCCCCACACTAGGAATTTCTCCTGTATCGTGAGTGCGTTTACAAACATTCAAACTCACATACACAAATACACCCAGACCCGAAACAACAATCTGTAGGCCATACAAATATTTGTTCCTCGAATCGAACCCGCGACACTCAGCGTAGCAGTCCAATTGCTCAGCCACTGCACCAACCGTGCCGTCATGTTGTTATAAAATGTGTACAGTTTTAGTTCAATTGCAGTGACCAAAGTGTCCCGGAACATGCATTTTTGGCCTCAAAGTCACTTATTTTAAGTCCTTCAAACTGCTGTGTATATATGGCCACATATTACGCGTATTTATGTCATTGGCTCCAACTCGAAAGAAATTAAAGGAAACAGTTTTAACAAAGTATCTTACCAATGAAACTGCTAATGCTCTTTTTCATCGCATTTGCTGGCGATTCTGGCACGTCCAACTGTAAAACAAATTGTCAATAATTTGTATCACGATCAACAAAAACACAAAAGAAATTACAGATATTTTGTTATTAGCTTGAACTGTCCTATTTGCACAAGGCACAGGCAGGCCGAAATAATGATTCACTTGTGAATCCAAGAAATTTCGAGGGCATATTGTAAACGTTCCGACCTTGGAGGAGACTTGACGTAAATACTCAGATAAAATGCAGACAATAGGAATTAAATATTAGGTACATACTTGTATTTAAAATGGTGATATTTTACTTGGTACTGGTGAAGGTAAAAAACCGACAGATGTGTTGCTGAGGAGTTTGTTCCGCCAGTTCTTCTCCCCAGCGAAAACACTAGTGACGAATAGCGGGCTCTTTGAGGAATATCTTATGTTACTTTGACGTTAAAAACTTGTTTCTTTTTTTAACCGTGACGTTAGTGTCGAACCTGGTGTCAGAGATTTTATCCGGCACATGAGACTCTGACTTGGCTTTACATGTCGTCGAGAAATATCTCACTGGCATGCTGGTTTCGATCCACAGATTAATTTTGGTAAATTATTGATGTGCACGTGTACAGGATTAGCTATTGATGAAGTCATCATCATCAGCCTATAATATGTTCCCACTGCTAATAATCCACCACGCGGGCCCAGTGCGGGTTGGTAGATGTCACATGTCTTCGATTTTTTTTGTTCTAAGACATGTCGGTTTCCCCACGCTGTTTTCTTACACCGTTTTGAGAGCAACGGTGACGAAATAAATTACCCAAAGTAATGCGCCTGTGTATTGAATGATTGCTATGGTGCAATTTGGGAGAAGCCTATGCAATACTTGATGTAAAGGAATTCCATTAAAATCACCGAGACCATCATCATTCACCCACTCCTGGGTATAGGCCTCTCATCCAGGTTTTCCTCCGATGGCAATGTCATCTGCAAATAAATCACCTACATATAGGTAGGTATAGAATAATGTACCTTGAAGGTCTTCCCGATGACAGTAGATGTAGTACTGAACACATGACTGGCCTCGCTCTTCACCGCGGTGCCTATCTCGTCGAGGTCCTTTTTGACCATCGTATACACCTCTGCTGACTGCAAATACAGAAAAAAACCTAATTTGAATAAAGGGTCAATACAACCTTTTAGCCGTTCTCAGGCAGCTGATTTCAGCTAAAAAGAGGCCAACAACGCTGAAGATAATATAGTTCACAAATGGTACCATAAGGTTAATATACTTAAGGGATGGACTACGGTAGACCAATGATCTGCTGAAGGTTGCGGGAATCTTTTGTATGCTTTGCGCATTCCAGGAATGACGTTTAGGGGATGCTATGTACAGCAGTGGACGACTTTTCACTGAAATAATGATGATTCTGGGTGGTGGTAACTGTTTTTTTTTAATATTTTGTTTTGTTTTATATTATACTAGCTGATGCCCGCGGCTTCGCCCGCGTGGATGTCGGTCAAATTATATACTAAAACCTTCCTCTTGAATCACTTTATCTATTAAAAAAGCCCGCTTCAAAATCCGTTTCGTAGTTTTAAAGACTTAAGCATACATAGGGATATAGGGACAGAGAAAGCGACTTTGTTTTATACTATGTAGTGATTAGAATAGAGTACCTAAGTAACAGTAACATCATCAATTCATCATATATAAATATTATACATATAATAATATATTAATATCCTACTTAAAATGCGAAAGTTTGTAAGGATGGATGGATGTTTGTTGCTCTTTCACGCATAAACTACTGATCGGATTTAAATGAAATTTGGCACTCAGATAGTTTATAACCAGTATTAACACATAGGATATTTTTTATCCCGGTAGTACGATCCCGTGGGACAGTTACCGAACACCACGCGAGCTTAGCCGCGGGCATAAGCTAGTATTATATATTTTTCTGATAATGGAAAATCTGCGTTATAATAACTAGACGAACGCAGATAGAGATCTGTATGTCTGAATAATCTGATATGAAGGTCTATGGCCATTCAGCAGAAAACTACTATTGTATAGCAATAACGATAAAATGCTAGCTTCGGAAATATGCAGCCATAGTGAATGAATTAATATTTATAGCTCACATTTTGTTATCAATGAGATAAAAGTATATTGTTTTTCCTGTATAGATATTTGCCCAATCGATACCTAAATGGAAGATACCTAGCTCTGGAGCCAGAGTGTCACATTTTTCTGTAACCTGTTTTTATGGCAATTAAGAATTGATATTATATTTAGAGATGTTTTACAGAAAAGACGAGTGGATTGTGTGTAAAATGATATGAAAGAGAAAGGAGTAAATGTTGTCGTGACGTCTGACACGGGAGCATGGAAAAAGAAAACATGGTGGACGAACGCCAAATACAATGGGACAACGGTAGGAAGTTGACGATGATGATTTATTTAGTTATTTTGTCTGAAAAATAACTAAACACACACATTACACACGCACACGCACACACACACACACACAAACACACACACACACACAAACATTACATTTCGAGTGATTTGACAAAATATTAAGTTCGCAGTTGACAAAAGTTTTTATCTTCTCGACACCAGTTATTACTTCAAGTTAAGTAAAGTTTTATCTAAAAGATAAATTATCACAAAATAAAGCAATGTACACATAACACAGATAATTCATATTGTTTACAACTCTGGCCTACATAGATTATTATAATATGCATGTAAGTATAGCGAATCTTTGCTTAGACGAAAATTAAACTAGATAGGTTTTATACCTAAGAGTATAAGGCGAAATAGACCAGAAATAAAAAACTTTTAGAAAAAAAAAGACTTTCAAAAAACACAAAAAAGGCTAAAATTACTTTACCTTTGGAGGACTTTGTTTGTATCATTAGACTTTTTTGCTTTTATCCGACCGATGAAAAATTTCTATACGGTGTCTATTTTTAATGTACGTGCGTATATGTGTTAATGTACTGATAAATGATGTTCATTATGCAAACTCTTTTACGCGTCATTTTTTTTAAACTAAATGGGCCGGTACTGGGGGTCTACTCGCTAAGCACGAAACCCGTGAATACGGCCATATTTACGGGCGTTTCCTACTCTCTAACACCTACGGACATAAGATTAGTTCGAGGCCCAAACTAAGAATGAATGACTACTCGATTTGACAGTTGGCCTTACTCCCGATGTGTCTTTGCCCGTTCGAAAAGTTGAATTTGACATTTGTTTACACGGATATTTATGTCATTTGATACGACAACAAAATAGTTATCGTGTAGGCCACGAAAGTTTAAGTTTTATAATAAAATAACATTATGGCTGCTTTTTTAATGCTAGTAAGAGCTCTAAAAGAGCCCCTAAGACTACCCACTGACCGAAGATTCGCCGGCCGGTTGTTTTTGTGCCAAAACTTTCGGTTGTCGAGTATGTGTGCACCGTTATGAGTTTAAAGGAACTATAGCCTCACAATGGAATTATTTGAAGATTTGTGTGAGCCTGCGAGGAACTATTACCTTTTTGCCTCGGCAAAAGCGACGAAATTGTGTTGATTCAAGAATTAAGGTAGGTAATGGTTTGATCTAAGAATTAAGTCTAACAATAAACAAAATGAAGATTCTGCAAATTATTGAGTTCTATAACCAATCTGTCCCATCTACCTACATAGCCTCCCATCCTTGCTGCCCTCTATTTTATCCCGGTTGATCTACCAAGGTGCAGTGGGCCTTAGCACTGACGTCCCAAATGTTCCAATGGCACAACAGACAGTGTCAGACTATCTGGGGTTGTTAAATTATTAAAGTTTACGAAAGTTTCTACAGCATTTGACTGAGAGGAACCTTTTAAAATAAAGTAAGTTTAAAAGCCTGAACTATTTTTCTAAAACAAACCCAGATATTCAAACTCAAAACTCAAAGCATTTATTTCAATTAAACCATTACAGGCACTTTTGAAATTTGAAGAACAATTCATAAAACAAAACTAAACTACGAATGCAATACGTCATCCCGAAAGCCACCACGCTGAGCCACACGCCGCCGAATGCCCGCAACAACGAACACTGCGTGCACGAAAGCACGCAGCGACGCACACCGCAACAACGAATGCACGAGACTCCAAATCACGGAACAACGAATACACGCCGCAACGCGCAACACGCGACCCGGAGCCCCCGCACACCCACCGCCACGGCACGAGCCGCCGCGCGCCCCCGCACCCACAGCACTCGCCGCCGCAGACATCCGGCGACGTGCAACTCGACGCAGCAACCCCCGGGACGACGCATTGCACTCCTAAGCTACAATCACAGTCACAATTCATAATAACTTGTGAAAGTACTGTAGTTGTTATTTTATAAAATATGTACCTATAGCAGTGGTGGCCCAGTGGCGGCGGCCCCGACTTACGAACAGTAAGTCGTGGGTTCGAACCCAGGCAGGCGCATTACTTTGTGTAATTTATTTCATCACCACTGCTCTCAAAAACGATGAAGGAAAACATCGTGAGGAAACCGCCGGCATGTCCTAGAACCAAAATTTCGAAGACTTGTGACATCTACCAATCCACACTGCGCCTGCGTGGTAGATTATAGCCCATTCCCTCTCAAAGAGTGGAGGCCTGTGTCCCAGCAGTAGGAACATTAATAGGCTGTTTCATGATGTATCTATAGCAGAAACTACTTGAGCTAAAACATGACATTTGAACAATGACTACCTACCTATTGAAGAGAAAATTCTGATCAATTTTAGTTGTTTATACCCTAAAATAGATCAGAATTTTCTCTTCATTTTTCAATAATAAAGAATTTTAAATTTTAATAAGCCACACTTGGTAATTTGTACAGATTTTATGAAAATATGGCCTGCCAGGCATAATTGGCAGACTGCATGCATGTGGCATTAGTGAAACCCAGTGAGTGGAGAATTTGTTAAACAGGAAGCAGTTGGACTCCTTAAATGTCTAAGGGCTTGTTTACGGAGAGGCGGGGAGTTAAGCGGCGCGTGCGGCGCCGCGGCCCGCACTAAATTCAAACATATGGCGTTGTATGAGTGCGTTCACGGAGAAGCGATATTATACGCGTTTGCTTGAATTGCAGGCGGTGCCCGCGGCGGCGCTCGCAGCGGCAAATCTCGATGAAGCGATGCCCACGGCGGAACTTTCTTGCAGTCTTATTTCGAATTCGCACACCCATATAATTATTGTCTAAACCTACAATCCATATCCACAATTTCGGATACTTCCGTCCACTTTCGTTTCACAATTACTCGGTTTTTGTGTTGTGAATGGCAAGCCATCCACAACTGGGGACGCTCCTGTATTGCAACAATAAATTCTTCTTGTTTGTCGTTGTTCATTTTGTTGCGACACGTGCGCTCGCATCTCTCGCTATCATAAAACTAGTCGGTTTGATTGAGATCGCCGCGGGCGTCGCGGCGGGCACCACCACGCGTCCCGCCCCGCGTCTCTATGAACAACATGGTATATTGCTATACATTTGTGTTTACGCGTGCGATGATATCTGCCGCTACACGCGCCGCCTCTCCGTAAACACAAAAAACGTTCGACGCGCCGCGAGTCGCCTCGCTGCACGCGCCGCACGTCGCCTCGCTGCACGCGCCGCCCGACACCTCGTGTGTCCGTAAACATCATCTGCCTAGCCTTTTCCCAACTATGTTGGGGTCGGCTTCCAGTCTAACCGGATGCAGCTGAATACCAGTATTTTACATGGAGCGACTGCCTATCTGACCTCCACAACCCAGTTAATACTAGGTAATACGATACCCTTTGGTAAGACTGGTTGTCAGACTTTCAGGTCACTGACTACCTGTAACGACTGCCAAAGATCTATATATGGCAGCCGGGACCAACAGCTTAACGTGCTTTCCGAGGCACGGAGGAAACTCGGTATGTCGGGCGGTCACCCATCCACAGACCGACCTAGGCAAGCACAGCTTTACCTAAAGATCGACCCGAGTGGCAGTTCTTATTAAGCCACGAGCTCCTGTGTCCGTAAACAAGCACTTTATTTTCATATCATTTCCCACACAATCCCTGTATCTTTTCTTTGGCTTTCCTCTCCCTCTAAATCCATTACTTTTTTAGTCACTTGCGTTTCATCCCTCCTCATTACATGTCCATACCAAGACAGATGACTTCTTTTCAATAGACATAATATATAGACATATTAGTGCAATTGATGAAAAAAAAAAGTATGTACAGACTTATAATGCAGTCTCATAAAAAACAACTCTCCTACTAATACATCTCAAGAAATACATAGGATATTAGTATTTATATTTATTATTGATTAGGGTAAAATAAGTATTTTACAGCCTGTTTATTTTGCTTACAGGATACAATGAGCGCTGAGACTGGCAGAAGATTCTGATAAACACAAAGATTTATCCAATAAAGTATAATTTAATTTTGAACAGAATGTTTTTTTATTTTGCACCAATGAAATTGAAACACTATACACTAATAATGCTCCTTAAATACTCCAAAACGTCCTCTGGCATCATGATGTGATGTGTATAGCGGGACGGCGCAACATGTTGTCCATACAAATTAAGACTTCTTCAGCAGCCTGTCCTTGGATTGTTACCGGTGGCAACGTACTTGTAACTAGCTTGGAGGGCTCCTAGGCACCCTATATTTGTTTGTTTTTGTTACCGCTAATGCTTTTGTTGGTAGCTGCCAACTCGTTGTTTACGTTTATAAAATTGAGGTATTTTAGCGCGTGAGTTCTTACTGGAGCGGTTGAGGCCATTTTACAATTTATTACGAAAAGTTTCCTAGTCGTAACTCGTATTATTAATGCCAATTAAGTTTAATGTTTATTGTAATTAACGTTAATAAAAAACTTGACATTTCAGTCAAACTGACAAATCAGTGTACGTCAAAATGTGAAATACAAAGAAGGTAAAGGTATTAACAGGATACAGCCACAACCCGAACAAAAATATTTAAATTATATCATATAAGACATAATAAAAGTATTTTGTGCAAATGCAGCCATTTTTTAACAATTTCAATGTTTTTTTTTAATTTAAATGCTTGAAAACCATAAAGTAAGAAAACCGGTACCTAATCAATCGAAAAAATGGTGCAACGCTAACGACTTTTATCATTCGTTCACTTATCTAAACTAATTTTGTCTACGACTCCGTTCGAACCTCATTGATCCGTGATCACTAGGGAGTAGGGTTCACCCCGTAGTTACGAACGACTTTAGTACGGGCCCGTATATTAGTTGACGGAGTTAGAGAGTAGACCCCCTGATCACGTCATAACCGTTCGTGTGTCGACGTCCTTTCCACCGAGTTTTTGAGTAATTTTACTGGTTTTAGTAGCAGTAGGTAATACAAGTTTTATTAAATGTGTTAAAACAACAAATAGGCTCTCCTTATTAGTAACCTTGATAGAAACAGGTTTAGAATATTTTGGTCTGAGTTTAAAGGCTTTTATGGACAAAGATTTCGTAGTATACCTTGTTACAGATTGGATCCTTATGCTATTTGGGCACTTGCGTTTTAGGGGACCGTATTCCCTTTGAGATCAAAGTTTAATATTTAGTAGTACATAGTGTGTAAATAAAGAAACAGAAAATACACCTGTGTCTGTAAACAGGTGTATTTTATGTTTCTTTATTTACTCTCATAATCCGATGGGACGGCAATTCGACGCAACTGGAGAGAGATCAGGCGCAGTAGTAGTAAGCATACAAATTAGGTAATGTTAAGTAGTACCACTTTGTCACAGCTTTATTAGCGGTTCATTTTCTGAGATCCCATCACTTAACCTTTATGAAATGTGATTTTTCATATCTCATAAAATGTTGTGTACCTTAGGCACAAATATACATGCTAAGGGTATCCCGACACATACTTCTAAATAGAGTAAACACCAATCTTTAATAGTTTGAACAACATCGAACATCGATTTTAAAATAGTATTTGGTAATGAATGCTTCCAAACGTGTTCTCAAGGTAGCAATGCATTAAACGAATATCATTACAGTTTACACATGACATGTTTTAAACACGTTGACCTTTATCATTTATCGTTGACGATAGATACGAGTATTTTAGGTTCGTGTTAAAATATCTTGTGTTTGTTTACCTACACGAAGTTTTTAATAGCTAGGAGCCACGGAGTCTGGATACGTGGCCAGTTGATGGCAATAGGCTCGCCCTCGATTACAAGGAACTTAAATGTAACTGGCGAAATGTAGGTACACCGCTGCTAAGCCCTACGGGAATTACAGGTGTTATGTTCTTATTAGCAACGTTATTGTTTCATGAATAAAGATCAAAGTGATTTGGAGAATGATGTCAAGCCTGGGGCAAATTAACGATGAAGGTACGTAATGATGAAATGCATGTGGCTTTCATTACGAGCGAGTGATGAAGAAAAATACGCGTTGCCTCGTTGGTAAGCGCGACTGTTGGGCATGAGGTCCTGGTGCCATGGTAATCTTGGGAGCGATTCCCAGGTCGAACAAATTGGCCTGACCCAAAATAAATTGGCGTAAACGCAGTAGAAGTCTTTTGAAAATACTTGAATAAGTATAATCTAGGTCTTATACTTATTCTAGTATTTTCAAAAGACTTCAAAAAAATTAACATACAATTTCAAAGCCTTAACAGTCAAAGCGTGGAACTCTCTGCCCGTCTGTGTTCCCTCGCTCCCACATTTAACCCGTCTGCCTTCAAAGCAAAAGCGAACAGGCCTCTTCTGGGCACGCTCGTTCCATCGTATACCCCATCTTTCGCTTTTCATGACAAAATGAAGAAGGAGACAATGGAAAGTAACTTTCGTTCATTGAGAAAAATGCAATTAGAGATCGTTCTCATCAGAAAACCGAATGTAGTCAAAACTAAAATGCATTTGGCGGTCCAAGGATTTCAAGTTTTTGTTTTTTTTTTATCATCAATGCCGTCTTTGTTTTTGCCACGCGGCATAAATACAACCTTTTTTTTCTTTTCCCTACAAACAACCTAAATTAAACCTTATAAGTATGAGGTTAGAGTTTATTTTGCACATGTTAGTTGTAAAATTAGCAAAACAGTAGATACGTATGTTTGATCTAAAGTGACTCAGAATCAGTATAAAACAGTTTAATCGATGTCGGTGACCCCGCTAGTCGTTACATGCGATATTTCAGCAACATATCGGTTATATGAGAATAACAGTAAAAACTGAATTTCTACTAACTGCGTAGGTCGTTGCCGAATCACCGCGTTGCTCGTAAAATTTGGCTGAAACTTACTGTCGTAATAAGTATATCGTTCATACCTACATACATAAACTCACGCCCTTTTCTTATGGGGGTAGGCAGAAACCTCAGAACCCCATTCATACATCTGATCATACAAGCTTGTCGAAATATGTTATCTTATAAGTATATCTTAAGACTTATAATAGGTATAACTGTGGTAGTTTGTCAAATTAAATTGGAATCAACTTATTATTTACTATGGCTTCATAATATAAACTATTTAACAGGTTTTCTTTATCTATATTTATTATTATTTTTTTTCTTTTTTAAAAATCGTTGCCCCACACTAGAAATTTCTCCTATATCGAGGGTGCGTTCACAAACATTCAAAATCACATACACAGCCAAACACCCAGACCCGAAACAATTATCTGTAGATCATACAAATATTTGTTCCGTGCGGGGATCGAACCCGCGACACACAGCGCAGCAGTCCAATTGCTTAGCCACTGCGCCAACCGTGTAGTTAAAAAAAAAAAACGTGTCGATAAAGGTCATAAGAGTGGGGGAAGACCACAGAAATTATGGAGAGACTGTGTGTAGATGAAATGGTTGGAAAGGAGGTTGCGAGGAGGGATGACGTACAATAGAAGTAGTAGGCGAGGGGCCTAACATACAAAACAATAGTTTCATCGCAAACAAATACCTCATCTGCCTAGCCTTTTCCCAACTATGTTGGGGTCGACTTCCAGTCTAATCGGATGCAGCTGAATACAAGTATTTAACATGGGGCGACTGAGTGTCTGACTCCCACAACCCGCACTGTGTGGTCACCCATTCACAGATCAACTTAGGCAAGCGCTTAACCTCAAGGTTATTTATTACATCATCAAATTACATGAAGCACCTCATACCCTCATTTTCTAGAACGTTTTGTATTGGGCAAATCATTTTGAAGATGGCGCCACTATCGCTTGTCCTTTTAAGGTTCAATTGAATGATTAACATATCAGTATACATCCTGTATTGATCAAGGACCTTTCAATGACCGATATGCACAGTCAAGAGAGATATGACAAAAAGGCACTTAGCGCGGTTTTAACTGTTAGTGTTTCTACATGTGTTCATATGTCCTTGTTGTTTTATTGTCAAATAGCTGTTGCCCGCGACTTTCATCCGAGTGAAATTATTTATGAAAATTTGATGATGAATTATGAATGATTTAAGTATTTTAAATGCTTTGCAAGGAACGTTAATAACAATACATTTATTTATTATCAGGCTACTTTGGCCCATAGTTAAAATTACATAAACCGTTTTTGGCTAAGTTACTCCTTAAAACATCAGCTATCTATCAGTAAAAGTCCCGTCAAAATCGGGTCATACCTTTCAGATATTAGCCGGAACAAACGGGCAGACAAAATTATTCAAAAAAGGTTTTTTTGTTAAGTACCAACTAAAATATTAAGCTATTATTTTGAAATTACAAACAAACTCTTCAATTTTATTTATTTGTATAGATGAAGTGAGAAGGCAATAGATGGGTCATTCAAAAATATTATTAACGTTTTTATGGTTGAAAACAGCAATAAATAATGAATCACAATCATGAAGACAGTTACAGCCCGTCCTAAGTTGTCAATGTGACCAATAGTCCGGTCAATTTAGACAATTGAAATAAAGAAAATTCCGACAGAACCAAATCTTCGTAGAGACCTTAGGCTCTAGAAGGGGCAAAAATTCAGTATTAAAATTATTTGAAAAAAAGATCTGGTTGACTGCGCAAAAGTATTTACAGAAACTAATTCTTCACCTCAAATACTAATTACTAAAGGAATTCGGTTTCTTCTTGCGGTTTATGGAGCTCCAAAAAAAATTGATTGCATAGATACGTACAGATATTTAACATTTGTAAAAAATACACGAAACAAAAAGCAAGTACAACTATCTTGTCTTCCTCCAACATCGGCATCTGCTACTCAACATTTGTTTCGAGAATACTATCAAGTTCAGACATGGCAAGGCAATGAACTGAACCCTGAAGACTGGGGTTGGAAATTGATAAATAATACTTTGGAACCGATTCGAACTTTACTGCCCCCTGCTCCAGAAAAACTTCTTAACACTATTTTTTGCAATTGCAAGAAAGGTTGTAGTGCCAAATGTGGCTGTAAAAAAGTAGGGTTGCAGTGTTCTCCAGCGTGTACCAATTGCCAAGGTGTCTCTTGCTCGAATGTTCAATAAAATAGAAGAGAGGAAGATTCATGTGATTTTGATGAAGAGACAACTTATTCATCTTCATTTGAACAATTTCTAAGCATTCATCAACAGGAAGGAGAAGAAGAAATTGAAGAAAACATGATTGTTGAAGTTGAATATGAAAAGTATGAGTCAGATTTTAGTAATAAAAAAAGTTAGAACGACAGTTAAACTCAGTAACCCATATCAATAATCTTCATACTATTAAATAATTATTGTTCCTGAAAATAACGTCATAAAGGTTCGTGGAATAGGCCTACCGGGGATACCACGTTAAAAAAAACGCGCCGAGTACACTACCTCACAGGTGGTGTGGAAATGTGTGCATGTTGTGTAGAACGTGATTCTTACAAGCGCAATATCTGGGAAATAGTGGGTCTTAGAGAAAAAATCATAAGGACCATTTTTATAGAGAATTTTAAGATCTACAACTTTGCTCTGAGGTACTTTTTCGATAAAACTTACCGTTTTCGAGAAAAATTCAAAAAACCCAAAATTTTGACCTTTGGCCCCGAATAAGTCCCTTAGCGCACATGGGACTGATGGGGACTTTTGACACTTTATTCCTTGTGGTAAACCTAAGGTCTCTACGAAAATTTGGCTCTGTCGGAATTTTCTTTATTTGATCACTATTTTTATGTCTAAATTGACCGGACTACAACCCCTTTAATTTTTAATTAGAAAGAGAAAACTTATTTCTTTTTATCAATAACATTATCGATAGCCAAATTCTGTGTAAATAAATATTAACTTTTTGTCACTTATCTACTTAACTAATTGTTCGTTAATTTGACTGTATTTATCTAAATTAGTAGTTCTAAATTAGTGGTTTTAGATTATGATAAAATTTCCTGTGACAATAATATTTCTGTACAAGATGAAAAAAAAACGAATAATATTCGAGCAAATACAAGCATCATTATCTGCCTAGACCTTTTATCAACTATGTTGGGGGTGGCTTATCTAGTCTAACAAGATGCAGCTGAAACCTAACAATTTATTGATATGAAAAACAGACGCAATTTATACCTTTATTCTGAGGTAAATAAACTCGACACAAGGCAATGTTTACTTCCTATAAAAACACAAAGGAATGGTATAAAATGCATCTATGAGTAATGTTTGTGATATGATTGCGTGGTTTTCATTTAAACCATTTCAAAGAAAAGTATTTTTTCTATTACATTCATTTTCTTTGTCTTTGTTTTATTGAAGAAAATTACTGCATGCTTTGCATTGCAAAAATCAAATAATAATAATATAACTATTTGATAAATAAACAATAATAAAATGAAATTATGGAGTTAGTATAAAGAAGAATGAAGTTATAGGTAAAAAATACAATCCTTTTACTAGGTAGTACTTCTTACCATGCGGTATTCCTAATTTCAATACAATCCTTTTACTTAAACATTGTTGCAACAAAACATAAGTAAAACTTTACATAACATACCTACACGCTTGTAATCCCCTGAAGGGTTAGGCAGAGGTGTACCTAATAGTGCACCTACATTTCGTCAGTTATGTTTAAGTCCCAAGTAATAGGGGGCGAGCCTATTGCCATGAAACGAGTACAAATCCAGACTCCGTGGCTGTTACTGATAAATTTCTGTTGGAAACCCAATAGCACTGTGCCCCACCCGGGAATTGAACCCAGAAAAAGGAAAAGTAAAGCATTAATACAATTAAGATACAACAAGAGTTTGTCCTGACATACATAAATAATAGTCTTAACAGGATGGAAGGGTCACCAAATATTCTGCGGGTTGTTCGACCTACAGGTTGCTTGAAAGAGATGGGCTAAGAATGAATATGGGTGGGTTTTAGTCAGTAGAAGTCTGACACTCCCTTCCACTCCGCCCAGAGCAGGAGGAGTCATTTGATGTAAAAAGGGCCACTACATATTCAGACATCATCCTGAACAGGAGTTTCTTCAATCATTCAATCAATCTTTTCCATAGGAAATGACCAACCCAAACTATGCACCTTTTATCAATGTTGTATAAGTGCCCATGTAGGTCTATGTGAAATAAAATGTTTTGATTTTGATCCCCCCACGTTTCCCATTTGTAGTTTTAAAAAAAACTGTTGTTTCCTGCAAAAGTGCAATAACTACACAACCAAAATATATGGTAAGTGTTTGAGCAACAGTATCCTTTCCACCTTGAATTAAATAGTTTAGTAATACCTAAATACTATTTTAAGGTCATGTTTTACTTAATTTGCTTTTGGTGTAAGTACGTTACGTCTACGTTAGGGTTTTGGTTTCCACACTTAGTCCTTAAATTGGACCAGTGTGGTTGGTGTACTTATAAAACATATACCTGGATAACCAAGCTTAGCTCGGCTTTTTCTTTTGACTTTTGTTTCTGAGAGTCAAATTATATTATATACAAGAATTGTTTGTATAAAGGTATTAGATAGATAAATGTACTATAGCCCACTCACCTTGGACTTAGCCGAAGTTATCCAAGTGTCCCACCAATTGCCGGCCTGCTTGTCATCATGCCTCGGCGTACTGGCAGTCTCACTGGGACTGGAATCACTAGACCTACGGGATTGATAAGGAGGATGTTAGGATGCTCGCATGGCTGTGTTTGTGTGTTTCACTATCTCACCAAAGAGAAAGTTTGTGTCTCAGCAGTGAGAATACTATTGTTGGTAGATATTAGGTATTATAATAGTTTACTTGCAACATAGCTTAACAAAAAACAAATCTATACAAGCTGAGCTTGATGCTGTTCTGGATAATTGGAGCATAATGTGGCTCCAGTAACATAGCTTGGCAAAATTAGAACCAATAGGAAAAAATATTGATATTTAAAAATATCAGCAATAAAATTGTCTTATGTAATGCTCATCCATTATTTATGTATTTGACATGAATATGGTATAACATGGCTATGAAATGTGGTAGTTTTTTTGTCATATTTTCAGAAAAGGAGGTCAGAAATGATTCTTTAATGAGGAAAAATATAAGAGTAGCAGTGAAAGAGTTTTTATCAGTCTCAAAACCTGTCCATCGCACGAAAATGAGCATGGAAACATATAAATTACTTGCCTAATCATAATATGAATCCTATACAGCTTCATACAGTTCCTCAGAAAAGGAATTATGTCAGCATCTAGTTAACACCAAAACGATTCGGTTGTTACTGTTATGTGCCTGACATTACACGATTCGTCTAATTCGCTTATACATTGTCAAAATGAGCGACTCGGAAGCAATGAAGACTTCTCCTAATTGAACCCTGTGACCTTTCAAAAACATGATTCTCATTTCATAAGTGTTATTTCTAGATTTGAAAAACTAACAGTGTAATCGGTTTTTAATCAAAACAACGCATTTATTCCCCATTATGCTCTTTCTTCGATAACCATAGAAAGTGGACATAGATTTCGTGATAGCGTAATTACGTGAAAAAACTTACTTTTCAGCCATCACGACGTTTCTTTTTTATATAAACAAATTAAAGGAGCACATGGATCGCTGCACATAAATTGTTGTGTGATTTTGTTGTTGTTTTTACATGAAATTTAGAATTAATTTTGACATAGTTTTGTTTGCGTTGACATAAGGATGTCGTTCCGTTACAGGATGTGTGTGTCAATGATACGTGTGATGTTTTATTGGTATATTTATGGCAAATTTCTTTTATTTTTTAATGTTATTGTTATTTGAATCTGCAACATCATGTATTATTGTATTCATTTAGTGAAATTACATTTCGAAGGGGTTCATTAATTTCTTTACAAGAAATGGAATGTTTCTGTTTTACAGTTATTTGTCTTACACTGTGTTCACAGATGGCGCTGTATTACCAGTTTTCAGTAGAGTGCCTTTAATGACAGTTTTATTTTTCAGTAACATAAATAGTAATAAAAGTTTGCAAAAACAAATCCTGTGCAGTTTTCCAGGCTAGGTATGGTAAAAGTTTAATCTGGTTTAACCATAATATGAATGCAATGCTAGAGACGCGACCAAGTCTACAAAAAAAAAAAAAACATTTAGGTACCTATTAAAATACTAGGTATAGGTACTTGATAAGAAATTATCTACTCCCACGATGTTTATCTTTCAACAAAATCATCAAACTAAATTAATGACTTAGTACTACTTTTAGAAATGTTTACAAAGTGAAACATTTCCTGTCCCAAAAAACAAACAAAAACATTTTTCCCATGCATCAACGTCGTGCATAAAGCAAGGCACAAAACTGAATAATAATTACGGCTAATTATATTAATTCGCCGATGCAAAATATTAATTTGCGTCGGGAGAGGCCGTATCTCCCATCTATGGCTCTTCGATTATTCAATAAGGCATTGAAGAGGGATTTTTATAAATAAATCCCTTCGCTTAGCGCAAGTTGAGATGTTCTTACTACGATTTAAGATAGGCATGTTTGTTTTAGGTCTCCTTCCAGCAAAGATAAAGACGTCAGTATTTTACAAGCCTTGAAATTATAGGACTCGGATCTTGTGATCGAGCGAGAATCTGTGTGTTTTGGAGAAATGATTTACTCGCTCGCTTGTTCGCTGGAAATTCTAGTGATCAAGAAAAAGGTAACCGCGCGTCCTAGCAAGCAGTTTAACTAAGACCTGTTTATTTTGAATTCACCTCCATCACCATAAACAAACCATATTGGTAAAAAACACATAACCCTCCTTTTGGGCTTCGCCGCAGTCGGATAAAAAAGAAAAAGAACCTGCATACAACTTCCCGCACCAAATTCAAAAAGCGAACTTCTGTAAAATTGTCACCACCCACATTAAAACAGTACGCCGACCATCTTTCTTACCGTGTCGTATTTTTAAACGTTCGATGTATTTTGTAAAAGCTGAATATTATAATAAATAATATTTGCTTTGGCTTTGCGGGTATCCGAGCACACCCATTGTTTGTCGATCAAGAGATTCGGTGCAGCTTTCTTCGTTATTAATAAGTGCTTGCGAACGATGTTGTAACGGCCTCCATGTACAGGATGATCGGGGATATCCTACGAAAGATTCTTTTTATATTAATTCAGAAAATTTTGTTGTGTTGTGTTTGTTGGTCTAGTGGTGAGTGCTGAGCAGGTGGCCTTTGGTGTCGGGCAAACTGTTTTTGGGAAGTTAGGAATTTTTCAGTAGCAGCCCCGGACTTAGCTTTTTCTTCAAATCTATACTAATATTATAAAGCTGAAGAGTTTGTTTGTTTGTTTGATTGTTTGTTTGAACGCGGTAAACTCAGGGATTACTGGTTGGAATTGAAAAAATCATTTAGTGCTGGATAGTCCATTTATCGAGGAAGGCTTTAGGCTACATAACATCACGCTACAATCAATAGGAGCGGAGCATAAATGAAAAATGTTGCAAAAACGGGAAAAGATATTCCTTTTTGAGAGCTTCCGTTGCGTGCGCTGCGAAAACGGTTTAAGTTACGTAAATATCATGTATGACGGAATTGTTCCTCTTTAAAAGTTCTAAAAAAAAGTCCGCGATAGCATATGTTTATCTTTTAAGATTGACTCACTGTAACCATTTTTTTATATTAAAATGTTAGGTTTAAAAGAATTATATTTTGCGAAGCTTATTTAACCCATATGGTATTAATCTATATCTAAATAAATGTGTTTGTTAGCACGGAAATTTATAATAGAATATTTGTGCACTTTACTCTATACAGTTTAAACAAATATCTTAGAAGATATCGCAATGTAAAAATATACGGGCGACAAAATAATTAAGCGCTTGGCAGTCATTCGGTCCGGTGCGGTAGGTACGTGGGGATTCTGGCCTCTGGGGGCTCCGGAGAAATTCAAATTCAAAATATTTACTGCACCATAATGTTTACAAGTACAAGGTGTTACTGTATTAAACAGTAAGAGATACCTATAGTAATTGTTACTTTAATAATATAATCAAAGCCAATCTAAACTAATAGGTATTATAAAGAGGAAAGGTAAGATTTTTTGTTTGTTACGAGTACGATTTAACTCAATTTAATATGTTAGATAGTCGATTTATCGAGAAAGGTTATAAGCTATAATATTATGTGACGCAGACGAAGTTGTGTGGGTCAGCTAGTAATATTATAAAGCTGAAGAGTTTGTTTGTTTGTTTGATTGTTTGTTTGAACGGGGTAAACTCTGGAACTACTGGTTGGAATTGAAAGTTCTTTTAGTGTTGGATAGTCCATTTATCGAGGAAGGCTTTAGGCTATATAACATCACGCCACAATCAATAGGAGCGGAGCATAAATGAAAAATGTTGCAAAAACGGGAAAAGATATTCCTTTTTGAGAGCTTCCGTTGCGTGCGCTGCGAAAACGGTTTAAGTTACGTAAATATCATGTATCAAGGAATTGTTCCTCTTTAAAAGTTCTAAAAAAAAGTCCGCGACAGCATATATGTTTATCTTTTACGATTGACTCACTGTAACCATATTTTTATATTAAAATGTTAGGTTAAAAAGAATTATATTTTGCGAAGCTTATTTAACCCATATGGTATTAATCTATATCTAAATAAATATGTTTGCTAGCACGGAAATTTAATATAGAATATTTGTGCCCTTTACTCTATACAGTTTAAACAAATATCTTAGAAGATATCGCAATGTAAAAATATACGGGCGACAAAATAATTAGCGCGTGGCAGTCATTCGGTCCGGTGCGGTAGGTATGTACGTGGGGATTCTGGCCTCTGGGGGCTCCGGAAAAATTCAAATTCAAAAAAATTACTGCACCAAAATGTTTACAAGTACAAGGTGTTACTGTATATTAAACAGTAAGAGATACCTATAGTAATTGTTACTTTAATAATATAATCGAAGTCAATCTAAACTAATAGGTATTTTATAGAGGAAAGGTAAGATTTTTTGTTTGTTACGAGTACGATATAGCTCAATTTAATAAGTTGGATAGTCGATTTATCTAGAAAGGTTATAAGCTTTAATATGTGTTGCAGACGAAGTTGCGTGGGTCAGCTAGTACAACATATGAGAAGGCTTGCCCTCTTTTAAACAGGATTTTACTATTACTGTAGGGAACACTTCTTACACCTCTGCTTAAACTTATTAGGGATTACAGGCGTAAAGTTGTGTGTTCAGTAGAAGATAACCTAGAATAGGTGTGTGGGTAGTTAGCAGCGTTGTAACTATGTAATGAACAGTGGAGAACCTAATTGTAACCAATTTTGTGTAAGTGTGAAGTTCTCACAGTGTAGTGGGCAGGAATGATTTTGTAACTAACCAGAGTTTTTGTAACTACCTACTGTTATGAAAATAACCTCATATCAATTTGTTAATCTCCGAAATTATCTAAACAGTTTGTTCCCCGAGGACGATTGCTCATCCCTTAATGTCGATCTAGCGTAAGTAAATATAAATGAGTATAGCCAACAAACATCAATATTTCACCTCATCATTCCACACATCGTTCACCTCGACTCATTGATTAACCTCCCACATCGAGTACTCTAACTAATAACCAACATCCTGTCTACAAAAATCTGAATGGATAATCCTTCGTATAAACTGTAGCTAATAATAATACATGAAATGATCGACGCGGCTCAGCAAAGTTCATCGCTCAATCAGCGCGCGCCTGAGGCGTTGACGTCATCTCTCGTGAGTTGCCCCGCCCTGCCAAGAGATGGCGCTGTACGATCGAAGCGTAGATCCCAAGTCTCAACCCTCACGCTTCGCCGTGTGTGGTTTGATGTTGATGAACGTTGTAGGGGGGTTGATGAATTTGGAGATTTTTGTAAATATTTTTGTGATTAATTGATTAGGCTTTGATTGCAATGATCGATATGCTGGTCTAACTGTGCAGAGTTTTAAATCAATATATCGCTTTGATAGTGCATGTTTACAGCACGACAACGGAGTGGGTAATTCGGTGGCACTCTGCCAAAATGGGAGGTAGGAGGGAAGACTCGATGAACCATAGTAGGTAACTGTACTGGGTAATCGGCACGTCTTCTCAATATCGGTGAGTAGATTCTCGTCGTGGCAAGAGCTTTCAAGGACCTTCAACAGGATGTACGTAGATAAGGTTTTCTGCAGCTGATGCTGCAGCTATTCCAATGTATTTTTTTACTTTTCTTTCATTTATATCGCTTATTAATGCAACATGCTTATTTGTTAACGCAATGCCACTTTGTTTAGGCCCTCAGATAGTAGAACACCATTTGAAGCCAGATCTACTGAAATAATGACGAAGTTTGATGCTATCACGCTTGGTCTTCCTGTTATCCTCTAAACTTCAAGAAGTAAAACGTAAATACCAACACAGACTATTGTGAAAACCCCTAGCAGTACCAAGTATTTATTTATGAACAAATAACCGGCCACATACACATGGTTAAAATATTTTATACATCAGTTTGTCATAAAATACTTCAGTTCATTCTCAGAACTCCTCTAAAGCCTTCTTACGAGGCTATTCGGTAGTTTTTACGCTTTTTTCATGAGTTTTACTTGGTACCAAATGCTGAAGTAAGGTGTTCGGCCACAGTTTACATAAATCTCTGGACAATAATAAAATTTATTCTTTCCAGTCTAGCTTTGGTATTGTCACTTTTGGAATTTGTTCGGAAAGTACCGCCTCGATGACCATGTCTACCGAAAAGCAGTGTTACTGTATTCTTGTATTATATGAAGATAAGGCAGTGATAGCCTAGCAGTGTGAACGTTCGCGAAACTGCCAAGTCATAGTTCTCAAGTTCGAACTCTCGACAAGCACTTTTGATATTTCGGATTCAACTGCGAATTTTTTAATGATCACTTCGGAGAAGGAAACACATTGTGAGGAATCCAAACCAGCATACCTGAGAGATATTTCTGGACGGCAAAGAAAGCTAAATTAGAGGCCCATAAGGCCATAGGTGGTATAAAAACTCTGACACCGGGTTAGGCAATAAGGCACTAACCATACGAAAAAGAAAGAGGTAGGAAGACACTCAACCAATTCATTTCAAGTCATTTGTAATGAAATTGAATTTCTGTAAGTTTTTCTCCCCTTCTGTTGTCATGCTATTACTTTTCTTAGTAAACTTTTATTAATTAATAGCTGTTGCTCGCAACATTACAAATTATTAAAAAAAAAACAAAAAATGTTTTCAGTGAGTAGAAAACATTTTCTTTGATGGACTACTAATTTTAATTTCGTACTTCCTAGTACCCTCAAAGGTACCTATTGCCATCATTCATCCACATAATTATTTCTCTGGCCATTATCCCAGCTCATTTGGGGCCGGCGCAGCATGTCTTCTTCTTCCATACTTCTCTATTACTCGACATATCATCAAACTCCTCCTTTTTAGCCATATCATCCTTTACAGTCCATCCATCGTATCTTTGGTCTTCCTCTACTCTCAACCAACGTCAATCGTCACCGGAAACAATTAGAAAAAAATACAGCATGGAATGTGCGAATTGTGCAAAAAGTTCTGAATGAAACCTGCAGTAAGCTGATTGTGTGTGCGACGTAGTAAGTGCTAACGTTAGTAAACATTGACAGAATTGATGAAACTATTGAAAATAATAGAATGCACTTTTTTATTCCAGTCTTAAAAGATGATAAACATTGTACAGTTTTCAAGGCTTTTTGTCAATGGTATTCCGTAAGGAGGTATGGAATAGGTGGTACAGGAGTTGGAGAATTTACAGAAGAATTTATAGAAACAATTTTGGTTGAAGTCGGGATGTCAATGTTATAATCAATAGTTTATAATAAAGTACGAAGAAAAATTATCAGCTAAGGCTGGTCAATAACCCGTCGGGGATGCGGGTTGTTCACAAGAGATACCGCGTCCCCGACATGAAGGGCTAAGAAGGAACATGGGTGGTTTTTAGTCAGTAGAAGTCTGACACTCCCTTTCGCTCTGCCCAAGAGGGGGAGGGGTTATTTGACGATTTTCCATCCGCCAAAAAAAAGGCTGGTCAGTAACGATTCAATCACCAAACCAGGAATTAAGCTCCCATCTAAGCTAAAACCGCATTTAAGTATTTTTATTGATTGTAATCACCACAACAGCGACAATTAATGATATCTGCTTCGTTCGATTTGTTGTCCTGATGATCAAAGAAGTATCCGCAGCTGCAAGTGTACAGTGCAATCAAACTGTCTTCGCAATCAATATTTAGATATATAAAGTAACCCAATTCTTTAGAGATAAAATAGAAAATTTGCACCAACTCAAATCCTGCCATCCCGCTAACGTGACTCCGATACATAGCAAGTAAAAAAAAAAAACCATACTGATCGAATTGAGAACCTCCTCCTTTTGGGAAGTCGGTTAAAGAGAAGAAGTAGAATGGAATATCCTGGCATCTTATGTCACAGTAGATTTAAAACTGATGTTGAAACAATATAATTGTTTGACCCCGGTGGCCCGTAGTCACTTTCAGAGACAGCCATTGATATGAGACAGCCAATAAAAAAAATCTATCGAATTACGGTAATAAAATAAAACTGAAGTAAACGCCAAGAAGGTTTCTCTAAAACTACAAAGACCAAGTAGATGCACTGTACCTAATTGCTTACAGTGCATCCTAACAAATGATGATTAGTCATTCATATTTCTAATTCATTTACGTATACGAGTAAGGTCATAGATTGCGAAACTGTAAGATATTAAATAACTACGATTGTTTCGTTCGCTGCCCGATCGTTTTATTGATTGGGTGGAAAAATCGTGCCTGGGATGTTAGGGGTTGTATCCGAACAGTGAGTGACAGGATAAGTCCTGTCGTTGTTTGGATAGATAGGTACATTGTTTGGTAAAGTTTGACATACAAGGGCTGTAGTATGATAAGTTTTTGTTGTGAATACGTCTTTAAAATTGCTTGCATATTAGGAGGCAAGTCAAAACAACGATTGATAACAAAATCGGGGATACGGTTTAGTGTTGCAACTTCATATCTATGATCTCATCAATATAATAATATTTTATTAGAAATTTGCCGCTACATAAGCGTATTCAAGTAAAACACACGGCCGTGGCCATGACACAGCCACACTCCATTTATTTCTCATAAAACTGGATAAGATCAAGCCAGGCTAAGCTCTTTCCAAATGTTTTCCTTTTATTGAAAATGTCTACTTAATTCCTTGCAGTATTTGGACTGATGTTCGTTTCCTCTTCACTATCAAGAGCCGTTATCAGCTAGAAGTTATTTCTCATCAGTTAAGAGCGGTTTACCTAACCTTCACTGGTGATATGAGTATCAATTAAGGAATAACTTCAAACTTGTGCTTCGTTGAAGTGTTCAATTCCAACGTACACGAATGTTTGGAATTCAGAACATTCGCGAAAGAATTAAAGCCAGCCCGTGTTTATGAACCTTTAGTTATTGATGCCCTTTTGTCTGGCTCCTCTTGCACGTATGCATCATCTTAATAAATTCACATTATTGCTATTCAATAAGCATGGTCACCGTACGCACCGTGGGCGAAGCGTGGGTGCCCTCGCGCATCACTATGTGATGCACATTAAATTTGATTGTTACTGCAACCTGCGCGGGCCCACAGATTTATATTATTACGCCAACCGCTCATTTGGTGATTATTAAACGATATAAATTTATTACACGATTCAATATTAATATCGTGACGCTCAAAGGGTAAGTGGGATTCTTTGAAGGCGTTTGAATTTACAGACTAACTTATTTATTAAAGTAAGGAGAGCACGAACTGAGTCATCATTATCATACGAATTACATCATCATAATATTTCTATAACCCCAAACCAATCTCATGTACTCTATGTTCAGAATCAGAATCATGTGAGTACATGTACAAGTAAATAATATGTATTATCAAGATACCTGATAAACTACTGTATATGGTGCGTTTTCCTTGTTACAGATGCCTTTATGAAGCTACCATAATGTAACAATTTCAAAAGCAAACTCCGTTCCGTCGCAGTGTGTACCAGGAGCGCATATCGGCGGCGGCGGTGGCCGCAAAGAATGTCGTCGTCGGATTTATGTGTGCGCGCGCACGCGATGACAGCGCCGCACCGGCCACTACTCTACGCGTATATGTCCGCCTGGTACCGCCGACTTGCGTCGAGGCAGTGATTTCTTTTTGTTTCTGAGCATTTTCCTTTATGGTGATAAACAATTATGCCATTTACTTTGTGCTGTAAATCATCTTCATGAGCGGATTTACTAAAAAGGTCGCCATGTTTTTTTTTTTTCATAATCCGTTGTTCTTCACTCACTATTAAAATAGTTCCAGTAGGTATTTCTGGCCATTCTATTTAAAAATCTCAGGTCTGAATAAATTCAGTCAAGTAGTCATTCATTACAAAAAAGTCGACTAAGTACTGTATCCTCTAAAACAGTTGTAAGAGTAACACTCTTTCAGGCATTTTAAAACAATTGCAAGTTACGCAGAACACGCTGAAGCACCATCCTCTTACCACTTCATTTCGGCGAAGGCTTCCGACAACGTCGTCGGTCCACTTGTAACTCGTATAAACTTAGTTTAGGTCTGTTTTCTCAGTTTATGTAGGCGCGGTCGACTGTCTACTGCTGCCACAGTATTTATGCTAAAAGGCCCTGCGGCTCGGACCCTTAATAAACAAATGACGCGCTCACAGATTTAAGAGCCAACGTCGCAATTATTTCGCTATTTCGACGCGGCCCGACCAAGTAAAGGCGGCTTTTTCGCTTTATTTGAATTTTAAGTAACCCCATGACGGTAATAGTGGTTGGGGAGTCGGTGGCTCGCTTTTGTTGCTTCGCCAAAGGGAAATGACTTGTTGCACGTCAGAGCGCGCTCCTGACGGTTTTCGTAATGTCATTGGGATCGACGGACGTTTTGAGACGTAAAGTTACAGTAGCATTACGTTGAGGTGCAAAACGTTGTGTATGGTGCCGTTAAGGTAGACTTTTGACTACAAATTGCGTGTTTAAAGAAAATTACTTACTTTAAAAGTAAATAATATTGTACAGGCTACAACTAAAGACGAAACTGAAGTTTGAAGTATCTTTTGTTTGCTATGGTGGTAGACGGACACGGATTCAGTGAGCGTTAAATTTTTTAGATCTGTTTGCGAACTCGTAAGTTTTTATTTATGGTCCAAAATGTCACAGCTTGACAAAGATTGATAAGCTTGCATTGGAAGAAATATTGTTGAGACATCATTGTAGATATAAAGGTCCAATTTTTAACTGAATGAGCTTATGCTTAACCCACAACAAAAAGATAGTGACTGTCCATTCGTGATCCTCGACATTTTATCGGATTTCCAGTATGGCAGCTACTGGATACGATCATTTAAAATGATAAATCACCCGCTCCGTCACCGGGCGACTCGTCAAAATGAACTTATTTGTCAAACTTAGATCACTGAGGTGCGATAACTAAAACAGGAAATTGAAATTTTGTATCACCGAACAAAAATCGGCCGCGTCGCCATCTTGGACGCTAATCGCGCCACGATTTGAATATGGAACTCTTTATACATAAATAGCTTTTTACTTTTTTTAATAAGTGTAAGGAGTAAGCAGCCAGTTGATTCATAGGTCTTGGCAGGAAATGAGGTTAGTTTTTTAAAGGTTCTTGTAGTATTTGCGTGGGAGAAGGGCGCGGACGAATAATTGATGATGGGAGGTGCACAGATGGTTGATAGATTCCAATTGTAATTTTGTGCCTTGGTGTCGAGTTAAATGTATGTATGTGCGCGTTGCGTGTCAATCAAACGACTTATTTCCTGACAGAAGGGTTCTACACAACTTAAGAATGAAAAATAGTAATTTATAGAATTAAGAAAAGGTAACTAATATCATGAAATATCACAACAAATAACATCACGGCAGTAATTTCCAGTGTGAGGCAGAAGTACACTTGTAGGGGGTTTACTCACAATTCGCCAGTTATGCTTAAGACCCATGCAATAACGATGACCTTATTGCTATGAACTGGTACTGTTCCAAACGCCGACCTGGTGGTGTAGAAATTGCTGCAGAAAAGCCGATGGCAGAAAGATACTCACGTTGTTGTATAAAAATACCTGTAGACTAATCGCAGCTATAAATGATGGTAGGTATGGCACTAACAAGTCCGCTTCTATTAGTCGAGTAAGTTCCGCTAACATTTCGACTGCAACCATCCGATACAGTACTTTATACCGACATTACAGTTCCTGCGACATTTGTTTGCCTTTTATGGAACAATTTATCTAACCCCTAAGTTAATTTCTTGATTACAACCAGATTTGAACCCTACAATGAAGAGAGAGAGGTTGGAAGTAGAATGTAGAGTCGATTAATTTATTTTGCTTCTGAATTTTTGGGAAGTTATTAGAAAAGTTTTAATTTACTTAAGCAGACTTTGTTAGAGTCAGAACAAGATATTTTAGTCAGGAAAGTTAATCTAGGTTTGCACCCCAAATACGAGCCTGGGAAATGTACCTGGTCTATAGATTTTTTATAAATACAAAAAAAAAATACGCCTTGAACAGCAGTACGTATATTGAGGATAATTTTTGTAACCAATGAGCATGTTTATATTTTTCTAATTACCTACAATAAAGTAAGTTCTGAAAACGCAAAACAAGTGTTTATTTTTTTTTAACTTTTTTAAGTATACAAAGGAAATTACATTCCAGTAAAAACTGGACAGCAATAACCAATATTCCTTAAATTAAATTAAGTTAAATAAATACGTACATAGTTAACTCGACTTTAATAAACATATTTAGATAACGACTTTATTCTTAAACGTATTTAAAGTTGTGTTAAGGGAATAAAATAAAATTTAATAAATACTCCAAAAAACAACAAACAAATCCAATATTTGATCACGTACGCCACGAATCTCAATACAATCGTACCGCACACAACAATCTTTGATCTCAGTTGAAACCAGTGCAACCTTCCCTTCGCCAACCAAACCGAGGTTTAATTAGTTCTATCGCTAATTACTTAGCAGGGCACGACTGGGGACTATTCCAAGCATTCCATGATTTATTGGCCAGGCACTATCCTTTGACCCGCTGGGCTCTATTTGGACAAAATATTCCACATTTCAGTGCTAATGGTTTTAAATCGGGGATTAATACTTAGCAGCTGATTAAGTAGGCGTGTTGTGCTATTGGTCGTGATTAATTTATGTGCGGTTAAGCGGTTTGTGTGTAGTGTTGAGTGTTAATTATAATGCGTATAATTATCTGAATATCTATATGATTAATGCGAAACTTTGCGGATGGACGGATGTTTGTAACTGAATCACGACACAACGGCTGAGCGAATCTGGATGAAATTCGTCATAGAAGTAGATTGTTGCCTGGATGCCATTCCAGGCAACAATCTACTTCTATGACGAATTTATAAGGATACCTTTTCTTGACACATACCCACAAAAATTTCCAAGAGACTGAAGTCGCGGGCAACAGCTAGTTATACTAGAAGTCTGATACTTTCCGCTCCGCCCAGAGTGGAAGGAGTCATTTGATGATTGCCCACCCTCCAAAAAGTTGGAATCTAGAATTCGAGTTTTTTTTATTTTGTTTTTTGGCGGGTGGAAAATCATCAAATAACCCCTCCCGCTCTTGGGCAGAGCGAAAGGGAGTGTCAGACTTCTACTGACTGAAAACCACACATGTTCCTTCTTAGCCCTTGTGCCGAGGCCGCGGTATCTCTTGCGAACAACCCGCAGCCCCAACGGGGAGTTTCATAAGCTTAAGATATGATCAAAGAAAAGCGTCCCTTGGAATTATTTTCTGCAAGATCTCTTTGATCATCACATCTTTGCAGGATATGATGAAAATGCATGGCCTTATTAGTTACTAGTTTGATGTAAGAAACACGACGAAAAATCCTTAAAAAACCTTAACCACTCCAGAACACAAACAAAAATACAACCTATTAACATCTACTTAAACATATGTAACCCTTGTTATTTCGAATTAAAGTCGCCTGCACTAGATAAGGAACAATCAGCAGCGGTGGAGAGCGGGTTAGCTTCCCGCTACAAATAAGTTTAGATCGGATCGGCACCTTTTTGTTCCCGCTGTCCCTTCCTGTACGATCAACGATCATTGATCACGGACTGGGGGGAGTGGACGATGGGAGCTAAGGTGATGTTCCTCA
The DNA here is from genome assembly GCA_949774965.1 of Diarsia brunnea. Classification (NCBI taxonomy): domain Eukaryota; kingdom Metazoa; phylum Arthropoda; class Insecta; order Lepidoptera; family Noctuidae; genus Diarsia; species Diarsia brunnea. The sequence continues at coordinate 12,226,998 of OX459007.1, read as the reverse complement.
TTAATTAGTTTTTCTGTATTTTTAGCCTAATACTGTATCTAGTTAAAAATACACCGCCTGTTTCTTACCGCCAGCAACTGTTGCAGACGGTAAGGAGCTTATGGTTAAATATGAATAACCCCTCGGATCAAATCTGAATCAAGAAGAAATCGATGGCTATAAGAGTAGAGAAAGATCAAAGAAACGATGGATGGACTATGTGAAGGATGATATGGTTAGAAAGGAGGTGACTGCTGAGATGACGAGTAATAGAGAAGCATGGAAGAAGACGACATGCTGCGTCGACTCCAAATAAATTGGGATAAGGGCAGGAGAATGACGACCACAAATAAAGACACCGTGGCTTAATCAATCACAGACGCTTGGATCTATCTTCAGGTTAAGCCGTGCCTGCCTTATAACTGGGCTGTTCCCGCTTTCCCTTCCCGTATGATCATTGATCACGGACTGGGGGAGCGGAGGATGGGCTGGCTTCATTTTCTGTATTTCTAATGTAATTCATTTGCTGAGAGTAGGGACTCGTGGGTAAATAATAACAGCCGCTACCGTTAACCCACACCTGTCTAGGTTGGCCAGTAGTTGGATGACCACAAATGTAATTCCAAGTTTCCTCCGTGCACGGAAAGCCCGTCCCGGCTGTCATTTGTAGATCGTTGACAGTTGTTTCATGTAGTCAGTGATCCGAAAGTCTGACAAACAGTCTTACCAAGGGGTATCGTATTACCCAGCTCTAAATGGGTTGTGAGGGTCAGATTGGCAGTCGTTCTATGCAAAATACGGGTATTGAGCTACATCATGTAAGATTGGAAACCATACCCAACTTAGTTGGGAAAAATTTGGCAGATAAGTCTAGCTAGAGTGGAAGCGTTTTGAAAAACGCATTTTTTCTATATTAATTCTGACAGTTCAAGAACATTTAATCAATGGATTTCAGGCAGTCGCTCCATGTAAAATACTGGTATTCAGCTGCATTTGGTTACACTGGAAGCAGACCCCAACCTAGGTGGGCAAAGATGGGAAAAGGCTAGGACGATGACAGTTGCTGACAGTAAGGGATTCTATGAGCCCATGCAGCGGGTACCTTTGCATCTACGTTCAACTACGGCGTTACGTTGGACATCTTTGCGTGGTCGCTACGAGTGCGTTGGTTAAACGTTGGCTTGTGTAGCATAGTCGTAGTTCCAAAGCGATATCCATCCACATCTGGCGTCGACTGACTGTGTGTAAACGTTGGACAAGCGTCGCGTATAGGTACGTCATTGTGTCTTATTAAATGTGGTGTTGACGCCACTTTAGCGTCACGTCATCAGAGTGGGAAAATTATGGTGTAGTCAAATTGGTACGGATAGATAGCGTACGCGGCTTTGGACCGGCCAGCGTACTCTGACAGATAATTTAGTAAAATATCTATCCGATCCGGAGGCCTAAAATTTGTTCTTTAGCAGAATCATAGTAATAATATGATATAATAATAATAGTTTTTTATTCGTAAAAAAAAACAAAATAACAACCTTGCAGATTTCGAGGTGTAAGTTACATAAAATGATAAAAATATAAATAGTGTTAAATTCTTAAAATAGCCACAGACAACAGTTTACGTTATGAATTGTCACTTTGTGACTATTTTACGAGTTGTAACGTTATTCATAATTATTATTTTACTAACATAATTCTGCTAAAGCTGACATTTAAGGCCTCCGGAGTCTGCACAACTGATTTGACCGAATCTATAGCTAATCGCATCATATTTAGCGAAAGTCTATTCTTTAAGAAAGAGAAACATTTTGCTCTAAATACAACATTCCAAGAAACTGAAACAATATTTTCGAAACACAAACTGTAGTCCACACTAATCTTTCGCAATGCAATTAAACATTTTTTTAAATACCCCATTAGAGTCCTTAATTTGTAAACCGTTCGGGCTCTAAAAGTCCTTCTGATTCTTTGTACAAGCTAGATCCTACTCTATTTTCGGGAAGCAAGGTTCGATATCGTATAAATGTGTGGTTTTTGTTGCTTGGTACAATATGAGCTTTAAAGCTTCGTTCAGTTTTGTGCTAAAATAAAAGCAGTAATAAAATGTAGTCAGATTACTCGACTGGAACGGTTTGAATGGGTTTGAAGTACATACCTAACTTTAACTTGTTGGGGAAGTCGAAATTAAAACAATACTCCTTGGTTTTTTATTCGAAATAATTAAAACGGTATTTTTAAATTCTTTGTTCATTTGTTTGTTTGTAAGCTGCGATGGAGAGTGAATGAACGTTAACGATTTTTGGAAGCTATGACGACCAATCAAGCTATTAAAAACCGAAATAAGCGGAATTCTCATTATACGGGAAGCTCATATTAACCGAGTTCAGTGTATACTGGATTTGTATAGCTTGATATGCCGCTGGGTGCACTTAACAAAAAAACACTAATTAGTCCGTCAAATAGATTCCCAAAAAATATTGGATAAGTACGTATTTTTTATTTTTTCACGTAAACAAACAATGAAGACGATACAGTGCTTTGACAACTCGTGTGACGTCATATTCTAAGACATTAGTATGGTATTTTTTACCGGTGAGTGATGTCGCAAACCCTTGAACTCAAATCTTTGACGCGTTTTATCTTCGTCAATCTTTATTGATTTGACAAAACAAAAAATACGTACCCAATATATTTCGATAATTTAACAGACGGACTAGTAAGAATCATATTTTTTTTAGTCAGGAAACATCCTTATTTCCAAGTTCTTTCTCTTTAGCGTGTGGTTTGTGCCAAACCTATTGTCAGAGTTTTAATGCCTTCTCTGGCTTGACTTTACATGCTGTCGAGAAATATCTCTCAGGCATGCTCGACCGATGATCGACGAACGATCCATGTCTAATAGAGAATAAAGGTGAATTTTGATCCCTTCGGGGCTGCGGGTTGTTCGCAAGAGATGCCTCGACATAAAGGGCTTGGATGGTTTTTAGTCTGTAGAAGTCTGACACTCTCTTTCGCTCTGCCTCTGAGCGGGAGGGGTTATTCGATGATTTTCCACCCGCCAAAAAAAAAGGCATGCTCGTTTTCTCACGATGCTTTCCTTCACCGCAGTATGTCATAATTGTGCAATACGCACATGAATCCGTAAACACCAAGGTGCGTAAGGCGTATTGTTCGGTTCGAACTTGAGACCTATAATTTGGCAGTTTTGCAGTCGTACCCCTAGGGGCCTAGGTTATCACTGCTATAATATTGTTAATTTCCAAAATCAAAACAAAAAAATCGTGAGGTAACTTGCATGTCATGTCCTAGAACCATTTTGATGACTATGAAAACAGATTACATGCAATTTTTTTTAAAACGTTGCCCCACACTAGGAATTTCTCCTGTATCGTGGGTGAGTTCACAAACATTTAAACTCACATACACAAACACCCAGACCTGAAACAACTATCTGTAGGCCATACAATTGTTCCGTTAGGGGATCGAACCCGCGACACGCAGGGCAGCAGTCCAATCGCTCAGCCACTGCACCAACCGTGGCGTCAAATAAGAATGTTTTGTGCTCAACACATACACACATACATAAACTCACATCCTTTTCCCATGGGGGTAGGCAGAAACCACAGAACGCCGCTTGTTACGACCCTTACATACTCCTCAACAAATGTCATAATATGAAGTAGTATTGCTATATTAAAATCAAACGATCTGCCGACCCCTTCAGGCTAAACAGTTCACGTAAGTAATAGGCGTAACTAGTCATCCATTAAATTATAGCATGAACATGAACTTTTTGATACACACATAAGTACCTATGACTACTTTACACAAGACTACAGTACCCGGCGATAAATATTGCACATCGACCTTTGGTAGTTGGTGTATTTTATACAAAGAATAAAAAGAATTATTAAAAGAAGCAAATCATAATTGTTTTAACAGCTCCTAATAGAGATACCGGACTGTTTGTATTTCGTGCGACAGAGATAACGCTCTACGAAGCCGAAATTAGCCGATTGTCTCTTTCCAAAGGTCGATGTGCAATATTTATCGCCGGGTACTGTACCTACTTTCTTGAATAACTTTTCTTATAAAAGGGTTTATTTTAAAGCCATGTAAGCCTAGTTCTTTATTCGTTGGCGCTATTTTCGATGTAGGTATGTATGTTTCCAATCTTATTTTAATTAAAAAAAAAAAAAAACTTGTAACCTCAGCCTTATTTAAGCTTCCAATTAAATTTTTATTTAAATTTCAGTACGCTCTACTGAAACATCGGATCTTCCGTTGCACTTCTATAATCGGTATTTTTGATCATAATCTTATATGGATTTGATATTCACGTTTTTTATTTTATAACTACCTCTCATAAACTTTTTGAATATTATTTGTGAAATAGTATTGAACATCCAAGATGGTGTGGTTTTTTCCAATTAACGTCCCGCACCATATTATCTTGAAATGCCATTTTATAAACCGGTATCGAGGTTTAAAATATAATATGCGTTTAGAAGAGCAATTATTGAGCTTGCGTGATGCGTTTAGAAGAGCAATTTTTGCGCTTGCGTGAACGTAACCAGTGATGATCAAAGTGACGAAAATGCATCATTTGTGAAGAGGCAAAGATTCTGATACTTACAAGCATCTTGTCTTAATCATCAACACCTTACAAAAATAATCACGCCATTAGACCTCAAAAACCCTACACACACCGCTATAATAACTGCGATAACATAATCTTGTCCGAAACATTTTTATCCGTGGTCCTCGCAGTTTGTCGTCAGATTTAGCTTGTATTTATATCCGCTGCGACAGGCGTGTGCTACCGGTTCGATACTAAATAACAGTGTCACACTAGCCTTTAAGGACACCGCCGGGATGGTATTCTGAGAGCATGCGCATTGATGTATTTTCAAAGTATTTTTGTTTAAGGGCGCGTTCAAGAGCTGTCAGCGACTATTTCTTATGGTCTATGGTGCGGGTGTCTATTATTCTGCCACAACTGTCAGTGTAAAATTTTCGTGGTGAAGCTGGTGATAATAATCAGTCGCGCACTCGGTGCCAAACCAGTAAGACGCGTACCGCTTAATTACCTGCGTGTGTGATTATTCGAACGTTATTCACTATATATTGCAACTACGCACCAATCTATTCATCAACATGGGGAAATGTGCCAAGTGCGGAAAACTGGTGACGAAAAAAAGCCCCGGAATACAGTGCTCAAAGTGTAGCAAATGGATTCATGCATCATGTGCTTCAATAACTTCAGAGCAACTAAATGTTTTATACTTAACGGACGCCGTTGATTGGAAATGTCGTGCATGTGTGGGAAACGCTAAACCAAAACGCCTATCCTGTATCCTACCCGACGTTGATGACGAAGACATCACTGATACGGAGACCCTCATGGATACCAACATAACCCAACGCATCCTAAGCGATATACGACGAGAGGTACGCGACATAATCAAAGAAGAGTTGCAAAGTACTCTGCAGTTCTACTCAGACAAAATTGATGAGTACGAGCATAAAATAAAAATATATGAGAATAACCTGAAACTAGTGGAAAACCAGAATATCGAGCTGAGAAACAAATATAAAAACATAGAACTTAAAATGGAGGTAGTGGAACAAAAACTTAACTCAAGTGAACAAAGCCGATTAGTCAATAATATGGAAATTTGTGGTGTTGGCGAAACAGTAGACGTAGATTGTGTGATGGAAAACCTGTGTACAAAACTAAAACTAAAACCAGATGAAGTCGTCAAGGTATACCGTAAAAAAGGGAATCGAACTGAAGCCAAAACAGGAAAACTACCCCCGGTAATCATCGTGACTCTGAAGGAGGGCTGTCGGGATCCATGGCTGCAAGTGGCTAGGTCCCATAATATTACTGGAAGGGATATAGGTTGCGGTGAGGATAACAAAATATACCTCAGAGAAAGTTTATCACCCACGACAGCCTACCTTCTTTGGGCAACGAAATCGGCTCTGAAAGAAACAAACTTATGTAAATTCGTCTGGTGCAAGAATGGACAAATACTAGTAAAAAGGTACGAAAAGGGAAAAACCCACAACATCAGATCTGAGAAGGATATACAAAAACTGGTCTCTGAATTTAAAAATAATGAGAACTAATGAAGCCCCTACCCCCCTCATCATGGAAGTTATACGTAGTGTTCTCCTTACCAATCTAAAAACCACCACAAATGGATGACACATACGATAACATAATTGAAAACACATACAAACATTGGAATGAATACACAGATGATCTGCCACAGATATACAACTCAATAACTATGCTTCACGTAAATATCAGATCAATGCTGAAGAACTTCTCTCAACTTGAATACATCATCATGAACTGCCCTCAAACCATTCACCTGGTCATCATCACCGAGGCAAATATCTCCGACAGGAATAAGTCATTGTTTGAACTCGTGGACTACGACATGAATACTCAGTTGCGTACTTCTAAGAAGGGAGGCGGAGTCATCGTTTATGTGCATAAGAGTGTTTGCTTCACTAGACTATCTACGTGTACACGATTCTTTGAGTGCGTAACCGGTAAACTTAAAACGGACTATGGTTCATCAATTGATTTGTGTGCTGTGTATAGACCACCTGATACTAACAAGGCCCTGTTCGTCGAGGAGTTGTGTAATGTAATCAGTAAATTTCCACAAAAACATAATTTTGTTCTGTTAGGTGACATGAACATCGATTTAAAACAAAACACTTCGCTAATTAAGCATTACCTAAACTCACTGTGTGCAATAGGTCTTGAATGCGGAATAAACCAGTTTACTCGGATAGATAAGCGAGGTGAGTGCATAACAAAATCATGTATTGATCATATATTTATACGTAGTGTCGACTGCCGCGTAGCACCAACAGCTGTTATTAAAAATGCCTTAGCCGACCACTTCATAACCGGTTGCGCGCTAGTCGACAATACGTATGTAAACAAAGCCAGTCAATATAAAGTCATTAGTAAACTGGATAATAGTAAGTTGCAAAGTGAATTGAATACAATTAACTGGAGCTTGGCTTTGGAATACGACAACCCTAAAGATATATTATGTTTTTTATTAGATAAGTTTTCTTATGTATATCAGAACTGTAAGTCCGATGTTAAAATTAAATTAGGTAAAAGACAATCCTGTAAATGGAAAAGTGCTAAAATAGAGAAAATGTGTGAAAAAAGAGATCAACTACTGGATATTTGGCTTAAAGATCAAAGCAATATGGCAAATAGGCTATTGTACAATAAATATAGAAATAAAACAAATAAACATATTAATAATGTAAAAAATAACTATTTTCTGAAGGAAGTAAAAGCCAATTTTCATAATTCTAAAAAAGTCTGGGAAACTATTAATAACTTATGTGGAAAAATAAATAAATCTATAGATGACATAATTACAAAATATTTTAAACTTTTACCAAATATTGTATCGAATAAGTTTGCCACCGAATTTAGAGACAATGTGAAGAATACTTGCAAATTTCAGTGTAACACACCAATCCTAGATGTTAGTTCATACATAAATAATTGTAGCTCATCAATGAGATTACAGAAAGCCACAGATGACGTTGTTTCCTCTATAATAAAACACCTAAACGAGAAAAAGTGTCCAGGTGTCGATGGCATCCGAGTCAAAGATTTAAAATACATATATAAAGAAATTACCCCTGTCATAACGCATCTAATTAACACATGCATTACCACGTCCTTGTACCCCGATCAACTAAAGGTTGGAATAGTAAGACCTATTCATAAGAACGGTTCGTATACAGATGTCAATAACTATAGGCCAATTACTATTTTATCATGTATTGATAAGATAATTGAGAGGTATCTCGGACTACAAATTAACAAATATTTGACCAAAAATGAGGTTATCAACGATAAACAATACGGTTTTCAAAAAAACAAAAATACCTCGCAATTATTATGTAAGTTCAGTAATGAGGTCAACAAGTGCCTGAACAATCGTGAACACGTACTTGTTGTCTTCATTGATTTCAGCAAAGCATTTGATTGTTTGGATTATAAGACGCTTTTCAATAAATTACAGCAGAATGGTATACGGGGTCCATTTTTAGAATGGTTTAAAAACTACCACAAAAACCGTTTCACGTCGGTGAGTGTCGCAGGCTCGTTAAGTACTAGGATTCCAACCGATAAAGGCACAGCACAAGGTTCGATTCTCGGGCCGACCGAATACTTACTGTACGTGAACGACATGTGTAACATCTTCACGGAAGGCTCCGTGTACCAATTTGCTGACGATACATGTTTAATTGCTGCACATAAAGACATACGTGAGGCTCAGAGAGTGATGCAGAGTAACTTCGACTTATTATGTAAGTGGGCTCACGATGTTGGTCTAGTTATTAATGCAAAAAAAACCAAACTTCTGCATATACACTCGCCTTACCTGACGGTGTCTAGTGTGCCTTCTGTCGTTGCCCATGAGCATCTGTGTTTACATCGCCCGGCACAATCATGTTGTTGCCAAACATTGGAGTTAGTGACTCATCACATGTATCTTGGTTTGATAATCGATAGCAACTTCCACTGGCGGCCGCACATTGATCATGTATGTAATAAGCTTAGATCTGTATTGTCAAAGATATCAATTCTTAAGTATAAGCTTCCATATAAAACACTTAGAACATTGTATTTGGCACTGGCTGATTCCGTGATTGACTATGGCATAAGTAGCTACGGACTTACATACAAAACTTACGTCGAGGACATTTACAAGTTACAGTTGCGTATTTTAAAAACTATTGTACCCACAAAAATAAAACAAAAATTCCACGATCATGATACGGGTCTATTTAATTACTGTCAAGTTGTAAATGTCTTTGACAAGGTACGTATACTCGCTTTAAAAGAGAATTATCATAACATAAGTAACATTAAAAAATACGTGAGGCCTGAGTCGTTGCGTTGTTTGGCATATCAGCCTACATTTAGGATACCTAGGTCTAACAATGTTTATGGAGCAAGGACGTGGGAATGCATGCTTCCCGCTATCATGAACGAACTACCGTTGGCTGTAAGAAACATTATTAATGTAAACAATTGCTCAAAGGTGCTTAAGAGGCACTTCCTGGATTGTGTTGCAGTACAGGAGGTGTCTATTTAGTCCATTCTTATCAACCATCCATCCATTCCATTCCATCTTCATTCTTCCATTCTTCTTTTCATCATCAACTGCCTAGCCTTTTCCCAACTATGTTGGGGTCGGCTTCATTCTTATACTTATTCTATAATATTATACCTTATGTACTGATAAATAATGTTGTGGCACCGAGTTGCCGTGTCTGGCATACTACTGTTAAACCCACGATGGTTTGTGTGGTATGTTTACGTCTTAAAAAAATTGATTGTAATTCTGTGTTTTTGAATAATAAAAGGAAAAAAAAAAAAAAAATAATTTTAACAACTTTTGAATGTGCTGATCGCTTTCAATTTCATTGATGAAATTCACCTTTTTTTTTTTGAGGGGTGGGAAATCATCGAATAACCCCTCCCGCTCTTGGGCGGAGCGAAAGGGAGTGTTAGACTTCTACTGACTAAAAATCATTCATGTTCCTTCTTAGCCCTTTATGTCGAGGCCGCGGTATCTCTTACGAACAACCCGCAGCCCCGACGGACGAATTCATCATAATTTATCGTTTCCCGTTGTCGACCAATATAATCCCATTGACTGCATCATGCATGCTGTGATACTCTCATGACAGCCAAACATTTTCTTGCTAACTGAATTGAATAGTCTTGATTGGAAATGGTTCCATTAAACTGTTACCAACTTACACATGGGTACTTTTCTCTAGGGTGGACTAGTTGAATGCAGGTGTTGACAGATACTGCGGTAACGGATCAAAACCAAGACGACGAGCACCAACATTCTTCAAGACCTTAGAATTTTACTCAAAACAAATTCATTGTTAGGTATTCCATTTGGTTCAGACTTCACTCCATAATCGACATCAACTCCTTGCTCACCTAACTAGATGTTTCGAGAAGAAAGTCTGGTTAAAACCCTTAAACAATTTCTGCATGCCTCACCTCGCATACGACCATCCTGCGCATACGCCTTTTTGTTCTTACCTCAGCCGTATTTCGGCTGCGCGCGCTTCCATTTATCTCAGCTATCATCTGAGATACGGCGGCTATCCGCTGAATCTTTATGCGAGCGCGATAGCCGATGCCCGATACTGACCGTCGCTGATTAGCCGATAGGTACGTCGCACCATTCATAATATGTTTTGGCGATTTTGAATAGTATCGATACTAAATCGATGTGGGTATCGATTGCTGATATTGTGAAGTTTGTGTCTCTATGACGAGTGCTGATCTTAGACATCGTCTCTTGAAAAATGTGAATATTATTCGATAAATAATGTAAAATTATTGTGCAATTTTATTGTTTTTTTTTCGCAGAATTCATTGAAAAGCACTGAAAATGCTGATTAAGTTAATAAGGCGAAATTCGAAATATTAATAAAATTTATTCGGTTAACGAATGACTACACTTTTAGAAAATTAAGAACCAATTTTGTATTTTTGTTCACTGTTCAAATAGGCTTTATAATAAATCATTCTTTTTACTAAAAGAGCTTAGTCTCAAAATAATTTCAATCTATTCCTGTCTACGTAAAAGCTAAAGTATGAATGAATGTGCTGAATTTAGATAAAATAACGTGAAGATCTCATCACGTTTTATTCACCTAACAATTCTTGCGCTTCATTGGTGACTAGCCTCATTCTGATTACGAGTGGTACACTAAAGTATTCCTGAATGGCCACGATCTGTTTACACTGGCAGCGATTCGCCTTCGAGCTGAAGTTGGTACATTGTGTAATTTCACTAATTAATTGGGTTTTGATTGTAATCATCAATCTCTTCGTAATTTTATGAACTTGTACTCAATGCCCCGTTCAAAGTTTAAGGTATAATTTAGAGTAGGTTTAGATTTTAATGTTAATTTGTTTTTTTACATTTCCCTCAGCATTATTTCGGTTTTCTTTTTGACACAAATTGGTATCTACAGTTTAATTGATAGGTACCTGGTACACATATGTTCTGTTTGTCATTATATCATGTTCAAGCCATCAGCCAGTAACGTTTTAATTTTATTTTGATCTAAAATTTCTCGATCTTTATCATTCAGTAGACTTTCATATGACCATAATTATCTCTGTCTTGCGCTTTGTTTTGTGAGCATCATCCTGGGCGCTAATAGTGTGGTTCTTATCCCATTCGTTGACAATATTTTTTTTTTATTTGACGACACGATTGGCGCAGTGGCTGAGCGATCGGACTCCTGCGCCGAGTGTCGCGGGTTCGATCCTCGTACGGAACAAATATTTGTATGGCCTGCAGATAGTTGTTTCGGGTCTGGGCATTGATATAAAAACTAGTAATATATAAGTCAATGGGTCTGGGCGTGTTTGTGAGTTTAAATGTTTGTAAACGCACCCACGATATAGGAGAAATTCCTAGTGTGGGGCAACGTTTTAAAAAAATTTCAATTGTTCGAGTGATTTCAACATTAATCGTTACTTAATAATTCCTTCCTGATTCCCACCATCACGCATCAGCAAACCAGATGCCTAGTACATTACCTAATTAATTATCGTTTGACAGATCCCATCTCATCCAGATCACCATAGATAACAGCCGGTCAGTTTTCAATATCGTCGCGAATGTCCCGTTCTTTGTCATTCAACGTTCAGCCCACCGGTTTGCATTGTGTACTCCTTAATTAATTGTAGTTTGATTGAGCGTCAATCTCATTTAGATTACTGATCGGATTGATGTCGGCTCGTGAATGAGGAGGTATCAAATGTGTTCGATCCGATAAGATGGGTTTGTTGAACAATATACGGCGCGCGGTGTGGGCCGGCCTTTTTAGTCGTTTAGTATTTGTATGTTGGTACTTGTTTGTTTGTTTTTTTAAATCAGTTAGTGGATTTTTGTTTGTGAGTATTATTTTGTGGTTTGGTGTGTAATGTGTTAAGGAATTTGAAAAGGTTAATGGAATGTTTAATGTCTTGTCTAATTTGTTTGAAATCAAGTACTTAATTATTTTAACGCCATTTTCGTAAAGTGATGATCTCTAATTTTCGCTTTTTATAGTGCTGCTTGGTTCTTTCAATTATAATTTTATTTCACTCATATTGGTAAACATAGCGACCTCCTTACATTCGCCATACCTACATGAGTCAGAGGTCCCATGCTGCTCTTAATCTATATCTTTCTATCAACGATCATTAAAACTGTAAAAAATGTATGGGCACTAATAGTGAATCAACATTATTGTATGGCTCAGAGGTAGTTAAGTTGTGAGTTGACGAAAACCACAGATTTCACCTTAGTTCAGTATATTTGTAAAGTTACACGTAAGTTATGTTTGGATGCTAATCCGCGGTTATAGCGCTACGGCAGCTATTGGTCAACTAATTTAATAAGTATAAGTAATTATAAAAGTAAACTAAACGAGTAGCGTAAAGTAGGTTGCTGCGTTAGCAATTTGCCTGTACGTGAACCGTACAATTATTATTATTATATTATGGTCTATCTGAACGTACACCTGTAAATGAAACACACCAATACAATTAAACCAATGATACATAGCCTACATTAAAAACCTAGTGCCGGTCGGCGCACAAACAAAGTGCTATAATACCCTATAGGTACTAAGTATTCATAGTCTGTGTCGGCTCTCGGTAGCCTGTCGGCTGTCGTCGCGACAACGCTTTGTGGCGACACCCGCTGCGTACGACGACGACGGTACGGCTTGAACCATTGTGCATGCCCCGTGCATATATTGTGATTAAAACTTTACGTATCCGCGAAAATACATCCCTACAAACATAGACAAATTACTGTCAAAAAAATATTCATATTGCCGCCAGTTTGCAACTGTCAAACTGATAGCTGTCATATTTTTTATGGTTATATTACGTGGCATTGGTAAAGGTTCTATACAGCCTGTTGTACACATATAGAGGTTGGTCTCCCAGTACTGCCCAGTAGCCTGGTGTCCCTTCGTCCAGCATACTCACCATGGAATCCTGATATTTCATGAATGTCAAAAAACTGTTCTGAAATAGTGCTAAATAGTGCCCAAAGGAAAAAAATAGTGCTCTTGTACTTGCGAAGTTATAGCCATAGTTCGATGAGTATGCTGGACGAAGGTTTCGCCCAGCATACTCACCTCCGTCCGGAGAATCTGTATACGCTTCAAACATAATTCATACTTCAAAAAATAGTTCCCAAATAGTGCCAAACGGTGCCCAAAAAGAAAAAACAGTGCTCGAATAACTTCGGAGTTATAGGCTTCGTTCAGTGAGTATGCTGGGCGTAGGTTCTACGCCCAGCATACTCACCTCAGTGCGCGAATATCGAACGAGCTATAGGTACAATTTACGTCTCAAAAAATTGTGCTTGAAATAGTGCCCAATATCAGTCCAATTTTTGCTTGACTTTTGACTTAGAAAACCATTAAATTTTAATGTAAACTTCTACATACTAACGTAAAATGGGGTACAGTCGTCGACACATGTTTTTGGACAAAAATATTAAACTTTCTAATTGTAGACTTCATGTTATTGGAAATAATTATGGTATTTTCTCACATGTCAAAAACTTTCGATTAAATGCATTATTATATATTTTATAAATAATAATAAATGAATGAAACTTTAAGCGTAAATGAAGTCTATTACTTCATTGCATTGTGTGTTTGTCTGAATAAAAACAGTCATTTGCAGCCAATAAAATTAATTAAAAGTAAAAGTAATAAAAATTAAATAGTAATTAAAAGTAAATTATATCCTAGCAAATAAGACAGTGTTTCATTTCCAGTAGAATTGGAGGATAAAACCAGGCCTCCGCAGAAGTAGGTATATAAATAGGTATTTGAGATCCAATTAGATAAACAAACAAGTTACATTACGTTATTATGTGTGTACCTACCTACATCAAACCTTTAAAAAAGTAACTAAGTAGGTACCCATTTTTAAAACTTCTTAAGCATGTCCTTAATTTTAAATGTACAGTGTCATATTCAACGAAAAAATGAACGTGTTTTTGTAAAAAACAACTCGCTTGCTACCTAGTTTTACAGTGCAATTAATGAATGAGTGTAAAATCAATTTAGTTAAATGCCACTATTATAAATTGAAATATACTTACTGATTTGGGTGCAGCTCCTATATTGATTACGTACTAGATACACAATTTTATATAGGTAAATAATGACATCACCAACACATTGTTTGGTTTTGCAACCCACTATGTAGTCAAACTCAAAAGCCGGCGTTATTATAATGATGTGCGACGAAGTAAACAAACAAAGAAACTGAGAAGCGCTTGTTCGTTTCGATTGCTTTGTGACACAAAATGGACCCTTATCACCTTCAAAATACAGATCAGTCTTGTCTAATAATCGTAAGATGTTAGGGCAGCGCCATCTAGTATTTAAACATATTCATTTGCGTCGCGGGCGCCGCGCGTCGTAAGCCCCATACCTATTGACCGTACGTGCATCCATTACTGCCACACTATATTGAACTTTATCACATGAGGAATACAGGTCAATTCCGTAAACGTTGTGGTACCGTCCTTGATCTGGAAAATGATTATTTTGAATAATTTTGTCAGTTGTAATGTAAGCATTAATAACAGCAACTTTATTTTTCATGCATGATTTACTTCATTTGATATCTTAATCCTTCAAGCGCCGTGATCTAGACAAAATATATAAAATCATTGTTCCTAGCTACCGGGGTCCCATGCGACGCGCGAAGGCTTAATCATATTATTATAAAGTATTATTAAAATAATGGGTAATTAATAATATTGCGATTCTAAAGTAAATACTCCCTTACATAGACAATTAATAATTTACACAAGACAAAAATTGTTAGAAAGAAAGTTAATAATATTGTATTCGACTGTACTCAATGTAATGTATGTAGAAGTTTACAATCAAATTTAATGGTTTTCTAGGTCAAAAGTCAAGCAAAAATTGGACTGATATTGGGCACTATTTCAAGCACAATTTTTTGAGACGTAAATTGTACCTATAGCTCGTTCGATATTCGCGCACTGAGGTGAGTATGCTGGGCGTAGAACCTACGCCCAGCATACTCACTGAACGAAGCCTATAACTCCGAAGTTATTCGAGCACTGTTTTTTCTTTTTGGGCACCGTTTGGCACTATTTGGGAACTATTTTTTGAAGTATGAATTATGTTTGAAGCGTATACAGATTCTCCGGACGGAGGTGAGTATGCTGGGCGAAACCTTCGTCCAGCATACTCATCGAACTATGGCTATAACTTCGCAAGTACAAGAGCACTATTTTTTTCCTTTGGGCACTATTTAGCACTATTTCAGAACAGTTTTTTGACATTCATCAAATATCAGGATTCCATGGTGAGTATGCTGGACGAAGGGACACGTAGCCTGTCGTATGTCGTCGCGTGCTCTTTGTGGCGATACCCGCTGCGTACGCGCCGACGCGACGTCAAGCCATTGTACGCATTATGTACTGAGTGTCTGTATCTAAAGACGGTAATTTGTGTATAAATGTGGAGTGGGGTAAATGGTTAAGCATGCCTTCGACTTTTAGACATAGCAATTGAAATAATTACGTCGGTACTGATGCAATTACCTAACATTAATACAGTTATTATTGCAGAATGAATAATCTACTTACTACCTAAAGCAAAAACCCATTTGGTAAATTAACGTACAGCAAATGAAAAGTACCTACCTAAGAGGAGTAAAAAGAAAAGATTGTGACGAATACAGAAACGAGAATCTCCTTTCTTTTTTCAAGTTAGTTAAAAATGCTTAAATTTGACATACGCAATGGTGTATATAACGAAGCTAAACCATATTTTCATAACTTTGAAGAAGTATCTTGCTGACACCACAGAAACATTTTTAGAAGAAATGTTAACTTGTAACTAAACCACCGCATGCTAAAATGGGAAATGAAAGCACAGTTCCAAGTAACGCGTCTCGCGTCATTTGAGAGAAAGCGTTATAGTGCAGCTCATAACGTGAGCGACGACCTATCAACCTGTCGGGTGCTGTTATGAACTTACGGCACTTGCGTGTACGCATCTCTGATGGTGAACTAGGCGAGACGACGGAAAATATTAGAAAAGGTACCTAGGTGAAAATGGTCGTACCTCATTATAGCATAGAAGAAGGACTCCCTGACATTATAATGATATTAATTTGCTCAAAGCATCATTTGGAAAACTGAGCACTGCCCTCATAACAAGGTTACAAAAATCTGTGTTAAGGAGAAGCAGTCCGGTCTCCTATGTGATGATGTATGGGATGTGGCCTACCAGGTGTTGCAGAGAGAAAAGGTTCCGGGTCCGCCTTTCATGAGGTAACATGCTGACTGTTAACAGGGTCATTTAAGAAAGCTAAAAAAATCATACTCCCCAATTTTATTACCAAAACCCGGGTACCTTTCCAATGTTTCCACCCGAAAATAAAATAAAGCTGCTTTTGCCTAAAGTAATCGAGAATATCCATCAGCTAACTAGAAAACCTTCAGACATAATCCAAGGAGACCCTTAAAACCAACAAATATTACTGTTAGGCAATACATAAGTGTGCCGGTACTCGGTTGTCATGACGGTGCGATGGCGGCTCTCCCGCCGGAAGTCAATTATGCAATAAATCTGCGGCACCGGCGCGCGCGCATAGATCTCCGTGCATTTACATAGAGCTGGGTGCAGGCCGAACATGGACGAATATGCTGACGAGATTATTGTGGCCTGATCGATATATTGGGGAGTTTTGACTACGGGTTTGGAGTCTTGCAGATGGTGGATTTCATAGAAGCTTACGGATTCAGATTTCAGTCCAGTTTGGAGTGGATAAATTACGGACGATGTTCCAAACACCGGACACGGGTATAAAATTAACTGTATTTGTTAGGGTTCTTTCTGGTTAGATCGAACCCTAGAATACTCCTTTACGCAAACTCTATTGTGCCGTTTATGATTAAAATATTGTGAAACCAAGGAACTCTAAAAACTATTTTAATTAAACAAAAACCCGAGTAGCTTCTCTTATTTTTTTTTACATTACACCTATCTGATAAAAGTAATTAGAGGTCTTGTAAATTAAGATGCCAATAATTTCACTTCGAAACCAATGTCCGCCAAGCTCACAAATCCTTCAAGTAGCTCCAAGATTAAATTAATCTAAACCGTGCACTTTTAAGTCTAGTGCTTTAGATAATGAATACTTTTATTCAGCCGTGGGCTTAGTGGGAGTAGTCCGTAAATCACGTTGCACAGGGGGCAGTGGAGGTGTCTCGGGGCCTCATTTACCTGGCTGGCACCGCCGTATCGAACACTCGATATCGCAGATACCGACCATCGATAAATAAAATATTGACGTGTATACGCACAGGAGAGGTTCGATAGTGGTGCGTTAACAGACAAGATTTTTTTCAGTTTTTTTTGTTGTGGGTGTGGATTTTTAGGTACGCACATTATGATTAGTAGATCTTGGATGTCATTTTTTAATAGTGTTTGTTTTTTTTTGTTTATGATGCGTATTGTATGGGTGTCATCTTCTGTTCTTATTATTCGTGAAATTATTATCTTGAATTCTTCATAAACTTTTCTTTGCAGCAGATGATTAATATTTGCTTAAGCAAATTCTTGAATACGAACTCATTATGACGAGAAGTAAACATGGGAAAACGTCTTAAAATAAACCACAACGCCGTTCCCCTGTACCGCGTAGCATCCAGTTTAAATTAGCGTTTGCCGTACGCACAGGAATCTACCAGTGACCATTAACATAGGAGGGATGCCCTCGGAACCGGCGCATTTTTAGCTAAAAGCCTACAACGCCCCGCACCGGTAGTGGATTCCGAACGCACCCAACATTGATAGACCATAGATAATTGGAGAGGTATTCTTTAAGTAATGTGTTGTTTATGGTGTGCTAAATTGAGTTATTTTTTTTTTCGCAGTTGTAGTTATTATAGGAGTTAAGTGAAAAGGGGCGGCAGGTGGCTACATTATTGCTGTCAATAAGATATAAGTTGATATCAAAATCCATATGCTTAATTTTTAGGGAAGTAAAATACACTTGGGAGCAAATAAATCGAGCCACTTCCTTTTTCACGCATTATGGTAATTATTTTTGGTATTATGGAACGCATCGATTCGAAACATATAATATAATAATAATAATAATATTCCACAACTATCACACAACGCCATCTAGTCCCAAGCTAAGCAGAGCTTGTGTTTTGGGTACTAGACAACTGATAAACATACTTATATATTTCTAAATACATACATATTATAGATAAATTACACCCAGACACAGAACAAATGATCGTGCTCATCACACAAACATTTGTCCTGGGTGGGAATCGAACCCACGACCTCCGGCATAGCAGTTAGGGTCACTAACCACTAGACCAACAGGCCAGTCAATATATCGCCTAAAAGGGTATTTAATAACCTTTACAAAGAGGGTAGTTAGTTGTCAAAATTTCATTTTTTTTTAATTTAAATTAAAGTTTAAAGGGTAGAATAAAATTATCGCATTTAATTTGCTTATGACATTTTTATTGTACTCTGTTAAGAAAAGATTAAATTTGAGGTTTTTGTTAATCATACCCATATTACTTGTTATTGTTGTCTTTATCTGTGTCTGTGTAATCAAAATAACCTGATAAAATGGATACTACACCGACGGAAGCTGCCCAAGTTGTAGCTTTACTTGAGGTTGGACACGGACAACGTGAAGTGGCACGCAGACTTCATTTGAGTCGTTCAAAGGTACAGCGGGTATACCGCAGGTATCTGGAGACTGGTGCTTTTGTTCGGCGACCTGGAACTGGCCGACCACGGGCAACAACAGAACGTGACGACCGCTTTATTGCAACCAATTCGTTGCGCGACCGTGGACTTAATGCTGTTCAGCTACAGCAAGCGTTACGTGACGTTCGAGGAGTCTCAATCAGTAGGTGGACAGTGAGACGAAGACTAAAAGAACGAAATTTAACATCACACAAACCAGCAACTGGCCCAAAATTGACTGTAGCTCATCGCCGATCTCGCTTGGAGTTTGCTCGAGAACACATTAATTGGACGTTAGAAGACTGGAGGTCAGTTTTGTTTTCTGACGAGTCAAGAATCTGTCTTTTTAGCAATGACGGGAGAAACCGAGTGTATAGACGTCCTGGTGAAAGATTTGCCCAATGTTGCATTCGAGAAACTGTGAGTTTTGGTGGTGGTTCTTGTATGGTGTGGGGAGGAATTTCTCTAGACGGAAAAACGGAACTTGTCTTCGTCGACCCCGCCAACGATGGCAGTGGTAGACGTGGATTAATAGCTGACCGATACATAACTGACATTCTTGAAAACCACGTAATGCCGTATGCTGGTTTTGTCGGAGAAAATTTCTTGTTTATGCATGACAATGCGAGACCTCATACCGCGCAGATCGTTACGGAATACTTGTCTGCGATCGGGATTCAACAAATGGTATGGCCAGCACGAAGTCCCGATTTGAACCCGATCGAACACCTATGGGACGAGCTAAAACGGAGAGTCCGAGCCAGGGTTCCCGCTGTTTCATCCATTCCCGAGCTTAAAGTCGCTGTGCTTGAAGAGTGGGAGAACATACCACAATATGTCATCGTAACGCTGATCAGATCGATGACTAATAGGCTACAAGAATGTATCAGGGCACGGGGGGGTAATACCAGTTATTAAGAATATTTTTTTTGCAATAATTTTGTTTTTTATTGTTTTTATGGACTGTTTTAGCCCTACTAAATTTTCTATCAAAATTACCATTTTTCTTGCAGAGCCAATAATTTATCATTCAATAAGGTTATTATTCAATAATTTACCCTCATTGTAAAGGTTATTAACTAAACTTTTAGGCGATATATAGTTCGAATTGATACGTTGCATATTACCAAAAATATTTACCATTTTACGTGAAAAAAGGTAGTGGCTCGATTTATTTGCTCCCAAGTGTATGATCCACAAACCATGCAGTCGGAAAGCTTTAAGTTCATAAAATAAAAGCATAAACATAACACTCTTTTTTTGGGCAGTCGTGTAAAAAGACATCATTCCGACGAAATACGGAAAATACGGTTCGCCACCGCATCCGATTATTTACTATAATATTGCAAGGACATAGAGCGCTTTCTGAGCGGCTCTGACCGGTAGATATACCACGTCGATTAGTGTGATAACTCCCTTAAAAGGTGTTAAATCACCGTCAAAAATAACTATTATATTTTATTTACTATTTACCTAACAAGAGAATGTTTTAAAACGGAAATTAATAAGTTTTTTCAGTACACCCAGGAATGTTACTTATTCTACAGGGAACGTGTAAAAGGGTGCGTTGAAGAATGTGGATATTGCGCCTCCTTACACTTTATTTTTAAAAGGCACATATCCTTGATGGCCAGTGTAATAATGTGCCTGTAAAATGTACATACATAATTATCGCAATGTTTATTTACTACACGTATTAGTCGAGTGTAATTTCATGAGGGTTTGTTTATAGAGCGTCTAGGTGTGAAAAAAATTGCTCTCGAAACCCTTTTTTAATGTGGAAGTCATATTGGCAGTCGCTTCGTGTAAAATACGGCTATATTCAACTGCATCTAGTTAGACTCGAAGCCGTGCAACGTAGTTGGGAAAATGCTAGGGAGATGACGATTGCAATACACAAGGTATCTGTCTTGCTGACTGTTTGCTGTCACAATAAATCTGTCATAACCACATTAACTTTAATTTCTTAACATTAAGATCGCTGCTAGATTGCCACTGCCAGAGCTACCTAAATTAACCGTGAAAGGACTGTACATAATTGTCCCAATGTTTACTAAGTGGCGGCCATTGATGCAGGGCTATTTAATTGATTAAAATTGCCATTTGATCGGCTGCTCATCAATGGCTTGTCTTTGATTCATGGCTATGACTGTCACTTTAATTATGTGTATTATCGTGAAGGCATTTGCATTCTTAGTTAAGTGTAGGATTATGTTTGAGGGACTTGAAGTACAGACGCACATTAAGCGATTCAATTTAATTTATTCACAATTTGCATTGTGTTTGAAATTACGAAAATAATAAAAAGTAATAATAATAGCATAAATATAAAAAAAACACATTCAAAAGTCAAGTAACACAATTAAACACTAACAACAAACATTAAAAAATTAAAATCATGATCGAAAAAATAAATAAAAAACAATAAAATTATTAAATAATTGATTAGTTCATGTCAGCTTTATTCAGCTACAATCTGTCCAATGTCTTGAATAGATTTCCAACTTTATCGCTAAATCATTAGGTTAAAGATTGATTGGGATTTTTTTTCAGTTTAGGGTTTAGCTTGATGTGTGCGTGTTAAGACGGAAATCTTAGGGGCAAGGTTACGCCCTACTAACTCCATCATCATCTGCCTAGCCTTTTCCTAACTATGTCGCTCGTACTCTATCCAAATGAAGCCCGTTTTACATGGCGCGACGTACTATCTGACCTCCAGAACACAGTTACTGGGCAAAACGATTCTCCTTGGTAGGACTACTTGATGGACTTCTTGGCCACTGACTTGGTACTATAACGACTGTCAAAGATTTTCTTTTGCAATCGAGACCAACGGCTTCACGTGCTTTCCGAGGCACTTGAATGGTCACCAGGACTATGTTATTTCTTACTAGTTTTATAAGCTGAGATATACCTTGCTGTATCATTCACATTTTAATTTCATTTCACTCCCTGATCTACCCATAAATTACAGTAGCATTACTGTTTACAAATTGTTTAAACTTTCTTTATTCTTATTTCAATTGGTCGTAAATCTCGCAACCAAAAAAAATAAATTTAAGAAATATCAATAGCCAATAACACAATTTAACAACAACGATCTATAAACCAAAATAAATGATCAGTCATTTCCGAATCATATCTCGATGTAAATCGAGAAAATGTCGTCTGGCTGTAAAATTACGATATCATGGCACGTGGCCTACAGACCTTCAGAAAAAAGTAAAATACTTTTTTTATTATTTCATAGAGAATTTATTTTTAAGTTGGCAATGATATGCTTGCGTTTCCAAATTCAAAAATTGAACAGTGTGTCGTTCCAATAAGGTTCAGTTTCGTTGAAAAGGAGGTTTTAAAAACGTTTTTGAAAATAGAAATGAGTCGTGATGAGTGTATGAATACCGCATGTTAAGCTAGGGGTGGTCCAACCAGTTTTTTTATGAATTTCTAATTTATTTATGAGTATGACGCGACATGTCGATTTATGAATATTAAATATGTGTTCCTGTGACTGACAGGCGTCAGTCGATAGTTTTTCTGAACTATTGTAAAATTATGATTAATTTATGAGTTTTTTTCTGTTCATAGTCATATTTTCTTCGATGTTATGACAAATTCTACGAATTTTGAAATAACGAGCGATGACAATACGTGTTTAAAAACACCTTCGGTGTATGACTACCATTTTGCGTAAGGTTCCAGTTTTACAGCTTGATGAACCTCTTTTATTGATTCAACCGAAAACTCAAAAAAAAAAACTTGTACACTTACACAATTTAAGTATACATAAAGAATAGCTGCAGTCATCAGCTAAAAAGAAATGAAAAGCATTAGAAGAAACCTGCAGTTGTTTACTACAAGATTGTCCGTTTGAAAGCCTGTTTAATGTAAATAAATATGAAGTACGGTAAACTGTTGCGGCTTCTCCAGTGTTTCTCATTCAGTTTGGTTTCGTCATGGAACTAATAAGTACGAACTTAGAATTTGAAACTCTGTTGCAAAAACTGTAATTCCTAATCACGCCAGCCAGCATCCAATAAAACCATCAACAACAAATAATAATAAACCATCATAAAAAAGCTAAAAGAGTATGTAAATGTGTCGTGTGTCGGACGGAATATATTGAGGGGCAGGATGTGGCGATGACGAAGCAAAACTGTTGCTGTTCTTATATTCGTAGCTTTAATTTATTCATTTGTTTTGACTGAGGGTGATATTAATAGACGTATAGATAAGTCTAGCTAGAATATGGAAATAGCACGAAGTAAACTTAGCCACGGCTAAGTTTACTTCATGCCTCGGAAACCACATCGAAGCATTGGTCTCGGCTGTCATTTGTATATCTTTGATAGCGTAGCGTTACAAGTAGTCAGTAGACCGAAATTCTGCCAATCAGTCTTACTACCCAGACGTATTACCCAGCAGCACTAATTGTGGAGGTCAGATAAGCAGTCGCTCTGTGTAAAACACGGGTATTGAGCTACAGCCGGTAAGATTGGAAGCCGAACCCAACATAGTTGGGAAAAGCTTGGCAGATGAAATAAGTCTAGATTAGTGAAGCGCTTTGAGAAACGAATCTTTCTCTATATTTTAAAAATGGTGCAATTGGGTAACTCTAGTATTCCTTATGCTATTAATTCTGACAGTTCTAGAACATACAAGCGATGGATATCAGGCGGCATAAAAACTCTGTCACCAGATTAGGCTCTAACCATACGATAAAGAAAGAAAGAAGATTAAACAAAGCATATTAAATGCAGAGACGCAGATTTCCATGTCCATTACCGCTGTAAATATAATCTGGCTAAATCGGGTATCCTTCATCCATCTCAAACAAACTGCCAGTGAGGAGCCCCTCTGCAGGGTATGTGCCACCTTCTATCCTGCCAATCCTGCACAACCACTTGCACCTTTCAGGACTTACTCGAAGCAAATGATAGAGCTGTGCAGGTGGCTACATACTGGTCTAACTACTTTACTCTAATCGACACGTAAAGAAGAAGAAGATGTCCATTACCAAGGAATAAACAGTACTTACCATTTGCTATTTCCATGTAGTTATCGATTAGAAATAATAAAAATCATCCAGCAGTTTCCGAGGTTACTCCGGCTGTAGCCAGAGAGATAAGGTTTTTTTTAATAAAAAGAAGTCGTTAACAGTAAACACCGGGAAAATTCAACATTCGTTTGAAATGTAGACATGTGATGGCAACATCCGGTGTTATAAATTCTTCACCCGCAAGTGAATGATGTGGCGTCTGTACATTTTCCTTTAGATTTTTTAATCTGAAACACACTGAAAACATTTTCCGATCGGTCAGATGGTCAGAAGATTTTTAACTAGATTTTTTCAGCTACAAATTCACTCGCGCCATAGTTATATGAGACCTAAACATACCTGGAGAAATCTGAACTGCACACTTTAGATGTACCCATTTTCTCATATTTTTTTTTCTTTAAAAAATGTTTCCCATACTAGGAATTTCTCCAGTATCGTGACGTGGCCGTGGGTGCGTTTACAAACATTTAAACTCACATACACAAACACCCAGACCCGAACCAACTATCTGTAGTGTAGGCGTGGAACATTTCCATACAAATATTTGTTCAGTGCGGGGATCTTACCTGCGATACGCAGCGCAGCAGTCTAATCGCTCAGCCACAACCATGTCTTCATCGTCTTCAAAAAATATCTAGCCTAGCTGCAGCAGTGCTTCAAACTAAATAAAGACCTATACTGCTTTTAAGATGATCTTCTGATCTTAAGGTGGAAGCGCCAGAATAACCCGCGAAATTCGAGATATCTTTTTTTTGTGGCGGGTGGAAAATTATCAAATAACCCCTCCCGCTCTTGGGCAGAGCGAAAGGGAGTTGCAGACTTCTACTGACTAAAAACCACCCATGTTCCTTCTTAGCCCTTCATGTCGAGGCCACGGTATTTCTTGCGAACAACCCGCATCATATTTCGTTCGATATACAGCCTGACATTGACCTTTTTGTAAAAAAAACATATGATTTTCGTATTTTACGGGGTACCCCTACCCAGTATCGCTAATTCTCGAGTGATATTTATTGGAAATGCTTAACCTTAAACCCGCGTATGTTATCACGTGCTCTGAAAGTCTCCACATTATCGTGTAAGCATAGTTACAGGTATAGCCATGATTAAGCGGTTGCGTCGTTTCCATTGTAAATTATCTTGAAAAACTGGAGCTTTAAGGCAAGGCGGCTCTAAGACTGATGTGATCAGGAATTATATTATAGTTGCTATTTCTAGGATTATCCAACTATGTACATATAGGTACTATTACTATAATTTTATTTATTTATTTATTTATCTATCAACTTACATCTATCATTATAACAATATCCAACTCTGTACTTCTGATCGTTTGCCTGTGCGGATGCACAATATATCTTGGAGTCTAATATGGTATTTTATTGAGTAGTCCACGGAATTTCCAATATAATATTATATAATAATATTATATGTATAATATTCTGTACTATATGTATATATTTTTTTTCCATGAAAATTATGTCTATCCGGTGCTTCCAGTACCAGTTACGAGTGTACTGAATGAACACAGAGATGAACCTAGTTAGGTTGTGGAAGTCAGATTGGCAGTCGCTCTATGTAAAATACTGGTATTCCGCTGCATTCAGATAGACTAAAAGCCGACCCCAACATAACTAGGACAAGGAAGGCTAGGCAGATGATGATGATGTCCATCCGTTGCATTTCATCTGAAATCAAAGCAACTTTCATCAGGAACTC